>CM028130.1:1523754166-1525048333 GCA_016271365.2 Neoceratodus forsteri | reverse complement strand
TCAAGTTCCTGCATCTCCATGCGTGGCTGCTACAGACTTAGCTGTTGCCCACTTAGCAGTATCCTCTAGAGTCACCAGTGTCCTGGTGTCTGCCAGGAAACCTTCCACAGGGCCACTTATGCTATGAAATGGGAGCACTTTCTGTTTGGGCCACTGCTCGCCATTTCGATCCTTTCACCTGCCCGGTGAATGAAGTGCTGGAGTGCCTTCTCTCCCTTTCGGAATTCAGACCTGTGGTATGCCTCCTTTAAGGTGCATCTTTCTGCCGTCTCTGTGTACCATGCACCTGTTGAGGACAAAGCTGTTGCCCAGTTTGAAGTGTTCCTCACATTACTGTGGGGCATTTTGCATTTGAAACCTCCCATTCAGGACCCGGCCCATCCATGGGACCTCAACTTTATGTTGGAGAAACTTACTATCTTATTTGTGTCAGTCTTCACCATTAATCACTGTTGGGTTCTGGCCAGAGGAACAGGACCCCGCAGGAGCTTTCTTTTTTTTTTGGTAAAGAGGCAGAGCCGACATCGAGGCCGAAGCATTGCGTGGCGCCCGTGGGTTGCCCAGTAACTGACATCAACTCCTTCTCAGTCCCAGTTGTGCTTCTCCCGCCATCTAGTCAACACGACCTTGTGTGGAGCAAATTTCTACGTCAATAGCCTAGTCCGTCAGTTAGTGCCTAGTTCTGTACAGCTGCGTTTCTTGGCACCGTCGACTGGTAAGACCTTTCCTTTTTATTTTTTGACGATGCAGAGTACTGTTTCTGTTTGTTTTCCGTCTGGTCGTGTCTCGTTCGGGGGACAAGAAGAAACCTGCCAAGGCGGGTCGACCTCCTGTGTGGCAGTGTCCCTGTGGCCGACTTTTCTCCATCTCGGACCAGCGTGACCAGTGCTTGGGCCCAAACCATGATATGGATCGTTGCAATACCTGTTTCTCCATGGACCATCGCGTGTTGGAAATGCGCGCATTTAAAATCGGACGTGCGCCGCCGACTTTCGGTGGACAGGCTCTCACCCGGGACGCCAAGTGCAGGTCTCTTGATCCTTCTTTTGGGTCCACTCCAGGTCCTGTACGGTCCGTGGAGGAGGGGGTTTCTGCCTCTTTGTCTTGCATTGTCAGAAGTGCCTTCTGCGGTGCCGGAGGCCCAGCCTGATTCCTCCGGGAGTCAGGCAGGAGGCACCGTCCTGGCAATCGCCTCCTCGGATGCAAAGGCTCACTCGGTGTCATGGCCTAGGGCCTCCAGGCCCGGTCCAACATCTTCCTCGGCACCGCCTGTCAGTGCCATCTCGGATCCCAGCACCACTTGCGGTGCCGGAGATCGGGGCGGCGCCATGGGCAGTACGCAGTCAGTTCCCACTGCTATCTCTGATCCTGGTGCTGCGTGCGGTGCCGGGTATTGGGGCAGCGCCGTGAGCAGTGTGGGGCCACTCACGGTGTCAGAAGCGGAGGAGTTTGTGGGATGGTCTGAGTCTGAGCCACCTCAGGTGAGGATGACAGTTCAGAGGTGGACCCAGACAGGCGCCCAGATTCTTAGGAGTCCTGTGACTCCTCCTTGCCCAGCAATATGACTCTGCTTCAACCACCCTCTTCGGAATTGGCAGTTACTACCAGCACCTGTGTCGGTGATCCCGACCGGTCTAACAGTGCTTGGGGTGGCACCGGAGGATGTTCCAGAGTCAGTGGTTCTCCTCATTTAAGAGGTGTACCCCCTACTTTGGGTGTTCAGGCTGGTCCCATTTGTGGACTGGCTATGGTGACTGAAGCAGGGGAGGGTGCTCTCACAGTGGCCGTCTGTCAGGAGTCAGCCATGGTGATTGAGCTGCCTAGGTTGACTCTGAGGAAGAGGTTCCTCTCTGAGTCTGAGGGGTTGAGGGACAGAATCAGGGCAACGCCCCTCCCTTGGAGCCCGCAAGGGCTCGGGTAGGAGTTGCAGCACCAGTCTTGTGTTTTCCCCTGAAGCCTCCCCGGGAGGAATCTCGTTTTTAGAGGCTAGTGGCCGTCCTTCTGGGCTTATGTGACCCTGGTCGCCTCGCAGGGGGATTCTCTCTTAGGGCTCAGTCCTGACCGTTCCAGTTCGGTTGAACGTCCCTCGACTGCTTCGGCCGATGGATCTTCTCCAGTTTTGAGGTATCCTGCTCGGTCCCCCAGCCCTGGCAGAGGTCGCGCCCCTCCTTGGAGGTGTTTAGCCCCCTTACCTCTGCCAAAACCTCCCTCTCTTCCAGGCCACTCCAGTGCTACGGGACCCCCTCACCCGGAACAGTTCAGATCCACGGCTTCACTATTCCCTGCCTACTATAGGTCCATGGACGAGGAGGTCTTCCACCATTCCCCTGTGCAGCCAGTGCCTGACTCACCGGACTCGTCAGCTTCCTCATCTTCCTCTTCTGAGGGAGAGGATTCCTCCATTTACCTATCCCCAGCTGCTGATTTATCCAGTTAATAGCGTTTTCTTTCATGGTTGGTCGGCAAGCTCCACATTTCTACACTAGGAAGTCGCAATCCTGAGTGGATGACGTGCACCTTTTTAGGCAAATTCAGTGCGACCAAGTTGGTGGTTCTCGCCTGGCCCTCCCCCTTCAGGGAGGCGTCGTACCACACATGGAGAAGTCCTTAAACCCTCTCCCCAGCCCCGTGGGACTGCCAGTGAAGGTATTATGCACCCCTAGGGTCTCCAAGAGCCTTAGCTCACCCTCCTTTGGACGTGACGCTGCTGGATACACCTTCTGGGCATAGACACCCAAGACGTGACCAACCCTCAGAGACAGACTCTGCTGAGTTTGACTTTTGGGGTAGGAGAGTGTTCTCTTCGACACGTCTCTCTCTCTCTCTCTCCCTCTCTATTTCAGCTCTTCAGGCGCATCAGGCTGTTTGTAACAGGCACTTATGGTCCTTACCAGGTCAAATTCTGGTATCTCTGCCTGACTCAGAGGCAACCAGACAAGCCATTCCCCTGTCTGCACGAGGCCTGGAGCTTGCGAGGCACCAAGCCAGGGCATCGTATGACGCCAGTGAGGTGACATCCAGGCTGGCAAGGACAGCGATCTGCATTAGGCGGATGACATGGCTTCGTCTATCCAGGTTATCGCCCCTGGCCTGGTGAAGGGTGAATGCCTCCACATTCTGGGGAACCCACTTTTTCTCCCACAGGGTGAGGCAGGAACTTCAGGGGTGACTTCCTTCTCCTACGCAAAGGAGAACGCCGCCTCACCCAGACCAGTCTCAGGCCTAACTAGGCCTGTAAGGGTTCCCTCCTCCAGTGTCTTCCCCCACAGGAGGCTGAGGGACTCCCTTTCCTCAGGGAGGTACCAGGTCCACTTCGGGGGGCTTGGTAAACACCCACCAGTGATGAATGGTGAAGATTGACACAGCTAAGATCTGAAAATTACGTACCTACCGTAATTCTTAATCTTTCTCTGTATCTTCACCATTCATCACTGCTTCCCACCCACCTTCCCCTCTTGGGTCTCAGTCTCTGGGTGATGCCTCCTCCCTGTTTGTTTCTTTCTCCAAATTGTACTTTTCTGATACCTCTTGGCTCCGCTCCTCTTGGAGGGTGTCAGGAGTGTTTTGAGGAGACAAGCAGGGAGGCAACCCTCTTTTGGTCACCAGGGCTCTTTTTCATCCTGATGGGATCCTCCTCCTTGGTCGGAACCGTAATTGGATCCTACTCTCTTCTAAAACCCTAGGGGTTCTCTTTAAGGCAGTGTTGGTGAGGCCCTGGTGATTCCTTCCCTCTTTCTAGCGCTGTTTTTAGCGACCTCCCCTTGTAGAGTTCCCCTTTGGGGGATTACATCTTGCTCCTTACAAAATAATCCTTCTCATCTTCATCTTTCTGTTGAAGGTGACATTTCTCTAAAAAAGAAAAGAAAGTTTGGGAGGCTTATTTTGTCAAGAGGAGCCTGTTTCAGGATGGGTCCTTTCTCCTCTCCAGATTATCCCTTAGTCAGGGAGGAGGATATTAGCCTTCTACTCTTAGTCTCCAGTGAGGACTCTTTGGAGTTGGTGCACTGATTTTCCTCTCCTGGACTTCAAGCCAGCCATCCTGTGGATTATCTTAATTAGGGGGAATTTCTTTTCCTCTCCTCCTGGAAGGAAAGGAACATGGCTTAAAGTAGTAATGCCCTTATACAGTCCTCGGGCAGTCCTCTGGATCCCGGCGAGTGGGATGCAGTGTCTCCGCTCCTCTGCTCTTCTCTTTTCTCCTTCTGTTCTACCTCTTCCCCCCCCCCTTTTTTCTATCCCTCCTTTGCTCACCCAGAGGTTGAGGGCCCCCTGTCCCAGACCCCTAGGCTCCTGTTCCTTCTGTCCTCTTATCCATCATTATTCCTTCCTTGGTTTTATATCCTTTCCTTTTCCTATCCCTAGAGCTCCCTTGCCCCGCTCCCTTTTTTTCTTGGCTACTTTCCAGCGTGCAGAACTGGGACTGAGGAGGAGTCGACATCGGTTACTGACCAACCTGCGAGCGCCATGCAATGCGTCGACCTCGAGGGAGGTGCCGTCTCAACGTTGGCTCCATCTCTTTACAAAAAAAAAATCTCCCACGGGGCCCTGTTCTTCCGGCCAGAACCCACCAGTGATGAATAGTGAAGATGCACAAAAAGATCAAGAGTTACGGTAGCTGCGTAATTTTCATTTAGCTCCCTTTGAACTGGCCGCGAGTTACGAGCTGCGCTTCTTGTCGTGGAACGTGCTTTTTTTGGTTGCTCTTACTTCTGCTCGAAGGATTTCCGAGCTACAGGCTCTGATGTGTAAAAGAGCCTTATTTGGGTTTTCTCAAAGACAGGGTGTATTTGCGTACTAATTACCTGATTACCTGCAGTGTTCCTTGGCTCTGGTCTTGCCGTGGTTGGCTGCCCGCCTGGGTGTGGTCCTGTGTTAGTGTGTAAATTTTGTTTCTAGGGACGTGGATATGTTGTTCAATCCACACTTACTGGCAGGTTCCTTGCCGCTTTAAATCTTGCCGGAAGGTCTTCAGGCTGGCTCCTCCCACTCACCCGGGCAGTAAACCTCTCGGGCTCCGCCCCATGACGCCAGATCTTCCTTACCGCTTGGAAGCTCAGGTTCCTGCTTAGCGCTCTGCATTTTAGGCCTGGATCCACACTCTTCGGTCAATCCAAAACTTATTCTTAAATTCAAAAGACTTCGGTCTTCTCTTTCCCTCGTGGCTGCGATGGACAAATCAACTCCTGGATTTCGTCAGTGCCCCGTGGGCAACAGATGTCCCAGACCGATCTGCACTCCACTTGCATTTATTGCCTTGGACTCGGCCATGACTCACAGGCTTGCAAGTTGTGCAAATCCTTTTCAGCTTCGGTCTTGGAGGACCGCGTTGCCTGTCTGCTGTTGGGGCGACCCGAGAAACGTTATCCTTCGGTCAAGTCGAAGGAGGCCCGTTGGGCGGTGTCCGCGGCTGCTGGCTCAACTGAACAGCTCGAACAGATGATCGCCCTCGAGGAGGAGGCGGTCCAGGCCGCTTCATCTTCATCCTCGATCGCGGCATTTATCCCACTCTCCTTGAGCTCCTCCTACACAGCTTCTTTCAAGGAGCTTTGCCAATTCCTCTCCACCAAGGGAGAAGGGCCTTTGGGACATTCCTCTCGGTCCAAAACGAAGGACTCTAAAGGTAAGTCCCACCGTCAACATTCGTGGGAGCGGGAGAGGTCCCCTTCCCTGGAGAGTCGACAGTTGACTTCGGTCGAGGTTGCGACTAAGGCTGCTGGCTTCACGGTGTCCCCATCAGGCCAGCCGGCCGAGACACCTGTCGACGCGGTCGAGATTTTTCTCGACCCCTCGGACGGTCTGTCGACTGGAGAAGCAGACAACCCTTCTTCACTGGTTCCCCCAGTGGAAACTGAGGACTTGCCTGTGCTTCCTGTGCTAGAGTCCCCGGTTAAGGTCCCTGAACCGAGGGAGGAGCCGGTTTCCCCCGGCCCTCTCAGACCCACCCTCGGAATCCCCGGAGGTCTCGGTCTCGGACCTCTTCCAGGTCCAGCCGGTCTCGCCGACGTCGGCAGTCTCGGCACCATGGAAAGCGGCGGCGCCGCTCATCCTCGTCATCCTCTTCGGAGGATAGTCTCTGGCGCAAATTGCATCAGCGCTATGAGGATCTAATGTGGCAGCAGCTCTAATTGTCCGGGAACAAGCCGACTCCGTCACCTTCACCGGCCTTTAAGTGGCTGTCACCAGAGCGGCCGAAACAACCCCTCGTAGTAGTCAAGAATCCGAAGCCAGCACCGGTTGTTCGGCCAAAACCGGCTGCACCACCCATTGTGGTGGAACCCCTGCCTCCACAACCTAAAACTGGGGCCCCGACTAAGGATTCTCGGTCAGGTCAGGGCTTGACCCGCTGGTTGTCAGTCACCCTCACTCCCAATCGATCTCAGCAGGTGGAGGGTGGCTCAGGCGCTCGGCAGCTGTTCGCAGACTCCTCGGAGTCTGACTACGACGACTCCTTGTTCTCCAGGCCACTTGACTTGGAGTCCACCGGGGGGCATTCAGTGGACGAGAGCCCATCCTCGTTCCTTGGAATGCTTCGACTCATCTCGGAGTCCACTGGGATGAAGCTCAAACCCATTTCAAAATGGACCAAGTATCCCCTCACGGAGGTACTGGACTGAAGGGATTTCCCTATGGAGGCCTTCCCAGTGGCCGAAGCCATTGTTGGCCCGGCCCTGGATCTATGGCGGCGGCCAGCTTCTTGTCCAGCACCTTCGGCCAGGATGGCTCGGAAGTATGCTGTTCCCACCGGTTCACTCTCTGGTTTCTCAGAGCACCCCTCTGCGGAGGGGCTACTGACCAACAGTGTTTTCCGGCGCTCCGGGAATGCTCAGGATGTGGACAAGCCACCCGATAAGGAGTCCAAGAAATTGGACTACTCCGGGCAGAAAGTCTATGCTGCTTCCTCCCTAGGCCTTCGTCAGATCAGCTCGGCCATCCTGATGGCACACTTTTCACTTGCCCTTTTGGGCTCCCTGGATGAGGTGATTCCTCATCTCCCGGCTGACCTTCAAATGACGTTCAAGCAGGTGCGGGATCAGGGAAGGGCGGTGGCCAAACAGCAGCTCCAAACTTCCTTGGACATCGCTGACTCGTGTGCCCGGTCAGTAGCGGCCACAGAGCTTGACTGCGGATCTCCACCTTTACGACGGATACACAGCACAAGCTGGCAGACATTCCCTTCTTTGGTACCGACTTGTTCGGTCCCGGGGTGGAGGGTCATCTGCAACGGATCAAGAAGTCCAATGCCATCTTGGACACAGTCACATCTGCCCAGAAGGACAGAGGCCGCCAGCAGCAGCGTATGCCCTTTCGCCCTTCAGCCTCTGCAGCACGTCCGGTCCAGCAACACCAGCATCGGGGCCAGCAGGCTTGCACTTGGCACCCCAAAGCCAAGCCTGCTGCTTCCTCCAGCAGGAAGCTGAGAGGAAAAGGTCCAGGCAGCTCCTCGGCCGGCTCTTCCTCCAAGCCTGCCCAGTGACTGGTTTAGGGGTGTCGCCCCCAACCTCGTCGCTCTTCCCCGGGTTCCCCTCGTGGGGGGATGGCTCCGCCACTTCCTTTCCACCTGGTCCGATATCACCACGGACTGCTGGGTGTTGGAAGTGGTAGGAAAGGGTCTGCCTCTGGAATTCGAGCAGTCCCCACCCTATTGAGCCGTCGCCCCACAGGGGGGCTGCGGGTTCCGCAGCCTCTGTCGGCTCATCGAGCTGACATTGCCCTGCTCCCCCAGAAGGAGGTGATCAGGGAGGTCACGGATTCTCCACCAGACCCAGAGTTTGTGTCCAGGTACTTCCTGGTCCCAAAACGGACGGGGGATTGGCGCCCCATTCTAGACCTACACGACCTGAACAAGTTCCTAAGGTCTCAGACCTTCAGAATGGTCACTCTGGCTCAGATAATTCCATCCTTGGAATGAGGCATGTGGTTCTGTTCTCTGGACCTCCAGGACGTGTTCTTTCACGTCCCAATCCATCCATCTCACCAGCGATTCCTCTGCTTCAGGGCAGAGGGATCCCTTTACGAGTTCCAGGCCATGCCCTTCGGCCTCTCTCCAGCTCCCAGGGTCTTCACCAAATGCATGGCAGTGGTGACAGCATTCCTGCAGTGCCGAAGGGTCCCGGTGTACCCTTACCTGGACGAGTGGCTGATTGCGCCCTCCAGGTTGTAGGTGGAGCTGTCCAGGATCTGGCCCTCCAGGTCTGCTCTCAGATTGGTCTCCCCATCAACAAGGCCAAATCGGAACTCGTGCCAACGCAGGTGATTCAGTTAATCGGGGCAGAGCTCGACTCTCTTCAAGCCAGAGCACGGCTCCTGGCAGACAGTGCCGAGGTCCTTTCCTCCTTTGCCCAGTCATTTCTGGTTGGGCAATTGTGCCCTGCCTGGGACTTTCTGCACCTCCTGGGCCTCATGGCGGCCTGCACCAGCGGGGTCCATTGGGCCCGCTGGCACATGCGTCCCCTGCAATGGGGGCTGGCCCACCAGTGGTCACAGCGCTCCGGTCCTCTGGACCAGCCAGTGACAGTGACCCAGGAGATGTGGAATGGCCTCCAGTGGTGGCGCGTTCCAGGTCATCTGTAGGAGGGTGTCCCGTTTGTCCGCCCCCGAGCCGACGGTCACTCTGACGACCGACGCCTCTCTGATGGGTTGGGGTGCCCATCTGGGGGAGCACAGAGCCCACGGTCTCTGGTCCCCTCAGGAGTCTCGATGCCACATCAACCTGCTGGAGCTTCGAGCGGTCTGACTAGGCCTCACTGCCTTCGCTCCGTTTGTGCAGGGTGAAGTGGTCCAGGTCCAGACAGACAACACCACAGCCATGTACTACCTAAACCATCAGGGCGGGACACACTCCTTGCCTCTGTGCAAGGAGGCTCTCCGCACTTGGTCTCTCATGAGCAGACTGGAGGTGGATCTCCTAGCCATCCATGTGGCAGGAGCCTCCAACACTCTGGCCGATGCCCTCAGCCAGATAGGTGCTGCATCTCACGAGTATTCTCTCCTGCCGGAGGTAGTACAAGATCTGTTCTCCCACTGGGGAACTCCTCAGGTGGACCTGTTTGCCTCCAGGGAGAATGCGAAGCTGAGGCTGTTTCATGCCCGCCCCCAGCAGGGCTCTCGCCATAGAATTTGCCGGCGTCGCGGGACCCCGGCCTCTTTCACGCCTTTCCTCCATTTCCTTGATCCACAAGGTGCTTCTCAAGGCAAAGAGGGACAAGGTGCAGGTGATTCTGGTAGCCCCAGACTGGCCCCGCCAGTTCTGGTATCCAGATCTCCTCAGCCTCAGCTCCAGGCTCCCGAGTCGGCTTCCAGCCCGCCTGGACCTGATCTTAGTCAGCAAGGGGAAGGTACTCCAACCGGACCTTCAATCCCTGCACTTGACGGCCTGGTTCCTGAGCGGCTAGAGTTCCAGGCCTTGGGTCTTTCCGACGAGGTCCTCAATGTTGTTGAGGCATCCCGTAAGGAATCAACCAGAAAATGGTATGCCGTCAAATGGAAGAGATTCTCCATTTGGTGTCAGGATAAGGGGTTGGACCCTTCCTCCTGTTCTTTGGCTAGCATTCTGGACTACCTGTGGTCTCTTTCTCAGCTAGGGCTTTGGTCAACTACCCTTATGGTGCACCTGGCAGCCATCTCTGCTTACCGGGCACGGGCCGGGAAGCAGTCAGTGGCGCAGGAGAAGGTGGTCAGGTGCTTTTTCAAAGGCCTTGATCACATATCCCCTCTGGTGCGAGAACCTCCACCTCTGTGGGATCTACTGCTGGTATTGGCTAAGCTCATGGGCAAGCCATTCGAACCGATGCACAGATGTGTCATCTCTCACCTGTCATGGAAGACCGCCTTCTTGGTGACTATTACATCAGCCAGAAGGATGGGAGAGCTCCAGGCGCTTTCCATCGAGTCTCCTTATCTGGTCTTCCACAGGGACAAGGTTGTCCTGCACCCCCACCCGAAATTCCTTCCGAAGGTGGTGTCGGAGTTTCACCTTAACCAGGTGTTGACTCTGCCAGTGTTCTACCCCAGTCACACCTCTGAGGCCGAATATAGGCTTCACACCCTGGACCCTAGAAGAGCGCTTTCTTATTATAAGGAGCGGACGGCTGAAGTTCGGGGAGAGGTTCACCAGCTGTTTGTCACCTACTCTGAAGCTGCACCTGGCAGACCTGCAGCCAAGCGGATGATAGGCAGGTGGGTCATCTCCTGCATAGATCTCTGCTATAGGTTGGTGGGCATGGAGCCTCCCAAAGAAATAAGAGCTCATTCTACCCACCATACCGATGCTTTGGTGGCTGCTTCCAGCGACGTCCCTATCCAGGAAATCTGCAGGGCTGCTACCTGGAAGTCAGCACACACCTTCATTACCCATTACCACATCGACTTTGAGTCACGCCGGGATGCTGGTTTTGGGACCTCGGTTCACCAGTCCTTATTTCTCAAGTAAGTATAGGGGGTGCGTGCCTTGCCTCCCTCCTCCCGGAGAACTGCTAGGAGTCTGCCAGACAGTGTGGATTGAACAACATATCCATGTCCCTAAAAATACAGGTTACTCACCTGTAACAGGAGTTTTAGGAATGGTATATGTTGTTCATCCACACGACCCACCCGACCTCCCCGGCTTCGACGCACAACCTGACTTCCAGCGTGCTAGATCTGGCATCATGGGGTGGAGCCGAGAGTTTTGCCACCTGGGTGGGTGGGAGGAGCCAGCTTGAAGACCTTCTGGCAAGATTTAAAGCGGCAAGGAACCTGCCAGACAGTGTGGATGAACAACATATACCATTCCTAGAACTCCTGTTACAGGTGAGTAACCTGTATTTATCTCCTGTGTATATTATGCTTTTTTTTTTTTTTTTTCAATGTGTCTGCCTTACTTGCTTCAAAGTGTACTCTGTATGTTCTTTCAATTCCTGTACTCTCCCAGGTCGTACCTGAAAATAGGCATATGTTTGTCTAGTGTACCTACCTGGTTAACAAAAGCTAAATAAATAATCCTGTGTTTTTACTTAAGGTGGTGTCTGAGTTTACTTTAAATCAGTCCTTCCATCTCCCAGTTAATTTTCTTGAGTATTCGAATCAGGGGGAGGCTTTGCTCCATACTTTGGATGTTCACAGAACATTGCATTATTACACAAACCGCACCAAATCTTTGAGTAGAACTGACCAGTTTTTCATTTCATTCACCCCTAAAGGGGAGGGCGCTCCTGTTTCCAAACAGTGTTTGTCTAAGTGACTAGCTAATTGCATTATTTATTGCTACCGCAAGTACAACAAACCTCTTCCAGGAGTGGTCAAGGGCCATTCCTCTAGGGATATGACTGCCTCCAGAGCTTGCTTCAGAAATGTGTCTGTTGCTGACATCTGCAAAGCTGCCACCTGGAGTTCTGTCCACACTTTCAGCAAGTATTACAGTCTGGACATCACCTCTAGACGTAGAGCCAGTTTCAGCCTGGCAGTTCTTCAGGGTTTTCTGTCATGAGCTCTTATCTGCTGACTTGTCCTCTGACCAGGATTGTTATCCTGGTAGTTACAGGTACTGCTTGGGACTCAGTCCTACCGGTATGGCCTGCTGCAAGAGCCTTTCTCGAACTAAGATAGTACAGTTACATAAGGACTTACCATAACAGTAGATCTTTGAGAGAACCTGTTGCAGCAGGTCCTGCTTTCCCTTCCCCCTGCCTTTCTCTTTCTATCACATCTGCTTCTGCCTTCTTTTATAGGCTCTTGGGATAACCTCCTCAGTTCTCCATCAGCTGGTTGTACAGAGTCTCAAGCAGGAAAACTGAGGTGGTGTGGGGACTGCCCTCCTATATAACCTGTGCTGTCAAATTACTGGCATTGGCGGGGATCCTGTGGTAGACTGCTAGCTAGACGTTTTCTTTGTGGTCCTAGTGCCTGGCGGTATAGCTGTACCAGTGTGGCCTGCTGCAACAGCTTCTCTTGAAGATCTACTGTTACGTTAAGTTCTTAGGTAACTGTACCTTTCTTCCTAAGGTGGTGTCTGAGTTTACCCTGAACCAGTCTGTCCACCTTCTTGTTTATTTCCCTGAGCATGCCAATCCAGGAAAAGCACTGCTCCATACATTAGACATGCACAGAGCTTTGAAGTATTAATCTGCTCACAACTAAGAAGTGCAGAAAGTCAAAGCAGCTTTTAATTTTGTTCGCCCCAGGTAAAAAGGTGTTCAGGTTTCTAAATGTTTGTCTAAATGGTTAGCACATTATATTGTGTTTTGTTACAACAAGCATGGCAAAGAATTGGCAGGGGTGGTAAAAATCCATTCCACAAGGGACATGGCTACCTCTGTGGTCTGTTTCAAAGGGGTCTCAGCCACTGACATTTGCGCTGCTGCCACCTGGAGTACCGTCCATACTTTCACTAAGCACAGTCTGGACATTACCTCTAGAGCCCATGCTGGTTTTGGCAGGGCTGTGCTGCTGGGCCTCCTGTCTTACGTTTAGGGATGGCCTTCTTCCCAGACTGTTTATGTGCATCTGTAACTGCTTGGGACTCATTCCATATGTGTAACCTGGTGACTGAGATACCCCTGATAAAGATAGAACAGTTGCATAAGAACTTAGTTCGTTCTTCCACGGGGATAATCCCTTGTAGCAGGTAATACACTTGGGTTGTAACCAGAGGGCGCTCTTTTGCACAGCAGCTTTCTTCTAGCAGTCTTTTCTAGGGGCTGCCCACACATATCATCCTGCACCTGTATAAGAGTGCGTGGCCCCAGGCATCCTCAGTTCATTTTCCTGCCGTCTTCAGCCCGAACGCAGCAGCTAGCACTTGTGAAGCAGTCATCAGCGAGAACTTGAGCTGGGAACGGATTTTTCCTCTGTTTCCAATCTTCATCAATGAATGCCCAAAGAATCTACAAGCAAGTCATCACTTTTTCAGTCATGTCGTTGCGGTATAAAGATCTACCACTACGACAGCCATACTGTTTGTGTTAGGTGTCTGGGTCCTACACACGACACCATCTCCTGCAGGCACTGCCAGCGATTCAACCAGGCAACGCGTCGTCGATGACGACTGCAGGAAATTGAATCACACCTAATGGAGCAGAAATTGTCTCTCTTAGAAAAGGGGGCCCATCCAAAGGAGCCCTCCACTACAGCTTCACACAAGAAGCATAAACGGGATAAGGACAAATCACCGTCATCGAGCAGACATTCGTTGACAGCCACCGTTACTGCTGCTTCACCGTTGACAGTGCCCTCTAGAACTGCTACCTCGTCGATGGGAGTTTCCACCCTCTTGTCGACTGCGCTTTCTGGTGCCCTTTCAGCTGTTTCTGCAGAACCTTAGAAACAGAATTTGACGACAGATAAGGATCGCTTGGCCCACCCAGTCTTCCCACTTCCCTACCTGATGGATAAACTGCAGATTGTAGTTAATCAACAGCTTACTTCCTCCTACCCCCCACTAGAATTGCCTTATGCCTGTCCTATGCATTCTTGAATTCTCCCACAGTTTCTGACTCAACAACCTCCTCAGGAAGGCTGTTCCATGCATCCACAACCCTCTCTGTGAAAAAATACTTTCAAACATTACCTCTGAGCCGTCCCCCCTCGATCTTCAAATTGTGCCCCCTTGTTCTTGCACATCTCTTCTTCTGAAAGATACTACCCTCTTGTACTTTAATTCCCTTGAGATACTTTAAAGTTTCTATCATGTCCCCCCTCTCCCTCCTTTCCTCAAGGGTATACATATTAAGCTGCTTTAGTCTCTCCTCATATGTCTTCTGGTGCAGACCCTGCACCATTTTGGTTGCCCTCCTCTGAACAGCCTCCACTCTGTCTGTGTCTTTGCGGAGATGGGGTCTCCAGAATTTCATGCAGTACTCCAGATGGGGTCTCACTAACTGTTTGTACAGAGAGATAACAACTTCCTGTTTTCTACTGTTGATGCCTCTCCCTATGCATCCCAGTATCCCTCCAGCCCTCCTTACTGCCTTTTCACATTGCTTGGCCACTTTTAGGTCATGTGATATAATTACTCCTAGGTCTGTTTCGATTTTTGTTTTTATTAACTCACCCCCATTGTGTACTCTTCCCCTGGGTTTTTGTTTCCCAGATGCATTACCTTGCACTTCTTTGCATTGAATCTGAGCTGCCACATATTTGACCATTCCTCCAACCTTGCGAAGTCCCTTTTCATTCTTTCCACTCCACCTTGTGTATCAGTCCTGTTGCAGATTTTTGTGTCATCTGCAAAGAGACATACCTTTCCTTCCAGGTGCTCTCCAATGTCACATATAAAGACATTAAAGAAGACTGGTCCCAGTACCGAACCCTGCGGTAACCCGCTAGTTACCCTCCTTTATTCACTGTGGACTCCGTTTACTATTACCCTTTGCGTCCTGTTGTCCAGCCAGTTTTTTATCCAGGCTACCACCTTGGCACCCACGCCAAGGCTGGCTAACTTCTGTATTAATCTTTTGTGTGAGACTGTATCAAATGCCTTGCTAAAATCTAGGTAGGCCATATCCACAGCCACTCCCTGGTCTACTACTTTGGTCATCCAGTCAAAGAAATCTATTAGGTTTGTCTGACATGGCCTTCCTGCTGTGAAACCATGCTGCCGTGGGTCCTTTGCCCCATTGGCCTCTAGGTACTCAACAGTTCTTTCCTTCAGAAGTGATTCCATCATTTTCCCTACCACTGAAGTCAAACTAACTGATCTTCCTGGACATAAGTCTCCACCACTCATTCACACTAGTGGGATTGGCGCCGGAGGCACTAAGACCCATCGGGAGCAAACTTTTTGCTGGAGGGTCGGCGCGAGAGACGGCGCCGCGAGAGACGGCGCCGCGAGCAGCGGCTCGAGCGGTAATGACCATCTCGGCGACGACCCTCCAACCGCCTCAGTTCCTTTTTTCCCGCCGTCGAGTGCGCTTCAGTGACGACGTCGCTCGCCTGTCGGGAGTCAAACTTCAAACTAGCGCATAGTTTTCAGTTTGTTTTTTTGTAACATTATCACGATAGTAGTATCGCTTAGTTTTATTCTATTTTTCGTAAAATTTTTCTAATATTTAAATTTAACTTACTTGAAGAAGTCTCGGCCTACTGGACGGAGTCGACCATGAGCAGGTCAGGTGACGGTAGGGAGACTTCGTATGAAAGCTGTTCAGTCAGCCGGGCTGGGTCTGGTCAGCCTCCTTCTCCTCAGCGGGGTTTCGACTACGGTCAGTCCGATGCCCGGGGGGATGGGCGGTCCCCCCGCCGGCATAAAAATAAACGGTCGCATCTCTCGCATCGCTTCGCCTCGAGCTCTTCTTCGGCCCACAGGTCAAAAAAGAGAAGGCATCACTCGAGGTCGCCCTCTGGTATGTCTGCGCGTCGACGGTCGGTTATCGTCGCTAGTTGCCGGTCTCCTTCTTCGGAGTCGCCAACTTCCGATAATCGTCGTCCTCGACATCAGAGCCCCTCCCCGCCTATAGGTAGGGCTCCAGATGAGCAGTTTCATCAGTGGGCCGCTCTTATGGAGCGATGGGCTCGGAGGTTGGTTCTTCTGCCTGGCTCGGTTACCTCAGAGCCCTCGGGCTCCTCCGGCGATCAGGTAGGGCGGTTGGACCTTCCTAGTCGCGCGGCGCCTTCTTCGGTGTTAGCGACATTCGTGCTTAGGTGTTTCCCCTCACATGGCTGCGGGCGCAGGGGCCTCACCGATGCCCTTATCTCCTGTTTTTTCCTTCTGCTTCCGTTCCCGGCTTCCGCCTTTCTGGGTCTGTGGCCTTGTCGCGCCGCTGTGGGCCACTGAGCTTGGCGGCGCCCGGTTGCTGGGTTGCTGCGGGCGCTATGGGTTCGCGGGGCGCCGGTGGTGCTGCTGAACGGGCTGCTCATGGCGTCGTTCATGAGCCGCATGTATCGCCCACGGCGCTGGCTGTCGCGCTTTGCGCGCGTCGTCTCGCGCGTCGCTATGCAGGTCTCGGGCGCCTCCTCGTGCTGGCTTCAGCCTGCTTTGCTGCCTCGGCGCTGCAGCCCTTGGGGACTCTCCTTGTTTTTCTGCCATTTCCTCCTTCCTAATTTTCTCTCCTTTCCTGTCCAAGCAGTCCTTTCTGGACCATCAGGGAGATGATGTTGAGCCTGACCCAGACCTTGGTTCGGTGATGAAGTGGAGGAAACAGGATCTTTCTTTGCTACAAGAGCCTGTGGTCGAGGACCTGTCCTTTAAGTCTCTGTTGAAGAACCTGGGATCCACTCTTCTCTCCAGACTACAGACATCGATCCTGGGAAGATATTAAGACTCCAGTATCTTCATGCTCGGAGATCCCTACGGTTTGACCTCCGATTCAGCCTTCCTTCGAGACGCTGTCTCAAATGGTATGAATAACCCTGCTCTTATTCCCTCAGTGGCTAAATCCATTGATAAGAGTATTCAGCTCCCAAGGATCGTCCCATTTTGGCATCCCAAGCCTTCGGATCCTATTGTAGTCCTGGCAGAGAATGACATGGTGGTTCTTCCTCAAACTACTACAGCTCGACCTATTAACAAAGAGTCTCGTAAGATTGATACATTAGGTAAGAGAGTCTTGCTGCCTCCACTCTAAGTATCGTGTTGCCAGTTATCAAGGCTATTTTTCTCAGTATGAGTATATCCTGTGGCACTCTATGAAAAGAATGGTTGAAGCTCTTCCAGATTCGGATTCCAAGTCACAGCTTCTTCTGACCGTTATTAGAGGTATTGAGTCCAATAACCAACAGGTCAAAGCCGCCATGGGACGCTTTCGACACTGCTTCTCGCTCAGCAGCCGAGGAGTTGTACTCTGCGCCATTCCTGGCTGCTGCATTTTGGCTTCACGAATGATGCTCAGCAGCAGGTGATGGCGCTGCTTGATGGCTCCTTTCTTTTGGCCCTCAGGTGGAGCAAGCCTTAGAGGCCACTCAGAAGACTAGATCGGCCATTAAGTTGGCCAGACCTCCGCCTCCCTCTGGGGCATGTGAACAGATGCGTTCTCTACAGTCGTCCAGTCCTTTGGGAGGCAGAGGCGGAAGCTTCCATAAAAGCCAACCTGCCCAACCTCAAAGAAGATGCGAGAAAGCGCAGGGACCTAAAGCTCCCAGCGCTACTCCTGAGTCGTTGGCCCAAGTTCCATCCACTCTGCCCGAGGTGGAACTTTCTCCTCCGGTGGGAGGTCGTCTGATGTACTTCTACAACCAGTGGAAGTCCATAACCTCAGACAAATGGGTCCTTCGGATAATTCGCGAGGGTTATTCTCTCAATTTCTTGGAAACCCCCCCGAATTGTCCTCCCATACGACAACCCAGGTTGTCGGCCTCTCAGTCAGACCTCCTCACCGCGGAGATCCAGGGCCTTCTGAACAACAGGGCAATAGAACTGGTGCTCCCGCATCTGTGAAACACAGGGTTCTACTCCCATTACTTTCTGGTTCCAAAGAAATCTGGCGGGATGCGTCCCATTCTAGACCTCAGAAAGTTAAACAAATTCCTCCCCAGGGAGAAATTCAAGATGATTTCCCTAGGTACCCTGTTACCCTTGCTGCATCAGCACGACTGTCTGGCCTCTCTGGATATGCAGGATGCTTACCAGCATATCCCCGTCCACCCGACCCACCGCAAATTCCTCAGGTTTGTAGCTTTGGGTCAGCATTATCAGTTCAGAGTCCTGCCCTTTGGGCTATCCTCGGCGCCGAGTTTTACAAGTGTTGTGCAGTTCTCGTGGCGCATCTCAGAAAAGTCGGACTCCAGTGTTTCCCTACCTGGACGATTGGCTTCTAGCAAGCCCTTCCGGCAAGGGACTTTGGGCTTCGTGCAAAGCGACTTCCTGGGTCTTCTCACGTCCATGGGAGTTCTGTTGAATTTGAAAAATCTCAACTGCAACCCTCCCAGAGGCTCCTTTTCATAGGGACGCTTCTAGACACCTCTTCAGCGAAGCTTTCCTTCCAGAGGACAGAAGACTCGACATCCTTGGTATGGCCCGTTACATCAGGAGAACCAATCGGTTACAGCTCTCTCGATGCACGCATGTTGGGTCTCATGGCGTCCTCGGTCTTCACCTGCCCGACTGCACATGAGAACCACCCAATGGATGCTCTCCACTCAGTGGTCCCCGACCTCTCACCCCCAGTCTTATCCCATCAAGGTGACGGAGCCCCTTGAAGGTCTCTCACCTGGTGGTCTCAAGAGACAATCTCCTGGAAGGATTCCCTTTGCTCCCCGGATCATCAGATCTCCATCACCACAGATCGCCGCTAATGGGATGGGGGAGCTCACTGTCTCTCCCTCCACACTCCAAGGTGTGGACTCCGTTCGAAACTCATCTCCACATAAATGTCCTGGAGATGAGAGCGGTCCTCTATGCAATCCGAGCTCTGAAGGATGTCCTTTGTCACAAGAACATTCTCCTTCAAACGGACAACAAAGCAGTGATATATTACATCAACAAGCAAGGCGGTGCTCGTTCTTATCCCCTTTGCAGGGAAGCAATGAGGGTGTGGGAGTGGTGCTTGGAGCACAAGTCTCTGATTCAAGCGGTTTATCTGCCAGGTATACAAAACGACCTAGCAGATCACCTCAGCAGAACGGAGGCAGACCCTCACGAGTGGTCTCGATCCAGCCGTAGCTCGGTCCCTGTTCAAAGAGTGGGGACTCCAGACCTGGACCTTTTGCATCCCCACTCAGCATAAAACTGCCTCTCCTGCTCCAGAAATCCAGGGCCTGGCATTTCTGTCAGGATGCGTTCAGGCTACGGTGGACAAAGCGCTTTCTTCACGCCTTTCCCGCTTCCTCTAATCCAGAAGTACTCCTCAAGTTCGAGTCTCAGGGACCAAGATGATTCTCATTGCTCCTTCCTGGCCTCGGCAACTATGGTTTCCTCTACTCAACAGTATGTTGGCAGCCTCCGAGACCACTTCCTTTGCAAATCAGTCTTTTGACTCAGGGTTCGTTGGTCCATCCCAACCTGAAATCACTTCACCTTCATGCTTGGCTCCTGAAGAGATAGAAGTGAATCGGTTCAACGTCTCGTAGAGTCTCAGACATCCTTCTGGCTGCTCGGAAGCCAGCCACCCAGCATCGCGCTTCAAATGGAGCGTTTTCTCTCTGGTGTAAAATCCTCTTGGAATCCCTTTTCCTGTCCTCTGGCAAGGTTCTGGATATCTTTTGGACCTGTCAAACTTAGGTCTTCAGTACTCCACAGTTAAAGTTCACCTTAGTGCCATCTCAGCGTTCCATGAGCGGTTTCTTCCTTAACTCTGGCTCAGTTACCTATGGTGAAGAGATTTCTTAAGGATTCTCCATACCAGACCCCTGTTAGCGTCCAGTTGCAGCCTGGGACATTAACCTGGTGCTGGACATGCTCACTCGGAAGCCTTTGAACCCTTAGCTACCTGTGAGCTAAAATTTCTTACCTGGAAGACTGCCTTCCTGGTGGCCATTACCTCAGCCACGCGGGGTCTCTGAGATACATGCCTGATTCACGGACCCTCCGTGTACTGTATTCCATAAGGACAAGGTAGTTCTCATTACTCATCCTAAATTTCTTCCCAAGGTTGTGTCAGAATTCCATCTGAACCAACCTCTGGTACTTCCCGCTACTTCGCTAATTTCCAAAATGAAGGGGAACGAGCTCTTCATTCCTTGGATGTTAAGAGAGCCTTGCGGTTCTATTTAGATAAAACCAAGGATGTTCGCAAGACTCAGCAACTGTTCGTTTCTTTCAGCGACACCGGGCTGGGTCAACCTGTGCTATTAGATTCATCTCTTCATGGTTGGTGGCATGCCTTCGTCATTGCTATTCCATGGCTCAAGTTAAATTAGAAGGTAGGTGTCGCTCACTCTACTAGGCGATTTGGCATCCCTAGCGGAAGTTGCAATGTTCCAGTGCAGATATAGCGCGCTACCTGGAGCTCAGTGCATACTTTCGTTAAGCACTATGCACTGGATGTTCATGCCAGGCGACATTCCGCATTCGGCAGAACTATCCTTAATGGGCTTCTATCTTAGACGCTTGAGCTCTGGCTCTCCTGCCGCCTTTTGGGGATTATCAGCTGGTACTCTCCACTAGTGTGAATGAGTGGTGGAGACTTATGTCCAGGAAGATAGGAAATGCTTACCTCACCGTAATTCTTGATCTTCTTGGTCGAGTCTCCACCACTCATTCTACGCCTATCCTCCATCCCCGAGCTCACCGCTGATTGGTCTTCACTCCTCAAATCTTTAGGCCGTGAGGATTCTTTGCTGACCCTTCTTACACGGGTCATATGGACTATCTTATGTCCGTTTTTAATGTTGGGTTTACTCTTACGTTAGTTGCGCTGCACCTCCTTGGTAAAAAGGTATGAAGGCGGTTGGAGGGTCAAGTCGCGAGATGGTCATTACCGCCGAGCCGCTGCCCGTGCCGCCGCGTCTCGCGCCGACCCTCCAGCAAAAAGTTTGCTCCCGATGGGTCTTAGTGCCTCCGGCGCCAATCCCACTAGTGTGAATGAGTGGTGGAGACTCGTCCAAGAAGATCAAGAATTACGGTAGGTACGTAATTTTCCTTTCTGTAGTTTCCTGCCTCTGCCCTGCTCCCACTTTTGTGAAGTGGAATCACATTTGCCCTCCTCTAGTCCTCAGGTACCACCTCATCCTCCCATGATTTGTTAAAGAGAGTAGTCAGTGGTGTTACTAGTTCTACCCTTAGTTCTTTTAGAATTCTTGGGTGAATCCTATCAGGCCCCATTGCTTTGTCCACCCTCAGTTTCAAGAGATCTTACTTTGAGAAACAGCTCTTGCAGTAGGTTACACCATTAGGACTGAAGCCGGTAGGCGCCAGGACCCCACAGAAATTTTCTAGCTAGCAGTATTCAGCGGGGAACGCCTCCAATGTCGGTCCCGCCCCTGACGTCAGGCATAGTACATAAGGAGGCGGTCCCACAGAAACCCCAGTTCTTTTCCCACCGTCAACTTGCCAGCATCGGCCTCTCGGTCTCTATCTAGTGCACGGCGACTTAGAACTTCAAGAGTTTCTTCAAACGTAATGTTCTCTCCAACTCCTTCACTTAAGGGACACCTTTCAAAGTGTGCCTGCGGAAAACATCCTTTTCAAGGATCCTAATTCCTTCTGTGTGCGTTGCTTAGGCCTGGATCATGACACCAAGGCCTGCACCTTTTGCCAAGGGTTCAACAGCCGCACCAGGATCTGCCGTCAGAAGGCACTTCAGGCTTTTCTGCTTCAAGAAAAACTTAGCAGGATGGACAAAGAACCTTCCTCCAGGGATGATTCTTTTTCCAAGGCCCATAAACACTGGGACAAACACCGGGAGAAAGCAAGGTCCAGATCCCCAAACCGGGCCTCGGACTCCCGTAGCTCAGGTTCCACCAGATCTGACCGCTCTCCCTCCAGGGCTCATTCTCAGCCCCCTCCGGTCAAAGTCCGGGGTTTCAGGCGGTTCTTCGACTCTTCAGCCTATCAAGACTTCTAGGTCCTCGGCTTCCTCCACTCCCTCTCGGGCCTCTTCCAAGTCTTCCGAATGCCACAAGTCTTCCTCATCGACCCGATGTCAGGACCCCGATTCCAAATCAGTCTCCCAGCCTCCCAGAGGTCTGGACCCACCACCCAGGAAGACGAAAGACCTGATGTCCCTGAAGCGGACGACGGACCCGATGTCGGCCGGGCATTCGCCGAACCCGAAGGCCTCGACCTAGCGACCGATGTCAGACTCGCATTCATCGGAGCCAAAGACCGCCCCCCAGTCACCGGTGGACATCAGTCACAGGGATTAAACGGAGGAGGACATGACACTGCCTGAAGACCAGGCAGGTGCCACAGAGGATGCCGGGCTTCCGAGGGGAACCTTCGCCCACCCCGGAGACACCCGACCCCGGTGACAGACCACCAGCGCCAGGCCTGTCATCGGGCATGAATTTACAAGAGGTAAAGGATCTCTTTACTTTCTAGTGGGACAGCATCCGAAGGGATGTCCCTGTGAAACCTCCTCCTCCTACTCCTTCACCTCCTATGCCCCCTCCTCCACCAAAGGGGCCAGCAGGACGACCACCAAACCCTAGGGAGCAGATTCCACCTCCTAGGGGTAGATCCAAGGACTGGAGAAGGCCTCCCTTAAGATCTCCATCAGGTTCTCCCAGCCCCAAGCGACCCAGACGTCGTCGGTACACTCCTTCAGGGGGGAGGATTCCAGATCGGATACCTCGGAATATTCCAGATCTCCTTCTCCACTCAGCATTCCATCACCTGACTCACATGACCTACCCAGGTCTCCTCCGGATGATTCTTATTTCTCCGAGATCATGAGGCACATCCAGGACAACATGGGCTGGGATGCTGAAGACCTTGACCCTGAAAGACAGCGCCTTGCCTGTTATCTTCGGCAGAAAGACCCAAAGCCTGTGGTAGTGCCACTCTTGGTGGACACCTTTGCGGACGTCACCAAGGCTGCGTGGAAGTGTCCACACTCCACTCCCGCTATGCCGAAGAAAGCTGACCACCTGTACAAGGCCCCCGGAAGAGGACCAGTACTTGACTCAACAACCTCTGGCAGACTCCCTGGTCATTACAGCCTCGCATGACCGGTCCCAAAGACCGCAGCACATGAGCACACAGCCACCGGACCAGGAATTCAAACAGTTGGATGCCCTGGGGAGGCGCATGTATGCGGCTGCTACATGCTTCATCAGGTCCCTGAACTACCTATCTCATTTGGTACAGTTTCAGAACGCCCTGTGGTAACAGGGGCAGGACCTGGTCGAGAAACTTCTGGATGACGAGCAGAAGACGGAGCTCCTAAACCTTCTCCATACAGGGTCTGATGTGGGTACCCAAGTGCTGTGAGCCGCATACGATTCTCCGGACTCGTCTGCCAGAGCTGCAGCTTCAGGCATCAGTCTCCGGAGACACTCTTGGCTCAATGTCTCCGGTTTTACCCTGGACGTACAGAAGAACATTGTTGACGTCCCCTGCAACGGCGAAGTACTTTTTGGTGAACCCTTGGAGAAGGTTATCACCAAATTCCAGGACGCTGGGAAGGCAGTCAGGTCTGTACAGGCCATGTACAGATCCAGGCCTGGTTCCTTTCGTAGGAACCAGAGCCATTTTTCACGGCTGGCAACAAAGGCAGCAGCCACGTTCTGGCCAGCAACAAAGGGGCACTTTTCAACGTAAAGCCCAGGCTAAGTCGTCCCCAGGCAGAGGCCAGCGCTACACTAAACCGGCCCAGCCTGCAGGGACCAGTGCTGCCACAGCATGACTTCTTTCCAGCCCCGCCCTCCTCTGGATCAACGGGCACAAAAGGCTGGGGTCGCATCGCTTGCCACTTTTTAGGGTGGCAGTCGATTACCGCCGACCAGTGGGTTCTCCAATTGGTCAAGAAAGGCCACTTTATAGAATTCTTGGACCACCCACCGGTAAGACCTCCCCTGCTTTCCCGTTACTCGGGTCAGCACGCCCTGCTCATACAGCAGGAGATGCTTGTGCTTCTTGGAAAAGAAGCTATAGAGCACGTACCACAGAACCAGAGAAGTGCAGGTTATTATTCTCACTTCTTTCTGGTTCCCAAGAAAACAGGGGTCCTTCGTCTGATACTGGACCTCAGTGACCTCAACGAGTTGGTCCTGTACAAACGCTTCTGCATAGTGACCCTCCCAGGTCTGATTCTCATGCTCAAGCAGGGCGCTTTTCTAGCGTCCTTGGACATGCAGGATGCTTACCTGCATATACCCATCCCCCAAGTGCATAGGAAGTTTTTGTGCTTCGAGTTTCAGGGTCACCTTTATCAGTTTCGAGCCCTTCCCTTCGGACTGTCATCAGCACCTTGGGTATTCACGAAGTGCATGGTGGTCGTAGCGGCGACTCTGAGGAGACAAAGCCACTATGTGTTCCCCTACCTGGACGACTGGCTTCTCATGGCGCCCTCTTGGGAGGCCCTGATGTCCGCCATTCACTGTACTCAGTCTCTGTTCGAGACGTTGGGCATCATTATCAATCAAGAGAAGTCACGCCTGGTTCCATCTCATATTCTGCAGTTCATAGGCGCAAATCTGGACACCGCCCAGGGGAAAGCTTTTCTGCCCCAGGACAGAGCGGAACACATCAGATCCCTTATCAGGGACATTTTGGCGAAGAAGACTGTCCTTGCCAGACTGGTCCTTTGCCTGCTCGGACACATGGCTGCGGGCATTGCAACAGTCCTGCTAGCCCGTCTCCACATGCGGGTGACCCAGTGGATGTTACAGGTCCAGTGGGATCAACAGCAAGACCATGTGCAACTCCCAATCCAGATCACGAAGGTCATAATCCAGGATTGGCAATGGTGGCTAGATTCGAAGAATCTATTGGCGGGAGTCCCCTTCATTGCGCCGTCTCCGATTGTGACACTCTCCACAGACGCCTCAGGGCTTGGATGGCGAGCACACCTCGACGGTGTCCAGTCTCAGGGCCTGTGGACAGTCCAAGAGACTCATCTCCACATAAATATCCTGGAAATGAGAGCAGTTCTTTACACCCTGCAGGTCTTCCAGTTGGAGATTCCACCGGGTACTCTTCTATTACAAACAGACAATTCCGCGGTGATGTATTACCTCAAGGAGGCACCCATTCCTACCCGCTTTGCAGGGAGGCCATGAGGGTGTGGGATTGGGTTTTACAGCACGGTGCAAACCTCATTGCTGTTCATGTCCCAGGAGTGGACAAAGTCATTGTGGACAGCCTGAGCCGCTCTCAGGCCAGAGTCCCACGAGTGGGAACTACTTCAAGAGGTAGTAGAGGATCTGTTTCGCAGATGGGGTACACCAGAGTTGGACCTTTTCGCGTCCCCATCCAACGCAAAACTGCCCAATTTTTGCTCGCTAGATCCAGGGCCTGGTGTTTTCTGGCAAGACGTGTTGTCCCTCTCCTGGGCAGGCAGATTCCTCTATGCCTTTCCCCCCTTTCCATTGATCCAGAGAGTATCCTTCTGAAACTTCACAGAGAGCAAGCGATGCTGATACTTATCGTGCCGTTTTGGCCCAGGCAGGTCTGGTTCCCACTACTACATCAGCTGTCTCGGAAACCTCCAGTGCCTCTGCCAATCAGCTCCCACTTACTTTCTCAGGAGGCGGGTTCCTTGGTCCATCTGGACCTTCGTTCGCTGAACCTGCATGCTTGGCTCCTAGAGATGTAGCCATGATGCAGTACGGGGTCTTGCAAGAGGTAACAGATGTTCTTGCTGCTGCTAGGAAACCGGCTACCCATGCTTACTTACGCCATGAAATGGCGCAGATTTTGTCTATGGGTTCAAGCACGCAGTTTTTCGCCTATGGATTGTCCAGAAAGATTGGTCTTGGACTACCTCCTGTCCCTTTTTCGTACAGGCGTGGCCCACTCCTAGATTAAAGTATACCTCTGTGCCATCTCAGCCTATCACACTTCTATAGGCCAACGCACCATATCTCAGTTGGACATGGCACGAGCCTTCCTGAGATGCGTTCTCCACCTTAGACCTCCAATTAAGGATCCGATTCTCCCATGGGATTTGCCCTTTGAGCCAGCCGCGGATTGCGAGCTACATCTCCTTACATGGAAGACGTGTTTTTAGTTGCCGTTACCTCGGCCAGAAGAATTTCTGAACTTCATGCACTTATGTGCAAAGAACCTTATTTGGTTTTTCACCAAGACAGGGTATCCCTATGGACTAATCCTAAGTTTCTGCCTAAGGTGGTCTCAGCTCTCACCCTTAATCAGGACATCGATCTACCAGTGTACTTCCCCAAGTATTCTAATCGGGGAGAGGCCCTATTGCACACTTCAGATGTGCATAGGTGTCTTCGATAGTACCTGATCCGAACCAAACACCACCGAAAATCGGACCAGCTTTTTGTCTCCTTTGCCCACAGGATGATGGGCGCTCCTGTTTCCAAACAGTCGCTGTCCAGGTGGCTCATTCAGTGTATCACGTTCTGTTACCAGAAGCGCAACAAACCCTTACCGAGCGCGGTTAAGGGTCATTCCACAAGGGGCGTGGCTACCTCCTTTGCGGCCCTAAAGAACGTGTCCACCTCGGCCATCTGTGCTGCCGCTAATTGGAGCACCGTGCACACTTTCATCAGGCATTATAGCCTGAATGTTGCATCGAGACGAAGAGCAGGTTTTGGTCTAGCAGTCCTTCAAGGACTTCTGTCCTAGGTTTAGGTTCTATTAAGGATGTCTACCTTCCCTCCTCCCAATGGTGTGGGATTTCCTTTATTGCTTGGGAATCAGTCCTAATGGTGTAACCTGCTGCAAGAGCTGTTCTCGAAGATCTCTGACATGGTTTCTTTATTCTTTCAAAACCCTTTCTTATGTAGAAATGGACTGGTATCGGCCCCCCATTCAGAGTTTCTTTATTGTTTGGTTTAGGTACCTCCCCCTCCTCTTCCGTTGTGAATACTGAGCAGAAATATTCGTTCAGTATCTCTGCATTTTCGCTGTCGCCCTCTGTCCACATTCCTTCCCCTTCGTTAAGTCTCTGTATCCCTATCTTGGTCTTTCGTCGCTCCCTAATATACCTGTAAATGGTTTTATCCCCCTTCTTAACAGAGTTGGCGATCTTTTCCTTAGTTTGTGCCTTTGCTATTCTGACTGCCTTCCCTGCCTCCTCCTCCTGCTTTAACTGATAAAGTTCTCTGTCCTGCTCCTTCTGTGTTTCCTTATATTTCCTGAATGTAATCTTTTTCTCCTTAACTGTCCCTGCCACCTCTTTTGAGAACCATAATGTTTTTTTCCTTCGTTTTGTTGATTTGCTTCACACACAGGCTTGTTGCTTCTGTGATAGCTGTTTTGATTATTCCCCATTGTTTCTCCAACCCTCCTTCTTGCCTGTTTGCTGGTGCCTTTATGAGGCGCACTCTCATTTTCCTAAAGTCCAATACTCTTGTTTTTGTATGGCTTGACTCTGTGGCTGTGTTTATTGTGAACCACACTGTTTGGTGGTCACTTGTTCCCAGATAGCTACCCACTTCTAAATCTGAGATCCTTTCTCCTTCCGCATTTGAGAGTACCAGGTCTGAGATTGCTCCCTCCCGAGTGGGTTCCAACACTAGCTGCCTGAGGCATGCCCCCTGTAGGGCATCAAGAATGTCCTTGCTCTTGGATGTGCCTGCAGCAATGGTACTCCAGTTAACATCTGGCATATTCCGGTTCCCCATCAACAATATCTCCCCTTTTTCTGCCATTTTAAGGATGCCTTCTATTATTTCCTTGTCCGTTTCCTTCCCCTGAGATGGGGGTCTGTACACAACCCCCATGCGGATTATGGTGCCATTTCCTGTCTCCAGGGTGACCCATAGTGACTCATC
This sequence comes from Neoceratodus forsteri, assembly GCA_016271365.2. Taxonomy (NCBI): domain Eukaryota; kingdom Metazoa; phylum Chordata; order Ceratodontiformes; family Ceratodontidae; genus Neoceratodus; species Neoceratodus forsteri. The sequence continues at coordinate 1,525,021,075 of CM028130.1, read as the reverse complement.
AACTTCCTGTTTACTCTTTAGTTCTGTTGCTTTAATCCCTTCCCTTATATAGAGAGCTACTCCTCCTCCTCTTTTAGCCACCCTGTTCCTCCTGTAGACTGTGTATCCTGGTATGTTGGCAATCCCAGTCATGGTTCTCTGTGTACCATGTTTCAGTGACTGCCACAATATCTAGGCATCCTTCTTCCATCAAGGCTACTAGTTCAGGGAGTTTGTTGCACAGACTGCGGGCATTGGTACTCATCACCTTCCATTTATTTGTTATGGCCTTACCCCTTTTATCCCCATCCCTGTCCTTACTGCCTTTTTCTGCATTTATCCCTGTCCTGCTCTCTACTGACTTCTCTACCTTGGTGTTTACTCTCTAGCTACTGTGTTTTGTGGGGGGAGGCTGGGATTTCCCTCCCCCCCCCGGCTAGTTTAAATGCTTTCCAAGGAAGCATTTAAACCTGTCACCTAGGATCCTGGTTCCCCCCCGGACAGATGCAGACCATCGCGCCAGTATAAGCCTGCATCCCTCCAGGTGGCTCCCCTGTCCCCAATAAAGACAAAGCTCTGAGCGCCACACCAGTTTTTCAACCATTCATTGAATCCCATGGTGCGGAATACCCTAGCATCATCCTTGCTATAGACAGGCTGCACCTCTGAGAAGGTTACCATACATGCTACTTGTCTAAGGCCCCTCCCCACTCCACAAACCTCCTCTTGCACCACCTGATCTCATTCACAGCCAGGTCATTTGTCCCTAGGTGGACAGTAACATCCAGCTCCTCCTGGTGCAGCTGCTCCGCGATCCTGAGGATTAAACTTCCTGCCCCTCGAGCCATGGTGCCAGGCAGGCACCTTGCCTCCCTATCCCCTTCTCCCTTCTACCCCTAATGATTGAGTCCCCCACCAGGGTTGTTTTCTTCCCTGTGGGTCCTGGAGCCACCCTCCTGTGGGTCTCCATTGTGGAGGTTCCCAGCATCCTCCTTGGTGTCCACTGCAGGTGCCTTCATAGAGGAACCACTCTTTGCCAGAACAGCGTATGAATTGTGGAGAGGTACAGCTGGAGGGATGCACCTCTGTTCCACCACCCTCTCCCTCCCTGAGCCCACCTCTGTCCAACACTCCTCTGTCTTGGCAACCTCTGAGGCAACGGTGGTGGTCCCTGGGTGGGGGAAGAGGTTTCACAAATCCTAGCCATGTCAGCCTGGAGACGGGCAACCTCCTCCCTCAGACCAGAGAGGTGCCTGCAAACAGGGCAGCATCACAGCCTCCAGAATGTCTCCCAGAACACTGCTGCCCCACAGCCATTGCACTGCACCACTCCTATCTTGACTTACTTTGTGTCCCCTCTTCTGTTGCTTTCTATGCTTACTGTCTCCTCCCTCTATGTATTTTTACACTTACTTTCCTACTGCCTATGTGCCCTTACAACTCTTGCCCTTCCTGTTCTGGGACAAGAACTTCCTGTAGTCTTCAGTAGTCTCCTTCTTCCGTGTTTGGATTCAGACCTCCAGCAGTCAGGGGGGAGAAAGACTTATTTTTTTAGGTTACTTCAAGGTTGATGAAACTAATGTGTCTCCGTGATTCTTCCCTTTCTACTGCCAAACAGGAAGTTCCTGTTGTCAATCAAATCCAGTGGCTATAAAACTAGAACTGGCTTTGGGTGGAGGGGTGGGAAGGAGGGCAATAGTAAAAAATCTGTAGTTCTAGACTGCTGTTTCTTGCTCTAAAACCAAAGTTATCCTCTGTCAAAGACAGCAGGAAGCTACAATTGGGAACACCTGCTTTTGTACTCCTAAGCTTCTAGCACCCCCAGTTAGCAACCTATGTAAGTTCGGTGACTCGTCGATCGTGGTTCTTTACCATTGACGACGGCTGTTTTAAGCATTCTGCTACCTCACCATTTACTGCCCCGACGACAACTGGTCAGATTTTCATGGGGAGGACTAGAACATTGAAATATAGAAGTTGACGGCAGAAGGAGACTGCTGGATCCATCTAGTCTGTCCATTTGTTTTAGACCTGTTTTGACACTTTAGTTGCTCTTTGTAGTCAGGGCTCCCTTGTGTCTATCCCTTGCATTCTTGAACCCTCCGACAGTGTTGACCCCCACAACCTCTTGGGGCAGGGTGTTCCAGGCATCCATCACTCTTTCTGTGAAAAAAAAACTTCCTGGTTTTGGTAGAGAACCTCCCTCCCTGCAGCCTGAGGTTATGTCCACTGGTCCTGGAGCCCTTCTTGAAATGAAAAAGTTCCTGTGCCTGTACCTTGTTAATGCCTTTTATGTACTTGAATGTTTCGGTCATGTCCCCTCCCCCTCTCTCTCTCTCCTTTGTTCCAGGGAGTACATATTCAGTTCCCTACGTCTTTCCTCGTAGGACATGTACTGCAGACCCTGAATTATTTTTGTCGCCTTTCTCTGTACCGTTTCCACCCGGTCAGTGTCCCTTCTGAAGTGAGGCCTCAAGAACTGGACTCCGTATTCCAGGTGAGGCCTGACCAGCAAGTTATACAGTGGTAGTACCATCTCTCTCCTCCTGCTCATGATTCCCCTCCCAATGCAGCCCAGCATTCTTTTGGCTTTCAGTGTTGCCTTCTCACACTGCTTACTAACCTTTAAGTTGTCTGAGATTATGATTCCCATATCTCAGTACTGTTTTTTTTGGCAGCGAGTCTTTTGCCTCCTCGGTAATACTCCTTTCTTGGATTTTTCTTACCTATTTGCATTACCTTGCACTTTATGGTGTTAAATCTCACTGCCACACTCCAGACCATTCTTCTAGTTTCTTGAGGTCATCTTCCATCTTGCTCACTCCTTCTGAGGTGTCCACCCTGTTACATATCTTGGTGTCATCTGCAAACTGACACACCTTCCTTCCAGTCCGTCAGCAATGTCTGCTATAAAAACTTTGAAGAGCAGGGGCCCCAGCACTGAGCCCTGGGGCACCCCACTGGTTACCCTACCTTCAGTTGACTGCGTACTATTAACCTGTATCCTCTGAGTTCTGCCTTGTAACCAGTTTTGTATCCATCTGACTACTTTGGGACCAGCCCCTGCGTGGTCAAGCTTCTTTACCAGCCTTCTGTGTGGAACCAAGTCGAAGGCCTTTCTAAAGTCTAGGCAGACCACATCTACTGCCCCACCGTCATCCACTATATTTGTAGCGTAGTCAAAAAACTCCAGCAGATTTGTCTGGCATGACCTACCTGCTGTGAAACCATGCTGTTTAGGATCTTGTTGTCCGCTAGTTTTGAGGAATGCTATGATTCTCTCTGAGTAGTGTTTCCATTAATTTCCCTACTATAGATGCGAGGCTCACCGGTCTGTAATTACTAGCTGTGACAGGGTTGAATAGGACCCTGTCCCAGTTGTTATGGAAAGAGTTTGAATGCCGAGATCTGTTCTTTTCTTTCCTTTTCCTGTCTCTTGTCTGTCTGGTTGTGCAACTAAATTTTCCTGTGAGATCTCAGACTTGATCAACCTGACAGCATACCTCTCAACTGTTCCACATTACGAGGAATGTTCCTCTTTTTACTTCACAAAAGCTCCCTGTTCCACATCGTGAGGACTTGTTCCACATTCAGTATTAACATTTTAAAGCAAAAATCTATAGTAAATGATGCAAAAAATATATTATTCAGTTAATAACCGACTTTCTGAACATAAATGCAAACATTTTAACAGTGTTCTGAGCCTCCTAGGCAAAGATTTAATTAAGTGTTCTACATTTTGTTCATTTGTTACACATTTTGAGAGGTAATGTTCCACATTTGGGGGAGAAAAGGTTGAGAGGTATGTCTGACAGTCTCGCAATTCTTTGTCTCTTGCTGTTGCTCAGTCCTCACTTGCTGTATGTCTTTTCCTCCCTTGCTTATCTGCTAATATAAAAATATGTGCAAATCGTTGTATGGAAATGTAACTAATATTGGGATCCTTTTATTTAGAAAATATATAGTGTTATTGTTAATGTACATAATTATATTCTGAGATTATTGCAAAAAGCTATTAGAAGCTCAAGAGGTTACCGGAGTTCAGTTTTTAAGCCTTTTGCAATAGCTGTGGAAATGGGGCCTCTCAGCTCAAGCACGCTGTGCTCTTCCTGCTGAAATATACAGGAACAGAACACTTTGGAAGAAACAGGAGGCTTGTCAAGAGACCACCTGCCCCACCCACTACTACTACTTCATTTGACGTGGCAGCCATAGTGCAACAGATTTTGGAGGTGATGGGTTCTCAACCTTCCACTCCAGGAGAGGCAGGTCACCTTTCCTGTTCTCCCACCCCTCCACCTAAACATTTTCAAGGTGAGAGAGAATCTTCTCAGCTTGGTCCCCCCACCACAATCCTATGAGGAAGAATATTTCTCGGTAAAGGCAGAATTTCCTGAACGTTTTCCAGGAGATCTTGAAGATGTGGAGCTCCAGGACCTGGACTCCCGTCCTCTATTACAACCATCTCCTCCTTGCATGAGGATGCCTCCCGTCAGGCTGCTGCCTCCTCTCCTGATGATCCATCCTTCCATGAGAGATGGTCCAAATTCAAAAAATGATGGGGGTTTCAACTACAGAACATAATAAACTGAGAAAAGATACGGCAGACTATCTTGAACTGCCTGCGGAGCCTATTTTAGTGGTACCCGCACTTATACAAACTTATCAAAATGTCATGCTGGCTGCTTGGAATCAGCCTTTAGCTGTTCCAGCAGTTCCTAGAAAGGCAGATCGCCTGTACCATGCTCCTCTCCACCACCCTTTCCTTTTCATTACCCCGAAGCAGATTTGGTAGTGATCACGGCGACTCATGATCATACCAAACATCCAAAGCACATGAGCTCATTACCCCCTGATAAGGAATCCTGTCGTCTTGATTACCTCAGGAAGAAGGTATTCCAAGCGGGTACCATGAATCTCAGAATTCTAAACGATATGGGACACATGGTTAAATACCAACATACCCTCTGGTCCTCTGCTATAGAGCTAGTCGATAAACTCCATCCTTCTCAGGAGAAAGACCAATTCTAGGGACATGGATATGTTGTTCATCCACACTTATTGGCAGGTTCCTTGCCGCTTTAAATCTTGCCGGAAGGTCTTCAAGCTGGCTCCTCCCACCCACCCGGGTGGTAAAACTCTCGGCTCCGCCCCATGACGCCAGATCTTCCTTACCGCTTGGAAGCTCAGGTTCCCTCCTTAACGCGTTGCGATTAAGACTGGTTCCTAATTCTTTGAAAAGTTCGAAATTAAAAGTTTTTGCTAAAAGACTTCGGTCTTCTTCTCCTCGCGTCTGCAATGGACAAATCGACTCCTGGTTTTCGGAGGTGCCCTTGCGGGCAGAAGATGTCTAGGATGGATCCGCACTCCACGTGCATCTACTGCCTGGGCCTTGAGCACGACCCGCAGGCCTGCGACTTGTGCTCTTCCTTTTCAGCCTACGTCCTTGAAGACCGTGCTGCCCGATTACAACTGGGGCGCCCCGAGAAAAGAATTCCACCGGTGAAATCTAAAGAGGCCCGATTGGCGGTGTCCGCGGTGGCGGGCTCAGCGGATCAGCTAGAGCAGATGATCGCCCTCGAAGAGGAGGCGGCGCGGGCGCTTCTACCTCGGCTGCGGCATTTGTCCCGCTCTCTCTCGGTGCCTCGTACTCGGCTTCTTTTAAGGAGCTTTGTCTGACCCTCTCGACCAAAGGTGAGGTCCAGCTTCATGGGACCTTTTTCCAGGTCAAAAGAGCAAAAGTAAGTCTCTCCGTCGGCGGCTCTTGGGAGGCGGAAAGATCCCCTCCCTTGTCGACAGTCGACTTGTTGACCCCTCAGCTTCGGCCACTGGCTTCCCGGTGTCCCCGTCAGGCCAGTTGACCGAGACTCCTGTCGACGCGGTCGAGATTTTTCTCGACCCGTTAGACGGGTTGTCGGCTGGAGAAGCTGAGAATCCCCTCTCCCCGGTTCCCCGGTGGGAGTTGAGGATCCCGTCGGCTCGTCGTGCCTCCGGTTCCGGAGCCTTGATCGTACGTCCGAGCGAGTGCGATTTCCGACACTTCTCCTCGCCTCCCTCGGCCTAGTCGAGACTCTCGGTCTCAGTCTCGGACATCCTCGCGGTCAACGGATCCGCCGCCTTAAGCGGTCTCGGCACCAGCGGCAAGCGGCACAGCGCTCTTCCTCGACGGGGAGGCTTGGCGCAAGTTGCGTCGGAGGTACGAGGAACTTATGTGGCAACAGCTCCTTTTGACCGGGAATAAGCCGACCCAGTCGTCTTCCCCGGCCATTAAGTGGCTGTCACCGGAGCAGCTGAAACAACCCCTCGTTGTAGTCGAGGAGCCTGTTCTCAGGCCAGTTGTTCGGCCAGGTCCAGCTGCCCCACCGATTCTGGTGGAACCTCCGCCTCCACAGCCATTAGTTGGGGCTCCGACCAAAAATTCTCGGTCGGCTTTGGGTTTGCCCCATAGGCTGTCTGTCACCCTCACTCCCGATAAACCTCGGCAGGTGGAGGGTGGCTCAGGGCCGAAGCAGCTCTTTGAGGACTCTTCTGAGTCCGATGATGGTTCCTCCCTCTTCTCCAAGCGTATGGACTTGGAGTCCTCGGGAGGGCAGTCAATGGACGATAGCCCTTCGTCCTTCTTAGGGTTGCTTCGACTCATCTCGGAGTCCACCAGGATGAAGCTCGAACCCGTTTCTAAACGGGCCAGGTATCCCCTCACGGAGATTCTGGACCGAGGGGATTCTCCTACGGAGGCCTTTCCGGTGGCCGAAGCCATAGTGGGTCCGGCCTTGGAACTTTGGCAGCGTCCTGCTTCCTGCCCTGCGCCTTCAGCCAGGTTGGCCACGAAGTATGCGGTCCCTACCGGTTCCCTGTCCGGTTTTTCCGAACACCCCTCGGCTGAGGGGTTGGTTACCGACAGCGTTTTCCGGCGTGCCGGGAACGCTAGGGATGTGGACAAACCTCCCGACAAGGAATCCAAGAAATTGGATTATGCCGGGCGAAAAGTCTATGCTGCGTCCTCTCTCGGCCTTCGCCAGGCCAGTTCGGCCGTCCTCATGGCACATTTTTCTCACGCCCTGTTGGGCTCCCTGGATGAGGTTGTCCTCATCTTCCCGCAGATCTGCAGACTACGGTCAGGCAGGTGCGGGACCAGGGCAGGGCAGTGGCTAAACAGCAGCTCCAGACTCGTGTAGACATCGGGACTCATGTGCCAGGTCTGTGGCGGCCGCAGTGGCCATGCGTCCGTCGGGCTTGCCTGAGGATATCCACCTTACCTCGGATACCCAGCACAAGTTGGCGGATGTTCCTTTTGGGGACTGACCTCTTCGAGCCCTGGGGTGGAAGGTCACCTGCAGAGGATCGAGAAGTCCAGTGCTACCTTGACTCAGTCTCTTCCGCTCAGAAGGACAAAGGCCGCAAGCCACAGCCTAAGCCCTTCTGCCCTCTGCGCCTGGCGCCGCCGGCCCAGCAACGTCAGGGCCAGCAGGCTCGACCTTGGTATCCCAAGCCCAATGCCTCGGGCTTCCTCCAACAGGAAGCAGGGAGGTAAGGCCCAGGAGGTCCCTCGGCCGGTCCTCCTCCAAGCCTGCCCAGTGATGGGCTGAGGGGTGTCCGCCCATCCCTGTCACCACCCTGGTTCCCCTGAGGGGACGGCTCAGACACTTCCTTTCCGCCTGGTCCGCTGTTACCACGGACAGGTGGGTACTGGAGGTGGGAAAAGGCCTACCTTGGAATTCGAGCAGGCCCGGCCCTTCAGGAGCTGCCGCACTTGGGGCCTCAGTCCAGAGTCTCACTGGCGGCTCGCCGAGCCGACACCGCCTCCTCCTCCTCCAAAAGGAGGTGATCACGGAGGTAGAGGACCCCTTCAGACCCGGGTTCGTGTCCAGGCATTTCCTGGTTCCGAACGGACAGGGGCTAGCGCCCATTCTCACCTACCACGACCTGAACAAGTTCCTAAGGTCTCGAACCTTCAGGATGGTCACTCTGGCACAGATAATACCATCTCTGAACACGGCATGTGTTTCTGCCTCTGGACCTACAGGACGCGCTTTTTCACGTCCCTATCCGTCCGTCACATCGGAGATTCCTCCGCTCGAGGGAAGGGATCCCGCCGAGTTCCGGCCATGCCCTTCGGCTTATCTCCAGCTCCTGGGTCTTCACCAAATGCATGCAGTGGTGACAGCATTCTGCATGCCGAGGGGTCCGGTTTACCCTTACCTGGACGATTGGTTGATAGCAGCCCCTCCAGACGGGAGGTGGAGCGGTCCAGAGATCTGGCCCTCCAGGTTTGCTCTCAAGTCGGCCTTCTCATCAACGAGGCCAAGTCGGAACTCGAGCCGAAGCAGGTGATCCTGTTCATCGGGGCAGAGCTCAACTCTCTTCGAGCCAGAGCACGGCTCCCGGCGGACAGGGCCGAGGTTCTTACCTCCTTTGCCCTGTCATTTCTGGTTGGGCAATCGCGCCCTGCCTGGGACTTCCTGCGCCTTCTGGGTCTCATGGCGGCCTGTACCAGTATGGTCCGTTGGGCCCGCTGGCACATGCGCCCCCTTCAGTGGGGACTGGCCAGCCAGTGGTCACAACGCTGCGATCCTTTGCAACAGCTAGTGATAGTGACCCGGGAGATGTGGAACGCTCTCCAGTGGTGGACTGTTCCATTCCATCTGCAGGAGGGCATCCCGTTTGTCCGCCCCGAGCCGACGGTCTCTCTATCGACCGACGCCTCTCTGATGGGTTGGGGTGCCCATCTGGGGGAACACCGAGTGCACGGCCTCTGGTCCCCGCGGGAGTCCCGATGCCACATCAACCTGCTGGAGCTCCGAGCGGTCCGCCTAGCTCTCACCGCCTTTGCTCCGTTTTTCCGGGGTCAAGTGGTCCGAGTCCAGACAGACAATACCACGACCATGTACTACCTGAACCGCCAGGGCGGGACACGCTTCATGCTTCTGTGCAAGGAAGCTCTCCGCATTTGGTCACTCGTGCGCAGCCTGGAGGCGGATCTCCTAGCCATTCATGTGGCAGGAGCCTCCAACACCCTGGCCGATGCCCTGAGCCGGATAGGGGCTGCATCTCACGAGTGGTCTCTCCTGCCAGTGGTAGTGCAAGATCTGTTCTCCCACTGGGGCACACCTCAGGTGGACCTGTTTGCCTCCAGGGAGAACGCGAGGCTGAGGCTGTTTCATGCCCGCCCTCAGCAGGGCTCGCTGCAGGGGATGTCTCTCGAGGCTGTGGACCCCGGCTCTTCTACTTTCCCATTTCCTTGATTCACAAGGTGTTTCTCAAAGCAAGGAGGGACAAGGCGAGGTGATCCTGATAGCCCCAGACTGGCCCGCCAGTTCTGGTACCCAGATCTCCTCAGCCTCAGCTCCAGGCTCCCGAGGCAGCTTCCAGCTCGCCTGGACCTGCTTTCAGTCAATCAGGGGAAGGTGTTCCATCCGGACCTTCAATCCCTGCACCTGACGGCCTGGTTCCTGAGCGGCTAGAGTTCCAGGCCTTGGGTCTTTCCGACGAGGTCCTCAATGTGGTTGAGGCATCCTGTAAGGAGTCAACCAGAAAATGCTACGCCTTCAAATGGAAGAGATTCTCCATTTGGTGTCAGGGCAAGGGCCTGGACCTTCCTCTGTTCTGTGGCAAGCATTTTGACTATTTATGCCCCTTTCTAGTCAAGGGCTTAGGTCGACGACTATAAGGTGCAATGTGCAGCATCTCTGCTTACCGGGCGCGGGCCGGGAAGCAGTCGTGGCGCAGGAAAAGGTGGTCGGCGCTTTCAAAGGCCTGATCACATTTCCTCCGGTGCGAGAACCTCCACCTCCGTGATCTACTGCTGGTACTGGCAAAGCCTCATGGGCAAGCCATTCGAACCAATGCACAGGTGTGAACTCTTCACCTGTCGTGGAAGACCGCCTTCTTGGTGGCTATCACGTCAGCCAGAAGGATGGGAGAGCTCCAGGCGCTTTCCATCGAGCCTCCCTACCTGGTCTTCCACAGGGACAAGGTTGTCCTTGCCCCCACCCGAAATTCCTTCCGAAGGTAGTGTCGGAGTTTCACCTTAACCAGGTGCTGACTCTGCCGGTGTTCTACCCCAGTCACACCTCGGAGGTCAATATAGGCTCCATACTCTGGACCCTAGAAGGCGCCGCTTATTATGAGGAGCGACAGCTGAAATTCGGGAGAGGTTCGCCAGCTGTTTTGTCACTACGCTGAAGCCGCATCTGGCAGACCTGCAGCCATGCGGATGATAGGCAGGTGGGTCACCTCCCGCATAGATCGCTGCTATAAGTTGGTGGGCATGGAGCCTCCCAGAGGGATAAGAGCTCATTCTACCCGGCATACTGCTGCATCGGTGGCTGCTTCCAGGGACGCCCCTATCCAGGAAATCTGCAGGGCTGCTACCTGAAGTCAGCACACCTTTATTACCCATTACCACATCGACCTTGAGTCACGCGGGATGCTGGTTTTGGGGCCCTCGGTTCTCCAGTCCTTATTTCCCAAGTAAGTATTGGGGTGTCGCTTGCCTCCCTCCTCCCGGAGAACTGCTAGGAGTCTGCCAATAAGTGTGGATGAACAACATATCCATGTCCCTAGAAATACAGGTTACTCACTGTAGCAGGAGTTCTAGGAATGGTATTGTTGTTCATCCACCACGACCCACCCGACCTCCTCGAGCCGAAGACAACCTGGTTTCCAGCGGCCAGATCTGGCGTCATGGGGCGGAGCCGAGAGTTTTACCACCCGGGTGGGTGGGAGGAGCCAGCTTGAAGACCTTCCGGCAAGATTTAAAGCGGCAAGGAACCTGCCTATAAGTGTGGATGAACAACATATACCATTCTTAGAACTCCTGTTACAGGTGAGTAACCTGTATTTATTGGCAACAATTTCAACTGGCAACTCTGTCTCTTGACATCTGATCCATTCAGGATATGATGCGGAGGGTACCTCTGCCCGGATGTTGGCCACAGGTGTTACCCTCAGGCGACATGCCTGGTTATGTGTGTCAGGATTTACACCAGATGTGCAACATAAAGTGGTAAATGCCCCTTTCAGTGGATCCAAACTTTTTGGTCCTGGCACCCAGACACTTCTGGATGATCTCCAAGCTTCTGGTCGGACTTTACGTACAGTACATGGCATGTATCATTCCTCACAGCCATCTTACCAGTACTGCTCACAATCCTCTTTTCATTCGAAGAGAAGTGGCAAACACAGAGGTACCTATAGAGATGGATTCTGTTGTCATTGCCAGCCATCCTCCATGACCACCACTCCTACCTCCAAGGGCTCCCCCTCCCACCCCTTGGGTGGAGCCGGTCACCCCACTTACCAGTAACCAACTGGGGCAATGCCCAGGCTTCCTCGACCAGGCCTTGGAAGCCGTGGGTGGTCACTTTGCCCTCCATTTAGAGGCCTGGCAAGCGATAACATCAGACGAGTGGGTACTTCAGATCATATGGATGGGTTATACACTGGAACTCACCTCATCGCCTCCCCCCATCCACCCCACTTTCTCTCTTACCCACCCGACCATATCCCCATTCTTCAAGAGGACCTTCAAGCACTTTTTCACAAGAATGCTGTCTATCTGGTTCCTCCTTCGGAGTGCCATCAGGGGTTTTACTCCCTTTTTTTTTATTACCCAAATGCACCGGGGATCTCAGACCTATACTAGACCTCAGACAACTGAACCTACACATTCGGTACAAGAGGTTCTGGATAGTCACTTTAACATCCATTATGCCAATGTTAAGACAAGGGGATTGGCTTTGCGCATTAGACATGAAAGATGCCTACCTACATATCCCCATACACCCTGCCCACCACTGGTTCCTCCGTTTCTACCTGCTAGGACAACATTACCAATTTCGGGCACTCCGGTTCGGTCTCTCATCCACTCCGAGAGTCTTTACCAAGTGCCTAGCGGTGGTAGCGGCAGCCCTGAGACAGAACAGACATCTTGTCTTCCCGTACTTGGACGATAGACTCATAAAAGCAGATTCTAAAACCTCTCTGCTTTTGTTCCTCCAGGCAACCCTCACTCTGTTCCAGTCCCTAGGAATTACGGTCAACTGGCCAAAATCAAATCCAACTCCTACCCAACTGTTCCAGTATATAGGAGCCGTTCTGGACACCATCTCTGCCAGGACTTACCTCCCTGTCAACAGACAAGACAGACTTCTGTCTCTGGCTTCCCCAGGTACAAACTCAACAGTTTATCACAGCCAGATGCCTGTTATGCCTTCTGGGACATATGGCTGCAGCCATCCCCACAGTGGTCTTTGCCCATCTACACATGAGACCAATCCAATGGACTCTTCAGAGTCAATGGAGGCAAAAAAAATAGGGGATCTCGAAGACGGAATCAGAGCCACTCCCATTCTACGCTCGGCCCTAGACTGATGGACCCATCAGGCCAACCTGTCTCAGGGCATGCCCTTCCAGTCCCCTCCTCCCCAGCAGATGTTGACCACAGATGCTTCCTCTGATGGCTGGGGGGTGCACCTGGGTCCCTACAGGACGCAAGGCAGGTGGCCCTGATACTCAATCCCTCCTCATATAACTCTACTGGAAATGACAGTGATTCGTTTGTCCCTTCTGGCTTTTCATCCCCATCTTGCTCCGGGGCCTCTACTGATCCAATCAGACAACACCTCAGTGGTGTATTACCTAAACAAACAAGGAGGTACCAAACCCCACGCTCTCTGCAGGGAGGCAATGGTGAATTTGGCAGGAAGCCATACTTCAACATCTATCGTTGACTGATGTCCATCTACTGGGATGCCACAATACCTTGGCCGACATTCTTAGTCGCCAGACCTCCATGCATGAGTGGACACTTCATCACGAAGTTCTTCATGTGGTCTTTCAGTTGTGGGGGACCACGCACCTTGACCTCTTTGCCTGCCCCCGACAATCACCTACTCCCCAGATACTATTTCATTATCCCAAACAGAAAGGGACTGTCTTATCGATGCCCTGTCCCAACCGTGGACAGGACCCCTCTTATATGCTTCCCCCAGTCCCACTCCTACAACAGATTTTACTGAAACTACAACTCGAACCTGCCACCATGATCCACATAGCCCCTCTGTGGCCTCAGCAGGTGTGGTTTTGCCTAGATCAGCAGTTCTCAGTAGCGGAACCAATCCCTGTGTCCATCAGCCCAGACCTGTTGACACAAGATCAGGGAACCCTTCTTCACCCCAACCTGAAATCACTACACCTTCACGCTTGGCTTCTGAGGACACTTTCATAGCCCGCCTTCAAGTCTCCTCACCAGCGGCCAACATTCTTTTAGCCTCACATAAACCATCTACCAGGCAAACCTATAATGCCAAATGGAAATGCTTCTCCATATGGGCTGCTTCCCAGTCTTTGGACCCTTATTCATGTCCATTGATTAGGCTTTGATAAAGGATTGTGTAAGAATCAGAAACGTGTCAGGCTGCACCTGATGTGTCTGATTATGCTTTTACTATGAAATAAAGCATTTTGATATTATACAAAGCTCCGGTGTCCTGTGAAAGTTATGGGTTGCCACAGTTTAGAAGAAGTTTGAGCTTTCATGTCCATTGTCTAAGGTATTGGACTACTTGGCTTTGTTCGCCTCAACGGGCTTAAGCTGCTCCTCTATTAAAGTCCTTCTGGCATCTATCTCGGCCATTCATGAACTTTTAAAGGGAGATTACTTTATCAGCATCACCTTGCCAAGATGTTTGTAAGAGGTGTGTTGCACCTGATACCTCCTATTAGACATCCCACCCCTCCATGAGACTTAAATTTCCTGCTGGAAAAGCTGACCCTCGACTCTTTCGAGCCAGCAGCTACTTGCGACCTCTGCTCCCTAGCCTGGAAGACCTTATAACTAGTAGCTGTCATTTCAGCTCGCCATATTTCTGAACTTCATGCCCTAATGTGTAGAGAACCTTACTTAACCTTCCATAAAGACAGAGTATCCCTTCATACCATTCCCTCCTTTTTTTCCCCAAGGTGGTCTCGGAGTACACCTTAAATCAGTCTATAGAACTGCCAGTCTACTTCCCTGAGCATTTTAATTCAGGAGAATACCTCCTACACACTCTAGATGTTCGTCGCAATTTTAGATATTATATAAATCGCACCAACTCTTCAGGAAGACTCCTCAGCTTTTTGTTACCTTTGCCCCAACCAGCAAAGGCTTTCCAGTTGCTAAACAGACCCTTTCCAGCTGGTTGGCACATTGTATAACCTTTTGTTATAAGAAGTATAACAAATCCTTACCAGGACCAGTCCAAGCCCTTTCTGTCCGAGCCATGGTCACTATAGCAGCCTGCTTCAAAGGGGCATCTATCACGGAGATCTGCAGTGCAGTCACATGGTCCACAATACATACCCTCACGAAGCACTACAATTTAGATGTTGCTTCTCACCGTAGGATGGCCTTTGGCTGTGCTATCCTACAAGGTCTTCTGTCATAACATTTCCACCCTTACTGGGTTTACTGCTTGGGAGTCATCCCAAGTGTATGGCCTGCTGCAAGAGATTATCCCCATGGAAGATAGTACAGTTGCGTACATACCGTAACAGTAGATCTTTGAGGAGTATCTCTTACAGCAGGTACGATCCTCCTCCACCCTCCTCTAACAAGACAACTTCGATCCATATATATTCTATATATATGATATATATATGTGTGTGTGTGTGTGTATATATATATACATATATATATGTATATATATATACATACACACACACACACACACATATATATATATATATATATATATATATATATAACACACACACACACACACACACACGTGAGGGGATATTTAAGGTACCTCATCTCTCCCTTGGTCCTCGCTTAATGAGCTGAATCCAGCGGGGAACTGAGGATGGCTGGAGCCATCCACTCTTACATTGGTGCAGGATGATATCATGTGTGGGCGGCCCCTAGAAAAGACTGCTAGAAGAAAGCTGCTGTGTACAAGAGTGCCCACTGGCAACAACCCAAGTGTATTACCTGCTGCAAGCGATACCCCTCGAAGATCTACCATTATAGGTAAGTACGCAACTGTGCTGTCTTCGAGGGGATCTCAGTCATCACGTCTGCCTTCCCTCCCACCATCCTCCTTTATATGGCTTTTTCTCAGAACTGGCTATCCAGTGTATCCAGCCTTTTATTTAGGCCTGGGTACTTTTGTCTTTCCTCAGTCCCCCAGGGCATATGCTTTGCTTCCTTAGTCTCTGGGGAAAAGAACTGAGGAGGGAACGGAGCCACTCACACCTTTATAGGATTGGTGACATTGGCAGATGACGTCACCGTGGGCGGCCCCAATTGTACTGCTTAAAATCTTCTGTGTGGATCCTGCTTTACTAATGGTGAAGTTCCATGTGCGTGACCTGATGACTGAGATCCCCTTGAAAATCTTCTGTTACGGTAAGTTCTTATGTAACTGTTCTTTCTACTCCCACTACTTCTTAGTCCCAAAATGGACTGGAGACCTGAAGCCTATTTTGGATCTCAGGGACATGAACTTTTTTGCAGAGTACAAAAAGTTTAGAATAGTCACCGTGCAAGGCCTGCTCCCACTACTGCAAGCAGGGGATTGGCTCTGTTCCCTCGACATGAAGGATGCCTACCATCTTATGAAAATTCACAAACTTCACAGTAAGTATTTGAGGTTTTTGTTTCAGGTAGAACACAACCAATTCAGAGTATTGCCTTTGGCTTGTCCTCTGCACCATGAGTCTTTACCAAATGCTTGGCAGTGGTGGCAGAAGCCCTTTGCAGGGAAGGCCTGTATGTCTTTCCCTCCCTGGACGACTGGCTATTCAGAGCCCACTCCAAGGATCGGCTCCTGTACACCTTCGCTCGAGCAAGGCAGATGTTTGATGCTCTGGGGGTTACTGTCATCATACCCAAGTCTGTCTTGACACCTTGTCAGTGCCTGCAGTACATAGGAGCACTCTTGGACACAGCTCAAAGCTCAGCTTTCTAGTAGCGTGGATATGTTGTTCATCCGCACTCTCTGGCATGTCCCTTTCTCCTTTAAATTTTGCCGGAAGTCTTCAGGCTGGCTCCTCCCACCCTCCCGGGTGGTAAATACCTTGGCTCTGCCCCATGACACCAGAACTTCCTTTCCGCTGGAAGATTCAGGTTCCTTCGTGCTACTTTAGCAATTTGTAGGCCCTGGATTCGCAACGTCGGTTTTTACCGTAAATTACTCTAAAACTCGTCAGAGTTAACGACTCCAATTACAGCGCATTGGACATGGAGGACAAATCGTCCCCCGGATTTCGCCAGTGTACCTGCGGCCAGAAGATGTCACGCACCGATCCCCACCACTCGTGTGTCTATTGCCTAGGTGTCGGACATGACACCACGTCTTGTACTTTTTACCTGGCCTTCCATCCCAACGTTCTGGACGACCGCAAGGCGTGCCTAAAATTGGGGAGACTGGAGCTTAGGAACCTGCTGGTGAAATCGAAAGAGACGAGGTGGACAATTTCCATGGCCGCGGGATCCGCCGAGCAGCTGAAGCAGATGAAGACTTTTGAGGAGGAAGCAGCTCAAGCTTCGGCCAGTCGAAGCTTTTTTGTTGCACTCAACCTTGGCTCTACTTTTACGGGCTCCTTCAGGGAGTTGTGCCAGTCTCTCCCCACCAGGGGTGAGGCGCCCTCGGGCTCACACTCCTCCCGCCCTCGGAAGGGGGATAAGGATCCCAAGTCTTCTTCTAAAAGGAGATGCTCCTGGGACTGGGAGAGGTCCAAGTCCCAGTAACATGCGGTCTCGACTTCGGTTGAGATCGCTTCCTCGGCCGCCGGCTTTACAGACCTTCCGTCTGGCCAACGGACCAAGACGGAGGAAACTGCTGAACCGGCCGAGATTGCTCTTAACCCGATCGAGCCTTTATCGCTGACTCCGATCGACAATTCTTTAGAAAGGACTCTTGTCCTTTCCTTTCCTTTCCCAGTGAGGAGATACTGCTCTCGGGTGTCCCAATCGTGGAAACTGTGCCGGAACCTCGGTTTTCACAGACTTTGTTGACTCCTGATCGACCAAACCAACCCCGTTGGTCTTGATCGAGGACCAGGACCCCTTCAGTCGAACAGCCGAGAAAGGACCACAAACACTCTAAAAAGAGGCGCTGCCACAGATCCTTAACCTCCTTGGACGAGGAGGGGCTTCGATGGAAAGTCTTTCAACTCTATGAGGATCTGATGTGGCAACAGCTGATTTTAACCAGGCAGAAGCCGGCCCCGCCTGCTGCCCCGGCCATCACTTGGCTCCCGCCTCCAAGGCTGACGCCAACCCCTCTGGAACGGAAGGCCTCGGTTCCACCACCTGTGGGGCCGGCCTGCATCCCGGCTCAGCCTATTCCGGTCTCTCCACCGATTTTGGTGGAGCCACCGCCTAAGCAGCCTCAGGGAGGGGCTCCCTCGAAAGAGGACCGACCAGACACCGGGCTTCCCCAACATCTGTTGATCACGGTCGTCCCCAGTCACCCTCAGTATATCGCGGGAGACCGTTGTATCCTGACTCTTCGGACTCGGATGACACGGGATTACACTCTCATCCTGGGGGTGATGAGTTGTCCGTGGAGGGATTGGAGGAAGGCCCTTCCTCCTTTCAGGGCATTCTCTGCCTGATCTCTGAATCCCCTTGAGCCCATCCAGAAAAAGGCGGAGTACCCTGTTACGGATATCCTCCAAAGGGGGGATACCCCGACGGAGGCCATTCCAGTGGCCGAAGCCATCGTTGGCCCGATCCTTGAGCTTTGGCAGCATCCTGCTTCCTGCCCAGCTCCATCTGCCTGCATGGCCCGCAAGTATACGATGCCCATGGGGTCCCTGGCAGGGTTCACAGAACATCCTTTGTCCGAAAGCCTAGTGACTGCTTCTGTGTTGAGATGTACTGGTAGCTCAGCCGACACTGACCGAGCCCCGGACAAGGAGTCCAAGAATATGGACCATTCTGCCCATAAGGTCTATGCGGCCTCCTCCTCCTCCTTAGGCCTTCATCAGGCCAGCTCAGCTGTTATCATGGCGCACTTCTCTCATGCCCTCCAAAGGTCATTGAAGTCCTCCCTCATCTCCTGGCGGACATGCAGACCACAGTGAAGCAGGTCCGTGATCAGGGCCGTGTTGTTGCAAAACAGCAGCTCCAGACAGCCCTGGACATTGGAGATTCCTGTGCCTGATCTTTAGCAGCCACAGTGGCCACTCGCCGCAGGGCTTGGCTGAGGCTATCCTCCTTCCCGGCGGATACCCAGCACAAGTTAGCTGACGTGCCCTTCCTAGGCACTGACCTCTTCATTTCAGGAGTGGCTGGTCACCTCCAGCACATAGAGCAGTCCAGTGCCACTTTGGATGCTACCTCTGTGAAGAGTTCTTCGAGCAAGAACCAGCAGAAGCGCAAGAAGAAGCCTTCTTGGCACTCTTCCCCTGCAGTTAGGCAGCCCTCTTATCAAGGAGGCCAGCAGCAACAGCAGGCTCAAGCTTGGCGCCCAGGCCCAAGCAGGGTCCTCAACAGCCCTGTAAAGGAGACCGAGGTGCTGGTCCAGGAGTCTCCTCCTCTAAGCCTTCTCAGTGACGGGTTGGGGGTTGCCACCCCTACACCCGTCACGCCAGCTCTAGGTCCTCCCGTGGGGGGGTCGGCTTTGCCACTTTCTTTCCGCCCCGTCCGATATCACCACAGACAGGTGGGTTCTAGAAGTGGTTGGCCAGGGACTGCCTCTGGAATTCGAGCAGTACCCTCCCAGCTGAGCCCGTGCCCCTTGGGAGGAAAGGATCTCAGCTTGCACTCAGTCTGCTCTTCAAGACATCTTTGCTCAGCTCCTCTGCAAGGAGACGGTAGCTCCAGTGTCTGATCCTCCTGCAGACCCAGGCTTCGTGTCCAGGTACTTCCTGGTGCCCAAGCGGACGGGGGGGGGGTCAGCGCCCCATCCTAGATCTCCATGACCTGAATCAATATCTCAGGTGTTGCACCTTCCGTATGGTAACTCTGAACCAGATCATACCATTCCTGGAGCGAAACATGTGGTTCTGTTCACTGGATCTGCAGGACGCGCTCTTTCACGTCCCAATCTGTCCGTCCCATCAGCTGTTCCTCCGCTTCAGGGTTGAGGGGACCCTGTACGAGTTCCGAGCCATGCCATTCGGCCTGTCTTCAGCCCTGAGGGTCTTCACCAAGTGGATTGTAGTGGTGGCAGCCCACCTCCAGTGTCAAGGAGTTTGAATCTACCCTAATTTCGACGACTAGCTCTTGGCAGGTTCCTCCTTTCAGGAGGTGGAGAGATCCAGGGATCTGGCTCTTCGAACCTGCTCCCAACTAGGCCTCCTGATCAACGAGGCCAGGTCGGAACTCATGCCCTCTCAGGTGATGGACTTCATCCGGGCAGAGCTCGACTCTTGTCAAGCCAGAGCTCGGCTCCCAGTGGACAGGGTGGAGGTTCTTTCCTCCTTTGCCCAGTCATTTCTGTTTGGGCACTTGCGCCCTGCCCAGGACTTCCTGCGCCTTCTGAGTTACATGGCTGTGTGCATCTCAGTGGTCCATTGGGCCAGATGGCACATGCACCCCTTCCAATGGGAGCTGGCCGCTCAGTGGACTCAGCGCCATGGTCATTTCGATCAGCTGATCACTGTGACCCAGAAGATGTGGGACGCTCTACAATGGTGGACCGCCCCAGAACGGTTGCAAGAAGGGATCCCATTTGTCTGCCCCGAGATGACGGTCGTTCTTACGACCGATGCGCCTCTCATGGGCTGGGGAGCCCACATGGGGAACAGCAGAGCCCATGGGTTCTGGACCCCTGAGGAGTCCCGATGCCACATCAACCTGTTGGAGCTCAGAGCAGTCAGACTGGCGTTGTCATCTTTTGCTCCTCAGCTCCAGGGTCAAGTGGTTCAAGTCCAGACGGACAATACCACAACAATGTACTACCTCAGCAAACAGGGCGGGACGCACTCCCATCTACTTTGCAAGGAGGCGCTCCACATCTGGATCCTCGTCAGCCAGTTGGAGGCGGATCTCCTAGCCATTCATGTGGCAGGAGTCTCGAACCAGCTGGCGGATGCTCTCAGCCATATAGGCCAGACATCCTACAAGTGGTTTCTCCATCCAGAGGTAGCTTGCAGTCTGTTCTCCCGCTGGGGCAACCCATTGGTGGACCTGTTTGCCTCCAAGGAAAACAACAAGCCAAGGCTGTACCATGCCCGCCCCCTTAGCAGGGCTCACTGCAGGGGGATGTCTTCTCGAGGCCGTGGACCCCAGGCCTCTTCTACACCTTCTCTCCATTTCCCTTGATCCACAAGGTGCTACTCAAGGTAAGGAGGGACAAGGCGAAGGTGATCCTGGTAGCCCCAGATTGGCTGCGCCAGTTTTGGTAACCAGATCTCCTCAGCCTCAGCTGCAGACCCCCGGAGTGGCTTTGTACACGCCCGGACCTGATATCACTGAACCAGGGGAAGGTATTCCATCCGGACCTTCAATCCCTGCACCTCACAGCCTGGTACCTGAGCAGCTAGAGTTCAAGGCTCTGGGTCTTGCCGAGGCTGTCTACACTGTGGTGGAGGCATCTCGTAAGGAATCGACCAGGAAATGTTATGCCTTCAAATGGAAGAGATTTTCCATTTGGTGTCAGGGTAAGAGTCTGGACCCCTTATCCTGCGCTATGGCTAACAATCTCGGCTACCTTTGGTCTCTCTCCAAAGGTGGTCTATGGTCATTGAACCTTAGGGTGAACCTGGCAGCCAGTTCTGCTTACCGGGTGCAGGCCGGTCAGCCGACATTGAAGAAGCGCCCGACCACTGTCTCCTGCGCCAAAGGCCTGGATCACATATCCCCTCCTGTGCATGAACCTCCACCTCCGTGATCTCTTGCTGTTTTTGGCAAAGCTCATGGGTAAGCCATTTGAACCCATGTACAAGTGTGAGCTTTCATATTTGTCGTGGAAGATGGCCTTCCTGGTGGCTATCACGTCAGCCAGAAGGACAAGAGAACTCCAGGCGCTTTCGGTGGACTCCCCTATCTGGTCTTCCACAAGGACAAAATTGTCCTGCACCCCCACCCGAAATTCCTTTCGAAGGTAGTATCAGAGTTTCATCTTAACCAGGTGTTAACTCTGCCAGTATACTACCCTAATTACACCTCGGACGCCGAGTACAGGCTCCATACTTTGGACCTGAGACGTGCTCTCTCCTATTATAAGGAGAGAACGGCGAACATTCGTGTAGAGGTTCACCAGCTGTTTGTCACCTACGTTGAAGCCGCTTCTGGCAGACCTGCAGCCAAATGGACCATTGCAAGGTGGATTACATCATGCATAGTTCTGTACTATGAGTTGGCGGGCAAGGAGCCTCCCAGAAGGATAAGAGCTCATTCTACCCGCCATACTGCTGCATCGGTGGCTGCTTCCAGGGACATCCCTATCCAGGAAATCTGTCGGGCTGCTACCTGGAAGTCAGCAAACACCTTTATTACCCACTACCACATCGACCTTGAGTCATGCCGGGATGCTGGTTTTGGGGCCTCGGTTCTCCAATCTCTTTTTCCCAAGTAGGGGTGTGTGCCTTGCCTCCCTCCTCCCAGAGAACTGCTTGAGTCTGCCAGAGTGTGGTGGGTAGCAACATATCCACGCTCCTAGAAGAACAGGTTACTCACCTGTAACAGTAGTTCTAGGAGTGATGTATGTTGTTCATCCACACGCACCCACCCGACCTCCCCGGTTTTAGGCGCACAACCTTGCTTCCAGCGGGCTAAGATCTGGTGTCATGGGGCGGAGCCGAGGTATTTACCACCCGGGTGGGTGCGAGGAGCCAGCTTGAAGACTTCCTGCAAAATTTAAAGGGGAAAGGGACATGCCAGAGCGTGCGGATGAACAACATATACCACTCTTAGAACTACTGTTACAGGTGAGTAACCTGTTCTTCCTGCCTCTGGGCAGGGCTGAACATCTGACTGCCCAGGCACAACTGGTACACAACAGCCAATATGTCTCAGCCAGGACATTCCTTCGACTCCTGGGCCTTATGGTAGCAACCATTGTCACAGTACCCTTAATCAGACTGCATATGAGGATCCCTCAGTGGACCCTAAGAGTCCAGCAGGACCAGCTCACAGATGATCTCTAGAACAAAGGGTTCTAGGATTTTATTAACCTCTCCTCTCCACAAAGTGCTCAAGTGGTGGATGGAACCCAGCAATCTGATCCCTTCCTCTCACCAGATTTTAACAACTGATGCCTCAGGGATAAATCTGGTGGGCACACTTAGGGCCCCATCAGACGCAGAATACAGGGACAACAGTGGAGAGTATCTTGCGCATAAATGTTATAGAAATGCGAACTGTCCTGTATGGGCTACAAGCCTTCCAGGCTCATCTGTCCCCAAGTCCTCAGTTAGTACCATTGGACAAGTTCAGCGTGATGCATTGCATTAACAAGCAAGGGGAAACTCACTCTTACCCCTTTGCAGGAAGCAGTGAGAGTCTGATATTGGGCTATGGAACATGTTCTAGAACTGTTACCAGTACTTGTTCCAGGCGCCCGAAACATCTTGACAAATAGGCTAAGCAGGGCACAGTCCAGAATGCACAAGTGGGAACTGCTGACCTCAGTAGTAGCAGACCAGTTCAGCAGATGGGGTCATCCAGAGTTAGAGCTTTTTGTTTCCCCACACAACACAAAACTGCTGCTTTTCTGCTTGCTCACTCCAGGGCCTGGAGTTTTCTGGCGAGATGCATTGTCCCTCTCTTGGAAGGGGAGGTTCCTGTATGCCTTTCCTCCCTCCCTTCCTTCCTTCTAACTCAGAGAATGCTACACAAGCTTCAGATGGATGGGACAACTCTGATCCTCATTGCACCCCTGTGGTCTTGACAGATCTGGTTCCCCCTACAACAGCTAGCAATGGAACTGCCAGTACCTTTGCCCCTGTGCAAGGGCCTGCTACCACTGGAACAGGGAACCCTGGTCCATCCAGACCTCAAGTCACTCCATCTTCTTGCATGGCTCCTGAAAACATAGCCATTGCCAGGTTCAGGGTTTCTCAAAGGTGACTGATGTCCTGGTGGCTGCCAGAAAGCCTTCCACCAGATCCACTTTCTCTATGAAGTGGAAGCATTTGGCTTTATGGGCTGCTTCTCATCTCATCAGTTGGCTCTGTTTATCTGTCCAGTTAAACAGGTTTTAGAGTATCTGTCATCTTTATTGGCTACAGGCCTACAGTGTTCCTTAGTCGGAGTGCACTTGTCTGCCATTTCAACTTCCCACGTGCCTATTGAGGGTCGTGCTGTTGCCCAGCTGGAGGTGGCCGTACATTCCTGAAAGGTATTCTACAATTTAAGCCTCCTATCTGCAATCCAGTCCCAGCTTGAGACCTGAATTTTGTTTTGGAAAAGCTTACTTTGGCTCCTTTTGAGCCAGTGCCGAATTGTGGCTTACGCTTTCTTTTTTAGAAAGCATTGTTTTTAGTTGCAATTACTTCTGTTCGAAGAATTTCAGAGATACAGGCTCTAACGTATGAGCCTTCTTATTTGATTTTTCATAAAGTCAGGTAGTCTTTACATACTAATCCCAAGTTTTTACTAAAGGTGATGTCTGAGTTTACTTTATATCAAACCATCCACCTGCCAGTTTATTTTCCTGAGTATGCCAATCCAGAGGAAGCATTGCTTCATACCTTAGATGTACATAGAATAGTCCGGTACTATACACCACACGAAGGACTGCAGAAAGTCCTTGCAGCTTTTTGTTTCGTTCACCCCTGGGATAGAGGGTGCCCCAGTTTCTGAACAGCACCTGTCCAAATAGTTGGCAAACTGTATTACTTTCTGTTACAGGAAGTATCGTGAGAACTTCCTGGGGTTCTTTAATAGGGCACATCAATCAGTGGACCTATTTGAGGGTACAAACAGAGGCTGTTTGTGCCCCCCCACACAAACACACACACACAGAGTCAGGTACATTGGTGGGTATGCCTTTGTGAGGTCCTGGACCCCAGGCCTCCTGTACACCTTTTCTTCCTTTCCTGCTGGTCCACAAGATGGTGGTTAAGACCTGGAAGGACAATACCCAGATGATTCTGATAACTCCGAATGGGCCACACCAGTTCTGGTACTTGAGCTCCTCAGCATGAGCATCAGACCTCTGGTGTTTGCCTCTTCACCTGGATCAGCTGAATCGGCAGCAGGGGAAGATCTTCCAAAGATCAGTCTTGCCCATTCATCACTGGTGGGTACCAGCCAAAGGTGCGGGACTCGGGGAGTGTATAGCTTTAAGATTTTAGAGGTGGGGAGCCAACGTCAGAGACTTCACCACCCACGAGGTCGATGCCTGACGTGCTCATGGACTAGCCAGTAACCGACACCAGCTCCCCAACGTCCTCAGTTATGTTTTTCCCGCCGAGGCAGCATCGACTTCGTGGGAGCTTCAGCAGAAGGTACCACACAGTTCTGTTCAACAACTTGTTGCATTTAGTGTTTTTCGATGCAGTATGTTGGCACCGTTTTTACACCTATTTCTTTCAATTCAGTGTGGTATTGAGTGCTTTGCTGTTTATTATTTTGCATGTTCCGTCAGTTGATCATGTCCAGTTCAGGGCCTAAAAAGTCCCGCAAGTCCAAGACGGGGATTGCCCCTATGTGTTGATGCCCTTCTGGCAAACCCATGTTCATAACGGACCATCATGATTGCTGTTTTACCTGCCTGGGTCCGCACCACGATATGGACGAGTGCAACACCTGTATTTCTATAGATTACACTCCCCAGATCCGCATGGCAATGTTGGGGAGGGATCCACCATCTTTCGGAGGGTGGCACCACACCCAGGATGCCAGGATCAGGTCCCAGGGCCTCTCCCTGGTACTATACATACCGAGGGAGAGCAGGCCTCTGCTAGTCTCGGTCTTGCTGGGACTGGGGGTCTGCTTGAGGGGTTGGGTGGACAGCTCACCTCCGGGTGGGGGGGGCGGTGGAGCACCCCTCGCAGTTAGGTGCCTCCTGGGGCACAGACATCCCTGGCTGTGGTGATCGCGGCTACAGCAGCCTGCATCGGTGGAGCCCTCTGCAGCGCTGCCTGGTGCTGCTTCGGCTCCTGGCACTGCCCCCGGTGCCATGAGCAAGGTGGCGTTGGCTGTGTGGCTAGGTCCCCTCCTTCTGCCATTCGTGGCCATGGGAGAGGGAGGGTCCGGGGGGGTTGCCCAGTTGGAGATCTCCCTAATCTCATCCTCCGAATCTGGGGATAATGATCAGGATGATCCCTACTTGCAGCCCAACCCCTCAGGGTCCCTGGACCCTTCTGGGCCTGGTTCCAGACTTTTGTGGCCTGTGGAGCCCGGAGCTCCCCTCCCGTCACCTGTTTCGGTACTGCCTCTCGTGTGTGTGCTGGGGACACTGCTGGTACCAATTTTGGTGCTGGGTTGGAATCTGGTGCTGCCTTCAGTGCCAGGTTGGGTTCTGGTGCTGTGGTCGGTGCCATTTCTGACTCTGGTACCATTGGCGGCACCAAAGCGTGTCCTGATACCGTGGGTGGTGTCGGGTCCGCTATCTTCCAGCCTTCTGTGTCTCCCTTGATCCTTAGGTCCTCTTCGAGGACCAGGGCTGTGTCCAGTGTCATGGGGGTCGGGATGTCAGGTCTTTCACGGCGTTCCATTGCTGGAGCTAGGGCAGGCTCGGGGAGGAGCTGCAGTGCGGACTCGGACCATCCTTCTCCCAGGGATTCGGCACACTCTGCAGTAGGTGGGGATAGGGGCTGCCCAGTGGGACATCAACAACTCTGATCTCCTTGCCAGGGGGTTCTCAAAGGGCACCACCATATTCCCCCACCACGATTGGGCATCCTGAGGTGGCTGGGTTGTTCGGCCCCCTCCCTCAGGAGGGAGTCCCCTTTGCATTATAAAAGCCCTGGCAGAGGTCCTGGTATGGTCTGCCGTGACCCTACTCCTCCTTGTCCTCCCCCCACCCCCAGATTTTTCTGGTCATGCTGACCCCATTACCTGGGAAGACTTCAGGGCTTTGGCAGGTTCTCTCCCAAGCTACCTTAGAGCCCTGGACAAGGTTGTGTTTTGACCTAAACACCCTATACCACTGTCCCCTGAGACGAGTTGTTCTTTTTCCCTGTCTTCCTCCTCTTAAGAAGAGGATAACTCAGTCCACTATTCTTCTGGCACTGAGCTCTCTAGCTATTAGCATTTCCTTGTGGCGATGCTAGAGGACTTGCATATCTTCCCTTTCGTAGCACGCAGTCCAGCTAGTGCGACTTTGTCCTTGCTGGGGGTGTACAGCTTGCGGGCATCACATAACGCCTGGCACCATCCCTCTGCCCCTTCTCCATCCTCGAGGGACTGCTGGCTCAGGTATTGTGCCACCACTGGGTCTCCTGGTGCCATGCCCCACCCTTCTTTGGGAATGGAGCTCCTTGACACCCCTTCTGGGCATCGTTGCCCAAGGCATGACTGCACCCCCATGTCTCACTCGGCTGAGTTCAACCACTGGGGTAGAAGAGTCTTCTCGGAGTCGCTCCGTTTGCTCTATCACATCGCACCTGGCACACCAAGCAATCTATGCTAGGTACCTCTGGGCAATGCGGACGCAACTCCTGGCATCCATGCCTGACAGTGAGGCAACCCAGCAAGCCATTCACCTTTCCACCTAGGGCCTGGCGCTAACAAGTCACCAGTCAAGGGCGTCTTAACGACACCAGTGAGGTAGCTTGAAGGCTGGTGGGAACTGCAGTCTGCATTCTGTGGTCAGCATGGCTTCACCTCTCTCGGTCATCGCCTAGCGTAGGATGATTGCCTTTACCTTTCCCGGGAGCCTGGCTCTTTTCCTCCAGGGTCAGGCATGACTTGCCAGGGTGTCTTCCTTCAAGGGCATGGGCCCATCCGCTTGCCCCTGACCAGTCTCTGGTACCGCCAGACCTGTAAGGGGCTCCCTCCTCTTGTGTTTCCCCCACAGGAAGCTGAGGGAGAATTTCTCTCAGGGTGTGCCAACACCTCCGAGGGTGGTGGCTTGGTGCTCACCCACCAGTAATGAATGGTGAAGACTGATCTTTGGAAGATATGAAAATTACGTATTCACCATAATACCTGATCTTCCAGGATATCTTCACCATTCATCACTGCTACCTGCCCACCTTCCCCTTATGGCCCGGCTTCTGGGCAATGCCTCCCCCTTCTTACTTTCCACCTTTTATACCTAAAAGATGAGGGAAATTCTTCCTCATACTAAAAAAGGGGGATATTTTATATCTTCCTTCCGACGTGACTTGTCTCCAGTTTTTAAAGGGGGAAAGGCAACTGCTCCTGGCACTTTTACCTTATTTTCCTATATGTCTACATAAGAGGTTCATAGCACATGCTGGAATACTCTTATAGCATGTGTGTCTGCCTTTCTGTGGACCTTTGATTTCCTTTCAAAAAGAAGAGAGGATTGTGTCAGAGGAAAGCCGTCCTCTTGGGGTTTCATATGAGAGAGTGAGAGAGGAAGCAACATCTAGAGGCGTCCTCTTAGTCTCAGGAGTTTTTCTCCCCTTCATTTTTTTCTCTTTTTCAGTTGGAGGAGCGCTGTTAGCCTATTGGGCTGTTTTTCTTCAGTCTTTTATATAGTTGCCCATCTCCATTTCAGTATGCCGCCTACTCTTCTGGCCTACAGGCTGTTTCACACCAGCTTCAATTTAGCATTCTCCTACAGATTTATCTTCTAGAGGGAAAACTCCTGTGTTGGTGCCTTTTTTCTGACAGAATCCCTGTATTAAGTTTTGTTAGAGGTATTACTCTCCCTTTTGCCTCTATGAATTGGTTTTATTTCCCTCCGCCTGGGTTGTCTTTAAATTTCAGACTTACGGCTTTTCTCCGCCTATATTCTTGGGTAATATAGGACACTTGAACTTGGCCTCCTCCTTGGAGAGCCCTCGGACAAGTTATGTGCTTATCAGGCTCAAACACTTCCTGTTACTTTTTCCTTACAAACCATCCTTAGCTGCACCTTCTATGGCCAAGTCTGCCTCCCCTGGCCCTGGCAAGTGGCACACGAATCCCTACTTCCAACATTCAAGATCTGACATCACAGGGTGGTGCTGAGGAGTGTACCACCCGGGTGGGTGGGAGGAGCTTAACTTGAAGGCATTCTGGCTAGAATTAAAGGGAAAGGAAGAGTGCCAGTGTGTGGTTGTGTACCATATACCACTCCTAGAACTATGGTTACAGGTGAGTCACCCTCATTTTTGGTTGTTGACATCTCCACCATAAACACTATACTGCCCAGCTCAGGTTGTAGATTGAATACCAGTAGTAGAATAATCATTACAGGTGAATAACTTTGTTGTGTTTGACTAGAGCCAACATAGATTGATGCACTGTTCTTTTTTTGCATGTGTATGTCCAGTATGTATCAATGGTCTTGCAGTATTTTAATGTGAAAAGGAAGGACAGCAGCATTACCAATTCTTATCTCCCTTCACGCCCATTCTCCTTTTGTACATATGTATCATCTTGTTTCAAACAACATGAAGTCTTGCTATATTATGACTATTGCAGTTTGTCCCAGCCTTAGAACTGCTCCGGAGGTGAAAGAGTTAACTTCCATGCAGAGCATGGAGCTTAGAGCGCGAGCTCGGTTCAGAAGCTCTGTTAGGCTGGTTTCAAACCGAAACCGTCAGATTCCTTACTCCGCCTCACTGAACAGTCGCTCGAGATTCCTCTTGTTGCTCGGTTCATTTCTTCGGTTTAAGCGCTATTTCTCGGTTTAATTTAACATAATTTAATTATTTTAACCGCAAAACCGATCGGTTCAGGCTCTGTCTATAGTAATCGTAAGTAATAGATAGGGTTTTTCTGTATGGAACTTGTAAAGTATTATCGGTTCGAGTTGAACGATCGAATTATATTAAAATATAAGTTTAAAAGCCTTTTAAGGCTTCCTAGAAATCTTGATTCCACGGTTCTTATCGGTTCTAAAAAGCAGATTTCATTACGGTTTTTCCACGACCCGTGACGGTTTGGAACCGATAAGGGTGTCTTGCCTGGCACTGCCATTAAAAGGGCAAGTTTGTTGGTTAGGCTGGCATCATGTCTGAGAAACCCAAAGAAAAACCGGGCCCACTGGGTTTCAACACTGTAGTGTCTGTGGGAAGCCTTTGCCAAGGCTGCCCACACACCTATGTCTGTGTCTGAGGTTTGACCACCTCAATTCAGACTGCCAGATTTGTAAAAATTCCTGCAGCCACTCTGGACAAGAGAGTGGGCAGGCTCAGTGAGCGAGAGGCCAAAAGTCCGTTGACCCGGATGGCCAGCCGGTTGGTTGCCAACCGAACTGGAGGAGTGCCCTCTGACCAGGGCGAGACTTCCTCAGGCAAGCGAGCTGGCTCTGAGGAGCCAGTTCCAGCAAAAAATCTAAAAATCAGCAGGTTTGAGTCAAAATTCCTTCTCCAACTGCTGCAGAGATGCCAGGGCAATACAGATTGTCAGTCCTATCCCGGTTCCCTCGAACTGCCACTGTCTGGCAAAAGGTCGAGTTCGATCGGTTCCAGTGGTTCAGGATTATGATATAGAAGAGTTCTATGAACCAGAGGAGGATGAGGATTATGATCAGTGTGAATGTGACTTTGAAAGTCTGGATGTGCCCATTGAACGGACATCTCCCCAGACAGACCTTCAGGTGAGTCTCCCCAAGGCTTTCTGAGTCCCTTCTCATTTTTGTTTAATAAAAAGTTCTGAGACCCTCAGCTTCCCTTAGAGGAGGCTTTGGATGAGCAAGAGGAGCCTGACTATGTGGAGATGATGGATATCCCAGAGTCCAGGAGGTTGTCCATCCTTTACATAAATCTTTGAAAACAAACAATAAAAATTTTAAAAGCTCCTAATTCTGTGCCTCCTGTAGATAAAAGATGGACAGGAGGTACACTTTGTCAGGTCCTGATACAGATTTCTTTCACAGCAATGCAGTCATGTTGGGTAGTTCAGGCGCAGCCTGTGATAAAGCTAATATTCCACTGGCTTCACATCCTCCTGACAAGGATTCCAGGAAGATTGATGCCATGGCCAAAAACAATACATGGCAGCATCCTTGGGACTCAGGCAAGCTAACTATATGGCTTATGTTGCAAGATACCAGAAATCTAGATGGGATACTGTCATGGCCTTAGCCAAACAGGTCCCTGGCCAGCTGCAAAGGAGCTGGAGCAGGTGGCTCTTGATGGTATTGAGGCATCTAAGGTGCAATTCCATGCTGCAGTGGATTCTAATGATGTATCCTCTACAGTCATGGCTACATCTGTGGCTTTTCGGAGATTGGCCTGGCTCAGGTGTACTACTTTGTCACAGGATACCCAGTCTAAGGCTATGGATTTTCCTGTGGTGGGAAATTCTCTGTTTGGGGAGCAGACAGAGAACTATATGAAAATGGATGAATATAGAACCACTTACAGGAGTGCACAAGCCAAGGAGCGGCAAGCCACTCCTCAGAGGCAGCCCCCAGGGGATAGGGGTGAGCCTTTTCACAGGCCTTTTTGCAGACCAGGCCTCCGTCTCTTCAGCCCTCGTGCACAGGGGGTTCTTCAGAGGGAGAGGCAGGCAGAGTTCGAGCAGGCCTGCTCCCACCCCTCAGCCTAAAGCCCCTGCCAAACAGGCACCCTGATGGGATGCCCAGGGTCGGCCTGTCCACTACCTGTGAGGGGCAGGTTGGCTCACTCCGTCCAGGACTGGCAGTCTTTAACTTCAGACAGATGGGTCCTGGAAGTAGTGAGCCAGGGTCTGGTTCTCAGCTTCAAGAAATTTCCAAAGATGAGAGCCAGATTTTCCACCTACAAACCCTTTGAGACTCTTGCTTTGGAAACAGAAGTCTCAACCCTCTTGGCTCTCAGAGCTGTAGAAAGGTTTCTCCTTCACCAGAGCAAGGGTCTGTACTCCAGGTACTTCCTTACCCCAAAAAGACAGAGAGTGGCGGCCTATCCTGGATCTAAGATATCTAAACAATCACCTTTTAAAGCCAAAGTTCAAAATGGTGACACTGGAAATGATTTTACCCTCCCTAAGGCCAGGGGACTGGCTAGCCTCCCTGGACCTCAAAGATGCCTACTTCCATGTTCTTATCAGAAGCTCCCATCAAAGTACCTCAGGTTCGAACTGCCCTCAGGCCATTATCAGTTCAGAGCAATGCCCTTGGCCTCACTTCTGCCCCAAGGGTGTTCACAGAATGTCTGGCAGTAGCAGTCGCTCACCTAAGAAGGCAAAGATTGCCATTTTTCCCTACCTGGACGACTGGCTCATTGTGGGTCAGTCTCCAGACCAGAGTCAAATCACACCTGCTAGTTACCCAGCAGCTGCTTGCCTCTCTGGGATTTCTTCTCAATCTTCCAAAGTCAGTTTGGAACCTGTCAGGTACTCACCTTTATAGGCGCAGAACTGGACACAAAGCAGGCCAGAGCCTTCCTTCCCTTGGAAAGGGGTAAGGACCTTAGTGGCCTGGCGCCTCCTTCCCTCTGCAGGTCTCGGACCAGCAAGGCATTTCCTGCAGCTCCTAGGGCACATGGCTGCCTCCACAGCTGTGGTGCAAGGAGCAAGATTTCAGATGAGGGACATTCAGTTCCATTTGAGAGCTTTCTGGTCTCAAGAGATCCTCTATCCAAGTTAATCCCAGTGACTCGAACTCTGATCCAGGCCCTTCAGTGGTAGCAGGATCAGAGCAATCTGGACAGGGGTGCCTTTCATCCCTCTGTCCCATTCCTTGACCCTTACTACAGATGCATCCTCTTGGGATGGGGAGCTCACATAGGCGACCTCTCCACCCAGGGATTATGGTCCCTCAGGAATCTCTGCTCCACATCAATCAGTTGGAACTCAGAGCTGTTTTCTAGCACTTCAGGTTTCTCTGCATCTGTTCAGAACAAGGTGGTACAGGTCAGAACAGACAACACCACTGCAATGTGGTACATCAACAAACAAGGGGGCACTCGGTCTTCGGCCTTGTGCACCGAGGCGATGAAGTTGTGGTTTCTGGCTTACTCCCTGAACACTTCCCTCATAGCAGTTCACCTCCCAGGCAAGGACAATGTCCTGGCAGATGCTCTCAGCAGGATTTCCCAGGGCAATCACGAATGGTCACTGGATCCCCTAGTTCTGGGGATAGTGTTTGCCAGATGGGGCACTCCTCAGATAGATCTTTTCGCAGCCCCAGACAATCATCAACTTCCACTGTTTTGTTGCAGGCCCCAGTGTTGGGCTCAGTTCCCTGGATGCCTTTCTCCTCGATTGGGAAGAAGTTTCTTTATGCCTTCCCACCTTCCTCTCCTGTTCAAAGTACTAGTCAAAATCAGGTCTCAGCCCTGCAAGATGATCCTGATTGCTCCAGACTGGGCCAGGCAGCCCTGGTACCCACTCCTTCTGTCCTTAGCAGTCCATCTTCCCTGTGTCTCCCAGGAACCACAGTCTGTTAACCTGTGCTCAGGGAGGGTGTGGTATCCGATCTCAAATCCCTCAACCTCAAGGCTTGGCTCTTGAGCAGTTAGAGTTTGCTGATTTGCAACTTTCTCAAAGTGTTCTCGAAATCCTGAAGGCTGCTAGGAAGCCTTCCACCAGGGCTACCTATAACTCCAAGTGGAAAAGGTTTTCCATATGGTGTTCTGGGAAGCATGTTTCCCCAGAATCTGCTGATCTACCCGCTGTATTGGACTACATGGTCCATCTTAATTATTTGGGACTGAGACCAGCCACCCTGAAAGTGCACTTGGCTGCTGTCTCTGCCTTCATTTCAGCAGGGAAGCTCTCTTCTCTTTCTGCTCATCCTGTATTTTCCAAGTTTTGTAAAGGATTGCTTCACACCAATCCTCCATTCAGGGACCCTGCTCGACTTGGGATCTTAATGTATGCATTGCTCAGCTAATGCAACCCCATTTGAGCCTCTGTCTTGCAGAGCTCAAGTAGTTAACGGAAAACTGTATTTCTGGTAGCCATCACTTCTGCCAGGCGTATAAGTGAGTTACAGGCTTTATCAGTAGAAACTGACTTTATTTCCTTTCACAGGGATAAAGTAGTCCTCAGGACTAACAGGAAGTTTTGCCTAAGGTGGTTTCAGATTTCCACCTTAACCAATCTATGCACTTCCAGTGTTCTTCACTGACCATTCCTCCTCTGGTGAGAGGAGGCTGCACAACAGATGTTAAGGGCCCTAAGTTTCTACATAGGCGTACCAAGGGTCACAGGTTTGACTCCCTCATGCTGTTTCTCACTTATGGTGAGGTTGGGAAAGGAGACCTGCCACTAAGAGATCCATTGCCAGGTGGATCGTTTCTTGTATCCAATTTTGCTATCAAAAGCTGGGTAAGGTTCCCTCCTCAGGCCTGAGGGCTCACTCTACCAGAGGTACAGCTGCATCTCTAGCTGCTGCTAGAGACATCCCTATCTTGGAGATATGTCAGGCAGCTACTTGGAAGACAGTACACACTTTCACCAGCCATTACTCCCTGGATATTCAGGCCAGGAGGGATGCTCGGTTTGGCACAGCCGTGCTTCAGAGCCTATTCCGTAAGTAGGTTCTGTCCCTCCTCCATGGAGGTACTGCTGTGTAGTCTGCAATAGTCATAATATAGCAAGACTTCTTGTTGTTTGAAGAAAAAATTACTCACCTTAGTAATGTTGTTTCTTCTAATGGAGTCTTGCTATATTATGACCTCCCCCCCAGCCTGCCCCTCTCAGAACTCCTACTTTGGGTATGGGGTGGGTATTCCTCTGTTGGCATTTATTGATGCCCTCTTTCATGTTTGGGTGTTGTGTTTATTTAGTTATTTTATCTTATTTTTTTGGTCCACTGACTTGAGTCTTTGTGTTGGGACCAGGAAAAATGTGTTAATATATTAGTGGCCAGTTGGCTAGTGTAGGTTACAACTTCCACACAGAACCTTAGTGAGTTTTTGCTAATAAAGATCTGACGGTTTCGGTTTGAAACCAGCCTAACAGAGCTTCTGAACCGAGCTCGCGCTCTAAGCTCCATGCTCTGCATGGAAGTTAACTCTTTCACCTCCGGAGGAGTTCTAAGGCTGGGACAAACTGCAATAGTCATAATATAGCAAGACTCCATTAGAAAAAACAACATTACTAAGATGAGTAATTTTTTCTTTCTGTCTCCCTGGTCTTTAAAAGTCGATCAGTATGTACAACCTCCCCTTGCCTCATTATCACTTATGATTATTTCAGGTAGTGACATCATTAATTGCAATCCAGTGCCACATTTTTACTTAGATTAATAAAACTGGAGCAGCTCCTCAGTTTCCATTGAAGTAACAGTACCGGCAATCAGGAGTCACTGACTGTAGCCGATGACGACACAGGTTGGAGCACATATAATGGTGCAAGGGGAAGGGGGCTGCTTACAGAGTTTGTTTTAATGGCAAGGGAGATGGAACACAAGCAAAGATATATATGTATATATATATACATACATACACACACACATATACATACAGACAGGGAACAGAGGGAAGGCAAATATGAATTGGGAATGGTGCAGTGTTTCCCTTCCCCTTTAAAAGGCTAATACTTCCAGGGAACATATTCATTTAAAATACCGAGCTGCTGCTTTTCATAACCTGAGTATTTTTCTTTTGCTTTGGCTAATTAGAGTATTTTCTACCAGACAATATTAGGTGTGATGTATGGATCAGCGCTGTACCTAGAGGCTGCTAATACAGCTAGTTCTGTTCTTTTTCATACCCGTAAGCACTGCAACCTCACTGTCACTTCATGGCAGACTTACAAGAGCCAGTCATGTTCTGCCAGATTGCTCACTTGTGACGTCACAGTGCTGCTGAGAAACGAAGAGGAGCAACATTAGATATTTCAGCTGCCAGGTATACTACTGTACCATGCATTATACATAGCACTACGTGAAACATGATTCTGAACTAACAAAAATAAGATGCTCTGTTTACCGATTTTAGCAGTACCAGCATTTTAAGATATTTGTTCAGCTAATCAGTTTAAACAACATTAAAAACTAAATATCCAGAACAAAATAACTGAAATAAGTTTTATATGAAACATTTTGAATACTTTGTTGTGTATTTGGGTGCGTTTTGTCCGGTTTCATTGTTGTTAAATCACCACACTTGCTATTTGTCTGTGATCAGATTAAGAAGTTGCTTGAGATATGGCTACCATTGTTTTGGTCATGTAGACCCCGGTTGACGTGCATGTTCTGTACACAAAGTGTATGTACTCCACTGATGCCCAGGACAAGTACATTGAATGCTTTAAAGTGGTGCGGTTCTTGCCGTTCCCCATGGAGATGACAGTTTTTCTAAAGTCTTGTTATTGAGCAGTCCTTTGAAGATCAAAAGAAGGAAAATCATTCTGCTTTTTTGCTTGGACACTCAAATACTAGTCTTGTTACTTAGAGAGGAGTTGCAAAAAAGGCTTCTGCTCACTTCAAAGCCTTGTGCAGTTGATCTAAATGCTATATATAAATGTTATTGTTTCCAGAATACTACAGATGCCATTGGTAGAGCAGCAGCTGATGTATTACAAGGACATATTCAAACTGCTTATAGAGAGGCATTCCAGAGTATAGTGCTTCCAGCATTTGAAAAGAGCTGTCAGACCATGTTCCAGCAAATCAATGACAACTTTAAACAAGGAACCCAAGAATGTAAGGCTTTTCACTTTCTCTCTGTTTTCAAGGCATCTGCTCTTCGTCTGTACCAATATTTCATTGTAATGTAATATTTATTGGAATACATAGGAGTAAATGTTAGTTTTTAGCAGTGTGGGTTCATCAGTAACCCTGTACTGTTGTAATATTTTCTGGACGTGCACAGGCCCTACAAATGTTCTTAACTGAAATGGGCATTGTGCAGCTGCCATACACCTCATCCCTGATTCCCCTTTTACATTATTTATGATAAATAAAAAAAAATAAAAAAAAAAGTCTTAAAGCAAAAGTAAAGTTTTTCCAAAAGAGAGCGAGTTTAGGGGCACACTTAAAACAACTCAACTTCAGGAAATAAAGTTCTCCTTTCGTACAGGTAGCATCATTTGTAGACCATACCTTTCCCACTGTCCCACATTGAGGCATCACACATGTCACCACTAAGAAACTGTATATCCCACATTGTGAAGGTGTTGTCCCACAATGTACACTGAGACGTCAAAGGAGAAATACATATTAATCCATGTTGCTTAATCAACCACATTTATTAACTTGAAAACGATTATTTTCAGATTGTTCAGAGCTTCTGTGCTCAGTGATATGATTTTTGTGTCCTACATGTTACCTCTTCTTCACATTTCAGTGACACAATGTTGAGAGAAGTAAGGCTTCATTTGTAGACGTGCAGGGACAGTCCACCTAGCAACAGTCATAACTCCATACTGGTTTCAGTGGAAGCCACTTTTATCAAGGGTGAAGTGTAATGGGACTTATATAAAATGGGTTGTTAAAGCCTAAAAACGTAATTGTGATCCAAAACAGTCACACAAACTTGCATTCCTTTAACGGCACCTCAGTTGCTTTACTGAATTATATTTGTCCCTAGCATGTAACTTATTACCTGAACAAATCTTTATATTATATCATTCTCCCTTCCCCAAAAGAAATTGCCACCCATTTTTAATCTAATTTTAAATTTCAAAATCAGTTATCACCATTCATCTGGTACGGGGTCATAATGTTGCGCACAAAAACAGCGCGGCACATAACTTCGCAGGCAAAACGCTGCTTGCTGAAACATCGGTTGAAACACCGACTGCAACAAAAATGCCATCTGCCATTTGAAATCAACGGGCAGTGGAACAACTCTATTGTTTTGTGGGGCGTTTTGCGCCCACACTCCCTGGAAAAATTATGATCAACTCTGAGGGGATGTGGACCTCGGGGGTAAGTTAGAACTCGTGAGGTGGGAAACTTTGTTTCTAGGATCGTGGATATGTTGTTCTATCCACACTTGTTGGCATGTCCTTTCCCTTTAAGAATCTTGCCGGAATGTCTTTAAGCTGGCTCCTCCCACCCACCCGGGTGGTGTATCTCTCGGCTCTGCCCCTTGACACCAGATCTTCCTTTCTGCTGGAAGATTCAGGTTCCCTCCTTATCGCTCACGCATTACTGTAGGCCCTGGCAAATAAATCTCTGCATTTACCAAAACTAAAACTCGTACAAGTTTCTTCTAATCGCTCCGTAATCTCGACCGTGATGGAGGACAAGTCCTCGCCCGGTTTCTGCCACTGTCCGTGCAAGCAAAAGAAGCTTCGGGCCGACCCGCACGCCTCATGCATCTATTGCCTGGGTCATGATCACGACACCCAGGCATGCGAAATGTGTTGCGCTTTCCATCATAACGTTCTGGACGATCGTCTCGCACGATTGCACCTGGGCAGACCGGAAAAACGGAACCTGACGGTCAAATCCAAAGAAGACCGTTGGGCGGTCTCCGTGGCTGCGGGGTCCACTGAGCAGCTGGTGCAGATGAAGTCCTTCGAAGAGGAAGCGGCAAGGGCCGCTGATCAGTCCTCTTCCCTCTCGGTTTTTGTTCCGCTCAATCTGGGCTCCACCTTCTCTGGCTCCTTTAAGGAGATGTGTTAGTCTCTCCCTACCAAAGGAGAGGGTCCCTCAGATGCGCACATCTCAGTCCCGTAAAAAGGAAAAAGACAAAAAAGAAGGTGTGTCTCGCCAACAATGTTCTTGGGATCGTGAGCGATCTTGGTCCCAGGAATCTGCTGTCTTAACTTTGGTCAAGGTTGCGGCCTCGGCTGCTGGCTTCAGGGTACCCGTCAGGCCAGCAGGCCAAGACGCGGGATGAAGATCCGGTCAAAATAATTATCAACCCTGTTGACCCATCGTCACTGGATGAAGCCGACAACTCCTTATTCAGGACCCCAGTCCTGCTTGGACCCACTGAGGAAGAGACCCAGCCAGCTGGGAACCTCCTCACGGTCCCGGTCCCTGAACTGGAAGAGCCACAATTTTCCCCGACTCCTTCCGAACGACCCTGTTGGTCGCCCCAATGGTCCAAGTCAAGGTTTCAGGCCCCTTCAACTGACGGGCCGAAGAAGGCGCATAAGCGCTCCAAAAAGCGGCGCTGCCGCCATTCTTCCTCATCCTCCTCAGAAGAGGAGAGGAGAAGCTTCGATGCAGGCTGTGTCCACGCAACAATGATTTGATGTGGCAGCAGCAGATTATGTCTAGCCAGAAGTCGACCCCAGCTTCTTGTACAGCCATTACTTGGCTGTCGCCATCCAGGCCAGTGCAGATGCCTCAGGAACTGGTCCACACTGTTCCTACACCTGCAGAGCCAGTCAAGACCCTCCCGGCTTGGCTGAAACCGGCCTCTCCAGCAATTCAGGTGGAACCGCAACTGAAACAGACCACCTCCAGGACTCCTGCCAAGAGGTCTAGGCCCGTTACAGGCCTTCTGCATAGGCTGTCTGTCACCCTCACTCCCGACCATCCTAGGTGGGTGAAAGGTGACTTTGGTGGCCGGCCGATCTATCCAGAGTCCGAGGACTCTGACCTGCATTCTCATCCCTTGGACAGTGAATCCATAGGGAGTCTTTCGACAGAGGAGGGCCTCACTTCCTTCATGGGTATCCTCCGTCTCATCTCCAAATCCACGGGGATGGCCTTGGAGCCCGTTCAGAAATGGGACAAATACTCCCTCATGGATATCCTCAAACGAGGGGATTCTCTGATAAAGGCCTTTCCAGTGGCTGAGGCCATTGTTGGTCCGGCCTTGGAGCTGTGGCAGCACCCTGCCTCCTGCCCTGTGCCCTCAGCTCGAATGGCCTGCAAGTACGTGGTCCCCATCAGGATTCACAGAGCACCCCTTGGCCAAGGGGTTGGTGACCGAATCTGTATTCAGGCGCTCGAGGAAATTCCGGAGACACTGATAGACTTCCAGACAGAGAGTCCAAGAAACTGGACCATTCGGCCCGAAAAGTCTGTGCTGTTTCTTCGCTTGGCCTTCATCAGACAAGCTCGGCCGTCGTCATGGCGCATTTTTCCCATGCCCTTCTGAGCTCTCTAGATGAGGTACTCCCTCACCTCCCTGCAGACCTCCAGACCACAGTCAGGCAGATCTGTGACTAGGACTGGGTGGTTGCAGAGCAGCAACTCCAGATGGCTCTGGACATCAGGGACTCCTGTGCCCTCTCAGTGGTGGCCGCGGTTGCAATGTGCTGCAGGGCCTGGCTGAGGGTCTCCACCTTCCCGGCGGACACTCGGCACAAGTTGACAGACGTCCCCTTCCTGGGTACCGACCTCTTCAGTCCAAGAGTGGATGGTCACCTTCAGCACATAGAGAAGTCCAGTGCCACCTTGGACTCTGTGACTTCTACTCAGAAGGAATCCCAGGGGCCCAAAAAGCAGAAAAGAAGCCTTTTCAGCCTCCTGCCCCTGCGGCCAAGCAGCCCCTCTTCCATTCGGGGCAGCAACAGCAGCAGACTTAACTTTGGCATCCTCGGCCCAAGTCAGGGCCCCTGGTGGCCTGTAAGCCCGGAGGAAAGGGTCCCAGTGGTCCCCAAGCTGGATCCTCCTCCTCCAAGCCTGTACAGTGACGGGATGGGGGTTGCCAACCCCATACCCGTAACACCAGCTCTGGGTCCTCCCTTGGGGGGTCGGCTCTGCCACTTCCTTTCCGCCTGGTCCACTGTTATAATGGACAGGTGGGTTCTGGAAGTGGTCGGCCAGGGGCTGCCTCTCGAATTCAAGCAGTACCCACCAAGCCATGCCCGCGCCCCACAGTAGGATATTGTGTCTGTGCACACTCAGTCGGCTCTCCGAGACGACATCACCCAGCTCCTCCTCAAGGAGGTAGTGGCCAGAGTCGCAGATCCCCGTCAACCCAGGGTTCGCTTCCAGGTACTTCCTGGTTCCAAAACGGATGGGGGGCCGGCGCCTCATTCTAGATCTGCATGACGTGAACAAATTTCTCAGGTCTCGCACATTCAGGATGGTAACACTGTCTCAGATCATACCATCTCTCGAGCAACACATGGTTCTGCTCACTGGATCTTCAGGATGCGTTTTTTCATGTCCCGATCCGTCCGTCTCACCGAAGGTTCCTCTGCTTCCAAGCAGAGGAACCCTCTTTGAGTTCTAGGCTGTGCTGTTCGGCCTGTCATCGGCCCCCGGATCTTCACCAAATGCACTGCAGTGGTGGCGGCCCACCTTCTGCGGCGGGGGGCACAGTTGTACCCCTATCTTGACGACTGGTTCATAGCAGGCCTCTCCATACAGGAGGTGGAGAAATCCAGGGATCTGGCTCTCCAGACCTGCATCGAACTTGGTGGTCTAGTCAACGAGACCAAGTCGGAACTCGTACCTTCGAAGGTGATCTGCTTCATCGGGGCAGAGCTCGACTCTTGCCGAGCCAGAGCCAGGCTCCTGACGGACAGGGCGTAGGTTCTCGCCTCCTTTGCCCGATCATTTCTGGTTGGGCACTTGTGCCCTGCCCGGGACTTTGTGCACCTTCTGGGGTACATGGCGGCCTGCACCGCCGTGGTCCTATGGGCCTGGTGGCATATGCACCCCTTCAGTGGGAGCTGGTCAGTCAGTGGACTCAGCGATATAGTCGCTTTGACCAGCTGGTCACCATGACCCAGAAGATGTGTGACGCTCTCCAATGGTGGACCGTCCTAGAACATCTGCAGGAAGGGATCCCGTTTGTCCATCCCGAGGCAATGGTCAGTCTGACGACCAATGCCTCTCTCATGGACTGGGGTGCCCACGCGGGGAATCACAGAGTCCACAGGCTCTGGACCCTCGAGGAATCCCAATGTCGTGTCAACCTGCTGGAGCCCCGAGCAGTTTGGCTGGCACTGACTGTATTTGCTCCGTTTCTTCGGGGTCAAGTGGTGTAGGTCCAGACAGACAATACCACAACCACGTACTATCTCAACAAGCAGGGCAGCACACACTCCCAGCCTCTGTGCAGGGAAGTGCTCTGTATCTGGACCCTTGTGAGCCGACCGGAGGCAGATCTCCTAGCCATCCATGTGGCAGGAGCCTCCAGTCAGTTGGTGGATGCCCTCAACCGTGTGGGCAAGGCGTCTCACAAGTGGTCTCTCCATCCGGCGGTAGTTCACAGACTGTTCTCCCACTGGGGCTAATCTCAGGTGGACCTGTTCACCTGCAGGGAGAACACAAAGCCGAGGCTGTTTAATGCCCCCAGCACCCCAGCAGGGCTCACTGCAGGGGGATGGCTTCTCGAGGCCTTGGACCCCAGGCCTCTTCTATGCCTTCCCTCCACTTCCCTTGGTCCACAAGGTGCTCCTCAAGGTCAGGAGGGACGAGGCACAGGTGATCCTGGTAGCCCCAGGTTGGCCTTGCCAGTTCTGGTATCCAGATCTCGTCAGCCTCAGCACACCTGGACCTGCTCTCAGTCCATCAGGGGAAGATATTCCATCCAGACTGTCAATCCCTGCAGCTGATAGCCTGGTTCATGAGCGGCTAGCGGTCCAGGCTTTGGGTCTGTCCGAAGATGTACTCACTGTAGTGGAGGCATCTAGGAAGGAGTTGACCAGGAGGTGCTGTGCCTTCAAATGGAAGAGATTCTCCATGTGGTGTCAGGGCAAGGGTCTGGACCCTTTGTCCTGTCCAGTGGCTAGCATCCTCAACTACCTTTAGTCTTTCAACAAAGGAGGTCTTCGGTCTATGACCCTTAAGATGCACCTGGCAGCCATCTCTGCATATCTGGCACAGGCCAGTTAGCAGATGGTGATCCAGGAGAAGGTGGTCTGGCGTTTCTTTAAAGGCCTTGACCACATTTCCCCTCCGGTGCATGAACCACCACCACCATGGGATCTACTGCTGGTATTGGCAGAGCTCGTGGGCAAGCCATTTGAACCCCAGTGCACAGGTGTGAGGTGTCACATCTGTCGTGGAAGACCACGTTGTTGGTGGCTATCACATCAGCCAGAAGGACTGGGGAACTACAAGCACTCTCTGTTGAATCTCCTTACCTGGTCTTCCACAGGGACAGAGTTGTCCTGCGCCCCCACACGAAATTCCTGTCGAAGGTAGTGTCAGAGTTTTACCTCAACCAAGTATTGACTCTGCCAATATACTACCTAATTACACCTCGGAGACCGAGTACAGGCTCCATACTTTGCACCTGAGATGGGGGCTCTCATTATGAGGAGTGGACTGCTGAAGTTCGGGGAGAGGTTTGCCAGCTGTTTGTCACCTAAGCTGAAGCCACACCTGGCAGACCAGCAGTGAAGCAGACGATTGGCAGATGGATTACATCATGCATCGATCTCTGCTGTAGGTTGGCGGGTCGGGAGCCTCCCGTAGGGCTAAGGGCTCAGTCCACCCGCCACACCGCTGTGTCAGTGGCTACTTCCAGGGACATCCCTATCCAGAAAATTTGTAGGGCTGCTACCTGTAAGTCAGCAAACACCCTCATTACCCACTACCACATCAACCTAGAGTCACGCCAGGATGCTGGTTTTGGGGCCTCAGTTCTCCAATCTCTGTTCCGTAAGTAGGGGGTGTGCACCTTGCCTCCCTCCTCCCAGAGAACTGCTAGGAGTCTGCCAACAAGTGTGGATAGAACAACACATCCACGATCCTAGAAAAAAGTTTACTCACCTGTAACAGTAGTTCTAGGAGTAATATATGTTGTTCATCCACACTTGTTGGCATGTCCTTTCCCTTTAAAAATCTTGGCGGAAGGTCTTTAAGCTGACTTCTCCCACTCTTCCGGGTGGTATATCTTTCGGCTCTACCCCTTGATGCCAGATCTTGCCCGCTGGAAGCAGAGGCTGTGCGTCGAAGTCAGGGAGGTCGGGTGGGTCCGTGTGGATGAACAACATATATCACTCCTAGAACTACTGTTACAGGTGAGTAACCTGTTTTTCTCGTACACACAAAAAAAAAGTACAATTCTGGAGACAGGGAATCAAACCTTGGTCTCCCGCTCTCCTCCACTACATGGTCTAGTGCCTTAGCCACTCAGCAATGAGAGTGGCTTGACAAAGTACCAGACCTGCAGTCT
Organism: Neoceratodus forsteri; assembly: GCA_016271365.2. Lineage (NCBI taxonomy): Eukaryota > Metazoa > Chordata > Ceratodontiformes > Ceratodontidae > Neoceratodus > Neoceratodus forsteri. Next base: position 1,524,978,166 of record CM028130.1, on the reverse strand, counting down.
GTTGCTGTCTTCCCCTTTCTTCCGTACAGTGACGGGGTAGCAGTAACTTCCTATCGATGTTATACCCATCACTCTGAATGGATTCACACTTTTCACAGCGCAGTTGTTGTGCTGTTCTTGTAGTGCTATACTGACCCGGTACCCATTTATCTCACCCTGTTTAGCGAACATAACACACACATGTGTGCCTGCTACCGTCAGCAGATAACACACACAAATCTGCTTATGCCAATCAAAAAGAGGAGGAGGTAGTTCCTTTCCTTCCTTAATTTTTTTGTCCTCATCCTCTTCCTCCTCTCCCCTGCCTGCTGTATATCCACCTCTAGGGTATATCCCTATTACCTGCTAAATGCCATCTGTGCCTCTGGGCACTATCCAGTCTTAACTCCTCCTAGCAGTTGCACTGCCCCTGGCAGATGCTGTACACTGGATCGGGCTAATATGCTAGCGCTTACACAGCGTACATCCCTGTGGTTGCAGGAGAAGCAGGTCATTTCCTCTCATCTGCTTCTAGCTATGTCATTGTGTTTTTGGTTGGTATACCTATTTTCTTCCCTTACTTCGGCTTGACTTTTAGCGCACGACCCATAGGAATGACTTGGGAGATCAGCACATCCTAACTCCTTTTGACAGTTTAGTCCAGCAACTCCACATGCACCTGGAAATCTCCTTTTCTTCTCTAGCAAGGGTGAAAAGGGATATTTTAACTGATTATCTAGTCGGTCCTCTATCTGGTAGCATGGAGTTGTTTTTGTTTCCCAGGAGTCCATGTGTCTCATTCCTATTCTGACACATTATGCCATCTCGATTACAAGGGGTCCCAGTTCTGGGCATGCTTCTTTTTGTCTTCTGCCAGAGTCACATACTTCAGGGCTTCTTCCTTTAGGATCACTGTTCACATCCGGTTTGACTAGTGATGTGAGGCTCTGATTCTATACCCAACTACCTTCTTTGTGCCACCTAGTGTGCCCTGTTTCTCTGTCTAAAGGTTGGTAGTCTGGTTTTATTTTGTTTATTTATATTCCTGAATCCTTTCCCAATCCATTTGGGCAAGAAAACGTTTTAAGCACTCTTTTTCTCTTTTAACCTACTGTGTTTGGCTCCTGGTAGACAGAACTGATATGCGTGAGGGAGCTGGCAACTGTTATTGGCTGGCGTGCGATACCATGTGGGGTTTGCAGATGCCATGCTGAGTAGCTCATGCCTGCTCCCTCCCTGCAAAAATATTTGCCCCCGAGGGGGTGCCAGTGCCTCTGGCCCCAGACCCATTAGTGGTAATCATTGGTGAAGATAAGAAGATCAACAATTATGGGAAGTATGTCATTTTCATTCCTGCTACTAATATTCAGTTTGCATCCTCACAATCCACACAGCTTCCCCTGGCAAGGCTTGCTTTGGATTCCTGTTCCAGCAATCCAAAGAGCGCAGAGGGGGTGGAGCCGGAGAACCACACCATCAGGTGGAAGGAGTCAAGCATTGAGACTGATACAATGACCAAGTATGCTTTGTTCAAGACTGCCAGAGTGTGACTGTGAACTGAATACCAGTAGCAAAACCTCAAGAACTGTGGTCTGTACTCCGTTCAAAGGAAAACTATAAGTCCATCTTTGCTGCTTTTCGGAGTAAACTACCGTTATCAGAATTGCAATTAAAGTTAAAGCAGCATGTTAAATGTAATATTTTTGCAGTCTGTTCTCTTTAAATAAAAGTTGATGAGTAGGTCAAGCCAAATGAGTGGGTGAGATGAATAGAAAATAGATGATTAAATATACTTATTGAACCAGTAAATCTCACCAAGAAGGATTTTCACTCCTTAAAGAGCTAGTGGAGCCAAAATAGGCAGACAGGAAAATAATGCAAATTTTATAAAGTAGACGGTTGTAACTTTTTATTTTTGAAGTACTGTTCTTTTCCTTTTGCTCATTAAAAAGTCTTCTACGTGATAATATTGTGCTGGATGTGTGGAACAGCTCCTAGCCTGGCAGCTGACATAGCTATCTCTATCCCCCCACTACATCATCAGCATTGTGATCTCACTGACCATGACATCACAGGTGACTGACCTGGCAGCTACTGAGTGGCTGTTCCTAAGCAGTAGTGATGTAACGGTCAGTGAGGTCATAATACTGATGATGTAGTGGCGGGAATACAGCTAGATATGTCAGTTGCCAGGCAGAGTGCTGACCCACACAGCACAGCTACTAACATCAGGTAAACAATCTTCTGGTTAACCAAAGGGAACGTAAAAGTACCTCAGATATTGAAGGTAATGGTTGACTGCTTTTAAAAACTAATGTTAGTTTTAGGAAGTACACTAGCTCTTTCAACATAATTATAATTATTTATAATGTATGGGGGGCCCTTATTACTAACTGAAATCAAGCAGATTACAACCTTGTCCTTACCCCAGGAGTCCTTTAGCATCAGTAACTTTAGCAATTAGCTGGCTAGGTGCAAGTGCCCTGGAGGTATGCCTTTAAGAGAATTTTATTTAAATGAGCTTTGGCAATAGCCAGTCAAAAACTAGGAAGGGAGTGAGCTGAGTGAGAGCAGCCTGAAGGCTTCAGAATTTTTTCTCCACTGACTGAGCAACATTGCCCCTGAGGTGCCTCTCAACTTGCCTTGTTGACAGCCTCCTAGCGCTTACCTGGGTGAAGTTTTCCTCATCAATTCATTTCTGTAGTGTGTTGAGTGAAAGTTTCATGTTTTGGTTAGCGCCACGCTGATTTTCTATTTTTACCGCATCTGCGCTGTTTTGACTTTATTTTTACCACATCTGCTCAAATTAAGTTATTTTTACCGCGGATGCTTACTTTCGACGGTTCCTCTCTTTTTTAACTTAATTTGTGAAGGAACCATCAAATTAGTGTCATTTTCCTTGTTTTTGACCTCAGACCTCGTGGGCTTTACCGTGAGGCAACCATTTGGATTTCAAACTTTGACAGTTGCCTGTGGGTTCTTTGAGGATTGGCATTATCAGAGAAACCTGTATATATAAACATATCTGTCTATCTATCTATCTATAAACTGGACCTAAGGTGTCACCTGTCACAGGACTGGCTTCACTGCATTAACAGAAATCTGTGTGCAGTTGACTGATATTACTGGGTTTTCTATTAGATTGCCACTGTTATAGATCCCAGTACTACAAAAAAAAGGGCATTTTAAAAATAGACCTGAGTTATTTAACTGGGGCAGGACTGGCTTCAAGGCATTTTACATAGATACATAGACAGTGTCGGCAGATAAGGGCCTATGGCCCACCCAGTCTGCCCATTTGAGCTTGTAAGTTCAGTTTGTTTTCCTAGAAGTCTGTTGCCCCTTACCCCTGACCTCCAGAATTCCTTTATGTCTATCCCATGCATTCTTAAATCCCGTGATTGTTTCAGCCCCCACCACTTCCTCTGGCAGGGTGTTCCACTTATCCACCACCCGTTCTGTGAAGAATTCTTCTCATGTTTCCTCTGAATCGTCCTCCCTCCAACTTCATCCCATGCCCTCTAGTCCTGGAGCATCTTTTTCGCTTAAAAATAGTGTTTTCCTGCACCCTGTTCCTCCCTGTAAGATACTTGTATGTTTCTATCATATCCCCTCTCTCCCTCCTCTCCTCCAGGGAGTACATGTTCAGTTCCTTCAACCTGTCTTCACAGGACTTGTGATGCAATCTATGCACCATCTTTGTTGCCCTCCTCTGAACCTTCTCTACCCTGTCTATGTCCTTACATAGGTATGGTCTCCAGAACTGTACACTGTACTCCAGGTGGGGCCTCACTAGTGTCTTGTATAGTGGAATTATGACCTCCCTTTTCCTGCTGGTGATGCCCCTGCCTATACATCCCAGCATCCTAGAGATGACAACCCCAAGATCCCTTTCCTGCTTGGTGCATGCTATATCCTCACCCCCCAACTGATATATTGTGCCAGGGTTTTTGTGCCCCATATGCATTATCTTGCACTTCTTTGCATTGAATTTCAACTGCCAAACCCCTGACCATTCTTCAAGTTTCTGTAGGTCACTTCTCATTCTGTCTACACCCTCTGGTGTGTCTACTCTGTTACAGAGCTTTGTGTCATCAGTGAACAGTGAAATTCTGCCTTCTAGGTCCTGCATAATGTCACTGATGAAGATGTTGAATAGGACGGTCCCAGCACTGATCCCTGGTACCCACTGGTCACTCTTCCCTCTGTGGAGTGACAGCCATTTACCACCACCCTCTGTGTCCTGCCACCCAGCCAGTTACCTACCCACCACACTACTGTCCTGCCCACACCCATATTCCCCAGTTTGTGTAATAGTCTTCTATGTGGCACAGTGTCAAAGGCCTTGCTGAAGTCCAGATAGGCCATGTCCACTGCCCTCCCCTGATCCACCTCACTAGTCACCCAGTCAAAAAATTCAACGAGGTTGGTCTGACATGACCTCCCCCTGGTGAAACCATGCTGCCTTGGGTCCTGTAGTCCATTGACAACCAGATGTTCCACCAATCTCTCCTTCAGTAGTGCTTCCATGATCTTCCCCACTACCGAGGTGAGGCTGACTGGTCCAGAAACCTGCACTCTGTTGGTTGCAGTCCAGATCTGGGGTTTGCTTTGTTAAATTGGCACAGAAACCTTTAATTATTATGGCTGAGAATAAATCAGAGGCTACCGATGAGGGGCCATCTGAAAGTACTAAGAATAAAAATCTAAGCAGGGGTGCTGATGAAGCCTTCAGATCCCAGCCAAAAAATAAAGCTTCCAACGGAGCTGATGAAGTTCTTCACAAATTAAAAAATAATACAGGTGATGAAAAAAGGAAGCTTGATCAAGCTGCTGATGAAGTGGCTAAAAAGAAACTGTCAAGAAAAAAAATGCTCTTGTTCCTCCTGGGAAAGCCATTAGCGAGACAACAGGCAGCTTAAAGCATAAAAAAACACATACAACCACAGTCTGCACAGGATCTTCCATCTGTGCAGGACATGGCAAAAGCATGGCAACTTTTTCAGACCCTACAAAATATGGGGCTTATATGTACTGGAGCTGGCAAGCACTCTTCCACAGTTCTCTCCTCTGGAGACTGTGAGGGTGACTCAGATGTTGAAGAACATTTTTATGATGCCCCTGACATGAATTTTGAGGGCCTTGAGACCCCATGAGTCCCCGGACCCTCCATTCAGAGCCCCCAGTGACCAGGAGGATTCCTCTTCTATGTTTACATTTTAACAAAATATGCTAGACACCTTGGACCTCCCTACGCAGGAGCCCATCCAGGATGTCAATGAAGATGAAGATTATAGGGAGATGAGAGGTCTGTCAACTCCCAAGACCCTGGTCATCCCTATCTATAATGCGTTCAGAAAAAATATCATGAAAGTGCTTCAAACCCTCACTTCGGTGGCAGGGTTTGACAAGTGGGTTGAGAAAAAATAAAAATTGTCTAGAACTGGTACCGAGTTCCTGTGTGCATACTCTAGCCATGAGAGTATAGTACAGCAGGCAGCTTGCGAGAAAGCTGGGGTCTCCTTGTCCCCCTTGCCTCTGGACAAAGACTCCAAGAAAATTGACTTTATAGCAAAGAAAATTTATGTCACAGCCTCCCTGCTTCTCAGACTTTCTTCATACATGGCTTTCACAGCCAAATATCAGAAAGCCCTATGGAAGTCTGTCCTGGCCATTGCCTGCAGTGGGTCAGATTCTATGGTGCAGGAGCTGGTGGATACAACAAAAACTGCCCTGGAAGCTAACAAATACCAGTTCCACATGGCAGACGACAACAATGATGCCTCCTCTATGGCAATGGCCCATGCCATCTCTCTGAAATGCTTCGCCTGACTTAGAACCCCAGACACCCAGACTAAGGCCATGGATTTTCCATGTGATCAAAACATGTTGTTTGATTACAGAAGGACTGATTACATGAAAAAAGGTTGATGAGTACAAGGCCTCCTGGCAGTGTCACTCCTCTAAACCTAAGCCTACTGCCCCTCAGAGATCCCGACGCTGGGGCAGTAGTGGCAGAAGTCCCCCCCCCCCCCAGGCCTTACAATCTGAAGGGCCACCTCTACCCAGCCGGCAGCCTCACAGTCTTAGTCCTGATGTGAGTGTCCAGGTCACCTCCCTGTTTCCGGTGGGAGGCAGACTCTCCCACTATCTTCAGAACTGGCTCCTCATTACGTCAGACAAGTGGGTTCTGGAGATAGTGGAAAAAGCTCTGCTACTACAGTTCAAGCAGATGCCAGACCTCAAGCATACTCAGGTGTCAAGATCTCTGTCCCCAACATAGGTTCCACTGTTGGAATTGGAGGTGCAAAACCTTCTAGCTCTACGAGCAGTGGAAAGGGTCCCGGCCCATCAGAGGGGGCAAGGGCCTCTATTCCAGGTACTTTCTGACACAGAAGAAAACTTGGTAGTGGTGACCTATATTAGACCTCAGATATTTAAACAAAGATCTGAAAAAACCCAAATTCAAAATGATCACTCTGTCACTAGTCATACAGTCTTTACAGCAGGGGGAGACTGGCTAGCCTCCCCGGACTTAAAGGACGCTTACTTCCACATACCCATTAGGAGGTCTCACAGGAAGTTTCTCAGATTCAGGCTTCCTTCAGGCCACTATCAGTTTGCCACAGTGCCCTTCGACCTGTCCTCGGCCCCAAGAGTCTTTACCAAGTGCTTCACAACAGTAGCAGCACACCTCAGGAGACTGGGTGTCGCTCTCTATCCCTATCTGGACAACTGGTTCATAGCAGCAAAGTCTCCTTGCCAGGTCAGGGAGTCCCTTTCCCTTACAGAACGCACTCTGGAGTTTCTGGGTTTACTGGTAAATCTAAAGAAATCTCACCCAGAACCCACTCAGCTGCTCACCTTCATAGGGGCCCAGCTGGACACTCAGAAAGGATATGCCTTCCTCCCACAGGAAATAATTCAGAGTTTCATTTCAGTGGCAGATTCTTTCGCCTGGGGACAGCCAAGACCAGCCAGACATTTTCTCAGACTCCTGGGACACATGACTTCAGTGGCTGCAGTGTTCCCAGGAGTCAGGTACAGAATGCAGCTCCTACTTGCCTAACTCAGAGCTCGCTAGTCTCAGAGAAGCAACAACTTTTCAAAGCTGATACCTGTGACGGAGCAGATCTTACTTCGAGAGGGCTCTTGCAGTAGGTAATTACATATAGGACTGAAGCCGGCAGGCGTCAGGACCCCACGGAAAAATTTCTAGCTAGCGGTCTCTGGCGAGTCAGGTGACTGGTGTCAGAAGACGTCGGTATAAAGGGGCGGTCCCTCACGCCCCGCCTAGGCTCTTTCCCGCCATTAGCCATGCCAGCGCCCGCAGTAAAGTTCCTTGCTCGCTGACCTAACGCCGGTATTTTCACTGGAGTATTTTTGATTTTTTCCTTCATTCATCAGGTATTCGCCAGTGTATGTCATCCCCTACATCCTCCGAACACAAAAACAAGTGTGACTTGTGCGGCGCCCAACTCTCGCACAAGGACGGCCATTCCCTGTGCCTTTTTTGCCTAGGCCTCGACCATCCGGTGGAGAAGTGCCAGCACTGCCTCAGCTTTAACGCAGCCACCCAGAAGATGGCGACAGCAGTCCCTGGAGGCCCATATTTTGAAAAAGAAAATGAGCTCCATGGAGAAGGAATTGAAAAAGCACCAGCAGGCGTCCACCTCCCCCGAAGGCCATCTCAAGAAAAAAGATAAAGAAAAGCACCGGGACAAGGGCTCCTCATCCACCACGACTTCCTCGGGAGTTGCCGTGCTAAAGATAACGTTCCCCCGGGGGACAGCTCCACGACGACCGCCTTAGAGGCTTCTAAAGCGGCGTCGGCCCGCCCGTCAGGCTCGCACTCTGGCGCCTCTGGGCTTTTGGAGGTCTCCGCTCCTGGTAAAGCCGTGATTTCACGGCCTACTGATGTGAGCGGCTCCGATAAGCCGTACGTCGGCTCCTCCGACGCCCGCACGGAGAAGGTCGGTAAGTCGCCCAACCCTTAGAGGCGGCGCGCAACCCCTGTTCCGCCTGACCAGGCTACCTCCATCGCGCTCGCCCGCGATGGTCCATAAGCCGGACGCCAGCCCCTCCGACACCCACCTGGATACTACTGATAAGCCGCACATTGGTTCGCCCGACGTCCGCACAACGGAAGAGCCGATGCCGGACCCTCCCACATCCGTCATTCCTGGCTCCTCGCAGCCTTCGCTGCCCTCCAGGAACCCTGAGTCTCCTCAGCCCGACTCCGAGGATTTCTCTCCTCCATCCCCGGGCGACGCTGAGGTTCCTGTTCCACCTCCGTCAGACCGCCCACCTGCTGGTTTGACCGATCTGACATCGGTTTCCCGGACGCCGGCTCAGATACTGGCTCCTCAGCCGGCGGCTCCGACGCTGGTATTGACGACTCTGGGCGCCATCCTGCTTACGGATGCCGCTCCAACGCCAGGCCCTCCGCCCCCCAGGCCTTCTACTCCAGATCCGCCCGTGGGGACTCTGGCCGGGCCGAAAGCAGCCCCCCGGTTCCCGGGTATCCGACCCTGTCGTATCCGACGCCATCTTACCCGGGGCCGCAGTACCCAGCGCTGACCTATCCGGCACCTCAGTACCCTACGCTGGGCTTCCCGCCGTCCGGTTACAGATGCGCACCTTATGGGTATACTCCATACCCGTATCCCTCTCCTCCTCCACCGCCCCCTCAGCCACCGGTGGACTTGCAGGAGACTCTGGCCTCCTGGTGGGCTGAGGCCAAGGCTCAGCTCACCAGAGAGGTGGAGAGTCATCTTCCGACGACGGTGCCGGTTCCGGTTCCCATACGTCCACGACGACAAACTCCCTCCCCACCTCCTCTGGCTAAACCCTCTGGGTCCAGAGAGGTGCAGGACACGCTTCCCCATGGGCTTCCCAAGGGGTCCATTCCTCCCCCTCGCCGGGAGAGGGAGTCTTCTTCATCTTCTTCTTCCTCGGACATGTCGGATGCCTCCAGCGATTGTTCCGAGCAAGACGACGAGCCACACTCTCCATCCAAGCCCAGGCCCAGGACTCCTCCGAAGTCTCCTCCAGAGGATCCTTCCTTCACGGAGTTGTTACGCAAGATCCAGGAGGTACGTAAGTGGCACTCCTTGGAGCCAGACCTCCAGCGTAAAAAGCTTGCTGAGCATCTGTATCTGCCCGTGACAGCTCCCACCTTGGTGCCACCCTAGATCTGGCCTCATGCCGACCTTATCACCACTATATGGAAACAGCCATCGGCCTTGGCCCCACTTCCTAGGAAGTTGAACAGGCTATACCAGGCTCTTGAGGGTGCTGACTATTTAGATTCTCACCCTCGAGCTGACTCGGTTGTGATTAGCGGCGCTCGTGGCCGGTAAGCTCACCCCAAACATCTTAGTTCGTCTCCACCTGACAAGGAATCCCGCCTTCTGGACAAGTATGGCAAGAAGATTTTCGCTTCTTCCACTCTGGGGATTAGGGCCCTTAATTATATAGGTCACATGTGGGATTACCAGAAGGCGATTCTCAGTGAGGTGGAATCTAAATTGGACTCCCTTCCGGACTTTCAAGTCAAGCAGGAAGTGTCTGACCTTGTCCGCTCTGCACGTTCGGCCAGTCAGCACATGCTTCGTGCGACCTACGATGCAGTGGACACTGCTGGTAGGAGCTCAGCTTTCGCCATAGGCTTACGGCGTCATGCTTGGCTCCAAGTGTCAGGGTTGGTCCCGGAAGTGCAGTCCGCCATTCAGGAAGTGCCCTTCCGGTGTTAAGTGCTGTTCGGGGGTGATGTCAAGGACATCATCACTGACCTGCAGAAGGGGACGGCACTAAAGTCTGTTGACTCTATGTATCATCCCCATCAAACGCAGGGCGGTTCCTTTCACAGATGGAATCGTGCGCGAGACCCCAGGAAAGCGGGCCACTAACGTCGGGCCTCCCAGCTGCCAAGCCCCCACCCCAAAAAGCAGTGGGAGCTTCAGCTGCGGCGCTGCCCCACACCACCTGACTCCTGTCCTCTCCCACAGCCTCAGGGCTTCCCGGAGGAACCGGTGGGAGGTTTTCCCTCCACCTTCCGGGTTGGGAGAGGATAACATCAGATTCTTGGGTGCTCAAGCTCATCGCAGGACACTCAATAGAGTTTCTACAGAAACCACCTCGTCACCCTCCCCCAAGGTCGACGTATTCTCGGGAACATCCTCTTCTTCTGGTCCAGAGATATCAGCACTTTTGCTGAAAGAGGCGATGGAACCCGTTCCCCTCCCTCTGCAGGGAACGGGTTACTATTCCCACTTCTTCCTGGTCCCAAAGAAGACAGGAGAGGTCAGGCCTATTCTAAATCACAGTTCCCTGAACTTATTCGTGGAATACAAGAGGTTCAGGATGCTCTCACTGCAGAGCCTTCTGCCTCTCCTTCGCTCGGGTCGGTGGCTGTGCGCTCTGGATATGCAGGATGCTTACCTGCAGATATCTATCTGCCTTTCTCACCGCAAATATCTCAGTTTTGCTTTTCAGGGGGACCACTACCAGTTCAAGGCACTCCCATCTGGCCTTTCCTTGGCTCCCCAAGTATTTACCAAATACCTTGCGGTGGTGGCAGCCTTCCTGCATACCCAGGGAGTACAGGTTTTCCCATACCTGGACGATTGGCTCCTGGCGGCCTCGTCCAGGGAGGAACTCCTGCGCTCCCTCTGTCTTACCCAGCAGGTCTTTGCCTGTCTGGGTATTACCATCAACCTGTCCAAGTCTCACTTGATCCCATCCCAAAGGCTCCAGTTTATTGGGGCAATACTGGACACGACCCTAGGGAGGGCCTTCCTGCCACCGGACAGGGCGGCCACACTCCAGACTCAGGTAAGCCTGTTGTCTGGCCACAGGCGGGTCAGTGCAAGATCGGTTCTTCGCCTCCTCGGGCTTATGGTGGCTGCTATCCCAACAGTCCCTCGCGCTTGGCTCCACATGAGGGTCTCTAACTGGACGCTTCGCTCTCAATGGGATCAGTTGGTAGACGACGTGGACCAGTTGGTCCTAGTCTCCTCTCCCATGGTTCGAGACTTGCAGTGGTGGATAGTTCGAGAGAACCTTCTTTGGGTAGTTCCATTCTCCTTCCTCTTCCCTCTCCCAGACTCTGACCACAGACGCCTCGGGCGAAGGTTGGGGAGCCCATCTCGGTCCACATCAGACCCAGGGCTCTTGGTCCAAGCTTGAACAATCCCTGCACAACAGGGTGCTCGAGCTTCGGGCAGTGCTCTATGCTCTCCAGGCTCTTCACCTGCATCTTCTTCCAGGTCACCTAGCCATCCAGATGGACAATATGTGTGTGGTATGGTAAATCAACAAACAGGGCGGCACTCGGTCCTACCCTCTTTGCAGGGAAGCGATGAGAGTTGGGGATTGGGCAGCACAACATGACCTTCACGGCAGTTCATGATCTTCCCTTGTCAATCTTCACCATTCATCACTGCTTGGGTAGTGCCGGAGGTGCACAACCGCTACAGGAAATTATTTTTTTTTTTTGAGTCGGCTCCAACGGCGCCACCCACGAGAGTGATGCGCTGCGTCATGCTCGAGGGGCGGCCATTAGGTGCCACAGACTCCTCCTCCATCTTAGTTCTGTTTCTCCCGCCGTCGAAGTTGCACCTGCTACGCGGTCAGATTCAGTTTTAGGCCTAGTGCGACATCAACCGTTCCAGACTCCTTCTCCTGTTTTTCTTGACGTCGTCACTGGTAAGACCATTCTTTTTCCCTTCTCTTTTTTCGACGGCGCAGAGAGGTGTGTTTGTTTTGGTCTTCATTTTTTTGCGTCATGTCAGGTTCGGGGGCAAAACGTAAGTCGAAAGCGGACCGCGCCCCTATGCATCGGTGCTCCTGTGGCCGGCATTTTTCCATCACAGACCAGCATGATGTTTGTCTCCGTTTCCGGTGACCCAACCACAGTATGGATGTGTGCGACGCCTGTTTCTGGATGGACCGTCAGGTCCTGGAAGTCTGCGCGTTCAAGATCGGCAAGGCCCCGCTGACTTTCGGGGGACGGCGCCACTCCATGGATTCCCAGGTAAGGTCTCTAGACCCATCCTCTGGGTCCCCTCTCAGGCCTATACGGTCTGTAGAGGAGGAGGCTTCCTCATTTTCTCTTGCCGAAGAGGAGGCTTCTTTTGCGGTGTCGGAGGAACGCCGAGGTCCCTCCCGGGGCCGCAGTGGGGACACCGCCTCGGCAGTCACCTCCTCGGAGGTGCAGGCTCCCCCAGTGTCGAGGCCCAGGTCTGCTGGGCCCGGCATTGGTGGACCCTCAATGCCACCTTCCGGTGCCGTTTCGGATCCCGGCACTGTTCGCGGCGCCGGTGATCGAGACAGTGCTGTTCGCGGCTCCGTGTTGGCTCTCTGCGCCGCCCGCTGTGCCGTGGGCCCAGTCGGTTCTTTTAGCGGTGCCAAGTCAGGTCACGGCGCCGAGGGCGGTGCCAGTAGAGTCTGGCCCGGCGCGTTGGGGTAGGGGCCGAGTCTAAGTGTTGCGAAGGGTCCGGGGTCGTCTGGCACCGCCCGCTTGCACCAGCGCTGTCAGGGTGTTGTTTCTGAGACCCTCGGGTGGCTGGCATTGTAGGCCAGCTGGTCTCTTCCTCTCGGAGGAGATGATTCAGATGTGGACCCGTCCTGGCATCCTGACTTTTCGAAGTCGGGGTCTCAAGTGGGACGAGGTGCTAGGCAGCCCAGAGCGCCTGTTCCTCTGTCTCCGCTGCTGTCCTCCCAGGCTGGGGGTGGTCTGGGGTCCCTGGAGGAGGATGAAGCGGAGGTGGAGGGAAGGGCTCTCCCTCCTGAGGGGGTTGTGGTAGCTGCCGATCCTGGTGCTGCTGCACCCCCTCGGGGTGGGGGGTCACTGGGGTAGAGGAGGAGGGTGTTCTCAGAGTCCGGGGGGTCAAGAGACAGGGTTTGGGCACCTTGTTCTTCACCTGCCATCCCTCGGGGGGGGTAGGAGCCGTAGCTGCAGACCCTGTCTTTCCCCCTCGAGCCCCAGGGACCTCTCTGGTGGCGTTGCTGTGGGCTGCCCTTCTGGATCCATGCAGCCCCAGGTTCGTCACAGGGGAGGATCCCCTACTAGGCTGTTCCAGGCTTCGCATCCCCAGGGTTCCGTTCTGCGACCTGGTTTGTTGTCCGGGATCCCGCCAGCTCGGGCTAAATTCCCTGGATTCCAGAGCCTCAGCAGAGGACAGTTGCCTTGCTGTAGGTGCCCCTCTCCCATTCCTCTGCAGCCATCCCCGTCTCTCCCAGGCCATGTTGGTCCTACAGGCCCATTATCGTGGGAGACGTTCAGAGGCTCTAGGCGGCCTTCCCCTCATATGTTAGTTACATGCATGAGCGGGTATTTCGCCTATCCCCACCACCGCAGGAGTCCTCTGGACATTCAAGCTCTCCATCATCCTCGTCTCCCTCCTCTGAGGGAGAGGAACCCACTGCTCATCTCTCCGACGATGCTGATTTCACTGAATATCAGCAATTCCTTTTGAGGATGGCGAGGGATCTTCTTATGTCCTTTGTTAGGCAAGACAATACCAAACAGGAGACGCATGAATTCCTCAGTGAATTCAGTGCCCAGCATTTGGTGGTACTGTCCTGGCCTATTCTCTTCCAGGAGGCGTCTATCCATTCCTCACCAGCTGCCCTTTCTGCAGCCCTGGCAGACTGCGAACGAAGGTATTGTGCCCCATCGGAATCTCTAGGTACTCTCCCCAACCCACCTTCGGAATTGGCATGCCTAGAAACTCCCTCCAGGTGCCGCCACCTGGCGCGACCATCCACCGGACTCAGATTCTCTACAGTTTGACCGGTGGTGGCGAAGAGTGATCTTATCTGTGTCAATCTTCACCATTCATCACAGATGGGTATCTGGCCGGAGGTCAGGACCCCGCTGGAGCCTTTTTTTTTTTTTTAATTGTAGGGGCGGAGCCGACACACCATCGGCGCCGCCCTCAAGGCCGATGCACTGTGTGGCGCTCGCAGGTTGGCCGTTAGGCTGTGTCGACTCCGCCTGCCTGCCAGTTCTTCATCTCCCGCCATAGAGGTCGCCTTTTGGGATGCTCTGAAGAAAATCCTAGGCCTGCTAGTTTTTCGAAATCATATCCTTCGGCGCCAAAGTCCGTCGGTCCTCCTGCTGGTTCTGTTTTTGCCACTACTCGACGTCACCTGCTAAGAGCTTTCCTTATCTTTATATTTCCGCGACGTCGAGTCTGTTTTTGGTGTTTTTTTCCCCCCCGTAGGTCATGTCTCGGTCGGAGGGCAGGAAATCTTCCAAGACGGGTCGGCCCCCCATGCGACGGTGCCCATGCGGCCGAAATTTCTCCATCACTGACCAGCACAACCGGTGTCTCTCGTGTCTTGGCCCGCTTCACGACATGGATTAGTGCGATGCCTGCTTCTCCATGGACCGCCGGATCCTCGAACAACACGCGTGGAAAGTGGGGCAAGCTCCGCCGACTTTCGGGGGTCGGGTACGCACTCGTCGGGCCAAGCCACGCTCTCTCTGCCTTTCCTCTGTGTCCCCTCCCGGTTCTATACGGACCGAGGAGGAGGGAGCCTCGGCTACTTGTAGTCTAGCCATTGCCAAGGCTTCTTCCAGCGGTGCAGGAGGCCCGTCCGCTCCTTCCTGGTAGTGGGCGGGGCGCGCCATGGCAATCGCCCGCCGGGTGAAAAGCTTCTCGGTGTCGCTCCGCGTGGCTTGGAAGGTCGGTCGGGCGCTGCCCCTCACCGCGCCATCGAGTCCTCAGCACCACTCATGGCAACGTGGGCCCTGACGGGGCCATCGTCAGCACCGACTTGTCACGTGGCGCCGTGACCTCTGTCGAAGCCATTCACTGCACCGGCACTGTTAGCGGCGCCATGAGATCTACTGCGACGCCATTCTTTGCCACATCTCGCCTCGGCGCCGAGGTTGAGCACGGTGCAGTTTCCTCGAGGCTCAGCGCCGTGGGGCCTTTGGTTCCCTCAGTCGGCACCATCCGCGGCACCGGGGAGCCGGCGGCCGTGCTCGGCACTGTGTCTCCTTTAGAGCCATCCACGGCGCCCGCCTGGCAGGTGCCGAGGCCAGCGAGGCTGTGCTTGGCACCGTGTCGCCCGGGGCACGTCCGTGCGGCGCCGCAGCCCTTGGCACCGGGGCGGCGCCGAGGGTGCCGCCGGGACTGTCGTCGGTGCCATCTCTGTCCTCGGCGCCGCTCGTGGCGCCATGGGACCGGATGGTGCCATGACTGATCCCGGCTCTGGATCTCTGGCTCGAGCTGGGGCCGCGCCTCCCTCGGATTCCGCTCGCGGGGTTGCGGGAGGCGCTGGCACCGACTCGGGCACAGCTGTGGTCTCTGGGCCTGGTGGTAAGGATGGTTCTGCCCGCCCTCCCACGGTTTGGCACAGGGCCTTGGACTCTACCTCCTCGGAGACGGAGTCGAGCTCTGGGTCAAACCTGCAGTCTGACCCCTCGAGGTTGGCTGTTGAGGTGGGCAGCATGGTGGTCTCTTCAACCAGTCGGAGTCAGCCCCCTTCTGAGGTGAGGTCGGTGGCTACCGAGACTAGGATCAGGGGTGCTGACCAACAGGCAGTGGTGCAGGCCATCATAGCTCTGCAGCCTGGTCTTGGCGGTTTCACTGACCCCTCAGTTGTGGTACCCCCTCCAGTGGTATGCCTTGATCACCCAACTTTGGGGCCAGTCGGAGCACCTGCGGGGGGGGAAGGTACTGCAGCCTGGATGACCCCTTCGGGGGCTGCCCAGAGATGCCAGCTACCTAGGCTGGCCCTCTTGAGGAGGAGGAGGAGGGCTCTTTCAGACTCCGAGGGGTGTGGGGTCGACGCACCGGCCTTTTTCTGGGGTCCAACCGGGCCCTGGGAGAAGCCGTAGTGCGAATCTCCGCTCTTCCTCCTCGGTCTCTTTGAGAGAGTCCCGTTCTTTTGAGGCAGGGGACCGTCCTTCTGGACCTATACGGCCCCGGTCGCCTCACAGGGGGGATTCTTCCTGGCGCAGCCAAGGCAGTTCCGATGTGGTTGTTCAGCTGTCGGCTGTGGGGTCTTCCGGGGCACCTTCTTCCATGGGTGCCCAGGGTCCGCTCCTTAGCCCAGGTGGAGGTCAGCCAATATCTCTTCTCGGCTCTTTCCTCATCCCTCTGCCACACTGTCCTGCGCTCCCAGGCATCCTCGGTCCTAGCGGCCCTCTCACCTGGGAGCAGTTCAGAGCGGTGGCTGCTCGGTTCCCTGCTTACGTTAGGGCAATGGACAGCCAGGTTTTTCAACCTCCCCCCATGCAGCCACCCACTGAACAGACGGTGACCTCCAGCTCCTCATCCCCCTCTTCAGGGGGAGAGGAACCCTCTGTCCACATTTCTCCGGCTGCTGATCTCTCTGAGTATCAGCGATTCCTTGTGAGGATGTTGGAGGATTTGCACCTTTCTCCTTCCACTATTAGCAATCCTGAACACTCGGTGCATGCCTTTCTAGGCGATTTTGGCGAGGCCACCCTTGTGGTGCCGCCCTGGCCGGCTCCCTTTCGGGAGGCGTCGTTGCGTTCCTGGCAGAGGCCCTTCTCCGGAGTTCCTGCCCCAAGGGATCTCAGCCAGAGGTATTGCGCACCCCCGGAGTCTCCAGGTTCCATGCCTCATCCACAGTCTGGATTGACGCAGCTGGATACTCCTGATGGGCTTCGTGCCCTTCACCGTGAACGGCCCCCAGATCAAGACTCCTTGGATTTTGGTTTCTGGGTAGGAGGACTTTCTACTCGGCATGGTTACTTCTCTCTATCTCTGCAGATCAGGCCCACTATGCAGCCTATGACGGGTTCTTGTGGTCCAGGCTAGGTCAGCTCCTAGCCTCATTGCCTGACACGGAGCAAACCAGACAAGCCATTGCACTCTCTGCGCGTGGCCTGGAGCTAGCAAGGCACCAAGCGAGGGCATCTTATGATGCCAACAAGGTAACTACCAGGGTCGTGGGGACAGCGACTCAAGTGAGGCGAACGGCATGGTTACGCTTTTCCGTTGTCATCCTTGGCCCGTGTAGGTGATTAACCTCCACCAGGAACCTACTTTATCCGCAGAAGTGAGATGCATGCTTGTCGGGCAATCTCCTTCCCCTCCGGGGACTCCGCTCTCTCTCCCACCTCGGCCTCCAGGCCCTGAAGGTTCCCCCTTTAGTGTGTCACCCACTGAGGGGGCTAAGGGACTTTGTCCCTTAGGGTGTAAAAGGAAACCCCCCTTCGGGGGCTCGGTACTCACCCATTTGTCATGAATGGTGAAGATTGACACAGATAAGATATGAAAATTACGTACCTACCGTCATTATGATCTTTCTGTGTATCTTCACCATTCATCACAGCCCCACCCTCCATCCTCCTGGGGCCTCAGTCTCTGGGTCCCCCTCCCTCCCTCTCTCTGACTCCCCCTCTCCTCCTTAGGAGTGGGGTAAAATAGGGACACACGGGGGAGTATTTTTCCAGGAAGAGTGGATAGCTTGAGCGGCACCTTCTCCAGTACCTTGTCTCCACCCCTGTGGGGTGGGAGTAGTTGCCCTCCTTCTCTCCTCCTCCTGTTTCCATCCAACCTATTTCTCCTAAAAAAAAAAAAACTTTTTTTTCACCAAAAATCTTTTCTTGAGAGGGTGCTGAATCCCTGCATCCTGTCCTTCTTCCAGAATAGCCGACTCTGCTTATCTGGAGTGTTTGCCAGTTATTCTGTGCCTTGAATTCTGGCAGAAAGCTTTGCTACTCCTTGCAGTTCCTATACAATCTGGAGACGGACCAGGGTCCGGGATATCTTATCCTTCTCCCCTCTCTTCTAAATTCTTTACCCCCTTACCCCCCCCCCTTCTTCCGCTTCCAGGTTGGGGCCCTCAATCCTTTTAGTTTCTAACCTCTTTCTTTCTGTCTTCTCAGTCGTTATTTCTCCTTTTAGTTCATACATCTTTTCTTCTTTCTGTCCCTTGGACTCTCTTGTCCCACCCTCCACTCCCTTCCTCTTACCTCTCCGGCGACTCAGAACTGGCAGGCAGGCGGAGTCAACACAGCCTAACAGCCAGCTCGCGAGCGCCATGCAGTGCGTCGGCCTCGAGGGCGGCGCCGATGGTGTGTCGGCTTCACCTACCTTTCAAAAAAAAAAAAAGCTCCCGAGGGGTCCTGACCTCTGGCCAGATACCCATCTGTAATGAATGGTGAAGATACACAGAAAGATCATAATTACGGTAGGTACATAATTTTCATTTCCCTTCCTGTCGTGCTATGTTATGCATTGTATCACATCAGGCTCACCATTCTGCCTACAGTAGGCATTTGTGATCGATGCTTTCCCAAATCTTAGCATCAATGCCTGATACGGAGCAAACCAGACAAGCTAATGCCCTCTCTGCTGTAGGCCTGGAGCTGGCAAGATACCATGCAAGGGCATCTTATGACGCCAGTGAGGTGGCTTCCAGGCTTGCAGGGACAGTGATCTGTATTAGGCAGACGGTATGGCTTCGTCTGTCAAGGTCGTCACCCCTGGCCCGGCATAGGGTGATTCGCTCCACTTTCCGGGGGACACGTCTCTTTTCTTCCAGAGCTAGGAGACTTCTGCAGGGGCTTCCTCAGTCTCCCCGTCCTCGGGGGACACCTCCTAGCTCTCCTCCACCATAGGCTTCTCACTTGATTAGCCCAGGGTCTTCCCTTCTGTTTCCCACTAACAGGAGGCTGGGCGTCTTGCTCCCTCAGGGTTTCTTTATCTCCGGAGGAAACTGTTGCTCACCAGTAGTATGAATGGTGAAGACTGACAAGGGAAGATATGGAAAATTACATACCTACCGTAATTCTTGATCTTCTCTTGTATCTTCACCATTCATTACTGATACCCACCCACCTTCCCCTCAGTGGCCTCCTACTGCGGCATCTCCCCCACCCTTCTCGTTCCCCTCCTTTCCTTTGGCCTTTATGCCAAAAAAAATAACTAACTATCCTGGTTTCCGTCCTTCTTGGATGGATCTTTTTTCCTCAAGATAAAGGGGGAACGAGTAGGACTTTTCTCCTATCCTGAGGGAACTCTTTCTGACTGTCTCTAGGGGTGACCTCTGGGCTCCTTAGCCACGATGTTCAGCTCACAGCTGAAGAGACCGTCCCTCTTGGCTCGGCCTCAAAATTAAGATTCCCCCTGGCGGGCATTATGTAATTGTCAGCTTCTTCTGGTTGGTGCTTCTGCACTTCTTAACCTTGAACTGCTGCCCTTGCCTTGCCTTCAGGGAGTCCGATTGAGTTCCCACTCTATCTTTCATACAAAGCTGCCCTTTGTAGGGCCTAACCCCTACCCACACACTTCGGTGTTAGCACTTAACAAGGTGCTAAAGGCCTTCCCCCCCCACACCCCCCCCAATAGTTGGGTGCTCTCTTTCCGGAACAGTTTTCTGTCCGGCAGTCTGTAAGCTCTCAGCTAGAGTGTAGGGGGTTGAGATGATGAGATTATAGAGAATGTGCCCTTTGTGTCCAATCTATGCAAGCGGTTCAGTTGAACCTTTTCTCACTCCTACTAAGAGGGATTCTTGCTCCCTTGGTTTTTGGTTCCTTGCTTATAACCCTCTCAACCAATATATCTATGGGCAGTGTTCTTTCCTCTCAACATCCCTTCTTTTTTCTCTTTCTTCTTCCTTTTCTCTTTATCTGTTCCTCCCTTAGAGCTGCCCCAGATGAGAAGCCCTGCGGTCCCTTAGGGTAGTTTTTCTCACTCTTCCATCTGTCCTCTGCCGGCTTATTCCTTCTTCAGTTTATATTCTTTCCTTTTTCTATCCCTCGGCTCTCTTGCCTCGCTCTCCCCTTTTTTCCTTTACCCTTTTTCTTGCCTCTACAGCTACCAGAACGGAGATGGAGGAGGAGTCTGCGGCACCTAACGGCTGCCCCTCGCGCATGACGCAGCGCGTCACTCTCGTGGGCGGCACCGTTGGAGCCGACTCCAAAGAAAAATCTCCCATAGCGGGTGTGCGCCTCCAGCACTACCCAAGCAGTAATGAATGGTGAAGATACAAGAGAAGATCAAGAATTACGGTAGGTATGTAATTTTCATTTTCTGGGTTCGAGAACTCCTTAGAAGACAAACTAAGTTACTCGTCTGCTCAAGCTCACGAGTGGGAACTGGATCGGGGGTCCTAGACAATATCTTCCTATGTTGGGGAACACCTCAGGTAGACTTGTTCGCTTCACCTCTAAACGCAAAGCTTCCCGACTTCTGCTCGCTCGTTCGGACGTTCTGTCTCCAGATTGGAAGGACAGATTCGTCTGTGCCTTCCCCCCCGATTCCTCTGATCCCGTGTGTCTTGCAGAAACTCGGTTCAGAAGGAGCACGAATGATTCTGATCGCTCCTTTCTGGCCCAGGCAAGTTTGTTTCTCTCTTCTACAACAGTACTCAGAGGAACTTCCTCTTCCTCTGTCGCGAATTTTACTGACCCAGGATCAGGGGACCCTGGTCCTTCCAGGTCTCAAGTCCCTTCAACTACATGCATGGCTCCTGCAGGCATAGCTCAAGCCCGCTTTGGGGTTTCTTCCTAGGTGGCTGATATCTTAGTGGAGGCTAGAAAACCCTCCACTAGGTCTACTTATGCCATGAAGTGGAAACGGTTCACAATCTGGGCCGCTTCAAAAGGCTTCAAGCCTTTCTCCTGCTCGGTTCGGCGACTGCTGGAGTACCTGCGCCATCTCTTTGACCTGGGTCTTAGTCACTCGTCTCTGAAGGTACGCATGGCGGCCATTTCGGCCTACCATGTTCCTTTCGCAGATAGGATGTTTGCTGAACTGGAAGTCTCTAAGACTTTCCTCAGAGGGGTTCTTCACTTGAGACCCCCTATCCGAGTTCCCGCCCCTCCTTGGGATTTGAACTCGTTCCTGAGAAGCTTACTTTGCCTCCTTTTGAACTGGCGGCCTCAGCAGACATGAAGTTCCTTTCATGGAAGACGCTCTTTCTAGTGGCCATTACCCCTGCTCAGAGGATTTCCGAGCTCCAGGCCGTGATGTGTAAAATCCCATATCTGATTTTTCACAAGGAATGTGTGTTTCTGCGCACCAATCCTAAGTTTCTCCCCAAGGTGGTAGCGGAATCTACATTGAACCAGTCCATAGAGTTACCCGGTTTCTTTACACAGTACTCCAATGAGGGGGAGTATCTACATCACACTATGTACGTTCACCGGATTCTGAGATACTACACTAACTGAACAAAGGATCTCCGAAAGACTGATCAACTGTTTGTCTCTTTTGCCCCCAAAAGAGAAGGCAATGCTGTTTCCAAGCAATGCCTGTCTAAATGGTTGGCTCATTGCATCACCTTCTGTTATGACGAGTACAACAAGACCCTTCCGGGTCAAGTAAGAGGACACTCCACCAGAGGGGTTGCTGCCTCGGTGGCATGTTTCAAGAACGTGTCAGCGGCAGACATCTGTGCTGCTGCTACTTGGACTTCTGTCCATACATTTACAAAACATTACAGTTTGGATATTGCCTCTCGCCGTAGAGCAGGCTTTGGGCTCGCTGTTCTGCAAGGCTTCCTTTCTTACAGCCTTCACAGCTAGAGGATCTGCTTTGAGTAGCTTTCCTCCTCCCGTGTGCTTCTTCTTGTTCCAGACTGCTTGGGACTCAGTATTATATGTAATTACCTACTGCAAGAACCCTCACGAAGTAAGATAATACAGTTACGTAAAAACTTACCGTAACAGTAGATCTTCGAGAGGCTCTTGCAGTAGGTAATATCTTCCCGGCCTCCATCCCCCTAAGCTTTTTCAGCTCCTTTTCCAGTGAGGGAAATATTCGCTTCTCTCTCATCCAGCCTCTTTGGCCGTGGCGGGAAAGAACTGGAAGGTGGGCGTGAGGGACCACCCCTTTATACCGATGTCTTCTGACACCGATCACCTGACGTGGGGCAGTCCCTCGCTAGAGACTATCTAGAAATTTTTCCGTGGGGTCCTGACGTCTGCCGGCTTCAGTCCTATATGTAATTAACTACTGCAAGAGCCTCTCTCGAAAATCTACTGTTACGGTAAGTTCTTACTTAACTGTACTTTCCACCAGCACCTGCTGTGGTGGAAGAACCCTGCAAATTTGCAAGCAGAGGTACCCTTCCAAGCTCCGCTACCAACAAAGGTGATCATCACAGATGCCTCCCTTCTGGGGCGGGGAGCACATCTGTAGGGTGTCTTAGTAAGCGGCACCTGGACCAAAGAGTCAGTTACACATAAACCTCTTGGAACTCAGAGCAATCTTTCTAGCTCTCAAAGCTTTAGCTCCCAGCATAAAAGGGCAGGCAGTTAAAATTCTTACAGACAGCACCACTGCAGTGTTTTACATAAACAAGCAGGGTGTTACCAGATCAGGAATACTCTGTTCGGAAGCTCCCTTCTCCCTGGGAGTCAGCCTTTCAGCTATTCACCTCCCAGGCAAACGCAATACCCTGGCAGATGCTCTGAGTCGCATCACTCAAGGCCAGAGGGAATGGACTCTAAACAACCAAGTACTAGTCACAGTGTTCAGGTGGTGGGGCACACTAGAAGTGGATCTCTTTGCCTCTCCCCTAAACTTTTAGCTTCCTCAATACTGTTGCAGGCCCCAGTCCCAGGAACGCTTCCCCTGGATGCCTTGATCCTGGACTGGTCAGGAAGGTACCTATACACATTCACTCCCTTTCCCCTAATACTCTGGGTATTGCTGAAGCTCAGACAACAGCCTGCATCAATGATCCTGGTGGCTCCGGATTGGTCCAGGCAAACCTGGTGCCCTCTCCTTCTCTCAGTGTCTTGCAGCAGGCCCATTCGCCTGCCTCCAACTCACGACCTGCTAACCCTTCCTCAGACAGGAGTGCAGTGTCCAGACATACACTCTCTTTACCTCAAGGCCTGATTCTTGAGGAGTTAGAGATCTTCCCTTGTGAATCTTCACCATTCATTACTGTTGGGTGTAGGTCGAATGCATGCACCCGACATGGAAACTTTTTTTTTTTTTGGAGGAAGCAGTGTGCACCAACGGCACCACCCAATGCAAATGATGCACTACGTGGTGTGCCCGTTAGGCACCGTCAACTCCTCCATCACAGTTCTGTTTCACCCGCCGTTGAGGCCACACCTGCTGCGCGAGTTCAGAAAAGTTGTGTAGTACATCATTAGGCCTGCTCGTTTTCTACGCCATTTTTCGACGATGACTCATCCCGGTTCTCCATCCCGACGCCGTTGAAGCCGGTAAGATCGTTTCATTTATTTATATTTCGACGGCACTGGGATCTTTGCTGTTTTTGTAAATTTTTTTCATCAGGTCCGATTTGGGGGCCAAGCGTAAATCCAAGGCGAGCCATGCCGCTGTGGCTGACAGTTCTCCGTCACGGATCGACATGATGTTTGCTTTTGGTGCCTGGGACCCAACCATGATATGGATCACTGCAACGCCTGTTTTTCCATGGACCACCGTGTATTGGAAATCCGCGCGTTCAAGATTGGCAGGGCTCCGACACCTTTTGGAGGATGTCGCCCGCAGGCCTTCCAGGCCAGATCTCTTGACCCTTCGTCCGGGTGCCCTCCTGGGTCTATATGGCCTGGCGAGGAGGAGGCTGTGTTTCAGCACTTTCTGCCATGTTGGGGACTCAGGCAGTGCCATTGATGGTGCCGCTTTGAGTTCTGGTGCCAGGGAGTCGGAGCAGCACCATTGGCAACATCGTGGCCTACGTCGGCACCGTTCCTGGTACCGTCGCCAAAGACGTTTTGGGGGTTGCCTCCTGAGGTCGTTCTGCTCGCCACCTCTTTGGAGGAGGATGACTTAGAGGTGGACCCGGACTGGCAACCCGATTCTTCGGAATCGGAACTCTCTATAGGCCGAGGTGTCAGGTGGCCCAGTGTTCCTCTTCCTGAGTCCCCAGAGCAGGTTCGCTCTGGGGGTCCCACGGCTGGGGTTGCCTGAGATGCCCTGGGGCGATAGCTCCAGGGTTCAGGAGAGGATACCCTCTTCTGAGAGGGCCCAGGCATTTGCCATTTCTGGTGCTGTTGGGGCCCCTTGGGAAGGGGCGGAGAGCCCTGCTACTGTGGCCTCCCTCCAGAGGCCCACAGTGTGGGGAGCTCCTACGCTAGTGTCAAGGAAGAGGGCTGCCTCAGGGTCGGAGGGATTGAGAGGTCGGGGTGAGGAGCGGCGTTACATCCCCACCACCCTACGGGATGTGGGGAGGAGTCGCAGTGCTGAACCCCGCCTTTCCCTTGAAGTCTCGTGAGCACCTTATAGTGGCGGCGCAGAGGGTTGCCCTTCTGGACACGTGCAACCCCAGTCGCATCACAGGGGAGATTTCCCTTCTGGGCTCTTCCGGAGTTTGCTTTCTCAGGTTACCTCATCGCAACCCGGTATGGTCTGAGTACCCAGTCACGGTGGCATCATTTTCTGGGTCTCTGAGCCCCAGCAGAGGCCGGGCACGTACTTTCAGGTGCCCTTCGCCCGTCCCTCTACAGCCCCCTCGGCCATCTGGGTCCTATGGGGCCATTAACTTGGGAGACGTTCAGAGCTACTGCAGAGGCCTTTCCTTCATACGTTAGGGCCATGGACGAACAGGTCTTCCGTCTGCCCCCCCCCAACCCGCCATAGGAGTCCTCTGATCATTCGAGCTCCACTTCCTCCTCATCTTGCTCTTCTGAAAAAGAGGAACTTTCTGTCCACCTGTCCCCCGACGCTGATTTAGCTGAATATCAGCAGTTCCTCTTGAGGCTGGTCTCGAAGTTTTATATTTTCTTTTATTCACAGGGACAATACTGAGCGGCAGACGCGTGCATTCCTCAGTGAATTTAGTGCTCGCCACCTTCTGGTCCCTTCCTGGCCAATCCCTTTCCAGGAAGTGTCTATCTGCACCTGGCAGTCTCCAGTGGCCCCTTCCCCAGCCTCGGCAGACTGCAGGAGATGTATTGTGCCCCCCACGAGTCTCTACGTTCTCTACATCACCCATCCTTGGACTTGACATCCCTAGAAACTCCTTCTGGGCCTCGTCGCCTGGCACACGATTGACCCCCGGATCCGGATTTCGCAGAAATTCACCGGTGGGGAGGAAGAGTCTTCTCTTCTGCTTGTGCGTTATCTGTATAAGTTCACATCAGGCACACCATGCTGCCTACAACTGGCATCTGTGGTCGATGCTGGCTCGTTCTGGCATCTATGCCTAATACGTAACAGTCCAGACAACCCATTACCCTCTCTGCGCAGGGTATCTGGAGCTTGCAAGGCACCAGGCGAGGGCATCTTAAGACGCCAATGAGGTGGCTTCCAGACTGGCAGGGACAGCGATCTGCAAACGGCGGATGGCATGGCTTCGTCTATCCCGGCTGTCACCCATTGCCCAGCGTAGGGTGACTTCTTCCGCTTTCCAGGGGACCCATCTGTTTTCCCGCAGGGCAAGGAGGATTCTCCAGGGGCATCCACCGTCCCTGTGGCCACAGGGGACACCCCCTTGTCCTCAGCAGCCGTAGACTACCTCAGTCTGTTGGTTAGGGTCTCCCCCTCCTGCTTTTCACCAGTAGGAGGCTGAGGGATCTGTTCCTTCAGGATAACATCAGGCCCCCTCTGGGGGGCTTGGTACTCACCCAACAGTAATGAGTGGTGAAGATTGACAAGGGAAGATATGAAAATTACGTACCTACCGTAATTCTTGGATCTTCTCTTGTATCTTCACCATCATTGCTGAATCCCGCCCACCTCCACTCATGCATTTCTTGCGCGTCTCCCCAGCCCTGTTCTCCCTCCCCTCCTTCGGGCCATTTGGGAACTGTGTCCCCCGATGCCTCAGAGTTCTCTGTCCCTTCTCTGAAGTCACAGAGTGCTCGATTCAGGGAATGGCAAATAGGGCCTTTGCCTAACCCGCTGAGGGAACTTCCTCTGATCTCTTATACTCTGGGTGTCCCTCGGTTAGGGGGTCTTCTCTTTTGGTGTCCCCCGGTTAGAGGGCACTTATCCTCTGAATTCACCCTATGACTGTTCTTTTTCATATACAGTCTAAGAGATTTCATGAGAGTTCTCCTCTTTCCTTTCCTCCTTTCTCTTTTCCATATTTCCCTTAAAATAGGAACCGTCTCGATACGCTTCGGGTACTGCAACAGATTTTAGTATCTACCAAGTCATGTCTCGCTCCTCTTCTGAGCGAAGCTGATTCTCTTCTGGGAATAGCGGTGGGCCTAGAACCTGGCTTACTTGAAAAATATTTTGGATAAATGGAGAAGAAGAGAGGTCTGTCTTCAGAACAATAAAGATTTGTAGTCCAACCTCGGACTCTTAACCCTCAACTGGTGGGATCCTTGCTCCCTTGTCTTCAGTCCCAGCTGAGAATTGAAAATCTTTAACCAGTGGCCCCCTTTTTACCAGGACAGGATTCCTCATTCCTCCCTGTTTACCCCCCTTTTTCTGTTTCTTCCTCTTCTTCTACTCTTCCTTCAGAACCACCCAAGGACTGAAGCCCTGTAGTCACTTAGGGTAGCGTTCTCTCTCTCTTTTCTGTCCTCTCTTCGGCTCATTCCTTTTTCAGTTCATTTCCTTTCCTTTTCCTATCCCTCGGCTCCTTTGCCTCACTCTAGTACCTATGGCCTGTCTCTGCCTCTCCGTCTTCACAGCACTGGGATAGAGGAGGAGTCGACAGCGCCTAACGGCCACCCCTCATGCATCACTCACATGGGCAGTGCCGTTGGCGTCGACTCCTCCCTCCAAAAAAAAAGTTCCCCTGGCGAGTGCGCACATCTGGCTTACACCTAACAGTAATGAATGGTGAAAATACAAGAGAAGATCAAGAATTACGGTAGGTACATAATTTTCATTTTTCATCCTCGCATTACTCTGAACAGGTCCTTAAGATCCTGAGGATGGAAGACTTATGCAGTGAAATGGAAAAGATTTTCCCTCTGGTGTAAGAGCGAAAAGGTCAACCTCCTTTCAGCTTCAGACCTTCAGCTGCTGGATTACCTGGTACACTTGCAGGCATCAGGCTTGAAGCCATCTTCCCTCAAGCTACATCTGGCTTCAATTTTAGCCTACCTTTCGATGGGGAAGAAAAAATAAATTTTTTCCCATGCCATATTTAAACAGTTTTTCAAAGACATCTTGCACCTTCAGCCTCCAGTCTGGGAGCAAGTTCCCCCTTGGAACCTGAACCTCTGCATAGACAGGTTCATGAAAACCACCTTTTGAGCCTATGTCCACTGCTCATATCAAGTTTGTGACTTGGAAGACAGTCTTCCTGGTGGCCATTACCTCTGCCAGGAGGATTTCAGAGCTACAGGCCTTGTGCACTGAGCCAAACTACATCGTCCCTCACAACGATAGAGTTGAGCTCAGGACAAATAAGAAATTTCTGCCAAAGGTGGTTTCTGAGTTCCACTTAAACCAGTCCATTACTATGCCTGTCTTCTTTACTGAGAAATCCACTCCTGGTGAGCAGAAGCTCCACAGCTTGGATGTCAGACAAGCCCTATTTTACTACATAGAGCGTACTAGATAGTCCAGGGGCTCTTCCACTCAGTTATTCTTCACTTGCGGGGATGTAGGCAGAGGAAGACCAGCTACCAAGAGAACTATTTCCCGCTGGTTGGTCTCGTGTATTAAATTCTGCTATGAAAAAGCTGGACACCAACCTCCAGTGGAGCTCAGGGCCTACTTAACCAGGGGCACTGCAGCCTCACTTACAGCAGCAAAGGACATTCCCCTTCTGGATGTCTGCAAAGCAGCTACCTGGAAATCTGTGCACATCTTTGTTAAACACTACAGTTTGGATGTGCAGAACAGATCTGATGTCAAATTTGGCAGGGCGGTTCTGCAGAGCCTCTTTCCCAAGTAGGTTCTCTGCCCACCTCCCACTTGGTACTGCTCGGTAGTCTGCTAAAGTTACTGATGCTAAAGGACTCCTGGGGTAAGAAGAAAAAGTTACTCACCACAGTAATCTTCTGTCTTCCAAGGGGTCCTGTAGCATCAGTAAGCTCCCACCCTTCCTTCCCGTTCACCTATCAGGAGAAGGGCTCTGTTATCAGATCTTTTACCAAATTTGTTTTTTTTTTATTGAGGAGTTTCTACCTCATGTTGTTGTTGTTGTTGTTTCTCTTTCCACTTTTGTGGACATTTGCATGTTTTTGGAATCCTGTTGATTCATTTTTGGGGCATGTGCCCTCGTTTTCCTTTACAAAAATTCTGAAGTCTTCAGGCTGCTCTCACTCAGCTTGCTCCCCTCCTGGTTTTTCATTGGCTATTGCCCAAAGCTCATTTAAATAAAATTCTCTTAAAGGCATACTTCCGGGGCAGTTGTACATAGCCAGTAACCTGCTAAAGTTACTGATGCTAAAGGACCCCTTAGAAGAAGGATTATTTTGGTAGTTTTTTTCTTCTGCCATCATTATGACATCACTCTGTTAACACTTCTTGAGTATGTCATATCAGTGGTATAAAAAAACAGAATGCTCACAACATTCAATGTTCCGCTTTAAGAAAAATGTTTAAAGTGTTGGTATTAAATTAATTGATTTGTGCCAGGCTGTACCGATGAATAGTGTTACTAAGAACACACAGTAAACATCGTTGAGGAATCTTCCTGCATGATTTACGACTGCTTAAGGTAAGAATTACTCAGAAAAGTAATTCAGTCCATGATTACACAATCTTGGTAGCCCATACACTATAAAATATAAGGTATGGTCTTTGGTTAATACCCATGCTGAAAACACTTCTCGAGTTTGCCATGACATCTGAAAACCTCTCGAGGCTTACAATGATGTCATGGCAACCTCTCAGAGTGATTACAACGTGGTTATTAACCAAAGACCATAAATTATTCTCTGTACAGTGTATAGTAGAGCATTGTTCTATATAGAAATCCATCCTTTTCAAAATGCTGTTGTATCACAGTTCAGAGGCCATGGAATGTGATTGTACCCTTCTGTGGTAGAACAACATTCTAGAATCTCTAGAGACTGCACAAGTCCGTTTCATTTTGAAAGATAAAAAAGCACAATGCACACATTTCACATAATACTGTGCGTTATAAAAAAATACAGGATGAGCAACTTTATGCATAACCAATGTGTTCTGCCACCTCAGGGTTTTGATTTTTACATAGCTCTCGAGTTTCGCTCTCGAGGTCAGAGAGAATCAGAACTACTCTGGTTGTGCATAGTTGCCTGTCCAGTATTTTCTATGATCTATGGTATGTATGATTTTTTTCAGCTTTGGTACAAGTCAGATTTATTTGTTGTTATCATTGCAGATATCCAACAGCTTGAGAGTCATCTGAAAAACAAGACACTACAGGAGCAAGAGGCACGTGATCCTCTCCTTGGCCAGCTCCAGCAGTTGGTTGACACTTTCCAGAACACAGTAGACCAGCTGACTTCCACCCTAACGAGCAACATTCGTTCAGAAGTTCAGCATCAACTGCACATTGTTGTGGGGAAGTGAGTTGAAAATGGAAGCTTTTATAAATATATATATATACACACACACATCATAATTGTATTGACATTGTTTATTTCCATTGTGCTTTCCTTCATGGGGGTACCTGTCACCATCTTCTGTCCTTCTAGTCTGTGCAGAGCCTCCTTTTATCCACTGTGCATTTGCCCACTGGCTTAGTCCCGGTGGTGGGGTCCCCATTTCCAGCCACCTCCACAGCATAATATACTCTGTGGCCAGTCAATTACAGGATCGCCCATACTGGGAAGCCTTGAGGTCTACACATTCAGTGTCTCCAGTGGACATAGGTGGGACAGCCCCACCTGACATCCTGCTGCAAATGGCATCTCTAGGGTCATGGATATATTGTTCTATCCACACTGTTTGGCATGTCCCTTTCCCTTTAAATCTTTCTGGAAGGTCTGAAAGCTGGCTTCTTCCACCCACTTGTGTGATATATGCCTTGGCTCTGCCCCTTGATGCCAGATCTTCCTTTCCACTTGGAAGATTCAGGTTCCCTCCTTACCACTCTAGCGTTGAGTAGGCCCTGGCGCTTAATCCCTCAGATAAACTACCGAAAATCAAACTTATTAGTTTCTCCACGTAAATTCGTGATAGTGACTGCAATGGAGGACAAGTCCTCACCTGGGTTTTGCCGGTGTCCCTGCGGGCAAAAGATGTCCTGTACCGACCCACACGCTTCATGAGTCTACTGCCTGGGCCATGTGCATGATACCCAGGCCTGCGATTTTTGTCCGTGCATTTCAGCCTCCAGTTCTGGATGCTCTGCAGCCACGGGTTCCGCCGACCAGTTGGCGCAGATGATGGCCTTCAAGGAGGAGGGCGGTTCGTGCTGCTGAGCAGTCCTCTTCTGTCTCGTTCTTTGTTCCACTCAGTCTGGGCACCTCCTTCTCTGGATACTTCAAGGAGATGTGCCAGTCTCTCCAGACAAAAGGAGAGGGCCCGTCCGGTTCACACACCTCCCGGTCCTGTAAGAAGGACAAAGGACCGAGAGAAGATTCTTCACATCATCGACACTCTTGAGACAGAGAGAGAGCCCGGTCCCAGGAGTCTCCACTCTCGACTTTGGTCGAAATTGCAACCTCGGCTGTTGGCTTCAGGCCAGCCGGCTCAGACGCGGGATGATGACCAGGTTGAAATAGTAATCGATCTGTTGTTGACTGATGTGGCTGACAACTCTCTATTTAGGACTCTGGTTCTACTGGCCACCGAGGAGGAGACCCAGCTTGCTGGGGCTCCACCCGTGGTCTCTGTCCCTGACCTGGAGGAGCCCCAGATCTTACTTCGAGAAACAGCTCTTGCAGCAGGTTACACCATTAGGACTGAAGCCGGCAGGCGCCAGGACCCCACGGAAATTTTCTAGCCCCCGACATCAGGCATCGTATAAAAGGGGGGGCCCCCCCAGAATCCCCAGTTCTTTTCCCGCCGTCAACTTGCCAGCATCAGCCTCACGGTCCCACTCTAGCGCACGACGACCAAGAACTTTCATAAAACAGTTTTACCAACACTAAATGTCAGCATCTCCAACTCCATCATCAAAAGGACATCCTTCCAAATGTGCCTGCAGCAAACAGATCCCCTTCAATGATCTTCATTCGTTCTACCTGCGGTGCTTAGGCCCGGACCACGACACCAAGGCCTGCTCCTTCTGTCAGAGGTTTAACAGTCGCACCAGGATCCGCCGCCAGTAGGCACTTCAGGGATTCTTCTTGGAAGAGAAACTACACAGAATGGATAAGGAACCTTCCTCCAGAGGTGAATCTACCTCAAAAGCCCACAAGCACCGGGAGAGGCTAGGTCCAGATCCCCTGACCAGGCCTCGGACTCACGCACCAGCTCATGCTCCACACACTCAGACCGCTCTCCCTCCAGGACTCGCTCTCAGCCCCCTCCGGTAAAGGTTAAGGCTTCAGGTGGCTATTTGGCTTCTCTGCACCCTGTAAAGACTTCCAGGCCTTCGGCTTCCTCCACTCCCTCCCGGGCCTCATCGAAATCCTCTGACCGTCACCAGACCAAGTCTTCCTCATCAGACCAATGCCGGGACCCCGACTCCAGATCGGTCTCCCAGGGGTCCGGATCCCCCACCTAGGAAGACTAAAGACCTGACGTCCCTGAAGCGGACGACGGACCCAAAGTCGGCCAGGCGTTCGCGAGCCAAGACATCGCCAAACACCAGATGTCGGTCAGGCGTCGCAGAGCTGAAGACGCCGCCAAGCTCCCGACGCCAGGACACGCTCGCTGGAGCCAAGACTGCCCTCCCCCGCCCCCGCATCACCGATGGACATTGGTCATCGGGACTCCACGGAGGAGGACCTGACGCTGCCTGAGGACCAGGCAGGCCACAACGAGGACACAGGGCTTCCACGCGAGCCTTCGCCAATCCCGGAAATGCCTTCGGACCCAACACCCTACCCTGGCGCCAGACCACCGGCGCCAGGCCTGTCGTCTGGTATGAACATCCAAGAGGTCAAAGATCTCTTCATTTTCTGGTGGGACACAATAAGGAAAGATGTGATCCCAGTGAAACCTCTTCCTACTCCCCCTCCTCCACCGCAGGGGCCAGCAGGACGACCACCAACCCCCAAGGAGCACACTCCACCTCCTAGGGAAAGATCCAAGGAACGGAAGATCTCCCTCAGGGTCTCCCAGCCCCAAGCGACCCAGACATTGACAGTACACTCCGCCAGGGGAGGATTTTAAATCAGATACTTCTGACACCTCCAGGTCTCTTTCTCCACTCAGCATCCCATCACCTCACCCACAAGACCTGCCCAGGTCACCTCCGGATGATCCCTCTTTCTCTGAGATTATGAGGCACATCCAGGAGAACATGGGATGGGATTCGGAAAATCTCAACCCCGAGAGACAGTGCCTTGCTCGTTACCTTTGGCAGAAGAAGAAGCCAGAAGGGGAAGGAAGGAAACATATTCAATTCAGTGCGTTAGAGTAACTGGTAATTGCTATTTCAAACACCATGAAGTCTTGCTATATTAGGACTTATTGCAGTTAGCCACTGCACTTGAACTGCCCTGGAGAGGAAAGAGTTAACTCCAGAGAATCTGGAGTTCTAAAGCGTGAGGGCGCTATACCAAAGCTCTATCTGGGCAGTTTCAAATGAAACTGTCAGATTCTTTACATTCGCTTCACTGAACAGTCGCCGGAGATCAGTCCTTCAGCTCGGTTCATTTCTCGGTCAAGCTTGTATTTTCAGTTCATTTGAACCGCCAAAAGTAATTATTTTACCGCATTTCGGTTAAAGCTCTATCTGGTAAACCTTAAGTACAAAATGAAAAGTCTGTGTGGAAATTTAGTTATCGGTTCGGTTTTGAACCGATCGGTTTGCTTATTTTAACGTTTTAAAGTTTTGGGCTTTTAGAGTGTGGTACCCGTTCTTATCGTTCTAAAAAACCTTGATTTTAAATAGGTTTTTCAAATACCAGTAAACGGTTAGGAACCGATAAGGTGTCTTGCCTGCTTGCACGCCATAAAAGGGCAAGTTTTTGGTTAGGCTGGCATTATGTCTGGGAAACCCATAAAGAAAAACCGGCCCACTGGGTTTCAACATCTGTGATGCTGTGGGGAAGCCTTTGCCAAGGCTGTCCCACACACCACTTGTGTTTATTGTCTGGGGGCTGACCACCTCCTGTCAGACTGCCAGGTGTTTAAAATTTCTCTGCAGCCACCCTGAAAAGAGATAGGGCCAGCTCAGGGAACTATTGGCCAAAAAGTCCGCTGACCCGGATGGCCAGCCCGGTCCAGTACCCACTGGACCAGAGGGAGTGCCCTCTGACCAGGGCTAGACTTCCTCGGGCAAAATAATGGTTCAGAGGAACCAGTTTAAAAAAAAAAAAGAAATAAGAATATGACAGAGAAATCAGTAGGTTTGGAGTCCAAGATTGTCTCTCCAACTGCTGCAGAAGTAGTTAAGCCATACAGATTGTCCAGTCACTGTTTCTAGGTCCTGTCGAACCATCTACTGTTGGTAAAAGGTGGGTCGTTCAGTTCCAGTGGTTCAGGTTTATGATGTTGAGGAATTGTTATGAACCACAGGAGTGGGAGGAGGAAAATTGATCAATACATGTGTGGCTGGTAGGGTCTGGACGTGCCCACTTAGCGGACATTTCTCCAGACAGACTTTTAGAATCTCCTCCTATTCTGTCTGAGTCCCTTCTCAGTTTATGTTTTACAAAAGCTTGCAGAACCCTCAGCTTCCTTTAGAGGAGGCTATGGATGAGTAAAGAGAGCCTGATTATGTAGGAGTGATGGGCTAGGAGGTTGTCTTTCCTTTGCATAAGTCATTTAGGAAGTAAACAACTAAGATTTTATAAGATTCTTCTTTCTGTCCCTCCTGTAAGATAAAAAAATGGACAGAAGGTGTATTTAGATCAGGCTGTGTTACAGACTTCCTCACTGAGCAGTGTAGTCATGTAGGTGTGGTACAAGCTGCAGCCTGTGTCAAGGTTAGTTCCTGGCCTCACATCCTCCTGAATAGGATTCCAGGAGGATTGATGCCATGGCAAGAAAACAGTATATGGCAGCTCTGTGGGACTCAGACAGGCAAGTTGTATGGCTTATGTGGCTAGATTTGAAATCTAGGTGGGGACTGAGATTCGAAGTTAGCCAAGCAGGCCCATGGCCAGCTGGCTAGTGGGTTGGAACAGGTGGCTGCTAATGGCACTGAAGCCTCTAAGTTCAAGTTCATACTGCTGTTGGTGTTAATCTTGTTTTCTCTAGGGTCATGACCACTTCTGTAGCTTTCCGTGAGGTTGGCATGGCTCAGATGCACTAATCTGTCCCAAGATACTCTGTCAAAGTCTATGGATTTGTTTCTTGTTGTGGGTAATTCTCTGTTTGAGGAACAAACAGAAAGCTATATGAAAAACATGGATGATTACCTACAAAAGTGCCCAGGTAGAGGCTCAGGCCTCCTCTGCTTTCGCCAGAGGGGTCTCTTCAGAGGCAGAGATAGACGGGACACAAGTAAACCGTCCCCCTTCCCTTAGCCTAAGACTATTGCCAAGCAGGCACCCTGATGGGGTGCCCAGGGCCAATTCTCCTATACCAGTGGGCAGGTTGGTTTTTATTTCAGCCAGAACTGTGTGTCTCTAACTCGGACAAGTGGGTTCTGGAAGTAATAGGTCTGGTTCTCAGCTTCAAACAGTTTCCAAAGATGAGAGCCAGACAGGTCCACCTGCAAATCTCTTGAATCCCTTGCTTTGGGAGCAGAGGTTTCTTCTCCTCTGAACTGCAAAGCAGTAGGGGTCCCTCCTGCCACCGGGCAAGGGCTGTGCTCATGATACTTTCTTAACCTATAGAAGGCAGGAGATTGGCGCCATCTCAGATTTAAGGTACCTGAACAAGCATCTTTTGAAAACAAAGTTAAAATGTTAACTCTGGCTGAGGCCAGGGACTGGCTAGCTTTCCTGGACCTCAAGGATGCCTATTTTTCATGTCTTGATCAGGCCTTCTCACCGAAAGTACCTCAGGTTACCCTCAGGCCACTACCAGTTCAGGACAATGCCCTTCGGCCTTACCTCTGCGCCAGGGTATTCAAGAAATTCTAGCTGTGGTAGTGGCTCTTTTAAGAAGGCAAGGATTGCTTTGTTTCTTTCCTGGATGACTGGCTCTTAGTGGGTCAGTCTCCAGATCAAGTAAAATCCCACTTGCAAGTCACCCAGCAGCTTCTCACCTTTCTGGGATTCCTGCTGAATTTACAAAGTCAGTTCTCGAACCAGTTCAGGTACTAACTTTCATAGGTGCAGAGTTGAACACAAAGTTAGCCAGGCATTTCTCCCTCTAAAAGGGTAGGCAGTCTCTTGCCCTGGCATCTTCCATTACTCTGAGTCTCTTGACCAGCAAAGCATTTGCTACAACTACTAGGGCACATGGCTGCTTCCACAGCTGTAGTGCAGGGAGCAAGATTCCAGATGAGGGACATTCAGTTCCATCTGAGGGCCTATTGGTCCCAAAGGAGGGATTCCTTTCCAAATTGGTTCTAGTGACCCAATCCCTGATCCTGGCCTTACACTGTGGCAGGATCAAAGCAATCTAAAACTAGGGTCCTCTCTTCCTCACCACGGATGCTCCTGTGTTAGGGTGAGGAGCTCGCTTAGGCGACCTGTCCACTAGGGAGTGTGGTCTCCCTAGGAATCTCTGCTCCACATCAATTTTGGAACTCAGAGCTGTCTTCTAGCTCTTAGGAGTTTTCAGCTTCTGTCCAGAACAAGGTAGTTCAAGTCAGGACAGACAACACCACAATAATGTGGTACATCAACAGGCAGGGGGCACTCGGTCATCAGCCTTGTGCACTGAAGCAATGATGTGGTGGTCTCTGGCTTACTCCTGAACACCTCCCTGATAGCAGTTCACCTCCCAGGAAGGACAATGCCCTGGCAGATGCCCTCAACAGGATTCTCAGGGCCATCACGATTGGGCTCTGAATCCTCAGGTGCTGGGTTCAGTCCTTGCCAGATGGGGCTCATTTTCAGATAGATCTTTTCGCAGCCCCAGATAACCACTAACTTTCTCTGTTTTGTTGAGGCCTCCAGTGCTGGGATCAGCCCACCTGGACGCTTTTCACTTGGATTGGAAAGGGAAGTTTCTGTTCACCTTTCCTCCCTTTTCCCTTTCTTTCAGGGTACTAGTAAAAATCAGATCTCAGCCCTGCAAAGCGATTCTGATTGTTCCAAGCTGGGCCAGACAGCCCTGGTACCCATTGTCTCTGTCCTTGACAGTCCACCCTACCCTGAGCTTGCCCAGAGTCCACGACTTACTGGCCTTTGCACAAGGGAGAGTGTGGTATCCGAACCTCAAATTCCTCCTTCTCAAAGCAGCTCTTGAGGAGTTAGAATTTGCTGATTTACACCTTTTTCAAGGTGTCGCGG
The DNA here is from genome assembly GCA_016271365.2 of Neoceratodus forsteri. Taxonomy (NCBI): domain Eukaryota; kingdom Metazoa; phylum Chordata; order Ceratodontiformes; family Ceratodontidae; genus Neoceratodus; species Neoceratodus forsteri. Next base: position 1,524,941,898 of record CM028130.1, on the reverse strand, counting down.
TTATTTTAAAGGCTTCAAGGAAGCTTTTCACTGGCGCCACTTACAATTCTAAGTGGAACAGGTTTTTCAGTCTGTGCGCTGAGAAGCAGATTATACCACAGTCTGCTTATCTGCCCATTTCTGGACTTTTTGGTCCATTTTAAATTCTTTAGGTCTTAGGCCAGCTACCTTAAGGGTTCCTTTGGCAGCGGTCTCTGTTTTTTCTGCAAGCAGGAAGCCTGCTTCCTTTTTCTCAACCTGTGTTTTCCAAGTTTTTAAGGGTTGCTTCACACCAACCCTCCTTTTTGGAACCAGCTCCTGCATGGAGCCGTATGTTGTATTGCTCAGTTAATGCAAACCCCTTTGGACCTCTGTCCCCAGCAGAGCTCAAGCTTCTCACTTGGAAAATGTTTTTTCTGGTGGTTTCATTTCACAGGCGCATAAGTGAACTACAGGCCCTGGCAGTGGAAGAAGATTTTTCTCCCCACAGGGATAAGATACAGTCCCTGGACTAACACAGGGTTTGTCCTTAAGTGGTTTCAGGTTTCCACCTGAACCAATCCATCTCTCTCCCAGGATTTTTTCACTGAGCATTCTTCCTCAGGTGAGAGGAGACTGCACAGCTTGACGTCAAAAGAGCCTTATGCTACTATTTGTAGCATCACCAAGGGTCACAGGTTTGAATCCCTCCAACTCTTCCTTACCTAGGCTAGGTTGCAAGGAACCTGCCACTAGAGGACAATTGCAAGGTGGTTTGTCTCTTGTATCCATTTTTGTTATCAAAGACTAGGTAGGAGAGCCCCTCAGGACTGAGGGCTCACTCCACCAGGTGTACAGCTGCATCTCTAGCGGCTGCTAGAGATATTCCCATTCTGGAAATCTGTCAGCTGTTACTTGGAAGACAGTTCACACTTTTACAAGCATTATTCCCTGGATTTCAGTCCAGGAGAGATGCTCGTTTTGGCACAGCTGTGCTTCAGAGCCTATTTCCTAAGTAGGTTCTGACCCTCCTCCATGGAGGTACTGCTGTGTAATCTGTAATAAGTTCTAATATAGCAAGACTTCATGGTGTTTGAAGAAAAAATTACTCACCTTAGTAATTGCTTTTCTTCTCATGGAGTCTTGCTAATAGGACCACCCCAACCTGCCCCTCTCAGAACTTCTACTGGGGTGGGGTGGCAATTAGTGCAAGCACTGTGTCATGCCATTGTAGTTCTTCCTTCACCCTCTTTTATTTAGGGTTAGGGAACTAGGGTTTCCGGTTGAGTGATTTGTTGGCCCCTTCCTGGACTTGAGTCTTGGGGAAGGGGGGTCTAATAGTGCTTGTATGGGGAAACAATAACCATTATTCATTCTTATTATTGTTATTGTTGTTTCTATTGTTGTTATTACTACTAGTAGGTAGCCATTTGGCTAGTGTAGAGCTTTCCACACAGACTTGTTGCTTAGTGTTAGCTTCAGAAGATCTGACAGTTTCATTTGAAACTGCCCAGAAGAGTTTGGTATAAGCGCCTCGCTTTAGAACTCCAGATTCTCTGGAGTTAACTCTTTCCTCTCCAGGGCAGTTCAAGTGCAGTGGCTAACTGCAATAAGTCCTAATATAGCAAGACTCCATGAGAAGAAAAGCAATTGCTAAGGTGAGTAATTTTTTTCTTTTCTTTTAAACTTAGATTGTGGGCTTTTAGTGACGCTATACTTTCTTTGTTGTCTTTACTTATAATTGTTTTTGGGCTGTTGAAAATTAAAACATAGTGGTGGTGTAATTCTGTGCTGTCTTTAATTGCTGCAAATTTTATTTTGGCTTGTCTGACTGCCCTGTAGTTGGGTGAAGGGTGTTAATTGTCTGGCCTCTGACCTCAGCTACGTGATAACTGGAAGTGGGGCTTAGTCAGAGTTAAAGTAGCAAGCAGAGTTTTATTTTCTCAGAAGAAGCCAGAAGGGAAGGAAGGAAACATATTCAATTCAGTGCTTTAGAGTAACTGGTAATTGCTATTTTTCTTTTAAACTTAGATTGTGGGCTTTTAGTGACACTATACTTTCTTTGTTGTCTTTACTTATAATTGTTTTTGGGCTGTTGAAAATTTAAAACATAGTGGTGGTGTAATTCTGTGCTGTCTTTAATTGCTTTAATTGCTGCAATCCCTCCCCTTCCTCCAACTCTTAATTATATGCCCTGTTAAATCTGATTGACAGGAGCTAAACACAGGGTATAGTAAGGGGTGTGAAGTAGGAGGGGCATAAGGGGGAAGAAGCCCACCCTCAGCACGACAAGTGTTTTGACTCATTTATTTATTTATTGGTTTCTTTTTCTTTAAAAAAAAAAAATATCTGAAGATCAGTGGCAGGATTTTAGTACAGTAAATTAATAAAAGGAACTAGAGAGCTTCAGTAGCAGACAAGTAGTGGAATTGCAGTATAATGTGGGAGTGTGCAATGCAGTGGCTGTGGGGCAGCCATATTCAGGCAGACCTTCGACACTGAGGTGCTGCCCTATCTGCATGCATCTTTCTGGACTGCTGGATGAGGTAGCCAGACTCAGAGCGAAGTAAGCTGGGTCAGGAGTACCATCACCCCTATCCAGGGACCACCTAGTCCATGCAACTGCCTCAAAGGATGCCGAGAACGAGGAGCACTTGATGACAGTGGGCTCAGGGAGGTTAGAGCAGTCAGGCAGAGGCACATCCCAGATCCTATTCCACTCAAGAACTCATATGCCACACTGGCAAATGAGGACAACCAAATAGAGGTACCCAGAGAAGTGGAAGGAAAGGATGTGGAGGTTAGCCAAGGAGGTGACCTCAGCGGGAAAGCAGTGGACCCCAGAGGAGGAGGAGCATCCTGGTGGGGGACTCCATCATAAGAGGATCTAGCTAGGAACACAGGAGGGGAGGACAGGGGTGAGGTGTCTACCAGGTGCCACAGCATGGAGGGATGGAAGGAAGATCCTGGGGATCACTGGGAAGGCAAGACGGGAGGGTGAGCTGGATGTCATTATCCACCTAGGTACTAATGACCTGGCAAATGGGGAGCCAAAGGAAGTTCAGGAAGAGTTTAGGAAACTGGGGAGGGGTCTCAAGCAAGTAGCTACTTCTGTCACTTTCTCAGAAGTACTACCTGTGAGAGGCAAGGGAGAGCATAGGAGTGCATGCACCAGGAACTTTAACTCATGGTTGAAGAACTGGTGCTGTGAGGAAGGGTTTGGATTCATTGGTGACTGGGGACCCACCTGGAGGATGGAGGTTTGTTCAAGTCGATGGCCTGCATCCATCCTGGAGGGAATCAAGCACTCAATGATAAGTTTAAATGCTACATTGACAAGCATTTAAACTAGCAAAGGGGTGTGGCAGGCAGCGAGAGGTACCATTTGCTCACCCCCACAGCTAGCAGTGAAACCAGTGAACCAGAGGAGTGGCTATCTCTGCAAAGCAGTGTGCAAAGATGGAGATTAGTGCCCAAGAGGTGGATAAGCAGAAAAGGGCAAAATTCAGCAGAAGGGCAGACAGCAAGGAGAACCAGGGATAAATGACAACCAAGGAAGGGGCTGAGTAGAACAGTGAAACAGTCTAGGAGGTCAAATCGTGGACGCATGTGTGCAAATGCCAGAGCCTTAGCAACAAGATGAAAGATCTGGAGGCTGTCATGGTACAGTCAGACCTGGACATTGTGGCCATCACTGAAACCTGGTGTAATGATAACCACGACTGGGAGATGGCCATACCTGGCTACAACATATTCAGAAGAGACAGAGCAGGCAGGAAGGGAGGAGGGTGGCACTGTATGTGAAAAATGACATAAGGGCCACAGAGATCCAGGAGGAACAAAATGGGGGAGAGATACTGTGGGTTAAGCTGGAAAGGAAAATGGGGACAGCCATCCGCACAGGTGTGGTCTATAGACCACCAGCCCAGGAGGAAGAAACATAGGGAGCTGATGCTAGCCATCCAAAGGATGGCAGACAAGGGTGAGGTAGTACTGGTTGGAGACTTCAATATACAGACATGGACTGGAGCATCCCAGCAGCAGCATCAACTAGGAGCAGATTTATCCTGGACTCCTTCAGGGTGCCTTCCTCAAGCAACTGGTCATGGAACCAACTCCGCAGAAGGCAATACTGGGCCTTGTGCTCACAAACAGGGACAGTGTGATGGGGGTAACGGTGGGGAGCACCTGGAAATAGTGATCACCAGTCATTGTGGTTTGAAATCACAGAAGGAGCAGAACCAAACCACACTGAAAACACGTATCCTGGATTTTAGGGGGGGACTTTGGGAAAATGGGGAGATACTTGAAAGAGGCATTAAGAGGAATGGGACAGGAATCAGGGGTTGAGGAACAGTGGGCAGTATTTAAAATGGGGATTACAAGAACAACAGAATTATGCATTAAGCAGGTTAGCAAGAGGAAAAGGAAGAGGAGACCATTATGGTTTTCAGAGAGGTAGCAAAGAAAGTGAAAGCCAAAAGATTGCATTCAGGCAATACAAAAGACACAGGCAGAAGGGGATAGGGAGAAGTACCAGGAAAAGCAAAGGAGGCAGGGAGGTCAGTAAGGAAGCCAAAGCTCAGACAGAAGAACACATTGCAAAATCAGTGGTAGAGGGACAAAACCTTTTACAGGTACATAAGTGAAAAAGAAAAGACAAAGGAGGGATAGTGAGACTGAAGGGGAGGATGGGTGCCGTGGAGGATGACAAGAGTAAAGCTGACATATTGAACAGGTATTTCTGCTCAGTCTTTACTGAGGAAGAGGAGGGTAATAGGTCTGAAGGGATTACAAGGGGTGAGAATGGTGCAGAAATGGACACAAGTCCCTTTACCAGAAAGGGTCCTGAAGGAACTGGAAGTAATAAGAGTTGGATAAAGTTAGGGCCAGATGGGTGCATCTCCAGGGTCCTTAAAGAACTAAGAGAGTGGTGGCTGAACCTCTGGCTATCCTGTTTAGCCGATCACTGGAAACAGGGGAGGTACCCAAAGACTGGAGTACAGCAGATGTAGTCCCCTTATACAAAAGTGGGAACAAAGAGGAAGCAGGAAACTACAGACCAGTCAGCCTCACCTTGGTAGTGGGGAAGATCATGGAGGCACTACTGAAGGAGAGATTGGTGGAACATCTGGTTGTCAATAGACTACAGGACCCAAGGCAGCATGGTTTCACCAGGGGGAGGTCATGTCAGACCAACCTTGTTGAATTTTGTTGACTGGGTGACTAGGGAGGTGGATCAGGGGAGGGCAGTGGACATGGCCTATCTGGACTTCAGCAAGGCCTTTGACACTGCCACATAGAAGACTATTACACAAATTGGGAATATGGGTGTGGGCAGGACAGTAGTGGTGGGTAGGTAACTGGCTGAGTGGCAGGACACAGAGGGTGGTGGTAATGGCTGTCACCCACAGAGGAAGAGTGACCAGTGGGTACCACAGGGATCAGTGCTGGGACTGGTCCTATTCAACATCTTCATCAGTGACATTGGGCAGGACCTAGAAGGCAGAATTTCACTGTTAGCTGATGGCACAAAGCTCTGTAACAGAGTAGACACACGAGGGTGTAGACAGAATGAGAAGCAACCTGCAGAAACTTGAAGAATGGTCAGGGGTTTGGCAGTTGAAATTCAGTGCAAAGAAGTGCAAGATAATGATTTTGGGGCACAAAAACCCTGGTACAATATATCAGTTGAGGGGTGAGGATATAGCATGCACCAAGCAGGAAAAGGATCTTGGGGTTGTCATCTCTGATGACCTCAAGGTATGGAAACAGTGTGACAAGGCAGCAGGTAAAGCAAATAGGATGCTGAGATGTATCGGCAGGGGCATCACCAGCAGGAAAAAGGAGGTCATAATTCCGCTATACAAGACACTAGTGAGGCCCCACCTGGAGTACAGTGTACAGTTCTGGAGACCATACCTATGTAAGGACATAGACAGGGTAGAGAACGTTCAGAGGAGGGCAACAAAGATGGTGCATGGATTGCATTACAAGTCCTATGAAGACAGGTTGAAGGAACTGAACATGTACTCCCTGGAGGAGAGGAGGGAGAGGATATGATAGAGACATACAAGTATCTACAGGAAGGAACAGGGTGCAGGAAAACACTATTTTAAGCAAAAGATGTTCCAGGACTAGAGGCATGGGATGAAATTGGAGGAGGACGATTCAGAGGAAACATGAGAAAGAATTTCTTCACAGAACGGGTGGTGGACAAGTGGAACACCCTGCCAGAGGAAGTGGTGGGGCTGAAACAATCACGGATTTAAGAATGCATGGGATAGACATAAAGAATTCTGGAGGTCAGGGGTAAGGGCAACAGACTTCTAGGAAAACAAACTGAACTTACAAGCTCAAATGGGCAGACTGGGTGGGCCATAGGCCCTTATCTGCCGGTACTGTCTATGTATCTATGTATCTAAGAATCCTAAGCCTGTGGTAGTGCCACCCTTGGTGGACACTTTCGCGGATGTCACCAAGGCTGCATGGAAGCGTCCGCACTCCACCCCTGCTGTACCGAAGAAAGCTGACCACCTGTACAAGGCCCCGAAAGAGGACCAGTACTTGGCGCAACAACCTCTAGCTGACTCCCTGGTCATTACGGCCTCTCATGACCTGTCCCAACAACCACAGCATATGAGCACACAGCCACCGGACCAGGAATCCAAACAGTTGGATGCCCTGGGGAGGCGCATGTATGTGGCTGCTACATGCTCCATCAGGTTCCTGAACTTTCTGTCTCATATGGTTCAGTTTCAGAATGCCCTGTGGGAACAGGGTCAGGACCTAGTTGATAAGTTAGCGGATGGCAATCAGAAGGCGGAGCTCTTAAACCTCCTCCACACAGGGTCTGATGTGGGGACCAAAGTGTTACGAGCCTATTCTGCAGACTCATCTGCCAGAGCTGCAGCTTCGGGCGTCTGTCTCCAGAGACACTCCTGGCTCCGTGTCTCTGGTTTTACCCCAGACATACAGAAAAACATTCTTGACGTCCCATACAACGGCAAAGTCCTGTTTGGTGAACACTCGGAAAAGGTCATCACCAAGCTTCAGGACGCCGGGAAGGCAGTAAGATTTGTACAGGCCATGTACAGATCTAAACTAGTTCTTTCATAAGAACCAGAACCGTTCTTGTGGCCCGCTATGCAGCCGCGACGTCCGCCAGCAACATAGGGCACTTTCCATCGTAGCCAGGCTAAATCTTCCCGAGGCAGAGGCAGCGGTATACTAAACCGGCCCAGCCTGCGGGAACCAACGCTGCCACAGCATGATTCCTTCCCGGCCCTCGCCCCTCCTCTGGATCAACGGGCAGAAAAGGTCGGGGGTCACATCACTCACCAGTTTTCAAGGTGGTAGTTGATTACCGCCGACCGGTGGGTACTTCAGTTGGTCAAGAGAGGTCACTTTATCGAATTCCTCAACCACCCACCATCAAGATCTCCCCTGCCTTCCCGTTATTTCGGGTCAGCATGCTCTGCTCATATAGCAAGAGGTGCTCGCGCTTCTAGGAAAGGAAGCTATAGAGCACGTATCGCAGAACCAGAGAGGTGCAGGTTACTATTTCCACTTTTTTCTGGTTCCCAGAAAGACAGGGGACCTCTGTCCTGTACTGGATCTCAACAATCTCAACACTTCAGTCCTCTACAAACGCTTCCGCATGGTGACCCTTCCAGGTCTGACACCCATGCTCAAGCAGGGCACCTTCCTTGCGTCCTTGGACATGCAGGATGCTTACCTGCACATACCCATTGCTCGAGTGCACAGGAAGTTCTTGCGCTTTGACTTTCTAGGTCACCATTGTCAGTTCCGAGCCCTCCCTTTTGGACTGTCATCGGCACCTCGAGTGTTTACAAAGTGCATGGCAATCGTAGCGACGACGCTGAGGAGACAGGGCCACTACATGTTCCCCTACCTGGATGACTGTCTTCTCATGGCACTCTCTCGGGAGGCCCTGATGTCTGCCATTCATTGTACTCAGTCTCTGTTCGAGACGTTGGGCATCAAGATCAATCAGGAGAAGTCACACACCTGGTTCCGTCACAGAATCTGCAGTTCATAGGCGCAGTTCTGGACACTGTCCAAGGGAAAGCTTTTCTACCCCAGGACCGAGTGGAACACATCAGATCCCTCATCGGGGACTTTTTGGCAGAGAGGACCGTCCCAGCCAGACTGGTCCTTTGCCTGCTCGGACATATGGCTGCGGCCATTGCAACAGTCCCGCTAGCCCGTCTCCACATGCGGGTGACCCAGTGGATGTTACGGGTCCAATGGGATCAGAAGCAAGACCATTTGCAGCTTCCAGTCCGGATCCCGAATGCCGTATTCCGGGATTGGCAATGGTGGCTAGATTCAAAGAACCTATTGGGGGGGGTCCCCTTCATCGCACCGTCTCTGATTGTGATGCTCTCTACGGACGCCTCTGGGTTCGGTTGGGAGTGCACTTCTCGATGGCGTCAGGTCTCAGGGCTTATAGACAGCCCAGGAAGCTAATCTCCATATAAATATCCTGGAAATGAGAGCAGTTCTTTACGTCCTGCAGGCTTTCCAGTCAGAGATCCCACCGAGTAGTCTCCTGTTAGACAATACCGCAGTGATGTATTACCTCAACAAACAAGGAGGCACCCATTCCCACCCACTTTGCAGGGAGGCCATGAGGGTGTAGGATTGGGTACTACAACATGGCGCAAACCTCATTGCTGTTCATGTCCCAGGAGTGGACAGCATCATCGCAGACAGCCTGAGTCGCTCTCAGGCCAGAGTCCACGAGTGGGAACTACTCCAGGAGGTAGTAGAGGATCTGTTTAACAGATGGGGCACACCAGAGTTAGACCTCTTAGCGGCCCCATACAACGCAAAACTGCCTAATTTCTGCTTGTTAGATCCAGAGCCTGGTGTTTTCTGGCGAGACGCGTTTTCCCTCTCCTGGACAGGCAGATTCCTCTACGCCTTTCCTCCCTTCCCGTTGATCCAGAGGGTCCTTTTGAAACTCCCCAGAGAGCAAGCGACGTTGATACTTATCGTGCCGTTTTGGCCCAGACAGATTTGGTTCCCTCTGCTACACCAGCTGTCCCGGGAACTTCCGATGCCTCTGCCAATCAGCTCTCACTTATTGTCTCAGGAGGCAGGCTCTTTGGTCCATCCGGACCTTCGATCTCTGAACCTGCACGCCTAGCTCCTGGAGACATAGCCATCATGCAGTACGGGATCTCGCAAGAGGTAGCAGATGTTCTAGCGGCTGCTAGAAAACCGGCCACTTATGCTGCATACGCCATGAAATGGTACAGATTTTGCCTCTGGGCTCAGACACAGGGGTTTTTACCAATGGATTGTCCGGAAAGGTCGGTCCTGGACTACCTCCTGTCGCTCTTTCAGACAGGCTTGGCCTGCTCCTCGATAAAAGTACACCTTTGTGCCATCTCAGCCTATCACACTCCTATAGGCCAACGTCCCATAACTCAGTTGGACACGGCACGCGCCTTCCTGAGAGGTGTCCTCCACCTTAGACCTCCAATTAAGGATCTTATTCCTCTATGGGATTTACCCTTTGTCCTGGAGCAGCTTACGCTGCCACCCTTTGAACCAGCCGCGGAGTGCGAGCTGTGTCTCCTTACATGGAAGACATTATTTTTAGTTGCGTTACTTCGGCCAGAATAATTTCTGAACTTCACGCACTGATGTGCAAAGAACCTTATTTGGTTTTTCACCAGGATAGGGTGTCCCTACGGACAAATCCGAAGTTTCTACCTAAGGTGATCTCAGCTCTCACCTTTAATCAGGACATAGATCTACCAGTGTACTTTCCTAAATATTCTAATAGAGTAGAGGCCATGTTGCACACTTTTGATGTGCATTGGTATCTTCTGTACTACCTGACCAGAACCAAACACCACCGAAAATCTGACCAGCTTTTAGTCTCCTTCACCCACAGGATGATGGGAGCTCCCGTTTACAAACAATCGTCGTCCAGGTGGCTTATACATTGTATCACGTTCTGTTACCAGAAGCGTAACAAACCCTTACCGGGCTCGATTAAGGGTCATTCCTCAAGGGGGTGGCTACCTCCTTTGCGGCCATGAAGAACGTGTCCACTTCAGCAATCAGTGCAGCAGCTACTTGGAGCACTGTGCACACCTTTATCAGGCATTATAGCCTGAACGTTGCATCGCGGTGAAGAGCAGGTTTTGGTCTAGCAGTCCTTCAGGGACTCCTATTCTAGACTTTGGTACAACTACTGATCTCTACCTTTCCTCCTCCTCCCACCGGTGAGGGATTTCCAGTATTGCTTGGGAATCAGTCCTAATGGTGTAACCTGCTGCAAGAGCTGTTTCTCGAAGTAAGATAGTACCTTTGCGTAAGAACTTACCGTAACAGTAGATCTTCGAGAACAGCTCTTGCAGCAGGTACTTTCCCTCCCACCATCCCCCTGGAGGTAGACTTGTTCCAATATCCTTCTCCTAGGATTAGGTGTTTCTAATACCACTCTGATGGCCATTTGATTTCGGAGTCTCAGTCTCCTTTTCTGATGTCATCCAGCGGCTGGGAGTCTCCGGTGGGAGAACTAGGGATTCTGGAGGACCGCCTCCTTTTATACGATGCCTGACATCGGGGACGGTCCCCGCTGAATACTGCTAGCTAGAAAATTTCTGCGGGGTCCTGGCGCTTGACGGCTTCAGTCCTAATGGTATAACCTGCTGTAAGAGCTGTTCTCGAAGATCTACTGTTACGGTAAGTTCTTACATAACTGTACTTTCTCCCCGGCTCCTTCCGAGAGCCCCCATCGGTTCCCCCAATGGTCCAGGTCGAGATCTCGGAAGGAGTGGAATGGGCTAGGGTGAATGGAAGCACGTGCAGGGATTTGAGGCCAGTAGATGTTCACGGTGGAGTTTCTTGAAACTGGCATGGGTGGGAGCTAGGCGAATAGTTTGAGGGATAGAATTCCAGTACTTAGGTGCGGAGTAAGAGAAAGCACATGCACCCATGGTGATTTTGCGTCTAGGGATGAAAAGAGGGGCATAGTCATTGGATTGGAAACCATAGGAGGTGGTTTGGGAGTATAACCAGGAGGTAAGAGATTTGGGGAGACCTGATATGGTTATACCGTCTAGTAGGGAGCCACAGGCTAGTGGCTGGTGGGCAGAAGGATTGGGCCATTTTAGGTCAGCGTAAAGTTGACAGTGATGTTTGAAATGTGGCGATTCGCAAGCATAGCGGCAGATGCTATTGTAGATGGTGTCCCATCTGTGGAGCGAGGTCATAGAGGCTCCTAGGTATGTGACCGAGCCATAAGCCAGAGCAGGAAGCAGTAGACCTTGAGCCACAGCAAGCCTGGCAGATGGCGTGAGGGCATAGCTTGTACGGTAGGCACCTCCAATTTTTGCGTTAATCGATTTGCAGGTGGTGGTGATATGAAGGTCAAAGTCCAGGGATTCATCAAGGAGGATGCCCAGGTATTTGAAAGAGCTGGTACTAACTACCGGGGAGCCATTTGCACACAAAATTTGAAAGGAGTTGAGAGTCAGTTTGAGTCTGGCTGAAGAGCCGAAAAGCATGGAGTGTGTTTTACTTGCATTAAGAACAAGATAGTTTTCACTTAGGCAGGTTTGAATACTGAGGAAGCCTTCGGTTAGGGAGCGGTTTATATCCACAACATTACTTCCACTACGGTAGATGACAAGGTCATCCGCATACAACAAGGAAGAGCAGTCAGGAGCAGCCGATGGGAGGTGATTTATAAAAATAGAGAAAAGTAGCGGGCCGAGTATGGAGCCTTGGGGAACTCCCATAAGTACGGGAGAAAGATTGAACATGGCTGAGTTAAAAGCTACAGCCTGCATCCGGTTGGTTAGCTGTTGAACCAGGCAACTGTGTTGTCTGAGAAACTAAGCGAGTAGAGTTTGGTAAGAAGGGTGTGGTTGACCAGGTCATACGCCTTTGTTAGGTCAATGAATATGGCCCCTGTCAGGAAGCCAGATTCCACTGCACCATATATGTCATTTGTAAGTTTTAGGATGGCAGTGGTAGTGCAGTGGCCTTTGCGTAAACCATGCTGGGAGCCTGAGAGGAGGTTATGCTTCTGTAGATATGCTGTAGTTTGGGTTGCCACTAGTTTTTCAAGGATTTTGCCAAGGACAGAGAGAATGGCAATAGGTCGATAGATATTTCTTTAGGATCACCTTTCTTAAGGATGGGAGTGATTCTGGCTGTCTTCCAGATGTTGGGAACCATGCCATGACATATCGATAAGTTAAAGATTTTTGTTATAGGGGAGGCGATGAGAGGGGCAGCAGTTTTCGGTAGCTTAGGTTCCAATCCATCAGCACCAGAGCTAGTGCTATCTGAGATGGAGAGTAACAGCTTTAGAACTTCTTTCCTGGTGATGGTCCAAAACTGGAATGGTGGGCGAGAGAGTGCCAGTTTTGTGTCCATGGAGCTGGAGGTGGGGGGACTGGGGGGGAGGAGGCTGAGTAGCTCGATAGATCGATGAAATGGCAGTTTAGTGCCTTGGCTATGGTCACCGGATTATTACAATGTATGTTGTTTATCAGCATGTCGTTAGTAGTGGATGTTTTGTTGGCTCCAAGAAGAGTTTTTGTAACGGACCAGAATTTCTTGGTGTCACCAGCAGATTTCATTAATAGGTCCTTACAGAAAGAGCTTTTCGCTAGTTGAATGTTCTTTTGCAGGAGTTTCTCTGGACCCTATAGTCGTTAAAATCTGCTCGGAGCCCTGAGGCCTTAAAACGCCGCCAGCTTTTATCCCTTGCCCTAAATTGAATAAGGAGATCTTTGGTGAGCCACTTTGTTTGTGTTCCCCGTATGCGGCAAGTGAGTCTGGGGGCATGGATGTCCTGTAAGCATCCAAACCTTGCCAGGAAGTAGTCAAGGGCTGACTGGACATTAGAGGAGGCAAACATAGGAGACCAGTCTGTCATTGAGAAGTCAAGCAAAGAATGTGCCTGATTAAGATTAACCAGATTATGGAAGGTAATGAGTTTTGGTGGAGGAGATGGCAGTCTAGCAGAGCGCCAGATGCAGTAAATTGGGGAGTGATCAGTTATAGCATCTGGCAGGGTACCAGCAGAGACTCTGCTGTTGAGGCGGTTTGTAAGAGCCCAGTCAAAGTACTAGAACGAGAGGGGACCAAAACCCTTGTAGGGTCAGTGATTAGCTGGTGGAGGTTATGGCCATGAGCCATTGTGTGGTAGGACTGATTTGATTTGCTATTCCAGTTGAGACTTAGGTCACCCATAATGAGGACCTCATTGCGACCAATGACCATGTCCACCTGTGATGATAGTTCCTTGAGCCCAGCGGTGCTACCATTGAGGGGGGTTATAGGCACAAACTATGTGCAGTTTCTTAGAGCCTAGTTGTAGGGTAGCATGAATAGCTTCACAGTGAGAGAGGGCGAGAGAGACATTACGGTGTAGGGATACACTACCGGTCAAAAGTTTTAGAACACCCCCATTTTTCCAGCTTTTATTGAAATTTAAGCAATTCCAGTCCAGTGAATAACCTGAAATGGTACAAAGGTAAGGGGTAAACTGCTAGAGGTTAAAAAAAAGTTTACGTTAGCAAAAACTGCTTTAGAGAAATTGCAAAGAAAGCCAAGGTGTCAGTGAGTACAGTTTCCTACACCATCAAAAGGCACTTAGAAACTGGAGGAAACTCTGACAGGAAGAGGTCTGGCAGACCCAAAGCCACAAAAGAATCAGAAGACAAGTTTCTGAGAGTCAGCAGCTTGCGTGATAGGCAGCTCACAGGACAACAGCACAGAGTGACTGCACCCTGAACGAAAAGGGCTACCACAACATTTTGCAGCGCCATGCAATACCCTCTGGTCTACGCCTAGTTGGTCAGGGGTTCATCCTACAGCAAGATAATGACCCAAAACATACCTCTAGGCTATGTCAGAACTACCTTCGAGGAAAAGAACAAGACAGTAGGCTTCAAATCATGGAATGGCCAGCACAGTCTCCAGACTTAAACCCCATTGAGCTGGTTGGGATGAACTGGACAGAAGGGTGAAAGCAAAGCAACCTACAAGTGCAACACATTTGTGGAACTTCTGCAACAGTGTTGGGAAGAACTTCCACAATATTTGATGTCCATTGTAGGAAGAATGCCACGAGTGTGTTCAAGTGTTACAGTATATCTGCAAAAGGTGGCTACTTTGATGAGTCAAAAATTTAGATTACATTTTGTGAAACAAAATGATTCTATGATTTCTTTTTTATCTCCAATTGTTTATTTGTTCTATGCTTTAATTTCACAGTACATTGAGACATTAACCTGCGTAAATTTCAATAAAAACTGGTAAAATGGGGGTGTTCTACAACTTTTGACTGGTAGTGTAGGTGAGTTTTAAAGAGGATTGCAACGCCACCACCTCATTTAGATGTGGACCTATCTTGCCAGAGTATTTTATATTTAGTTAGCATGCACAGATTATCAGGGGTGGAGGGTTTTAGCCAGGTTTCAGAGAGGCATAAAATGTCAGGGTTATGTTGGGTAGCCCTGGCCTCTAGTTCAGTTAAGTTGTGGGGAAGACTCCTGATATTCAGGTGTACAATACACAGCCCCTTTAGGTCCTTCCAGGCTGTAGCATGGTGGGCGATGTTATCGGCAGGTTCTGAGTTGAGTTCAACATCTCCTGCTAACATTAATGATAGGAGGAGCAGGTACACAGTTTATGATGAGGTAACAGGGTGGGCAGGGAGGTAATTGGACGAAGGGCGTTATGAAGCGTATAAGCAACATAGTAGTGATTCTGTTTGAGACCAAAAGAGGAAAGGTCGCAAGGGGCCGGTTGGATAGAGTGAGCATGTTGGGAGCAACAGTGGGGTGAGAAGAGACACCATCCCAGGAGAGTGGGCAACTTAACAGGAGCATCACTAAGAGTAGAGAAATAATAGAGACTAATAGAGAGGTTGCACAGGGATTTAGAGCACTGTTGTTACAAAAGGTGGATGCCATAGCAAGGATAGAGAAAAGTGACAGTTAAAATAGCTATATGAAAAAAGAACAAAAACTACAGGTATCTGAGGAATCTGGGTAGAAGCAACTAATTGCGAACCAGCTTTCAGAACAGGAGTGAGATGTAAGTATTTTTAGCAGGTTTCTAAGAGCCCTCTAGTGGCGAAAAAGTATAGGCTGCACGTACTTCCACAGTAGGCGGGGCAGACGACCCCTATATAACAAATGCCGCCAAGGGTGGTGTGTGGTGGGGGGCGGGTGGTGAGCAGCCGCGCAGTGGCTGCGGGACAGACCGCTTGGCAGCAGGGGTTTTGAGGTTGGGGTCGAGAGATCGCAGTGGAGCTGCAGTTTGGACCAGGCTGCCTGGGGACTCCGAGTGCCTGAAAAGCCCTGCGGATCAGTTCAGAGAGCTGCTAGACTGAGAGATGAGCCCAATACCACACTAGCTCTCTGTACAGTGGATATCTTTAAAATGTTAGGTTCACAAACGTCTAATCTAATAGCTGTGAACAATAAAAAGCAGTTTAGAATTTCAGTGCATCCACGTTAAACAGACTGGCGCCCGATTTCATAGTTAGTAGCAATGGAGATGGAAGTTCCAAAAAGGCGCCAAGATTCAAACTAAAGACAAAGGCAGAGGGCTTTTGGGGCAGCGTTTCTTCAAACGGAGCACACAGCTGACAAAATTACCTCGATTTCTGCTCTGACGGTGGCACGGCTTGCTCCAGGGCAGGGTACCCTCCGGTTAGGACTCGATTTCTGCTCCAACGGCGGCACAGCTTGCTCCAGGGCAGGGTACCCTCCGGTTAGGGCTCGATTTCTGCTCCGACGGCGGCACAGCTTGCTCCAGGGCAGGGTACCCTCCGGTTAGGGCTCGATTTCTGCTCCAATGGCGGCACAGCTTGCTCCAGGGCAGGGTACCCTCTGGTTACGGCTCAATTTCTGCTCCAACGGCGGCACAGCTTGCTCCAGGGCAGGGTACCCTCCGGTTAGGGCTCGATTTCTGCTCCGATGGCGGCACGGCTTGCTCCAGGGCAGGGTACCCTCTGGTTACGGCTCGATTTCTGCTCCGACGGCAGCTCGGCTTGCTCCAGAGCAGGGTACCCTCCGCTTAGGGCTTGATTTCTGCTCCGACTGCGGCACGGCGTGCTCCAGGGCAGGGTACCCTCCGGTTAGGGCTCGATTTCTGCTCCGGTGGCGGCACGGCTTGCTCCAGGGCAGGGTACCCTCTGGTTAGGGCAAAGCTTACTGCTGAAGCTGCTTAGTTTGGATTTGCTTGGGCAACTCATTAAAACTTATCGTCTGAACCCACGTATGAAACCTGTGGTGGAAACTCCTTGTACTACCATGGTCATAACTGCTGGGGCACATATTCGGGACACTGTAATGGATGCATCCAAAGCTTTGGGCCCACTTAAGTTGGAATTGGGTGAGCGTATTTACTTTTTCCCAGACTTAAGTTACTCTACGAGGCAATGCCGGAAAAGTTTTGATGCTGTGCAAGTGGGTCTCCATGCACTTGGGATCAGCCATGCATTGCAATTACTGGCGAGACAGAGACTGTATTATGCCGGTAAGACATACATTTTTTCAGACCCGACAGAAGCAGGCAAGAGACTGGAAATTATTAAACAAGACTTTGCTCACCACCCTAGGTCTTCCGATGAGGATGACGATGGAGATTGAAGGGACATTAGGACTCTATATCTTACAAGTGTAACAGTCTCTAACTTGCTTTGGTGGTGAATAGCTGGACCTTTTGCTTTTTTAAAGAAAGGAGTTTTTTTTTTCCTTTGTTGTTTGGGTCATCAATAATAGGAAAAGAGATACTCCTAGGGTTTAAAGGTCTAGCAAAAAGTTAAAATACATCAGTGTTTTACTGAGATGATCAGTTGGTTTAAACTTACATTTTACCAAAGATACATAATTTGTTGCTTAAAAGTTGATCAAAAGGGGCTCATATGGGCACAAAGGACATGGGGAGTTATCCCATTCTTAAAACGTTTATTTGAGCATGCAGACTTTAATGTAGTAACCTGTGATTTAATAATGGGACTAAATGGTATCTTTTGAAAGTAAACCTAAATGAGATAAAAATAGGAGGTGCTTTGTAATAGTGCAGTCAAATAAGTTTATGTTGTATCAACTCACTGAATGTAAATGGACTCATAAAACACAAGTTGTTTTAATGGGTGCTCTGCACCCAGGAGATTATTGAGGGGTTATTTAAGCAATAAACCACGACAGGGTGTTGGTGATGTTGGTTTTACCCACGCCTGGCGTGGTTCGGTCACGAGGCCGCAGGCCGAGTGAGTAAACCTCGCCAGGCGTGGGTTAAACCAGCATCACCAACACCCTGGAGTGGTTTATTGCTATTATACAATGTGTCCCTTAATTTTTGTTCAAAAAAGAATAGAAAAATAATTATTTTTGTATTTTTTATAGCTTTGTAATGAATTTGTTCTTACACTACAAAACATAGTGCAGTGTAAAAAAAGTGTAGCTTGGTGGAGGCATGGTCCTATTACAAAGGCTGTATCATTAAAACATCCTAGTACTAAAAGAGAGATTTGTACTTAAAAAAGAGTGCATAACAAAGACCCTCTGAGAGGAGCACGTCACTTTTCTTTCTCTCTCTCTCTCCCCGGAGAAAGAGAAGCCGTGGCCCCTCTCTCCAAAGACTGCATATCCCAGGATGCCCCGCTGCACTGACCCTAGCAACAGCTGAGAAGACGCACTAGAAAGGGGGAAACCAAATGTGAGTACCGAGCGGCGCTGCTGTCAAACTCAGAGTTCAAGTTTTTCTGTAACCCGTGGAGTCTTTACGCTCATTTGAAAACGACTTGTTTAATTATTGTCGCGGGTGCCTTTCGACTTTCTGCCGTTGCTTCCGATCGTAAGTGCCGGTCCGAGCCAAGAACATGGTCGAGTGAAGAGGTTGTGGCGGGGAATTCAGCCTCTTCATGTCGCTCTTTCCGTGGGCAGTCAGGATCCCTGGTTTGTAGTTTTATCTTTTTTGTTGTGGTTGGAGAAGTAGAGGCCGAATTGGTGTAGGAATGGTGCCGGTGCCACAGTAATGTTTAGCGAGGAAAACAACATGGTGGCTCGGAGTGATTTTTACTTTTTTTTTTATTTTTTTTTTTTGCAGTTAGTGAGATGCAGCTGGCTGGCACTTGTTCCTGTTGGTGATGCTAGATTTTACAACAGGGTGATAGTGCCAGCTGGCCAATGAGAAGTGGGTATTTTGTTTGCCATTGTATAATATCGTTTTAGTCCATAAGCATGCTGCAGTTGGTCTCTTCTTGGATTTTATTTAGATATTTACCCAAAAGTAAGAGAATTAAGACCCCTCATTATGAAGTAACTACAGTGACAGTGCACAAATCCTGTATGTACATTACTAATGTGAATCTATTTGAGATCACTCTCACTCAAATGTAATGTTCTTTTGTGCTGTACACAATGGAAAAAAATAAAATAAAATATAAAAAAAAAAAACATAGCATTTTGTAAAGTTACACATGCATGTATAAACTAGTCATTATTGAGATAAGTATTCAGTGTAACCAGAGATCTCAAACAGACAAAATGAAGCGACTGCAAAAAATGCATGAAGTCCAAGAAGATTATGGTAGCAGTGCTGGTCCAAATACCTGGAAAAAATAAGTCATTTAGATATTTAAACATCACACTTTTTGGATGGTAACTCTATCTCAGATCATACGATTTCTCGAGCAAAACATGTGGTTCTGCTCCGTGGATCTGCAGGACGTGTTCTTTCACGTCCTGATCTGTCCGTTCCACCAAAGGTTCCTCCACTTCAGGGTGAAGGGAACCCTCTGCAAGTTTCAAGCCATGCCGTTTGCCTTGTCATCGGCCCCCAGGACCTTCACCAAATGTATTGCAGTGGCAGCAGCCCATCTTCGACGTCGAGGGGTCAAGGTGTACCCCTGTCTCGACGATTGCCTCATATTGGGTCCCTCCAGGCTGGAGGTGGAGAAGTCCAGGGATCTGGCCCTCCAAACCTGCCTCAGCCTTGGCCTCCTGATCAACGTGGCTGAGTCAGAACTCGTGCCCTCGCTGGTGATTTGCTTCATCGGGGCAGAGCTCGACTCTTGCTGAGCCAGAGCCAGGCTCCTGGCAGACAGGGCGGAGGTTCTCTGCCCGAACATTTCTGGTTGGGCAGTTGCACCCTGCTCGGGACTTCCTGTGATTTCTGGGTTACAAAGCAGCCTGCACCTCTGGTCCGATGGGCCCGGTGGCAATGAAAGCTGGCCAGCCAGTGGTCTCAGCGACTGGGTCATTTCGACCAGCTGGTCACCGTGACCCAGAAGATGTCGGACGCCCTCCAGTGGTGGACCATCCTGGAACATCTGCAGAGAGGGATCCCATTTGTCCACTCCGAGCCGACAGTCGTCCTGACAGTCCTTACCCCTCTCATGGGCTGGGGTGCCCACATGGGGAATCCAGAGTCCACAGGCTCTGGACCCCCAAGGAATCCCGATGCCATATCAACCTGCTGGAGCTCCGAGCAGTTCGGCTGGCGCTGGCTCCATTCGCTCCGCTCCTTCGGGGTTAAGTGGTTCAGATCCAGACGGGCAACACCACGACCATGTACTACTTCAACAAGAAGGGCGGCATGCACTCCTGGCCTTTGTGCAAGGAAGTGCTCTGCATCTGGACCCTCGTGAGCCGACTGGAGGCAGATATCTTAGCCATCCATGTGCAGGAGCCTCGATTCAGTTGGCGGACACCCTCAGCCGTGTGGGCGAGGCATTCCACGAGTGGTCTCTCTCCATCCAGAGGTTAGTTCACAGTCTGTTCTCCCAGTGGGACACCCCTCAGGTGGACCTGTTCACCTCCAGGGAGAACACAAAACTGAAGCTTTTTCATGCCAGCCCCCTCAACAGGGCTCGCTGCAGGGGGAATGCCTTCTCGAGGCCATGGACCCCAGGCCTCTTCTGTGCCTTCCCTCCACTTCTCTTAGTCCACAAGGTGCTCCTCAAGGTCAGGAGGGACAAGGCACAGGTGATCCTGGCCACCCCAGACTGGCCCTGCTAGTTCTGGTATCCAGATCTCCTCAGCCTCAGCACCAGGCTCCCGAGGTGTCTTCTAACCCCAGTAATACTCACATATTCCTAACTTTCTCCTGTGTCCCTTTAAGACAGAACTGCCCAGAGAGGTGGAACATATGCAAATGATGGAATCTTTTGCATGAGCCACTTTCTCAAATGCTGCCTTCTACTAACTGCCTTAGTTCTGAACCCCTTCAGATTTCTCTCTCCGCCTGTCAAGACTAGACACTCTGAGATCCTCTCCTCATCATCTTGTTCTGATGTGAGAAAGCTTATAAAATACATATAAGTGTTATTTACATTTTATTAGCTGCTGTTTACTTTTTGTAATTTTAAGTTAAACCATAGTTTTAGTGTTTAAATTGTAAGTTATCTCGGTTTCTCCTGGTTCGGTATGACCAGGGGTAAACTGAGATTTATTTTATATATTTATTGGCGTTTTCTGACTAAAAAAATTCTGTTTGTTATGTTTAATTTTATTAAATTTAACTTGTATTAAGAACCGCAAATACAGGTTCCTGAACCAATAGCCTCGGTTCACTTTTACCTCGGCTCCCAGTTTCCCATCGGTTCCGAAACTGAATGCAACCGCTAAATAAACTTTAAATTTAAAACATTTTTTAGCGGTTGTATCTTTTGTCGGTTTTACATTGAGAATGTCAGAGAAACCAAGAAGAAAAACTGGTGATCCCGGTTTCAAACCATGTATTGTGTGGTAAAATTTTGCTAAGACAAACATTCTTTTTGCGTTACCTGCCTGGGCATGAGCATTTAAAAGCAGAGTGAAATCTGCAGTACATGTCCTGAGAAAACTGGTGACAAATGCCTGGATAGGCAAAAGAGAAAACTTTCACCACCTAAGGGTCCCCCGAGCTCTCTGCAGCTGACACCCTAAATTACTGTGGGTGAAACCACAACAACTACTGTAACGGCTACCCCTGAGACGGGTATACAAGCAGTTCGTAAGAGGCTTGCTGAACCGGCTGACTTTCTGGTTCCCTCAGAGAAAACTAAGCACGCAGAACCCCGATTTGGGCAGCTTCCGTGACTTCTGTGCCTGCTATAAAGCCTCCCAACTCCTGCAGAAATAGCACAGTTATTTATGGTCATTCTGGCTTACAAGGGCTGTCTGACTCTCGTCAGCAGACCCCTGCAGAGCAGTCTGTCTCCTCTGCTCAATCATCCGGTCTGGTGGCGCTGAGGGTTGAGGCGCTGGACGCCAAACCTCGCACCACGCCGGTGACCCAGACTCGGGCGCCAGGTGTCAGCAGGGGAAGAGTTGAGGACTAAGCTCCTGTGTGGTGCTCTCCTCCCCAGACCAAGGGGATGGGATTGCCTGGCGAATCAGAGACCCACGGGGGTACTGCAGCAAGCTGGGCATGCATGTAATAGTGTGGCCGATGCAGGCAGGGTTGCCGTGCGCCAGAAGCGTCGGGGCATGCCCACGCACGGGGAGGTAGGAAACACAGAAAAAACGAAAAACCCCGATCTTACTTCGAGACACAGCTCTTGCAGCAGGTTACACCATTAGGACTGAAGCCGGCAGGCGTCAGGACCCCACGGAAAAATTCTAGCTAGCTATCTTCAATGAGGACCACCCCTGACGTCGGTCTGCCTCCGGCGTCAGGCGTGGCTATGAGGAGCGGTCCCGCCAGATTCTCCAGTTCTTTCCGGCTGGCCGACTTGCATGTCTCACCCTTCTGTTTCAGTCTAGCGCACGCATGGTTAAAGAGCTTTCCGATTCATTTTTCTTCAAGCAAGATTGTTGCTGATGTCCTCTCCGACCTCCGGTCATCCCTCCAAGTGTGCTTGCGGAAACAGATCCCTTCAAGGACCCCCACACGGCCTGCGCCAGGTGCCTGGGCCCAGACCACGATATACCCGGCCTGTTCGTTCTGCCAGGGGTTCAACAGCCGAACCAGGATCCAGCGTCAGAAGGCTCTTCAGGCTTTTTTGTTGGAGGAGAAATTAAAGACCATGTCCTCCAAGGGGGAATCGTCGTCCAAATCCCACAAGCACGCGGAGAAAAGAAGGGAGAAGGCCCCTTCCAGGTCCCCGTCCAGGGCCTCGGAGTCCCTCAGCTCCGGCTCTAGGTCCGACCGCTTTCCTTCCAGGGCCTGCTCTCAGCCTCCCCGCTGCGGTATCTAAGCCTCCTTCTTCTCAGGTCAAGTCCATGCAGGCCGTCGTCATCTCCTCTTCTAAGGCCAGCGAAGTCCGGGGCGCCATCACCATCATCATAGGTCGGGTTCCCGCCCTTGCACCGACGCCCAGTCGCCTTCTGTGCCTCCCCGCAAAACTTTGGAGCTCACACCGTTGAAGAGACCGGTGGACCCGACGCTGGCTCGACCGTCGTTGGCCGTACGTCATTCCTCCCTGGAGCCGTCGTCAGCCAGACGGCCGTCGGCCAAATCATCCCAGCGGACGCCGGTTGGGGGACCGACATCCGTTCTTCCTGAGAAGAGGGCTCCTTCGCCTCCGACCGACGTCGGTCAGGAGACGCTGACTGAGGAGGATTGAACGCAGCCCGAGGACCAACGGGCGATCCTGCCTAGGGAAACTCCCATGGCCCTCGCTCTTACCCGAGGCCCTGTGGAGCCGACGCTGACCGACGACCGCCTCCGGTGCCTGGGCTGCCGTCGACTTTTTAGCGGAAGTGAAGGATCTCTTCACTCATTGGTGGGATACCATTAAGAGGGACATGGCCCCACCACTCTTCCTCCTCCCTCCTCCTCCGTGCCGGCCCTGCCTTCACCTTCGGGCCGCAGGCCACATAACTTCCCCGGAGCCTAGATCCTCTCCCAGGGGAAGATCAGAAAAACGGAGACCTCCGTCGAAATCCTCTTCTGGATCACCCAGCCCCAAGAGGTCCAGGAGACACCGACGTTCGCCGTCGACGGAGGACACGGGATCAGTCTACACCTCCTCTAGATCCCCATCTCCTCTCTCCATCCCTTCTCCGGACCCATGTGAGATGCCGAGATCTCCTCCAGATGACTCTTTGTTCATGGATATTATGCGACATATCCAGGAGAACATGGGATGGGATGCAGAAGAACTAGACCCCGAAAGGTTACGCCTTGCCAAATATCTTCGGCAAAAGGACCCCAAGCCTGTGGTGGTACCACCCTTAGTGGACACTTTCGTGGACGTCACCAAGGCAGCGTGGAAGCGCCCACATTCGCTTCCGGTGGTGCCGAAGAAAGCTGATTGTCTGTACAAGGCTCCTAAGGAGGACCAGTACCTGACACAGCAGCCTCAGGCCGACTCTCTGGTCATCACAGCCTCACATGACCGGTCACAGAGGCCGCAACATCTGAGCACCCTGCCACCAGACCCAGAGTCCAAACAGCTGGACGCCTGGGCAGGTGCACGACGCCTCGCTACCTGCGCCATCAGATCCTTGAACTACCTAACCCATATGGTTCAATTCCAGAACGCTTTGTGGGAACAGGGTCTGAGGCGGCTGAAAAGCTGCCGAAGGTGACAGAAGGAGGAGATGCTCCATCTCCTCGTGGAGGTTCAGACGTGGGGACCCAAGTGCTCCGAGCGCAGCACGACCTCACGGACTCATTGGCCCAGCAGCAGCTTCT
Organism: Neoceratodus forsteri; assembly: GCA_016271365.2. Classification (NCBI taxonomy): domain Eukaryota; kingdom Metazoa; phylum Chordata; order Ceratodontiformes; family Ceratodontidae; genus Neoceratodus; species Neoceratodus forsteri. The sequence continues at coordinate 1,524,918,297 of CM028130.1, read as the reverse complement.
GGCGCTTGCCTTCCGCGACACTCCTGGTTACGTGTCTCCGCTTCACCTCGGATGTCCAGAAAACATTATGGACACTGCTCGAGGAGAAGTTTTATTTGGTAATCCTTCCAAGAAGATCATTACCAAACTTCAAGAGGCCGGAGATGGAAGGTCGGTTCAAGCCATGTACCGACCTGCTTGTTCCTTTCAGAGGAACCAAAGCCGCTGTGGGCGGACACAGAGGCATCAGCCCCGCCCCGCTACACATCAGAGGGGCCGCTCAGAGAACCCAGGGAAAACAGCCCGCCAGCCGAGCTTAGCGCCCCCAGCGACCCAGCCAGCGGGCCCATCTGCCGCCACAGCCTGATTCTCCTTTCCGCCCCGCCTCAGGATCAACGGAAATCATGGTCGGGGTCGATTGTGAACTTCCTGCCGGGATGGCAGGCCATTACCACCGACAGGTGGGTTCTGCAGTTGGTCAGTCTAGGCCACTTTATAGAATTCGCAGAAAAGCCACCCTCGAGGCCTTCTTTGCTCTCCCGGTATCCGGTCAGCACAAAAGTTTGATCTGGCAAGAGGTACTCGCGCTCCTAAGAAAAGGAGCGATAGAGTACGTCCCAGAGAACCAGAGAGGACGAGGATATTATTCCCACTTCTTCCTGGTTCCCAAGAAATCAGGGGACCTCCGTCCGATTATGGACCTCAGCGACCTCAATGTGTCGGTCGCCTACAAAAGATTCCGCATGGTGACTCTTCCGGGCCTTATTCCCATGCTGAAACAAGACGCCTTTTTAGCGTCTCTAGACATGCAGGACGACACCTGCATATCCCCATAGCTCACGCCAGCACAGAGGTTCCTGCGCCGAGTTTCTCGACCACCACTTTAAGTTCCTAAGCTCTTCCGCTCGACTGTCATCCACACCAAGGGTCTTTACCAAATGCATGGCAGTCGTGGCAGCATCTCTGAGGAGACAGGCCACTATGTGTCTCCGCACTTCTCGACTGGCTTTCATGGCACCTCCAGAGAGGCGCTATTATCATGGTTCAGAGCACCCAGGACTTGTTCCAATCTCTGGGCATTCTCATAAATTACGAGAAGTCTCTCCTGGTACCGTCGAGAAACTGCAGTTTATAGGCGCAGTCCTGACACTGTTCAGGGAAGAGCTTTTCTTCCGGATGACAGAGCGGAGCGCATCAGATTCCTCATAAGTGATTTGTCTCGAACAAGATCTGCATTCTGCCAGGTCGGGTCCTTCGCTTGCTCAGACACATGGCTGCGCTATTCCTACTGTCCCTTTCGCAAGGCTCCATGCAGGTAACCCAGTGGATGCTCAAGGTACAATGGGACCAAAGGCAAGACCACTGGCAGCATCTGGTCAGGATCACGAACTCAGTCATCCCGAGACTGGCAGTGGTGGCTAGTCCTCGGGTCGCCTCCAAGGGCGCCCATTTGTAGCGCCTGCCTCGGAGGTAACCCTCACCACGGACGCCCAGGTCTTGGGTGGGGCACACCTGGACGGGTAAAGTCCCAGGGCACGTGGGCCCGTTGGAAGTTCATTTCCATATCAGTGTCCTAGAGATGAGGGTGGTTCTCTATGCCCTGCAGGCCTTCCAGTCAGTAATCCCACCGTGTACTCTCCTGCTGCAGACAGACAACACGGCGGTGATGTATTACCTCAACAAACAAGGAGGCGCACACTCTTACCCCCTTTGCAGGGAGGCCATGAGGGTGTGGGATTGGGTAATCGGACACGGCGCAGATCTGATCACTGTGCATGTTCCCGGGGTGGACAACACAATTGCAGACGGCCTGAGTCGATCCCAGGCCAGAGTCCACGAGTGGGAACTTCTTCAAGAGGTAGCAGAGGATCTGTTTCTTTGTTGGGGAATTCCAGAACTAGACTTGTTCGCATCCCCATCCAACGCAAAACTGCCCAATTTTTGCTCGCTAGATCCAGGGCCTGGTGTTTTCTGGCGAGACGCGTTATCCCTCTCCTGGGCGAACAGATTCCTCTACGCCTTCCCTCCCTTCCCGTTGATCCAGAGAGTTCTTCTCAAACTGCGCAGGGAGCACGCACTCATGATCCTGGTGGCCCCGTTCTGGCCCAGACAGATCTGGGTCCCTTTGTTGGTGCAACTATCTTGGGAACCCCCGCTCCCGTTGCCGCTCAGCCTCACCTCCTGTCTCAGGAGAAAGGTTCATTAGTCCATCCGACCTACGCCTCTGAACCTGCATGCTTGGCTCCTAGAGACATAGCCATCTTATGCCACGGGGTCTCGCAAGAGGTTGCAGAGGTTCTTTCTGCAGCCAGAAAGCCGGCAACACATGCGACGTACGCCATGAAATGGCGCTGTTTTTGTTTATGATCACGAGCTCATGATCTTTCCCCTTTAGGTTGTCCTGTGGGAGTAGTTTTGGACTACCTCCTCTCCCTTTTCATTCAGGCCTAGCCTACTCCTCTATTAAGGTGCACCTCTGTGCCATTTCTGCCTATCACATCCCGGTGGGTCACCGTACAGTAGCTCAATTGGACACCTCTCGGGAATTTCTTGGGAGTGTTACACCTTAGCCTCCCATTAGGGACCCTGTGCCCCATGGGATCTGCTCTTTGTCCTGAACAGCTCACGCCCCTCCTTTTGAACCTGCTGCAGATTGCGAGCTACGTTTTCTGTCGTGGAAGACGTTATTTTTAGTTGCTGTTACTTCAGCGAGAAGAATTTCTGAGCTTCACGCTCTCATGTGCAAAGAGCCTTATTTAGTTTTCCACCGGGACAGAGTATCCCTGAGGACGAACCCTAAGTTTTTGCCTAAGGTGGTCTCTTCACTCACTTTAAACCAAGATATTGACCTTCCGGTCTATTTCCCGAGTTATACAAATAGAGGAGAGGCTTTGCTCCACACCCTGGATGTTCACCGAGGCCTGAGGTACTACCTCAACAGAACTAAACCCTCCCGTAGTTCTGATCAGCTTTTCGCTTCCTTCTCTGAGAGAATGATGGGCCAATCAGTTTCAAACAGACTTTGTCTCGCTGGCTTGTCCAGTGTATTTCCTACTGTTATGATTTAAAACAGAAACCCTCCCGGTTCTATCCGGGTCATTCTACCAGGGTGTGGCCACATCCTTTGCAGCACTTAAAACGTGTCCATCTCTGCTATTTGTGCTGCAGCCACTTGAGACTCTGCATACCTTTATCAGGCATTATAGCCTGGACACGCCTCTGCCTAGGGCTGGTTTCAGCCTTGGCGTGCAGGGTCTCCTGTCCCAGGTTCAGGACCTGACGTTTTTTCCAATTTTCCTCCTCCCGGAATTTCTGGCAGCTACTGCTTGGGGAATCAGTCCTATTGAGTAACTTGCTGCAAGAGCTGTGTCTCAAGTAAGCTAGTACAGTTAGGTAAGAACTTACCGTAACAGTAGATCTTCGAGAACAGCTCTTGCAGCAGGTACCTTCCCCGCCCACCTTCCCTGGAGGAGGCATGGCTTTACCTCAACATGTTGGGATTTTCATTCTTTTTTCCTCTGACGGTGGATCCTCGGTCTCCCATTCTGATGTCATCCTAAGGGCCGGAGTCTCCTCAGGAGAACTGGGGAATCTGGCGGACCGCCTTGTGTACCACTTCACTGACGCCGGAGGCGGACCGACGCAGGGGCGGTCCCCACTGAAGATAGCTAGCTAGAATTTTTCCGTGGGGTCCTGACGCCTGCCGGCTTCAGTCCTAATGGTGTAACCTGCTGCAAGAGCTGTTCTCGAAGATCTGCTGTTATGGTAAGTTCTTACGTAACTGTACTTTCCAGGGGTAGGCGACAGCACCAATCCCCATGCCTACGACCTGGTCTGACTCAGTCGGCCTTCATAGATCCTCCGCCCAGGGCCCACATCTGCAGCTGGAGTCTGTGTGTGTTTGTGAACGCCCAAGGTAGGAGGGGCGACCCCACCCCGGAGGGGTTAAGCTGGGGGTGCCAGCTGCAGGGTGGGGAGAGGAAGGCACGGTCAGGGGGACTTGAGGCAGGGCAGGATCAAGGTTGGATGCCTGAGAGAGGCTTCTGGGACTGTGACCGGAGGGAAAAAGAGTTTGGGGGGGGGGAGAATATGGTGATTATGATGAAATGGAGAAAGGGGAACCTATTGAACCTGAGGTTTCCCCTGAACAGGAGTTTGGCTCTCCCCACAGAACATCGGAGGATTGTTCCTTACACTTCACATTTGTGAGAAGAATGGTGGATGCTTTAGACACCACCACTAGTGAAGTGATTGAGAGATGAGGAGGAAGCTGAATACTTGGAAATGATGGGGTTGACACCCACTAAAAAGCTTCTCCTCCCTGTAAATAAGTTCTTCAAGAAATATACTTTAAAAGATTTTACAAACTCCAAGTTCTGTTCCCCTTCTTGATAAGAGACTGGATAAGAATATAGCTGGACAGGGAAGGAGCAGAATTTTGATTCTCCCACCCTGTCCACCAGGGAGTAGTTTAAGTGGCAGCCTGTGACAAAGCAAAGGTACCACTGGCATCTCATCCTTCTGACAAGGATTCCAGGAAGATTGACAGCATGGCCAAAAAGGGATATGTATCAGCTTCTTTGACCATCAGGCAGGCAAACTTTCAAGCCTATGCTGCTTAATACCAATAGTCACTATGGTGGTCAGTCCTTGCTGTAGCAGTCAAGGCCTAAACTCCCGTCAGATGATCTAGTTGAAACAGCTAAATTGGTTTGGAAGCAGCCAAATACCAGTTTCAAATGGCTGCTGACTCTAATGACACTGCTGCCAGATGGATGGCAAATACAGTAGTTCTGAGGAGGTTTGTCTGGCTGTGAGCCACAAACCTCACTCAGGATACCCAAACCAAGGCTATGAATTTCCCAGTTGAGGGTAATTCCCTTTTTGGAGAAAAGACAGAGGCTTACATGAAAAAAGTGGATGAATGCAAAACCACCTACAGAAGCAGTTCTGCAAAAGAAAGGGCTTCCCCGTCCACTAAAACCTATGGAAGGGGAGGCAGAGGCAGATCATTTCACAGCAAGCCCTTTTTATCAGGGCATGGCTGCGCCTCAGTATCAGCAGTACCCACCACAGGGGTACTTCAACGACAGGGGCATAAGGGGTTTGAGGCGTGGTTCCTAGTCCCAGCCTCAAACAAAGCAGACACCCTGTCGTATCTCCCCAGACTGCCTCCCCGCTACCTGTAGGTGGCAGACTGACTCACTTTCCAGTCTTGGCAAACAATCACCACAGACAAGTGGGTCCTGGATGTAGTGAGTCAGGGATTGTCTCGTGAGTTTCAAATTCCTTTCAGCATTAAAAACAAAGTTTTCAAATCATCTACAAATGTAGAGGGAAAACTCCTGGAAAAAGAGTTTCAAAACCTATTGCTGTCAAAGACAGTGGAGCCTGTCCTAGTACATCGAAAGGGAAAGGGTTTTTATTCAAGGCACTTCCTTGCTACAAAGGAAAATGGTGAGTGGGCGGCCTACCTTAGACTTCAGGGTACTGAAAACAGGCATCTCACAAAGCCAGAGTTCAGAATGGTGACTTTGGCATTGATTCTGCCAACACTCCAAAAAGGGGACTGGTTAGCATCACTGGCCCTAAAAGTTGCCTATTTCCACATCCTCATAAGGGAGTCTCACAGAAAATACCTCAGATTCAGACTCCTATCAGGTCACTACCAGTTTTCAATCCTGCCTTTTGGTCTCACTTAAGCTCCAAGGGTGTTAACAGAGTGCTTGGCAGTGATTGTGGCACACCTTTGAAAACAAGGTGTCACAGTTTTACCATACCTAGACGACTGGCTGGTGGTTAGAAAAGCTCCAGCAAGTGAGGGAGCATCTGCAACTCACTCAGGGGCTCCTGGAGTCTCTAGGGTTCCTGATAAATCTAAAAAAAAGTCTGTCTTTCAGCATGCGCAGGCACTGCAGTTCATAGGAGCAGAGCTAAATACCCTGCAAGGCAGGGCCTACCTGCCTCTGGACAGGGCAAGAAGTATTCTTCTGATAGCAGGCTCATTCAGCCTGAACAAACCAAAAACTGCAAGACAGTTTCTTCTGCTGGGCCACATGGCAGCTGTCACTGGCACAGCCCTGGAATCCATGTTCCAGATGAGGGACATTCAATTTCATCTCAGGGCACACTGGTGTCAGAGAAAGGATCCTCTCTCAAAACTAATTCCAGTAACTAAAACCATTGTTTTAGGAGCGTGGATATGTTGTTCATCCACACTTCTTGGCATGTCCCTTTCCACTTTAAATTTTGCCGGAAGTCTACAAGCTGGCTCCTCCCACCCACTTGGGTGGTATATACTTTGCTCCGACCCATGATGCCAGATCTTCCTTTCCTCTAGAAGATACAGGTTCCCTCGTGCTCTCAGCATATCGTAGGCCCTGGATTCTAACAGTCGTCTTTTACCGAAAAATAAACTTGTTTGAGTTAGCGATCACACTTTCGTCGCATCTACCATGGAGGAAAAATCTTCCCCTGGATTTCGCCGGTGCCCCTGCAGCCAGAAGATGTCGTGCACCAATCCTCACCTCACGTGCGTCTACTACCTAGGTGTCGTTCATGACACCTCGTCATGCAGTTATTACCTGACTTTCCATCCCAACGTCCTGGACGACTGCAAGGCACACTTGAAGCTGGAGTGACTGGAGAAAAGGAACCCACCAGTGAAATCGAAGGAATCGAGGTGGGCGGTTTCTGCGACTGTGGGATCCGCTGAACAGCTGGAACAGATTAAGGCGTTTGATGAGAAAGCAGCTGGCACTTGGCCAATCAAAGCTTTTTTGTTCCTCTGAACCTTGGCTCCACCTTTATGGGCTCCTTCAAGGAGTTGTGCCAGTCTCTTCCCCACTCGGTGTGAGGCGCCCTCGAGCTCACACTCCTCCTGCTCTCGGAAGAGAGATAAGACCCCGCGTCTTCCTCCCAGAGAAGACATTCTTGGGACCGAGAGAAGTCAGAGTCCCAGGAACACGCGGTCTCAACTTCGGTCGAGATCGCATCCTCGGCTGCCGGCTTCACGGATCTTCTGTCTGGCCAGGGGACCAAGGAATTGGTCGACAAGGTAAAAATTATCCTTGACCCGATACACCCTTTGTCGCCGGCTAACCCCAACAATTTCTTGTATTCCCTGATGAGGAGACCCAGCCTGCTGGTGTCCCCATCAAGGACCTGGTTTCGGACCTTCAGTTTTCACCGACCCCGGTGTCTCTGATCAACCGAATCGACCTCCCTGATATCGGTCGAGGTCCAGAACCCACTTGGCCGAATGACCGAGAAAGAGCCTCAAGCACTCTAAGAAGAGGCATCTCCACAGGTCCTCATCCTCCTCAGATGAGGAGAGGCTCCAGCAGAAGCTCCGGTGGCACTATGAAATCCTCACATGGCGACAGCTGATCCTGACTGGGCAAAAGGTGGCTCTGCCGCCCATCCCAGCCATAACTAGGCTTCTGCCTCCTAGGCCGACGCCGATCCCTCCGGAACCAAAGTCACCAGTTCTTCTGTCTGTGGGGCCAGCCTGTCTTCCGGTTCGGCCTATCCTGGTCTCTCCACCGATTTGGGTGGAACCACCGCCCAAACAGCTTGAGGGAGGGGCATCCTCGAAAGAGGACTGACCAGACACTGGGCTTCCCCGACATCTGTCAGTAAGTCACCCCAAACTGCTCTCGGCAGATCGAGGGTGACTTAAGCAGTAGACCGCTCTATCATGACTCCTCAGACTCGGATGTCACCGGCTTGCACTCACATCCTGGGGATGATGAGTCATCTATCAGCGCAGGGTTGGAGGAAGGCCCTTCCTCCTTCCAGGGCATTCTCCGCCTCATCTCCGACTCCATCGGAATGCCCCTGGAGCCCATCCAGAAAAAGGCAAAGTACCCTCTCACTGACATACTCAAGAGAGGGGATACCCCGATGGAGGTCTTTCCAGTGTCCGAGGCTATCGTTGGCTCGGCCCTTGAGCTTTGGCAGCGTCCTGCCCAGCACCATCTGCCTACATGGCCCACAAGTACGCTGTGCCCATGGGGTCCCTTGCGGGGTTCACAGAGCACCCTTCGGCTGAGAACCTGGTGACTGCCTCTGTGTTCAGGCGTACAGGTAGATCTTACCTCGAGAGGGCTCTTGCAGTAGGTAATTACATATAGGACTGATGTCGGCAGGCGGCAGGACCCCACGGAAAAATTTCTAGCTAGCGGTCTCTGGTGAGGGACTGCCCCCACTTCAGGTGACCGGCGTCAGGAGACGTCGGTATAAAGGGGCAGTCCTTCACGCCCACCTTCCAGTTCTTTCCCGCCATCAGCTCATGTCAGCGCCTCGCGGAAAAGTTCGTTGCTCGTCAGTCTCTTTCGTCGGTATTTTAACCAAGTATTTTCTACTTTTTCCTATCATCTGTCAGGTATTCGTCGGTGTATGTCATCCCCTACACCCTCCAAGCACAAAAACAAGTGCGACTCGTGCGGCGCCCACCTCCTGCACAAGGACGGCCATTCCCTGTGCCTTTTTTGCCTAGGCCCCAACCATCTGGTAGAGAAGTGCCAACACTGCCTTAGTTTTAATGCGGCCATCCGGAGAAGGTGGCAGCAGTCCCTGGAGGTCCATATTTTTAAAAAGAAAATGAGCTTCATGGAGAAAGAATTGAAAAAGTTTCGGCAGGCGTCAGCTTCCCCTGAAGGCCATCACAAGAAAAAGGACAAAGAAAAGCACCGGGACAGGGGCTCCTCTACCACCACGACTTCCTTGGGAGTTGCTGTGCTAAAGGTAACATCCGTCCCATCTCCCCCGGGGACCGCTCCACGACGACTGCCTTAGAGGCTTCTAAGGCTGCATCGGCCTGCCCATCTGGCTCGGGCCTTTGGGGCCCGGCTTTTTGGAGGTCTCTCCCGGTAAGGCCGTGGTTTCGCGCCTACTGGTGCAAGCGTTCGACAAGCCGGACGCCGGCTCCTGCGACACTCTGCACGGAGAAGGTCGGTAAGTCACTCCGACCCTTCTGGGCAGCACTCTAACGCCCGCCCAACCAGGCCGCCTCCATCGTGGCCTGTCTCCAGCGATGGGTCCGTTGTTGACACCGCCTCCAGTGCCCGCCTGGATACCACTGCTGCTGTGCGCCGGTTCGCCTCGACGCCCACACAGTGGATGAGTAGACGCTGGACCCCTAAATGTCCGGTTGCTCCCGCTCCACGCAGTCTTCACTGCCTCGGGACCCTGAGTCTCCTCAGCCCGACCCCAGGATTTCTCCCTCATCCCCGGGCGACGCTTGAGGTTCCTGTTCCACCTCCGCCAGACCGCCCACCTGCTGGTCTGACCGACCTGACGGCCCGATGCGCCGGTGTTGCCGTGACCGGTGACATCCCGCCCCAGATGCCGCCGACACCGGGCCCTCCGCCCCCAGGCCTTCTGCTCCAGAACCGCCTGGGGCTCTCCAGCCTGGCCTGCCTGCACCGCAGCCCCTGATTCTCGGATACCTGGCCCTGTCGTATCCGGCTCCTCAGTACCCGGCGCCTACCTATCTGACGCCACAGTACCCAACACCAACCTATCCAACGCCACAGTACCCGGCGCCTCAATACCAGACGCCGGGCTTCCCGCCATCGGGTTATGGATACACGCCTTATGGGTATAGTCTGTACCCGTATCCCCCCACCCCCTCCTCCACTGCCCCCCTAGCTGCCGGTGGACCTGCAGGAGACTCTGGCCTCCTGGTGGGTTGAGGCCAAGGCTCAGCTCACCAGAGAGGTGGAGAGTCGTCTTCCAACGACGGTGTCGGTTCCTGTACGTCCACGACTACACACTCCCTCCCCACCTTCGGACACCAGGAATAAACCCTCTGGGTCCAGAGAGGGGCAGGACACGCTTCCCCGAGGGCTTCCCAAGGGGTCTGTTCCTCCCCCTCGTCGGGAGAGGGAGTCTGCCTCTTCCTCATCTTCTTCCTCCTCAGACGCTTTCGACGATTGTTCTGAGCAAGACAACGAGCCACGCTGTCTGTCCAAGCCCCGGCCAAGGACTCCTCCGGAGGATCCTTGCTTCACGGAGTTGCTACGAAAGATCCAGGAAGTACATAAGTGGCAATCCTTGGAGCCAGACCACCAGCGAAAAAAACTCGTTGAGCATCTGGATCTGCCCGTGACAGCTCCCACTTTGGTGCCACCCTGGATAGAGCCTCATGTCCACCTTATTACTACTATATGGAAACAGCCATCAGCCTTAGCCCCACTTCTCAGGAAGTCGAACAGGCTATACCAGGCTCCCAAGGGTGTTGACTTCTTAGACTCCCACCCTCGAGCTGACTCGGTTGTGATTAGTGTCACTCATGGCCAGTCAGCTCAACCCAAACACCCTAGCTCGTCTACACCTGACAAGGAATCCCGCCTTCTGGACCAGTAATGCAAGAAGATTTTTACTTCTTCCACTTTGGGTATTAGGGCCCTGAACTATGTCGGCCACATGGTAGAGTACCAGAAGGCGATTCTCAGTGAGGAGGAATTTAAATTGAACTCCCTTCCAGACTCTCAGGTCAAGCAGGAAGTGGCTGACCTTGTCCGTGCTGCACGTTCGGCCAGTTGGCACATCCTTCGTGCGGCCTACGATGCAGTGGACACTGCTGGTAGGAGCTCAGCTTTCGCCATAGGCCTATGGCATCACGCTTAGCTCCAAGTGTCAGGGTTGGTCCCAGAAGTGCAGTCCGCCATCCAGGAAGTACCTTTCCGGGGTTCGGTGCTGTTCGGGGGTGATGTCAAGGACATCATCACCGACCTGCAGAAGAAGAGGACTGCACTAAAGTCTGTGGACTCTATGTATCATTCCCATCAATTGCAGCGCCATCCCTTTCACAGACGGAATCGGCCCAAAGCAAGACCACAAGGAAACAGGGCCACTAAATGTCGGGGGCCCCCCCAGCTGCCACGCCCCCCCCCCCCATCGCCCAAAAAGCAGCGGAGCTTCAGCTGCCGTGCTGCCCCACACCACCTGACTTTTCCATCTCCCACAGCCTCCGGGTTTCCCGGAGAAACCGGTAGGAGGGAGGTTTTCCCTCCACCTTCCGGGCTGAGAGAGGATAACATCAGATTCATGGGTGCTCCAGCTAATCGCAGAAGGACACTTAATAGAGTTTCTTCAGAAACCACCTCATCACCCTCCCCCAAGGTCATCGTACTCTCGGGAACATCTTTTTCTGGTCCAGGAAGAAATTTCAGCACTTTTGCTGAAAGAGGCAATAGAACCTGTGCCCCTTCCCCTGCAAGGAACGGGTTACTATTCCCACTTCTTGTTGGTCCCGAAGAAGACAGGAGATGTAAGACCTATTCTAGATCTCAGTTCCCTGAACATTTTCGTGGAGTACAAGAGGTTCAGGATGCTCTCACTGCAGAGCCTTCTGCCCCTCCTCCGCTCGGGCCAGTGGCTGTGCACTCTGGATATGCAGGACGCTCACTTGCACATATCTATCCGCCCATCTCACCGCAAATATCTCAGTTTTGTTTTCAAGGGGGACCACTACCAGTTCAAGGCACTTCCATTTGGCCTCTCCTCGGCTCCCCGAGTATTTACCAAATGCCTTGCGGTGGTGGCGGCCAACCTGTGTACCCAGGGGGTACAGGTTTTCCCGTACTTGGACGATTGGCTCCTGGCGGCCTCGTCCAGGGAGGAACTCCTGCACTGCCTCTCCCCCACCCAGCAGGTCTTTGCCTGTCTGGGTATTACCATCAACCATTCCAAGTCTCGCTTAATCCCATCCCAGAGGCTCCAGTTTATTGGGGCGATACAGGATACGACCCTAGGCAGGGCTTTCCTGCCACTGGACAGGGCGGTCACACTCCAGACTCAGGTAAGCCTGTTGTCCGGCCGCAGGCAGGTCAGTGCAAGGTCGGTTCTTTGCCTCCTCGGGCTTATGGTGGCTGCTATCCCAACAGTATCTCGTGCTCAGCTCCACATGAGGCTCTTTCAGTGGACGCTTCACTCTCAATGGGATCAATTGGTAGACGACTTGGACCAGTTAATCCTAGTCTCCTCTCCCATGATTCGAGACTTAAAGTGGTGGATGGTTCGAGAGAACCTTCCTCGGGGAGTTCCATTGTTCCTTCCTCCTCCCTCCCAGACTCTGACCACAGACGCCTCGGGGGAAGGTTGGAGAGCCCATGTCGGTCCACATCGGACCCAGGGCTCTTGGTCCAAGCTCGAACAATCCCTGCACATCAGTGTGCTCGAGCTTCGGGCGGTGCTGTATGCTCTCCAGGCTCCCCACCTGCATCTTCTTCCAGGCCACCTAGCCATCCAGACGGACAATGTGTGTGTGGTATGGTACATCAACAAACAGGGCGGGACTCGGTCTACTCTCTTTGCAGGGAAGCGATGAGAGTTTGGGATTGGGCAGCACAACATGACCTTCACCTCACGGCAATTCATGTTTTTGGGGTTGAGAACTCCTTAGCAGACAAACTAAGTCGTTCGTCTGCTCAAGCTCATGAGTGGGAACTGGATCAGAGGGTCCTAGACGATATCCTCCTACGTTGGGGAACACCTCAGGAGGACCTGTTCGCTTCACCTCTAAACGCAAAGCTTCCCGACTTCTGCTCGCTCATTCAAGAGTGAGGCATTTTCTGGAGAGATGCTCTGTCTCCAGATTGGAAGGACAGATTCGTCTATGCCTTCCCCCCAATTCCTCTGATCCCGCGTGTCTTGCAGAAACTTGGCTCAGAAGGAGCACGAATGATTCTGATCACTTCTTTCTGGCCCAGGCAAGTTTGATTCTCTTCTGCAACAATACTCAGAGGAACCTCCTCTTCCTCTTCCGCTGTCACGATTTTTACTGACCCAGGATCAAGGGACCCTGGTCCATCCAGGTCTCAAGTCCCTTCAACTACATGCGTGGCTCCTGCAGACATAGCTCAAGCCTGCTTTGGTGTTTCTCCCCAGGTGGCTGAGATCTTGGTGGAGGCTAGGAAACCCTCCACTAGGTCTACTTATGCCATGAAGTGGAAACGGTTCTCATTCTGGGACGCTTCGAAAGGCTTCGAGCCTTTCTCCTGCTCGGTTGGGTGACTGCTGGAGTACTTGCGCCATCTCTTCAACCTGGGTCTTAGTCACTCGTCTCTGAAGGTACACATGGTGGCTATTTTGACCTACCATGTTCCCTTCGCAGATAGGACATTTGCTCAACTGGAAGTCTCTAAGACTTTCCTCAGAGGGGTTCTTCACTTGAGACCCCCTATCCGAGTTCCCACCCCTCCTTGGGATTTGAACTTCTTTCTTGAGAAATTTACTTTGCCTCCTTTTGAACCGGCGACCTCAGCAGACATGAAGTTCCTTGCATGGAAGACACTCTTCCTAGTGGCCATTACCTCTGCTCGGAGGATTTCCAAGCTCCAGGCCCTGATGTGTAAAATCCCATACTTGATTTTTCCCAAAGAACATGTGGCTCTGCGCACCAATCCTAAGTTTCTCCCCAAGTTGGTAGAGAGAATCTACATTGAACCAGTCCATAGAGTTACCCGCTTTCTTTACGCAGTACTCCAATCAGGGGGTGTATCTGCTTCACACTATGGACGTTCACCGGATCCTGAGATACTACACTAAAAGAACAAAGGATCTCAGAAAGATTGATCAACTGTTTGTCTCTTTTGCACCCAAAAGAGAAGGCAATGCTGTTTCTAAGCAGTGCCTGTCTAAATGTTTGGCTCATTGCATCACCTTCTGATCTTACTTCGAGTGGGAGCTCTTGCAGCAGGCTATTACAATCAGGACTACGCCACAGGCACTAGGACCCTCCGGTGAAACTTCTGCCAGCAATACACGGCAGGGACCGCCCCCGACGCTGGCCCCGCCCCGACGTCGGTCAGGGTACAAGAGGGGGCGGACCCAGCTCCACCTCAGTTCTTTCCCACCGCGCCCTGCACGTGAAGACGAAGGAACAGCTTCTGCTTGCAGTTGCAACTAAAAACTTGAGGATTTCATTCTACAATCAAGATTCTACACTAGTTTTCGATGGGTTTTCTCGTCTTAAGGTACCCGATGTCAGTCCGCTGCCTGTCGGTTGTTTTTTTCCGCCTTCTGAGCGTTGTTTTCCTCGCTCTTGTCTCCGTTACCAAGTCCGACGTCAGCCATTGTCCGACCGAGATCAACGGATGTCTTCTCGGGCGTCGGTACCCCCTGAACACTTAAACAAGTGTGAGTGTGGGATACAGATCCCAACAAAGGATGGCCATTGGCGGTGCGTTTTTTGTCTAGGCCCAGACCACGACACCGCCAACTGCGCAGATTGCCAGGCCTTTACCAGCGAGACCCGCATCCACCGCCTCAAGGCCCTTAAAGCCTACCTGTTGGAGCAGAAGATGGATCTGCACTCCTCGGAGGGGAAGCGGAAAGAGAAAAAGCACCATAGCAAGGACCGTAGTATGTCCTTACACCGGTCACGCTCGCACTCGTGGCTCTCTCCTAAAAAGGCCCATCCCTCGGGTTCTGGAGAGCTCCCGAAGACTACTCAGGCTAAGGCCGGCCCATCGGGGGAGATGCCGGCCAAGCCAAAGGTGATCCTGCTAAAGGTCATCGCTAAGCCCTTAGAAGTGGCTGCTTCGCCCCACCTGCTAAGGCACCGACGCTGCCTGCCAAAGGCGCACCTCCGAGCCCAAGGACTCTGCCCTGGCGCACCCCGCCGCTATACCATACACCGACGCCCGGTTCGGGCAAAGGACGCAGGAACGGGCTCAGAAGAGCCGACATCCCTATCGCCCAAGTCTCCTCCCCCTGGGCCCTCAGGAGAGCTTCCTCTCGTGCTCTGACGCTCTGGAGACTTCCTTCCCAAACGAGCGACTGAAATATTCACCAAGGATGAGCTCAGGATCTTTTTTCCTTTGGTGGGGCAGGTCCATAAGCGGTCCTCCCCGCCACTGGCCCAGGCCCTGCGGAAAAACCACAGCCGGGAGGTGAGTCTTCCCCGAGGAAGTCGTCGGAGTGCCAGTCTACTCCTCCTTCCAGGGCTCGTTCCTGCACAGGGTCTCAGGACCACCAACGTCGCTTCCGGGACTCAGGTGACTGACGTTGGTCTAGGTCACGCTCCAGGAGCCCTTCTCGCTCAAGGCGAGAACGCTCCTGATGTCAGTCCTCTGACTGACGTCAGTCACTGCTCCATCGCCGGTCCAGGGACCCGAGTCGGTCTTCAGTTCAACGTTGGTCCTCTAGCTACCGATGTCAGCGAAGGCATGGTCATAGGACAGGGTCAGACTATTCCAAGTCGGATAGTCAATCCTCCTCACCGACGTCTACCTCCTCTTCCTCTCTCAGTCTCAAGCACTCCTGGGAGAAGGACCAGCTGCGCTCGCCTTTGGACGATCCTACTTTTATGGATGTCATGAGGCACATCCAGGCCTCCAACAAGTGGGACACGGAGGACCTGGATCCGGAACGCCGGAGACTGGCCAAGTATCTGAGGCAAAAGGAGCCAAAGCCTGTGGTTATTCCTCCTTTGGTTGATACATTCCAGAACCTTACCAGAACCACCTGGATGCATCCGGCCTCAATCCCAGTAGTTCCAAAAAAGTCGGACAGGCTGTATAAGGCCCCGAGGGCAGAACCCTTTCTAGCGGAACACCCTCAGGCCGATTCTTCGGTGATCACGGCTGCCCATGACAAGTCCAGGCAACCGAAGCACCTCAGCTTCCAGCCTCCCGACCCAGAGTCTCACTACTTGGACCAAGTGGGCAAAAAAGTTTATGCTGCTTCCACCTGTTCCATCCGTTCCCTCATCTTTCTAACACATATGGTACAGTACCAGAATGCACTGTGGGAGAGGGGACTAGAGCTGATGAAGACCATGCCAGACTCTGACCAAAAGGCAGAGCTCCTGGCCCTCCTCCAGTCGGGCTCAAACGTAGGCTCCCATGTCCTGAGAACCTCGTATGACACGGCAGCTGCTTCCGGGGTGTTCCTCCGGCGCCATGCCTGGTTGAGGGTCTCGGGCTTTCACCAGGATCTGCAGGCCGGTATCAAGGATCTGCCCTTCCAGGTTACCATGCTGTTTAGGCAAGGAGACAGAGGCCTTGATCTTCCACCTCCAGGAGTCAGGCAAGTCGATCTGGTTGGTCCGCCAAATGTATTGTGGCGACCAGCGACGACAACACCATAGACGGCCTTTTCGTAAGTCCTCAGGCAGTCAAGGTCCAGCCTGTGGCAACCAACAGGGGCGGAGAGGAGGCTTTCTCAGGAGATCCGGAAACCAGCAACCTGGTGGACCTCCTGCCCGTGGGCCCAAGTCCTCCCAGGCCTCTCTCCCCACTCCTGGCTCTGTCCAATGACTCCCTTCCGCCCCCCCCCTTCCGCAGGAAGATCCAGGGGAGTCGGTTGGGGGCTGCTTCTCCCTTCATTTCGAAGGGTGGAAGTCAATCACCGCAGACCAGTGGGTCTTGGATATCATCGGGAGAGGACACACGCTGGAGTTCACAGAGTTTCCACCGCACACTCCACCAAAGCTCTCCCGTTATCCTCCTTCTCACATCCCACTAATAGAAGGAGAGATACAGACCCTCTTGCAGAAGAGAGCAATAGAGAGGATCCCCTTACATCAGCAAGGGAAGGGGTTCTATTCCCACTTCTTTCTGGTTCCCAAAAAGACTCGGGACCTTCGTCCCTTTCTGGACCTCAGTCCTGTAAACCTCTTTATCGAGTACAAAAGGTTCAGGATGGTGACTCTTCAAGGACTCCTTCCCTTGCTGCACCAGGGGGACTGGCTCTGCTCTCTCGACATACAAGATGCATATATGCGTATCGGGTCTATCCTCCCACAGGAAGTTTCTGAGATTCCACTTCCAAGGGAGCACTTTCAGTTTCGAGTGCTTCCATTCGGCCTCTTCCGCTTCCAAGAGTCTTCACCAAATGCCTAGGCAGTGGTGGCTGGAGCTCTACATGAGTGGGCACTACGTGTTCTCACCTAGACGATTGGCTGGTTACGCCCCATCAAGAGTAAGCCTTTTACGAGCTCTCGAAGACAATTATACTCTGTTCCGAGAGCTGGGGATCACCCTGAACTTACAAAAATCATCCCCAGAACCCAGCCAAAAGCTTGCCTTCATAGGAGCAATCCTGGATTCCATCCAGGGCATGGCCTTCCTTCCCCAGGACAGGGGAGTTCGCTTGCAAGAGATGGCAGAATGGATCTCCATAACTCCTCGAGTTCCGGCTCGGAACTTCCTCAGTTTACTGGGGCACATGGCGGCGGCCATTCCTGTTACTCCCTTGGCCCGCCTCCACATGAGGGTCCCGCAGTGGATGCTCAGGTTGCAGTGGGACCAGAGCCAAGACGATCTAGACTCCCCGGTCAAGATCTCGGAGCTAGTCAGGGGAACTCTGCTTTGGTGGATGGACCCCAGCAATCTAGAGAAAGGGGTCAGCTTTCATCCGGAGCCACCAGGTCAAACTCTGATAACAGATGCCTCAGACCTTGGGTGGGGGGCACACCTGGATGCTCGTCGAACACAAGGGGTTTGGTCACTTGAGGAGCAGTCCCTTCACATCAGTGTGCTGGAAATGCGAGCAGTCCTCTACGCCCTTCAGGCTTTTCAAGAGGACCTGGTACCAGGCTCTCTTCTAATTCAGACAGACAACATGGCAGTCGTCTTTTACATCAACAAGCAAGGGGGCACTCATTCGTATCCTCTTTGCAGGGAGGCGATGAGAGTCTGGTACTGGGCACTGGAGCAGGGCATCCTGCTGTCCGCAGTACACATTCCAGGCATCCTAAATGATCTGGCCGACAGCCTCAGCAGGTCGCGTTCCAGAGCGCAGGAGTGGGAGTTGCTACAGTCCGTGGCGGACCAGTTCTTCGACAGGTGGGGTCTTCCAGAGCTGGACCTCTTTGCGTCACCATGGAACACCAAACTGCCTACGTTCTGCTCGCGAGAGCACATGCCTGGAGTTTTCTGGCCAGACGCGTTATCCCTTTGCTGGGCAGGGAGGTTTCTCTATGCCTTTCCACCCTTCCCTCTCATTCAGAGAGTGCTGCTCACGTTACAGGCAGAAGGGGCCCGAATGATCCTAGTGGCCCCCAAATGGCCTCGGCAGATTTGGTTCCCACTGCTGCAGCGGTTATCAACGGAACCTCCAATTCCGCTGCCCATATGCTTGCAGTTGCTGTCCCAGCACCAAGGATCACTGGTCCATCCGGATCTTCGGTCCTTACCCCTACATGCTTGGCTCCTTCAGACGTAGCTCAACATAGATACAGGGTTCCCCCGGAAGTGGCAGCTGTCCTAGTGTCGGCAAGAAAGCCCTCTACTCGCTCCGCCTACGCTATGAAGTGGAACCGTCTTTGTCTTTGGGCATCGCCGCAGCGTTTGGATCCCGCCACCTGCCCTGTGAACTCATCTTTACAGTACCCTCTCCTTATACGACAAGGGTCTGAGTTACTCTCTATCAAGGTAACATGGGCAATCTCCGCCTATCATGCTCTCGGAGATAGAGCATTGGCACAATTGGATGTAGCCCAGACCTTCTTAGGGGAATTCTACATACTAGACTCCCATCCGGGACCCTATCTCACCCTGGGACCTCCTTTTGTGTTGGAGAAACTCACCCTCCTTTTTTGAACCAGCAGCGGATTGTGAGGTGCGTTACCTTTCTTGGAAGGTTTGTTTTTTGGTTGCTGTTACCTCAGGTCGAAGGGTTTCCGAGCTTCAGGCTCTGATGTGTAAAGAGCCCTATTTGGTTTTCCACAGGGAAAGGGTTTCTCTCAGAACGAATCCTAAGTTTCTTCCGAAAGTGGTCTCAGAATTGACTCTCAACCAGTCGGTTGACCTTCCTGTTTATTTTCCTTCCCCTTCCAATAGAGGGGAGGCTCTCCTCCATACGTTGGATGTCCACAGGACTTTGAGGTATTACCTCAAAAGGACGGCTCAGCACCGTCAATCGGAGCAACTCTTTGTGGCATTTGCACCACATTGCTTGGGTCGACCGGTGTCCAAGCAAACTGTCTCTAAATGGATAGTTAGTTGTATTTGATTTTGTTACGAGAAACACGATAAACCCCTACCGGGCCCGGTTAGGGGTCACTCCACCAGAGGAGTGTCAGCTTCTTTTGCCACCCTGCGAAATGTCGCCATAAAGGACATTTGTGCAGCTGCAACCTGGAACTCTGTGCATACCTTCATCAAGCGTTACAGCTTGGATATCGTCTCCAGACGCCAAGCTGGCTTCGCCTAGCCGTGACATAAGGGCTTTTGTCCTAGGGGCCCTGGAGTCGCATATTCCACCTCCCGGGTCGCTCTACCTTCTTGTCGAGGACTGCTTGGGATTCAGTCCTGATTTAATAGCCTTTACAAGAGCTCCCACTCGAAGTAAGATAGTACAGTTACGTAAGAACTTACCGTAACAGTAGATCTTCGAGAGGAGCTCTTGCAGCAGGCGCTACTTCCCACCCACCTTCCCCCTCAAGGTGTGCAGATCCATTTTCATTTTCTTCTCCAGTTCTCTTCATAGTAGGCTTCGTCTCCTTCTCTTGTCAGGCCGCCTTCTGGGTCTTGGCGGGAGAACTGAGGTGGAGCTGGGTCTGCCCCTTCTTGTACCCTGACCGACGTCGGGGCGGGGCCGGCGTCGGGGTGGTCCCTGCTGTGTATTGCTGGCAGAAGTTTCACCAGAGGGTCCTAGTGCCTGCGGCATAGTCCTGATTATAATAGCCTGCTGCAAAAGCTCCGCTCGAAGATCTACTGTTATGGTAAGTTCTTAAGTAACTGTACTTTATGACAAGTACAAGACCGTTCCGGGTCAAGTAAGAGGCCACTCCACCAGAAGAGGGGTCACTGCCTCGGCAGCATGTTTCAAGAACGTGTCAGCGGCAGACATCTGTGCTGCCACCACTTGGATTTCTGTCCATACATTTACAAAACATTACAGTTTGGATATTGCCTCTCGCCGTAGAGCAGGCTTCGGGCTCGCTGTTCTGCAAGGCTTCCTTTCTTAAGGCCTTCACAGCTAGGAGGATCTGCTTTGAGTAGCTTTCCTCCTCCCGTGTGCTGCTGCTGCTGCTGCTTCTTCTTTCAGACTGCTTGGGACTCAGTCCTATATGTAATTACCTACTGCAAGAGCCCTCTCGAAGTAAGATAGTACAGTTACGTAAGAACTTAACGTAACAGTAGATCTTCGAGAGAGGCTCTTGCAATAGGTAGTACCTTCCCGCTGTCTATCCCCTTAAGCTTTTTCAGCTCCTTTCCAGTGAGGGAAATATCCACTTCTCTCTCGTCCGGCCTCTTGTGGCCTGTGGCAGGAAAGAACTGGAAGGCGGGCATGAGGACCGCCTTTGCGACGCCCTGACGCCGTAACCTGACTTTGGGCGGGTCCCTACCAGAGACTGCTAGCTAGAAATTTTACATGGGTCCTGCTGCCTGCCGGCGTCAGTCCTATATGTAATTACCTACTGCAAGAGCCTCTCTCAAAGATTTACTGTTACGGTAAGTTCATACGTAACTGTACTTTCAGCCAACATGGACCGACCCCCGGACAAGGAATCCAAATATATGGACCACTCTGTCCGCAAGGTCTACGCTGCCTCCTCGCTGGGCTTTCGTCAGGCCAACTCTGCTGTTATTGTGGCACACTTCTCTCATACCCTTCTGGGGTCTTTGGACGAGGTCCTCCCTCATCTCCTGCCAGACATGCAGACTACGGTCAAGCAGGTCCATGACCAAGGTCGTGCTGCCGCAAGGCAACTCTAGACAGCCTTGGATATAGGAGATTTTTGTGCCCGCTCGTTGGGAGCCGCAGTGGCCTCTCGCCGCAGGGCTTGGCTGAAGCTTTCCTCCTTCCCGGCGGATACTCAGCATAAGTTTGCTGACGTACCTTTCCTGGGTACCGACTTGTTTGGTTCAGGAGTGGCCGGTCATCTTCAGCGTATAGAGCAGTCCATTGCCACCTTGGATGCTACTTCTGCCAAGGGTTCTTTGGGCAAGAACCAACAGAAGAGAAAGAAGAAGCCATTTCGACACTCTTCCTCAGCGGTCAGGCAGCCCTCCTATCAAGGGGGTCAGCAGTAATAGCAGCAGCAGGCTCAAGCTTGGCGCCCACGGCCCAAGCAGGGTCCTCAACAGCCCGTAAAGGAGGCCGAGGTGCAGGTCCTGGAGCCTCCTCCTTTAAGCCTGCTCAGTGACAGGTTGGAGGTCGCCACCCCTGTACCCGTCATGCCAGCTCTGGGTCCACCCGTGGGGGGTCGGCTCCACCACTTCCTTTCCGCCTGGACCGCTATCACTTCGGACAGGTGGGTTCTCGAAGTGGTCGGTCAGGGACTGCCTCTGGAATTCGAGCAGTACCCTCCCAGCTGAGCCCACGCCCCTCAGAAGGAACGGATCTCCGCATGCACCCAGTCGGCTCTTCAAGACAACGTGGCTCAGCTTCTCCGCAGGGAGGCAGTAGCTCCAGTGCAGGATCCTCCAACAGACCCAGGCTTTGTTTCCAGGTACTTCCTGGTGCCCAAGCAGACGGTGGGGTTGTGCCCCATCCTAGAGCTCCATGACCTGAATCAATATCTCAGGTCATGCACCTTTCGGATGGTCACTCTGAACTAGATCATGCCATCCCTGGAGCGAAACATGTGGTTCTGTTCACAGGATCTACAGGACGCGTTCTTTCACGTCCCAATCCGTCCGTCCCATCAGCGGTTCCTCCACTTCAGGGTCGAAGGGACCCTGTACGAGTTCCGAGCCATGCCGTTTGGCCTGTCATCGGCCCCTCGGGTCTTCACCAAATGCATTTCAGTGGTGGCAGCCCACCTTTGGCATTGAGGAGTCAGAATCTTCCCTTTTCTCGACGACTGGCTCTTGGCAGGTTCCTCCCTTCAGGAGGTGGAGAGGTCCAGGGATCTGTCCCTCCAAACCTGCTCCCAACTCGGCCTCCTGAACAACGAGGCCAAGTCGGAACTCGTTCCCTCTCAGGTGATGGGCTTCATCAGGGCAGAGCTCGACTCTTGTCAAGCCAGAGCTCGGCTCCCGGTGGACAGGGCGGAGGTTCTCTCCTCCTTTGCCTGATCTTTTCTGGTTGGGCACTTGCGCCCTGCCTGGGACTTTCTGCGCCTTCTGGGTTACATGGCGGTGTGCACCTCAGTGGTCCATTGAGCCCGGTGGCACATGCGCCCCCTCTGAGAGCTGGCCGCCCAGTGGACTCAGCGATTTGGTCACTAAGACCAGTTGATTACTGTAACCCAGAAGATGTGGGACGCTCTCCAATGGTGGACCACCCCAGACCAGTTGCAGGAAGGGATCCCATTTGTCCGCCCCGAGCCGACGGTCAGCCTAACAGCCAATGCCTCTCTCTCGTGGGTTGGGGAGCCCACATGGGGGACAACAGGGCCCATGGGTTCTGGACCCCCCAGGAGTCCCAATGCCACATCAACCTGTTGGAACTCAGAGCAGTCAGACTGGCGCTGTCAGCTTTCGCGCCTCAGCTCCAGGGTCAAGTGGTTCAAGTCCAGAAGCACAGTACCATGACCATGTAGTACCTCAACAAACAGGGCAGCACACACTCCCGTCTGCTGTGCAAGGAGGCGCTCCGCGTCTGGACCCTCATAAGCCGGTTGGAGGCGGATCTCCTAGCCATCCATGTCGCAGGAGCCTCGAACCAGCTGGCGGATGATCTCAGCCATATAGGCCAGACATCCCACTAGTGGTCTCTCCATCCACAGGTGGCTTACAGTCTGTTCTCCCTATAGGCAAACCGATGGTGGACCTGTTTGCCTACAGGGAGAACACCAAGTTGAGGCTGTTTCATGCCCGCACCCCTCAGCAGGGCTCGCTGTAGGGGGATGCCTTCTCGAGGCCGTGGACCACTGGCCTCCTCTACGCCTTCCCTCAATTTCCCTTGATCCACAAGGTGTTGCTCAAGGTGCGGAGGGACAAGGCGAAGGTGATCCTGGTAGCCCCAGATTGGCCGCGCCAGTTCTGTTACCCAGATCTCCTCAGCCTCAGCTGCAGACCCCCGAAACGGCTTTGTATACACCTGGACCTGATATCTCTGAACCAGAGGAAGGTCTTCCATCCAGACCTTCAGTCCCTGCACCTCACAGCCTGGTACCTGAGCGGCTAGAGTTCCAGGCTTTGGGTCTTTCCAAAGATGTCTTCACTGTGGTGGAGGCATCCAGAAAGGAATCAACCAGGAAATGTTATGCCTTCAAATGGAAAAGATTTTCCATCTGGTGCCAGGGTAAGGGTCTGGACCCCTTATCCTGCTCTGTGTCTAACATTCTCGACTACCTTTGGTCTCTCTCCAAAGGGGGTCTACGGTCATCGACCCTTAGGGTGCACCTGGCAGCCATTTCTGCTTACCGGGCATGGGCCGGTCAGCCAACATTGGCGCAGGAGACAGTGGTCGGGCGCTTTTCGGAAGGCCTGGATCACATATCCCCTCCAGTGCGTGAGCCTCCACCTCCGAGGGATCTGTTGCTGGTTTTGGCAAAGCTCATGGGCAAGCCATTCGAACCCATGCACATATGTGAGCTTTCACATCTGTTGTGGAAGACAGCCTTCCTGGCGGCAATCACGTCTGCCAGAAGGACAGGAGAGCTCCAGGCGCTTTCCGTGGACTCCCCTTATCTGGTCTTTCACAGGGACAAAGTTGTCCTGTCCCCCCACCCGAAATTCCTTCCGAAGGTGGTGTCAGAGTTTTACCTTAACCAGGTGTTAACTCTTCTGGTTTATTACCCTAATTAC
The DNA here is from genome assembly GCA_016271365.2 of Neoceratodus forsteri. Taxonomy (NCBI): domain Eukaryota; kingdom Metazoa; phylum Chordata; order Ceratodontiformes; family Ceratodontidae; genus Neoceratodus; species Neoceratodus forsteri. The sequence goes on along the minus strand of CM028130.1, from coordinate 1,524,894,658 downwards.
ACCTTGGATGCCGAGTACAGGCTGCATACTCTGGACCTGAGACATGCTCTCTCCTACTGCAAGGAGAGGACGTCGGAAATTCGCAGAGAGGTTCACCAGCTGTTTGTCATCTACGCTGAAGCTGCTTCTGGCAGACCTGCAGCCAAACGGACCATAGCAAGATGGAGTACATCATGCATAGGTCTGTGTTATGAGTTGGCGGCAAGGAGTCTCCCAGAGGGATAAGAGCTCATTCTACCCAACATACTGCAGCATCGGTGGCTGCTTCCAGGGACATCCCTATCCAGGAAATCTGTCGGGCTGCTTCCTGGAAGTCAGCAAACACCTTTGTCACCCACTGCCACATCGACCTTGACCCACGCCAGGATGCTGGTTTTGGGGCCTCGGTTCTCCCATCTCTGTTTCCTGAGTAGGAGGTGTGCACCTTGCCTCCCTCCTCCCGAAGAACTGCTTGGAGTCTGCCAAGAAGTGTGGATGAACAACATATCCACACTCCTAGAAGAACAGGTTACTCACCTGTAACAGTAGTTCTAGGGACATGAATATGTTGTTCATCCACACTGTCTGGCAGGTTCCTTGCCGCTTTTAAATCTTGCCGGAAGGTCTTCAGGCTGGCTCCTCCCACCCACCCACCCACCCGGTGGTAAACTCTCGGCTCCACCCCATGACGCCAGATCTTCCTTACCGCTTGGAAGCTCAGGTTCCTCCTTAACGCCTGCGATAGACTGGATCCTAATCTTCGTTCCGCCTCAAGCTAATCCTAAAGTTTTCAAGACTTCGGGTTCATTACTTCCCGCTGCAATGGCCAAATTGACTCCGGATTTCGCGGTGCCCATGCAGGCAGAAATGTCCAGGACGGATCCGCACTCCACGCGCCTCACTGCCTCGGCCTAGATCACGACCCGCAGGCTTGTGAGTTATGCAATTGCTGCCAACGCCCTGAAGACCGCTGCCGGTTACAGCTTGGGTGCCCTGAGAAGCGCCACCGCCGGTGAAGTCCAAGGAGGCCCGCTGGGCAGTGTCCGCGGCGGCTGGCTCGGCTGAGCAACTCGAGCAGATGATCGTCCTCGAGGAGGAGGCGGCCCAGGCCGCATCTTCATCTTCCTCGGTCACGGCATTTATCCCGCTCTCTCTGGGATCCTCCTACACCGCTTCTTTTAAAGAGCTTTGCCAGTCCCTTTCCACGAAGGGAGAGGGGCCATCAGAACACTCTTCTCAGTCCAAAAAGAAGGACTCAAAAGGTAAGTCCCACTGTCGGCATTCGTGGGAGCGGGAGAGGTCCCCTTCACCAGACAGTCAACACTCGACTTCGATTGAGGTTGCGGCTAAGGCCGCTGGCTTCACGGTGTCCCCGTCAGGTCAGCCGGCCGAGACAACCCTTCTTCACCAGTTCCCCTGGTGGAGACCGAGGACTTGCTTTCGCCTCCTGTGCCGGAGTACCCGGTCAAGGCTCCCGAGCCGAGGGAAGAGCGGGTGTCCCCCGCCCCTTCCCAGACCCGCCCTCGGAAACACCGAGGGTCTCTGTCTCGGACCTCGTCTCGGTCCAGCCGATCCCGCCGACATCGGCTGTCTAGGTACCGAGGTAAGCGGGTGGCACCGCTTGTCCTCATCTTCCTCCTTGGAAGAGGAGAGGCTTTGGCGCAAATTGCATCGACGCTACAAGGACTTAATGTGGCAGCAGTTACTTTTGTCCGGGAACAAGCAGACGCCATTGCCTTCCCCGGCCATCAAGTGGCTGTCACCCAAACGGCTGAAACAACCCCTTGCTGTAGTCGAGGTGCCCAAGCCTGGGCCGGTTGTTCAACTGAAACCAGCTGCCCCACGGATTGTGGTGGAACCTCCGCCTCCACAACCGAAATCGGGGACGCCAACCAAGGGCTCTCGGTCGGGTCAGGGTCTACCCCACAGGTTGTCGGTCACCCTCACTCCTGACCTTCCTCGGCAGGTGGAGGGTGGCTCAGGCCCCAGGCAGCTCTTCTCAGACTCCTCGGAGTCTGCCGACGACTCCTCCCTGTTTTCCAGGCCCTTTGACCTGGAGTCCTCCGGGGGGCAGTCGATGGACGAGAGCCCATCGTCGTTTATGGGTCTGCTTCGGCTCATCTCAGAGTCCGCCGGGATGCAGCTCGAGTCGATCCAAGCGGCTATGCTATCCTGACGGAGATACTGGACCGAGGGGATTCGCCCACGGAGGCCTTTCCGGTGGCTGAAGCCATTGCTGGCCCAGCCTTGGAGCTCTGGCAGTGGCTGGCTTCCTGCCCTGCGCCTCGGCCAGGATGGCCAGGAAGTATGCGGTCCCTACTGGCTCTTTGTCCGTTTCGGAGTACCCTCTGGAGGGGTTAGTCACTCATAGCGCTTTCTGCCCGGGAACGCTTAGGGATATGGATAAGCTCTCGGCAAGGGTCAGTCCAAAGCTGGACTGTGCCGGGCACAAGGTGTACGCTGCATCCTCCTAGGCCTCTGCCAGGCCAGCTCGCCGGCTGATGGCACACTTCTCCCACGCCTGCATGGCCCCTGGATGAGGTGATCCCATCTGCCGGCTGACCTGCAGACCACGGTCAAGCAGGTGCGGGACCAGGGAAGGGCGGTGGCAAAACAGCAGCTCTAAACGGCTCTGGACATTGGGGACTCCTGTGCCAGATCAGTTGCGGCCGCAGTGGCCATGCGCCACAGAGCATGGCTGAGGATATCCACCTGCGCGGCGGATACCCAGCATAAACTGGCAGACGTCCCCTTCCTGGGGACTGACCTGTTCGGCCCTGGAGTGCTACCCTTGACTCTGTCACCTCCGCCCAGAAGGACAAGAACCATTGCCAACGACACAAGTCCTTTCGCCCTTCTGCGCCTGCGGCACGTCCGGCCCAGCAACACCAGCTTCAGGGCCAGCAGGCTCACGCTTGGCATCCCAAAGCCAAGCCTGCGGCTTCCTCTAACAGGAAGTAGGGAGGAAAAGGCCTAGGAGGTCCCTCGGCTGGTCCCTCCTCCAAGCTTGCCCAATGACGGGTTGAGGGGTGTCGCCCCCAGCCTCGTCACTCCCCCCTGGGTTCCCTCCATGGGGGGACGGCTCTGCCACTTCCCTTCCGCCTGGTCCGCTATCACCACGGACCGCTGGGTGTTGGAGGTGGTAGGAAAGGGCCTGCCCCTGGAGTTCGAGCAGGCCCCACCTTCTGAGCCGCCTCGGGGCTACGCGGTCCACAGCTTCTCTGTCGCTGCCGAGCCGACATCGCCCTGCTCTTCGAAAAAGAGGTGATCAGGAAGGTGGTGAATCCTCCACCAGACCCGGGTTTTGTGTCCAGGTACTTCCTGGTTCCGAAACGGACGGGGGGGCTGGCACCCCATTCTAGACCTGCACGACCTGAACAGGTTCCTAAGGTCTCGGACCTTCAGGATGGTCACTCTGGCTCAGATAGTCCCATCCTTGGAACGAGGCGTGTGGTTCTGTTCTCTGGACCTCCAGGACGCGTTCTTTCACGTCCCAATCCGTCCGTCCCACCAGAGATTCCTCTGCGAGTTCCGAGCCATGCCGTTTGGCCTTTCTCTAGCTCCCAGGGTCTTCACCAAATGCATGGCAGTGGTGACAGCATTCCTGCGGCGCCAAAGGGTCCGGGTGTACCCCTACCTGGACGACTGGCTCATTGCAGCCTCCTCCAGAATGGAGGTGGAGCTGTCCAGAGATCTGGCCCTCCAGGTTTGCTCTCAGGTTGGCCTCCTCATCAACGAGGCCAAGTCGGAACTCATACCAAAGCAGGTGATACAATTCATCGGGGCAGAGCTCGACTCTCTACGAGCCAGAGCATTGCTCCCGACGGACAGGGCCAAGGTTCTTTCCTCTTTTGCCCAGTCATTTCAGGTTGGGCAATTGCGCCCTGCCCAGGACTTCCTGCGCCTCCTGGGCCTCATGGCCTGCACCAGTGTGGTCCATTGGGCCCGTTGGTACATGCGTCCCCTTCAGTGGGGGCTGGCCAGCCAATGGTCACAGCACTTCGATCCTCTGGATCAGCTAGTGACAGTGACCCAGGCGATGTGGAACGCTCTCCAGTGGTGGACCGTTCCAGCACATCTGAAGGGGGGCATCCCGTTTGTCCGCCCCGAGCCGACGGTCTCTCTATCGACCGAACCCTCTCTGATGGGTTGGGGTGCCCATCTGGGGGAGCACAGAGCGCATGGCCTCTGGTCCCCTCGGAGTCCCGATGCCACATCAACCTGCTGGAGCTTCGAGCGGTTCATCTAGCCCTCACCGGACCGCCGCTCTGTTTCTACAGGGTCAAGTGGTTCAGGTCCAGACAGGCAATACCACGCACCATGTACTACCTAAACTGCCAGAGCGGGACACGCCATGCCTCTGTGCAGGGAAGCTCCAGATTTGGTCACTCGTATGGCTCTGGAGGCGGATCTCCTTGCCATCCATGTGGCAAGAGCCTCCAACATTCTGGCCGCATGCCCTAAGCCAGATAGGGCTGCGGCCCATGAGTGGTCTCTCCTGCCGGAGGTAGTACAAGATCTGTTCTCCCACTGGGCATGCCTCAGGTGGACCTGTTTGCTCCAGGAGAATGCGGCTGAGACTGTTTCATGCCCCCTCAGCAGGGCTCGCTGCAGGGGATGCTTTCTCGAGGCCGTGGACCCCGGGCCTCTTCTACGGCTTTTCCCCATTTCCCTTGATCCACAAGGTGCTTCTCAAGGCGAGGAGGGACAAGGCGCAGGTGATTCTGGTAGCCCCAGACTGGCCCCGCCAGTTCTGGTATCCAGATCTCCTCAGTCTCAGCTCCAGGCTCCCGAGGTGGCTTCCAGCCCACCCGGACCTGAACTCAGTCAATCAGGGGAAGGTATTCCATCAATCCCTGCACCTGACGGCCTGGTTCCTGAGCGGCTAGAGTTCCAGGCCTTGGGTCTTTCCGACGAGGTCCTCAACGTTGTTGAGGCGTCCCGTAAGGAGTCGACCAGAAAATGCTACGCCTTCAAATGGAAGAGATTCTCCATTTGGTGTCAGGGCAAGGGCCTGGACCCTTCCTCCTGTTCCTTGGCAAGCATTCGTGACTACCTGTGGTCCTTTCTCAGCAAGGGCTTCGGCCGACGACCTTAGAGCACCTGGCAGCCATCTCGCTTACCGGGGCGGGCCGGAAGCAGTCGGTGGCAGGAGAAGGTGGTCGGTGCTTTTGAAAGGCCTTGATCACATACCCCTCTGGTGCGAGAACCTCCACCTCCGTTGGATCTACTGCTGGTATTGGCTAAGCTCATGGGCAAGCCATTCGAACCGATGCACAGGTGTGACATCTCTTACCTGTCGTGGAAAACCTCCTTCTTGGTGGCTATCACGTCAGCCAGAAGGATGGGAGAGCTCCAGGCGCTTTCCGTCGAGTCTCCTTATCTGTTCTTCCACAGGGACAAGGTTGTCCTGCACCCCCACCCGAAATTCCTTCCGAAGGTGGTGTCGGAGTTTCACCTTAACCAGGTGTTGACTCTGCCATTGTTCTACCCCAATCACACCTCGGAGGCCGAATATAGGCTCCATACTTTGGACCCTAGAATGGCGCTTGCTTACTATAAGGAGCGTACGGCTGAAGTTCAGGGAGAGGTTCGCCAGCTGTCTGTCACCTACGCTGAAGCCGCACCTGGCAGACCTGCAGCCAAGCGGACGATAGGCAGGTGGGTCACCTCCTGCATAGCTCTCTGCTATAGATTGGCGGGCATGGAGCCTCCCAGAGGGATACAAGCTCATTCTACCCGCCATACCGCTGCATCGGTGGCTGCTTCCAGGGACGTCCCTATCCAGGAAATCTGCAGGGCTGCTACCTGGAAGTCAGCACACACCTTCATCACCCACTACCACATCGACCTTGAGTCACGCCGGGATGCTGGTTTTGGGGCCTCTGTTCTCCGGTCTTTATTTCCTAAGTAGGGGGTGTACGCCTTGCCTCCCTCCTCCCAGAGAACTGCTAGGAGTCTGCCAGACAGTGTGGATGAACAACATATCCATGTCCCTAGAAATACAGGTTACTCACCTGTAACAGGAGTTCTAGGAATGGTATATGTTGTTCATCCACACGACCCACCCGGCCTCCCCAGCTTCGACGCACAACCTGGCTTCCAGCGGGCTAGATCTGGTGTCATGGGAGGAGCGAGAGTTTTACTACCCGGGTGGGTGAGAGGAGCCAGCTTGAAGACCTTCCGGCAAGATTTAAAGCAGCAAGGAACCTGCCAGACAGTGTGGATGAACAACATATACCATTCCTAGAACTCCTGTTACAGGTGAGTAACATGTATTTTTCTGCTTTTGGAGTTTTTGCCAGTAATTCCGTGCCTTGAATTCTGACAGTAAGCCTTTTGGCTACTCGATGCAGTTCCTATATACAATCTGGAGATAAGTCAAGGTCCAGGGTATGGTTGTTACCTCTCTCCTCCCCCTCTCACGCGTATCCTAAATCCTTCCTCTTCCCTTTTCCTATTTCCAGAGATTGGGGCCCCCACCCAGTCTCCTTAGACTTCCTTCTTATTCTGTCCTCTGTCGTTATTTCTCCTTTATGTTGTATATCTTTTCCTTTATCTGTCCCTTGGACTTTCTTGTCCCACCCTCTCAACCCTTTTCCTCACCTCTCCGGCGACTCAGAACTGGCAGGAGGGCAGAGCCCACAGCACCTAACGGCCAACCTGCAGAGCACCACACACAGTGTGTCGGCCTCGAGGGTGGCGCCCGATGGTGCGCTGACTCTGCCCATCCCCCAAAGGCTCCCCACACAAGGACTCGCCATATACCCAAAAGTGATGAATGGTGAAGATACAGAAAGATCATAATTATGGTAGGTATGCTATTTTCATATTTGGGCTGTCCTTATTTCCTTGCTCATCTTACCTTGCCCTATGAGAAGGGTATGTTTTAGTGGGTCCCTCTCTCCCTCCAAAATCCTGTTTTCTCCTTGTGGTATTTACGGGGGGGGCGGGAGTCAGGAGTGTGATAATCCCCTAGGGAGTTGGAATCAGAGCTGGGGGTGGCCTTACCCTTCCTGAATTCTGAAAATTCTGAATCTCCAAAACTTCTCCTGGCAATCTTCTGTCAAGCTCACCTTAATGGGTCCTGGCCTCCCCCCTTCCTCATCCCATTCCCTCTAATCCCTCTCTCTCTCCTTCCTCCCCCTTGGTTGTTCAGGGACTGGGGCCTCCTGGCCCATAACCTTCAGGCCCCCTTTGTTTTTATCTGTCCTCTCATCGGCCTGTTATTTTTCAGTTGTTCCTTTTCTTTTACTGTCCCTTGGGCTCCCTTGCCCCGCCCTTCTATCTCTATACTTCTTTCCTTCTGTCTCTCCAGCGTGCAGAGCTGAGGTGGAGAAGGACTCAACGGCCATTTCTGGCCAGCCTACCCAGCACCACAACGCGCTGGGCCCCATGTGCGCGCTGATGACACCAACCCCCCCTCCAAAAAAAAATGTCTGCCATGGGGTGCCAGTCTCCGGCAGACACCCAACAGTGATGAATGGTGAAGATACACAGGAAGATCAAGAATTACAGTAGCTACGTAATTTTCATTTTTTGCTTTCTAGATCCAGGTCCTGGAGTTTTCTGGCGAGACGCGTTGTCCCTCTCCTGGAAAGGGAGATACCTTTACTCTTTCCCTCCCTTCCTGCTCCTTCAGAAGGTCCTTCTCAAGTTGCAAGTAGAGGGAGCAGCAGTGATCCTCGTGGCCCCACTATGGCCACGACAGATTTGGTTCCCATTGCTGCAACAGTTGTCTGCTGAATCTCTGATTCCCTTGCCATTGAGCACAGTGCACCCATCTGCTCTCCCAGGATGAAGGGACCTTGTTTCACCAAAACCTTCGATCCCTGCATCTCCACGCATGGCTCCTGAGGACCTAGCCAGACTCCGTTTCGGGGTCTCGGACAAGGTCACTAATATTCTGGTGGCTGCCAGGAAACCCTCCACCAGAGCAGCTTATGCCATGAAGTGTAAACATTTTTGTCTGTGGGCTGTGGCCCAACATCTCAGTTCCTTGGCCTGTCTGGTGAACTCACTCCACAAGTACCTGTTGTCACTCTTGGACTCAGGATTGGGTTGTTCCTCCATTAAAGTGCATTTAACAGCCATTTCTGCCTACCATCTTCCTGTTCAAGGCAGAACTGTAGCACAGATGGAGATAACCTGTACCTTTCTCAGGGGAATCCTCCTATACAAGAAACCTCCCACAAGGGAACCCATCCCTCCTTGGGACTTGTTGTTTGTAGTGGAAAAGCTGACCTTACCCCAGTTTGAGCCAGCTGCGGATTGCGAGCTTCACTTTCTTTCATGGAAAGCATTATTTTTAGTTGCTGTTACTTCTGCTAAAAGGATTTCTGAGCTGCAGGCCCTGATGTGCAAGGAGCCTTATTTAGTGTTTCACAAGGACTGGGTGACCTTTAGAACTAATCCTAAATTCTTACCAAAAGTGGTACCTGAGTTGACTTTGAATCAGGACATCTGTTTTCCAGTGTATTACCCTGATCACTCAAACCAGGGGGGAGGCTCTTCTCCATACTTTTGATGTTCACCGCATTTTGCGGGGTTTTTTGTCCAAATCAAAAGACTTCAGACATTCTGATCAGTTGTGCGTTTCCTTTGCTCCCAGGATCCAAGGAGCTCCTGTAGCCAAACAGACCCTTCCAAAATGACTCGTCAGTTGCAGCTCCTTTTGTTACCAGAAGTACAACAAACCCTTGCCGGGCTCAGTGAAGGGTCACTCCATGACGGGAGTAGTGGCTTCCTTTGCCGCCCTCAGAAATGTGTCTGTGGCTGACATCTGTGCAGCAGCCTTGTGGCACACAGTCCACACATTCATCAGACACTACATTCTGGACATTTCCTCTAGACACAGAGCAGGCTTCGGCCTTGCAGTTTTGCAGGGACTCCTCTCATACAGGTACTTCCGTCTTCACTATTTCCTTTCCTCCACCCGAGACTAGTCTGGTGTCCTGTACTACTTGGGACTCAGTCCTATATGTGTTACCTGCTGCAGGAGCTGACTCTCGAAGTAGTAAGATAGTACAGCTACGTAAGAAGTTACCTTAACAGTAGATATTTGAGAGAAGCTCTTGCAGCAGTTATGCTTCCCGCCCTCCTTCCCCCTAGAAGTTTCTCTCCTGCAATTGGCTTATATTGGCAACATTCTGATTGCTCTATGAGGTATTGGCCTTGGTTCTCTGGTTCTGATCACCTTCCATCCTGATGCCGGAGTCTCCGGCAGGAGAACTGGGGCACGCCGGGGACCACCCACCCTTTATACCATACGTAATGTCGGGGGCAGGCAGACATCAGGGGGGGCGGTCCCCGCAATAGTCTGCTAGTTAGAAGTTTTCCATGGGGTCCTGCCACTTGTTGGCTACAGTCCTATATGTGTTACCTGCTGCAAGAGCTTCTCTCGAAGATGTACTGTTATGGTAAGTTCTTATGTAACTGTACTTGGTCCCATTTTAGTGGGACCAGTGAGCTATCTTATAGCCCTAGCTCTTTATTCGTTACTAGTTGTCAGATACATTGCTCTTCCTCCTCAAAAAAAAAAAAAAAAATACTGAGGTGGTTGGGGTTTGCACCGCCATATATCATGCGGACAACACCATGCATCGATGCTAAGCTTAGACAGCCCCATAAGTTCTGGTTCCCACAGGGTCATGTCACCTCTGGCTCCAAGATTACAGAGTGTTACTCAATGGAAAAGGTATTCTTGAAGATCTAGCATTACAGTATGTAACTTTTCTTTTGTCTTTCTAGTTTACAGGAATCCATTTTAACTCAGGTGCAGCAGATTGTTAAAGTAGAAGTGGGCCAAGCAATGAAAGAGCAGCAAGCTGTTGTCACATCCAGCATCATGCAGGCCATGCGTTCAGCTGCAGGGACTCCTATTCCATCCTCACACCTGGACTTCCAGTCTCAGCAGGCCCAAATCCTGCAGCTGCTGCAGCAGGGCCAACTCAACCAAGCTTTCCAGCAGGTAGGGACTGCTCCAGTTGAGTGTGTGCTCACTGAAGGGGGAAAAGAGCCTGTGCTCTGCTTTGAAAACACAGTATATAACTTACACATTTGAAATTTTGCCCACATGAATAGCCTGTGAGACATCTTTTTCATAGAGGTCCCAGGGAGCAGCAGCAAAGTGCTACATTTTTTCATAGAACCCACATACTGAAACTGCATAAAAGAATTAGTTGCATATTATATCAATATAGAAAAAATGGATAGACTGATTACAGAGTGTATGGTGCAGCAGTTACACGGAAAGTACCCAGGGCAAGCACAGAAGCATCCCTCCAGGAGTCAGTTTCCAAAGCAGTCATAGGTAGCATTGAGATGTGCTCGAGGCGCAGTAGTTTGTCAGAAGGTTTGGATAAGAAGATATTGTACAAGTACATTGCAGTTCACTGGCTAGCGACAAGAGGATCCAAGTATCCTGTTGGGGACCCTCCAGAAACCTCCACTGTGTCCTGGCCCCATGGTGATTGACCTTGTAAAGCTGAGCTGCCTTGAAGGTTCAGAGAAAAAGGGGAAGTCCAGGCAGAGTATGGCATTCCCACATTTGAAGCCACATCCATTAGAGCTAGCTGAGTCTCCTGGTGCTCAGTTCTCTTCTCTAACAGGACACATGCATGCTGAATATTCATTCCCTTCATCATATCCAATGATTCAGACTAGGGGGGTGTTGTTAGGAGAACCATGTTCATATCTCACCCAAGCCACTGACTCCCTTTGTAAACCTGAACACGTCAGTTGAGTTGTTAAAGGTGTGTTTCTGCCCAGCTGTAAAAATGGGTAGAAGCAAGACTCCAGTGCAAAAATGCTGCATCTCCATTGGGCTATCTTTGGTAAATGAAGTATTTTGATAAGGAGTAATATTGCAGATTATCAGATCTTCCAGGAATGTATCTTCACCATTAATTTCCACTAATGGATCTGTGCTGGTGGGACTAGAACCCTGCAGGAGCCATACATTTCCAAGAGGGCTGACGTCAAGGCAAGCTGTGCACATGCACGGCGCTATGGAATCGCTCACAGCATCAGGCTTACCTCGGCACCAGCCCCCAACCACCTCGATTCCTTTTTTTCCCCGTCGTTGAATGTACTTCAGTGACAACGTCGCTCACCCTTCAGGAATCGGAACTTCATGTCATATGACAGCTGCTTCAGTTTGTTTTAGTTTTAGTTGTTTAAAGCCAGAATTTATTAATCTTCCTGGACATAAAGTCTCCGCCACTCATTCACTCTAATTGGACTATGCCGGAGGCGCTAGGACTGAGCAGGAGCCAAAAATCTTCAGGAGGGCAGGCACCGAGGTAGGGCTGCGAGGAGTGGCACCACAAGCCTGGCTCACACCATATAGGCTACCTCGGTGTCGACCCTCACAGCCACCTCAGTTCCTTTTTTCCCACCGAGTGCACTTCAGTGACGACGTCACTCACCCGCCGGAAGTCACATCTTCATGTCTATACGACAGCAGCTATAGTTGTTTAGTATTTGTTAGGTTTTATTTATTTTAGTAATTCAATATTGAATAAAGTCATTTTTGTCAAAGAAGTCTTTAGCCCTCCTTCGACGGAGTCAACCATGAACAGGGCAGGTGACGGAGATCTTGGCATGAAAACTGTGTTATCAGCAGGGTTGGGTCTGGTCCGCCGCCTCTATGGGGGAGGTGTCTGACTATGGACAGACCGGGGGATGGATGGTTCTCCTGAAAGCACAAAAAGCAGTCCCATTCTCGATCTTCGTCGAGAGCTGTAGGCCGCTCGACCTCGAGTTCTTCTTCAACCTCCCGATCAAAGAAGAAACTGTACCACTCGAGGTCGCCCTCTGGTATGTTTGCACATTGATCGTCATTAGCTAGGGGCAAGGGTTCAACTCTGACTTCTCCGGGGTCTCCTATGGCCTTTGTTCCTGGTGACTGGCATCTTCAACTGCGAAGTCCCTCTCCGCCTCATAAGGGGTCCTCCAGTGAGCAGTTTCAACTGGGCCGCTCCTATGGAGCAGTGGGTTTGGCAGTTGTCCCACCTGCCTGAGCTGGCGAGTCCATTGCCAGGGCCTTCAGGCCTACCGGTTTCGACCTACGGGCAGGGCAGTTGGGACTTCCTAGTCGCGTGGCACCCTCTTCAGTGCCGTCGATGCCGTGCTCTGGTGCTTTTCCCCCTAATATGGCTGTGGCACAGGGGCCAGCACGGGTGCCATTCTCTCTCCGCTGAATTTTTCAAGTTTTCTCTCCGAGTGGGTTGTAGGATCCCTGGTCCCAGGATGCTGGATGCGCCTTGATGCTGCCAGGATGGCTGGGGTTCTCGACTCCACCCGCAGAGCCCTCTTCCTCTCTTCCCCCCTTTCCTATTTACTCTGTCCCTCTGGTACTTGTAGGAGATGATATTGAGCCTGATCGTGATCTTTGATTGGCAGATGACTTTAACGGCAATTCCTCTCTAGGAGTGGCTAATAAACCTTCTCTTCCAGCAGAGCCTCTGGTCAAGGACCTTTCCTTTAAGTCTCTGCTTAAGAATATGAATACCACACTCACTCTCTCTCCAGACTTCTGAAATTGAGCCTGGGAAATTGCTGCGTCTCCAGTGTCTGCAAGTTCCGGATATTCCTGTGGCATTAACTCCTCCCGTGCAAATCTCTTTTTGAGACACTCTCACAAATGGTGTGGGATAATTCGGCAGTTATTCCTTCCGTAGCTAAATCCATAAACAGGAGGGACACCCCCCCCCCCCCGGATCTACCAATCTTGGCCTCTCAAGCCTTTGCTGATGCCATAGTTGTCCTGGCAGAGAATGACAAGGCTGTTCTTACTCAAGAATCTATGGCACATCCAGTGAATAAGGAATCATGTAAGATTGAAACTTTGGGGAAGCGAGTCTTCGCTGCTTCCACCCTGGGTATGCGCAATGCTAGCTACCAGGGTTATTTCTCTCAGTATGAGTTATACCCTCTGGCACTCGCTCAGAGCCACTGTAGAAGCTCTTCCGGATTTGAAAGTTAGCACAGAGCTTCTCAAAACCATTACAAGAGGCATTGACTCCAACAATCAGCAGCTTAAAGCCAATATGGATGCCTTTGACACTGCTTCCAGGGCAGCAGCAGCTGGCATTTGCACCTGATACCACTTGTGGTTACAAACATCGGGATTCACAAATGATGCCCAACAGAGAATTATTGAGTTTAGCATTTGATGGAACTTACCTGTTTGGCCCTCAAGTCGAGCAGGCACTAGAGGCCACACAGAAAACTAGAACAGCTATGAAAACGGCCAGGCTGCCATCTACAGCCCCTCAATAGGGCAGGAAGCGGCAGCAGTTTCATAACCATCAGTCCTTTCGTGGCAAAGGTAGAGGGGCTTCAACAGAAATCAAGCCCCCCAGCCACAAAAGAAAATGCAGCAGAAGGCACAGGGCCCAAAAGTGCCTAGTGCCTCCCTCTGAGAATCTGACCCATGTCCCCACCTCAACTTTCTGAGGGGGACTCTTCCTCGGCAGTAGGAGGGCATCTGACTCAGTTTTACAACCAGTGGAAGTCAGTTACGTCAGGCAAACGGGTGCTCAGGATAATCCGCGACAGTTACTCTCTAAATCTTTCAGAAACTCCTCCGGATCATTCACCCAAATGACTGCCCAGGCTTTCTGTCTCTCGGTCAGACCTTCTTGTTTCTGAGATTCAAGGCCTTCTGTACAACAGGGCAGTAGAAGTAGATCTTATCTGTGTCAATCTTCACCATTCATCACCTTTGGGTATATTAGCCGGAGGTCATGACACCGCGGGAGCCTTTTTTTTTTTCTTTTTTTTTTTTTGGTTGGGTGGAGCCGACACACCATCGGCACTGTCCTCGAGGCCGACGCACTGCTTGGCGCTCACGGGTTGGCCATTAGGTGCTGTCGACTCCACCCTCCTTCCAGTTCATCTCCCGCCATCGAAGTCACCTCGCGGGAAGCTTGGAAGAAGATTTTGAGGCCTACCTGCTTGCAGTTTTATCGACCCATCGCTTTTCTCAGTTCGCGTCAAGTCCGCCGGTTCCTTCCTGCTGGTTCTGTTTGCCATACTGTACGACACCCGGTAAGGCCTTTCCAGTTATTCTGTTTTCTACGACGTTGAGTCTGTTTTTGGTGTTTTTTCTCCATAGGTCATGTCTCAGTCGGAGGGCAAGAAATCTTCCAAGACTGGATGGCCCCCATGCATTGATGCCCATGCAGCCATAAATGTTCCGTCACCAACCAGCACCACTCATTGCCTTGCGTGTTCTGGCCCGCTCACTACACGGATTCGGCGACGCCTGTTTCCCGCGGACCGAGAGTAGTCGAACAACGCTATGGAAAGTGGGCGGCTCACACCTTCCGCTGGGTCTATACCATCGGGCCAAGTCATATTCTCTCTGCCTTTTCTCTGGGTCCCCTCCCGGTTCTATACGAACCAAGGAGGAGGGAGCCTTGGCTTTTCCCAGCCTAGCCATGGCCGAGGCTCCTCCCAGGGGACGTAAGGGAGGCACCGTTATGGCAATCGCCCCTTCAGGGGTAAAGGCTCCCCTGGTGTCGGACCTGCGGCTTGGAAGGCCTGGATCAGCGCCGTCAGTCGGTGCATTGTGGGCCTCGGTGGCGCTTCGCAATGCTGTGGGTTCTGATGGCACTGTTGCCAGCGCCAGCCGGGTCGCTACGCTGCGGGTTGCTGTTGGCGCCTCGCTTGGCGCGCTTGATAGTCTTTCTCCCGCCTGTGCCATTCGCAGCCGAGGTTGGGCGAGCACCGTGTCCACCTCTGAGTCATTCGCGGCTCTGAGCGAGGTCATGGCACCATGGGGGTTCCAGATCTCGACACCGAGACCGCTGTTGGCGGGACCACTTGCAGCACCATGGGGCTGGGTGGCACCATTCTCGGCGCCGATGAATGGTGGAGATATACAGAAAGATCATAATTATGGTAGGTACGTAATTTTCATTTCTGCTGGATCAACGGAACACAGGTTTCAAACAACATGAAGTCTTGATGTATTGTGACATATTCTGACCTATGCAGTTAGCCCCAGCACTTGAACTGCTCCAGAGAGGAAAGAGTTAATTTCTATGCAAGGCATTTGTCATGAGTTTTAAATCTGATTTTAAGACTTATTTGTTTTATTAATTTTTTTCTGTACGATTTTAATTTGTTATTGTTTATATTGGAATTTACTGTAAAGCACCTTGATAATCTGAAAGGTGGTCAAGAAATAAATTTTACCTTACCTTGAGCTTGAGCTCGGATTTCAAACCTCTGTCTGTGGTGCCTCAGAGTGTAACCATTAGATTCTTTACTCCACCTAACTGTGAAGTCACTTCGGTAAAGTGTCACAACGCGTCAGTTTTTCAACCGATTTGTTTATTTTTGGTTTCGAGCCTCTGTCTACGGTACAGTAAGTAGTGAACCATAATTTCTGTTTTTTCTCTGTGGAAATTGTAAACTTCTGTTCTTTTGCGGTCGGTCCAGTTGGGAACTGACCCTTTGTGTTTAAATTTATCTTCTGGGATTATAGTAGTGTTTTTTTGGTGTCTTTCCACAATCCGTGACACGGTTTGATAACCGATAGGGGTGTATTACCTGGCAAAACAAAGCTGTAAAGGGTTATTTTTTCTAGCCTGGCCATGTCTGAGAAACCCAAGAAAAAAATGGTCCCACTGGGTTTCAGCATTGTACAGAGCATGGGGAGGCCTTTGCTAAGGCTGACCCCCACCTTGTCTGTGTTTATTGTCTGGGGTTTGACCACCTCAAAACAGACTGCTAAATCTGCAAAAATTTTCTTAAGGCCACCCTAGAAAAAAGATTGGGTAGGCTAAAGGAAAAGGAGGCAGAGAAGTCCACTGATCCAGATGGCTAGCCCAGTTCGGTTCCGACCGAACCTGAGGAGGTGCCCACTGACCTGGGCGAGACGTCCTCGGGCCAAAGAAGATCAGACCCTAAGGGGTCAGTTCCGTCAAAAAGATGAAAAAAGTCAGCCAGTTCGGATCCCGCACCCCTTACTCCAACTGCTGAAGAAATAGCCAAAGCGATCAGTATTGTGTAATCACTTCTTCCTGATCTGACCAAACCAGTGCCATCGGTTAGACACTCGGTTCGGTTGGATCCAGCTCCATCGGATTATGATCTGGATGCTTACTGTGAATTGGTGTGGGAAGGGGACGAAGAATTACCGGATGATGATGATGACGACCATAATTATGGAGGTGTAGATGAGCCCATTGAACCGGACATCTTCCCAGACAGACCTGCCAGTGTCTCTCCTCCAAGGCTTTCTGAGTCCCAATCTCACTTTTTGTTTTACAAAAAGGTGGCCGAAACCCTCCAGCTCCCTATGGTTGAAGCTGTTGAGGAGGAAGAGCCTGATTTTGTGGAGATGATGGACATCCCAGAGTCCAAGAGGTTGTCTATTCCTTTCCATAAATCCCTGGGGGAAACAGACACAAAAGATTCTACAGCCTCCAAATTCTTTACCTCCTGTGGATAAGAGAATGGACAGAAGGTATATGCTGTTAGGCTCAGGTACGGAGTTTTTATCCAGTCATTGCAGCCATGTTGGAGTAGTGCAGGCTGTAGCCTGTGACAGGGCAAATATACCTTTGGCTTCACACACCCCAGATAAAGACTCCAGGAAGGTGGATGCCATGGCCAAGAAACAATACTTGGCATCCTCCTTGGGACTCAGGCAGGCTAATTATATGGCCTACACAGCCAGATACCAGAAGTCCAGGTGGGATGTGGTTCTGGAACTGGCTAAACAGGCTTCCCCCCAGCTAGCCAAAGAGCTGGAGAAGGTGGCTACTGATGGGATTGAGGCATCCAAAGTGCAGTTCCATGCTGCTGCAGACTCTCAACGGTGTGGCATCGAGAGTCATGGCTACATCTGTGTGTCTCAGGAGATTTGCTTGGCTCAGATGCACTAGCCTTTCATAGCTAAGGCCATGGATTTCCCTCTGGTGGGTAACACTCTATTTGGGGAATAGACAGAGGCTTACATGAAAAAGATGGATGAGTACAGGACCACCTACAGGAGTCCACAGGCCAAGGAACGGCAAGCCACTCCTCAAAAGCAGCAGTCTACGGGCAGGCCCTTTCACAGGCCCTTCTACCAAGCCCAGGCCTCCTCTCCCTTCCCACAGAGGGGTTCTTTCAAGGGAGAGGTAGGAGGGGGATGGGCAGGGCTGCATCTTCTTCCCAGTCCAAGGCTTCTGCCAAACAGACACCCTGATATGTCAGCCCGGTCGACTCCCCAACTCCAGTAGGAGGCAGGCTGGCTTACTGTTTCCAGGCCTGGAAGTTTGTTACCTCAGACAGGTGGGTCCTGGAGGTAGTAAGCCAAGGATTGGCCCTCAGTTTAAAGAAGTTTCCAAAAATGAGGGTCAGATCTTTTCCACCTGCAAACATCTCCGAAACCACTGCTCTAGAAGCAGAGGTTTCCTCTCTGCTGGCTCTCGGAGCCGTGAAGAGAGTTCCTACTCTACACAGGGGCAAGGGTTTGTACTCCAGATATTTCCTTACCCCAAAAAATACAGGGGAGTGGGGACCCATCCTAGACCTAAGGTATCTGAACAAGCACATCTTCAAACCAAAGTTCAAAATGGTGACTCTGGGAGAAATTCTTTCCTCTCTGAGGCAAGGAGATTGGTTAGCATCCCTGGACCTGAAGGATGCCTGTTTCCACATTCCTATCAGGTGCTCCCACAGTACGTACCTCAGGTTTGAGTTGCCTTCAGACCATTATCAGTTCAGAGCCATGCCTTTCGGCTTAACATCAGCTCCAAGAGTGTTTACCAAGTACCTTGCAGTAGTAGTGGCCTTCAGGGTTTTCTTCTCAATCTGCCAAAGTCGGTTCTCGAACCAGTACAACTCCTCACTTTCATAGGGATAGAGCTGGATACTGTTCAAGCAAAAGCCTTCCTCGCATTAGCAAGGGTAAAGGCCCTTACAGATCTTGCTTCCCTTTTCATCCTCTGGTCTCTCGCCCAGCAAGACATTTTCTTCAACTCCTAGGCCACATGGCAGCTTCCACTGCAGTGGTACAAGGAGCAAGGTTCCAAATGAGGGACATTCAGTTTCACCTAAGGTCTGTTTGGTCTCAGAAAAAAAGATTCTCTTACCAAATTGGTTCCAGTGACTCAGACTCTGGTCCAAGTTCTCCAGTGGTGGCTGGATCAGGACAATCTCAGACAAGGTGTCCCATTCCTCAGTCAATCTCATTCAGTGGTACTGACCACAGATGCTTCCCTCCTGGGCTGAGGAGCCCACCTAGGACATCTCACAGCACAGGGTGTTTGTTCTCCACAAGAGTCTCTTCTGCATATCAATCTTCTGGAACTCAGGGCAGTATTCCTTGCCCTTCGGGCTTTCTCGGACTCAGTAAGGGACAAGGTGGTTCAGGTCAGGACAGACAACACCACCACCATGTGGTACATCAAGCAAAGGGGCACTCGGTCTACGGCCTTGTGCACGGAGGACATGAAAATATGGTCTCTGGCCTCATCTTTGCAAACCTCCCCAATAGCAGTCCACCTCCCAGGGAAGGATAGTGTGTTAGCAGATGCTCTGAGCAGAATCTCCCAGGGCCATCATGAATGGACCTTGGATCCCCTCATAATGAAAGTAATCTTCACCAGGTGGGGGCACTCCAGAGATAGATCTCTGCACACCCCCAGACAATCACCAACTTCCCCTCTTCTGCTGCAGACCCCCAGTCCTAGGGACTGTTCCCCTGGATGCCCTGATATTGGATTGGGAAGGCAAGTTCCTTTATGCCTTTCCCCTGTTGTTCAGTGTTCTAGTCAAGATCAGGTCACAGCCCTACACAGTGATTCTACTGGCTCCAGACTGGGCCAGATATCATTTGTATCCTCTGTTGTTGTCCCTAGCAGTCTCACTCCCCCTGTCTCTTCCCAAAAGACACAATATCCTAACTACTTTTCTGGGGAGGATCTGGTAATCTGGTCTCTCAATCTCAAGGCCTGGCTCTTGATGAGTTAGAATATGCAAGCCTGCCTTTTTTCTCAGGGAGTTTTGGAAATCCTTAAGGATTCTCAGAAACCCTCTTGCAGAAAGACGTACAATTCCAAATGGAAAAGATTCAGCATTGGTGTTCCCATAAGGATATTCTACCAAATGCTGCTAGCATTGCTACACTTTTGGATTACCTAGTTCACCTCAATGGCTTAGGACTTAGGCCAGCCGCTTTAAAAGTTCATCTAGCAGCTCTCTCTGCATTCTTGTCAGCAGGGAAGGGCTCTTCTCTGGCTTCTCACCCTGTCTTTGCTAAGGTCTTTAAAGGTCTGGTTCATATCAGCCTTACTTTTAGAGAGCCTACTCCGGCTTGGGATCTCAATATTTGCATTGCTCAGTTTATGCAGCCAACCTTTGAACCTCTGGCTTCGACCGAGCTTAAGTACCTGACCTGGAAAACTGTGTTTCTGGGAGCATGGATATGTTGTTCATCCACACTGTTTGGCATGAAAAAATTACTCACCTTAGTAATGTTGTTTCTTCTAATGGAGTCTTGCTATATTCTGACATATGCAGTGAGTCCCAACCTTCGAACTGCCCCGGAGATGAAAGAGTTAAACTTTCCATGCCAGGCATGGAACGCTGAGCTCGAGCTCGGTTGAGACTCTGTCTGTTGTTCTTCAAACTCAAACCGTCAGATCTTTACGAGCTAAACTCACTAAGATCCTGTGTGGAAGCTGTAAACCTACACTAGCCAACTGGCTATCAAACATAAAATACATTTTTTGGTCCCAAAACAAAGACTCAAGTCAGGAGACCCAAAAAATGAAAAACATAACACCAACTCACCCCAAGAAGAAAAGGGATGAAACAACAAGGTGGGCATCTACTAAGTGCCAACACTGCACTGCCCACCCACATCCCAAAAACAAAGGTTCTGAGAGGGGCAGGCGGGGGGAGGTCAGAATATAGCAAGACTCCATTAGAAGAAACAACATTACTAAGGTGAGTAATTTTTCTTCCAACAACATGAAGTCTTGCTATATTCTGACATATGCAGACTATAAAGCAGTACCTCCATGGAGGAGGGACAGAACCTGCTTAGAAATAGGCTTTGAAGCACAGTTGTGTTAAACCGAGCATCACTCCTAGCCTGGATGTCCAGGGAGTAATGCTTGGTAAAAGTGTGAACTGTTTTCCAGGTAGCTGCTTGACATATCTCTAGAATAGGATGTCCCTGGCAGCAGCCAGGAAGCAGCTGTGCCTCTGGTAGAGTGAGCCCTCAGGCCTGAGGGAGGAACCTTACCCAGTTTTTCATAGCAAAATTGGATACAAGAGACAATCCACCTGGCAATGGATCTTTTAGTGGCAGGTTTCCCTTTACCAACCTCAAACGGTTGGAGGGAGTCAAACCTGTGACCCTTGGTATGCTCTATGTAGTAAATAAGGGCTCTTTTCACATCTAAACTGTGTAGTCTCCTCTCGCCAGAGGAGGAATGGCCAATGAAGTACACTGGAAGAGACATAGATTGATTAAGGTGGAAATCTGAAACCACCTTAGGCAAGAACTTCCTGTTAGTCCTGAGGACCACCTTATCTCTATGAAAGGAGATAAAATCAGGCTCCACTGACAAGGCTTGTAATTCACTTATGCGTCTGGCAGAAGTGATGGCTACCAGAAACACAGTCTTCCTAGTCAGGTACTTAAGGTCTGCTGAAGACAAAGGCTCAAAAGGGGGTTGCATAAGCTGAGCAATGCAAACATTAAGGTCCCAGGCAGGGGCAGGGTCCCTGAATGGAGGGTTGGTGTGAAGCATTCCCTTGAAAAACTTGGAAAATATAGGGTGAGCTGAAAGAGAAGAGGGCTTACCTGCTGAAATAAAAGCAGACACAGCTTCCAGATGCACCTTCAGTGTAGCTGGCCTCAGCCCCAAGCTATTTAAATGGACCATATAATCAAGGACTGTGGGTAGATCAGCAGATTCTGGGGAAATATGCTTACCAGAGCACCATATGGAAATCTTTTCCATTTGGAATTATAAGTAGCCCTGGTGGAAGGTTTTCTAGAAGCCTTCAGGATGTCCATTACTCCTTGGGAAAGGTGTAAATCAGCAAACTCTAACTCTTCAAGAGCCAGGCCTTGAGATTGAGAGATTTGAGGTTCGGGTACCAAACCCTCCCCTGAGCACAGGTTAACAGGTTGTAATTCCTGGGAAGACACAGCGGAAGATGGACTGCTAAGGACAGTAGGAGTGGATACCAGGGCTGTCTGGCCCAGGCCGGAGCAATCAGGATCATCTTGTAGGGTTGAGATCTGATTTTTAACTAGCACTTTGAACAGGAGAGGGAAGGGGGGGAAAAGCATAGAGAAACTTCCCTTCCCAATTGAGAACTAAGGCATCCAGGGGGACTGAGCCCAACACTGGGGGCCTGCAGCAAAAAAGGGGAAGTTGGTGATTGTCTGGGGCTGCAAAAAGATCTATCTGTGGGGTGCCCCATCTGGAAAATATCACCTCCAAGACCAGGGGGTCCAGTGACCATTCGTGATGGCCCTGGGAAATCCTGCTGAGAGCATCTGCCAGGACATTGTCCTTGCCTGGGAGGTGAACTGCCGTGAGGGAGATGTTCAGGGAGTAAGCCAGAGACCACAACTTCATTGCTTCGATGCACAAGGCCGTAGACCAAGTGCCTCCTTGTTTGTTGATGTACCACATTGTGGTGGTGTTGTCTGTTCTGACCTGTACAACTTTGTTCTGAACAGATTTGGAAAAAGCTTGAAGTGCTAGAAATACTGCTCTGAGTTCCAACAGATTGATGTGGAGCAGAGATTCCTGAGGGGACCACAACCCCTGGGTGGTGAGGTCGCCCATGTGAGCCCCCCATCCCAAGAGGGAGGCATCTGTACTAAGGATTAAAGAGTGAGACTGAGTGACAAAGGGAACCCCTTGTCTCAGGTTGTTCTGATCCTGCCACCAGTGTAGGGCCTGGATCAGGGTTTGAGTTACTGGGATCAGTTTGGTCAGAGGGTCCTTCCTTTGAGACCAAAAGGCTCTCAAATGGAACTGAATGTCCCTCATCTGACATCTTGCTCCCTGCACTACTGCTGTAGAAGCAGCCATGTGCCCTAGGAGCTGTAGAAAATGCCTTGCTGGTCGAGATACCTGCAGGGTGAAAGAGGAGGCCAGAGAGACCAGGGTCCTTGCCCTGTCCAGGGGAAGGAAGGCTCTGGCCTTCTCTGTGTCTAGCTGTGCACCTATGAAGGTGAGGAGCTGGACAGGCTCTAGAACTGACTTTGGAAGATTTAGAAGGAAACCCAAAGAAGTGAGCAGTTGCTGAGTTATCTGTAAGTGTAACTTGACTTGGTCTGGGGACTGGCCTACTATGAGCCAGTCGTCCAGGTAAGGGAAGATGGCAATTTTCTGCCTTCTTAGAGAAGCAACTACTACTGCCAGGCATTTTGTGAATACCCTTGGAGCAGAGGTGAGGCCAAAGGGCATTGCTCTGAACTGGTAGTGGCCTGAGGGCAGCTCGAAGCTGAGGTACTTTCGATAGGAGCTTCTGACGAGAATATGGAAGTAGGCATCCTTGAGGTCCAGGGACGCTAGCCAGTCTCCTGGCCTTAGAGAGGGTAGAATAATTCCCAGAGTCACCATTTTGAATTTTGGTTTTAAAAGGTGCTTGTTTAAGTATCTGAGATCCAGGATGGGCCGCCATTCTCCTGTCTTTTTTGGGGTAAGGAAGTACCTGGAATACAATCCTTTGCCCTGGTGTAGGGGTGGGACCCTTTCCACAGCTCTTAGAGCTAGGAGGGAAGAGACCTCTGCTTCTAAGGCAAGTGCCTCTGAAGGATTTGCAGGTGGAAAGGATCTGGTTCTCATCTTTGGAAACTTTTTGAAGCTGAGAACCAGTCCCTGGCTTACTACTTCCAGGACCCATTTGTCTGATGTCAGAGACTCCCAGTCCTGGACAAAGTAAGCCAGCCTGCCCCTCACAGGTAGCTGAGAATCGGCCCTGGCAACCCCATCAGGGTGCCTGCTTGGCAGGGGCTTTGGGCTGACGGGTGGAAGCAGGCCTGCTTGTACCCCGTCTGCCTCTCCCTCTAAAGAACCCCCTCTGGGCATAAGCAGAAGAGGAGGCCTGGGCTTGGTAAAAAGGCCTATGAAAAGGCCTGCCCCTGCCCCTGGGAAGCTGCTTTTGAGGAGTGGCCTGCCTTTCCTTGGCCTGTGCACTCCTATAGGTGGTCCTATACTCATCCATTTTCTTCATATAATTCTGTGTCTGCTCCCCAAACAGAGAATTACCCACAACAGGAAAATCCATGGCCTTAGTCTGGGTATCCTGTGACAGGCTAGTACATCTGAGCCAAGCCATTCTTCGAAGTGCCACAGATGTAGCCATGACTCTTGATGACACATCATTTGAGTCCACTGCAGCATGGAATTGCACCTTGGATGCCTCATTACCATCAATAGCCACCTGCTCCAGCTCCTTGGCAAGCTGGCCAGGGACCTGTTTTGCTAAAGCCATGACAGTGTCCCATCTGGATTTCTGATATCTAGCCACATAAGCCATGTAATTTGCCTGTCTGAGTCCCAAGGATGCTGTCATGTACTGTTTCTTTGCCATGGCATCAATCCTCCTGGAGTCCTTGTCTGGGGTGTGAAGCCAAGGGAATATTTGCCTTGTCACAGGCTGCAGCCTGCACTACCCCAACATGGCTGCATTGTTGTGTAGGAACTCCCTGATCAGAGCCTGACAATGTGTACCTCTTGTCCATTCTCTTATCCACAGGAGGTATAGTGTTAGGAGTTTTTAGAATTTTAAATGTCTGTTTCCCAAAAGATTTATGCAAGGGAATAGACAGCCTCATAGACTCTGGGATATCCATCATTTCTACAGAGTCAGGCTCCTCTTGATCATCCACAGCTTCCTCCATAGGGAGCTGGAGGGTTTCAGCCACTTTTTTATAAAACATAAAATGAGAAAGGGACTCAGAAAGCCTAGGAGGAGACAGACACTCCTGAAGGTCTGTCTGGGGAGATGTCCGTTCAATGGGCACATCCAGACTTTCAAATCCACATTCACTCTCCTCATACCCTCTTCCCCTCCTCCTCTGGTTCATAATACCCTAAATCATACTTTGAACCGTGGAACCAGCCGAACTCAAGTGCTACATTTGATGGTGCCGGTTCGGTCGGAACCGGGAAAGCGATTGACAGTTTTGATCGCTTGGTTATTTCTTCAGCAGCTGGAAAGGAAAGTTTTGGCTCCACACCAGCTGATTTTCTAGTCCTTTTGCTGGAACTGACCTCAGAGTCGGATCTCCTTTGCCGAAGAAGTCTCGCCTGGTCAGAGGGCACTCTTCTGGTTCGGTTTGAACCAAACCGCTGGCCATCCGTTCAGCGGACTTTTGGCCTCCTTTCCTGAGCCTACCAGCTTTCTTCCAGGGTAGCTGCAGGAAATTTTTACAAATCTGGCAGTCTGTTTGAGGTGGTCAAACCCTCAGACACAACACAGGTGGTGTGGGATCAGCCTTGGCAAGACTTCCCACACACACTACAGTGTTGAAACCCAGTGGCCCGGTTTTTCTTGGGTTTCTCAGACATAGTGCCAGTCCCATCCAAACCTACCCTTTATGGCAATCCGCCAGGCAAGACCCTCTTATCGGTTCCCAACCGTGTCATTGGTCATGGAAAAACGTAATAAAACTGCTTTTTAGAACCGATAAGAACCGTAACCACACTCTAAAAGTACAATTTAAGATTTTTAAACAACTTGATCGGTTCAAACCGAACCGATGGAACCGCCTACAAGTTCCACACAGAATAGAGTAAAATATAACCTATCTAGTACTCACAAATACCACAGACAGAGACTGAACCGACAGGTTACGGTTTTAATTTCGCTAAAACCGAGAAAACGGTACTTTAACCGACAAAATGAACCGAGCAGAAGGAGAAATCTCCGGAGCGACTGTTCAGTGAGGTGGAGTAAAGAATCTGATGGCTTGAGTTTGAAGAACAACAGACAGAGTCTCAACCGAGCTCGAGCTCAGCGTTCCATGCCTGGCATGGAAAGTTTAACTCTTTCATCTCCGGGGCAGTTTGAAGGTTGGGACTCACTGCATATGTCAGAATATAGCAAGACTTCTTGTTGTTTGAATGTCCCTTTCCTCTTTAAAACAGCTGGTAGTCTTCAAGCTAGCTCCTCCCACCCACCCGGCGGTATATACCTCGGCTCTGCCCCATGGCGCCAGATCTTCCTTTCTGCTGGAAGATGCAGGTTGCCTCCCTCGTACTATCGCGTTTCATAGGCCCTGGCTTTCAAATCTTCAGTTTTACTGAAATTAAAACTCGTTCAAGCTAGCAGTCACAAGATTTGCATCTTTGATTATGGAGGAGAAATCTTCCCTTGGATGTCGCCGGTGTCCATGTGGCCAGAAGATGTCGCGCACCGATCCCCATCTCACGTGTGTCTACTGCCTGGGTGTCTGCCATGACACCTCGTCCTGCAGTTATTGCTTGACCTTCCATCTCAACGTCCTGGACAGCCGCATGGCATGCCTGAAACTGGGGAGACCGGAGAAAAGGAACCCTCTGGTGAAGTCCAAGGAGGCTAGGTGGGCAGGTTCCGACGAGGAGCTGGAAACACATGCAGGCATTCGAGGAAGAAGCCACTCGCGCTTCGGCAAATCGAAGCTTCTTCGTTCCACTGAACCTAGGCTCCACTTTTACAGGTTCATTTAAGGAGTTGTGCCAGTCTCTCCCCACCCGGGGTGAGGCACCCACTGGCTCGCACTCCTCCCACCCTCGGAAGAGGGGTAAAGAACCGAGTTTGTCTTCGTCTCGACTAAGGCCATCCTGGGACAGAGAGAGGTCTCAATCCCAGGAGCATGCGGTCTCAACCTTGGTCAAGATCGCCTCGTCAGCCGCAGGCTTTACGAACCTTCCGTCTAGCCAGACGACCGAGGAAGTGGCCAATGAGGTCGAGATCATTCTCGACCCAACCGAACCTCTGTCGCCGGCCGTGGTAGACGACTCCTTAGAAAGGACTCCAGTCCTAGACTTTCCTGATGAGGAGACCCAGCCCGTTGGCATCCTGATCAAGGATCCGGTTCCAGACCCTCGGTTTTCACCGATTTCCCCCCACCCTGTTGTCTCCCCGATCGACCGAGTCTGCCTTCCTGGTCGAGGTTCAGAACCTCCTCCGCCGATCGACTGAGGAAGAGCCATAAGCGCTTCAAGAAGAGGAGCCGCCACAGGTCGTCCTCATCCTCCTCGGACGAGGAGAGGCTCCGGCGGAAACTGCGGCGCTATGAGGACTTTATGTGACAACAGCTGATTCTGACCAGGCAGAAGCCAGCTCCGCCGTCCACCCCAGCTATTACTTGGGTCTTGCCTCCCAGGCCAAAGCTGACCCCTCCGGAACCGAAGCCCTTGGTTCCTCAGCCCGTGGGGCTGGCCCGTCCCCCGGTTCAGCCTATTTCGGTCTCTCCGCCCAGCCTGTGGGAGGGGCTCCCTCAAAAGAGGACAGACAGGACACCGGACTTCCCTGACGTCTGTTAGTCACTGTCACCCCGGACCGCCCTCGGCGGATCGAGGGTGATTTAGGTGGCATTCCACTATATCCTGACTCCTCGGACTCTGATGTCACCGGGCTCCACTTTCATCGTGGGGATGATGAGTCGTCCGTAGGCACAGGGATGGAGGAAGGCCCTTCCTCCTTCCAAGGGATTCTCCGTCTCATTTCCGACTCTACTGGAATGCCCCTGGAGCCTATCCAGAAAAAGGCTGAGTACCCTCTCATGGATATCCTGAAGAGAGGGGTACCCTGACGGAGGCCTTTCCTGTGGCTGAAGCCATCGTTGGCCCGGCTCTCGAACTTTGGCAGTGCCCTGCCTCATGCCAGCACCATCTGCCCGCATGGCCTGCAAGTACACGGTGCCCATAGGGTCAAATCAAATCACTCTTTAATTATATAAGGCGCCTTTCTTAAACCAAGGTGCCTGTACAATATAACATAAAACCCTTGCGGCTTCACAGAGCACCCTTTGGCTGAGAGCCTGGTGACCGCCTCTGTGTTCAGGCGTACTGGCAGTTTGGCCACACTGACCGACCTCCGGACAAAGAGTCCGTGAATATGGACCACTCGGCTGGGAAGGTCTATGCGGCCTCCTCCTTGGGCCTTCATCAGGCCAGCTCGATGTCGTCATGGCACACGTGTCTCATGCCCTTCTCGGGTCATTAGATGAAGTCCTCCTTCATCTCCCCATGGACATGCAGATCATGGTCAAGCAGGTCCGGGACCAGGGCCGCGCTGTTGCCAAGCAGCAGCTCCAGACGGCCCTGGACATCGGAGATTCCTGTGCCTGTTCGATGGCTGCCTCAGTGGCCTCTTGCCACAGGGCTTGGCTGAGGCTCTCCTCCTTCCCGGCAGATACTCAGCATAAGCTAGCTGATGTGCCTTTCCCTGGGACTGACTTGTTCGTACCAGGAGTGGCCAGTCACCTACAGTGCATGGAGCAGTCCAGTGCCACCTTGGTCACCACTTCTGCCAAGGGTTCTTAGGGCAAGAACCAGCAGAAGAAAAAGAAGAAGCCCTTTCGGCACTCTTCCC
This sequence comes from Neoceratodus forsteri, assembly GCA_016271365.2. NCBI lineage: Eukaryota > Metazoa > Chordata > Ceratodontiformes > Ceratodontidae > Neoceratodus > Neoceratodus forsteri. The sequence continues at coordinate 1,524,867,112 of CM028130.1, read as the reverse complement.
CTGCAATTCGGCAGCCCTCCTATCAAGGAGGACAGCAACATCAGCATCAGCAGCAGGCTCAAGCTTGGCGCCCTTGGACCAAGCCTGGACCCCAACAGGCCCGCAAAGGAGGCCGAGGCTCAGGTCCTGGAGCTTCCTTCTTCTCCTCTAAACTTGCCCAGTGACGGAATGGGGGTTGCCACCCCTATCTCCGTCACGCCAGCTCTGGGCCCTCCCGTGGGGGGTCGGCTCCGCCACTTTCTTTCCGCCTGGTCCGCTGTCACGACGGACACTTGGGTTCTCAAAGTGGTCGGTCGGGGACTGCCTCTAGAGTTTGAGCAGTATCCTCCCAGCCAAGCCCGCACCCCTCGGGAGGAACGGATTTCCACATGCACCCAGTCAGCTCTTTGAGACGACATAGCTCAGCTCCTCTGCAGGGAGGCAGTAGCCCTGGTGGCGGATCCGTCTACAGACCCAGGCTTTGTCTCCAGGTACTTCCTGGTGCCCAAGCGGATGGGGGGGGGGGGGTTGGCTTCCCATTCTAGATTTCCACGACCTGAATCAGTTTCTCAGGTCTTGCACCTTTTGGATGGTCACTCTGTCCCAGATCATACCATCCTTGGAACGAAACATGTGGTTCTGTTCACTGGATCTGCAGGATGCATTATTTCACGTCCCAATCTGTCCGTCCTATCAGCAGTTCCTCCACTTCAGGGTTGAAGGGACCCTGTACGAATTCCGAGCCATGTCGTTCGGCCTGTCATCGGCCCCATGGGTCTTCACCAAATGCATTGCAGTGGTGTTGACCCATCTTTGGCGTCGGAGGGGGGGGGGCCAAAATCTACCCCTACCTCGATGATTGGCTCCTGGCAGATTCCACCCCACAGGAGGTGGAAAGGTCCAGGGGATCTGGCCCTACAGACCTGCTTCCAACTCGTTCTCCTGATCAACGAGGCCAAGTCGGAACTCGTGCCTTCCCAGGTGATGGGCTTCATCGGGGCAGAGCTTGACTCTTTTCAAGCCAGAGCTTAGCTCCCGGCAGACAGGGCGGAGGTTCTTTCTTCCTTTGCCCAATCATTTCTGGTTGGGCTCTTGCGCCCTGCTCAGGACTTTCTGCGCCTTCTGGGTTATATGGTGGCGTGCTCCTCAGTGGTCCGTTGGGCCTGGTTGCACATGCGCCCCCTTCAGTGGGAGCTGGCCGCCCAGTGGATTCAGCAATTTGGTCATTTCGACCAGCTGATCACTGTACCCCAGAAGATGTGGGACGCTCTCCAATGGTGGGCCGCCTCAGACCGGTTGCAGGAAGGGATCCTGTTTGTTCACCCCAAGCCGAGGGTCGTCCTCTCAACCGATGCCTCTCTCATGGGCTGGGGAGCCCACATGGGGGACAATGGTGTCCACATGTTCTGGACCCCCGAGGAGTCACGATACCGCATCAACCTGTTGGAGCTCAGAGCAGTCTGACTGGCACTGTCGGCTTTCGCTCCTCAGCTCCAGGGTCAAGTGGTTCAGGTCCAGACGGACAATACCACGACCATGTACTGCCTCAATAAACGGAGTAATCCGCATCTGGACCCTCGTGAGCCAGTTGGAAGGGGACCTTCTAACCATCCATGTGGCAGGAGCCTCCAACCAGCTGGCGGATGCCCTCAGCCGCATAGGCCAGACATCCCAGGAGTGGAGTCTCCATCCAGAGGTAGCTTACAGCCTGTTCTGCCATTGGGGCAAATCGATGGTGGACCTGTTTGCCTCCAGGTAAAACACCGAGCTGAAGCTGTATCATGTCCACCCCCCTCAGCAAGGCTCGCTGCAGGGGGATGCCTTCTCGAGGCCATGGACCAAAGGCCTCCTCTTACGCCTTCCCTCCATTTCCCTTGACAAGGTGAAGGTGATTCTGGTAGCCCCAGACTGGCCACGCCAGTTCTGGTAACAAGATCTCCTCAGCCTCAGCTTCAGGCTCCCGGAGCGGCTTTGTACACACCCGGACCTGATATCTCTCAACCAGAGGAAGGTCTTCCATACGGACCTTCAGTCCCTGCACCTCACAGCCTAGGCTGTGGGTCTTTCTGAAAATGTCTACACCGTAGTGGAGGCATCTAGAAAGAACTTGACCAGGAAATGTTATGCCTTCAAAATGGAAAAGATTTTCCATTTGATGTCAGGGTAAGGGTCTGGACCCCTTATCCTGTTCCGTGGCTAACATTCTTGACTATCTTTGGTCTCTGTCCAAAGGGGGTCTACAGTCATCGACCCTCAGGGTGCACCTGGCAGCCATTTCTGCTTACCGGGCACGGGCCAGTCAGCAGGCATTGGCACAGGAGACAGTGATCGGGTGCTTTTTCAAAGGACTGGATCACATATCCCCTCCTGTGCGTGAACCTCCTCCTCAGTGGGATATACTGCTGGTTCTGGCAAAGCTCATGGGCAAGTCATTCGAACCCATGCACAAGTGTGAACTGTGACACTTGTCGTGGAAGATGGCCTTCCTGGTGGCTATCTTGTCAGCCAGAAGGACAGGGGAGCTCCAGGCGCTTTCGGTAGACTCCTCTTATCTGGTCTTTCACAGGGACAAAGTTGTCCTGTACCCCCACCCGAGATTCCTTCTGAAGGTAGTGTCAGAGTTTCACCTTAACCAGGTGCTTACTCTGACAGTATACTACCCTAATTACACCTCGGACGCCGAGTACAGGTGCCATACTTTGAACCTGACATGCTCTCTCCTACTACAAGGAGAGGACGACGGAAATTGTGGAGAGGTTCGCCAACTGTTTGTCCCGTACGCTCAAGCCACTTCTGGCAGACCTGCAGCCAAAACCGACCATTGCGAGATGGATTACATCATGCATAGGTCTGTGCTGTGAGTTGGCGGGCAGGGAGCCTCTCAAAGGGATAAGAGCTCATTCCACCCACCATATTGCTGCTTCGGTGGCTGCTTCCAGGGACATCCCTTTCAAGGAAATCTGTCTGGCTGCTTCCTGGAAGTCAGCAAACACCTTCATTACCCACTACCACATCGACCTTGAGTCACGTCGGGATGCTGATTTTGGGACCTCAGTTCTCCAATCTCTGTTCCCTAAGTAGGGGGTGTGTGCCTTGCCTCTCTCCTCCTGGAGAACTGCTTGGAGTCTGCCAAACAGTGTGCATGAACAACATATCCACGCTCCTAGAAGAACAGGTTACTCACCTGTAACAGTAGTTCTAGGAGTGGTATATGTTGTTCATCCACACGGACCCACCTGACCTCCCCAGCAGCGGACGCATACAACCTGGCTTCCAGCAGGCTGAGATCCGGCATCATGGGGTGGAGCCGAAGCATATACCACCTGGGTGGGTGGGAGGAGCCAGCTTGAAGACTTCCGGGAGATTTAAAGAGGAAAGGGACAATGCCAAACAGTGTGGATGAACAACATATACCACTCCTGGAACTACAGTTGTAGGTGAGTAACCTGTTCTTATTGCCTGCTGTGGTGTGCCTGGAGAGTAGCAGGCTCACTCGCATGATGGGGGATCCAGTGCAGCCAGAGGGTCCCTCAGTGCCACTCCGAGCTGGGCCAGCCTCAGACCCCCCAAGTGCGATTCCATGACAGTCCTCCAGGCAGAGCAGAGTGCAGCCATCAAGCTGCATGGTCGCACCCAGCCCTCTTAGATCCTCTGGAGTATGGACATGTAATGACATCCTGAGGCATTTCTTGCCAACGTCTGCCACACTCCACCCCTTGTTGCACCAGCCCTGTAGTGCCCCCGGTCATCACCAGGGGCCACTGCAGAGTGGCGGAAGTCCTCAGCCCTTCCCGGGATAGGAAAGTAGTTCTCCAGACACTGGATCCTATGACCCCTAACAACCCGGGTGCATTTCCGAACCCGGGTTGCCAGCATGGTGCGAGTTGTTGCGACCAGTGCCTCAACCCTCAGCGCCACCGTGCCAGGACATGGTCATTCTTGACCACCACCCACAGTTCCTCCTGAAGGTTGTATCAGAATTTCACCTTAACTAGGTGATGGACTTTTCAGTATACTTCAGTCATCCTTCTTCAGAGCCTGACCACAGGCTCCACACTCTGGACCTATGGCGAATGCTCACTTATTATAAGGAGTGCATGGCTGGAGTTCAGGGTGAGGCATGCCAACTTTTTGTAACATACGTTGAAGTTATGGCAGATCAGCAGCGTAGCGGATGATTGGCAGCATTGATCTCTGCTATAGGTTGGCTGGTAGAGAGCCTCCTAGAGGGATTAGGGCTCATTCCACCAGACGTATCACTGCCTCAGTAGCCATCTCTAGAGACATCCCAGTACAGGAGACAGTAGAGCTGCTACCTGAAGGAAAGTACACATCTTAATCTTCCATTACAATATCGACATTGTCACATTGGGATGCTGCTTTTGGGGCTTCAGTTCTCCAATCTATGTTCACCAAATAGGTGTGCACACCTTACCCCTCTTCCCAGAGAACTGCTGAAAGTCTGCCGTAGTGTGGATAGTGAACTGTATTAACACCCTTAGAAATATAGGTTGCTCACATGTAACTGTAGATCTCCCACAAGGGTTATCTCTTACAGCAGGTAATACACTTGGGACCTCGCCAGAGGGTGCTCTTCTGCACAGCAGCTTATTTTAGCAGTCTTTGTCTAGGGGCAGCCCACATATATCATCCTGCTCCTGTATAAGTGTGGGTGGTCCTAGGCATCCTCAGTTCATTTTCCCGCTGTCTTCAGCTCGCATGCAGCAGCTTAGCGCTTGTGTAGCAGTCATCGATGAGAACTTCAGCTGGGAACAGTATTTTTTCTCCATTCCCTACTTTCATCGACATGCGTCCAAAGAATCTACAAGCAAATTATCACTTTTCATTCCTGTCATTGCAGTAGAAAGCTCTACTGCTACGACAACCATACCTTCAAACAACTTGAAGTCTTGCTGTATTCTGACAAGTGCAGTTAGCCCCAGCCTTTAAACTGCCCCGGAGAACAAAAGGTTAACATTTCTCTGCAGGGCATAGAATGCTGAGCTCGAGCTCGGTTGATGTCTCTGTCTGTTTCCCTTTGAACGCTAATCGTCAGATTCTTTACTCCGCCTCACTGAACAGTCGCTCCAGAGATTTCTCCTGCAGCTCAGTTCGAAAGTCGGTTTAGGTGTCGTTTCCCCCATAGTCAGTTCAGTCTCTGTCTGTGGTACCGTGAGTACTAGATAGGTTTTGTACTGTGTTTCTGTGTGGAACTTGTAAAACATGTGGATCGGTTCGGCCGAACCAATCATTTGTTTAATTCTTGTGTAACTTTAGTGTGTGGTTACCGGTTCTTATTGGTTCTAAAAAAAAAAAACGTGTTTTGAAACATTTTTTTTTCCAAGACCCGTGACACGGTTAGGGGTCTTGCCTGGCGGTTGCCGATAAAAGGGTATGTTTGGTTAGGTTGGTCATGTCTGAGAACCCCCCCCCCCAAAAAAAAAAAATGGGCCCACTTGTTTCAACACTGCAGTGAGTGTGGGAGGTTCACAAGGCCGATCCCCACACCACCTGTGTTTGTCTGGGGTTTGACCACCTCGATTCAGACTGCCAAATTTGCAAACATTTTCCCAAATCTACCCTGTAAAAGGGATTCGGTAGACTGAGGGAAAAGGCATCCGAGAAGTCCACCGACCCGGATGGCCAGCCCGGTTCAGTTTCGACCGAACCAGAAGGAATGCCCTCTGACCAGGACGATACTTCTTTGGGCTAAAGGAGAGCCGATCCCAAGAGGTTGGTTCCGACTAAAAGAAAGCGCAAAGAAAAATTGTCCGGTTTGGATCCAGAAGTCCATGTTCCGACCACCGAAGAAATAGCCAGAGCGATTCGGATTGTGGAATCGCTTCGTCCGGTTCTGACTGATCCGGCACCTTTTGGCAGAGGCTCGGTTCATTCGGTTCCCCCGGTTCACGATTATACTTTGGAAGAATTTTATGAACCGGAGTTTGAGGAGGAAGGGGAGTTTGAAGATCATGATGGTGATGGTGAAAGTCTAGATGTGCCTGTGGAACCGGACATCTCCCCAGACAGACCTTCAGGTGTATCCCCTCCTAGGCTTTCTGATTCCCCTTCCCACTTTGTTTTACAGAAAGGTGGCTGAGACCTTCCAGCTTCTTATGGAGGAGGCAATGGAGGATCAGGAGGAGCCTGATTATGTAGAAATGATGGACATCCCAGAGTCCAGGAGACTGTCTGTTCCCCTTCACAAATCTTTTGGGAAACAGACACAAACAATTCTTAAGTCTCCCAATTCTATACCTCCTGTGGACAGAAGAATGGACAAGAGGTGTACACTCTGAGGCTCAGAAATGGAGTTTTTATACCACCAGTGCAGCCATGTTGGGGTTGTGCAGGCTGCTGCCTGTGATAAGGCAAGCATTCCCTTGGCTTCACACCCCCCAGACAAAGACTCTAGGAAGGTTGATGCCATGGCAAAAAAGCTGTACATGGCATCTTCCCTGGGACTCAGACAGGCAAATTATATGGCCTATACAGGTAGGTACCAGAAGTCCAGGTGGGACACTGTACTGGCACTGGCTAAACAGGCCTCCCCCAGCTAGCCAGGGAGCTGGAGGCGGTGGCTGCAGATGGGACTGAGGCATCTAAAGTTTAGTTTCATGCTGCTGTGGACTTTAATGATGTGTCATCAAGAGTCATGGCTACATCTGTGACTCTTCGGAGAATGGCTTGGCTCAGATGTACTAGCCTCTCGCAGGGCACCCAGGCTAAGGCCATGGATTTTCCTGTAGTGGGTAATTCTCTGTTTGGGGAGCAGACAGACAATTACATGAAGAAAGTGGATGAATACAGGACCACTTACAGGAGTGCTCAGGCCAAGGAGAGGCAGGCAACTCCTCAAAGGCAGCAGTCTAGGGGCAGGGGCAGGCCTTTTTAAAGGCCTTTTTACCAAGCACAGGCCTCTTCTTCCTTTTCACAGAGGGGGTTCTTCAGAGGGAGAAGCAGAAGAGGGATGAGCAGGGCTGCATCCACTCCTCAGTCTAAGGCCCCTGCCAAGCAGATACCCTGATTGGCCTGCCCGGGTCGACTCTCCTATTCCAGTAAGGGGCAGGCTGGCTTACTTTGTTCAGGACTGGATGTCTATTACATCAGACAAGTGGGTCCCGGAAGTAGTAAGCCAGGGACTAGTTCTCAGCTTCAGAAAATTTCCAAAGATGAGAGCCAGATCTTTTCCACCTGCAAATCTCTCGGAAACCTTTGCCCTAGAGGCAGAGGTTTCTTCTCTTCTCCTCTAGCCTGAAGAGCCATAGAGAGAGTACCTACACTGGGGCAAAGGACTGTACTCCAGGTACTTCCTGACCCGCCCCCCAAAAAAAGACGGGAGTGGTGGCTCATCCTAGACCTAAGATATCTAAACAAACATCTTTTAAAATCAAAGTTCAAGATGGTAACTCTGGGAATAATCCTTCCCTCTCTAAGGCCAGGGGCCTGGCTAGCCTCCCTGGACCTCAAAGATGCCTACTTTCACATCCCCATCAGGTGCTTCCACAGAAAGTACCTCTGGTTCAAGTTGCCCTCAGGCCACTATCAGTTTAGAGCAGTGCCCTTTGGCCTAACCTCAGCCCCAAGGGTTTTCACAAAGTGCCTGGCAGTAGTAGTTGCCTTTCTAAGAAGGCAAAAGATTTCCATTTTTCCATATCTGGATGATTGGCTAATAGTGGGCCAGTCTCCAGACCAAGTCAAGTGTCACCTACAAGTGACCCAGCAAGTGCTCACTTCTCTAGGATTTCTTCTCAACCTTCCCAAGTCAGTTCTTGAACCAGTCCAGCTTCTTACCTTTATAGGGGCAGAACTGGACACACTCAGAGCAAGAGCCTTTCTTCCTCTAGAATGGGCAAGGGTTCTTATGGAACAAGTCTCTTCCTTCAGCCTTTGGGTATCTCGACCAGCAAGACATTTCCTTCAGCTCTTGGGCCACATGGCAGCTTCAACAGCAGTGGTCCAAGGGGCAAGATTCCAGATGAGAGATATTCAGTTCTACCTGAGAGCTTTTTGGTCTCAGAGGAAGGATTCCCCTTACTAAACTGATCCCAGTGACTCTGACCTTGATCCAAGCCCTCCAGTGGTGGCAGGATAAAGACAATTTAAGACAAGGTGTTCCTTTTGCTACTCAGCCTTGTTCAGTGGTCCTTACCACGTACGCTTCTCTTCTGGGCTGGGGAGCCCATCTGGAGTCCTTCACTGCCCATGGGGCTGTGGTCCCCCCAAGAATCCCTTCTCCATTTCAGTCTCTTAGAGCTCAGGGCCGTTTTTCTGGCCCTAAAAGCTTTCTTTTAGTCAGTATAGAACAAGATGGTTCAAGTCAGAATGGACACCACCAGCACCATGTGGTACATCAACAAGCAGGGAGGCACTCTGTCCATGGCCTTGTGCACGGAAGCCATGAAGTTGTGGTCCCTGACTTATTCCCTGCAGACCTCTCTGGTAGCAATTCACCTTCCAGGGGAAGGACATTGTGCTAGCAGATGCACTGAGCAGGATCTCTCAGGGCCATCACGAATGGTCCCTGGACCCTCAGGTGTTGAAAGTGATTTTTTCAAGGTGGGGCACTCCAGAGATAGATCTCTTTGCAGCCCCAGACAATCACCAACTCCCTCTCTTTTGTTGCAGACCTCCAGTCTTGGGCTCAGTCCCCCGGATGCCCTAATTCTGAATTGGGAAGGGAAGTTTCTGTGTGCCTTCCCTTCCTTCCCACTCCTGTTTAAAGTTTTAGTCAAAATAAGGTCTCAACCTTGCAAAGCGATTCTGATTGCTCCAGATTGGGCCAGACAGCACTGGTACTCCCTGTTGCTGCCCCTAGCAGTCCATCTTCCCCTGTCTCTTCTCAGGAATTACAACCTGTTAACATCCTCTCAGGGGAGGATTTGGTACCCCAATCTTCAGTCTCTCAATCTCAAGGCAGTTAGAGTTAGCAAATTTGCATCTTTCCCAAGCGGTTCTGAATATTCTCAAAGCTTCTCGAAAGCCCTCCACCAGAAAGACTTATAACTCCAAATGGAAGAGATTCAGCATTTGGTGTTCTACTAAGCATACATCTCCAGATACTGCTGGATTGCCTACGGTTCTGGATTATATGGTCCATCTTAATGGCCTAGGCTTCAGACCAGCTACTCTCAAGGTACACTTGTCAGCTGTTTCTGCGTTTTTGTCTGTGGGGAAGTCTTCCTCACTATCTTCTCATCCTGTGTTCTGTAAATTTTTTAAAGGATTGCTTTACACCAATCCTCCTTTTAGAGACCCTGCCCCTGCCTGGAATTTGAATGTTTGCATTGCTCAACTTATGCAACCCTGTTTTGAGCCTATGTCTTCAGCAGAGCTTAAGTACTTGACTTGGAAAACTGTGTTCTTGGTAGACATTACCTCTGCCAAGCATATCAGTGAATTGCAAGCCCCGTCAGTGGAACCTGATTTTATCTCCTTTCACAGGGATAAAGTGGTCCTTAGAACCAGTAGAAGGTTCTTTCCCAAAGTGGTTTCAGACTTCCATTTAAACCAGTCTGTGTTTGTTCCTGTCTTCTTCACTGATCATTCTTCCTCAGGAGAGAGGAGGCTACACAGTTTAGATGTTAAAAGAGCCCTTAGTTACTACATAGAGTGTACCAAGGGTCACAGGTTTGACTCCCTCCAGTTGTTCCTCACTTATGGAGAAGTGGGAAAGGGCAGACCTGCCACCAAGAGATCTCTTGCCAGGTGGATTGTGTCTTGTATACAATTCTGCTATGAAAAACTGGGAAAAACTCCACTCTCAGGCCTGAGGGCTCATTCCACAAGAGGTACATCTGCTTCCCTGGCTGCTGCCAGGGATATCCCTCTCTTAGAAATTTGTCAGGCAGTCACCTGGAAGACAGTTCATACCTTTACCAAGCATTACTCTCTGGATATCCAGGCTAGGAGTGATGCTCGGTTTGGCACAGCAGTACTTCAGAGCCTATTCCCAAAGTAGGTTCCGTCCCTCCTCCATGGAGGTACTGCTTGGTAGTCTGCACTTGTCAGAATACAGCAAGACTTCAAGTTGTTTGAAGAAAAAATTACTCACCTTAGTAGTTATGTTTCTTCTATTGAGTCTTGCTGTATTCTGACCTCCCTTCCTGCCTCCCCTCTCGGAACCTGTTTTCGGGAAGTGGGTTGGCAGGTGCAGTGTTGCACCTCAGGGGTGCACTTTTTACACCCTCTTCTTGTATGGGTGTTTATTTTGTTATATTCCTGTTTGTTTTGTTATATTCCTGTTTGGTTTGGGTTTTGAGTTTTGGGTTTCCTGACTTGAGTCTTCTTTTGGTAGTCCAAAACTTTTTGTTGCCAGTTGGCTATTAAAAAATTTTGTTTTGCAATTTCCACATAGAATACTATTAGAGTGTTGCTCGTAGGAATCTGACGGTTAGCATTCAAAGGGAAACAGACAGAGACATCAACTGAGCTCAAGCTCAGCATTCTATGCTCTGCATAGAAATGTTAACCCTTTGTTCTCTGGGGCAGTTTAAAGGCTGGGGCTAACTGCACTTGTCAGAATACAGCAAAACTCCAATAGAAGAAACATAATTACTAAGGTGAGTGATTTTTTCATTTGTTTTAGGTGTCTGAGTCCCACTATCTCCTGCAAATGTTGCTAGTAATTCAGCCAGGCAACCCGTCCACGTCGGCTGCAGGAAACAGAATCTCGCATCATGGAACAGAAACTAGGTCTCTTAGAAAAAGGTGCCTGTCCTAAGGAGACCTCGACTACAGCTTCACACAAGAAGCACAAGAGGGATAAGGACAAGTCATCTTTATCCTCTTCAGGCAGGCATTCATCGACAGCCACCATTACCGGTGCCCCACCATCGATGATATCCTCCAGAACTATCATCTCATCGACTGGAGTTTATACTGTCTCTCTCATCGACGGCGCTTTCCAGTGCCCTTTCAGCACTATCTACAAAACCTTATACCAGTTCTGGTGACTCCCCGTAGACAGCAACTGCTTTTATGCATTCCACTACCTCTTCTTTCTCTGCTCTGTCGACATCAGGTCAGACATTTATGGGGAAGAATACATTTTCCATGGGCACAGCCCCTCCTCTTTCTCAGCCATTCTCTCACAGGGGCCAGCCAAATAGGGACCGAGACCCTGGTGTTTATCACCCAGAGATCAGACTAGCTTATAGATCGCACCCAATTACCTCCACTATTCCTCTGGCTTCCCAGAGGCAACCTGCTCCGCTCTCCACTGCTACCTCAGTGGATGTGGCCACCGTGGTACAAACGGTCTTGGAAATAATGAGGGGATCTCAGCCCTCTACCCTGAGAGAACCGGGTCGCCTTTCCCGTTCTCCCATTCCTCCACCCAACGTGTTCAGGCTGTTAGGGATCCTTCTCCTGTTTGGTCCCATCACTCTTATGAGGAGGAATATTTTTCAGAAGAGGAAGAATTTCCTGAAGGTTTTTCAGGTGATCTTAAGGATTTTGAGCCTTGGGACATGGACTCCCGTCCCCCATCCTCTTTCTCTCTCTCCCCTCTCTACATGAGGATGCTTCCTGTCAGGCAGCTGCCTCTCCTCCTGATGACCCATTTCTCCATGAGATGATAGTCCAAATTCAAAAAAAATCATGGTGTTCTCCACCACGGAGCATGACAAACAAAGAAAGAACATGGCGGACTACTTTGAACTCCCTGAGGAACCTGTTGTAGTGATACCCCCACTTATACAAACTTATCAAAATGCGGTGCTGGCTGCTTGGAATCAACCCTCAGCAGTCCTGGCAATTCACAGGAAGGTGGATCGACTATATCAGGCTCCTCTTGACCATCATTTCTTTTCTTCTACCCTGGAAGCTTATTTAGTTGTAATCACTGCTGCTCATGATCGCACTAAATGTCCAAAGCACATGAGGTCCCCTTACCTCCTGATAAGGAATCCCGCCATCTTGATTAGCTTGGGAAGAAGGTTTTCCAGGCGGCTACCATGAACCTCAGAATTTTGAACTACGTGGGACACATGGTTAAATACCAACATACCCTCTGGTCCTCTGCTATCGAACTGGTCAATAAACTTCCTCCTTCCCAGGAAAAGGACCAATTATTGGCAACAGTTTTTGTTAACCAGGTGAGTACATTAACCAAACAATGACTATTTTCAGGCATGACCCCGGAGAGTACAAAAAGAGTGGTAAGACAAGTACATTACATCAGTGTCAGAACATCATGTACAGTAGTTACAGGTATTGCTGAACAGTAAAAGTAAATACAAAATGGTAAACATAGCATACAATGAGATAGGACATTGTGCACTCACACTAGAGCAAATAGCAGTTAACTAGGTGACAGATATTTATTTATTTAAGAGATTTACCAGATTAGCATACTGAGTGGGATCCGCTCGTTTCCAGATGCGACCTGGGAGTTACATACATCCATACAAACATACAAATGAAGCATAGGCAAGAGATGCAATACAGTAGGTACAGAAATGAGTACAATAAAGGGTGAAACATCTGGTCCAGGAAATGTTACAGGCTGGACTATGCATTGGGAACTTACATACTATCTTGATTCCGAGTCCCTGGGTTACGAAAGCGTGAGCAGGCAGAGACCCATTGGTGGAGGCAGCAGGTAAGGACACTTTTTACAGTTTATGGCACGGTACGAAGCCTGTTGCTAGCAGAACTGGGCTGCAGGTTACAGTTACAAGTGTCTGAGAAATGGCCCAGCAGGACAGTATTTATGGTCCTAGGGGTGGCGGGCAGCCTAATAGCAGCAGGGAGGTCATTCCAGAGTTTGGGCAGTCTATATTTGAAAGCAGATTGGCCCTTTGTGGTATGCATGAAAGGGATATGCAAAAGTCTTGAGTCTGAGCCTCTCAGGGAGTATGCCAGGGAGGGTGGAGCTGAGATACATGGGGATGGAGTTGGACCAGTATTTCACTACGAGTTTTGCACAATGTAGCTGACGTCTGGAGTGCAGCGAGGGGAGATCTAGGACTTTATACATATCACAGTGGTGGGGGGGGGGCATTCTAGTATGAACCTACAGAAAGAATGAAAAAGGGGGTCCAAGTTTCCCAGGGTGGTTGGGAGGGCTGCACTGTAGACCACATCACCATAGTTGAAGGTAGGGAGAATCATTTTGAGTACTAGCTCCTACCTGACTGAGGTGGGTAGGCAACCTTTGTTACGGTAGAGTGCTCCTAGTTTTGGATAAAGTTTTTTCTGGAGGGAGTCGATGTGGACGGCTAAGTCTAAGTGGCGATCAAGCCATACACCCAGGTACCTGAAGGAGGTGCATGATTCCAGAGTAGACCGTCTAGTGTATGGTAAGTGGGGGGAGTAGTTAGTCTGGAGAGTCGAGGTTGCATGCCGAAAGTTAGGGAGACGGTTTTCTTTGCGTTTAGCAGGAGTTGGTTAGAGCTAAGCCAGGTTTGGACAGCATCAAAATCCTGCTGGAGGACAGAGTTTAAGGCCTCACAGGATAGGCCAGAGACGTACAGGACGATATCATCCGCATACATTTGTATAGCTGAGTTTGGGCATACCAGTGGGAGGTCATTTAGAAATATGGAAAAGAGAAGGGGACCCAGGACAGAGCCCTGGGGGACACCCCAGGTGACTGGGAGAGGGGGGCGAAGTGTGGGCCGATTTTTACTGCTTGTTTCCGGCCAGATAGGTGGGCATGGAACCAGCTGATGGTTTGGTCGGATAGGCCTGCGTCCTGCAGTTTTGTGAGGAGTTTGGGATGGGAGACAGTATCAAAGGCCTTTGCCAGGTCAATGAATATAGCCAAGGTGAGGAGCCCTTTGTCCATGCCTGAGGCAATATCATTAGTGAGTTTTAGTAAAGCTGTGGTGGTGGAGTGGGATTTGCGAAAGCCCGATTGGTAGGGGGTGAAAAAGGAGGCCGAATCCAGGAATTGTGTGAGTTGTGAGAGGGCTAGGTTTTCCTGTAATTTTACCAGAATTGGGATTAGGGAGATAGGGCGGTAGTTACCAGGCTCAGATGGGTTGCCACCCTTTGATAGTGGAATGACTACTGCCTCCTTCCATGCAGTTGGAATTTGGGCTGAGGAGAAGGAACGGTTGAGGAGGTCAGCTAGGGGAGCTGCAATAGCAGGGGCAGATGTGTATAGGAGTTTCGCATCTAGGCCTAAAGGGCACTTGCCTTTATTTGGGTTAAGGGAGCATAGGGCGGCTAGGACTTCTGAGGTCGGGACCGGCTGGAAAGAGAACTTGGTGGCATGGGGGAGTGCTGGGCAAGCATGGGGGGGATGGGTGCGGGAAGGGAGGTTTGTAGGTTTGACAGGAGAGACTTTGTGCAGTTGGTGAAATAGTTATTAAAAGTTGTGGCAACCTCGACTGGACTGGATACATTTTTGCCCAGAATAGTTAGGGTAGGGGTTGACGGCTGAGTAGGGGGAGTGAGCAAGGATTTAATATACAGTATTTCCAAAATTTGGATGGATGGCTAAGATTAGAGGAAAGGGCCGCTTGGAAGTAGCTATTTTTTGCCTGTCTTATGGCTTTGGTACAGTTGTTTCGGAGGGTACGGTAATGCTGCAGGGATTCCAGGGTGCCTGATTGCCTAAGTTTTTTCCATGCCTGGTCTCTTGCGCGACCCCTGGAGATAATATCGATAATATCGATAATATCGGCAGAGACCCAGGGGAGATGGATTGCCCTTACCCTTTTTTTTCTGAGGGGGGCGTGATGGTCCCATACGGCAAGAAATTGATTACTGAACGCGGCGTAAGCAAGGTCAATGGTAGGAGCCAGTTTGATGAGCGACCAATCGGCTGAGGTGAGGTCATTTAGTAGGGAGTTGAGGTAGAGAGAATTGAATGCTCTTGTGCGGAGTGACCTTGGTGGGAGATGGTTGGTGGGTCTGTGCACCTTTCTGATCACGTAGATCATGTGGTGGTCGCTCATTGAGTCAGGTAGAAGGCCAGCCTTTAAAATCCTGTGTGGGTGTGTTGTAAGCGCCCAGTCCAGGAGGGAGTGGTTCAGGGATTTGGGATTTAGGCGGGTAGGTTGCTCGATCTGTTGAGAGAGGTTAAGGGCTTTAATCTTGCTGCATAGTTTTGTGCAGTCTTTGTCTAGCCAGTTATGGTTAAAATCTCCGAGGATATAGAGCTCCCCAGCACTAGCCATCTCTTTAAGCAATCCCAGGAGGTCCATAATGGTAGAAGCTGGAGTAGCAGGGGCACAATATATCCCAGCTACAAACACCGATGAGCTATGGGATAGGACTAGTTTTACCATCTTGGTATCAATAAGGGGCATGTTACTTGGTAACTGGACAGATGTATAACGGAGTTTGTTAGATAAATACATGGCTATGCCGCCACCTTTCTTCCTGCCTTGTCTATCCTGCCTTAATACAGTGAAACCAGGCAAAGCAATTTCAGAGTCAGCATGATTGGGTTTTAGCCAAGTTTCAGTTATTATGCAGATGTTCGGTTTGAGGGTTAGGGCAATGGTTTGCAACTCTGGTACTTTGTTTAGCAGGCTGTGGATGTTGAGGTGGATTAGGCTAAGGCCTTTTGGCAGGGTTTGGGGGATGGGGTGGGGCGGTGGGCCGGGGTTTGTTTCAACATCACCCGCCAGTAGTAGCAATAGGGTGAGGTATTGCAGGATAGTGTGACATTTAATTTTAGTTTTAAATTTGGGGTTGGTAAAATTCTGGGTGTGGTTGGGGCTTGGCTTGATAAGGCTGCTTAGGGCGGATAATCTCAGGGTGAAGGATGGGGGGACGACTGGAGGGTATGAAGTCCAAGCGAGAGACGGTGGCTGAGCCTGGTGCTTCTCAGTAGGTGTGTTTAGGGGTGGGGGACGAGACCGAGTAAGAGAGAGAGGGAGATTTGGGTCATTTTGGGGCAGGGTGGATGGGGGTAGCGAGACAGGAGGAGTGACAGCGGTTATCAAAATTAAAATGTACAGGAGCATTTTTTTTCTTGTACTTTCTATCAGTAGCAAGCTGTAATCAGTGGCAGCGGCCTCTGCTGGAGAGATCTTATAACCTGCAAGTCTGAAAGTGGTCTGATAGGTTTTGGAGAGTCACCTGACCTCTCCAGTTACCTATAAATTAGAGAGTCGACCAAGGGTGGTGGTGGGGAGCCAGCACGCAGCACCGGCGGGGCAAGACCTTATCAGCGCTGTTCCAGGCGTCCCTGAGCTGCTCAGCCACAGGTGATTTATAATACAAATGCTTCAGCTTCCTGGCTCTTTGGCCTGTCGTACCTTGCGAGCTGGCTTGCTGCTCGGGGCTCCGAGACCCATGCGACCTCTGGGTGAGATGGGGGAGGGCAGTAGTCCCCTGCCCCTGACCCTGCTGTGGAGGAGAAGAAGGAAAGGTAGGCATTATTTATACATGGAAGCGGAGGGGCGTTTTGAGTTCACCCAGGTAATTTGAGCTACCTTGTGTTGTTGCAGAGGTTTGTCCCCGAGTAAACTGATGTAAATATACCTTCCTTTTTGAGCCTTAAAATATGTTTTCCTTTTTGTTTTATTTATTTATTTATTTTTTAATTTGGTTGAGACCTGGGTTTAAATTGCTAAATTTTAGAGTCCCCTGCAAGGAGAAACAGGGTCCCAGACTAAGAATTTGAATTTGCTTTCCCGCTTATAGCTGCGGGGAAAATGGCAGCTGAGCGTACTTGCCTCCACCAAAAAGTGCTTGCTCCACGCTAGTTAGGCAACTGTTACGGGATGCCTAACAATCAGGCTGCGAGACCTGGTAAGAGCACAAGTCTGCAGAGGAGAGTTAACCTGGTTCTGCGAGCAATTTGCTGTACTTTTTAGCCCGGGATTGCTATCAGGTAGTTTTTAGTTTTACTGGTAAATTAAGGCTGAGGTTACAAGCAGGCACAGGCAGTGGCTAAGTTTGTACCAGACAGACCCACGTAATAGTAATTTGAGGCTTACAGTGTGGGCTGCTATATGCAGTTCGGAGTAGCTTACAGTATTGCGACTAGGACAATTGCTAAAATACAACAACCAGGTCCTTTAAGGTAACAGACAGTTTAACAGTGGCTACTGAATGATTTTGGCTCAATTAAGGAACCAGGGGCTATACCCTGTAACCACAGTGCATGTAGCAAAAAGCAGTACACAAAAACTATCTAAACACGTCTGCCAATTTAAATTCAGAAGACCTTATCAGCGCTGTTCCAGGCGTCCCTGAGCTGCTCGGCCACAGGTGATTTATAATACAGGTGATTTATAATACAAATGCTTCAGCTTCCTGGCTCTTCGGCCTGTCGTACCTTGTGGGAAACATAACATAGTGCAACAATAAATATAGGTAAGGCAGCAGACAATAGAAAATGATGCAGATTGCAGTTATAGCTAAAATGGGGAAAAAAAGAGGGAGAAAAGAAACATTTTTATTTATTTATTTATTTTATTTAGTTTTTGTTGACCGGGTAAGTGCACTAGACAAATCCTGCCTATTTTCAGGCACGACCCGGGGGAGGGGGATACAGACGAATGCCAACTGACCTTGAACCAGATTAAGCTGGGAAGAAACTATCCAACAGGGTGTTATAGGTGAAGATAGGAGGGTTATAAATGAAAAAGTCCCTAGAGGGCAGATAAGATAGGTTTCACAAGTGGAGAAAAAGGTGGGATGGTATAGAAAGAAGGTAAGCATGACAGGAGGATGCAGAGAAGAATTAGGTGGGGTCAATACAAGTGCAGGAGTCAACTAGAGATAGATGCACTTGAAGCTTTCTTTTAAAACTAAGATGGGATGTGGTCTGCGAAAGAGCCCGGGGAATGGTGTTCCAGAACTTGGGGGCAGCATGGTGGAAGGCACTGGGGCCCTTAGATGTCTGCCACCTTGGCACATAGAGTGGAGACTGATCAGCCAAGTATAGTCCATAGGAGGGGGATTGGGCTACAAGCATCATTGCAAGAGAAGATGGAGTTTTGTTTCTGATTACTGAGTCAATAAGCGAGCCAATGGAGAATAGTCGGCAGGCAAAGGGGGAGAGCCACCCCAAGTCACTGTAGAGTTGGCAGTGGTGCTTTAACCTGGGAGACGAAGAGGCATACCTGCAGATGTGTTTATAGATAACATCCCACTTGTACAGGGTAGTTTTATTGGCTGAAACAAAAATTGGAGCACCCTATGTGAGGGCAGGGAGGAGGATACTCCTGGCAATGGCCAGCTTAGCGTGGGGGGTTAGCATATAGCTTGTTTTGTAGGCATTTCCCAGCTTCATGGTTACGGCCATACAGACAGACTGAATGTGCAGATTGAAATCCAAAGATTGATCCAGGAGGACTCCAAGGTACTTAAATGAGGATACACATTCAGTTAATGAGCCGCCCGAGTCGCATATCATCAGGGAAGTCTGACGGGTCCTGAGTTTCGGGGCAGAGCCAAATAGCATGGCTTGAGTTTTCTTTGCATTTAGCACAAGTTTATGAGACACCATCCAGTTTTGAACACTGTTGAAATCAGATGAGAGTGAAGTGTTCATATAGGAGACATTTTTGGAGCTGGAATAGAGGACTTGATCATCTGCATAAAGTAAGGCAGCGTATGAGTGAAACACGTCAATGATATTAATGAAAAGGGAGAACAGTAGTGGTCCCAGGATGGACCCCGGGGGAACACCAGTATTGATAAGGGCTCTGTTAGACAGAGAAGTGTTAGACTTTACAATTTGAGACCTGTTTGACAAGTAACTGCTATACCAGCTGATTAAAGAGGGAGAGAAGTTCATATTTTGAGTGGAAAGGAGCAGGTGGTGATCAGCAAGATCAAAGACCTTGGTAAGGTCTATGAAAACTGCCCCCATGAATAATCCAGCATCCATATTTGAAAGCACAGCCATTGTGAATTTAAGGAGAGCCGTCAAAGTACTGTGTCCTTTTCTAAAGCCATGCTGTGCATCAGAGAGAAGGTTGTATTTCATTAGGTATTCTGTAGTTTGGTTGGCAACAAGTTTCTCAAGAGTTTTACTAAGGACCGAGAGGATGGCTATGGGCCTATAGTTAGTTATCTTAGAAGGATCTCCTTTTTTAAAGACAGGTGTGATGCGAGCAATCTTCCAGAGGTCAGGAACCAGACTGGAGGAGACTGACATTGTGAAGATTTTAGCCATTGGGGAGGCAATAATAGGTGCAGCTAGCTTTAGGAACTTTGGTTCAAGGGTATTAGAATCTGAGCTGGTATTATCTGAGATGGACTGTAGCGGTTTTAGGACATCAGTCCTTCATATTTTCTTGAGAAGGAATGGAGGTGTAGAATGCTGTTTACTAAGAGGAGGGTCGTGGGTAGGCAAATAAGTCATAGAGGAGAACTTTGAGACAGTTGAAGGATATGGGAAGGATGAGGTGTATGGAGACAGATCTGAGAACATGCGATTAAAAGAGTTTGTAGAGCAGGCCCAGTGGCGCTGAAGGTTGAGGCGCTAGACGCCACACCTCGCGCCATGCCGGTGACCGGGGTTCGGCAGGAGAGGGAGAGGACTGAGCATCCGGAGGACAGCTCTCCTCCCCGGGAGGGAGGAGGGTCCTTAGCTTGGAGCCTGACTGCCCTCTGGCAGAGGCCTGTGGTGCAGCACATTCCCTGCCCTACAGCAGCAGGGAAAGATGCATGGTGGATGTCGGGTATGCCGTGACATCGGGGATGCACGCCATGCACAGAACACCAGAAAAATGCCCCCTAGGCTCCTGGAAGACAGAGCACCCTAGCGCAGACCCCACAAGCCCACCTGCCTACCCCGGTCTGGTGCCCTGATGAATGGATGTGATTCGGAGGGGTAGGGCCCCATCTCTTTCCCTGTCTGGGGGGGCAGTCCGAGGCGACATGGAGGGACTACCATGGGTCCAGGTAAGATGAGGCGGGGCAGATGCAGTTGGTGACTCCCGAGGCGGCGGAGTCTAGGGGGCAGGGGAGGAGTATAAATAGAAAGTAAAAAACAAAAATCAAAAAAAGTTTGCAGTGGAATTTAAGTCGTTGCAGTGTACCCCGTTTAGTATCATGTCTCCAGGAGTAGTCTTTTGAGAAGCCCCTAGGAAAGTATTTATGTGCGCCCAAAATTTCCTGGGGTCCCCAGCAGAACTTTGTAGTAGGTTCCTGCAGTAGGTACTCTTGGCAGTATGAACTTGTGTTCTGCAGGAGTTCCTCTGTTCTCTGTCAGAATTGTAGTCAGCTTGGAGCCCAAACAGTTTGAACTTTTTCCAGCATTTATCACATCCCCGTAGCTTTGCCAGGAGTTCTTTGCGAAGCCATCCAAATTGTTTAACCTGCACCCTCCGGGTTATCTTGGGGGCATGTTTACCCTGAACGGCCAGGAATTCATCCAAGAAAGTACTGAGTGCAGTCTCAACATCACAGGAATGATGGATGCCAGACCAGTTTATGCTTGAGACATCACGTAGGAGTGCTTCTGCGTCCAGATTAGCAAAGTTTGTAAATGTTACATAGCAAGGTGGAGGGGAAGGTGTTGCTGTATGGCTCCAAATGCAGAAAGTAGGGTCATGATCTGTAATAGCGTCAGCCAGCATACCCGCTATAGGTTTGTGGTCCAGATGGTTAGTCAGTACTCAATCAATGAGGGAGGAGGAATTCAGGGTTGGGGTAGTTCTAGTTGGTTCAGTTAATAGCTGGTGCATGTTGTAACTTTGTATCAGAGATATGAGTGAGCTTTGAACTGACCCTAGCCAGTTTAGGTTTAAGTCTCTGAGTACGAGGACCTCATTCTGCTTAGAGCCAGCAGAGATTTGGTTTAGCAGTTCCTGTAGGCCCACTGTGCCCCCAGAGGGTGGGTTATAAGCGCAGATAATGTGCAGTTTCGTTGCACCCAGGGTGAGGATTACATATAGTGATTCACAGGAGGAGAGGGCGGCCGAGACCAGTACATCTTCAATGTTAAGATGGGTTTTGTGGAAAATGGCAACCCCCACACACACACACACACCACCACGACCACGCTTAGATGATGGCCTAACTCTATTTATTAGGGAGTAGTTAGCCAGAGAGCAGATGGAGTCAAGAAGCACTGGTTTGAGCCAAGTTTGTTAGGCAGAGAATATTTGGCTTATAGACTTCAGTCCCTGCTTCTAGATCTGGGAGGTTACAGGTGATGCTTCGAATATTCATGTGGGCAATAAAGGGCCCTTTGATTGAAATTGCAGATATGTCAGCTGGTGAGTAGTGGACTGAGGGGCCCGGATTTAGTCCTACATCACCTGACAGAAGGATGGCTAGTAGGACAACAAACCAGAGTTGACGTTTAGAAAAGAGACGAGGAACTACAGACTTTGGAAAATGCTTTATAGCCACTGAGATTGCAAAGTAGGTACATCCTTTCCGTAATAGTAGGATATTATAGGTAGGCTTTGTTTGAGAACTGGCAATCAGATTGTAGAAGCAAAAATCCATGGGTAGTGTTATGGCTGCGCCAGTAGAGTAGTGCGCTAGAGATGATAGAGCTAATGGATTGAGAAGCAGTAGAGCAAGAAACGTGGAGAGCGGCCATACAAAACTGCAGAGGGCCATGCTTGCCCGCGGTCACTGGGGTAGGAATAAAGTAGCTAAACCAGGGAGACCAGAGTATGGGAAAGGCGGTAGAGGCAGTGAACTACTAAGTAATTATAGCCTTTTTTTTTGTATTTTATATATTTTATTTTTTCATTAAGTACAATATACTAAGAGCGAGAAACAAGGAGGGGGATAATGGTGATTAAAACAGGAGAAAGGCAGAGGTAAATTGGATAAGTGGGTTGGAGGATTAGTAGGAAAAAATAAGGGACCTCTAGTGGCGAATCTGTATAAACTGCAAATGGGAAACTGGACACTTGAACAAAAAAACCTCTATCACAGTAGTCCCCTGAGGAAAGAAGGGGAGAGGGCGAAATTCAGTAGCAGGCTTGGTGGGGAAGGGTGTTGCAACACAAAAGAGATAAATGAACAGGATGGGAGGGGTTGAAAATTAAACAGAGAATAAGCAGGGAGGTCCTGAAGCAAGTTGGGGGTTGGGGAGGACACTGCAGTAGCCTCTACAGGAGAGAGCAATAGCCTCTCTACAGCTGTGGAAGCAGTTCCAATTTAAACCAGGACACAGAGCTGAAAATTAAAGCAAAACAGGCAGGGAGGTGCTGAAGCAAGTTTGGGGGGGCACTGCAATAGCCTCTATAGACACACAGGTTAAAGTTGCAGCCCACAGACTTATAACAGCTGTAAGAGAAGGGGCACAGAGCTCAGAACAGATAGCATCACACTAGCTTAAAAAAAACTTTGTCAAAACTTACATCAACTCTAAGAAATCTCTACATCAGGCTAAACATTTCTTAAAGTGAGAAATCAAAACATTTCAAGCAGAGAGTAGTTAAAGAAATACTTTGTACTGTTTCAGTTTGATACATCTTTAGGAGCTTCCAGTAAAACAACTTAATCAGTAAATAGTCCCTTATTTTTAGTGCTGTTATTTAAGCCCATGAGCTGCATGGTATGTTAGATCAGTGTATATGTCTATATGGTTTACAAACACGATCTTACTTCGAGAGGGCTGTTGCAGTAGGTAATTACAAATAGGACTGAAGCCAGCAGGCGTCAGGGCCCCACGGAAAAATTTCTAGCTAGCAGTCTCTCGTGCCCACCTTCCAGTTCTTTCCCGCCGTTAGCTCATATAGCGCCTCACGGTAAAGTTCTTTGCTTCACGGTCTGTCGTCGGTAGTTTGTATCATCTATTTTCATCTTTTTTCCTGTTGATCATCAGCCTTACCTTCAGCTGCCATGTATGTCGTCCCCGAGCACAAAAACAAGTGCGATTCTTGCGGCGCCCATCTCCCGCACAAGGACGGACATTCCTAGTGCCTTTTTTGTCTAGGCCCCGATCATCCCGTCAGAGTGCCAACTCTGCCAACAGTTTAACATGGCCACCCGGAAACGGAGGCAGCAGTCCCTGGAGGCCCACGTTCTCAAACTCAAAATGACCTCCATGGAAAAGGAGATGAAAAAACTCAGGCAGGGCATCTACTTCTCCGGAGGGCCACCACAAGAAGTAGTACCAGGACCTGGACTCCTCTTCAGCGGTCACTGCGGCCTCGGCTGGGGTCACAGTGCTGCAGGTAACGCCTCCCCCCGAGAGGCAGTTCAGTGGCAGCCATCTTGGAAGCTTCCAAGGCGGCGTCAGCCGTCCCGTCGGGCTCGCGCTCGGGCTCTTCAGCAGCCTCTGGGTCTAAGGAGGCAGCCGCTCCCAGTAAGACTGCCTCCGTACGGCCTTCTGGTTTGAGCGGGCTGGTAAGTTGAACGTCTGCTCCTCCGACACCCGTCCAGGTAAGGCCATTAAGACGCCCGACCCTCCAGGGCAGCACACGGCCTCCAAAGCACCTGCAAAGGCCGACCCTCATTTGCGGCCTTCGTCGGGCGCTGGGTCCGATAAGTCAGATGCTGGCTCCTCCAATGTCCACCCAGATCCCGCCAATAAGTTGGAAGTCTGCTCCTTCGACATCCGCTTGGCATTAGAGCTGACGCCGGACCCTTGGGGCCTCTCTGTCATCCTGAAGTCGCCGTAACGCTCGTTGCATTCCGAGGCGCCAGCGTCTCCTTTGTTGGACCCCGGGGATGGTAATCCTTCTTTCCCCGGGTGACATGGTGGAGGTGGTTTCGCTGCTTTCAGGTCTTCCTCCTGCTAGGCGGATGCCAGCACTAACGCCGCTTATCCGACGCTCACAATATCCCATTGCGGTGACGCCGCCCGCCGGGTCCACCCATTCCATGTCCGCCCGCTGGGCCATTTTTGGCCTTGCTCTGTGGGACTCCCCTGGCACCTCGGTGGTCTGACCCAGTTCATCCCACGCCGTCCTACCCAGGCCCGCAGAATCCGGCACCCCATTACCCGATGCCGGCCTGCCTGACGCCACAGTACACGGTGCCCCAGTACCAGACGCCGGGCTTCCCACTGTCGAGTTACGTATATGCGCCTTATGGATACCATCATATCAGTGTCCTCCTCCTCCACCCGCCGGCCGTGGACCTAGGTGGACTCTGGCTTCCTGTGGCTAAGACCAAGGCTCACCTCACCAGGAGGTAGAAAGCCGCCTTCTGACACCAGTCCGGTTCTGAACCCCCTCGTCGAGGCAGAGAGACCCCCCGGCAGGGCAGGATACGCTTCCCCGTGGGCCTCCCAAGGGGTCCGTTCCTCCCCGTGTCGGGAGGAGAGTCGTCTTCTTCCTCCTCGGAGACCTCGGATGACTCCGTTCATTCCGATCCAGACAATGAGCCACGCACACCGGACAAGCCCATGCCAAGGACTCCTCTGAAGTCATCCCCAGAGGATCCTTCCTTTATGGAGTTGCGTAAAATCCAGGCAGTTCATCAGTGGCACTCCTTAGAGCCGGATCCACAGCATAAGAAACTCGCTACGCACCTGGATCTGTCTGAGACCCTGGTACCACCCTGGATTGAGCCTCATGCCGACCTTGTCTTCACTATTTGGAAGCAACCGTTGGCATTAGCCCCCCTTCCTAGGAAGTCGGACAGGCATTATCAGGCTCCGGAGGGTGTTGACTCTTTAAATTCACACCCTTGAGCTGATCCGGTCGTGTTTAGCGCCACTCATGCCCAGATGGCTAACCCTAAACACTTGAGCTTGTCGCCACCCGACAAGGAATCCCGCCTTCTGGACCAGTACAGGAAGAAGGTCTGTGCTTCTTCCACTCTGGGTATACGGGCCCTGAATTACGTTGCTCATATGGGAGATTACCAGATGGCGATCCTTAGCAAGGTGGAGGCTAAATTGGACTCCCTTCCCGAGTCTCAGACGAAGCAGGAAGTGGCTGATCTTGTTTGGTCTGCACATTCGGCCAGTCAGCACGTGCTTCATGCCTCATACGATGCAGTGGATGCTGCTGGTCGGAGCTCGGCTTTCGCCATGGGTTTGCGGTATCATGCCTTGCTCCAGGTGTCAGGTTTGGTCCCGGAGGTGCAGTCCGCTATCCAGGATGTGCCCTTCAGGGGTTCAGTGCTGTCCGGTGGTGATGTCAAGGACATCATCACCAATCTGCAGGAGAAGGGTACTGCACTTAAGTCTGTCGATTCCTTTTACAGACCCCCTCAGGCTCAGTGTCGTCCTTTCACAGACATCCTCGGCAAAAGGGAAAGCAGACCAACTAATGTTGGGCCTCCGCTGCCAAGCCCCCCGCCCCAAAAAGCAGCGGGGGCATCAGCCGCGACGCTGCCCCACACCTTCTGACTCCTTTCCTCTCCCACAACCTCTGGGCTTTCCAGAGGAACCAGTAGGAGGGAGATTCTCCTTCCATCTACCGGGTTGGGAGCGGATCACTTCAGACACTTGGGTGCTCCAGCTGATCGTGGAAGGACACTCAATAGAGTTTCTTCGGAACCCCCAGGTCGTCTTACTCCCCAGAACACTAT
Organism: Neoceratodus forsteri; assembly: GCA_016271365.2. Classification (NCBI taxonomy): domain Eukaryota; kingdom Metazoa; phylum Chordata; order Ceratodontiformes; family Ceratodontidae; genus Neoceratodus; species Neoceratodus forsteri. The sequence continues at coordinate 1,524,841,759 of CM028130.1, read as the reverse complement.
AGAGCCTGTCCCACCCCATCTTCGGGAAATGGGTTACTACTCCCATTTTTTCCTGGTCCTGAAGAGGTCGGGAGATGTGAGGCCGATCCTCAACCTCAGCTCCCTGAACTTGATTGTGGAGTACAAAAGATTCAGGAAGCTCTCTCTGCAGAGTCTTCTGCCCCTTCTTCGGCCGGGGCAGTGGCTGTGCACTCTGGATATGCAGGATGCTTACCTGCATATCCCTATTCACCCTTCCTACCGCAGATATCTGTATTTTTCATTCCAGGGGCACCACTACTAGTTCAAGGCCCTCCCATTTGGTCTTTCCTCGGTGCCCCGAGTGTTCACCAAATGCCTCTCGGTGGTAGCGGCCTACCAGCATACCCAGGGGGCTCAGGTTTTCCCATACCTGGACGACTGGCTCCTGGTGACCTCGTCCAGGGAGGAGCTCCTGTGCTTCCTTTCTCTTACCCTGCAGGTTTTCACCAGCCCGGGTATTACTGTCAACCAGGCCAAGTCCCATCTGATCCTGTCCCAGAGGCTCCAGTTTATCGGGACAATCCTGGACACAACCTCCAGCATGGCATTCCTGCCACTGGACAGGAAGGCCACACTCCAGGCTTAGGTCATCCTGTTGTCCAACCTCAGGTGGGTCAGCACCAGGTCAGTCCTTCGCCTTGCAGGGCTCATGGCGGCTGCTATTCCAACGGTCCCTCGCGCTCGGCTCCACATGCGAATCTCTCAGTGGACGCTTTGGTCTCAGTGGGATCAGTTGGTGGACGACCTAGATCAGTTCGTTCTGGTCTCCAGTCCCATAGCTCGGGACTTGCTTTGGTGGATGGTTCAGGAAAACCTTTGCCGGGGAGTTCCCTTCTGCCTTGCTCCCCGCTCCCAGACGCTGATTACAGACGCCTTGGGTGAGGGTTGGGGAGCCCATTTTGGGGCTCACAGGACCCAGGGCTCCTGGTCCAGGCTTGAGAAAACACTCCATATAAATGTGCTCAAGCTTCCGGACGTGCTGTATGCTCTTCAGGCTCTGCATCTGTATCTGCTTCCCAGGCTTCTGGCTGTCCAGATGGACAACATGTGCATGGTCTGGTACATCAACAAACAGGGAGGAACTCATTCCTACCCTCTCTGCAGGGAGGCGATGCGAGTCTGGGATTGGGCAGTGCCGCACAACCTTCACCTCACAGCAGTTCATGTCCTGGGGGTCGAGAACACGTTCGCAGATCATCTCAGTCGTCCATCTGCTCACACTTACGAGTGGGAACTCAATCAGGGGGTAACAGACAATCTCTTCCTACATTGGGGAACACCACAGGTAGACCTGTTTGCATCTCCTCACAACGCAAAACTTCCCGACTTCTGCTCGCTCGTTCCAGGGCGCGGTATTTTTTTGGCGAGATGCTCTGTCCCTAGACTGGAAGGGCAGATTCGTCTATGCCTTCCCCCCGATCCCAAGGGTCTTACAGAAACTCAGCTCAGAAGGAGCTCCTATGATCCTAATCGCTCCTTTCTGGCCCAGGCAAGTTTGGTTCTGTCTTCTGCAACAGTTTTCAGAGGAACCTCTGCTTCTTCTTACTCTATTTCATCTTTTGCTGACCCAGAATCAGGGGACGCTGGTCCATCCAGGTTTCAAATCCCTTGAGTTGCACACATGGCTCCTGCAGATGTAGCTCAAGCCCGATTTGGAATTTCCCCGCTGGTAGCTGAGATTTTGGAGGAGGCCAGGAAGCCTTCCACTAGATCTACCTATGTCATGAAATGGAAATGGTTCTCTATTTGGGCCGCTTCCAAAGATTTCGAGCCTTTCTCGTGCTCTGTTGGGTGACTTTTGGATTACTTGTGACACTTCTTTGATCTGGTCTGTCATTCCTCTCTGAAGGTTCACATGGAAGCCATCTCGGCCTACCATGTTCCTTTTTGGGGACAGGACTTTTGCGCAACTGGAAGTCTCCAAGACCTTTCTTAGAGGGGTCCTTCACTTGAGACCCCCAATTCGGGTTCCTGCCCCTCCTTGGGATTTGAATTTTGTCTTTGAGAAGCTTACTCTGCCTCCTTTCGAGCTGTCAGCCTCAGCAGACCTAAAGTTCCTTTTATGGAAGACTCTCTTCCTTGTGCCCATTATTTCTGCTCGAAGGATTTCCGAGCTCCAGGACCTGATGTGCAAAATTCCGTATTTGATTTTTCACAAGAAACGTGTGGCTCTGCGTACCAACCCTAAGTTTCTCCCCAAGGTGGTAGCGGAATCTACACTGAATCAATCCATGGAGCTGCCTGCTTTCTTTACGCAGCACTCCAATCAAGGGGAATACCTATTGCATTCTTTGGATGTTCACTGAATCCTGAGATACTACACCACCAGGATGAAGGATCTCAGAAAGACTGATCAACTGTTGTTTGTCTCTTTTGCTCATAAAAGAGAAGGCAATGCTGTTTCTAAGCAATGCCTATCTAAAGCTCATCGTATCACTTTCTGTTACGACAAGTACAACAAGATCCTGCCAGATCAAGTTAGAGGCCACTCCACCAGAGGGGTCGCTGCCTCCACTGCTCGTTTCAAGAATGTGTCAGCGGCAGACATCTGTGCAGCCGTTACTTGGACTTCTGTCCATACCTTTACGAAACACTACAGTTTGGACATTGCCTCTCGCCATAGAGCAGGCTTCAGGTTGGCTGTTCCGCAAGGCCTTCTTTCCTTGTTCCAGACTGCTTGGAACTCAGTCCTGTTTGTAATTACCTACAGCAAGAGCCTCTCTCGAAGATCTAATGTTACGGTAAGTTCTTACGTAACTGTACTTTCTACCTCCAGAGGGAGATAAAAAGAAAAACCATGCTTTAACAAATTAGGTACCTTACAGGTAACACCCACCATAAATGTCTGTACCAGCCGCCCTCTATTGAACTAATGTCTGAATCTGGCAATTATAACTGGTTACTAGCTAAAATAGCTATAAAAGTATTGTTCAGAAGTTAAAATTGTCCCTTAATCCCCATCTATCATGTAAAAAGAATAACTTTTCCAAAACTCAACTTGAGCATAGATCAACACAGGTATCAGAAAACATTACTGCAGAGTGTCTTATCTTAATAGATCCCCACAGAGTAAACACGTTCATTTGTGACAAAAGACCCCTCATTAGGTCCTTAAAGTACTGTCTAAAAGATCAGTTTAGCCAAAAGTCGGCTGCATACCTGTCCCTTCACTGCTTAATTCAGGTTTCATCTTCCTCAGTGGCATCCTGGTCTGATTGCTCAGAAATGGTTCTGCGCCTTGCTGATAAAGCATCTTTCTGTGTCCACTTAAGGGCCTCTGCTGGGTCAGTGAAAATGTAGACCTTCCCTTTGTTGAGTATCCTCAGACGTGCTGGAAAAAGCACACTATGTGGCATCTCTGCCTCTCGAAGAATGGCTCTAACGCCGTCGAATCTCTTCTATCTTCCTGGACATAAGTCTCCACCACTCATTCACACTAGTGGGATTAGCGCCGGAGGCACTAAGACCCATCGGGAGCAAACTTTTTGCTGGAGGGTCGGCGCGAGAGACGGCGCCGCGAGACACAGCGCCGCGAGCAGCAGCTCGAGCGGTAATGACCATCTCGGCGACGACCCTCCAACCGCCTCAGTTCCTTTTTTCCCGCCGTCGAGTGCGCTTCAGTGACGACGTCGCTTGCCTGTCGGGAGTCAAACTTCAAACTAGCGCATAGTTTTGTTTGTTTTTTTGTAACTTTATCACGATAAGTAGTATCGCTTAATTTTATTCTATTTTCGTTAAATTTTTCTAATATTTCAATTTTACTTGAAGAAGTCTCGGCCTACTGGACGGAGTCAACCATGAGCAGGTCAGGTGACGGTAGGGAGACTTCGTGATGAAAGCTGTTCAGTCAGCCGGGCTGGGTCGGTCAGCCTCCTTCTCCTCAGCGGGGTTCCGGCAGCGGTCGATCCGATGCCCGAGGATGGGCGGTCCCCGCCGGCATAAAATAAGCAGTCGCTTCGGCACCGTTCGGCCTCGAGCTCTTCTTCGGCCCACAGGTCAAAAAAGAGAAGGCATCACTCGAGGTCGCCCTCTGGTATGTCTGCGCGTCGACGCTCGGTTATCGTTGCTAGTTGCCGGTCTCCTTCTTCGGAGTCGCCAACTTCCGGTAATCGTCGTCCTCGACATCGGAGCCCCTCCCCGCCTATAGGTAGGACTCCAGATGAGCAGTTTCATCAGTGGGCCGCTCTTATGGAGCAGTGGGCTCGGAGGTTGGTTCTTCTGCCTGGCTCGGTTGCCTCGGAGCCCTCGGGCCCCTCCGGCGATCAGGTAGGGCGGTTGGACCTTCCTAGTCGCGTGGCGCTTCTTCGTGCCAGCGACTCGTGCTTAGGTGTTTAGCCCTCACATGGCTGCGGCGCAGGGGGCCTCACCGATGCCCTTATCTCCTGTTTTTTCCTTCTCTAGCTTTCCAGGTTCCTGGGGCTCTTCCGCGCCTTCCGCAGGGTCTGTTATCTTGTCGGCACCGTTTTCGGTGCCGCTGGGTCTCATGGGTCGCGTGCCCTCGGGCCCAGGCGCCTCGGTGCCATCTTCAGTCTGCTTTTGCCGCCTCGCGCCGGGCAGCCCTTGGGGACTCTCCTTGTTTTCTGCTATTTCCTCCTCTCCTAATTCTTTCACTCCTTTCCTGTCCAAACAGTCCTTTCTGGACCATCAGGAGATGATGTTGAGCCTGACCCAGACCTTCGGTTGGGTGATGAAGTGGAGGAAACAGGATCTTTCTTTGCTACAGAGCCTGTGGTCGAGGACCTGTCCTTTAAGTCTCTGTTGAAGAACCTGGGATCCACTCTTTCTCTCCAGACTACAGACATCGATCCTGGGAAGATATTAAGACTCCAGTATCTTCATGTTTCGGAGATCCCTACGGATTTGACTCCTCCGATCCAGCCTTCCTTCGAGACGCTGTCTCAAATGGTATGGAATAATCCTGCTCTTATTCCCTCAGTGGCTAAATCCACTGATAAGAAGTATTCAGCTCCCAAGGATCGTCCCATTTTGGCATCCCAAGCCTTTGTGGATCCTATTGTAGTCCTGGCAGAGAATGACAAGGCCGTTCTTCCTCAAACTATTACAGCTCGACCTATTAACAAAGAGTCTCGTAAGATTGATACATTAGGTAAGAGAGTCTTTGCTGCCTCCACTTCTAAGTATGCTATTGCCAGTTATCAAGGCTATTTTTCTCAGTATGAGTATATCCTGTGGCCTTCGATGAAAAGAATGGTTGAAGCTCTTCCAGATTCGATTCCAAGTCAGAGCTTCTTCTGACCATTATTAGAGGTATTGAGTCCAATAACCAACAGGTCAAAGCCGCCATGGACGCTTTCGACACTGCTTCTCGCCCAGCAGCCGCGGGGATTTGTACTCGGCGCCATTCCTGGCTGCGTACTTCTGGCTTCACGAATGATGCTCAGCAGCAGGTGATGGCGCTGCCTTTTGATGGCTCCTTTCTTTTTGGCCCTCAGGTGGAGCAAGCCTTGGAGGCCACTCAGAAGACTAGATCGGCCATTAAGTTGGCCAGACCTCCGCCTGCCCCTCTCGGGGCATGTGAACAGACGCCAGTTTCATAGTTCGCCAGTCCTTTCGAGGCAGAGGCAGGGGAAGCTTCCATAAAAGCCAACCTGCCCAACCTCAAAAGAAGACGTAGCAGAAAGCGCAGGGGCCTAAAGCTCCCAGCGCTACCTTATGAGTCGCTGGCCCAAGTTCCATCCACTCTGCCCGAGGTGGAACTTTCTCCTCGTGGAGGTCGCCTGATGTACTCTACAACCAGTGGAAGTCCATAACTTTGGACAATGGGTCCTTCGGATAATTCAAGAGTTATTCTCTCAATTTCTTGAAACCCTAATTGTCCCTCCCAGATGATCAACCCAGGTTGTCGGCCTCTCAGTCAGACCTCCTCACCGCGGAGATCCAGGGCCTTCTGAACAACAGGGCAATAGAACTGGTGCCCCAATCTGCAAACACAGGGTTCTACTCCATTACTTTCTGGTTCCAAAGAAATCTGGGGATGCCTCATTCTAGACCTCAGAAAGTTAAACAAATTCCTCCCCAGGAGAAATTCAAGATGATTTCCTAGGTACCCTGTTACCCTTGCTGCATCAGCACGACTGGCTGGCTCTCTGGATATGCAGGATGCTTACCAGCATATCCTCGCCCACCCAACCCACCGCAAGTTCCTCAGGTTTGTAGCTTTGGGTCAGCATTATCAGTTCAGAGTCCTGCCCTTTGGCTATCCTCGGCGCCGAGTTTTTACAAAGTGTTGTGTAGTTCTCACGCAGCGCATCTCAGGAAAAGTCGGACTCAGTGTTTCCCTACCTGGACGATTGGCTTCTAGCAAGCCCTTCCGGCCAAGGGACTTTGGAAGCCGTGCAAAGCGACTTCTCCTCTCACGTCCCATGGGAGTTCTGCTGAATTTGAAAAATCTCAACTGCAACTCTCCCAGAGGCTCCTTTTCATAGGACGCTTCTAGACACCTCTTCACGTAAGGCTTTCTTCCAGAGGACGAAGACTCGACATCCTTCGAATGGCCTGTTACATCAGGGAGAACCAATCGGTTACAGCTCTCTGATGCAACGCATGTTGGGTCTCATGGCGCCCTCGGTCTTCACTGTCCCTCTGGCCCGACTGCACATGAGAACCACCCAATGGATGCTCTCCACTCAGTGGTCCCCGACCTCTCACCCCCAGTCTTATCCCATCAAGGTGACGGAGCCCTTCAGGTGTCTCTCACCTGGTGGTCTCAAGAGAGCAATCTCCTGGAAGGATTCCCCTTGCCCCCGGATCATCAGATCTCCATCACCACAGACGATCGCTAATGGGATGGGGAGCTCACTGTCTCTCCCTCCACACTCAAGGTGTATGGACTCAGTTCGAAACTCATCTCCACATAAATGTCCTGGAGATGAGAGCGGTCCTCTATGCAATCCGAGCTCTGAAGGATGTCCTTTGTCACAAGAACATTCTCCTTCAAACGGACAACAAAGCAGTGATGTATTACATCAACAAGCAAGGCAGTGCTCATTCTTATCCCCTTTGCAGGGAAGCAATGAGGGTGTGGGAGTGGTGCTTGGAGCACAAGTCTCTGATTCAAGCGGTTTATCTGCCAAGTATACAAAACGACCTAGCAGATCACCTCAGCAGAACGGAGGCAGACCCTCACGAGTGGTCTCTCGATCCAGCCATAGCTCGGTCCCTGTTCAAAGAGTGGGGGACTCCAGACCTGGACCTTTTTGCATCCCCACTCAACGCAAAACTGCCTCTCTTCTGCTCCAGAAATCCAGGGCCTGGCATTTTCTGTCAGGATGCGTTCAGGCTGCGGTGGACAAAACGCTTTCTTTACGCCTTTCCACCGCTTCCTCTAATCCAGAGAGTACTCCTCAAGTTCGAGTCTCAGGGGACCAAGATGATTCTCATTGCTCCTTCCTGGCCTCGGCAACTATGGTTTCCTCTACTCAACAGTATGTTGGCAGCCTCTCCGAGACCACTTCCTTTGCAAATCAGTCTTTGACTCAGGGTTCAGTGGTCCATTCCCAACCTGAAATCACTTCACCTTCATGCTTGGCTCCTGAAGAGATAGAATTGAATCGGTTCAACGCCTCTCGTAGAGTCTCAGACATCCTTCTGGCTGCTCGGAAGCCAGCCACCAAAACGTACGCTCCAAATGGAAACGTTTTCTGGTGTTGAAAAACCTCTTGGAATCCCTTTTCCTGTCCTCCTGGCAAGGTTCTGGAGTATCTTTTGACCTGTCAAACTTAGGTCTTCAGTACTCCACAGTTAAGTTCACCTTAGTGCCATCTCAGCGTTCCATGAGGCGGTTCTTCCTTAACTCTGGCTCAGTTACCTATGGTGAAGAGATTTCTTAAGGGATTCTCCATACCAGACCCCTATTAGCGTCCAGTTGCAGCCTGGGACATTAACCTGGTGCTGGACATGCTCACTCGGAAGCCTTCAACCCTTAGCTACCTGTGAGCTAAAATTTCTTACCTGGAAGACTGCCTTCCTGGTGGCCATTACCTCAGCCCGCCGGGTCTCTGAGATACATGCCCTGGTTACAGACCCTCCGTATACTGTATTCCATAAAGACAAGGTAGTTCTCCGTACTCATCCTAAATTTCTTCCCAAGGTTGTGTCAGAATTCCATCTAAACCAACCTCTGGTACTTCCCGCTTACTTCGCTAATTTCCAAAATGAAGGGGAGCGAGCTCTTCATTCCTTGGATGTTAAGAGAGCCTTGCGGTTCTATTTAGATAGAACCAAGGATGTTCGCAAGACTCAGCAACTGTTCGTTTCTTTCAGCGACACCCGGCTGGGTCAACCTGTCGCTATTAGATGCATCTCTTCATGGTTAGTGGCATGCCTTCGTCATTGCTATTCCATGGCTCAAGTTAAATTAGAAGGTAGAGTGTACGCTCACTCTACTAGAGCGGTCGCGCATCCCTAGCGGAAGTGCAATGTTCCAATTGCAGATATACTAACGCCGCCACCTGGAGCTCAGTGCATACCTTCAGTCAAGCACTATGCACTGGATGTTCATGCTATGCTGACATTCCGCGATTCGCAGAACTGTCCTAATGGGCTTTATCTTTAGACGCGTGAGCTCTGGCTCTCCTGCCGCTCTTTTGGGGATTATCAGCTTGGTACTCTCCACTAGTGTAGAATGAGTGGTGGAGACTTATGTCCAGGAAGATAGGAAAATTCACGCACTCTACCGTAATTCTTGATCTTCTTAGGCGAGTCTCCACCACTCATTCCACCCACCCTCCATCCCCGAGCTCACGCTGTATTGGTCTTCACTCCCTCAAATCTTTAGGCCGTGAGGACTTCTTTGCTGACCCTTCTTACCACGGGTCATCACGGACTATCTTATGTCCGTTTTTTTAATCGTTAGGTTTACTCTTTCGTTAGTTCGCTGCACCTCCTTGGTAAAAAAGGTACTGAGGCGGTTGGAGGTCGTCGCTGAGATGGTCATTACCGCTCGAGCCGCTGCTCACGGCGCTGTGTCTCGCGGCGCCGTCTCTCGCGCCGACCCTCCAGCAAAAAGTTTGCTCCCGATGGGTCTTAGTGCCTCCGGCGCTAATCCCACTAGTGTGAATGAGTGGTGGAGACTCGTCCAAGAAGATCAAGAATTACGGTAGGTACGTAATTTTCCTTTTTCTGCCTGGTGGCATAACTTAAATCTGGGTAGAGCAGGACCTGGGAACCTTCCTGTAGCAAGGTCCTTCGTTGCCTTGCCAATGCCAGGATGAAATCTCGAGAGCCCACCCCATCCAGAATAGCAACTATGGCTCTCGGAGCGTCTTGATTAACCTGTCGACCTCTCGTAGTAACCCTGTAGGCTTTTTGAATAGTGATTCCCTTTTCTTTAATTGCTGGTCCCAACTGTTGCTCCAACCAGTCCAGTAAAAATAGTATAAGGTGGTCCCCTCTCCCTCCTTTCAGGCATGCCATGAGATTAGCCGCCGTGGCCTGATTTTTCAGGGTTTCAAGCCTGGACCTCAAGTGACTATTCTCTTTCACTAGTGTTGTTGTAGTGCCTAGAGCTGCCTCCGAACTTTTGCAGGACTCCAAGACCTCCATTTTTATTGCCATGACATCCGACTCTATGGTGGTAACTCTGGTTGTTAAGGAGTCGAATTTGTCTGGGAGTCCAGAGATGGTAAGGATCAACCAGTTAATTTTTATGCCCAGAGAATGTAGCATTTCTTCTCCGTTTGTCACCACTTCCGTGGCCGTGCAGCCTGATGCAGGCTTTGTGGCAGGCGGTCCTGAAGCACTTTTGCTTTTTGCTGCTTCCTGAGACCCCTTTTCCTTTTTTGGATTACCCATTGCTTTGCTCTGATAGTTCTGATTGCCGAGGAAATTGTTTGTTTGCTGCGAGATCATTGACAAAAGTATTTTAAATTGCTAACAATATATATTCTGTGAGGAGCAGCGGTTTCAGGCCTCCGACATACTCTGGCTCCACAGCACCCCCTGCCCCCCTTTTCAGGTCAAACTTTATGTACGGTGCATGGCATGTATCATTCTATGCAGCCATCATACCAGTATCGCTCACAATCTTCCTTTCAGTCAAAAAGAAGCGGCAAATCCAGAGGTACCTATAGAGGTGGCTTCCGTGGGCTTTCCCAGTTAACTTACAGAACCACCACTCCTGCCTCTAAGGGTTCCCGCTCCCACCCCTTGGGGGGAGCTGGTCAGCCCACTTCCCAGTGACCAGTTAGGGCATTACCCAGGCTTCCTCAACCAGGCCTCTGAAGCTGTGGGCAGTCACTTTACCCTCCATTTAGAGGCCTGGCAAGCAGTAACACCAGACGAATAGGTGCTACAGATCATCCGGATGGAGCATACGCTGAAGTTCACCTCCTTGCCTCACCCTCCCTACTCAGTCTCTTACCCACCTGACCATATCTCCATCCTTAAGGAGGAATTCCAGGCACCAGTTCACAACAATGCCATCTGTCCTGTTCCTTCTTTGGAGTATCATCAGGGATTCTACTCACATTTGTTCTGGTACCCAAACGGACCGGGGATCTCAGACCTATACTAGACCTCAGACACCGGAATCTATATATACAATACAAGAGGTTCCGAATGGTCAATTTAACATCCATCATGCCAGTGTTAAAATGGGGGGGAATTGTTTGAGCGCATTAGACATTTTTTTTTTTTTATTTTAGTCTTTGGTATCCTGGTAAAGCCCACTAGGCACAAGTGCCTGTTTTCAGGGGTGACCTGGGAGCACTGGGCGGCTAAGTGACTTGCTCAGAGTCACACAATATGCAAGTGGAGGTTATGAGAGTCAAACTCTGGTCTAGTCTACTGGATGTACCAAGCTCGTTCACACCTCATTCCTCTAACCTCTAGGCTATACTGCCAGCCCAGTATGATACATGATAGATGCCTACCTGTATATCCCTATTCACCCTGCCTACCATCAGTTCTTTTGTTTCTACCTGTAGGACATCACTACCAATTTCGGGCCCTTCCATTCGGCCTCTCATCCTCCCCAAGGGTCTGTACCAAATGCCTAGCGGTGGCGGCAGTGACCCTGAGACGGGACAGACATTTCGTCTTCCTTTACTTCGACGATTGGCTCATAAAAGCAGACTCCAAGACTGCTTCTGTCCCTCCAGGTAACCCTCAATCTGTTCCAGTCCCTGGGGATTATGGTCATCTGGCTCAAGTCCATCCCAACTCCTACCCAGCAGCTTCAGTTCATCGGAGCCTTTCTAGACACAGCTTCCACCAGGGCTTACCTTCCTGCCTACAGGCAAGACGAGACTTCTATCTTTGGCCTCCCAGATACAAAAAAAACAATCTATCACATCCAGACACCTATTATGCCTTTTGGGACATATGGCCGCAGCCATCCCTATGGTGCCATTTTTCCATCTACACGTGAGACCAATCCAGTGGATTCTTCAAAATCAGTGGAGGCAAAAAACAGGGATTTTGAAGACAGAATTCGAGTCACTCCCGCTTTACACTCGGCCCTCAACTGGTGGACCCATCATGCCAGCCTCTCTCAGAGCATGCCCTTCTAGTCCCCTCCTTCCCAACAGATGTTAACCACAGATGCTTCCTCCGACGGCTGGGGGACACACCTTGGTCCTTACAGGACACAAGGCAGGTGGCTCCAATCCTCCATCCTTCCTCATATAAATCTGCTAGAAATGAGAGCAGTCCGCCTCACCCTTCAGACTTTTTGGGCCTCTCCTGATCCAGTCAGATAACACCTCGGTGGTGTATTACCTGAACAAACAAGGAGACACTAAATTCCGTGCTTTATGCGGGGAGGCGATGGTGGTTTGGCAAGAAGTCATACTTCGTCATCTAATGTTGATGGCTGTCCATCTACCAGGATGCTACAATACCTTGGCCAACATTCTCAGTTGCCAGACCCCCAACCACGAGTGGACACTTCATCCCGAAGTTCTTCAAACTGTCTTTTGGTTATGGGAGACCCCACACCTCGACCTCTTTGCCTCCCCCGACAATCACAGTCTCCACAGATACTATTCCATTATCCCAAACAGAAAGGAACTGTCTATTGATGCCCTATCCCAGCCATGGACAGGACTTTTCTTATATGCTTCCCCCGTCCTACTCCTGCAACGGACTCTGCCGAAGTTACAGCTCGAACCCGCCACCATGATTCTTATATCCCCCCTCTGACCTCGGCAGGTGTAGTTCCCAGAGTTCAACAGCTATCAGTGGTGGACCCAATCCCGTACCCCGCCAGACCGGACTTGTTGACACAGGATCAGGGAACCCTCCATCACCCTAACCTGAAGTCCTTACACCTTCATAACTCCTTTTTACCCAAGGTGGTCATGGAACACACCTTAAATCAGTCCGTAGAACTGTCACTCTACTTCCCTGAGCATTCTAACTCTGGAGAATACCTCTTACACACTTTAGATGTTCATCGCATGTTAAGATAGTAAATAAATCATACCAAATCCTGCAGAAAAACTCCTCAGCTTTTTGTTTCCTTTGCCTCGACCAGGGAAGGCTTCCCAGTCGCTAAACAGACTCTCTCCAACTGGTTGGCAAATTACATAACTTTCTGTTATAAGAAATATAACAAACCATTACCAGGACCTGTTCAAGCCCATTCTACCCAAGCCATGGCCACTACCGTGATCTGCTTTAAAGGGGCATCTATCACGGACATCTGCAGTGGAGCCACATGGCCCACAATACATACCTTCACGAAACACTAAAATTTAGAAGTTGCTTCTCATCATAGGACGGCCTTTGGACACACTGTCCTACAAGGCCTTCTATCATAATGTTTTCCGCCCTTCATGGGTTTACTGCTTGGGAGTCATCCCAAGTGTATTACCTGCTGCAAGAGATTACCCTCATGGAAAATAGTACAGTTGCATACTTACCGTAACAGTAGATCTTTGTGAGGTATCTCTTACAGCAGGTACGATCCCTCCCTCCATACCCCTCCTTCTCTAAGAGAACAACTTCTGATCCAGATATATATGAATGAGGGGGCACCTAAGGTACCTTGGTTCTCCATCAGTCCTCGCTTAACGAGCTGAATCCGGCGGGGAACTGAGGATGCCTGGAACCACCCACACTTACATAGGAGCAGGATGATAATGTCATGTCTGGGCGGCCCCTAGACAAAGACTGCTAGAAGAAAGCTGTCATGCAGAAGAGTGCCCTCTGATGAGGTCCCAAGTGTAGTACTTGCTACAAGAGATGCCTCTCGAAGATCTACTGCTACAGAGCTGTACTTTCTAGGAATGGTATACAGTTCACATCCACACAGCCCACCAAGCCTCCCCTGTTGAGTGGCACACGGATCCCTGCTTCAGGTGTACAGAGATCTGACGTTGCAGGGCAGAGCCATAGAATATGCCACACGGGTTATGGGAGGAGCTTAGCTTGAGGTCATCCAACAAATCAGCCTGTTCCAGTGGAACTATCGTAGTGTGGATGTGAGCTGTGTACCACTCCTACAGATACGGTTACAGGTGAGTAACCAGTATACACACACACACACATATATATATATATGTGTATATATATATATATATATATACATATTTATATACAGCAACACCTCGCTATAATGAACAGTTTGAGAGCCATAACCTGTGTTCGTTATAGCTCTCTGTTCATTATAGTGAGGGCAGCTAAAAAATTAAAAACACACACACAACGAAGCAATTGCCAGAGAGATAAATTTCCGTCAGAAAACATACCTATGCCAGAGAAAGTATGGCTGTGCATGGTATTACTTAAATTGGATTAGTTACAGTACGTTGTAAATGCTCACTTTCCAACCTAAAAACGGAAAAACTTGCACGAGGGACGCTCTGCTGGTCTTGCTAGTGGGCAGTTGTTGGTTTAAGTGAGAGGGAGATTTTAACTAGCAACAGAAAGCCTGAGGAATTTTGGAAGCCAAAAGCAAAACAATGTTTCTGGTGGGAGAGGAGTGCAAAGAAGCACTAGAGTTTAATCAGGTGAGACGGGTTAGTGTGCGAGACAAGTGCTCGCAAACAGCAAGAGGAGGTACATGAGACAGTGTAGCGGAGTACAGTATTAAAGAGCGACCCATTGGGCCGACAGGGAGGGGCGGACAGGCTTTGTGTTCGGTGACAACCATCTTTTCTTGCTCAATCACTGACGTCCCATGGCAATTCTAGTTACAGCAGAGAGAGCAGCAGAGATCGATAACAAGCGATTTAGAGTGTACCCGTAATTCATAATCTACAGTGAATGTCTTGCAATTCCAGGCACCGATTGCTATCTTATACTGTCACTTTCCCGGTATAGAGAAGTATTGCAGGCTTACATTTTAAAGTTATTTTATGTGACAATAGTGTATTACATCTCATTTAGAGCTTAAAAGAATAACAGACTCAGATCATTGTAGATTGTGAGGTTCCGGGAGCATTCTGAAGAGCTTGCTTGATTTCTCCTAGGAGCCACACACTTCGCTCGTAATAGCCGAGATTTCGCTATAGCAAGGGGCTACTGTATTTATATATTCTTTGCAAAAAACTTTGTTAATGTAGTAGTTAGGGTTCCAGTGTCAAAACCCCAAGGCACATTCCATGCTTGTTGCTGCCTGCAGGGTGGGGTGTTCGGGTTGGGAACCCTAACTAGTGCATTAACAAAGTTTATTGCAAAGAATTTCCTTGCTTTGTGAGATAGTATAATCGTATCCTTATTTCCCTGTGGCCCTTGTAGTGGTATCCGTATTTGAGTGTGGGAGTTTAGGGCCCACATAATTTTTGAGATATTGTAATCATATCCTTATTTCCTTGTGAGATATTGTAATCATATCCTTATTTCTGTTTGGGAGCGCAGGACCCCTCTGGGCCCTGGTCTCCGATCAATCCACAGTAGTGTCCATATTTGTATGTGGAGGGCCCTGTGCTCCCATCCTTCCATAACTTCAAAGATAGTGTAGTCGTCTCCCATCCCCTGCTGTGCAGCACCAAAGAAAGACCTCACATTGCAATGTTAATCTGTGTGAATCACAGAAAAATTTGAAACCTGTATAACTCCACACCAAATTAATATCTTTTCACCAAATCAGCGAAAGGCACATTTGTAGGGCAAGCCCTTTGTACCCTAAAAATTTCATACAAAAATTGGAAGCCACATCTTTACAGCAGAGTGAAAAAGAAACAACTGCATACACCTCACATTACAGTGTTATGCTGTGGGAAACTAAGGAAAAGTTAACCCCCTATAACTCCAGAGCAAAGTAATCTGCTTTCACCAAACCAGCAAAAGGCACATCCGTGGAGCAAGCCCTTTGTACCCTGAAAATTTCAGACCAAAATTCCAAACGGTTTCGTCAGTGTAAAAATGACAAAAAAAACTACATAAAAATGATTTTTTCACAAATTGCAAAACTTTTTTCGCAGTTTGTGAAAAAGGAAAAATCCTTTTTCGTAAATTGTGAAGCATAATCCTGTTTTGTGACTCTTTTCTCGTTAATTTGCAAAAAAGGATTTTGGCACATTAAAAAACACATTTTCAGGTGATTTATGAAAAAACTAACACCAGAATCCCATAGAACGGGTCCCAATTAGCAGAATACGTGTTGGTTACTTCAAAAGACATCATTTTTTTCTGTTTGTTTGCCATGCTAAGAAAAAACAAGTTGGCGGCAGCAGAAAAAAAAGATTCCCCATTTGCAACAAAGGATTACTCATTTGCAACACAGGATTGCCCAGTTGCGACACAGAATCTTGTTTCAAGTGTCACGTCTAACATTTCTCTCATTGAAAATAATGAGAAATTTAAAATGTAATAACTTTTGAACGGATTAATATTTTTTCACCAAATCTTCAAAAGGTACATTTGTGACCCAAGACCTTTCTACCCTAAGTATTTCAGATCAAAATCCCAAGCTGTTTTTTTTTTTGGTGCAGTGGCATTATAACGAATTTTACAAACAAATTGTAGTTTTCACATTTGTTGACACCCCATACCTCCACACTCACCTATCCGACCAGAATGAAACTTGACACATCCAAGAGAGCTTTGGTCCCTGATGGCGCATGGAAAATTTCATGCAAATCTGTTTAACAGTTGCAAAGTTATTAAAGTGCAAAATGATGGGGGGGGGGCGGCACTGATGAGCAGCTGAGGAGATAAGAAGTGTCTTGACCTCGCTCCTCCTCACCGGGGGATGATAAATATAATTAATTATTCACATTTCATTTTGACTGCATTTCGGTAGTAGATATCGGTTTGGATTGAGCAGTGACGGAGAATGGACGAATGCCTAACCTCGAGAGCGGGGAAAGCCAGAGAACAGCTGGCAAAGCAGTGAAGAAAAATGTGGCCTGTGTACAGCCTGAGAGCCAGAACGTGGTTTCCCTTTCTGCCGCAGAGGTGAGCGCACTTGGCCGAGAGTTCACAGGCCAGCTCTTGGCTGCCCTAGAGCCACGTTTGTGCAAGCCTGAGTCAAAAATTGACAATAAACTGCAGGAAGTACTCACCCAGCAGACTCTACAGGCCACCCGTATCTCGGAGGTGAAGGAGTGGATCTCCCGGCTGGAGGATGACACCCAGGGGGTGCCTGGGCAGATTTTGGCACTACAAAAAGAGCTGGAGGAGATGAAGGAGACAGCGGACTACCAGGAAAATTATCATTGGAGGCTAAACTCATGCCTCAGAGGTTTGCCTGAAGGGATGGAAGGTGGAAGTGCCTTGGAATTCTGTGCAGTCTCCTTAACCAAGCTGCTGGCACTGGAGGTTAAGAATGGAAAGTTGAAACTGGAGTGGGCACACCACACAGTTATGCTTAAGCCACCAGCGGAGCAACCCTTGCGCCAAATTACCATGAGATTTCACCACTTCCAAGAAAGGGAAGCAGTCTTGTGAGCATATATAGAGAGGCCTGTTGAAATGTGAGGGCCATAGGTTGTTCCTATCGCAGGACTATTCGGCAAGGCTTCTGAAGAGAAGAAAGATGTTTAATGAGATTATGGCCAATCTACATGCAACGAAAGTAGAGAATTTTATGGTATATCCTACAACCTTAAAGATCAAACATGAGGGAGCAGTGTTCTCCTTTTGGGACATTGAGAAAGCTGAAAAATTCATTAGAGGAGCTGCTGAAGAAGATAGGCTGAACATTGGGCTGCTGCTGCTAGGAAGGTATCGTTGTATTCTACCATGGGGCCTAAAAATCAATGGTCTCTTTGATGCTACATTGCTTGTTTGTTGTGGTGGGTGCCCAGACCCTGAATGGGAAAAGAGAAAAGGAATCTCTGAATGGACTAGTATTTTTGCTTTCTCTTTTTTGTTTCTTTTCTCTTCCTAATCCTCAATGTGTGCTTAGGAGTTACAACAGACTAACGTTCGAACTGCGTAGGCGTCTGTGGACCCAGGAGAAGAAGCCTAAGCCTACTGCAGCCAGGAGAGTTATTTCCGTGGTTGAATGTTGCATGATGTGCACCGCTCTTTACTCCTCGTGGCTGGGTAGATTTATTGGTTTGGACTGTTTCCTTTTCCCACACTCCGCTTTTGGAGGTGCAGGGGATCATCGATGCAGATAATGAACAACCTGCGCTCCAGGAGCAGGAGGTGCAGGGGGAGTTTGGGGCCTGCAATGGAGAACTATACTAGAGGCAAGGAGCTGAACACTGAGCATGCTGGGGCACCCGCAGTTGGAAATGGGAAGGGGGACAGTATGGTGGCTGGTGGAAGTGGGGAAGGGTGGAACTGAATATCATACGGTTTGATTAACTGCAGTTCGTGTTGCCTCTGTCTTCCTGGAGGACTTCTCAAGATGGACTGTGAGTTGCATTCCCATGCTCTGATCTTGGAGGTGCAGGGGGACATTCATGGAACCCGTGCTGGCTGGGAAGGGGGAAATGTAATTAGAAAAACCATAGAGCGACTATGCAGTATATTGAAAAGGTTTACTAGGAGAAACGGGTGGTTGAGGGAAGGGAGAATTATTGCCCCATGGAGTGGGGGGCTGACACTGTTGGGATTGGGATAAGAATCTAATGTATATTGGGGCTGATGCATAGGGGGTCTGGGCATTAACATCAATATTGTTTATTTTGCATTGCTCACTGTTTACTGTTTCAGCTAGCATAAGATAATTACCATGGATTTGATATTTTGAACACGAACCAGTGAAGTGTCATCAAACCCGGTTTGGGGGGGTTGGGTCAGACATGGACTATTTGGGGAATTTGTCTGACACTTTTAGCGAGCTTTTGCGGTTAGTGTCTTAACTATGTGGGATAAAGGGGAAGGGTATGGGGTTGTGGAGTCTGGATACTAATATGGAATGGCATGTTGGGAAGCAAAGGGGAGTGGATGATGCAGAGAAAATGACAGGGAAACAAGGCTATATGAATATGAAAGAGAAAGTTTATTGTATTTTATTTTTATTTTATTGAAATCTAGGATTACAAATAAAGATTACAAATAGAAAGTTGGTGTAAGAATGGGGAGGGGTGGGGAGGATCGCAAGAGTTGGTTACGAGGTTGGGGGGGTTAATTTGTTATTCATGTTGTAACTATTTTACTGTTCAAATGTTTTTTCTAGGGACGTGGATATGTTGTTCAATCCACACTTACTGGCAGGTTCCTTGCCATTTTAAATCTTGCCGGAAGGTCTTCAAGCTGGCTCCTCCCACCCACCCGGGTGGTAAAACTCTCAGCTGCGCCCCAAGATGCCAGATCTTCCTTACCGCTTGGAAGCTCAGGTTCCCTCCTTTGCGTTCTGCGTTTTAGGCCTGGATCCAAACTCTTCGGTTAATCCGAAACTTATTTTAAAATTTACAAGACTTCAGTCTTTATCTTCCCTCGTGGCTGCGATGGACAAATCGACTCCTGGATTTCTTCGGTGCCCCTATGGGCAGATGATGTCCTGGACCGATCCGCATGCCACATGCGTTTATTGCCTTGGACTCGGCCATGACTCACAGGTTTTTGAGTTGTGCAAATCCTTTTCAGCTTCGGTCTTGGAGGACCACGCTGCCCGGTTACTGTTGGGGCGACCCGAAAAACATTATCCTCCAGTTAAGTCTAAGGAGGCCCGTTGGGTGGTGTCCGCGGCTGCGGGCTCGGCAGAACAGCTGGAGCAGATGATCGCCCTCGAGGAGGAGGCGGCCGCTCAGGCCGCATCATCATCATCCTCGGTCGTGGCATTTATCCCACTCTCCTTGGAATCCTCCTACACAGCTTCTTTCAAGAAGCTTTGCCAATCCCTCTCAACCAAGGGAAAAGGCCCTTTGGGACATTCCTCTCAGTTCAAAAAGAAGGACCCCAAAGGTAAGTCCCACCGTCGACGTTCGTGAGAGCGGGAGAGGTTCCCTTCCCCGGATAGTCGACACTCGACTTCGTTCGTGGTTGCGTCTAAGGCCACTGGCTTCACGGTGTTCCCGTCAGGTCAGCCAGCCGAGGCACCTGTTGATGCAGTCGAGATTTGTCTCGACCCGTCGGACGGGCTGTTGACCGGAGAAGATGACAACCCTTCTTCGCCGGGTTCCCCCGGTGGCAACAGAGTACTTGCCTGTGCCGGGGTTCCCGGTTAAGGTCCCTGAACCAAGGGAGGAGCGGGTTCCCCCCTCCCCCTCTTAGACCCACCCTCGGAAACTCCGACGGTCTCAGTCTCTGACCTGTTCCCAGTCCAGCCGATCCCGCAGACATCGGCAGTCTCTGCACTGTGGAAAGCGGTGGCGCCGCTCATGCTCGTCTTCATTCTCTTCGGAGGATAGGCTCTGGCGCAAATTGCATCGGCGCTACAAGGAGCTAATGTGGCAGCAGCTCCTTTTGACCGGGAATAAGCCGACTCTGTCACCTTCCCAGGCCATTAAGTGGCTGTCACCGGAGCAGCCAAAACAACCCCTCGTAGTGGTTGAGGAGCCAAAGCCTGCACTGGTTGTTCGGCCGAAACTGGCTGCGCCACCCATTGTGGTGGAACCTCCGCCTCCACAACCGAAGACTGGGGCCCCAACCAAGGATTCTCGGCCGGGTCAGGGTTTGCCCCATAGGTTGCCAGTCACCCTCACTCCCGATCAACCTCGGCAGGTGGAGGGTGGCTCAGGCGCTTGGCAGCTGTTCGCAGACTCCTCGGAGTCTGATGATGACGACTTCTTGTTCCCCAGGCCGCTTGACTTGGAGTCCACTGGGGGTCAGTTGGTGGACGAGAGCCTATCCTCGTTGCTGGGAATGCTTTGACTCATCTCAGAGTCCACTGGGATGAAGCTCGAACTCATTTCAAAACTGGCCAAGTATCCCCTCACGGAGATATTGGACCAAGAATATTCCCCCATGGAGGCCTTCCTGGTGGCCAAAGCCATTGTTGGCCCGCCCTGGAGCTGTGGCAGCGGCCAGCTTCTTGTCCAGCACCTTCGGCCAGGATGGCTCGGAAGTATGCTGTTCCCACCAGTTCACTCTCCGGTTTCTCGGAGCACCCCTCTGCGGAGGGGCTCGTGACCAGTAGTGTTTTCCAGCATTCCAGGAATGCTCGGGACGTGGACAAGCCTCCCGACAAGGAGTCCAAGAAGTTGGACTACTCCGGGCGGAAAGTTTATGCAGCTTCCTCCCTAGGCCTTCGTCAGGCCAGCTCGACTGTCCTGAAGGCACACTTTTCACACGCCCTTTTGGGCTCCCTGGATAAGGTGATTCCTCATCTCCCGGCTGACCTCCAAACTACGGTCAGGCAGGTGCGGGATCAGGGAAGGGTGGTGGCCAAACAGCAGCTCCAGACTTCCCTGGACATCGCTGACTCGTGTGCCCGGTCACTAGCAGCCAAGCGCCGCTGAGCTTGACTGCGGATCTCCACTTTCACGGCAGATACCCAGCACAAGCTGGCAGACATTCCCTTCCTGGATACCAACTTGTTCGGTCCCAGGGTTGAGGGGTATCTTCAGCAGATCGAGAAGTCCAGTGCCACCTTGGACTCTGTCACGTCTGCCCAGAAGGACAAAGGCCACCAGCAGCAGCATAAGCCCTTTTGTCCTTCAGCCCCTGCAGCACGTCCGGCCCAGCAACACCAGCATCAGGGCCAGCAGGCTCGCACTTGGCACCCCAAAGCCAAGCCTGCTGCTTCCTCCAACAGGAAGCCAGGAGGGAAAGGTCTAGGAGGCTCCTCGGCCGGTCCCTACTCCAAGCCTGCCCAGTGACGGGTTGAGGGGTGTCACCCCCAACCTCGTTACTCCTCCCCAGGTTCCCCCCATGGGGGGGACAGCTCCACCACTTCATTTCTGCCTGGTCCGATATCACCATGGACCGCTGGGTGCTGGAAGTGGTAGGAAAGGGTCTGCCGCTGGAATTCAAGCAGTCCCCACCCTATCGAGTTGTCGCCCCACGAGGGGAGGGCTACGTGGTCCGTAGCCTCTCTGTCGGCCTGTCTAGCTGACATTGCCCTGCTCCTCCAGAAGGAGGTGATCAGGGAGGTGGTGGATCCTCCATCAGACCTAGGGTTTGTGTCCAGGTACTTCCAGGTCCCAAAACAGATGGGGGGCTGGCGCCCCATTCTAGACCTACATGACCTGAACAAGTTCCTAAGGTCTCGAACCTTCAGGATGGTCAGTCTGGCTCAGATCATCCCATCCTTGGAACGAGGCTTGTGGTTCTGTTCTCTGGACCTTCAGGACGCGTTTTTTCACGTCCCAATCCGTCCGTCCCACCAGTTATTCCTCCGCTTCAGAGCAGAGGGATCCTTTTATGAGTTCCGGGCCATGCCCTTCGGCCCCTCTCCCACTCCCAGGGTCTTCACCAAATGCATGGCAGTGGTGCCGGCATTCCTGTGGCACCAAAGGGTCTGGGTGTACCCTTACCTGGACGACTGGCTGATTGAAGCCTCCTCCAAGTTGGAGGTGGAGTGGTCCAGGGATCTGGCCCTCCAGGTCTGCTCTCAGATTGGCCTCCTCATGAACGAGGCCAAATCGGAACGCATGCCAACGCAGGTGATTCAGTTAATCAGGGCAGAACTCGACTCTCTTCGAGCCAGAGCACGGCTCCTGGTGGACAGGACTAACGTTCTTTCCTCCTTTGCCCAATCATTTCTGGTTGGGCAGTTGCGCCCTGCCCAGGATTTCCTGGGCCTCATGGCGGCCTGCACCAGTGTGGTCTGTTGGGCCCACTGGCACATGCGTCCCCTGCAATGGGGACTGGCCTGCCAATGGTCTTAGCGCTCCAGTCCTCTGAACTAGCCAGTGATAGTGACCCAGGAGATGGGGAATGCTCTCCAGTGGTGGATCATTCTGGCTCATCTGCAGGAGGGTATCCCATTTGTCCGACCAGAGCTGACGGTCACTCTAACGACCGACACCTCTCTGATGGGTTGGGGTGCCCATCTGGGGGAGCTCAGAGCACACGGCCCCTGGTCCCCTCAGGAGTCTCGACGCCACATCAGCCTGCTGGAGCTTCGAGCGATCTGACTAGCCCTCACTGCCTTCGCTCCATTTGTACAGGGTCAAGTGGTCCAGGTCCAGACGGACAACACCACGACCATGTACTACCTAAACTGCCAGGATGGGACACGCTCCTTGCCTCTGTGCAAGGAAGCTCTCTGCACTTGGTCTCTCGTGGGCAGACTGGAAGTGGATCTCCTAGCCATTCATGTGGCGGGAGCCTCCAACACTCTGGCCGATGCCCTGAGCTGGATAGGTGCTGCATCTCACGAGTGGTCTCTCCTGCCGGAGGTGGTACATGATCTGTTCTTCACTGGGGCACACCTCAGGTGGACCTGTTTGCCTCCAGAGAGAATGCGAAGCTGAGGCTGTTTCATGCCCGCCCCCCTCAGCAGGGCTCACTGCAGGGGGATGCTTTCTCGAGGCCATGGACCCCGGGTCTCTTCTACGCCTTTCCCCCATTTCCCTTGATTCACAAGGTGCTTCTCAAGGCAAGGAGGTACAAGGCACAGGTGATTCTGGTAGCTCAAGACTGGCCCCGTCAGTTCTGGTATCCAGATCTCCTCAGCCTCAGCTCCAGGCTCCCAGCCCGGCCGGACCTGATCTCAGTCAACTAAAGGAAGGTATTCCACCTGAACCTTCATTCCCTACACCTGATGGCCTGGTTCCTGAGCGGCTAGAGTTCCAGGCCTTGGGTCTTTCCAACAAGGTTCTCAACATTGTTGAGGCATCCCATAAGGAGTCGACCAGAAAATGCTATGCCTTCAAATGGAAGAGATTCTCCATTTGATGTCAGGATAAGGGGTTGGACCCTTCCTCCTGTTCCTTGGCCAGCATTCTGGACAACCTATGGTCCCTTTCTCAGCAAGGGCTTCAGTCGACGACCCTTAAGTTGCACCTGGCGGCCATATCTGCTTACCTGGCACGGGCCGGAAAGCAGTCGGTGGTGCAGGAGAAGGTGGTCGGGCGCTTTTTCAAAGGACTTGATCACATATCCCCTCTGGTGCGAGAACCTCCACCTCCGTGGAATCTACTGCTGGTATTGGCTAAGCTCATGGGCAAGCCATTCGAACCGATGCACAGGTGTGACATCTCTCACCTGTCATGGAAGACCGCCTTCTTGGTGGCTATCACGTCAGCCAGAAGGATGGGAGAGCTCCAGGCACTTTCTATCAAGTCTCCTTATCTGGTCTTCCAAAGGGACAAGGTTGTCCTGCGCCCCCACCTGAAATTCCTTCCAAAGGTGGTGTCAGAGTTTCACCTTAATCAGGTGTTGACTCTGCCGGTGTTCTACCCCAATCACACCTCGGAGGCCGAATATAGGCTCCATACTCTGGACCCTTGAAGAGCTTCCTCTTATTATAAGGAGCGGACGGCTGAAGTTCAGGGAGAGGTTCACCAGCTGTTTTTCACCTACGCTGAAGCCGCACCTTGCAGACCTGCAGCCAAGCGGCCGATAGGCCACCTCCTGCATAGATCTCTGCTATAGGTTGGCGGGCATGGAGCCTCCCAAAGGATAAGAGCTCATTCTACCCGCCATGGCTGCTTCCGTGGCTGCTTCCAGGACGCCCTATCCAGGAAATCTGCAGGGCTGCTACCTGGAAGTCAGCACACCTTTCATTACTCACTACCACATTGACCTTGAGTCATGCCGGGATGCTGGTTTTGGGACCTCGGTTCTCCAGTCCTTATTTCCCAAGTAAGTATAGGGGGTGTGCGCCTTGCCTCCATCTTCCCGGAGAACTGCTAGGAGTCTGCCAGTAAGTGTGGCTTGAACAACATATCCACGTCCCTAGACATACAGGTTACTCACCTATAACAGGAGTTCTGGAAGTGGTATATGTTGTTCATCCACACAACCCACCCGACCTCCCCGTCTTCGACGTGCAACCTGGCTTCCAGCGGGCTAGATCTGGCATCTTGGGGCAGAGCTGAGAGTTTTACCACCCAAGCGGGTGGGAGGAGCCAGTTTGAAGACCTTCCGGCAAGATTTAAAGCGGCAAAGAACCTGCCAGTAAGTGATGATGAACAACATATACCACTCCTAGAACTCCTGTTACAGGTGAGTAACCTGTATTTCACATGTATTCACATCCAGAGGTGCTTTGTGTTACAGGATCAATGAAATGCTGTGGAGACCAAGGAAAAGAGACCTGCCACGGTACAATTGTGTGGGACAGTATGCTTTTTGGAGAAGGGTGGGAAACGTGGAAAGATCTTATTATATGTAACGGCTAGGAGGCAGGATCTGACTATATGCTCCTGGAATGTGCAAGGGATAGCGACCCCAGTAAAATGTACAAGCCTTCTGACTGCATTCAGGAGGCAGGGAGTGCAAGTGGTCATGTTACAGGAAACACACCTCACGGTGCCAGAACACTGGAAACTGGTAAGGGGCCGGGTGGGAAAATACTTTGCAGCGTCTTAGAAGGCTCACAAGCGTGGGGTCGCTATCCTGCTACACAAACATCTCCCATTTCAAGTGCAGAGGGTGGTTAAAGACCAAGTAGATGGAAGTTATCATCTTCCTGGACATAAAGTCTCCACCACTCATTCACACTGATGGGATCTATGCCGGAGGCGCTAGGACCCAGCGGGAGCAAAATTTTTGCAGGAGGGCCAGCGCCAGAGATGGAGCCGCAAGGAGCGGCACCGTGAGCCTCTGCTCATGCGGCAGTGACTGTCTCGGCGTCGACTCTCCAACCGCCTCAGTTCCATTTTTCCCCGCTGTTGAGTGCGCTTCAGTGACGACGTCGCTCGCTCACCGGGAGTCAAACTAGCAGCATAGTTTTCAGTTTATTATTTTGTTGTATATCTTGAATAAGTACCGCTTACTATAACTTATTAAAGAAAGAAGTCTTAGCCTACATTGACTGAGTTGACCATGAGCAGGTCAGGTGACGGTAGGGAGTCTTCGTATGAAAACTGTTCAGTCAGTCGGGCTGGGTCCGGTCCGCCACCCTCTCCGGGGGGTCTAACAATGGATGGTCCAGTGCCCGAGGGGAGGGGGCAGTCCCTCCAGAAGCATAACGGCACAGTTTGGCCTCAAGCTCTTCTTCGGCCCACAGGTCAAAAAAGAGGAGACATCGCTCGAAGTCGCCCTCTGGTATGTCTGAGCATCAACTGTCGGTCATTGGGGTCAGTTGCCAATCTCCTCCGGAGTCACCTGTTTCTGGTCACCGACCTCTTTGACATCAGTGCCCTTTCCCGCCTTCTGGTAGGGCTTCAGATGAGCAGTTTCATCAGTGGGCCGCTCTGATGGAGCAGTGGGCTCGGAGGTTGGTCCAGCTGCCAGGACCGGTCACTCCAGGGTCCTCAGGCTCTTCAGGGGATCGGATAGGGCAGTTGGGCCTCCCTAGTCGTGCGGGACCTTCTTCGGTGCTGTCGACTCCGTGCTCAGGTGTTTTCCCCCTTCACAGGGCTGCAGTGCAGGGAGCCACACCAATGCCTCTATCACCTGGTATTCTTCCTTCTTTCTCCTCGAATCCTAGTTTTTGGAGCCCTGTGTCGGTTTCGGCGCAGTCAGCATTGATGGGTCGCTTGGTGCCGTCCTCGGCAAGGATGCATCTGTCAGAGCCGTCCTCCCCCGATGATGCGATTGTCTCATGGGTTTGTTACTGCGGCGCCATGCATGTTCTTCGGCGCCGGGGCTTGGTGTGACGTCTTCAGGGCTTCTCGACTCCGAACCTTTTTCCTTCCGACTTTCACTCCTTTCCTGTCCATACAATCCCTCCTGGGCTGTCAGGAGATGATATTGAGTCTGACCCAGACCTTAGGCTGAGTGATGATGTGGAAGGAACAAGATCTAATCCTATTGCAGAGCCTGTGGCCAAGGACCTGTCATTTAAGTCTCTGTTAAAAAATTTGAATTCCACTCTTTCTGTCCAGACTACAGATATCGATCCTGGGAAGCTTTTAAGGCTCCAGTACCTTCATGTCCCGGAGATCCCTATGGATTTAACTCCCCCGGTACAACCTTCCTTTGAGATGCTCTCTCAAATGGTATGGAATAATCCCACTCTCATTCCTTTTGTGGCTAAGTCCATAGACAGAAAGTACGCTGCTCCCAGGAATCTACCCATTTTGGCCTCCCAAGCCTTTGCAGACCCTATTGTAGTCTTGGCAAAGAATGATATGGTTGTCCTCTCTCAGGCTACTACAGCCCGACCTATAAACAAAGAATCTCATAAGATAGATACTTTAGGTAAGAGTCTTTGCTGCATCCACCCTGGGTATGCGTATTGCCAGCTACCAGGGTTATTTCTCTCAATATGAGTATGTTCTTTGGCATTCGCTCAAACAAATGGTAGAAGCTCTACCAGAGTCGGACACTAATTCAGAGCTTCTTCAGACCATAACCAGGAGTATCGAGTCCAGCAACCAGCAGGTTAAAGCAGCTATGGATGCTTTCAATACTGCCTCCCGAGCGGCGGTGGCGGGCATTTGTACCCGCCATCACTCCTGGCTGCGCACTTCAGGCTTCAAGAATGATGCCCAGCAACAGGTCATGGCGTTACCCTTCCGCGGTATGTATCTTTTCAGTCCTCAAGTAGAACAAGCTCTAGAGGTCCAACAAAAGACTAGGTCTGCCATTAAATTGGCTTGACCTGCTCCTGCCCCTTTTTTGGGGGGGGGGTTAATAAGCGTCAATTTCCCAACCGTCAGTCCTTTCGAAGCAAGGGCAGGGGAGGTTTTAATAAAAACCAAGCACCCCAGTCTCAAAAGAAAATGCAACAGAAAGAACAACGCCCCAAAGCGCCCAGTGCCACCTTCTGAGTTTCTGGCCCAAGTCCCACCTCAACTGCCCGAGGGCGACTCTTTCTCAGCAGTGGGAGGCCGTCTGATTCAGTTCTACAACTGGTGGAAGTCCATAACATCGGACAAATGGGTCCTCTGGATAATCCGCAAGGGGTAGTCCCTCAATCTTTCAGAGACCCCTCCAGATCGTCCCCCAAACGACAGCCCAGGCTGTCAGTATTTCAGTCAGAGCTTCTCGCTTCCGAGATCCAAGGCCTTCTGAACAACAGGGCAGTAGAAATAGTTCAGTTGGATCAACGGAACACAGGGTTCTACTTCCACTACCTTCTAGTTCCAAAGAAAACCCGGGGCATGTGCTGCATTTTGAACCTCAGAAAATTGAACACATTTCTTCCCAAGGAAAAGTTCAAAATGATTTCGCTAGGAACCCTGTTAACCTTTGCTTCATCAACATGACTGACTAGCCTCCCTGTACATGCAAGATGCTTACCAGCATATTCCCATTCACCCAAAGCATCACAAATACCTACGGTTTGTGGCTTTGGGCCAGCATTACCAGTTCAGAGTCCTGCCCTTTGGGCTATCCTCAGCACCGTGAGTTTTTACAAAGTGTTGTGCAATTCTCGCAGCACACCTCAGAAAGATCGGAATACAAGTGTTCCCATATCTGGACGACTGACTTCTAGCAAGCCCTTCCAGGCAAGGAACTCTCAACGCCATAGCCTTGGCATCGGACTTTCTCACATCCATGGGAGTTCTGCTGAATCTCAAGAAATCTCAGTTGCAGCCCTCCCAGAAGCTCCTTTTCGTAGGAACTCTTCTGGATACCTCCTGTGCGAAAGCTTTTCTTCCAGAGTACAGAAGGAACACTATCCTACAGATGGCCCGATAGATCAGAGAGAACAGCTTGGTTCAAGCTGTCTCGATGCAACGGATGCTGGGTCTCACGGCATCCTCTGCACCACTAGCTTGCCTCCACATGAGAACCTCTCAATGAATGCTCAGTACTCAGTGGTCCCCAACCACTCACCCTCAGTCCTTCTCATCAAGGTGATAGAACCTCTGAAGACGACTTCCGGTTCCGCCCCTGAAGCTGATGGCTGCCTGAGAAGTTCGCTCTGTACTCCTCCTTAATAATTTCCCCTCTATCATCTTGGATTTGCAGTAAAAAAAACAAGCAACAATATTAAATAAGAGGGGAAATAAGGGACAGGAGCCTGGGAAGATCAGGAAAATAGATGCTGGTAAGGAGGATGACGCCGAATCAGAATCAGAGGCCTCTGAGTCGGATATCGCACTTCCACAACCTACCTCTTCCCCAGTTAAGACTGCCTCTTCGGCCTATCAAACTCTGAAAAACAAAACTAAGAAGATCAAACTAGATACAGTATATCGAGCTCTGTGCATTTAGGGCAGATATTAGGCAGCTTTATGCAGAAATGCACAAAAATGTTACCTTGCTTGAACAACGAGCTGATGACTCTGAAAGACAGATTACTGCTACGGAGAACCAAGTTGATGATCTAGAGAATCTTGTCCAACAATTACAAGACCAAAATGAAGTCTTAGTCGCTCGCCAAGAAGATGCAGAGAATCGGGCATGACGCAAAAATATTCGGCTTTACTGTATCCCTGAAGGGACTGAAGGCTCCATAATAAAATAGTTGGTTTCTGATCTGTTAAAAGACGCTCTTAATCTCCCTGAAGGTCTGTCTCTGGACTTGGAAAGAGTACATAGGGCTTTAGCACCCAAACCAACATCTACTACGGCTCCTCCATGTTTAATAATAGCTCGCTTTAACAACTATGTGACTAAGGAGCAGGTTTTATTAACTGCATGGCGCAAACAAAAAGTATTCTGTGGACAAATCAGATTTTATATTGACCACGACTACGCACCTCAAATGATGAAGCACCATAGGGCTTATCTTCCGTTGCTCCCTGCTTTGAAGTCACAGGGCATCAAGTCTAATATGCCATACCCAGCAGGATTGATGGTCTTCATGCCGGAGGGGAGGTTCGAATTTTCTGCAGCAGCGGATGCCCGAGAGACTCTGACAGCGAAGGGCATCTGTTTCCCGGAGAAAGTGCAACGCAACTTCTCACAGGCCCCACAATCACCATGTTGGCAGACTACGTCTACCTCAGTACGCACATCGGGACGAGGAGGTGGTAACATTAATCCACTCGATCCTAAGCTACACCTGGCAAAATTCAGCAGAGCTGTTTCTATCCCCAAAAATACTTGAGACAAGAAGACTGTACCTTTCGGGTGTTCCCAATGATACGAGGTAATGGGGTCAGGATCCGGGGTGGGGGCAGGAGGCGATGAGATAGGGAGTGTTATCTTCCTGGCCTGGGCTCCGGGGCTGCCCTTAACTCTAGGCCGTGCTGTCTGGCCGTCTATATTTAGGAGACTTACGGCTGTTTGTTGAGGCGGGTGCTTAGGCTCTATCATCTCCTTAGTTTCCCCCTCCTCCCCCTTCCCCAAACACCCGACCTTAACTACTGTACAAACTAGTCTGATAATATGAAGGACTAAAAGGTGTACTCTATAAGAACTTAATTTGATAGAAACATAGACTTTGACGGCAGATAAGGACCGCTTGGCCCATCTAGTCTGCCCAT
The DNA here is from genome assembly GCA_016271365.2 of Neoceratodus forsteri. Taxonomy (NCBI): domain Eukaryota; kingdom Metazoa; phylum Chordata; order Ceratodontiformes; family Ceratodontidae; genus Neoceratodus; species Neoceratodus forsteri. The sequence goes on along the minus strand of CM028130.1, from coordinate 1,524,811,994 downwards.
TTCTCTACCTACAGGATAGGCCGCAGATCCTAGTTAACCAACAGCCTATTTCTTCCTACCCCCCCCCAAGAATTCCCTTATAGAGTCCAGCAAAGTAACTCTTTCTTTCTCTCTGGAAATCAGTTGTTATGTTCCCTCATATTAGGAGGGTTGCCTCCATTTCCTTTCTTTTAAATTCCAGGGAATTTTAACCAGACTTTATCCTGTCTGACAGTAATCGGGAGCCTTTCTTTGATTGCAGTGTCTGGTTTTGGATGCACATTCAAACTAAATACTAGAACTTGAAACCTAAATAACAATCGAAACATTTATTACTGCTAACTTTATTAGGCTCACTATGCTTTATATGTTTAAATGCTTCTTATTTTATATTATAGGAGAGGGTACAACACGGAATGATGCATTCTCTAAGTGCATGCTTCCATAGGCTTTATGGGACTGTTAACTCCCTGCTGACCCCATTTTATTTTTTCATACTTTTATTTTCTTTGGGCCTTATAAGCCCACGGAGGGCCCGGGACAAGATTTGTCCTGATGTTAACCCCCAACTTGGGCAGAAGCTTAATTACACCTTTGCTCCCTCAGTATCTCAGGGGAAACGAAATAGAGTTGTTCCTATCTTAGAAGTACTTCATTTTTCCTTTTACAATTTTGCTGTTATTCAAAGTGTTCTACATTTACTTGTTACTGGTGTTAAGTTACCATTTTTCAAAATCTTTAGGAGTACCTTAGTTGGGGTACCGATTACTAGGTTGTTAAGTTTCTACAAACTTTTCAGTGACCTGTTGGCATGCTGGTTAATGGAAAATATTTGGATTTATGGAAAAATGTCTAAATCATTTAGAGAGAAAGCAACTGGTTACATAACAAGAATATATAAGATGGCAGTACTAGAATTCGGGTTAATTAAGAGAATTGCTCAAGGGACCATTTATACAGTAGTACAAAATAGTAAAAACATGAGCCAGATATTACCTCACTATGAGACGAAGTGGGAGGAGACCCTCAACAAAGGGAGAAGGTTATTACCACAGATTACTTATGGCTAGTACATCATTAGTCATGTCACAGTGTTCATGGCATCCATAACCCTACAAAGAGAAAACGCTTATTGCATTTTTTTTAAGCAACATAATCCCGAAATAATCCTCCTTCAGGAGATCCATTTCTCCCAAATTGAACACGCTAAACTAAAGGCCTGGGGTTTTCAGATATTAGTAGCATCCTCACACATCTCTGGGAGAAGGAGAGGTACTGCAGTCTGGTACCCCAAGGGGTACAGTTTAATATGCAGAAACATGTAATAGATAAAGATGAGAATTATACAATTGTTGTAGGTCAGCTTTACTCAGAACAGGTCACGCTGGCCTCAGTCTACCTTCCCCCCTGGCAGTAAACCCCAGATAGCTCAGAAGTTCCTCGAAGAGTTTATGTCACATGCACATGGCATATGCATAATAGGAGGAGACTTAAATGTAACCCTGAACATTGCCTTGGACTCATCTAATCCTCCAAAATCTCAGGCTTTGGACCTCCAAAAATATTTAAAACAAAATCTTCCCACATTAGGCTTCATAGACACATGGAAACACTTTTACCCTTCCATTAAGGCATATACACACTATTCTCCTAAAACTAACACTTCCGACCGACTTGATTATTTATTTACTTCTGTTGAGCATCTTGAGTCTATTAGGGATATATATTTAGGGGCATCTGTACTATCTGACCATGCCCCACTTTTTTTAAAAGTAGATGTGGCTAAACCCACTTTTGGAAGCTAAATTTAATTCACCTACAGGTTCCAAAATTCATGCAACTGGTAAAAGAACAAATACCAATTATCCAATTGGATAATAACTCCTCCGAGACTTCTTCAGCCATCAAATGGGATACCCTCAAATCAGTATTGTGAGGTGCAGTTATCAGATACTGTACTAATAAAAAAAAGAGCCAGAGAAGCCTTAGCAAAAAAATTGCAATGGACTCTCTCTGACCTATAGGAAAAAATACTCCAGAGAGACCTCTCAGTAAAACCTGAGTTGCTGGTTACTAAACATAAACTTCAGGAATTGACTGACCAAAAAAATAGAGCAACAACTATTATATTTAAAAGTGAAATCATATGAAGGGAGTCCCAGGGGGGCCAGGAACTTGGCAGACATCTTAGGGGTTATAAACAACAGGCCATGGTTACTAAGCTGAGAAATCCTAAAACTGGTCTACTTTTATCTCACCCCACTGCCATTAGGCAAACCATGGCTGACTTTTATAAACTTTTATATACCAATGATACTCAGCCTACCCCCAAGAACTTACTAATTACCTACGAAACACCCCCTTGCCCTATCTCTCACCACAACAAGTTGAGAGATTAATGTGTCCTATTACAGAGGAAGAAATTAAACTAACTCTTAAACAGACTAAGACCTTGAAAGCACCGGGCCTGGATGGATACCCAAATTAATTTTATAAAACTTTTCAGAAATTACTTTTACCCCCGATGTCTGCTTTTTTAGAAATTCAAGACGGGGGTCTTCCACCACCCTCCTAGAGATGTGCAGAAATTGCAGCTATCCCTAAACCAGGAAAAGACCCTGCATTAGTAGCCTCGTATCGCCCAATTTCAAAATTAAATTGTGATTATAAGGTCTTTATGTCAATCCTGGCCCAAAGAATTGATACACTTCTACCTCAACTTATAGACAAAGACCAAGTGGGCTTTGTACTGAAAAGGCAAGCACATGAGGCAATCCGTCTGGTTTTGCTGCTCTCAGAATATGCTACAGAAAGAAAAATCCCCTTAGTACTTCTTGGCCTTGACACCGCGAAAGCTTTTAACAGGGTGCCATGGCCCTTTTTATGGGCGGCATTAAAACGCTTCGCCTTCCCAGAGAAATTTATTTCCCAAATTCAGGCAGTGTACCACTCCCCAATAGCTTATCTTAAACTGGATGGATCACTTTCCTCCCCTTTCCCCCTATCCAGGGGTACAAGACAGGGTTGCCCTCTATCCCCACTGCTATTTGCCCTGTACTTAGAACCACTAGCTGCCAATATTAGGAAACAAACCAAAGTAGAAGGAATCCCTCTAGGTGGTAGACAGTATAAACTAACTCTATTTGCGGATGACATCCTTTTAACCCTTGCTTCACCAGAAACCTCCATTCAAGCGGTCTGGGAGCAGCTGAATATTTTTGGGGAACTCTCGGGATACAAAATAAATTGCTCTAAAACAGAGGTCTTCACCTTTGCATTCACACCCCCGAAACAGTTAAAAATTAAGTTCCCATTCCGGTGGCATAGGGTGGAAGTGAGGTACTTGGGAGTAAAAATTCCCTCCAAATGGATACATTTGGAACTGGTAAATTTAGAACCAATTACTCAACAAATTTCCACAGACCTCTCTAAATGGATGCAGCAATTCCTGGGAATGGTCAACCAAGTTGAAGCTATACAACAGAATGTCTTACCCCGCATACTTTTCTTTTTACAAGCCTTACCCGGCTTCCCCTCAGATTTCGATTTTAGGTCATGGGATAAACTGATTTCAAGATTTATTTGGGGAGGGGCTGCACCTCGAGTGAAATATACTTTGTTTCAACTTCCCAGGACACAGGGTGGATTTAATTTACTTAACTTGAGGGACTATGCGAGGGCAACACAAGCCCGTACAGCCCTCCTGATCATGAACACTTCTTATTCTGCACACTGGAAAGATATAGAAATAACCTAAAATGGACTAGAACCCCCTTTATCATATCTCCTGGGTGATATGTCACGCTGCTTACCCCGACATGATTTTTGAAAACCTCAGAGGGTTTCCTTTAAAGCTGGTTCCATGTGCTTAAGTCTTACTTATCTACATCTGAGAAGTACTTCCTCTCGGCGTTGGCATATAGCCCAGATGTCCACTCACCAACACTAACTCAACTACTTCAGAGATGGGAAATATATTCTATAAACTTTATTTTTCAATTGATAGGCCCTCTAGGAGTATACTCCTTTTCCTACTTAAAATCCATATACAAATTACCTTCAAGTGAATTTCCCACTTACTTGGCCATTAAAAATAAAATTCTTCTTACTGAAGACTCACTCACTAAAATTGCAGAATCCCCATCGGAATTAATGAAATTGATTATTCATAATCTAAAAGGGGGAGTCCACGAGCACATTGTGAGCAATTTATACGAGGCTCTTTGTACAAAAAGGAACCCAGATTTTGATCTGGTACAAATTAGATGGACTAAAGAATTAAACACGGAACTGGAAGCAGATACCTGGCTAGCATCCATCTTTCACTACTCTAAAATATCATTGAACACCTACTGGAGGGAATTTGTCTGGAAATCCAGGGTTCTCTTTTTTAGAACACCACATATCTTGGCTAATTTCGGGGAAACAAATCAAAGTTATTGCTGGAGGGGATGTGGTCACCCTAAAGCAGGAAATGAACATATCTTTTGGTCATGTCCAGTTCTTCATATATATTGGAAAGAGGTTTTAGAAGAGCTTAGAGATATGTTTGATGCTTTTGATTGGTTTACACCAACCTTCGTCCTTACAGCAACCCCCCCTGAAATTAAACAAATAAACTGGATGCAGTATAAAATGGTGGTATTGCTAATTGTGATAGCAGAAAAGGTTATAACTAAACTTTGGCTCACCAATATAATTCCGGTTAAGGAATCTTGGAGAAACCTTACAAACGAGGTTTACAATTTGGAACACATTTCATCCAGATTGAACAACAGAAAAAAGAGTTTTAATAACAGATGGGGGAAGTGGATATCTTATCAATTAGAACACTATCCTGACTTTATACCATGATGAAGGATACTAAATTACAAATTATCTATGTAAGATACATAACTCAAAATCCACTGTTGATATGCATCCAGATTGTTCTGCAGGGGCACCTAGGAGTACAGTCAAGCTACTATTGATTAACTTATTAGAAAGCTATACAACCCCGGTCAAGTACTTTAATAAAACATATGGGGTATTAACTAGGAATTATGAGATTTATAAACTTAATGCTATGTATTTCCTGGGCCCTAGGAATAAGACTCAGGACCAAAAAGGTGAAGGGATGTTTTGTTCTGTGAATGTAACCAATAAATTTCTGTACTGCATATCAAATGAAACTGAAATTGGATGCATTGTTTTATATAAAAATAAAATAAAAATTACTATTTAAAAAAAAAAAAGAACCTCTGAAGAGGTCACTCACCTGGTGGTCGCAAGAGGACAATCTTCTGGAGGGGTATCTCTTTGCTCCCCTGGATCATCAGAATTCCATTACCATGGACGTGTCCCTGATGGGGTGGGGAGCTCACTGTAAGAATCTCCACACCCAAGGTACGTGGACTCAGGATGAGTCCCAGCTTCACATAAATGTCTCAGAAATGAGAGCTGTCCTTCATGCAGTCCGGGCTTTGCAGGACATTCTCTGTTACAAGAACATTCTCCTTCAAACGGACAACAAAGCAGTGATGTATTATATCAACAAGCAGGGCAGTGCACACTCTTACCCTTTATGCAGGGAAGCTATGAGAATGTGGGAATGGTGTCTAGAGCACAAGGCTCTAATTCAGGCGGTCTACCCTGCTGGGAGTGCAGAACGAACTGGCAGACCATTTCAACAGAACAGAGACAGATCCTCACGAATGGTCTCTAGACTCAACTGTAGTTCAGTCGCTATTTGCAGAGTGGGGGAACTCCGGACCTGGACCTTATTGCATCCCCACTCAACACAAAACTGCCTCTTTTCTGCTCCAGAAATCCAGGGCCTGGCATTTTCTGTTAGGATGCGTTCAGGCTACAGCGGACAAAGCACTTTCTATATGCCTTTCCTCCTCTTCCTCTAAGTCAGAGGGTACTTCTCAAGTTCGAGTCCCAGGGGGATGAAATGATCCTCATTGCTCCCTTCTGGCCTCGACAGATATGGTTTCCATTACTCAGCAGTATGCTGGAAACCCCTCCGAAAGCACTTCCTCTTCAAACAAACTTTCTGTCTCAGGGGCCTGTATTCCATCCCAGTCTGAGGTTGCTTTACATTCACGCTTGGTTAGTGAAGAGACAGAAGTGAACAGGTTCAATGTTTCTTGCAGAGTCTCAGATATTCTTTTGGCTGCGCGTAAGCCAGCCACTAGAAAAACTTACACAGGCAAATGGAGGCATTTTTCCTCTCTGATGTGCAAGATCCTCTTTGATTCCTTTTTCCTGCCCACCATATAAAGTTCTAGAGTACCTTTTAGACCGCTCAAATTCAGGTCTACAATACTCTACAGTCAGAGTTCACCTTTGTGCCATTTCAGCTTATCATGAGCCAGTACTTTCCTTGTCACTGGCTCAGTTACCAGTGGTTGAGATTTCTTAAGGGTATTCTGCATACCAGACCTCCTATCAGATGTCCAGTCGCAGCCTGGGACATCAATCTTGTGCTAGACATGCTCACTTGAAAGGCTTTCGAGCCTCTAACTACCTGTGAGCTGAAATTTCTCACTTGGAAAACGGCCTTCCTGGCGGCCATTACCTCGGCCTGCAGGGTCTCTGAAATACATGCATTGGTCACAGACCCTCCATATACTGTGTTTCATAAGGACAAAGTAGTTCTTAGGACTCATCCTAAGTTTCTCCCTAAAGTTGTTTCAGAATTCCATCTAAACCAACCTTTAGTCCTACCTTCTATGCGAACTTCCAGAATGAAAGAGCGTACCCTTCATTTTTTGGATGTCAAAAGAGCTCTGAGTTTCTATTTAGATAGAACAAAACAAATTTGCAAAGCTCAACAACTGTTTGTTTCCTTCAGCGAAACCAGGCTGGATCAACCTGTTGCTATCAGATGCGTTTCAGCATGGCTGGTGGCATGCCTTCGACACTGTTATTCCATGGCGCAGGTTAAGCTTGAAGGTAGAGTGTACGCTCACTCTACTAGAGCAGTCGTGGCATCCCTGGCGGAAATCCGCAGCGTGCCCATTGCAGATATTTTGAACACGGCTACCTGGAGGTCAGTGCATATTTTCATCAAGCACTATGCCCTGGATGTCCTTGCCAGGCGACATCTTTCATTTGGCAGAGCCATCCTTAATGAACTTCTGTCCTAAATTTGTGAGCTCTTGGTCTCTCCTGCCACCCTCTTGGGGGGATTATTAGCTCGGTACTCTCCCATCAGTGTGAATGAATGGTGGAGACTTTATGTCCAGGAAGATATGGAAATTACGTACCCACCGTAATTCTTGATCTTCTTGGACGAAGTCTCCACCACTCATTCACACGCCCACCCACCATCCCCCAAGCTCACCTCTATTGTTGGTCTTCACTCCCTCAATCTTTAGTCCGTGAAGACTTCTTTGTTGACCCTTCTTATACGGGTCGTACAGACTATCTTATGTCCAGTTTTTGTTAGGCTATCCGTTTAGGTTAGTTACGCTGCACCTCCTTGGAAAAAAGGTACTGAGGTGGTTGAAGGGTTGACGCCGAGATAGTCATTGCCACATGAACAGAGGCTCACTGCGCAGCTCCTCACATCTCCATCTCTGGCGCCGGCCCTCCTGCAAAAATTTTGCTCCTGCTGGGTCCTAGCGCCTCCGGCATAGATCCCATCAGTGTGAATGAGTGGTGGAGACTTCGTCCAAGAAGATCAAGAATTACGGTAGGTACGTAATTTCCATTTTTTGTGGTGGGACAGCTATGGGGGGAACAAATTACACTTGTAAGTGTATACGCACTGGCAGTGTTTGGCTCCACTTTTTGTGGTTCCCTCCTCTTGCTTCTGGTCAGGGAGCAATTCCCAGGGCTTGTCATGGGAGGGGATATGAACTGGACCTGTTACTTGAGCACTCTCAAGGACGTGGCTGGAAGAGTGAAACAATATCCCAATGGAAATTGGGCTTGGTAGATCTGGGGCTGATAGATGATTGGAGAGAGGCGAATCCAGGGGTTAAAGACTTTACATTTTATTCTAATCCACATGGTACATGGTCACGGATAGACTATCTGTTCTTATTACAGGCTTGGTATGGGAGAGTGCAGGGGATATGGCACAGCCCTAATCATGTCTCCGGTCATGCCATGGTGATCTTATCACTGAGCATGAATGAGTCAAGGGAAGGTCCGCCGCCCCCCCGAAGTTCCCAACATACCTTTTAGGAGATAAAGAATTTAAAGAATATCTGGAGGAGAAATGGAAGGCCTATATGGCAGCGAATGCAGATTCCCCTACATCTAAGGCTGTTATATGGGATGCAGGGAAAGCATACATGAGAGGGATGATAATCAGATATGTAGCGGGGGTAAAGAAGTGGAAACAAGAAAAGCGGTTGGAACTGGAGGCCAAGGTGAGGGAGCTGGAGAGGTGGGGGGGGGTATGGACTAACCTGAAAGTGGTAAGGGAGACCATGAATGCTCTGCTCAGTGAAGAAGCTAAAAAGACATGGACATTTTGCAAGCAGCAGCTCTATGAGTGGTTAGACTAATGAAGGGTGGTAAATGCCCCACGCATATTACTGCAATTAAAGACCGGGAGGGGAAGGTGCATAGACAGCCAGAAGATAAGGGAATGTTTTCAAGAATTTTATTAGAGATTGTACCAGACCGGGGATATGTTGTCAGGCTTCTTGAGATCATTGACATCCCTGAAGTGTCTAGAGAACAAAACGAAATGTTAAATGGTCCCGTTACAAAAGCAGAGGTGCTGCAGGCAATTCAGAGATTAAAGAGTGGGAAGGTGAGTGGCCCGGACGGCTACCGGGTAGAATAGTATAAGTGTATGGCGACTCACTTGGTAGGTCTACTTTCTGAGACCTTCCAGCAGAGTAAGGGGGAGCCTCTGGTGTTACTGGGTACCTTCTCAGATGCTGTGATTTGTTTGGTCCCGAAGGCCGGGAAAGATACTATGGACTGTGCAGCATAGAGACCGACTTTGCTTCTGAATTGCAATATGAAAATTCTGGCCAAGGTTTTGGCGGGGGGAGTTGGAAACCGTGCTACCTGACGTTGTCCACCCAGACCAGACCGGGTTCATAAAGGGGCACCTGTCATATCATAATGTCAGAAGATTGTTGAATGTGATATGTAGGGCAAATAGGAAAAAGGAGGACACCTGTATCATCTCTGTGGATGCAGAGAAAGCGTGTGATCGTGTGGAATGGGGATACTTGTTTGAAGTATTGACTCAGTCTGGTCTGGGGGATACGTTTGTGAGATGGGTAAGGGTAATGTACAATTCCCCACGAGCAAGGGTCTTAGTCAATGGTACCCTCTCTAATGGATTCCGGTTAGGCAGGGGCACAAGGCAAGGATCCCCGCTCTCCCCATTGTTGTTTGCTCTGGCAGTAGAGCCACTTGCAGTTGCAATCCGGCACAGTGAGAGTATCCGAGGGGTACGGGGGGGGGGTCGGGAGCAGCATAAGATTGCAATGTACGCCGATGATATGCTGCTTTTTATCACGGATCCTGCATCTTTGGAGTCTGTGCTTTTGGAGGTGGTGGGGACCTTTGCGCAGTTTTCGGGGTATAAGCTCAACCTCGATAAATCAGAGTTAGTGCAGTTACCAAGGGATGTGGGCTCCGGGTAGGTATGGGGCCTTAAGAGGGTTGGGACTAGTTTTACCTATTTGTGGATAAAAATAGGGTGGACCCTGGGTAAGCTGTATGATCTTAATTGCGTACCCCCACTTAAAACAATAGAGGCAGATTTAAAAAGATGGACAGCCCTTCCAGTCTCTCGGTTAGGCAGGATAAACCTGATTAAGATGAATATTCTCCCCAGGTTGGTGTATATGATGCAGACGATGCATGTTGGGTTAACAAAATAGGATAGTAAGAAAGTGGAGGAAATGTTCTCTGCATTCATTTGGAAAGGGACGCGGCCCAGGGTGAATTTGCAGAGACTTAAAGCGGACACGGGGAGGGGTGGACTAAATTTTCCTGACTTGGGAAACTACTATCTGGTAGCCCAACAGAAATATATTGGTGATTGGGTGCACACTCCTAGGGTTGCGAGTTGGGTGGACCTTGAACAATGGGGATGCCGAGCTAGGCTTTCAGCCTACCTGGACAGATGGGGTCTTAAAGCCCTTAAGGGTCAAGAAGGAAGGAACCCGCTGGTTATTGCAGTGTTGGAGAGTTGGGGCAAACTTCTGAAGCAATGGAATATAAAAAAGATGGATACGTACTTGGTCCCTGTGGCAGGGAGTCCCTACTTTCTGCCAGGTTGGGAGGATCCTGGGTTTAAGCTGTGGGAGAAAAACAGGGTAAGGCCTGTAGGGGACCTCTGTAATAGGGGAGGACTTGTCCCCTTTGCAGATTTACGGCAGAGATTAACCCTAGGGGTAGGGCATCTATTCTGATTTTTTTCCAAGTCAGAGCCTGTGTTACAGGGTTGGTTAGAGAGGGATTGGGGCTACAGGAAGTGAAAAAATAGAATCACTTATCCAAACAATGAAGCAGGACTTCAAGGGTTTCATGGGGAAGGCAGTGAAAGAGAACAGGCAGTGCTTCCCAGACCTCTCCCTTAGGGTAGGGAGACTTTGGGAGAGAGAGAGATGAACATTCAGATACAGGACCAGAACTGGGCACTGCTTCTATCTATGCATATGGGCCTTTTGGTATGTAACAAGTATAAGGGGACTTTTTATAAGTTCATTCGTAGGGTCTACAATCTGCCTGCTATTGTGCATAAATACCACCCACAGTATCCCCTCAATGTAGAAGATGTGGGCTTGAGGAGGGAAACTACCGCCATTGTTTCTGGAGATGCTCTGTTCTTCTAGGGTTTTGGGGTGCAGTGGTACAAGAAGTGGGGCGCATGTGGGGTAGGGCACTACAATTAGACCCTAGGTTGTATCTGTTTGGGGTAGAGGTGGATGAGGAAGGGGAATGGGAGAGCCTTCCAAGGTGGGTTCAGGTCCTTTTTAGTCTGGCCAGGCACTGTGTTCAGAATACATGGGTGTCTTGTATAACACCTACAGTACAATGTTGGCGAACTCTGGTATTGTGGATATTGGCCCTAGAAAGGCTTGACCCTCTAAGTAAAAGATAAGTTAGAGAGGTTTACCAGAGAATGGGCACCTTTCTTGGCAGACCTTACCCAACATGAAAATATGCTTCTCTAGGACGGGATGGTCATTTGAGGAAGCTGAATGAGTGTGATGATCCTAAACACCAAATGTATTCTAGAAGAAACTGATTCAGTATGATGAAATATGTCTAATGTGTTGGATATTTGCTGTTTTTATATCTGGATGTGAACTACTCTGTTTGTTTACAATAAACTTTTATACAAAAATAGTGCAAAATAACACAAAAAAAGATTCCCCATTTGCAACAAAGGATTGCCCATTTATGACAAAGAATCCTTTTTCGAGGTGAGCATCTAATGTTTCCCATTTAAAATAATTGGACATTTTAAAATTGAATAACTTTTGAATGAATTAATATTTTTTCACCAAATCTTCAAAAGGCACATATGTGAGCCAAGACCTTTGTACCCTGAAAATTTCAGACCAAACTTCGACACCAGTTTTGCACAGCAGCATGACAGAATTTTACAAAAAACAATAATTTTCAAGTCTTTTGACACTGCGTATCTCCGCACCCATGCATCTAACCAGAACAAAACTTGCCTCATCAAGAGATCTTTGGTCCCTGTTGGCACGTGCAACATTTCATGCGAATCACTTGAATGGTTGCGAAGTTACTGAAGTGCAAAATTGTGAGTTTAACATAGAAGTGACCATTCAACACTAACTATAGGGGTGCAGCCACACCCATAAATATATAGATATATATAAATTAATTTATCTCTCCCCCCCCCCCAAGCATGTGTTTATCCTCTGATCGCTCCAGCCAGCCCCTGTCTGGACTGGTCCCTCAAGCCCCATCATCCAGCTTTTTCAGGACGTATCTTCTGCATTGTGGCTCTGCCACAAGACCCTGGCCAGAGGTGCCCAGTGTTCACTGTGGGGCTTCTGAGGGATCAAGCCATCACTGAGCATCAATTGCAGGGTTTTTCCTCCATTTTCTCCCTGGGGACCTACCAGCGTGCAGTGACATGTGCAGTCTGCCTCTGCGGAGACACTCCTGGTGTCCAGATAAGATTTAGGACTGAGAAGTATTTACTGCTAGCTTTTTCAGCCTGGTAGTATTTTCATCTATATAGTAGTAATGCTAACGGCTGACCAGTTTCAAACCTCTGCTTGTAAACCACGTCTCAAACTCACTGAGCACTTGCAGCCACTGACGCTCTTTGACTGGTGCTGCCATGGAGTTTGATACACCTTCCTGACGCTACATAGTGTTGCGGCCTTATTTATAACCTGATGTGCGGTTGCAGCAACCCTTCTGGCCAGCAAGTTAGCAACTTCTGACACTGTCTCATGTACTGCAGTCCCAACTCATACTCCTGCTCTTTCTGTCTCCACCCCATATGCTTCCACTCCTTTAGTGCATGGTGCAGGGGCTGCTAACATTGCAGGGTGCTGCCAACATGTGCATGTGTAGCAAATATATTTTAAATAGGCAGGGTGGAGCCGGCCTGGTGGCACTGAAGGCTAAGGCACTGGACGCCTTGCCTCGCACTGCGCCGACAACCCGTATTCGGGAACGAGCACGGACCATTGGAGGTCGGCTGGGGGGGGCGGTGCAGAGCTGGATGCAGCTCTCCTCTCCAGGGAGGGTTGGTGGTATCCCTCGGCTCTTGACTGTCCCGAGGTGGAGGCTGGGAGGGCAGCGTAGGCCAGAGGGAGTGCCAGTTGCTAGGCTGACGGGTGGGTGGATGGGGCCATCACCAGGGCTGTAGTATGCATGTGCGCCTCCACGTGCATGCATCTCTACTCCTGGAGCCCCAAGGTTAAAATGGGGAAACCTCACAAAAATGGAAAATCATGGCACCAGCGGCAGGATGACACCCGACCCGCTTCAAGCTCTGCTCCTGGACCAGGCTTAAGGTAAGCCCCGGTAATTCCAGGATGTTTGTGCTGGGGGGGCCAGTCGGGCTGATTGGGGCCGCCGGTGCAGGAGAGAAATATTCACCAAAAAAAATATATGTGTGTGTGTGTGTGTATGGTGGGAAATAAATTCTTAAAATCAGAAAGTGGTAGTAAATCAGGCAAAAATGGGAGTGAAATACTACCTTTCTCCCTTTATCTGTTCCCCTGCATCCAGGCTTGAGGTTCCCTTCCCTTACTGTTCTACAGTGTTGGCACGCAAATTCCTCTGGGTGGCAGTCAAGCTATGGTACAGATGCTTCCCCCTCCAAGCAACCCCCTGAGGGAGGAGAGTTGTCATACGGATGCTCAGTCCTCCTCCCAGCCAGTCCTTAAGCAACCCAGGTCCATTCTTAAATTTAGATCGTCTGTATGGTAGGAGGTGCCTCAGATCTCCATGACACTGGGCACGCAATATATATATATATATATATATATATATATATATATATATTTTTTAATAACTACTTCTTTGTTCCTGCTTCCTGTGGTGGTTTGCTTCAGGCCATGCATTCAGTTTTAACTATCTTTATGCCTCCACCAGCACTCTAGAGGTATGTCCTTGGGAGTCCTAAATCCCTGGGACACTGAGTCATTCCACTGGGCTTCTTCTGGGAGCTGCTGCTGCACTTTAAGGAAGGTAGGGGTGCAGTCTATCGCTCACCCTTCTTACTTGTCTTAGTTGAATCAAGCTCTTTCTGACCCTCTGAGAGAGGAATATTGACACAGGACTAGATGCAGGGTCATCACCATCACAAATCATTTGTAATGTGTGAGTGCCTTACATTTCTCAGTGCAGTTTTATCTTAACAACCCCTCCCGACTTTGTTTCTCTCTCCTTCTGGATAGTCTGCTGCTCCAGCCTTCTCCTCTTCTTACCCAGAAGTTTCCAGGCCAGATCTTTCTGACTGCGGTGCTTACACACACATTTCAGTCCTGTCTGCTCAGGCCATGGTTCCCAGTTTAGGCAGGGAACAGATCTAGGTACTGGCTAAAGGTGAGCTACTAGTTAAAGGTGAGTGAGGTAAACAGCTGTTGTCATGCACGTGGTTCAGAGTTTTTCCCCCAGATTCAGAGCTTCCCAGTTGTAGGCCGTCCACAGTGTCACTTCCGTTGGGGTGGGGGCGACATCCGATGCTGTGTAATAACATGTGACCTCCAGGCTGTCCTGGGTTACGCTGTAGGATGTGCTTCAAGAGTGAGAAGGCCTGCTTCCTCCCCTCATTGTCATTGCATCGCCTCTGCATTGTGTCCTGGATACAGCCAGCCTGAAGTTTGATAGTCGAGGATCCATAATCGATCCAGGTCCCCCACATGGTGGTGCATTGCGTTGTATTACCAGTGGGTACCACGGGGAGAGTGTATTGTAGAGGCTTCCTTTCCACCCTAAGGCTGAGTGCGGTCACACATGGGTTTCCACATGCCAGTAGTACATTGGGCAACCTCCACCCTGTATGTTTTTGCTTTTTTTAAATATTGAAGAAACTTGCACAGGTAAAATTTCAGGAGGGTTACTGTAGAATTCATGAAAAAACAAGTGCAAAAATCCATGGAAAGCAAATTCTTCTTGACTATATTTTTGAAATTGACATTGATGCTAACATTGTGATGTTAATTTTTTTGTGTTGCTTGTTTGCAGGCTTTGACTGCATCAGACCTGAATCTAGTACTGTATGTATGTGAAACTGTGGATACTCAGCAGGTGTTTGGCCAGAACCCATGTCCACTGACCCAGCCAGTTCTGTTGTCACTCATTCAGCAGCTGTCATCTGACTTAGGAACCCGCACAGAGCTCAAACTAAGGTAACTATAGACACTTAACCAAAGCTAGAAGAATGTGCATCTTCTTTGAGGATACCTCTTCCATTAGGCGACACCTTTGAAATACCCACGTTCGCACCAAGACTACATGGAAACTTATTTTTGCTAACTGGGGGCCACCCACAACAATGTCACGCGTCAGCATTTACATAAACATGGGTGGCCCCATCTCTCCTCAGTTCTCTGCCATACTTTGGCAGTTCCTTTAAGCATGTTTGGCACCCCTGAAAGGATTCAAAGTTTACCACTTCCTACACCCAGCTGTTGCACTGTGCATATTTTCGAGTCTCCTCCCCCTTGCTTTTTTAGGTCTTTCTGTTGGAAGTTTCAGAGGCCTCCTTTACAGCTTCTGCTGTGACTGAAGGAATTCTTTCCAACCTACAAGTCTGTCACTAATTTTTGCAGCTGTTTTAATCGACTCTAAAACAGCTGTCCTGCATTTTCTGTCCCCAGCTCTCGCGCGGACCAGAGGAGGGGTTGATCTTAACATTGTTTTACTAGCCCAAACACTAGTGCAAATTGACCAGGGCTAGTGCAGCTAACTCTCTACTTACCCGTCTTGACTAGTGCAGATTTTCATGGCTGTTTAATGAAGTTAAAAAAGTCTCTACTTTAGCATTCTCTAGTCCTTGTGCTAATCTCTCTCGATGTTCCAGACGGCCAGGTGTGATTAACAACTCATTAAGAGCTGCAATTATCTGGCAGTTCAAGAGAGGGATCCCACAAAAGACTCAACGTGAGCCATTATCACTCCACTGTTAAGACTTTCAGCTAGTGTCCAGGATGTGATCAAGGGTGGAGTGTTCTTAAGTCACTAGGTTCCAGTTTTTTAACATCTTCATAGGTGACATTGCAGAGGGTCTGGAGGGAAAGGTATGCCTCTTTGCAGATGATACAAAGAACTGTAACAGAGTTGATACACAAGGGGGTGTAGAAAGGATGAGAAGGGACTTGGCAAGGTTGGAGGAATGGTCAGACATATGGCAACTTAGATTCAATGCAAAGAAGTGCAGAGTAATGCATCTGGGAAACAAAAACTCAGGAGAAGAGTACACAATAGCAGGGGAGGTACTAACAACAACAAAAATGGAACGGGACTTGGGGTAGTCATATCAGATGATCTAAAGGTGGGTAAGCAATGTGAGACGTCAGTAAGGAGAGCCAGGGGGATACTGGGATGCATAGGAAGGGGCATCACAAGTAGAAAAAGGGAAGTGGTTATCCCTCTATACAGACAGTTGGTGAGACCCCATCTGGAGTACTGTGTGCAGTTTTGGAGACCTCATCTACGCAAGGACATAGGGTGAAAGCAGTCCAGAGGAGGGCAACTAAAATGGTGCAGGGTCTGCATCAGAAATTGTATGAAGAGAGTCGAGAGAGCTTAATATGTATACCCTTGGTAAAAGGAGGGACGAGGGGACATGATAGAAACGTTCAAGTACCTCAAGGGAATCAACAAAGTCCAGGAGGGTAGCATCTTTCAGAAAAAGAGATGTGTAAGAACAAGGGGACACAATTTAAAGATAGAGGGGGGACAGCTCAGGGGTAATGTGAGGAATTTTTTTTTCACGGAGAGAGTGGTGGATGCATGGAACTGCCTTCCTGGGGAGGTTGTTGGGGCTAAAACAGTGGGGGAGTTCAAACATGCATGGGACAGATACAAGGCAATTGTAGTGGGGGGTGGCAGGAAGTAGGCTGTTGGTTAACTAGAATCTGCAGCTTATCCAGTTGGTAGGGAAATGGGCAGACTGGGTGGGCCAAGTGGTCCTTATCTGCCGTCAAAGTCTGTTTCTATGTTTCTGAATGTGTCTATGTCTAACAGTTTGTCCAGTATTATTAAGATCAGTGCCCCTCATTTCTCTACATTTTGAGTGTTTGTGTCCAGCATTTCAGTGACAAAATGCAAAGAGGTATGCAAGATCGGCCCTGCAGGTGGTGGGTTTTATCCCAGCCTCACCGTAACTTCCCTCTCCCAAATCTCTTAACTCTGTTAAAGTAGTAGATCAGGGAGGGGCTGTGGACATGGCCTGCCTAGACTTTAGCAAGGCATTTGACACAGTCCCACACAAAAGATTAATATACAAGTTAGCCAGCCTGGGAGTGGGTCCCAGGATGACAGCCTGGGTAAAGAATTGGCTGGAGAATAGGACAGAGAGAGTAATAGTAAATGGAGTCCACTCAGAAGAAAGGAGGGTTACTAGTGGGTACCGCAGGGTTCAGTGATAGACTCAGTCCTCTTCAATGTCTTTATAAGCTTACATTGCAGAGGGACTGGAAGGAAAAGTATGTCTCTTTGAAGATGACACAGAGATCTGCAACAGTGCTTGATGTACAGGGTGGGGTGTAAAGGATGAGAAGGACTTGGCAAAGAAGGAATGGTCAAATGTATGACAGCTTAGATTCAGTGCTAAGAATGCAAGGTAATGCACCTGGAAACAAAACTCAAGGGAAGAGTACACAGTGGGGGTGAGATACTAACAACAAAAAATGGAAAGGGACTTGGGGTAGTCATATCAGATTACTTAAAGGTGGGCAAGCAATGTGAGAGGGCAGTAAGGAGGGCTAGGGAATACTGGGATTCATAGGGAGAGGCATCACCAGTAGAAAACAGGAAGTTATTATCCTCTGTACAGACAGCTGGTGAGACCCCATCTGGAGTACTCGTGCAGTTCTGGAGACCCAGTTCTGCAAGGACATAGACAGGATGGAAGCTGTCCAGAGGAGGGCAACTAAATGGTTCAGGGTCTGCACCGGAAGACATATGAAGAGAAACTAAAGGAGCTTAATATGTATAGCCTCGAGGAAAAGAGGGAGAGGGGGACATGATAGAAACTTTCAAGTACCTCAAGGGAATCAACAAAGTCCAAGAGGGTAGCATCTTTCAAAAAAAGAGGTGTATAAGAACAAGGGGGCACAATCTGAAGATGGGGGCTGCTCAGAGGTAATGTGAGGAAGTATTTTTTCACAGAGAGGGTTGTGGATGCATGGAACTGCCTTCTGGAGGAGGTTGTGGAGTCAAAAACAGCGGTTGAATTCAAGCATGCATGGGACAGCCATAAGGCAATTCTAGGGGGTGGGGGTAGGAAGAAGTAGGCTGCTGGTTAACTAGGATCTGCAGCTTATCCATTAGGTAGGGAAATGGGCAGACTGGGTGGGCCAAGCGGTCCTTATCTGCCATCAGATTCTGTGTTTCTGTGTTACCTGCCTGTGAGATAACTAGCTGTGTAGGCGTAATGTTTTTCTTGTCAGTCGGGGAAGGGAAGGGACCGTAATTAGGCTCAGATGAGTTGGCAGCTTGATCCCTTTTTCTGGTTTGGAGCTCTGTGCTCCAGACTTTTTACAACACAGTATAGAGAGTACTGTTGAGTGTTTCTTCTTTTTAAGTAATGTTAGATGGTCATTTGTTTAAAAATTTGAGCTGTGAGTAGCTAACAAGGGTCATGTTAGTTGAGCAGTGGCTTTGATGTTAAACAAGTGGCCATCTAACATAGAATTAAAACAAGCAACTGTCATTGCTGAATGTTTGCTTGCTGGCATTGGCATTGGTAATGTAGGAGTTAGAGAGCTGCATAATAGGAATGGCAGTGAAGTATTGAACTGAAGCCAACCCCACCAGCACCCTGCGGGGACCGACAGGCATTGGGGTGTGTGTTTGGGTCATCAGGCATAACGGCCACGCCATTTCACCACACCTTACCCTGCAGACATCAAGTGTCACGGTGTACCTAAGGGTCTTTGGCTCTTATGCTCACCCCATTCCATCAGGAAATACGGTGAGATGGATGCTGTATAGGAGAATGGGGTGAACTTTGGGGCCGAAGAGTCCAAGGCACACCTTGATGCCTGTCACTGGCTGCAGGGTGTGGAATGGTATGAGCATTACAGGCGAGAATCCCAAGTCACACCCCTGATGCCTGTCAATCTGTACAGGATGGGGTGTTATGGTAGGAAACCCTAACGCCTCAGGCGTTCGTTGGCATTTTCACTCCAAATTTTCAACATGGGTTTTTTTGGCCCCCACATTATGAACAGTGGCAATATCAGCTGGTTAGCCAAAAGCTGATTTTGCACAGCGACTACGCCATTTGGCACCACAGGTGTCAAAACACATTTCGAACAGGATGTGAAAAATGACAGCTGTACTGTTCATGGGGAGGTGAAAAATGGCAATGTTGAAAATCTGCAGTGAAATGAAAAACCAACAGTGAAGCACAAGCGCAGTGAGAAAATGCTAAGAACGCACACTTGTAATGCAATTAGTTTGGGGATTTTTTACAGCAGATTGTCAACACAGGGATTTTGGAACCTCCGCTCATGAACAGTGTCACTGCGATTTTCTTAATCTGTCCTGAATAGTGATTTCCCACAGCAACCACACATTTCTGCGCTAGAAGTAGGAAAACACATTTCAACCATGGTGTGAAAAATGACAGCTGTACTGTTCATAAGGAAGTGTGGAAAAATGTCAGGGTGAAAATCTGGACTGAAAATATTAGAAATCCATGAACTTACGAGGGTGCGTGGAAACTGCGCAGTGGTCGCGCGTAACAGTCATTTTATGGACTTTTTTCACCAAATTGTTAACATAGCCATTTTAACACCTCTGCTCATGAACAGTGTCACTGTGATTTTCTTAATCTGTCCCGAATATTGATTTCGCACACTGACTGTGCCATTGTGCGCTACATGCGGGAATCACGCTTTGGGCGAGATGTGAAAATGACAGCTGTACTGCTCAAAAGAAGGTGTGGTAAAATGGCAATGTTGAAATCTGGAGTGAAAATATTGAAAATTCACGAACTTCTGGCGTGCATAGGAACAGCGTAGCATGCTCGTAAAAATCATTTTAGGAATTTTACCAAATTTAACATAGGGTTTTTCGGGCCTACCTCATGAACTGTGACACTGTTGTTTCAGAATGATCCCGAAGGTGGTTCCGCATAGTGACTGCGTAAATCACCTTCGGCCAGAATAACAAAAATGACAGTGACAGAATTCATGAGGTGGTGTCCCAAAAACCCCATGTTGAAAATTTGGTGAAAAAATTCCCCAAAATGCCTGCGATATGCATCAAAGTTGAAAAAAAACCTATTTATTCCTTTATACAGCTTACCGGCATTTCCTCAGTTCGCGGTCGGCTTTGAAAAGTGCAGACGTGTTCCCGGTCCACCGAAGATCGTCGCGCCGGACTCCAGAGGTAAGTATGGGGTGAGGTGAGGGTGTGGGGAGGCAGGGTGCGCAGAGAGTGGGTGGAGGGGGGGTCAGGACAGTCAGCGAGGGAAGGTTTTTTCTTTTCAGGTGCTTTTCTTTTTTAGCAGGACGACGCGGGACTTGTGCCATGCTGAGGTGGGCTCCCAGCGTGGCAGCTGGAAGGCTGGGGGGGCAGTGGAGCCGACGGGGGAGTGGGCACCCCGTCGGCCATACGGACTGTTGCCACGCTGGGGTGGGCTCTCGCATGGCACCTGGTAGTCTCTTGGGGGTTAAACAGTGGAGCCGACGGGGATTGAGCACCCCATCGGCCATCAGAATGTTGCCACACTGGGGTGGCTCCCAGCGTGGCATTTGGAACTCTGTTGTGGAGTGCAGCAGAACCAACGGGATTGCACCTCTGGTTCAACATACAGTGTGCGTGGGGGACGTGATGAGCACACAGTATGCGCGTGTGTGTGGAGGAGTGCATGAGCACGTGATATCTTGTCGCTGCTCACCGAAGCGTAGCTCTCCCTTTGAACTGTACGGCACTGCATTTTCAACTGCTGTCATAGACAGCTGCAGCATTCATTGGCGAACTGTGACCACGCCTGCAAACACACTGACTGAATTGGAAGACAGGGTGCCACACCTACGAAAACTTGGATGATGGCATTGTTTCTTGCACATGCGTGCAAGCAGACATAATGGTCTATAATGACACCTTATTCACTGGCGTGTTCCACACTCTGTCATAAAATGTTTAGAGTGCTGGGTTGGGACACCAAATCACAAAGTGGAAGGTTTGATACAGTTTGGTCCAAGGCTTCTGCTTTGCTGATTAGTGTTTTTCTAAGTATTACCATTTTTGAGATATTAGCAAAAAATGTGTTCCATTTTTTGCACATGCTCAGTAACAAACATGAATGTTCTAAGAATAACAGGATTCTACTTTTTTGTTCTCTTTTCTCTATAAAGGTTGTATACCACCTCGGTCCAAGGGGCAGCTGAGCAGCCTTGTCCCTGCTATCTGAGCTGGCACTTGCCCCCAAGCACTCATTTTCAGTCATGTGTCTTCCCCACTGAAATTCCCCCTAGTGGCAGGGCCGGAGAGGGGAGGGCCATGCTCCGTCTTCAGTCCTCAGTACAGAAATCCAGAATGGACCTTCGGTGAGCACTGGGTGGTGCTGCAGACTCGGGACCAGCAAGCAGGCAGTGCTTCCTTAAGCCCCACAACCACCATTTTTCTACATTTCTCCCCTAGTCGTGGTGGCATGGGACATGCATGAGTCGACTCAGCACCCCAATCCATGAGAGGGGAGCTGCCAGACAGTTGCTCATTCCACTCCGATCCCTTCTTCTCCCGCTGAACCCTGGCGACCCGTGCTCATTCCCAAACATGGTCGCTTGTAAGTTGAGAGGTAAGACGCTGGGAGCTTCAACCCTCTACACCACTGAGCCGGTGTGGATAACTGGATTCTTGTGAAAGCATTTAGTTATGGTTTCATGTGGAAAAATGGTTTGGCGAGGTAGACAGGTTAGCTTTCTTTTCAGGCTGCAAACTCATCGGAGCCACAGTTCAATCCCTTGTCTCTCTTTATTGACCAAACGAAAACTTATGCATTCATAGGTAATTATCCACAGGTAGGTAAGGCCATATCCATATGTTTTTGACTACTATAGAAGCTGGTGCTGTTTAAGGGATATGTGTGACCTGCAGGTTCAAGATGTCTGTCACAGACAGGCACAACATATATATTTACTGCCTGGGTATGGACGTTGATGTTAATTCCAGGAACACTCAGCACCTGCCTAGAAAGGTAAGCTTCTAGGAGTATGGATATGGTGCACTTATCCACACTTAGGCAGTCTTCCTTTACCTTTAAATTTAGTTGGAAAGTCCTTCAAGCTTAGCTCCTCCTACTCGGGTGGTATACTCCTCAGCTGTGCCCCATGACATCAGATCTCCCTTTTCACTGGAAGAGTCAGGTCTCCTCCTTCGCAGCTCCATGCGCAGTGTAGGCCTATTCTGAAGTGTGCCATTGGCAGTCTTGATCTGTCGTCGAGGGTGGGGGTGTCTCTTGCAGCAGGCATTAGGACCTCCTGGAAACTTTATTAGCTAGCAGTCTGTCTGGGGTCTGCCTACTCCGATGTCACCCTTTGACGTCGGCCAATCCTGTAAGAGTTGGTGGCCCCCACTCCCTCCTCAGTTCATTTTCCGCTGTCGACCAATGCATGTCAGTCCTCCAGAGACCACTGCAAGTGTCAGTCGACCACCATTTTCTTCCAGATTTTCTTTTAGTTTCTCACCCTAGTTTTTTCAGAATCGTTTTGCATGTCAGACTCATCTTCATCTTCCAACCAGGCCTCCAAGACTGTGTGCTTGTGGGAAGCAGCTCCCTGAGAAGGACAGCCACTCTGTGTCCACTGCCCCAGGAGGCCTACTCGCAGCACACAGGTCTGCAGCATTTGCAGAGGCTTCAACTAGGCCACTCAACAACATTGCCAGCAGGCCCTAGCAGAAGGGCACCAACATGGAACAGGAGCTATAAGCCATTAGCTCTTCCTCTTCGGCCCTGTCTTCGGGTCACAACCTTTGTCGGGAGTCCAGTGGCAAGCACAAGGACTGCGAAAAACCCAGATCTTCTTCCCGCTTGTGGTCCCTGCATAAATCTGAGGCTGCAACGGGGTCATCCGCCTCCTCGGGGACAGCCTCTTCTGCCTCGCACATACTACCCTCGAAAGAGCTACTCTTGGCAGCACCGCCTGCCAACCTCTCCTTATTGGGTGACGGCTCTTCAGGGGCGGGATCCTCCCAGTCCCCACAGTCCCTGCTGTTCAGGCCCCTTCTGGTGGCAGGGCTACAGTCAGGTGACTTTACCGGTTCTGTTCAGACTGGCATGGGTTTGGCGAACTCAGGATCTTATGCAACCTGTCCACCACCTCTTCCATGCAGGCGACCTCCTCCATGGCTACAGACCCTGCCCTTCCCCTGCATGCCTTCTGGCCATTCCTTGGTCGCTTTTGCCTGTTCCTGAGGTGTCTACTACTAGCATCTCCCTCTGGGTGACACCGGCCTCTCCTCATCTGGCACCAGCCAGGACTCTTCCTCCTCCGGTGCCTGTTTGGCCTCAGCCTGCGCCGTCACTGGCTCCTCAACCGGTGCTGGCTTCTCAGCCAGCGCTGGCACCAATTCTCCTACCATCAACACTGGCACCGGTCCCTCTTCAGTCGATGCCAGTGGGCTACCCAACATCAGTGACAGTGGATTTCCATTCTGTGCTGACATCCCTATGGGATTTCGGGCAGACGCGGCTTCTCCTGTGCAGGACCTGGATCCACAGGGCCTCGCACATCCTGACCCAGTGCCCAACATCCCCAGGGACCCACACCCTGCTCCTCATCGGCCAGCACCCTGTATTCCTCTCGTACACCCGGGAGAAGAGGGAGAATATCCCCCGGATCTCCAGCCTCCTGACCAGTCTGAAGAGTCTGGTCAGGACAGGTATGAGGGAGTTTCCTCCTCTCTCTCCACAGTTTCTTCTGATGGAGAAGAGACCCCTAAATACATACCCTGTTCTCCCCCAGATGACCCTTCTTTCAGTGGGGTCATGCGTCAGATTAAGTCGGCCATGGGTTTTGAAACTGAGGAGATAGACCCTTCCTGTTGCTGGGTGTCCACCTACCTCCGTCTGCCAGACTGTTCCCCTCTGGTGATCCCCCCCATTGATTGACACATTTGAGGATGCCACCATGGTGGCCTGGCATTGCCCAGAGCTCATACCGGCTATGCCTTGGAAGGAGGATAAATTACACAAGGCACCCGTGGGTAAGCTTTTCTTTGGGGAACAGCCGCGGGTGGACTCGGTAGTCATTAATGCGGCACACGACTGCTGTAAACGGCCCAAACACGCGAGTCCCCTCCCCCCAAAGAGATCTCTGAGGCTGGACCTCATTGGCAAACTGGCGTTCGCCTCTGCCATCTTAGCCAACAGGACCATTAATTATATGGACCACATGAACCAATACCAGGATGTTCTGTGGGATCAGACCATGGAGATGGCTGGCCCGGTGGCACTGAGGGTTGGAAGCGCTAGATGCCACACCTCGCGCCACGCTGGCGAACCAGGTTCGGGAACGAGCCAGGGTCAGCTGGGGGGGGAGAGATTGAGCATCTGCCGACTGCTGTCTCTTCCCGGGGGTGGGTACAGGAAAGCGTTCACTCTTGGAGCCACCTCTGGTGGTGGCTGGAGGATAGTCAGTGTAGCGACATGGCGCAATGCCTGGGGGCAGAGCCACAGCGATATGTAACCTTGCAGGCCGGGCTCCGCAGGGGAATGGAAAAAACAAGGAAAAAGCCTCCTATACTAGCCAGGAGATGACTGTGGCCCCCGTGGACCCTCCCACATCCCAAATACCGGCCCAGACATGCCCAGGATCTCTCTTAGGGCGACCCGATGACTTGCAGGTAGGCTTCTCATACTTAGGAGGTAGCCACCGGGGGAGGGCAGAATCAGCCCCGGAGATAGTACCGGGGGTCTGGTCTGCCTGTAGTCGCACGGGGAGAAGGGATCTGGGGAGATGCGGGGGTTCAGATTGGGAGTAGGGTGGGCTCCGAGTGGGTACTCCTGAAGGATGCCCAGGGGGGTGTAGGGGAATAAAAAAAAAAAAACATGGAGATGGTCAAATCTTTGCCTAAAGGACCAGCTACTCAGCAGCTCTTTCAGGCCCTTAAATGTGAGGCAGACATCAACCAGAACCTTCGGTGCTCGGTCTACGATGCGGTAGACATTTCAGCCCAGGCGATAACAGTGGGAATATGCCTTTGCTGGCACTCCAGGCTGAGAGTGTCGGGGTTTGTTCAGGATGTTCAGATGTCCATCCTGAATGCTCCTTTCAGGGGTGTATAAATTGTTCAAGGTTGATACCCAGGATATCCTGTCCACCTTGCAAGCCTCTGGACACACCCTAAGGTCCGTACAGTCGATGTACCATACTTAACCAAAGAATGCCCAACAGGTGCCCTTTCATCGGAGCCACCCACTGACCCCAGCCCACTTCCAAGCCAACCAGATGTAAGACTGCCTCAGCCTTGTGTACACACTCCTTCTCCAGCAGGAGTTCTAGAGGAGGAGAGGTGGCACCAGCCCCTGCTCAGACTGATTCCCCCTTCCCCCCACCGCAGTGGACCTGGCGGAGGCAGTAGGGAGTCAGTTCTCCCTGCACCGAGACAGGTGGGCGGAGATCACAGGTGACAGCTGGGTGCTGCAGCTCATAAGCCATGGCCACACTCGGCAACTCATGGAGTGGCCTCCAGAGAGACCTCCAGTCCTGTCTTCTTATCCCCCTGCCCATATCCCCGTTCTTTGAGAGGAGAGTCAGTCTCTGCTTAGCAAAAGAGCAATAGAACCCATGCCAGAAGTCCAGCAGGACAGAGGGTTCTACTTCCCATTTCTTCCTGGTTCCAAAGTGCACAGGCGATCTTCAGCCCATTCTGGACCTCAGAGTTAAATCTCTTCATCCAGCACAAAAAGTTCTGGATGGTAACCCTTCGGGGGTTGTTGCCTCTCCTGAACAAGGGGGATTGGATATGCTCCCTTGATATGCAGGACGCATATCTTCATGTCAAGATATATGCCCCCAGATAATATCTCAGATTTCAGTTTCAGGGGGCACACCTACAATTCCGGGCCTTGTCCTTTGGCTTATCCTGGACTCCTCAGGTGTTTACCAAGTGTCTGGCAGTGGTAGCAGCTGCCCCCAGGAGACATGGATTCTATGTCTTCCCGTCTGGATGATTGGCTGCTCAAAGCTTCATCCAGGGACAGCATCATCCGAACACTGGAACACACCATCTGTCTGTTCCAGGACCTAGGCATTGCAGTCAGTTTGACCAAGTCTATCTCAACACCCAGTCAGTGACACCAGTACATTGGGGAAGTCCTGGACACAGCAAAGGGCATGGTCTTCCTTCCCCAGGACAAGTTGGACCGTCTCATAGCCCAAGCCAGACTGCTGTTCCACAGTCGCAGTATCTCCGCCAGAGTTTTTCCCTGGCTCCTGAGCATGATGGCAGCGGCCATAGTCAGAGTGCCTCTGTCCAGATTGCATATGAGGATTCCCCCAGTGGACGTTGAGAGTCCAGTGGGGCCATCGTATGGAGGACCTGGAGAAAGAGGTCCTGGTCTCCTCCCCAGTGAAAAAAAGTTCTCCGGTGGATGGAACCCTCCACTCCTCCTCGGGGCTCCCTTGTTATTCCCTCCCTCAGCAGATTCTGACTACAGATGCCGTGAGGGATCAGCTGGGGAGCTCGTCTGGGCCCACACCAAACTCAAGAGACATGGTCCCCACTGGAGTCCTCACTGCACATCAGTGTTCCGGAGATGAGGGTGGTGCTTTATGCCCTACAGGCCTTTCGGGCTGTGCTGTCCCCAGGCCGTCTGTTGGTGCAGATGGACAGTATGACTGTCATCCTCTACATCAACAAACGGGGGTGCTTACTCGTATCCCATCTGTGGGGAAGCAGAGATGGTCTGGTATTGGGCCCTGGACCACGGCCTAGAACTGTTGGCCGTCCATGTTCCAGGTGTCCAAAACGTAATGGCAGACAAGCTAAGCTGGTCAAGGTCAAAGACGCACGAGTGGGAGCTTCTGACCCTGGTCATCGAGGACGTCTTTGCCAGATGGGGTCGCCCAGAGTTGGACCTACTGTATTTGCGTCCCCACTCAGTGCAAAATTCCTGCGTTTTTGCTCGCTAGATCCAGGGCCTGAAGTTTTCTGGTGAGACGTGTTGTCCCTCTCCTGGAAAAGGAGGTTCTAGGGACGTGGATATGATATTCTGTCCACACTAACTGGCAGCATCCTTTCCCTTTAAGATGATGCCGGAAAGTCTTCAAGCTGGTTCCTTCCACCCACCTAGGTAGTAATTCCCTCGGTTCTGCCCCTTGATGCCAGAGCTTCCTTTCCACTGGAAGAAGCAGGTTCCCTCCTTACCACTCCCGCGTTGAGTAGGTCCTTGCACTTAAATCTTTAGATTTGCTTCTTAAAACTCTCTCAAGTTTCATCTTCAGCTCGATCTTCAATCATGACCATCATGGACGATAAGTCCATTCCTGGGTTCAGCCAGTGCTCTTGCAGGCAGAGGATGTCCAGGACCGACCCGCACGTCATGTGCGTCTACTGCCTGGGGCACGACCACAATCTCCAGGCCTGTGACCTTTGTCGTTCGTCTTCCCTTGTCAGTCTTCACCATTCATTGTTGTTGAGTGTAAGCCGGATGTGTACACCCGCCACGGGAGCTTTTTTTGGGAGTGAGGAGTCTGCACGGACGGCGCCGCCCACAAGCAGAATGCACTAACTGGTGCACGAGGGGTGGCCGTCAGGCGCTGCCGACTCCTCCTCCATCCCAGTTCTGTTTCTCCCGCCGTTGAGGCCACTCCTGCTGTGCAAGTTCGGAAAGTTTGTTACGCTGTTGGTTTTTGAACGCCGATTTCGACGACGACTCATCCTAGATCTCATCTGTGTCAGTCTTCACCATTCATCACCTTTGGATATATGGCGGGTCGCGACCTGGAGACCTTTTTTTGGGGGAGTTGGGTCGACACTGCGTGGCGCTGGCGGGTGGACTGTTAGGTGCTGTCGACCCTGCCCTCCCACCGGTTCTTCGTCTCCCGCCATCGAGGTCACTTCGCGGGAAGCTAGAAGAAGACTTTGAGGCCTACCCGCTTCGCAGTTTACTTGATTCCATCGTTTTCTCCCTCAATTCGGTGCCAAAGTCTGTTGGTTCCTTCCTGCCAGTTCTGTTTGCCATACTCAGTGTTGCCCGGTAAGATCTTTCCAGTTATTCTGTTTTCTGCGATGTCGAGTCTGTTTTTGGTATTTTTTCCCCCGTAGGTCATGTCCTGGTCAGAGGGCAAGAAAACTTCCAGAACGGGACGGCCCCCCATGTGACCAGCACGACCGTTGCCTTACATGTCTTGGCCCGCTTCACGACATGGATTCATGCGATGCCTGTTTCTCCATGAACGGAGTAATCGAACAGCATTGGAAAGTGGGGTGGGCTCATTTGTTTCGGGTCAGGTTGTGCTCGTCAGGCCAAGCCACGTTCTCTCAACCTTTCCTTCGGGTCCCCTCCCGGTTCTGTACGAACCAAGGAGGAGGGAGCCTCAGCTTTTCCCAGCCTAGCCGTGGCCAAGGCTCCTCCCATGGTGCAGGAGACCCAGTCTGTTACCCCCGGGGGGACAGACGGGAGGCACCGTTTTGGCAGTTGCCTCTTTGGGGGTGAAGGCTTCCACGGTGTTGGACCCACGGCTTGGAAGGCCTGGGTCGGTGCTGTCCTCGACACTGTCAGCGCCATTTTGGGCCTCGGTGCCACTGTCGGTGCGGGCCGGTTGCTCAGCGTCGTGGCTGCTGTCGGCGCCGTTCGCGGCGCTGATAGTGGTGGTGGTGCTGTGGGAGTCTCTACAGCACCATCTTCGTTATTCTCTCGCCTTGGCACCGTTCGCGGCGCCGAGGTTGAGCATGGCGCCATGTTCACCTCTGGAATCACTCATGGCTCCGGGCGCGGTCTCGGCACTATGGGGGTTCTGGATCTTGGCGCAGCGTCTGCCCTCGCGGCGCCGTTCTCGGCACTGATGGGACTGTCTGAGCCGACATCGGCGCCATCTCTGTCCCCGGAGCTGTTCGCGGTGCCGTGGGGACGGACGGCACCATGTTAAGTTCTGGCACTGGGATTGGTGCCCTTGTTGGAGCCGTTCTGCCTTCTGCCACCATTCGTGGTGCTGAGGGGTCACTGGAACCGTCTTGGGTGCAGTCTCCTTTTCTGGTGCCCTGTTTTGTCAAGATGGCGGAGAGCACCCACCCGCTGTCTGGCACAGGACTTTGGTCTCCACTTCTTCAGAGGAGGAGTTGGACTCTGAGTCGGACAGGCAGTCTGGCTCCTTGGAGCTGGTTGCCCAGGTGGGCACTCTAGTAGTTTCCTCAACAGGCCGCAACCAGCCCCCCCTGAGGACCAGACAGCGACTACCATGGCCAGGATCAGGGGTGCTAATCAGCAGGCAGTGGTGCAGGCCACCATTGCCCTGCAGCCTGGCCTCGGAGGGTTCGTTGACCCCTCAGTGGTGGTACCCCCTCAAGTGGTGTGCCTATATCGCCCAACTTTGGGGCCGATCAGAGCACCCACAGGAGGGGAGGGTAGTACTCCTTGGATAGCTCCTTCGGGGGCCAACCAGGGTTGCCGGCTGGCTCTCTCGAGGAGGAGGGCAGTCTCGGATTCCGAGGGGTGTGACTTCTGTTTGGCGGCCTTTTTCCAGAACCCACCCAGGCTCTGGGAGGAGCCGTAGTGCAGACCTCCGCTCTTCCCCCTCGGTTCCTTTGAGAGGGCCCTATTCTTTGGAGGTAGGGACCATCCTTCTGGATCTTCACGGCCCCGGTCACCTCACAGGGAGGAATCTTCCGGGTGCAGCCAAGGCTGGTTGTTCAGCTGTTGGCTGTGGAGTCTTCCGGAACTCCTTCTTTTTCTTCTGGAGCTCTTGGTCTGCTCCCTAGCCCAGGTGGAGGTCAGTCGACTTCTCTTCTCAACTCTGTCCCCATCCCTCTGCCGCATTCTCCAGCGCTCCCAGGTATTCTTGGTCCTTCAGGCCTCTCTCCTGAGAGCAGTTCAGAGCCGTGGCTGCTCAGTTCCCCGCTTGTGTCAGGGCCATGGACAGACAGGTTTTTCAACCTCCCCCGAGCAGCCACGCTCCGAACAGTCAAGGTCCTCTGACTCCTCATCCCCCTTTTCTGGAGGAGAGGAAACATCTGTCCACATTTCTCCAGCTGCTGATCTCGCAGTGTATCAGCGATTCCTCATGAGGATGTTGGAGGACCTGCGTATCACCCCTCCCACTCAAAGCAATCCAAAGCACTCGGCACACGCCTTTTTAGGCGATTTCAGCTAGGACACTTTTGTGGTACCCCCCACTGGCCTGCTCCCTTTTGGGAGGCATCATTGCATTCCTGGCAGAGACCCTTTTCCAGAGTTCCTGCCCCAGAGATCTCTGCCAGTGGTATTGCCCCCCACCCCCGAGTCTCCAGGTTCCATGCCTCATCCTCAGTCAGGATTGACGCAACTGGACACTCCCAGTGGGCTTCGTGCCTCTTCATCAGGACCGCCCCTAGATCAAGACTCCTGATTTTGACTTCTGGGGTAGGAGGACTTTCTACTCGGCATGGTTGCTGCTCTCTATCGCAGCATATCAGGCAACTATGCAACCTATGACAGGGTCCTGTGGTCCAGGCTCGGTCAGCTCCTAGTCTCAATGCCTGACACAGAGCAAACCAGACAGGCCATTGCACTCTCTGCACGTGGCCTGGAGCTAGCAAGGCACCAAGCGAGGGCATCGTACGATGCCAGCGAGGTAGCTACCAGGGTCATAGGGACAGCGATCTGCACTAGGCGGATGGCATGGCTACGTCTTTCCCAGTTGTCACCCTTGGCCTGGCGTAGGGTGATTAACTCTGCTCACCAGAGAACCTATCTCTTCTCCCATAGAGCGAGACAGCGTTTGTCGGGGCAGCTTCCTTCCCCTTCCGGGGGGTCCCCATCTCACTCTCCCCATTCTCGGGCCTCTCCAGGCCCCGAACGTTCTCCTTCTTAGTGTATCACCCACTGAGAGCTAAGGAACTCTGTCCCTTAGGGTTAAAAAGCAAACCCCCTTCAGGGGGGCTCGGCACTCACCCATAAGTGATGAAGGGTGAAGACTGACACAGATAAGATATGAAAATTATGTACCTACCATGATTATGATCTTTCTGTGTATCTTCACCATTCAACACAATCCCGCCCTCCATCCCCCTGGGGCCTCAGTCTCTGAGTCCCCTTCCCTCTCTGTGTCCCAGCCTCCCCTTTTCTTTGTCGGGAGTGGGTAACAGGGGCATATGGGGGATGATGTTTCTAAGGGAGAGTGGTCAGCATGGGGGCACTCCTTCTCCAGTGCTCTAGCTCCACCCCTGTGGGGTGGGAGTTGGCAATTGCCCTCCATTCTCTCCTCCTCCTCCTCCTTGTTCCAGTCCAGCTTTAATTTTCTTGTCTGTTGGACATGTCGTTTATTATTTAAAAAAACACTCTATTTTCTTTCAACAAAAATCTTTTCCCCTGAGAGAGGGAGAATTCTCTGTGTCCTGTCTTTCTTCCAGAATAGCTGTTTTCTGCTTTTGGAGTCATTGCCAGTGATTCCGTGCCTTGAATTCTGACAATGAGTCTTTTATACATAGATACATAGACAGTGTCGGCAGATAAGGGCCTATGGCCCACCCAGTCTGCCCATTTGAGCTTGTAAGTTCAGTTTGTTTTCCTAGAAGTCTGTTGCCCCTTACCCCTGACCTCCAGAATTCCTTTATGTCTATCCCATGCATTCTTAAATCCCGTGATTGTTTCAGCCCCCACCACTTCCTCTGGCAGGGTGTTCCACTTGTCCACCACCCGTTCTGTGAAGAAATTCTTTCTCATGTTTCCTCTGAATCGTCCTCCTCCAACTTCATCCCATGCCCTCTAGTCCTGGAACATCTTTTTCGCTTAAAAATAGTGTTTTCCTGCACCCTGTTCCTCCCTGTAAGATACTTGTATGTCTCTATCATATCCCCTCTCCTCCCTCCTCTCCTCCAGGGAGTACATGTTCAGTTCCTTCAACCTGTCTTCATAGGACTTGTGATGCAATCCATGCACCATCTTTGTTGCCTCCTCTGAACCTTCTCTACCCTGTCTATGTCCTTACGTAGGTATGGTCTCCAGAACTGTACACTGTACTCCAGGTGGGCCTCACTAGTGTCTTGTATAATGGAATTATTACCTCCTTTTCCTGCTGGTGATGCCCCTGCCTATACATCCCAGCATCCTATTTGCTTTACCTGCTGCCTTGTCACACTGTTTCCTTGCCTTGAGGTCACCAAGATGACAACCCCAAGATCCCTTTCCTTGCTTGGTGCATGCTATATCCTCACCCCCAACTGATATATTGTGCCAGGGTTTTTGTGCCTATGTGCATTATCTTGCACTTCTTTGCATTGAATTTCAACTGCCAAACCCTGACCATTCTTCAAGTTTCTGCAGGTCGCTTCTCATTCTGTCTACACCCTCTGGTGTGTCTACTCTGTTACAGAGCTTTGTGTCATCAGCGAACAGTGAAATTCTGCCTTCTAGGTCCTGCGCAATGTCACTGATAAAGATGTTGAATAGGACCAGTCCCAGCACTGATCCCTGTGGTACCCCACTGGTCACTCTTCCCTCTGCGGAGTGACAGCCATTTACCACCACCCTCTGTGTCCTGCCACCCAGCCAGTTACCTACCCACCACACTACTGTCCTGCCCACACCCATATTCCCCAGTTTGTGTAATAGTCTTCTATGTGGCACAGTGTCAAAGGCCTTGCTTTTTGCTACTCCTTGCAGTTCCTATACAATTTGGAGATAAGTCAAGGTCCAGGGTATGGTTGTTACCCTTTCTCCTCCCCCCGGCCCCCACGCTTATCCTAAATCCTTCCTCTCTCCTTTTCCTATTTCCAGAGATTGGGGCCCCTACCTAATCCCCTTAGACTTCCTTCTTATTCTGTCCTTTCAGTCATTTATTTCTCCTTTGTTATATATCTTCTCCTTTATCTGTCCCTTGACTTTCTTGTCCCACCCTCCCAACCCTTCTGGTGACTCAGAACTGGTGGGAGGGCGGAGTTGACAGCACCTAACAGCCAACCTGCGAGCGCCACGCAGTGCGGTGGCCTCGAGGGCGGCGTCGATGGTGCGTTGGCTCCACCCATCGAAAAAAAGCTCCCGCGGGGTCCTTACCTCCGGCCATATACCCAAAGGTGATGAATGCTGGAGATACACAAAAAGATCATAATTACGGTAGGTATGTAATTTTCATTTCTCTGTCCCGATGCTGTTGAACCATTAAGACTGTTTCATTTTCTTTTTTCGGACGGCACTGGGATCTGTTGCTGTTTTTACAGTTTATTTCGCAGTATGCCCGGTTCGGGAGCTAAACGGAAGTCTAAAACAGGCTGCGCCCCCATGCGTCCATACTCCAGTGGCCGGCATGATGTTTGCCTTCGGTGCCTGGGACCCAACCACAGTATGGATAGATGTGACGCCTGTTTCTCCATGGACTGCCTTGTACTGGAGATTTACATGTTCAAAGTCGGCAGGGCGCCACCGACTTTCGGAGGACAACGTCACCCTCAGGCCTTCCAGGCCAGAACTTTAGGCCCTTCCTCTGGGTCCCCTCCCAGGTCTTTATGGCCCGGTGGTGAAGAGGAGGCCTCCTGAGCTTCTAGCCTTGCCGAGGAGGAGGCGGCCTCTTCCGCAGTGTCGGAGGAGCGGCGCAGCTCTTCCCAGGGTCGCGTCACTGACACTGCCCCGGCAGTCACCTCTGAGGTGCAGGCTACCCCAGTGTCACGGCCCATGGTTACTGAGTACGGCACTGGCAGATTCTCGACGCCACCTTGCGTTGCCATCTTGGATCCCAGTAATCAAGGTGGTGCCGAGGGCAGCACCAGTCCAGGTCTCGGCACCATTCACGGTGCTGGTGCTTTGGGCGACTCCTCTGGCGGCACTGTTTTGGGTTCTGCTGCCGTGCGTGGTGCCGGGGAATCAGGCGGAACCGTCAGCAAGCTTGCACTGGGCTCCGGGGTTGTGGGTGGTGTAGTGGACCTGACCGTCGCCGTTAGCGGTGCCGTGTCCCAGGACGGTGCTGTCTCCAGAGAATCTCCAGGGGTGGCTAGTATTGAGGTCCTTCTGGTTGCCTCCTCTTCAGAGGGGACGACTCAGACTTGGACCCAGACTGGCTCCCCGATTCTTCGGGATCGGAGGTCTCTGTGAGACGTGGTGTCATGTGGTCCAGCGGCCTATCCCTGAGTCTCCGGAGCAGCCTACTCCCAAAGATCCCTCCGCCGGGGGTGGCCTAGCGTCTTTTGGGGGTGGTGACTCTGAGACTAGGGAGGGGGTTTTCTCCTCTGAGGGGGATGCGGCAGCTGCCAGTGCTGGTGCCGCTGCGTCCCCCCCCCAGGAGGGTTTGGAGACCCTTGTTTCTGTGGTCTCCCTTGGGGGGCCTACGGACAAGGAAACTTCCTTGCTGCTGTCGAGGAAGAGAGCATCCTCAGAGTCTGAGGGGCCTGGGTGAAGGGTGGCAGCACTCTTCTGCCATCCCTCGGGGCGCAGGAAGGAGCCGCAGCACTGAGCCTCGACTCTCTTTCTCGGGTTCCAGGGTACCCTTGGGTGGCAGCATGGAGGGTTGTCCTTCTGGACACATGCAACCCCAGGTGCGTCACATGGGACATTACCCATCTGGGCTCTTCCGGAGTTCACATCCCCAGATTCCTCCTTTGCAGCCCGGTTTTATCTCAGGGACCTCTCCAGTTCGGGCTCCATTCCCTGGATTCCAGATCCCCGGCAGACGTCAGGCACCTCCCTGCAGATGCCCATCTCCCATCTCGCTGCAGCCACCACCACACTCCGAGGCCATATGTGTTCTATGGGACCTTTAACCTGGGAGATGTTCTTCTCCACTCGGGCAGCCGTCCCGTCATATGTCATGGCCATGGATGAGCGGGTCTTTCGCCTGTCCCCTCCGCCGCAGGAGTCTTCTGAACAATCGAGTTCCTCGTCCTCGTCAACTCCGTCTTTTGAGGGAGAGGAACACAACATTCATCTATCTTCCGATGCTGATTTCACTGAATATCAGCATTTCCTTTCGAGGATGGTTCAAGATCTCCGTATCTCCTGCTATCGCAGGGACAGTACTAAGCGTCAGACACGTGAATTCCTTGGTGAGTTTAGTGCCTACCACCTGGTGGCACCATTCTGGCCTATTCCCTTCCAGGAAGCGTCTATCCGCACCTGGCAGTCTCTAGCCGACCTTTTTTGCAGCCCCGGGAAACTGCAGGAGGAGGTATTGTGCCCCCCCGGGAGTCTCTGGGTTCTCTCCCTCACCCTCCTTTGGGCCTGATGACCCTGGACACTCCCCCCGGGCTTCGGCGCCTGAGGCGCGACCGTCCACTGGATCCAGATTCCTTACAGTACAACTGGCGGGAGCGAAGGGTTTTCTCTTCCACTCAAGCATTGATGTGCATCGTGTCACGTCAGGCACACGATGCTGCCTACAGCAGGTGCTTGTGGTCAATGCTAGCTCAAACGCTAGCATTACTGCCTGATTCAGAGCAATCCCGACAGGCCATTACCCTGTCCACCATAGGTCTGGAACCGGCAAGGCACCAAGCAAGAGCACCTTATGACGGGGACAGCAATCTGTATTAGACAGATGGCATGGCTTCATCTATCAAGATTGTCACCCCTGGCCCGGCATAGGGTGATCTGCTCTGCCTTCTGGAGAACCCGTCTTTTTTTCCAGCAGGGCTAGGAGGATTCTTCAGGGGCTCCCTCCGTCCCCTCGTCTTCAAGGGACGCTTCCTAGCTCTCCTCAGCTTTGTTGGTCTAGTACGGCTAGGGTCTTCTCCTCCTGTTTTCCACCAACAAGAGGCTGAGGGTCCTGTTCCTCAGGGCTGTGTAAGGCCCTTGAGGGGCTTGGTACTCATTCGGATTGAATCCCCCTGCCCCTCATGGCCTCATATTTCTTGGTGTCTCCCCCTCTGTTCACCCTCTCCCCTCAAGGCCATTTGGGGGCTGAGTGCCCCTGGTACCTCAGGACCTTCTGTTCCTTCTCTGAAGCCACAGAGGGTTCGAACTGGCTCTTACCTTGTGAGGGAACTCTTTCTGATTCTCTTTGCTGTGGTGTCCCCAGAACTGGGGCTTCTCCATATTTCAGGAGTTTTTCCCCTATGGCTTGTACTTCTCAAGACACTTCTAGGGAGTCAGGAGGAGTTTCCTTCCCTGTCTCTTGTTTGTTTTCCACATAAATATGTTGCACCTATCTTGAAGGGACTCCTAAACTAGTACTCGGTCATGAGACTGTGTACTCATTTTTTCCTACACCTAGTCGGGGCTCTCTCCTCTTCAGAACAGGTCATTTTTCCCCTTTTGGGGACAGTCTGTGAGTTCTCGGCATAGGTTGTGGTTAATTGGATAGCTGGGTGGGAAGGGAAATCTACCTTCTCGAAAACAAGCTGTACAGATGATTCAGTTGAGCCACTTAGTAGCAGCCATTAGCTGAAGGTATCCTTGCTCCCTTGTCATCAAGTCTTTGTAGGACTGGTAAGCTCAAGCCAGTTTCTGCCAATGGTCGCGGCGGATTCACCCCTTCCTCCCTGCTCCTCCTCCTCTTCTTCTTTTCTTCTTCTTCCCCTTTATCTTTTCCTCTCTCAGAGCCACCAGAGGAGTGAGGCCCTGCAGTCCGTTAGGGTAGGATTCTACTTTTCTGTTCTCTCTTCAGCTTATTCCTTTTTCAGTTTATTTCCTTTCCTTTGTCTGTCCCTCGGCTTCCTTGCCTCGTTCTTCTTTTCAAACAACATGAAGTCTTGCTATATTATGACAATTAGCAGTTTGGTCCTCCTCTAGAACTGCCCCGGAGATGAAAGAGTTAACTCCATACAGGATGGAGTTCTGAGCGCGAGCTCGGTTTTCAAAGCTCTATCTGGGCAGTTTCAAACTGAAACTGTCAGATTCTTTACTCCACCTCACTGAACAGTCGCTCCGGAGATTTCTCCTTCGGCTCGGTTCATTTCTCGTTCATTTCTCGTGAGTTTAGTGCCTACCACCTGGTGGCGCCATTCTGGCCTATTCCCTTCCAGGAAGCGTCTATCCGCACCTGGCAGTCTCCAGCCGACCTTTTTTGCAGCCCCGGGAGACTGCAGGAGGAGGTATTGTGCCCCCCCGGGAGTCTCTGGGTTCTCTCCCTCACCCTCCTTCAGGCCTGATGACCCTGGACACTCTCCCCGCATTTCGGTTCAAGCTCTGTCTGGTAACCGTAAGTACAAGGTTTTAGTCTGTGTGGAAATTGTCATTATCGGTTCGGTTTTGAACCGATCGGTTTGCTTTAAAACTCATTTTAAACATTTTAAAATATATTTAGAGTGCGGTTCCCGGTTCTTATCGGTTCTAAAAAAACGGATTTCATTACGTCTTTTTCAAATACCCGTGACACGGTTAGGAACCGATAAGGGTGTCTTGCCTGGCACAGCCATTAAAAGGGCAAGTTTTTGGTTAGGCTGGCATTATGTCTGAGAAACCCAAAAGAAAAACCGGGCCCACTGGGTTTCAACACTGATGCTTGTGAGGAAGCCTTTGCCAAGGCTGACCCACACACCACATGTGTTTATTGTCTGGGGTTTGACCACCTCCAGTCAGACTGCCAGGTATGTAAAAATTTCCCTGCAGCCACCCTGGAAA
This sequence comes from Neoceratodus forsteri, assembly GCA_016271365.2. NCBI lineage: Eukaryota > Metazoa > Chordata > Ceratodontiformes > Ceratodontidae > Neoceratodus > Neoceratodus forsteri. Next base: position 1,524,774,676 of record CM028130.1, on the reverse strand, counting down.
AAAGATTGGGCAGGCTCAGGGAACGAGAGGCCAAAAAGTCCGCTGACCCGGATGGCCAGCCCGGTTCAGTGCCAACTGAACCAGAGGGAGTGCCCTCTGACCAGGGCGATACTTCCTCGGGCAAAAGAAAAGCTGGTTCTGAGGAACCAGCCCCAGTAAAAAAATCTAGAAAATCAGCAGGTCTGGAGTCCAAAATTTCCTCTCCAACTGCTGCAGAAATAGCAAAAGCCATACAAATTGTCCAGTCACTGTCTCAGGGGCCGTCCAAACCACCACTAGTTGGCAAAAGGTTGGTTCGTCCAGCCCCAGTGGTTCAGGAGTATGATGTTGAGGAATTTTATGAACCACAGGAGGGGAAGGAGGATTATGAACTGTATGTATGTGGCTGGGAGGGTCTGGATGTGCCCATTGAACCGGACATCTCTCCAGACAGACCTTTAGAATCTCCCCCTATGCTGTCTGAGTCCCCATCTCATTTTATGTTTTATAAGAAAGTTGCTGAAACCCTCCAGCTCCCCTTAGAAGAGGCTGTGGATGAGCAGGAGGAGCCTGATTATGTTGAAATGATGGATATTCCAGAGTCTAGGAGATTGTCTATTCCTTTGCATAAGTCATTTAGGAAGCAAACAATAAAAATTTGAAAAATCCTAATTCTGTGCCTCCTGTCGATAAGATGGACAGGAGGTATACTCTATCAGGTCCTGATACAGACTTCCTTTCTGAGCAGTGTAGTCATGTAGGAGTAGTGCAGGCTGCAGCCTGTCAGAACTAATATCTCTGGCTTCACATCCCTGACAAGGATTCCAGGAAGATTGATGCCATGGCAAAAGCAGTGTATGGCAGCCTCTCTGGGACTCAGGCAGGCAAATTATATGGCTTATGTGGCTAGATATCAGAAATCTAGATGGGATACAGTTATGCAGTTAGCCAAGCAGGCCCATGGCCAGCTGGCTAGTGAATTAGAACAGGTGGCTGCTGATGGCATTGAAGCCTCTAAAGTTCAATTTCATGCTGCTGTGGATGTTAATGATGTTTCCTCAAGGGTCATGGCCACTTCTGTAGCTTTTCGTAGGTTGGCATGGCTCAGGTGTACTAATCTGTCACAGGACACTCAGACTAAGGTGGGAATTCTCTGTTTGGGGAGCAGACAAAGAACTATATGAAAAAGATGGATGAATACAGAACTACCTACAAAAGTGCCCAAGCCAAGGAGCGGCAAGCCACTCCCCAGAGGCACACACCCAGAGGTAGGGGCAGGCCCTTCCACAGGCCTTTTTATCAATTCCAAGCCTCCTCTGCTTTTGCTCAGAGGGGCTTTTTCAGAGGCAGAGGCAGACGGGGCGCAGGTAAACCGGTCCCCACCCCTCAGCCTAAGGCAACTGCCAAGCAGGCACCCTGATGGGGTGCCCAGGGTCGATTCTCCTGTACCAGTAGGGGGCAGGTTGGCTTACTTCAGTCAGAACTGGGTGTCCCTAACTTCCGACAAATGGGTTCTGGAAGTAGTAAGCCAGGGCCTGGTTCTCAGCTTCAAAAAATTCCCAAAGATGAGAGCCAGGCATTTTCCACATGCAAGCCCCTCGAGACCCCTTGCTCTGGAAGAGGTCTCTACCCTGTTAACCTTCAGAGCAGTAGAAAGGGTTCCTCCTTACACCAGGGCAAAGGTCTGTATTCCATACTTCCTTACCCCAAAAAGACAGGAGAATGGCGCCCATCTTAGATCTAAGATATCTGAACAAGCACCTTTTGAAACCAAAGTTTAAAATGCTAACTCTGGCAATGATTTTACTCTCCCTGAGGCCAGGGGACTGGTTAGCCTCCCTGGACCTCAAGGGCCTTATTTTCATGTCCTCATCAGGCCTTCTCACCCGAAAGTACCTCAGGTTCAAACTGCCTCAGGCCACTACCAGTTCAGGGCAATGCCCTTGACCTTACCTCTGCCCCAAGGATATTCACAAAATGTCTGGGCGTGGCAGTGGCTCATTTAAGAAAGGCAAGGGATTGCTGTTTCCCTTACCTGGGCGACTGGCTCATTGTAGGACAGTCTCCAGAACAGAGTGAAATCCCACTTACAAGTCACCCAGCAGCTTCTCACCTCCCTGAATTCCTGCTAAATCTACCAAAGTCAGTTCTCTAGAACCAGTTCAGGTACTCACTTTCATAGGTGCGAATTGGACACAAAGCTGGCCAGGGCCTTCCTCCCCTTGGAAAGGGTAGAGAAGTTGATTGCCCTGGCCTCCTCTTTCACTCTGCAGGTCTCTCAACCAGCAAGACACTTTTTGCAGCTCCTGGGGCACATGGCTGCCTCCACAGCCGTGGTGCAGGGAGCAAGATTCCAGATGAGAGACATTCAGTTTCACTTGAGAGCCTATTGGTCTCAAAGGAGGGACCCCCTTACCAAATTGATTCCAGTGACCCGAACCCTGATCCTAGGCCTTCAGTAGTGGCAGGATCAGAGCAATTAAGACTGGGGTCCCCTTTAATTCCTCTCTCCCACTCCCTCTCACCCTCACCTCACGGATGCCTCCCTCCTGGGGTGGGAGCACATAGACAACCTCTCCACCCAGGAGTGTGGTCCCCGGGAATCTCTGCTCCACATCAATTTGCTGGAACTCAGAGCTGTCTTTTAGCTCTTCAAGCATTTTTGCATCTGTCCAGAACAAAGTAGTCCAGGTCAGAACAGACAATACCACAACAATGTGGTACATCAACAAGCAAGGGGGCACTCGGTGGTCGGCCTTGTGCACCAAGGCAATGAGTTGTGGTCTCTGGCCTACTCCTGAACACCTCTCTGATAGCAGTTCACCTGCTAGGGAAAGACAATGTTCTAGCGGATGCCCTCAGTAGGATTTCTCAGGGCCATCACGAATGGTCCCTGAATCTCTCGAGTGCTGGGGACAGTTTTTGCCAGATGGGGCACCCCTCAGATAGACCTCTTCGCAGCCCCAGACAACCACCAACTTCCACTGTTCTGTTGCAGGCCCCAGTGGTGGGCTCAGTCCCCTGACGCCTCTTCTCTTGGATTGGGAGGAAGTTTCTTTATGCTTTCCCTTCCTCTCCTATTCAAGGTGTTAGTAAAAATCAGATCCCAGCCTTGCAAGGTGATTCTGATTGCACCAGACTGGGCCAGGCAACCCTGGTACCCACTCCTTCTATCACTGGCAGTCCACCTTCCCCTGTGTCTTCCCAGGATTCACAACCTGCTGACCTGTGCCCAGGGGAGAGTCTGGTATCCGAACCTCAAATCCCTCAACCTCAAAGCTTGGCTCTTGAGGGTTAGAATTTCTGATTTGCACCTTTCTCAAGGTGTCCTTGACATCCTAAAGGCCTCTAGGAAGCCTTCCACTAGAGCCACTTATAATTCCAAGTGGAAAAGGTTCTCCATCTGGTGTTCTGGGAAGCATATTGCCCCAGAATTTGCTGATTTGCCCATTTTGTTGGACTACATGGTCCATCTTAATTCTTTGAGCCTCAGGCCAGCTACCTTAAGAGTTCATTTGGCAGCTGTCTCTGCTTTTATTTCAGCAGGAAAGCCTTCCTCCCTTTCCGCTCACCCTGTATTTTCCAAGTTTTTTAAGGGGTTACTCCATACCAATCCACCCTTTAGGTACCGGCCCTGCCTGGGACCTTAATGTTGCATTGCCCAGTTAATGCAACCTCCTTCTGAACCCCTGTCTTCCATAGAGCTTAAGTTTTTAACTTGGAAAACTGTATTTCTAGTTGGCCATCACTTCTGCTAGACGCATAAGTGAGTTACAAGCCCTTTCAGTAGAAAATGATTTTATTTCTTTTCACAGGGATAAGGTAGTCCTCAGGACTAACAGAAAGTTTTTACCTAAAGTGGTGTCGGTTCCATCTTAACCAATCCATCTCCCTTCCAGTATTTTCACTGAGCATTCTTCCTCTGGTGAGAGGAGATTGCACAGTTTGGATGTTAAGAGGGCATTGAGTTACTATGTAGAGCGTTACCAAGGGTCTGAGTTGAATCCCATCAACTGTTTCTCACCTATGGTGAGGTTGGCAAAGGAACCTGCCACTAAGAGGACAATTGCCAGATGGATTGTCTCTTGTATCCAATTTTGTTACCAGAAACTGGGTAGAGACCCCTCTGGATTGAGGGCTCATTCTACCAGAGTACAGCGGCGTCTCTAGCTGCTGCTAGGACATTCCTATTTTGGAAATTTGTCAGGCTGCAACCTGGAAAAGCGGTACACACCTTCACCAAGCATTACTCCTGGATATCAGAGGAGAGATGCTCGATTTGGCACACTCTGTGCTTCAGAGCCTATTCCTAAGTAGGTTCTGTCCCTCCTCCATGGAGGTACTGCTGTGTAGTCTGCTAATTGTCATAATATAGCAAGACTTCATGTTGTTTGAAGAAAAATTACTCACCTTAGTAATGTTGTTTCTTCTAATGGAGTGTTGCTATATTATGACCACCCCCCCCAGCCTGCCCCTCTCAGAACTTCTACTTGGGTAGGGGGTGGGCAACCTAGTGCAGGCACTGTTTATGCCATTGCAGGATTTTCTTCCCCTTTTGGGGTTGTTGAGGGAGTGTTGTTTCTATTGTTAAATGGTATTTTTTGCTGGCCCCCTGACTTGAGTCTTTGGGTAGGGTCCAGCAGTGTTGTGATTATTGTTGCTATTGTTGTTGTTGTTGTTGTTATTAGGTAGCCAGTAGGCTAGTGTAGGTTACAGCTTCCACAAGACCCTTAGTGAGTTCTTGCTTCATAAAGATCTGACAGTTTCAGTTTGAAACTGCCCAGATAGAGCTTTGAAAACCGAGCTTGCGCTCAGAACTCCATCCTGTATGGAGTTAACTCTTTCATCTCCGGGGCAGTTCTAGAGGAGGACCAAACTGCTAATTGTCATAATATAGCAAGACTCCATTAGAAGAAACAACATTACTAAGGTGAGTAATTTTTTCTTTCTAACCTATTGTCACCTCTCTGGCTTTACAGAACTGGGATGGAGGAGGAGTCTGCATCGCCTAACGGCCGCCCCTCGTGCACCATGTAGTGCATTCCACTCATGGGCAGCACTGTCGGTGCCGACTCATCCCACCAACAAAAAAAAAGCTCCCGTGGTGGGTGCGCGCATCCGGCTTACACCCAACAGTAATAGATGGTGAAGATAGAAGAAAAAATCAATAATTACGGTAGGTACATAATTTTAATTTTTCGCTGGAACCATCTTGCCCAATTTAAAGCTGTGCCAACCGGTGCTTTGGAACCCACTGGTTAAATCCAAGGACACCCATTGGGTGGTCGCCACAGAACAGCTTGCGGCGTTTGAGGAGGAGGCTGCCCAGGCCTGCAGCTCACTCCTCTTCAGCTTCTGCCTTTATGCCGCTCCAGCTGGGCTTGACTTTCACAGGGTCCTTCAAGGAATTATCAGTCTGGGACCCTCTGGGCACAAATCTAAATCCAGAAAAGAAAGGACTCGCTGTCATTCGTGGGATCGGGAGCACTCTCAGTTGAGAGCTTCTGATTCCCATGCTTCTCCAGATCTGACTTTAGTCGAATGCTCGGTCCAGGTCGCTGGCTCCATGGTAACCCCATCAGGCCAGTTGGCCGAGACACTGGTTGAGGTCCCGGCCAAGATTTTTCTCGAACAGACTGACCGACCAGTTGTCAATTGAATAGGCCGACACTTCGTTGTCCATGACTCCGGTCCTGACTTTGACTGTAGGAGGAACGGATCAGTTAGCTGACCTACCACCTCTGGTCAACGATCAAGACCCAGAAGAGCCTCGGCGCTCACTGACTCCCACCGAGCCCCCGCCATCAGCCTGCCTGGCAGTGGAGGTCTTGGCCTTCCTCCAGTGGGTCGATTCAGTCCTGCCAACTCGGGCGCTTCCACTGTTGGCACCTTGGGAAGCAGCACTGCTGCTACTCTTCATCTTCATCCTCCTCGGGTGAGGAGAGGCTTCAGCGCAAATTGTGTTGAAGCTACGAGGACTTGATGTGGCAGCAGTTGGTGTTGACCGGCGTCAAGCCAACTCTGGGTCCTGTGCCGGCCATCACCTGGCTGTTGCCCGAAATGCCGATACCATATCCATGGACAGCCAATCGGATTGGTACCGGCTCGGCTGACCCCGGCATTTCTGCCGATAGTGATGGAACCGCCGCCGATCAGCACTCTGAATCTCGGCCATCTAAGGAGCTTCCCCATCAGCTGTCGGTCACCGTCACCCCATAACATCCACGGAGGGTCAGTGGGGACTCGGGCAGTCGGCCACGCTTTAACGACTCCTCAGAGTCTGAGGGGTCCTCTCTGCACTCCCTTCTAGTCGACGTAGAGTCTCTGGGGGACATCTCGATGGTTGAATGCCCATCTTCCTTCATGGTGCTTTTCTGCTTGATCTCCGAGTTGACGAGTATGAAAATGGAGCCCATCCAGAAGCAGGCTCATTACCCACTGACCAAGATCATCGACCGGGGAGACACTCCGGAGGCTTTCCCAGTGGCAGAAGCCATTCTTGGCCCTGCCCTGGAGCTTTGGCAGCGCCCCTGCTTCCTGCCCTGCACCTTCTGCTCGGATGGCCTACAAATACGCAATGCCCACTAGTTCCCTCTGAGGATTCACAGAGCTCCCCTTGACCAAGGGATTGGTGGCAGATGCTGTGTTTAGGCACTCCAGAAACACCAGGGATGTGGGCAAGCCACCGGACAAGGACCATGCGGCTAAAAAAGTCTGTGCTGCCTCCTCACTTGGTCTCCGCCAGGCGATCTCGGCCCTCCTCATGGCCCCTTTCTTTCGTGCCCTGCTGGGCTCTCTCGATGAGGTGCTTCCTCATCTGCCAGCAGACCTTGAGACCACGGTTAAACAGGTCCAGGATCAGGGCTAGGCTGTAGTCAGACAGCAGCTTCAGACAGCCATGGACATTGAGGACTCCTTTGTCCGCTGCGTGGTGGCCTCAGTGGCCATATGCTGCAGGGCTTGGCTGAGGATCGCAACCTTCACGGCGGACACTCAACACAAGCTGGCAGATGTCTCTTTCCTGGGTGCCGACCTGTTCGGACCCGGGGTCGGGGGCCACCTCACTCGTATCAAGAAGTCCAGTGCCACCTTGGACTCTGTGACATCTGCCCAGAAGGATCCTAAGGGCTCCAAGCAGCAGCATAAGAGGAAGCCCTTTCAGTCCACCTCCACTCCTGCGGCCAAAGCCACCCAGTCCCAGGCTGACCAGCAGGCTCAGGCCTGGCGACCTCAGCCCAAGTTGGTGGCCTTGTGGAGGGAGAGGCTTTAGTGGTGCCTCAGCTGGGCCCTCCTCCTCCTCTTCTAAGCCTGCCTAGTGACGGGATGAGGGGTGCCTTCCTCATGCTAGTCACACCTCCCCTGGGTCCTCCCGTGGGTGGCTGGCTCCGCCACTTCCATTCTGCCTGGTCCATTGTCACCACGGACAGGTGGATTCTAGAAGTGGTGGGTCAGGGTTTGCTTCTGGAATTTGAGCAGTACCCTCCTTGCCGAGCCCATGACCTACGGGAGGACTTGGTTTCCGCAGACATGCTGTCAGCTCTCAGAGACGACATAGCCCAGCTCCTCCGCGAGAAGGTCATTGCCCCTGTTGCGGATCCTCCAGAACATCCAGGGTTTGTCTCCAGGTATTTCCTGGTGCCAAAGTAGATTGTGGGGGGGGGGGGACTGGTGCCCCATTCTAAATCTGCATGACCGGAATAAGTTCCTCAGGTCGCGCACCTTCAGGATGGTAACTCTGTCCTTAGATCGTACCATCTCTAGAGCGAAACATGTGGTTTTGCTCCCTGGATCTTCAGGACGTGTTCTTTCACCTCCTGATCCGTCCATGTCATCGAAGGTTCCTCCACTTTCAGGCAGAGGGAGCCCTCTTCGAGTTCCAGGCCATGCCATTCGGCTTCTCCTCGGCCTCCAGGGTCTTCACCAAGTGCACTGCATTGATGGCAGCTTACCTGAGGCGCCGAGGGGTCCGGGTTTACCCCTACCTGGATGGCTGGCCGATCGCAGGTCCCTCCAGGCAGGAGGTGGAGCACTCCAGGGACTTGGTCCTCCAGACCTGCATCTTCCTTGGCCTTCTGGTCAACGAGGCCAAGCCGGAACTTGTGCCCTCACAGGTGATCAGCTTCATCGGGGAAGAGCTTGACTCTTGCAGCCAGAGCCCGGCGGACAGGGCAGAGGCTCTCTCTCCTGCTGTGCCTGATCATTTTGGGTTGGGCAATTGCACTCTGCCTGGGACTTCCTGCACTTGCTGGACTACATGGCGGCCTGCACCAGTGTGGTCTGTTGGGCCCGCTGGAGAATGTGCTCCCTACAGTGGGAGCTGGCCAGCCAGTGGTCTCAGCACAAGGGTCACTTTGACCAGCTGGTCATTGTGACCCAGCGGACATGGGACGCCATCCAGTGGTGGTTAGTCCCAACACATCTGCAGGAAGGGATCCCATTTGTCCATCCGGAGCCTAATACTGATGCTTCTCTCATGGACTGGGGTGCCCACGGGCTCTGGACCTCCAAGGGGTCCCAATGCCACATCATCCTGCTGGAGCTCCGGGCAGTTCAGCTAGCACTGACTGCATTCGCTTCACACATTCGGGGTCAGGTAGTCCAAGTCCAGACAGACAACACCATGACCATGTACTGCCTCAACAAACTGGGCGGGACGCACTCCCTGCCCTTGTGCAGGAAACCTCTCCATGTCTGGACCCTTGTGCGCAGCCTTGAGGCAGATCGCCTAGCCATTCATGTGGCAGGAGCCTCCAGTCAGCTGGCAAACTCCCTCAGCCAGGTGGGCGAGGCATCTCACATGTGGTCTCTCCACCAAGAGGTGTAGTTCATAGTCTGTTCTTCCAGTGGGGCACCCCTTAGGTGGACCTGTTCACCTCCAGGGAGAACATAAAATTGAGGCTGTTTTGTGCCCGCCCCCCCTCAGCAGGGAACGCTGCAGGGGGATGCCTTCTTAAGGCCATGGACCCCAGGCCTCTTCTGTGCCTTCTCTCCACTTCCCTTGATCCATAAGGTGCTCCTCAAGGCCAGGAGGGACAAGGCACAGGTGATCTGGTGGCTATGGACTAGCCGAGCCAGTTCTGGTACCACAATCTCCTCAACCTCAGCAGCAAGCTCCTGAGGCATCCTCCTCTATGCCTGGACCTACTTTCCATCAATCAAGGGAAGGTACTCCACCCAGGCCTTCAATCTCTGCACCTGACAGCCTGGTTCCTAAGCGGCTAGAGTTTCAGGCTTTGGGTCTCTCCAAAACTGTCTTCACCACCATTGTGGAGGCATCTTGGAAGGAGTCGACTAGGAAGTGCTATGCCTTAAAATGGAAGAGAGTCTCCATTTGGTGTCGGGGGAAGGAGTTAGACCCTTTGTCCTGTCCAGTGGCTAGCATTCTTGATTGTCTTTGGTCCCTCTTTCAGTCGAGCCTTCAGTCAACGATCCTTAAGCTGCACCTGGCAGCCATCTCTGCTTACTGGGCACAGGCCGGTCACTAGTCGGCACAGGAGAAGGTGGTCTGGTGCTTCAAGAGCCTTGACCACATTCCCCAGTGGGTGAACCACCACCATGGGACTTGTTTGCTGGTTTTGGCAAAGCTTATGGGCAGGCTATTCGAACTGATGCACAGGTGTGGTATCTCTCACGTGCCGTGGAAGACCACCTTCTTGGTGCATATCACTGTCAACCAGAAGACTCCGTGAGCTCCAGGCATTTTCAGAGGAGTCTCCTTATCTGGTCTTCCACCAGGACAAGGTTGTCCTGTACCCCAACCCGAAGTTCCTCCCAACGCTTATGTCAGAGTTTCACCTTAACCAGGTGATTAATCTCCTGGTGTACTTCACCAGTCACACCTTGGAGGCCGAGCACAGTCTTCACTTATGGCCTGTAAATTACTCTTAAACAAATCTAAGACAAAGGTGATGGTTTTTGGTACCCCACCTAGACTGAGATCTGAGGTTGGTACTTTGGAAGTTAAATCTCTTGATGGATTACTGTTTGACTATGTTGATACATTTCAGTATCTTGGGGTATTACTAGATTCTCATCTAAGTTATGAATCTCATTTTTGAGGGTTACCTCAAGAATACATTGTAGATTAGGTTCTTTGTACAGAATCCGTTCATTTCTTATTCGAGTCTAGGCTGGTTATTTCAAATTGCTGCTTACTTCCTATTGTGAACTATGCAGCTATGATTACTGACACTGCTTTCTCGGACAGTGATTTCAAAGAAATCCACTTTACTTCACTTGATAGCTAAGTTTGCTTTAAATTGTTCTAAGTCATCTCATCATTGTGTGATTTTTGAAAGAAATGGGCTGGTTACCGGTTTCATTAAATTTCCAATACTGTGTGGCCAAGTTCATATATAAAGTCATGGACTCTGGAATTCCACATAGTATTTCAAAGTTTTGAGACCATATATTGATGGTCATTATTCTAGACATAGGTCAGACAGTAGGTTTCTCAGATTCCTTTTATGAAATCTAAAAAGTGGACAAAGATCCTTTGCTTATATTGCTCCATTCATTTGGAATGAAATTCCTCAAGATATTAGGTGGTTGTGTTCTGTCAAAAAGTTTGCCGATGCATTAAGGATGTATTTCGAATCTCAATTTAATTGTAACTGTTTTTCATGAATTTTTTTTTTTTTTATGAATTTTATATGTAACAGACATTTTTGTCTGCAATTTGCTGCATTGTATATGTATGTTTGTTTATGTATTGTCTGTATGTAATATATGTGGGTCGCACCTGTAAAAGGAACTTGTTTCCAGTGTGCTTACCCGTTAAGCGAATAAACAATACTCTGGACCTGAGGTGAGCGCTTGCTTATTAAACGGACTAGAAATTCAGAAAATAATGAATAAAACTTGACAAAATGGCGATCGACTGGAGCAACGTTCACGACGGAGGTCCTTGTTTTTCTCCACCTTCGACTTCGAAGACCAAGAAGAAGTGTGAGAAGTGCGGCACACAGATCCCTCACAAAGACAGCCACCAGCGCTGCCTTTTTTGCCTAGGCCCAAACTATGATACTGCGGCCTGCCCTGATTGCAAGCTCTTAAATCAGGCCACATGCAAACCTTGGAGGCCCGTCTTCTCAAGTCTGGAATGGCCACCCTGGAAAAAGAGGTGCAGAAACTGAGGGATTCATCTTCTTCCACTTCCTCAGATTTGAAAAAGGAAAAAGATAAGAAGCATAGGGAACGGGAGTGTTTGGAAGACCAGGACCGGGTCCCCTTGAGCAAGGCCAGTCTTCCCTTGTCAGTCTTCACCATTCATTACTGCTTGGGAGGTTAAGCCGGACGGCGCACCCTTCACAGGGGATTTTTTGAGTCGACTCCAATGGCGCCTCCCTCGAGCACGACGCATTGCGTCATGCGCGAGGGGCGGCCGTTAGGTGCCGCAGACTCCTCCTCTATCTCAGTTCTGTTTCTCCCGCCATCGAGGCTGCACCTGCTGCGCGGTAGCGTTTAGTGATACTCGGTTCTTCAAGACTCCTCGATTTCTCAGTTCTCACGTTTCACTCGACGCCGTACACCGGTAAGACCGTTACTTTTCTTTTTCTATCTACGGCGCCGAGTTCTTTATTGCTGTTTTTACTTGTTTAGTTCACATCATGTCCGGTTCGGGAGCAAGGCGTAAGTCGAAGGCGGGCCGTGCCCCTATGCATCGGTGCTCCTGTGGCCGGCATTTTTCCGTCTCGGACCGGCATGATGTCTGTCTCCGTTGCCTGGGACCCAACCACAACATGGATCGTGCGACGCTTGTTTCTCCATGGACCGTCGTGTCCTCGAAGTCCGCGCGTTCAAGCTCGGCAAGGCCCCGCCGACCTTCGGGGGACGGCGTCGCTCCAGGGACTCCAAGGTAAGATCTCTAGGCCCTTCCCCCGGGTCCCCTCCCGGGCCTATACGGTCCGCGGAGGAGGAGGAGGCTTCCTCCTCTTCTCTTGCCGAAGAGGAAGCTTCTCTGCGGTGTCGAGGAATCCATCTGGTAGTCTCACCGGGGCGCGGCAGAGGACACCGCCTGGCACTCACCTCCTCGGCTTGCGCTCCCGCGGTGCGGGGTGGGGTTCTGGCGCTGGGGGCGGCGCTGTAGGCCCTAACTAGCACGGCAGGGGGCCGGACCCGAGCCTGGCTGTCGTGGGTGGGCTGGGTCGTCGGCGCTGTCCCACAACGCAGGCGCCGTTCATGGCTTACGTTCTTCTGGGGACCCTGGGGTTGCCAGCATCGAGTTCTGCTGGTCTCGTCCCTTCGGAGGCCGATGATTCGGATGAGGACCCATCCTGGCTCCCTGACTCTTCGGAGTCGGGGTCCCCAGTGTCATGGGGTGCTAGGCGGCACAGCAGGCCCCTCCCGCTGTCCCTCTCCCGTCTCTTCCTGAGGGCCCTTGGGCTAGGGGTGGCCCTGGGTCCGGGGGTGATGTGGTGGGGATTGAGGGGCTCCCCTCTAGGGGTCTGTGACAGCTGCCCTCCCGGGTGCTGTTGCCACCCCTCGGGGTGGGGGAACACTGCAGTCGAGGAGGAGGGCTCTCTCGGAGTCCGAGGGGCGGGGGACGGTCGTTGCGGTCTCCGCCGGCCACCCCTCGTGGGGTGGCTAGGAGTCGTAGAGCCGAACCCCGCCTTTCCCTCTTGAGCCCTGGGGTTTCCTCCAGTGGCGTTGCTGTGGACTGCCTTTCTGGAGCCATGCAGTCCCGGGTTCGTCACAGGGGAAGATCCCCCCCGGGCTCTTCCAGGCATCGCATCCCCAGGGTCTCGTCTTGCGGCCTGGTTTGTTGTCCGGGATCCCGCCAGCTCGGGCTCCATTCCCCGGAATTCAGAATCCTAGCAGAGGTCAGTTGCCTCTTCACAGGTGCCCTTTTCCAGTACCTCTGCTTCCACCCCCCAACCCCCGCTCTTCCAGGCCATGTCGGTCCTACTGGTCCGTTATCCTGGGAGCAGTTCAGAGGTTCTCCGGCAGCCTTCCCTCATACGTTAGACACATGCATGAGCGGGTCTTTCGACTCTCCCCACCGCTGCAGGAATCTTCTGGACATTCGAGCTCTCCATCATCCTCGTCTTCCTCCTCTGAGGGAGAGGAACCCCTTGCTCACCTTTCTTCCGATGCTGATTTCACGAATATCAGCGATTCCTTCAAGGATGGTGAGGGATCTTCGAATCTCTTATGTTAGGAGAGACAGTACCGAACGGGAGACGCGTGAATTCCTTGGAGAATTCAGTGCCCAACACCTGGTGGTACCTTCCTGGCCTATCCCCTTCCAGGAGGCGTCTATCCGTTCCTGGCAGTCACCAGCCGCCCTTTCTCCAGCCCCGGCAGACTGTCGTTGAAGGTGTTGTGCCCCCTCGGAATCCCTGGGTACCCTTCCCAACCCGTCCTCGGGTCTGGTCTACCTAGAGACTCCTTCCGGGCATCGCCACCTGGCGAGCGACCGTCCACCGGATGCGGAATCCCTACAATCCGACCGGTGGGGGCAAAGAGTGTTCTCTTCTTCTCGTGCGGTGGCTTGCATTGCATCACATCAGGCTCACCACGCTGCTTACAGTCGGCATCTGTGGTCGATGCTCTCCCAGCTCTTAGCATCAATGCCTGATACGGAGCACACCAGACAAGCTATTGCCCTCTCTGCTATAGGCCTGGAGCTGGCAAGACACCAAGCAAGGGCATCTTATGGCGCCAGTGAGGTGGCTTCCAGGCTTGCGGGGACAGCGATCTGCATTAGGCGAGACTGACATGGCTTCGTCTATCAAGGTTGTCACCCCTGGCCTGGCATGGGGTGATTCGCTCCGCTTTCCGGGGGAACCGTCTTTTTTCCTCCAGAGCTAGGAGACTTCTACAGTGGCTTCCTCCGTCTCCCCGTCCTCGGGGGGCACCTCCTAGCTCTTCTCCCACTTAGGCTTCTCTCTGTATTAGCCAGGGTCTTCCCCTTCTGTTTTCTCACCAACAGGAGGCTGGGGGTCTTGTTCCCTCAGGGTTCTACCCCCCCCTTTTAAGGGGGAGGGCTTGGTACTCACCCAAGCAGTAATGAATGGTGAAGATTGACAAGGGAAGATATGAAAATTACGTACCTACCGTAATTCTTGATCTTCTCTTGTATCTTCACCATTCATTACTGATACCCACCCACCTTCCCCTCAGTGGCCTCCTTCTGTGGCGTCTCCCCCTCCCATCTCGTTCCTCTTACTCCCTTGGCTCTTATGCCCAAAAAAAAACCAAAAACTTTGTTTTCCATTCTCAGTGAATGGATCCCCTTTTTTCCTCAAGGTAAGGAGGAACGAGCACGGTTATATTTTCTCTAATTCTGAGGGAACTCTTTCTGACTACCCTTAGGGTGCGATTCCTAATACCTTCTTCAGGTTATGCAGTTTCACAACCTAAGTGGCCATGCCTGACTTGGCCTCGGCAAACTCTGGAATCCTCCTGGCAGGTATTATTTGAGCTCTTCTAGCTACTGACTGAACTTGTCGGCTCTGAGCATCTGTTTGCCTTGTCTTAGGAAGTCTGATTGAGTTCCACTCTATCTTTCATACAAAACTGCCTTCGAGAAGGCATAGCCTTTCCCATACACTACTGTGTTAGCACTTAATAAGGTGCTAAGGGACTTAGTCCCCTTCCTGGATGGGCACTCTACCCGGAACAGGTTCTGCCTGGGCAGTCTAGGAGCCCTCAACTGGGATGAAGGGACTTGGCATGTTGAAAGTTCAGAGAGTCTGCCCTCTTTCGGATCTGTTCAGGGGGTTCAGTTGAATCTCCTCTCAGTCCTAGCAACTGGGATTCTTGCTCCCTTGTTAGTTTCGAGCCTATAAGCCTCTCAACCAATGCTCGATGGGCACCGTTCTCTCTCTCAACATGCCTCTTTCTCTCTTCTTTCTTTCTTCTTCTTCTTCTTCCCTTTTCTTCTCTCTGTTCCTCCCCTAGAGCCACCCCGGAAAGGAGGCCCTGCGGTCCCTTAGGGTAGGAATTCTCTCTCCTCTGTCTATTCTCCATCGGCTTATTCCTTTTTCAGTTTATTTCCTTTCCTTTTTCTATCCCTCGGCTCCCTTGCCTCGCTTTTTCCTTTTTCTTACCCTTTATTTTCGCCTCTCCGGCTAACAGAACTGAGATAGAGGAGGAGTCTGCGGCACCTAACGGCCGCCCCTCGCGCATGACCGGTGCATCGTGCTTCGAGGCGGCGCCGTCTGAAGCCGACTCCAAAAAAACTCCCGTAGAGCGGGTGCGCGCCTCCGGCTTAACCCCAAGCAGTAATGAATGGTGAAGATACAAGAGAATATCAAGAATTACGGTAGGTACGTAATTTTTATTTCTCCTGCCACCTGCCCTTATGGTTGTCCAGGCACCTCTGCTTCTTTCCAGACCTTTAAAACGGGCTTTACTCAGACTTCTTCTACTGGTAAATAGTCCACTGGCTCCTCAGGCGAATGCCCGGATCTTCCCTTGTCAGTCTTCACCATTCATTACTGCTTGGGTGTTAGCTGGAGGTGCGCATCCGCTACGGGAGTTTTTTTTTTTTTTTTTGGGGAGAAGTCGGTGCCGATAGCGACACACTGTGTGGTGCGCGAGAGGTGGTCATTAGGCGCCGCAGACTCCTCCTCCATCTTAGTTCTGTTTCTCCCGCCGTCGAGGCAACACCTGCTGCGCGAGTTTTACAGTGCTATGCCATTAGGCCTTCTCTACAACTTTGTCAACGACTCTGTCTCAGTTCGCTTTCCCGAAGCCATTGCCAGTAAGATCGTTCTTTTCAAACAACATGAAGTCTTGCTGTATTCTGACAATCTGCAGTTAGCTCCAGCCTTTAAACTGCCCCAGAGAGTATAGGGTTAATATTCTATGCAGTGCATAGAACGTTGAGCTTGAGCTCAGTTGAGGTCTCTGTCTGCAGCACTTTGAAACCCAACCGTCAGATTTTTACTCTGCCTCACTGAACAGTCGCTCCGGAGATTTCTCCTTTAGCTCAGTTCATAAGTCGGTTAAAGTGTCGGTTTTAAGCCGAAATTATTCCGCATAGTCAGGCTCTGTCTGCGGTACCGTGAGTACTAGATCATTTTTTCTGATTTCTTTGTGGAAATTGTAAACTTGTTCGATCGGTTCAGCTAAACCGATTCTAGATATTGAATTCTTGTACTTTGCTTTAGAGTGTGGTTACCGGTCCTTATCGGTTTAAAAAAAAAAAAAGTGTTTTAAACGTTTTTTTCTAATACCCGTGACACGGTTAGGAACCGATAAGGGAGTGTTGCTTTGCGGTTGCCGAAAAAAGGGTAAGTTTGGTTAGGTTGGCTATGTCTGAGAAATCCAAGAAAAAAACGAGCCCACTGGGTTTCAACACTGCAGTGAGTGTGGGGAGGTCTTTGCTAAGGCCAATCCCCACACCACCTGTGTTTATAGTCTGGGGTTTGAACACCTCGATACAGACTGCCAAATATGTAAAAATTTTCCTAAGTCTACTCTGGAGAAGAGATTAGGTAGACTAAGGGAAAAGGGGGGCCGAGGAGTCTGCTGACCCAGATGGCCAGCCTGGTTCGGTTCCGACCGAACCAGAAGGCGTGCCCTCTAACCAGGGCGATACTTCTTGAGGCAAGATGAGAGCTGATCCTGAGGGATCGGTTCCTACAAAAAGGAAAAGAAAAGACAAATCGGCTGGTTCAGATCTGGAGGTTCATGTTCCGACTGCTGATGAGCTTGCCCGAGGGATTCGGATTGTTGAATCACTTCGCCCGGTTCTGACCGATCCGGCTCCGTTAGCTAGGGGTTCGGTTCGGCCGGTTCCGCTGGTTCAGGATTATGCCCCTGAAGAATTTTTTGAACCAGAATTTGAGGAGGAGGGGGATTTTGAACAAGATCATGACTATGATGGAGCAGAAAGTCTGGATGTGCCCACTGAACCGGACATCTCCCCAGACAGACTTCTGATGTTTCCCCTCCTAGGCTTTGAGTCCCCTCCCTACTATCTGTTTTACAGGAAAGTGGCTGAAACTTTCCAACTCCCTTTGGAGGAAGCTACAGAGGATCAAGAGGAGCCTGATTTTGTTGAAATGATGGACATCCCAGCGTCCAGGAGGCTGTCTATTCCCTTGCACATATCTTTTGGGAAAGGGACACAAAAAATTTTAAAGTCTCCTAATTCTATACCTCCTGTTGATAGAAGAACGGACAAGAGGTATACTTCATCAGGCTCAGACACAGAGTTTTTCTACCAGCAATGCAGCCATGTTGGGGGTCGTGCAGGCTGCAGCCTGTGACGGAGCTAATGTTCCCTTGGCTTCACACACTGCAGATAAAGACTCCAGGAGGATGGATGCCTTGGCAAAGAAGCAATACATGGCATCCTCTTTGGGACTCAGGCAGGCTAATTATATAACCAGTACAGCCAGATACCAGAAGTCCAGGTGGGACACTGTACTGGCACTGGCAAAATGGACCTCCTCCCAGCTGGCCAAGGAGCTGGAGGAGGTGGCTGCGGATGGGACTGAGACATCTAAAGTACAGTTTCAAACAACATGAAGTCTTGCTATATTATGACAAGTGCAGTTTGTCCCACCATTAGAACTGCTCTGGAGGTGAAAGAGTTAACTTCCATGCAGAGCATGGAGCTTAGAGCGCGAGCTCGGTTAAAGAAGCTCTGTTAGGGTGGTTTCAAACTGAAACCGTCCGATTCTTTACTCCGCCTCACTGAACAGTCGCTCCGGAGATTCCTCCTGCTGCTCGGTTAATTTCCTCGGTTTAAAACGCTTTTTCTCGGTTGAATTTAACTGCAATTTATTTATTTTAACCGCAAACCGATCAGTTCAAGCTCTGTCTATGGTATTGTAAGTAATAGATAGGTTTTCTGTGTGGAACTTGTAAATTGTTTATCGGTTCGGTTTGAACCGATCGAATTGTACTTAAACTTAGTTTTAAAGCCTTTTAAGGCTTGTTAGAGTGCGGTTCCCGGTTCTTATCGGTTCTAAAAAAAACGGATTTCATTACAGTTTTTTCCACGACCCATGACACGGTTTGGAACCGATAAGGGTGTCTTGCCTGGCACTGCCATTAAAAGGGCAAGTTTGTTGGTTAGGCTGGCATCATGTCTGAGAAACCCAAAAGAAAACGGCCCACTGGTTTCAGCACTGTAGTGTCTGTGGGGAAGCCTTTGCCAAGGCTGACCCACACACTACATGTGCCTATTGTCTGGGGTTTGACCACCTCAATTCAGACTGCCAGATTTGTAAAAATTTCCCTGCAGCCACCCTGGACAAGAGAGTGGGCAGGCTCAGGGAACGAGAGGCCAAAAAGTCCGCTGACCTGGATGGCCAGCCCGGTTCGGTTGGGGAGTGCCCTCTGACCAGAGCGAGACTTCCTCGGGCAAACGAAAAGCTGGCTCTGAGGAGCCAGTTCCAGCAAAGAAAACTAAAAATTCAGCAGGTTTGGAGTCCAAAATCCCTTCTCCAACTGCTGCAGAGATAGCCAGGGCAATACAGATTGTCCAGTCACTGTCCCCGGTTCCCTCCGAACCGCCACTATCTGGCAAAAGGTCGGTTCCAGCGGTTCAGGAATACGATATAGAAGAGTTTTATGAACCAGAGGAGGGGGAGGAGGATTATGATCAGTGTGAATGTGACTTTGAAAGTCTGGATGTGCCCATTGAACCGGACATCTCCCCAGACAGACTTTTAGGTGAATCTCCCCTAGGCTTTCTGGTCCCCTTCTCATTTTTGTTTTATAAAAGTTGCTGAGACCCTCCAGCTTCCTTAGAGGAGGCTTTGGATGAGCAAGAGGAGCCTGACTATGTAGAGATGATGGATATCCCGGAGTCAGGAGATTGTCCATCCTTTGCATAAATCTTTTAGGAACAAACAATAAAAATTTTAAAAGCTCCTAATTCTGTGCCTCCTGTAGATAAAAAGATGGACAGGAGGTACACTTTTGTCAGGTCCTGATACGGATTTTCTTTCACAGCAATGCAGTCATGTTGGGCTAGTTCAGGCTGCAGCCTGTGATAAAGCTAATATTCCCCTGGCTTCACATCCTCCTGACAAGGACTCCAGCAAGATTGATGCCATGGCCAAAAAACAATACATGGCAGCATCCTTGGGACTCAGACAAGCAAACTATATGGCTTATGTTGCGAGATACCAGAAATCTAGATGGGATACTGTCATGGCCTTAGCCAAACAGGTCCCTGGCCAGCTTGCAAAGGAGCTGGAGCAGGTGACTCTTGATGGTATTGAGGCATCTGAGGTGCAATTCCATGCTGCAATGGATTCTAATGATGTATCCTCTAGAGTCATGGCTACATCTGTGGCTTTTCGCAGATTGGCCTGGCTCAGGTGTACTACTTTGTCACAGGATACCCAGTCTAAGGCTATGGATTTTCCTGTGGTGGGAAATTCTCTGTTTGGGGAGCAGACAGAGAATTATATGAAGAAAATGGATGAATATAGAACCACTTATAGGAGTGCACAAGCCAAGGAACGGCAAGCCACTCCTCAGAGGCAGCCCCCCAGGGGTAGGGGCAGGCCTTTTCACAGGCCTTTTTACCAGACCCAGGCCTCCTCCTCTTCAGCCTATGCTCAGAGGGGGTTCTTCAGAGGGAGAGGCAGGCGGTACGAGCAGAGGCTGCTGCCACCCCTCAGCCTAAAGCCCTGCCAAACAGGCACCCTGATGGGATGCCCAGGGCCGCTCTCCATTACCTGTAGGGGGCAGGCTGGCTTACCTGGCCAGGACTGGGAGTCTTTAACATCAGACAGGTGGGTCCTAGAAGTAGTGAGCCAGGGTCTGGTTCTCAGCTTCAAAAAATTTCCAAAGATGAGAGCCAGATCTTTTCCACCTGCAAACCCTTTAGAGACTTGCTTTGGAAACAGAAGTCTCAACCCTCCTGGCTCTCAGAGCTGTAGAAAGGGGTTTCTCCCCCGACACCAGGGCAAGGATCTGTACTCCAGGTACTTCCTTACCCCAAAAAAGACAGGAGAGTGGCGGCATATCCTGGATCTAAGATATCTAAACAAGCACCTTTTAAAACCAAAGTTCAAAATGGTGACACTGGGAATGATTTTACCCTTCCTAAGGCCAGGGGACTGGCTAGCTTCCCTGGACCTCAAGGATGCCTACTTCCATGTTCTTATCAGAAGCTCCCATCGAAAGTACCTCAGATTCGAACTGCCCTCAGGCCATTATCAGTTCAGAGCAATGCCCTTCAGCCTCACTTCTGCCCCAAGGGTGTTCACAAAATGTCTGGCAGTAGCAGTTGCTCATCTAAGAAGGCAAAAGATTGCCATTTTTCCCTACCTGGACGACTGGCTCATTGTGGGTCAGTCTCCAGACCAGGTCAAATCACACCTGCTAGTTACCCAGCAGCTGCTTACCTCTCTGGGCTTTCTTCTCAGTCTTCCAAAGTCAGTTTTGGAACCTGTCCAGGTACTCACCTTTATAGGCACAGAACTGGACACAAAGCAGGCCAGAGCCTTCCTTCCCTTGGAAAGGGTAAGGACCTTAGTGGCCCTGGCCTCGTCCTTCACTCTGCAGGTCTCTCGACCAGCAAGGCATTTCCTGCAGCTCCTAGGACACATGGCTGCTTCCACAGCTGTAGTGCAAGGAGCAAGATTTCAGATGAGGGACATTCAGTTCCATTTGAGAGCTTTCTGGTCTCAAGAAGAGATCCCCTATCAAGTTAATCCCAGTGACTCGAACCCTGATCCAGGCCCTTCAGTGGTGGCAGGATCAGAGCAATCTGAGACAAGGGTGTCTTTCATCCTCTGTCCCACTCCTTGACCCTTACTACAGATGCATCCCTCTTGGGATGGGGAGCTCACATGGCGACCTCTCCACTCAGGGGTTATGGTCCCTCAGGAATCTCTGCTCCACATCAATCTGTTGGAACTCAGAGCTGTTTTCTAGCACTTCAGGTTTTTCTGCATCTGTTCAGAACAAGGTGGTACAGGTCAGAACACACACCACCACTACAATGTGGTACATCAACAAACAAGGGGGCACTCGGTCTTCGGCCTTGTGCACCGAGGCGATGAAGTTGTGGTCTCTGGCTTATTCCCTGAACACTTCCCTCATAGCAGTTCACCTCCCAGGCAAGAACAATGTACTGGCAGATGCTCTCAGCAGGATTTCCCAGGGCAATCACGAATGGTCACTGGATCCCCTAGTACTGGGGATAGTGTTTGCCAGATGGGGCACTCCTCAGATAGATCTTTTTGCAGCCCCAGACAATCATCAACTTCCACTTTTTTGTTGCAGGCCCCAAGTGTTGGGCTCAGTTCCCCTGGATGCCTTTCTCCTTGATTGGGAAGGGAAGTTTCTTTATGCCTTTCCTCCCTTCCCTCTCCTGTTCAAAGTACTAGTCAAAATCAGGTCTCAGCCCTGCAAGATGATCCTGATTGCTCCAGACTGGGCCAGGCAGCCTGGTACCTCTCCTTCTGTCCCAGCAGTCCATCTTCCCTGTGTCTCCCCAGGAACCACAATCTGTTAACCTGTGCTCAGGGGAGTTTGGTATCCAATCTCAAATCCCTCAACCTCAAGGCTTGGCTCTTGAGCAGTTAGGAGTTGCTGATCTACAACTTTCTCAAAGTGTTCTCGAAATCCTGAAGGCTGCTAGGAAGCCTTCCACCAGGGCTACCTATAACTCCAAGTGGAAAAGGTTTTCCATATGGTGTTCTGGGAAGCATATTTCCCCGGAATCTGCTGATCTACCCACTGTATTGGACTATATGGTCCATCTTAATTCTTTGGGACTGAGACCAGCTACCCTGAAAGTGCACTTGGCAGCTGTCTCTGCCTTCATTTCAGCAGGGAAGCTCTCTTCTCTTTCTTCTCACCCTGTATTTTCCAAGTTTTTTAAGGGATTGCTTCATACCAATCCTCCATTCAGGGACCCTGCCCCTGCTTGGGATCTTAATGTTTGCATTGCTCAGCTGATGCAACCCCCCTTTGAGCCTCTGTCTTCGGCAGAGCTTAAGTATTTGACTTGGAAAACTGTATTTCTAGTAGCCATCACTTCTGCCAGGCGCATAAGTGAGTTACAGGCTTTATCAGTAGAGACTGACTTTATTTCCTTTCACAGGGATAAAGTAGTCCTCAGGACTAACAGGAAGTTTTTGCCTAAGGTGGTTTCGGATTTCCACCTTAACCAATCTATTTCACTTCCAGTGTTCTTCACTGACCATTCCTCCTCTGGTGAGAGGAGGCTGCACAGCCTAGATGTTAAGAGGGCCCTAAGTTACTACATAGAGCGTACCAAGGGTCACAGGTTTGACTCCCTCCAACTATTTCTCACTTATGGTGAGGTTGGGAAAGGGAGACCTGCCACTAAGAGATCCATTGCCAGGTGGATCATTTCTTGTATCCAATTTTGCTATCAAAAGCTGGGTAAGGTTCCCCCCTCAGGCCTGAGGGCTCACTCTACCAGAGGTACAGCTGCATCTCTAGCTGCTGCTAGAGACATCCCTATCTTGGAGATATGTCAAGCAGCTACTTGGAAAACAGTACACACTTTCACCAAGCATTACTCCCTGGATATTCAGGCCAGGAGGGATGCTCGGTTTGGCACAGCCGTGCTTCAGAGCCTATTCCCTAAGTAGGTTCTGTCCCTCCTCCATGGAGGTACTGCTGTGTAGTCTGCACTTGTCATAATATAGCAAGACTTCATGTTGTTTGAAGAAAAAATTACTCCACCTTAGTAATGTTGTTTCTTCAATGGAGTCTTGTATATTATGACCTCCCCAAGCCTGCCCCTCTCAGAACTTCTACTTGGGTATGGGGTGGGCAGTCCACTGTTGGCATTTATTGATGCCCTCTTTCATGTTTGGGTGTTGTGTTTATTTAGTTATTTTATCTTGTTTTCTGGTCCACTGACTTGAGTCTTGGTGTTGGGACCAGGAAAATGTGTGACTATGTTGTAGCCAGTTGGCTGAGTGTGGGTTACAGCTTCCACACAGAACCTTAGTGAGTTTTGCTCAGTAAAGATCTGGCGTTTTCGGTTTGAAACCACCCTAACAGAGTTTTTAACCGAGTTTCAGCCTAAGCTCCATGCTCTGCATGGAAGTTAACTCTTTCACCTCCGGAACAGTTCTAGTGGTGGGACAAATTGCACTTGTCATAATATAGCAAGACTCCATTAGAAGAAACAACATTACTAAGGTGAGTATTTTTTTCTTCATGCTGCTGTGGACTCCAGTGATGTGTCATCAAGAGTCATGGCTACATCTGTGGCTCTTCGGAGAATGGCTTGGCTCAGATGTACTAGCCTGTCACAGGACACCCAGGCTAAGGCCATGGATTTCCCTGTGGAAGGTAATTCTCTGTTTGGAGAGCAAACAGAGAATTACATGAAGAAGATGGAGTAATGTAGGACCACTTATAGGAGTGCACAAGCCAAGGAGAGGCAGGCAACTCCTCAAAGGCAGCAATCTAGGGACAGGCCTTTTCATACGCCTTTCTACCAAGCACAGGCCTCTTCTCCTTTTTCACAGAGGGGGTTCTTCAGAGGGAGAGGCAGAAGGGGGATGAGCAGGGCTGCATCCACTCCTCAGCCTAAGGCCCCAGCCAAGCAGACACCCTGATGGGTCCGCCCGGGTCAACACTCCTATCCCTGTAGGGGGCAGGCTGGCTTACTTCATCCAGGACTGGGTGTCTGTTACCTCAGACAAGTGGGTCCTAGAAGTAGTAAGCCAGGAACTGGTCCTCAGCTTAAAAAAATTTCCGAATATGAGAGCCAAATCTCTTCCACCTGCAAGTCTCTCTAAAACCCTTGCCCTAGAGGCAGAGGTTTAATCTCTTCTGGCCTTAGAAGCCATAGAGAGACAGTTCCTACCCTACACTGGGGCAAAGGTCTGTACTCCAGGTACTTCCTTACCCCCAAAAAGACAGGGGAGTGGCAACCCATCCTAGATCTAAGATACCTGAACAAACATCTTTTAAAACTAAGGTTCAAGATGGTGACTCTGGGAATAATTCTTCCCTCTCTAAGGTCAGGGGACTGGCTAGCCTCCCTGGACCTCAAAGATGCCTACTTTCACATCCCCATCAGGTGCTCCCACAGAAAGTACCTCAGATTCAAGTTGCCTTCAGGCCATTACCAGTTCAAAGCAATGCCCTTTGGCCTAACATCAGCTCCAAGGGTTTTTGCAAAATGCCTGGCAGTAGTAGTGGCCTTTTTAATAAGGCAAAAGATTTCCATTTTTCCATATCTGGATGACTGGCTTATAGTGGGTCAGTCTCCAGACCAAGTCAAGTCAGACCTGCAAGTCACCCAGCAAGTATTCACTTCCCTGGGATTTCTTCTCAACCTCCCCAAATCAGTTCTCGAACCAGTGCAGCTTCTTATCTTTATAGGGACAGAGCTAGACACTGTCAAAGCAAGAGCCTTTCTTCCCCAGGAAAGAGCAAGAGTTCTTATAGAACTGGCTTCTTCCTTCAGCCTTCAGGTGTCCCGACCAGCAAGGCACTTTCTTCAGCTCTTGGACCACATGGCAGCTTCTACAGCAGCGGTCCAAGGTGCAAGATTTCAAATGAGGGACATTCAGTTCCATCTGAGGGCCTTTTGGTCTCAGAGGAAGGACCCTCTTACCAAACTAATTCCAGTGACTCGGACTCTGATCCAAGCTCTTCAGTGGTGGCAGGATCAGGACAATTTAAGGCAAGGGGTCCCATTTGTCACTCAGTCTCATTCGGTGGTCCTTACCACGGATGCTTCCCTTTTGGGGTGGGGAGCTGATTTGGGGGCTGTCACAGCCCAGGGACTGTGGTCCCCTCAGGAGTCTCTTCTCCATATCAGTCTCCTGGAACTCAGGGCAGTTTTTCTGGTCCTGCAAGCCTTCTCTCAGTCTGTGCAGAACAAGGTGGTTCAGGTCAGAACAGACAACACCACTACCATGTGGTATATCAACAAGCAGGGAGGCACTCCGTCTATGGCCTTGTGCACGGAAGCCATGAAAGTGAGGTCCCTGGCTTATTCCCTGCAGACCTCTCTGCTAGCAGTCCACCTTCCAGGAAAGGACAACATGCTGGCAGATGCACTGAGCAGGATCTCCCAGGGCCATTACGAATGGTCCCTGGACCCCCTGTTGTTGAAAGTGATTTTTTCAAGGTGGGGCACTCTAGAGGTAGATCTCTTTGCAGCCCCAGACAATCACCAACTCCCTCTGTTTTGTTGCAGACCCCCAGTCTTGGGTTCAGTCCCTCTGGATGCTCTGGTTTTGAACTGGGAAGGGAAATTTCTGTATGCCTTCCTTCCTTTTCCTCTTCTGTTCAGGGTTCTAGTCAAGGTAAGGTCACAACCTTGCAAAGCGATTCTGATTGCTCCAGACTAGACCAGACAGCCTTGGTACCCTCTGTTGCTGTATCTTGCAGTCCATCTTCCCCCTGTCTCTTCCCAGGAATTACAACCTGTTAACCTCCTCTCAGGGGAGCATTTGGTACCCCAATCTTCAATCTCAAGGCATGGCTCTTGAAGTTAGAGTATGTTGATTTGCATCTGTCTCAAGGGGTTCTGGGTATTCTCAAAGCCTTTCGGAAGGCATCCACCAGAAAAACTTATAAACATAGAAGTTGACTGCAGATAAGGACCGCAAGGCCCATCCAGTCTGCCCATTTCTTTTTTCTACCTTATAAATGTGCCATCGGCCTTTGCTCTGTCAGTGGCCTATCTATTCATAGTCATTTGTACTGCTCCCTTATGCCTATCCCATGCCTGTTTGAAGCCCTGCACTGTATTCATAGCCACCACTTCTTGTGGTAAGCCATTCCATGCATCCACCACCCTTTCTGTGAAAATGAATTTCCTCACATTCCCCCTTAATCGGCCTCCCTCTAATCTCATGCTGTGTCCTCTTGTCCTGCAATTTTTCTTATATTTAAACATGTTAGACTCTTTCACCTTGTTAATGCCCTTAAGGTGTTTGAATGCCTCGATCATATCACTCTCTCCCTCCTTTGCTCAAGGGGTATACATATTGAGCTCTGTTAATCTGTCCTCATATGTCTTCTGATGCAGTCCCTGCACCATTTTGGTTGCCTTCTCTGGACTGCCTCAATTTGAGTTAATGTCCTTGAGAAGGTGTGGCCTCCAATACTGCACGAGTACTCAGATGGGGCCTAACCAGTGTCTTGTAAAAGAGGGATTATTACCTCCCTCTTACGACTTGTGATACTCCTAATACCCTAACACCCCCCTAGCCTTACCTACTGCTTTAGGGGTCTGCTTGGATGATTTCAGGTCATCAGTGATGATGATGCCCAAGTCTCTTCTTCCTTTGTGACTGCTAGCAACTCCTCCCAGCCTATAGGTGGCTTCAGGGTTTCTCTTCCTATGTGCATGATCTTGCACTTCTTTGCATTAATCCCAGTTGCCACTCTTCTGACCATTTTGCTAGTTTATCAGATCTCTTCTCATTCTGCCCACCCATCTGGATCATCTACTCTGTTGCAGATCTTGGTGTCATCTGCAAACATACAAGCCTTACCCTCTAGTCCATCTGCAAGGTCACTAATGAAGATGTTGAAGAGGACTGGCCCCAGGACTGATCCCTGAGGTACCCCACTTGTGACTTGCATCTCTTCTGACTGTATACCATTTACCACCACTCTCTGTTTTCTGCCCGTCAACCAGTTTGCCACCCAGTTGACCAACTTCTGACCCACCCGAGCCTACCCAGCTTATTTGTCAATCTCTATGTGAACAGTGTCAAAGCTTTGCTGAAGTCAAGGTAGGCGACATCAACTGCTCCCTCTGGTCCACCACTCTGGTTACCCAGTCAAAGAAATCTATGAGATTAGTTTGACAGGACCTTCCTTTGTAAACCCATGCTGTCTTGGATCCTGTGCCCATAGTTCCAGGTGTTGCACTATCCTTTCCTTAAGGTTGCCTCCATAATCTTGCCACTACTGAGGTGAGACTGACTGGTCTGTAGTTCCCCGCCTCCTCCTGCTACCACTCTTGTGGGAGCGATCACATGAGCCTTCTCCAGTCTTCTGGGACTCTCCTGTGCTCAGAGACTCACTAAACACTTCTGCTAATGGCTCTGCTAGTTCCACCTTTAGCTCCTTAAGTACCCTGGGATGTATGCCATCAGGTCCCATTGCCTTATCCACCCTGAGCTTAGTAGCTCTTGTAGGACCCTTTCTTTTGTGAAGGGAGTAGTGCTCACCTCCCTCCCCTGTGTCCATGATGTTGAGCTGTGGGCCCTGCCCTACCTTCTCTTCAGTAAATACTGAGCAAAAGTATCTATTTAGGATAGATGCCTTTTGCAGGGTCCTCCTCCTCACATGCTCCTTTTCTCCATTAAGCTTAGTAATACCCCTCTGGACTTTCTCCTTTCACTAATGTATCTATAGAAAGTCTTGTCACCTTCTTTACTGTTCGTGCTAGTTTTCCTCAGTTTGGAACTTTGCCTGCCTTACTGCCTTCCCTGCTTCCTTAGGGCAGTTTGGTATGCCTCCTATCTTCATCCCATTGTGTTCCCTTATATTTCCTGAAGGCCAGCCTTTTGGCTCTGACCTTTCTCTATTGCATTTGAGAACCAAAGTGGTTTCCTTCTTCTTTGCACTTCCTTTTCTGTCTAACACAATGGGATGTTGCTTCAAGTATTGCATCCTTAATGCTTGCCCACTTTGCCTGTACCCTCACCTGTGTTTCTTTTGCCAGGGCTAGCTTAACTCTGTTGGCCATCTTATCAAAGTCAGCTCCTCTGAAGTCCCATATTTTGTCTTGGAATGGGATGATTTAGATGTAGTAGCAAATTGAACCATACCATGTGATGGTCACTGGCCCCAGGTGACCTTCTACCTGGAGATCTGTGATCCCTTCCTTGTTGGTCAGTACTAGATCTAGGATAGCCCTGTCTCTCGTGGGTTGCTGTACCAGTTGTTTGAGGCCCTCCCCCTGCAGGGAATCCACTATGTGTCTAGTTCTGGCAGATGTTCCTGCTGGTATTGACCAGTCTGTATCCAGCATGTTGAAGTCTCCCATTATCAGAACCTCCCCTTTAGCTGTCATGTTTTGTATATTTTCTAACAGTAATGTGTCTGTGTCTTCCCCCCTGGTCTGGGGGCCTGCAGACAACCCCAGTTCTTATGGCTGTCCCATTTACTGTTGACAAGGTGACCCACAGTTCTTCTGGCTCCTTATGTGTATTCTGAATTTCTGTAGCTTTGATATTTTCATTGACATACAGGGCCACTCCTCCCCCCCTTTTTGCACTTCGGTCTCTTCTGAACAATACATAGCCAGGTACTGAAGTCTCCCAAGTGTGGTTACTGGTAAACTACGTCTCACTAATTGCTACTATGTCCAGTTTAGCCTCTGACATTATTGCCTGCAGGTCTGGGATCTTATTTCCCAGGCTGTGAGCATTTGTGTACATGATTTTCCATTGGCCAGATTTTAGTGCGTTAGTTGTTGGGTGAGGTTTGGCATTACCCCTGTGCGTCGTATGGGGAGACCAACCTTTTTTCTTACCTGGTGGTGCAAATGAACTGCAAACATGCTGAATCCCTGTTTGACCACTAGCTGAGGGGGGAGGGGTGTTCTTCCCATTCGACGTATGGGGTGCTGCACCCCTCTCCCCATTTGCTAGTTTAAATATTCTGCAAAGACGCCAAACTTCTGCCCCAGTGCACTGACTCCCTCCTTAGTCGGATGCAGTCCATCAAATTTAAAGACCTTTCATTCCCAGAACTGTTGCCAGTTCCCTACAAATCTGTGTCCTTTTTCCTGGCACCAGCCCTTGAGCCACATGTTTAGCTCCCCTGTCTCCCCTTCTCTGACCTTCCGTCCATCTGCTCCCCACTCCCAGACTGGCAGGATCTCAGAGAAGGAGATGCCAGACGAAATAGATGATAGTTTGTCACCCAGCCTGGTCAGGTGTTCCTTGGTCTCCACAACTGACCGGCTGGCAAGATCATTAGTCCCTATGTATACTAGGACATCAATGTTTTCTCCTGCTTTGTGAACAGTTTTAGTAATGCGGTCAGTGTCTCTCCATGCTGATGTACCTGGGAGACATCTGACCATTACCCCTGGCTGGAGATGGGTATCAACTCCCCGAATCATGGAGTCTCCTATGATCAGAAGTTTTTGGATTTCCTTTGCTTTGATTCCTGATTTGGGTGAGTTTTGTTGTGCTAGCTCCTGTGTTGCAGTGTCCTGTTTGCAGTGTCTTCTGCCTCTTTGTTTGATTTCAGAGATAGAGGCAGATACCTGTTTGTAGTGTTTATATGGTTTTTGGAGGTAATATGTTGAAGAGCAGAGAGTGAAGGGGGAACCGATTTGCCCCTCCTAACCACCTGCCAACCTCCTGGACCAACTACCCTCTGCGGTCGAGGTTTTTCTGTTGGATGCTGGGGAAATGACAGGTGGTTCTTATAAGTATTTCCTCTTGAATATGAAATTTGAGGCTTGCAATCTCTGCTCATGCTTCCCGGAGCTGAGCCCTAAGATCTCCAAAGGCCCAGCATGTAGGACAGTGTCCTAAATCCTGCAAGACTGTCCTTCTGAAAATTGTTCCACAGTACCTGCAGTTAATGATATCCATTCCAGATAAGTTGCTGGGTTTATAACCTAGTCAGAGTAATTAGAAGGAAAAAAAAAAGGAAAAAAAATGCAAGTAATGGTTTGATTGTGTTTTGTTTAACTTGCTATAACAACAAGTTAAATTACTAGTGCCCCTGTAAATGAGCTCACCTTGTGGAGGCCCCACTGATCCACCCCTTCCTGCTTTGCCACAGGAAATGTCACAACTGTGGTACCCTATAAAGGTGTAGTGTGGGGTGGTTGGGGATGGGGTGGGTGGTGGCCTTCCCTCTGCCGAAAAGAAAAAATCACAGACGAAAGAAAAGGAGGTAAGAGCAGAAACAATCAGTCAACAACAAATGCAGTAACCCTGAAAGCTTATCCTAATGTTAGATGAAACTGTAAAACCTGTAAAGCACCACCTGTAATAATTTCAGAGAAGATATACTGTAAGAAGCACTTTTCTACAGAGAAAATAAAACAATGAAATGTTAACAAAAACAGTAGCAATTCCTGTGAGTAAAAATAAAAAACCACCACACAGTA
Source organism: Neoceratodus forsteri (assembly GCA_016271365.2). Taxonomy (NCBI): domain Eukaryota; kingdom Metazoa; phylum Chordata; order Ceratodontiformes; family Ceratodontidae; genus Neoceratodus; species Neoceratodus forsteri. The sequence goes on along the minus strand of CM028130.1, from coordinate 1,524,744,675 downwards.
AATCTGCTTAGCCAAAATAAGTCTTAATCCTTTTCCTTGTCTGGTAAGTTTCTCTACTCTGCCTTTCAAGCAGTCTTAGAAGGAAATAGCTCAGGTGAAGCTAGGTGCCTTGGCCAGCAAACCAAGTCTTCTACCTCCAAGATATCAACTAACCTGACTTTTAACCCTTCTTTCTGTTGGAAATTACTGACAGTTTGCCAGCTCCACCCCCCCACACACACACACACACACACACAACTAATCCTTTGGAAGAGCTGTGGGAGGAAAGCAATTAGCTCCTTCAATGTGAGAAGGAGACTGAAACACCTCTGAGACAACAAACCTTTTCAACAAACAAAAAAAAAAACAAGAATAAAATAAAACACAGTGTCAAACAGTAATTTTGCTTAGCCCAATGATAAAAAAGTCATAAAAATGTAAGCTCCACCTGTAATACAGTAATTTCAGAGAATATATACCCTGTAAGAAACACTTTGCTACAGAGAAAAATAAAGCAGTAACAGAAGGAGGGAATCAAACCTGTGACCCTTGGTACGCTCTTATGTAGTAGCTAAGGGCTCTTTTAACATCTAAACCGTGTAACCTCCACTCTCCTGAGGACCAATGATCAGTGAAGAAGACAGGGAGAGACAGACTGATTCAAGTGGAAGTCTGAAACCACTTTGGGCAAGAACCTCCTACTGGTTATGACTCCAAATGGAAAAGATTCAGCATTTGATGTTCCAAGAAGCATATATCTCCAGACACTGCTGAATTGCCTGCAGTTCTGGATTATATGGTAGATCTTAATGGCCTAGGCCTAAAACCAGCTACTGTCAAGGTACACTTGTCAGCTGTTTCTGTTTTTCTGTCAGTGGGGAAGCCTTCCTCACTATCATCTCATCCTGTGTTCTGCAAATTTTTCAAGGGATTAAGGGATTGCTTCATACTAATCCTCCCTTCCGGGATGCTGCCCCTGCCTGGGACTTAAATGTTTGCAGTGCTCAACTTATGCAACCTTCTTTCGAGCCTATGTCCTCAGCAGAGCTTAAGTATTTGACTTGGAAAACTGTGTTTTTGGTAGCCATTACCTCTGCCAGACGCATCAGTGAATTGCAAGCCCCGTCAGTGGAGCCTGATTTTATCTCCTTTCATAGAGATAAAGTGGTCCTTGGAACCATTAGGAGGTTCTTGCCCAAAGTGGTTTCAGACTTCCACTCTCTCCCTGTCTTCTTCACTGATCATTGGTCCTCAGGAGAGTGGAGGTTACACAGTTTAGATGTTAAAAGAGCCCTTAGCTACTACATAGAGCGTACCAAGGGTCACAGGTTTGATTCCCTCCAGTTGTTCCTCACTTATGGGGAAGTGGGGAAGGGCAAACCTGCTACTAAGAGAACTATTGCCAGGTGGATTGTGTCTTGTATACATTTCTACTATGAGAAACTGGGAAACATTCCACCCTCAGGCCTGAGAGCTCACTCTACAAGATGTACAGCTGCTTCCCTGGCTGCTGCCAGGGATATTCCTCTGTTAGAAATGTATCAAGCAGCCACCTGGAAAACAGTTAATACCTTTACCAAGCATTATTCGCTGGATATCCAGGCTATGAGTGATGCTTGGTTTGGCACAGCAGTACTTCAGAGCCTATTCCCAAAGTATGTTCTCTCCCCTCCTCCATGGAGGTACTGCTTGGTAGTCTGCAGATTGTCAGAATGCAGCAAGATTTCATGTTGTTTGAAGAAAAAATTACTCACCTTAGTAATTGTGTTGCTTCTAATGAAGTCTCAGAACCTGTTTTTGGGAAGTGGGTGGGCAGGTGCAGTGTTGCACCCCAGGGGTGTCTTCAGCACACCTTCCATGTTTCTGGGTGCTTTGTATTATAATCTTTATTTTGGATAGGTTTTGATTTTGGGTTTCCTGACTTGAGTCTTCCTTGGTAATCCAAAACTTTATGTTGCCAGTTGGCTAGTTAAAAAAATTTACAGTTTTCACATAGTATAGTTAGTGAGTGTTTGCTCGTAAGACTCTGACGGTTGGGTTTCAAAGTGCTGCAGACAGAGACCTCAACCAAGCTCAAGCTCAACGTTCTATGCACTGCATAGAATATTAACCCTATACTCTCTGGGGCAGTTTTTTTTTTTTTTTTTTTTTTTTGTATTATTTATTTATACTTTTGCAGTACATAGACAACAAAGTCATTACATCATAGGGATAGAGCATCCAAAAATCACAACATTGACAGTACCATTCGACATAGATCAGCCCCTCCCAAATAGTTACCGCATAGGGGGAATAAACCATATATTGTTCTAAAACATTTCCCAAGCATGCAGCTTAAGAAGCATATCAGGGAACCAGGACTAGCGTATTTATCTAATTCCACTATTGCTAACCAGCTTGACCTACTGGTTTAATTGGTTCCCCACGTAAACATATCCCTGTAATATTTTAACCAATATTCTCCCATCCTCCCATAGCCTTCTATATCCAACAATAACGAGACTAAAGATAGAAATTGTCTCATGGGCATAATACCTAGAGGCACCCGGAAAAAAAAACAGAAAAGCCAGTTCAAGTCCCATGTACAAGTCCAGCCAGTGCCTAAGGCCCCCATGTACTTTAAACTAAATGGATCAGCTTACGGTCATTGGAGTCCAGAATATAGTTCTTAGCTGGAGTATGCCTCTCACAGACCTCGAGCCAGCTTATAGATTTGATAAGTTCAGGGGTCCTCACCCCCCGGAAATTCGGCCTCCTCTTCTTCCGTCTCCCATCTCCTTCTCGATGGTCCTCACCATCCTCTCCGTCCCTCGGTTCATGGAATTGATACTGTCGCCTTGCCAGTTGAGTCTCAGCCGAGCAGGGAAAGGAGCTGGTGCTGGATTTTGAACTGCCTCAGTCGGCTACGGATACCATCGAACCCTTTCCTCCTGACACGGTGCTATATGCAAGGTCCGGAATACTTGAATATTGCTGTCCCCAAATTTCATGCAGCACTTCCTTCTGGCTTGGGCAAGTACCCGATCTCGATCTCCGACCCCCGTGCACACTACCAAGAAAGTCCGTGGCGCCTCCACGTCCTGTGAATTTCGTCTGGGAGAAATTCTATACGCTTTCTCTACTGCTAGCGTGGGGATTTCCTCGGCCAGTCCAAGTATCTTCGGGAGCACATGTCTGGCAAAACTCACCGGGTCATCACCCTCTGCCGACTCAGCCAGACCCAAAATACGTAGGTTTCGTTCCCGGGCTTGGTTCTCCACAAGCTCAAGTCTCTGCTGTAATATCGTGTTCTCTTTAATCAGTTTTGTGGAGGTATCGTAGGCCTTCGTTACCAGGGTTTCCAAGTTCTGGACCGTCATCTCACATTTATCCATTCTAGCTTCTAGGTCTGTAACACGCGGTATTAAGGAGTCGAGTTTTCTGTCCATCACCTGGACCGATTTAACCAATTGGTTAAGGGTCGTCTGTATGGAGTCCAGAGAAGCCCCTGTCAGCCCCGCTTCGCTCGGGGCCGAGGCCTCCACGGTTTCTTGAGGCCTCTCCTCCTCCTGCCTTTGGGTTTTCTTTGGGGCGAAAAAATCAGTTGAGGGCGTCGAGGCTCCGCGATTTTTCCCCATATTCATGGACTCCAGCACACCACCAAACGCTCTCAGTGCTCTGTCTTCGCCCACTAGATCCAAAATATGAATTTTATATCAAAAATGAAGTAGAGGCCTAGGAGCTCAGGAGAAGAGCTGCTTCCACAAAGCTGCTCAGCAGCGCGCTCCCCCCCCGGGGCAGTTTAAAGGCTGGAGCTATCTGCAGATTGTCAGAATACAGCAAGACTCCATTAGAAGAAACACAATTACTAAGGTGGGTAATTTTTTTCTTATTTAATATTTTAACGACGCCAGGAGCTTTTCTGTGTTATAGTTAATTTCGCATCATGTCTTGTTCGGGAGCTAAACGTAAGTCGAAAGCGGGCCGTGCCCCCATGCGCCGGTGCTCCTGTGGCCAGCATTTTTCCGTTACAGACCGACATGATGTCTGCCTTCAGTGCCTGAGACCTAACCATGATATGGACAGATGCGATGCCTGCTTCTTGATGTACCGCCGTGTTCTCGAAGTCCATGCTTTCAAAGTCGGCAAGGCCCCGCCAACTTTTGGAGGATGGCTCTCGGGCCTCCCAGGCCAGGTCTTTTGGCTCTTCCTCCAGGTCCTCTCCCAGGCCTATATGGTCTGGTGAGGAGGAGGCCTCCTCATCTTCCAGCCTTGCCGAGGAGGAGGTCACTTTTGCTGTGTCAGGGGAAGACCGTGGTCCCTCCCGGGGCCGCGTTGGAGACACCACCTCGGCAGTCACCTCTAAGGAGGTGCAAGCTCCCCCAGTGTCATGGCTTATGGTTGCTGGGCCCAACATTGGTGGACCCTTGACGCTGCCTTCCTGTGCCGTCTCAGATCCCGGCGCCATCCGCGGTGCCGGTGATTGGGGCGGTACCATGTTGGCTCTCGACTCTCGTGGAGCGGTGCCGTGTTGGATCTGGGGTGCTGTCAGCACCAGGAACTTGGCCGGAGCTGTGGGCAGGTTGAGACCAGGTCCTGGAGCTGCGGGCAGTGCACCAGGACCATACGGTGCTGCGCATGGCACCGGCGCCTTTAGCAGCACCGTTTCTCAAGGGACTCTTAAGGGTTGCCATTAACGGCGCCATTTTTCAAGGGACTCTAAGGGTTGCCAACATCAAGGTCCTCTGGTTGACTCCTCCTCGGAGGCAGACGACTCGGAAGTTGACCCGACCTGGTTCCCCTATTCTTCGGAATCAGAGTTTTTTCTGGAACATGGTGTCAGGTGGCCCAGCGTTCCGATTCCTGAGTCTCCCTAACTGTCTTCCTCTGAGGATTCCCAGGCTGGGGGTGTCCTGGAACCCATCGGGGAGGGCGGTTTGGAGATCTGTGACCGGTCTGTCTTCCCAGAGGGGGCTGTGGCAGCTGCAGTTTCTGGTGCTGCCGTACCTTCTCGGGGTTCTGTCTCCAGGGGCCCCCCTTGGGGAACCTTGGGATCGACAGAGCCTGTCGCTGGGGTCGAGGAGGAGGGTGTCCTCAGAGTCTGAGGGGTTGTGGTGCTGAGGTGAGGGGCGTCGAGTTCCACCCACCACCCCTCGGTGTGGGGTAGAGCCAAAGTGCTGAGCCCCGCCTCTCCCTCTTAGGCTGTAGGGACCCCTCCAGTGGCATTGCTGCCAGTTGCCCTTCTGCACCCTTACAACCACAGGTGCGTCACAGGGAAGGTTCCCCCGCCAGGCTCTTCCAGAGTTCGCATCCCCAGGGTTTCCGTTTTGCGACCTGGTTTGATATCCGGGATCCCGCCAGCCCGGGCTCCATTCCCCGCATTTCAGAGCCCTAGCAGAGGATATTTGCCTTCTTGTAGGTGCCCCTCTCCCATTCCTCTGCAGCCACTCCCCACTCTTCCAGGCCATGTCGGTCCTACGGGCCCGCTATCCTGGGAGACGTTCAGAGGCTCTGCTGAGGCCTTCCCGTCATATGTTGAGTATATGCATGAGTGGGTTTTTTGCCTCTCCCCACAGTCGCAGGAGTCCTCTGGGCATTCTAGTTCCTCACCTTCCTCGACTCCCTCCTCTGAGGGAGAGGAACCCTCTGCCCACCTTTCATCCGATGCTGATTTCACGGAATATCAGTGCTTCCTATCAAGGATGGTTAAGGATCTCAGTATTTCCTTTCTCAGATGAGATGATACCAAGCGGCAGACGCGTGAATTCGTTGGGGGAATTCAGTGCCCAACATCTGGTGGTGCCATCCTGGCCTATCCCTTTCCAGGAGGTGTCTATCCATACCTGGCAGTCTCCAGCCGCACCTTTTCCAGTTCCAGTAGACTGCAGGAGGCGGTATTGTGCCCCTTCGGAATCTCTAGGTACACTCCCCAACCCACCCTCAGGATTGTAGTTCCTAGAGACTCTTTCCGGGTGTCGCTGCCTGGCGCACGACCATCCACCGAACTCAGATTCCCTACAGTTTGACCGGTGGGGGCGAAGAGTGTTCTCTTCCTCTCGTGCGATGTTGTGCATTGCATCACATCAGGCTCACCATGCTGCCTGTAACAGGCATTTATGGTCAGTGCTTTCTCAGGTTCTAGCATCTATGCCTGATACAGAGCAATCCAAACAAGCCATTGCCCTCTCCGCTATAGGCCTGGAGCTGGCAAGGCACCAAGCAAGGGCATCCTGTGATGCCAATGAGGTGGCCTCCAGGTTTGTGGGGACAGCGATCTGCATTAAGCGGACGGCATGGCTTCATCTATAGAGATTGTCACCCCTGGGCCGGCGTAGGGTGATTCGCGCCACATTCCGAGGGACCTGCCTTTTCTCCACCAGGGCTAGGAGGCTTCTGCAGGGGCTTCCTCCGTCTCTTCATCTTCGGGAGACACCTCCTACCTCTCCTCGGGCTTAGGCTTCCTGTCTGGTAAGACCAGGGTCTCTTCCTTCTGTTTCTCATCAGCAGGAGGCTGAGGGTCTTGTTCTCTTGGATTTTTCCTGGTTCCCCTTCAGGGGGGCTTGGTACACACCCAAGCAGTAATGAATGGTGAAGATTGACAAGGTAAGATATGGAAATTACGTACCTACCGTAATTCTTGATCTTCTTTTGTATCTTCACCATTCATTACTGATATCCGCCCACCTTCCCTCGTGGGCCTACTTATTCAGCGTCTCACCCTCCCGCTCATTCCTCCTCCCTCTCATGGCCTTAAGGCCTAATTTAAAAAAAAAAAAAACACATTTTTTGAGCCTTCCATTCTCTCAGAGCGGAGTCATTAATTGAGGAGGAGAGGGGAACGAGTAGAATTTATCTCTATCCTGAGGGAACTCTTTCTGATTGTCCCTGGGGGTAACCTCTTGGCTCCTTCTTAAGCCATACTGTTCAATTCACAGTCAAGGAAACTGTTCCTTAAAAGGTTTGGTTCCTTTTTCTAGGTCTATTCTGGCATGTCTGAATCTCCTGTTTGCGCCAGCCCCTGCTACTTAACATTGCCCTGATTCTCCAGTTCTTGTACTGGTGATTGGCTTGCCTTTCCTTCGGGAGTCAGACTGAGTTCCCACTCTTCCTTTTGCAAAGGGTGCCCTTCGTAGGGCTTCAAATACCACCCCGCTTCCCCCCACCACACACATCTGTGTTAGCACATAACAAGGTGCTAGTAGCCTTCCTTCTCCTTCCTGGTTGGGCGCTCTCTTTCGGAACAGATTCTGTCTTGGCAGTCTGCGAGCTCTCAGCTACAGTGTAAGGAGTTGGGGATGCTGGGAGGTGCAGAGAGTCTACCTTTTGTGTAACAAGCTGTGCAAAAGGTTCAGTTGAACCTTCTTCACCAGTTTTTTTTAAATGGGATCCTTGCTCCTGCTCCTTGGTTCTGAGCTTACGAGCCTTCAAGTCAATTCTCACAGTTTGGCAGAATTCCTCCCTCCTCCCAGCATCCCCCTTTCTTTTCCTCTCCTTCTTCCTCCTTCTCTCTCCTTTACCTGTTCCTGCCTTGGAGCTGCTCCAGGAGTGAGGCCCTGCGATCCCATAGGGTAGGTTTCCTCTTTCCTGTTCTCTGTCGGCTTATGCCTTTTTCAGTTTATATCTTTTCCTTTACCTATCCTCTGCTCTCTTGCCTCGTTCTCCTTTTTCTTATCATTATTTCGCCTCTCCAGCTTACAGAACTGAGATGGAGGAGGAGTCTGTGTCACCTAATGGCTGCCCTCGCACAGCATGCAGTGCGTTGCTCTTGGGGGCGGCACCATCGACGCCGACTACTCTCCAAAAAAAAAAAAAAAAAACTCCCGTAGCCAGGGCGTGCTTCCAGCTAACACCCAAGCAGTAATGAATGGTGAAGATACAGGAGAAGATCAAGAATTACGGTAGGTACATTAGTTTCCATTTTTCGCCAGTAAGTCGGACTCTGGTTTTTCCAGAGAATGCCCAGTAGTCACTAAGAAGGATTCCCGCCAGGCGGGAACCTGCACGATGCCTGCTGATAAGTCGGTCGAGGGTGCCCCTTTCATCCACCCAGCCCCTCTTCCATCCGATAAGTCGATCACCAGGGCTTCTGACGACCGCACGGATGTAGCTCACCCATCGAGGGCTAATGCCGCTTCACTCAATGCCCGGCCGAACTTGCTGACCTCTCCCGACCAGCCCTCCTCCCAGCCCCCAGTCAGGAGCCTTCCTCAGTGGAATCTCCGAACCCAGACATTCCAATGGGGGCAGAGGGTCCCCTGGAAGTGGTCTTGCCTTCACCCACTCCAGTGGTTGTACCCCCAGTTAGGCCCTCGATATCCCGGGGACGTTGACGCCAGACCCGGTTCTCACACCAGCTCCGGGAAGTATTTCTGGTCCGACGGGGTCGACTTTGATTTCCACAGATCCTAGTGGGTCGAGGTCCGCGTGGGATTCTGTGTCATTCTGGTGGTTTTCCGCTGGTCGGACACTTGTTCTGCACTATTCTGCCGGTGGAATTCTGCATTCCGCTCAACACTTGATCGGCTCCTTAAGTGGCGTCGAACTCCTCAACACCTTTCCTGGTGGCAGAGTCTGTAGTGATTCTGACCTAGACCTCCATTTGGAGGTCCTTCTGGGATAGAAGTGCGTCTGGATGAGTCTCTCCCTGGCCTACTTGTCGATGATACAGTGGATGACTCATTTTAGAAACTGGAGGGTAAGCTTTCTCTATCAGCAGAGTCTGTGATGGAAGTTCTTCTTTTCAGTTCTTACTCAGGGATATGGGGTCCACCTTAACATCTCGGACTTCTGTAGACCAAACACTTCTGTATCTGGACTCTTTTTAGTCGCCAGTTCAATTGCACCTTGTGGAACACAGTAATTCAATGGTCAGGAGCCTTCTGAACTCTTCCACGCCTTTGAGAGGGGTATATAGCCCTCCTGTGATACTGCCTCTTCGGTGGCTTCATCGGCAATGGGTGATTAATATCTCCTCAGCTGTGATTATTGGTTCAGTCCCGGTTTCAAAGCTCCCCCTGTCCCTCAGATGGATGACGACTTCTTCATTCTTGTATCAGGTAGTCCTTTCAAGGTAGAAGCCTGAGAGCCTTGACAGGCTGTAACTAATTGTTAAAAAATAAAAATATATATCTATATACCCATAGCAGAGGGCCTAGCCCGGAACTACGTGATACCATCCTTCCGGATCAGGCCCAGGTTCTGCCTCAGCTGCATCAGGCGGTCATCTGTACTCTACAGTGGAAAGCATCTGACTTCTTCTGTTTCTTGGAGAAGTCTGGTCCAGCAGAGATACCGGTCATTGCTTTTCTCTGAGGGAAATTTGCTCTTAATTTAGAGATGTTCCCTAGACCTAGGCAGCTGACCAGTCTGTTGGTTTTGTTTCTTCAGACCCTCTTCTCGTGGTCAGAGCCTTGGAGCAACAGAAATGACTCCACGGTGAGTCGGAACACAGGTTCCTACTTCCTTGCTTGCTCCCAAGTTGACAGACGGCATGCTCCCTTCTCGACCATAAAGGTCAACTAGGTCCTTGTTCAAGAGATGGGTTCTCGGTATTCATACCTTGCTTCCTGCACATTGATTCCGTGCCAGTCACTCTGGACTAGACTCTTCAGAAACAGTTGCTCAGCTCTCCTCTTCCTTTCCCAGGAAGAGTTTTTCCATTTAGGGGAAAGTGTTAGTTTCACCTTCCTAGCAGCTCCTTCTCTTAGAAGCTCCCCTAGTTACCTCCAGGGCAAAGGAGACCTTCTGACACGAAGTTACCCACTTCGAGCAGGTGATGAAACTGTGTTGTTCGTTTTTCAACAACAAGCAATTTAGAGCTTTTTTCTTACCCCCTTTCAGGAAGGCTGGAGCGAGTGGTACCTCTCCACGTTGAGTCACTTCAGTCGTTAGGCAGTCACTGACAACAAATGGGTCAGCCCGAACTTGGTCCTTTCTGTGTCCTCTCTCGACACAGATCTGCCCCATCTTGTCTCAGAAATCCAGACCCTGTTTTTTCCTGTCGGAATGCTCCTCCGCAGTGGACACGTCCTCCTGTACACTCTCCCTCTCTTCCCTTAGTTCTGAGACTGCTGCTAGAGTTGTAGGCAAACAGGGGCAGAATGATTCCTCTTGGAATAAGAAGTTGGTAGGCTCTGGTTCTCCCAGACTGCAACAAGAAGCTTCTGAGTCGTGCTTTGGCCTTTCATCAGGAAGGCTTAGGTAACTAAGTGGAAACCTTTCTCCGCTAATGGGCTAACCCCACCCGGACCTCCGATTGTACACCAGGTAAGGGGTTCAAGTGCCTCTTGGACCTGTTGTTCACAGGCCAGCCATACTTGGTAGTGGGGGTATGCATCTGCGCTTTCTCGGTCTACCTTCAACTAGTAGACTTTGCCTTCAGCTCTTTCAGTTAGTAAAACTTTTTGCCTTACCTCTTGAAGGAAGGGGGTGCTCCCTTCACACTCTGATTGTTTCAACGGTTCTGTGACCTCTTCACAGAATGAAGGGCTACACTCCAGCATTTTCTGTGTAGCTTCAGCTTGCCTCAGTTGGATCACCTTCTTGCCCTGAGATGTTTTAGGCTAGTTTAGTAGCATGTCTTCAACACTTTTAATTTTTCGCTTAGACCAGATTGAGAGGCCAGGTTCTCACCGCCCTTCTAGAGTGGTTGTGGCCTCCTGGCGGAGTTTCATTTTGTGTCCATTGTAGTCTTCTGCATAGTGGTGAGTTGGAGCTCAAGTTCATACCTTTGTAAGCACTATGTTCTGGATTTTCTTTCCAGACAGCTCTTTTCTCAGTCGGACAGTCCTTGGACGTTCTTTCTGAGTGAGCCCTATCTCCTACCGTCCTACGCTGAGTGTGTTGGTTTTAGCTTGGTACTCTCCCATTAGTGTGGATGAGTGGTGGAGACTGCAGTCCAGGAAGATATGGAAATTACGTACTTACCATAATTCTTGATCATCTTGGACGCAGTCTCCACCACTCATTTACATGCCCACCCACCATCCCCTGGGCTCACTCGTTTTGTTTCTTTGATCTTCTTGGCCTTGTGGTCTCACTGTGAAGACATTGCTCAATTGACCGTTTTTGCAAGGGTCATCCAGACCTTTCAGGCCCAGAAAGTTAGGATACATTATTTTTACTAGTTACACTGCACCTCCTCGGTCGATAAGGTACTGAGGTGGTTGGAGGGTTGACGCCGAGATAGCCTACACAGGTGTAAGCTAGTCTCGCGGTGCTGCGCATGCGTGGTCCTGTCTCGGCGCCGACCCTTCTGAAAATTTTTGGCTCCCGCTTGGTCTTGGCTCCTCCAGTGCTGTGCCATTAGTGTGAATGAGTGGTGGAGACTCCATCCAAGAAGATCAAGAATTACAGTAAGTACGTAATTTCCATTTCCTGTTCCTCCTTGGACAGCCCCTTATGAGGACCTTACCACTACCATTTGGCAGCTGCCACATTCTATCCCAGCCATCCCTAAGAAAGCAGACCAGATATACCACACGCCTGAGGGCATTCCCTTCTTAGATTCACATCTAAAGGCAGACTCTATTGTCATAGCAGTGGCTCATGACCGTTCAGTAAAACCGAAACACGTGAGCACCTCTCCCCCAGACAAGGAATCCAGGCAGCTTGACCAATTTGGAAAGAAGGTTTTCACCTCCTCTACTTGTGCGCTCCATTCAGTTAACTACGTTGCACACATGGTCTCTTTTCCAAAAGCCACTATGGCAAAACTTGAGGCCCGCATCTAGTCTATCAAGGACTCTGAGCTTAAGGCAGAATTAGCCAGTGTCTTGTGCCTGTCTAAAATTTCTTTTCGACACATGCTCAGGGCCACGTATGATTCGGTGGACACAGTGGCTTGTTCCTCCACCACAGCAGTTAGCCTAAGATGGCATGCATGGCTGTGTATCTCCGGACAGTCCACAGATGTTAAGGCAGCCATCCAGGATGCCCCCTTTCGAGGGTCAGTCCTATTCGGCGGGGGGGGGGGGATACCAAAGATCTCATCACGGGTCTTCAGGACAGTGGCCAGGCCCTGAGATCCGTGAAATCAGTGTATAGATTGGGCTTCCAGAAAAAGCAGCCCTTTCAGCTCCAGCGGAAGAGACATAACAAGCAACCCTTCTCCAGGCATCAGAACAAAAGGAGAGCACAGGGGCCAACTGTCTCCTCCCCTCCTTCCTCCAGAACACTGAGGGCAGCTGGGGGACCGCTCATCCCCTCTCACATCCCTCTGCTTCCTGACTCGTACGATCATCCCCTTCCTCCACCGCTAAACTGCTTGGAGCCAGTGGGAGGAAGGTTTGCCCTGCACCTGCAAGAGTGGAAGGGTATAACGTCAGACGTATGGGTCCTGCAACTCATCTCTAGAGACCATACCATAGAGTTTCTGGAGATCCATCCAGACTCTCCTCTTGGTTGTTCCCATTACTCCCCGAACCAGACATTTCTGGTTGTGGAGGAGATTCTGGCCCTACTGAAAAAATCAGCCATAGAGCCAGACACCCTGTCTCAGAGCGGAAAATGGTTTTACTCCCATTTCTTCCTGGTCCCAAAAAAGGCGGGAGACCTCAGGCCCATCCTGGACCTCAGCCAGCTAAATCTTTTTGTAGCATACAAAAGGTTCTGCATGCTGACTATGCAGGGTCTTCTGTCCTTACTGCAGCCAGACCATTGACTTTGTGCATTGGACATGCAGGACGCCTACTTGCACATCCCAGTGTTCCCCGGCCACTACCAGTTCCTGCTTTTTTCTTTCCAGGGGAAGCATTTCCAATTCAGCGCTCTCCCCTTTGGACTTTCTTCAGCACGCAGGGTTTTCACCAAGTGCCTAGCGGTGGTGGCAGCGGCGCTTCACCATCGAGGCATTGCATTGTTCCCTTACTTGGATGATTGGCTCTTAGCGGCCCCGTCCAGAGACAACCAGGAGGAGTCACTGTCCTTCACACTGTACCTTTTCTTCGGATTGGGGATCACAGTCCACTTCCTCAGGTCGTCCCTGACCCCCTCCCAACAACTTCAATTCATTGGGGCCGTCTTGGACATGGTCCAGTGCAAAGCCTTCTTGCCCCTGGACAGAGTAGATACTTTGAGGGAGCAAGTCAATCTACTACTTTCTTCCAGGCATAGTCCTGCCAGGGCGTTCTTACACCTTCTTGGCCTCATGGCAGCGACTATTTCTACGGTCCCCTTGGCCAGATTACACATGAGGGTCACCCAGTGGACCTTAAGAGTCCAAAGGGATCAACGTTCAGACAACCTGGATCATCTGGTACTGGTGTCCAGTGCATTCAAGAAAGACTTCTTATGGTGGCAGGATCCTCACAATCTGTCTCAGTGGTTACCTTTCAGGGTACCCCCTCCCTCCTGGACCCTCACCACAGACGCCTCTGGTCTGGGTTGGGGGGCCCACCTGGGGGGATCATCAGACACATGGGACATGGTCCCAGCTGGAAGCATCTCTCCATATTAACATCCTGGAGATGAGGGTGGTTCTTTATGCCCTTCAGGCTTTTAAGCCCCTTCTATCTGCGGGAACACTGCTAGTACAGACAGACATGTTGGTGGTCTGGTACATCAGCAAGCAGGGAGGCACCCGATCGTACCCCCTGTGCAGGGAGGTGATGCAGATGTGGTTCTGGGCAGTCCAACATGACTTTTTCTCACAGCCATGCATGTCCCAGGCATCCATAACGTCCCCAGTGGATAGCCTCAGTCAAAGCTCGACACAAGCTCATGAATGGGAACTGCATCAGGACGTGGCAGAGCTACCATTCCTTCAGTGGGGACAACCAGAAGTAGACCTCTTCACCTCCCCATCCAACGCAAAACTACCCAGTTTTTGCTCACTCGTTCCAGAGCTTGGTGCTATCTGGCAAGACGCGTTGTCTCTCTGCTGGACAGGGAAGTACTTTTACGTCTTCCCTCCCTTTCCCATTCTACAGCGTGTCCTTCTGAAACTTCAGGCAAGAGGGGGCTTGGATGTTCCTTAGAGCCCCACTCTGACCTAGGCAAATCTGGTCCCCACTCCTGCAGCAGCTGGCTGCGGAACCCCCAGTTCCCCTCCCTCTTCAACATGATCTGTTGACACAGGATCAGGGCAGACTAGTGCATCCAGGTCTCAGGACCCTACATCTCCATGTGTGGCTCCTTCAGATGTAATTGTGTCATGTTTCAGAGCCTCCCAGAGGGTTGCTCAGGTCCTGGTGGAAGCTTGGAAGCCCTCCACCAGGTCCACCTGTGCGATGAAATGGAAAATTTGCTACATCTGAAACTTCTACTCAGTGCCAAAAAGACAAAAGTTATGTCCTTCTCCCCCATCAACAGATGCATCTTCCAGATCACATCAGCCTGCCAATATAGTATCTGTGCAGGGTGAAACCCTGGAAAGTGTGGACAAATTTAAGTATCTAGGCTTCTGGTTGGACCGTAAGCTCTCATATATCCCTCATGTTGAAGAACTCTCCAGAAAGCTAAAACAAAGGCTGGGATTATTCTTTTGTATTAAACGTTTGCTTACCTATATGAAGCAAAACTACGATTAGTCAAAACAACATTCTTTCCACTAATTAACTATGCTGGCTTTCTTTACAATCATTGCCCCAAAACTGTCCTTACTGCAGTAAGCTGCACATCTTGTACCACAGGGCCTTAAGATGTGTGACCGACTCTCCGTTCAAAACACACCACTGTTTACTTTACAGCCAACTCGGCTGGACTTCCTTATCTGCCAGAAGATGGTGTAATGCCTCCATCTGGACCTTCAAAGCCCTCACTAACAAACTCCCTCTTTACATATCCAGCCTCTTTAAATCAACGCCTTGCACATACTCACTTAGGAAATATGATGATATCTTGTTTGATACCCCCCCGGGTAAAATCTCATTCTCACCTCAGGAATTCTTTAGCATCTATTGACAGATGCAGTATGCCAGCTGGGTTCAGCTGCCCCAGAGAGGAGGAGTCAATGCAAATGAGGAAGGCATTGGCCAATCAGGACAGAGATAGAATGCTGCCTGCAGTCAGCCTGAGGAACTTCAGAACTTTTTCTCCATTGAACTGGCAACACTGCCCCGGAGCTCTCCTCTTAAAAGATCTTCCTGTGCCATTTTATTTCCTTTTGAGTGCTGCTTTCAAGGTATTTTGTATATTTTCCTCATTTTATCTATTTTTAACGCATCTGCACTGGGTTCCGCGCAGTCGTGGTGTTTTTTCATGTTTTTCCTGCTTCTGCATTTTTTCTGAGGCAAGTCGCCCGCGTGTGCGATAAATTGCATCATTTTTATTTAAACAGTTAGTTTTCAGTGTTTTTTACCGCTTTTGCGTTAAAATCATTGAATTGTTTTTCGTGCTCGTGCACCAATTTTTGTTGAGCACCTGCGTTTCTGGAACCCTCTTTTTCTTTATTTTATCTGTTTTATTATATTTGATGGGTAATCCCCTCATTTTCTGGGGAGACACCTTTTGTTTGACTGTGCAGTGGGCTTCTGTTGGCAAGAGGTGTGGTGGTGGTTTCTATTCTTTTCCACTGTTGTGAAAAAAAAAAAACTATATAAATCTTATCTCTAGTGAGGTCCATTTTGATTTGGTTAGCTTTGGCCTATCCGTTTATCATGACATCTCAGTCTATCTCCTCTAAAAGTGCTGAGAAGGGTACGTCAAGTCAACACAGAATTAATAAGTCCTCTAGGGACTCCAGTGAAACTAACTCTGGTAGAAATAAAAATTCTAGCCAAGCCTCTAAAAGAACTATGGAGCAGGTTTCTTATCCTGCCCCTGCTAAAAAGACTAAGAAAGATAATAACACTACTGTCCCTCCTCCTGAAAGGCATTGGGAGACAACAGTAGCTGATAAAAATGTGCCCTCTGCGGACAATTTAGCTAAAGCTTGGCATTTATATCAGATTTCATAATCTATGGGTGATATTTTCTTGGCTTCTGCTGGATCGAGTGACCCTCTCCTTGAGGACCCCTACACCCGGGGTTTTTATTTTGATGAAGGAGAGAATCAAGGTGATGAATCGCCTCATGGGGACCGTCTTAATCCTGACAGCCACCCTGGGGCTGGTGTTAATGATGATACTGTTACAAATGAAGAAGTCTCTTCCTTTTTTACATTTTTAAAATAGATAGTGGGCACCCTGGACTTTCCTCTCCAGGAAGTCACAGATCAGGAGATGGAAGACGACTACGTGGAGATGATAGGCATTTCACCTTGTAAGAGGCTCGTCCTTCCTATCCACAACACTTTGAAGAGAAGTACTTTTAAGGTTCTGGAAACCCCCTCAACTTCTACTGGGGTGGTCAGAAGAAATGAGAAGAAACACCAGCTTGGTAAGTGAACGGTTGATTTTCTTTATACACATCCAGATCACAGAGGGGTAGTTCAGATGGCGGCCTGTGACAAAGTTAATGTGCCACTATCTGCTCTGCCACCAGAAAAAAACTCTAGAAAAATGGGTCTTATAACTAAGAAATCTTATGCTACCAACTCTCTCTCTCTTGCTGTGCATGTCTTCTTTCATGGCATACACAGCTAGATATCAGAGGGTTCTGTTAAAAGCTATACTGGTCATAGTGCAACATGGGGGGGGGCAATATGTTCAGGGATGTTTCTGAAACTGTTAAACGGGCCATGGAAGCTACAAAGTACCAGTTTCACATGGCTGTAGATAATAATGACACAGCCTCTAGGGTCATGGCTCAGGCTATTTCCCTCAGACGTTTTGTTTGGTTGCGAACTACTAGTCTTACCCAGGATGTTCCAACTCAGGCATTAGATTCTCCCTTTGAGAATAATTCTCTCTTCGGGGACCATACTGAAGCCTATATGAAAAGAATGGATGAGTTCAAACACACATACAAGAGTAATTCAGTGAAAGAAAAGCCCCCCCTTCCTCTGAGAGCTTACCATAAGGGGTAGGGGCAGGGGTTATTTCCTAGGACATTCTTCTCATGTACGTATAACGTGAATTCTCGCAATGAGGTTTTTGGGTAGGGGCAGGAGGGGCCAAAGAAAAGCTAACCCCACTCCTGTTACTTCTACTCAGTCTAGACAGCAGTCTTTCTGACTCCTTGCTGGTCGCCTCCCCTCTCCCCATGGGGGACAGGTTCTCACATTACCTCCATTGTTGGCGTCAGGTCACTTCAGACAAGTGGGTTCTGGAGGTAGTGGAGCAGGGCCCATCCCTTCAGTTCGAAAAATGTCCCCTTCTCCCCAGGCCCTTACAACCAAAACCTTCCTCCACTGCAGAACGATTGCTGCTGGAGCTAGAGGTCAAGAATCTCATGAAGGCCAAGGCGGTGGAACGAGTGCCACTTCCCCAGTGGGAAAGGGTCTTTATTCCAGATGTTTCCTGACCTTAAAGAAAACTAGGGAATGGCGACCTATTCTGGACCGAAGGTACCTGAAAAATCATCTGATGAAACCAAAGATCTTTCTTCGAGAGGGCTCTTGCAGTAAGTAATTACATATAGGACTGACGCCAGCAGGTAGCAGGACCCCACGGAAAAATTTCTAGCTAGCAGTCCCTGGCGAAGGACCACCCCCACGTCAGGTGAGGTATAAAGGGGCGGTCCCGAACGCCTGCCTTCCAGTTCTTTCCCGCTGTTAGCTCGTGCAGTGCCTCACGGAAAAGTTTGTGCTTCGTCAGCCCTACCTTCGTCGGGTTTTTTACCAAAAAGTCATTATTTTTTCGACTAACATCAGTACTATCATCGGTGTATATCGTCCCCTACACCCTCCGAGCACAAGAATAAGTGTGATTCGTGCCGCGCCCAGCTACCACACAAGGATGGCCACTCCCTGTGCCTGTTCTGCCTAGGCCCCGATCACCCGGTCGAGAAGTGCCAGCACTCCCTCAGTTTCAACGCGGCTACCCGGAAAAGGCGGCAGCAATCTCTGGAAGCCCACATTCTAAAGAAGAAAATGAGTTCTATGGAGAAGGAGCTCAAAAAACTGAGGCAGGTGTCCACTTCTCGGGCCATTGAAGAAGAAGGAGAAGGAGAGGCACGGACAAGGGTCTCCACCGCCTCCTCTGAGTCGCTGGACGCAGGGTAACATCCTCCGGGATCGCTCCGACGGCCGCCCGGTGGGAGTTTCCCGAGGGCGCTGTCCGCCTGCCTGGCTCACGCTTGGCCTTGCGGGCGCCCGGCAGTTGGAGGCCTCGCCCCTGGTTCGGTCGCAGGCTCACGGCCTACCACTGTGGGCATCCAGTAAGCCGGGCATCGGCTCTCTGACGCCCTACCGAGAGGGCTGGTAACATATCTGACCTTCGGGCGGCGCGGCCTCCACTCCACCGACCAGGCTGATCACTCTACTCGGCGCCTCCGCGATGGCTGTCATAAGTTGGATGTCAGCTCCGCCGCCCGCCGAGAGCTCTCGCCTAAGCCTCACGCCGCCTGCCCGACGTCCGCCAAGGAACCACGACGGCCCCCCCAATGTCCGTCTGTACTAGATTCCCGCAGCCTCGCTGCCATCTGGGGAACCAGAGTCTCCCCAACCCGACTCCCGGGACTTTTCCCTCCTTCCCCGGGCGGCTGGGGATCTTCTGCCTCTGTCAGTCCTTCCGCTGGACCTGGATGTCGGTCTCAGGATGCTGGCCCGACAACAGCCCCTCTGACGTGGTACCTACCGTGCCCGGCCTCGCGAGACATTTCGCCCCATCGGCCTCCGGCTCTCCACTATGGACCGCCAGTGAGGCTCTCCGGCCGGGCCGCCTGCTCGCAGCCCCCGCTATCCTCCGCCCTATTAGACGCCGTGTACGGGGACTGCAGTATCCAGCGCCACAGTACCTGACGCCGGGCTTCCTGACGCCGCAGTACTCGATGCCACAATACCCGATGCTGGGCTACCCGCAGCCGGGTTTTGGATACGCTACATACGGTTACAACCCGTATCCTTATCCCCCGCCTCCTCCTCCTCCTCCACCGCCCTCGCGGCCGCCAGTGGACCTGCAGGAGACTCTGGCCTCCTGGTGGGCTGAGGCCAAGGCTCAGCTCACCAAAGAGGTCGAGCCGCCCGCAACGGGCGCTGCCCCAGGTTCCTGTACGCCGAGGTGGTGCACTTCATCACCTCCGACTCCAGGGTTCTTCCGCCTGGATCCAGAGAAGGGCAGAACACGCCTCGGGACTTCTCAAGGGTCCTTTCCTCCCTCGGGTCGGGAAAGGGAGTCTTTCTCTTCTTCATCCTCCTTTTCATCCTCGGACTCTTCCGACGATTGCTCCAAGAGAGACGACGAGCCTCGCTCTCCGTCGAAGCCCAGGCCAAGGACTCCTCCGGAGGATCCTTCTTTTACGGAGTTGCTTAGGAAAATCTGGGAAGCTCAACAGTGGCACTCCCTTGAACCAGATCCTCAGTGTCTGAAACTCGCTGAACTTCTGGATCTGCCCGTGACAGCCCCTACTTTGGTGCCACCCTGGATAGAGCCTCACACCAACCTTGTTACCACAATATGGAAGCAGCCGCCGGCCTTAGCCCCACTTCCTAGGAAGTCAAACCGGCTCTATCAGGCTCCAGAGAGTGTTGATTTCCTGGATTCTCACCCTCGTGCCGACTGTTGCTGTGATTAGTGCTGCTCACGGCCGGTCGCCGAACTCCAAACATCTTAGCTCGTCACCGCCTGATAGGGAATCACGCCTTCTGGACCAGTATGGGAGAAAGATTTACGCTTCCTCCACACTGGGGTCAGGGCCCTGAACTATGTCGGCCATATGGGGGACTACCAGAAGGCCATCCTGACTCAGGCGGAAGCCAAACTGGACTCCTTGCTTGACTCTCAAGTCAAGCAGGAGTTGGCTGATCTCATTCGCTCTGCTCGTTTGGCCAGTCGACACATGTTACGTGCGACATACGATGCAGTGGACACTGCTGGGCGGAGCTCAGCTTTCGCTGTAGGCCTGTAGCATCATGCTTGGTTCCGTGTGTCAGGTCTGGTCCCGGAGGTGCAATCTGCTATCCAGGAAGCACCCTTCCGTGAGTCGGTGCTTTTCGGGGGTGATGTCAAGGACATCATCACTGATTTGCAAGAGAAGGGGACGGCTCTGAAGTCAGTTGATTCCATGTACCATCAGCAGCAGCGCCGTCCCTTTCGCAGACAGAATCGCCAAAGGCAAAACCCCAGGAAGGGCCTGAAACGCCGGCCCCCTACAGCTGTCAAGCCCCCACCCAAAAAGCAGCGGGTGCTTCAGCTGGCGCTGCCCCCACACCACCTGATTCTTCCTCTCCCCTGCCTCCGGACTCCCTCGAAGAACCGGTGGAGGGAGGCCTCCACCTTCCGGGATGGGAGAGATAAGCACAGATTCTTGGTGCTCCAGCTCACAGCACAAGGACATCCATAAAGTTTCTCAGAAACCACCCGCCACACCCCTCTGAAGTCGACGTTTCATGGGAACATCTTCTCTTGGTCCAGGGAGGAAATCTGCTCTTCTGCTGAAGCCAACGATCAGAGCCTGTCCCGCTTCATCTGCAAGGACGGGTTACTATTCCCATTTCTTCCTGGTCCCAAAGAAGACAGGGATCTCAGACCATTTTTGATCTCAGTTCCCTGAATCTTTACGTGAAGTACAAAGGTTCAGGATGCTCTCTTGCAGAGCCTTCTGCCCTCCTCCGTCGGGTCAATGGCTTTGTGCTCTGGATATGCAGGATGCTTATCTGCACATTCCCATTCACTTATATCCATCGCAGATGCCTCTTGCTTTTGCATTCCAGGGGTACCACTACCAGTTCAAGGTGCTCCTCTGTGGTCTATCCTGGCCTCCCCGTATTTACCAAATGCCTGACAGTGGTGGCGGCCCACCTGCGTTTCAAGGAGTGCAGGTTTCCCGCACCTGGATGACTGGCTCCTGGCGGCCTCATCCAGGGAGGAACTCCTGCGTTTCCTCTCCCTTGCCCAGCAGGGTTTTTACCTGCCTGGATATTACCATCAACCATTCCAAGTCTCATCTGGACCCATCCCAGAGGCTACAGTTTATTGGGGCGATTCTCGATACGACCATGGACAAGGCCTTCCTGCCTCCGGACAGGGCGTCCACCCTTCAGACCCAAATAAGTCTGTTGTCCGACCGCAGCACGGTCTCTGCGAGGTCGGTCCTTCGCCTTCTCTGGCTCATGGTGGTTGCTATCCCAACGGTACCTCGCGCTCGACTCCACATGAGGATCTTTCAGTGGACTCTACGCTCTCAATGGGATCAGCTACTGGATGACCTAGATCACTCAGTTCTGATCTCCTCGCCGATGATGCAAGACTTGCAGTGGTGGATGGTTCGAGAGAACCAGTTTCGGGGAGTTCCTTTCTTTCATCCTCCCCCCTCCCAGACTCTAACCACAGACGCCTCAGGCGAAGGTTGGGGAGCCCATCTAGGCCCTCATCGGACCAGGGCTCCTGGTCCAAACTAGGAACAAGCTTTCCACATCAGTGTGCCGAGCTTGGTCGAGTGTTGTACGCCTCCAAGCCCTTCACCACTACATCCTTCCTGCCACCTAGCGTCCAGATGGACAAATATGTGCGTAGTGGTACATCAACAAACAGGAGGACTCTGTCCTACCCTCTGCAGGGAGGCAATGAGGGTTTGGGATTGGGCAACACAACACTCACCTTCACCACGGCAATTCACGCTCCGGGAGTCTACAACACCCTGGCAGACAAGCTAAGTCGCTCTTCTGCTCTGATCTGAGTGGGAACTGACCAGGGGTCCCACACAATATCTTCCAACTTTGGGGAACACCACCAGGTCGTTCGCATCCCCCAAACGCAAAACTTCCCATCTTCTGCTCGCTGCTCCAGAGCGAGGCGCTTTGGAGCGACACTCTGTCTCTAGACTGGAAGCACAGATCTGCCTATGCCTTTCCCCAATTCCACTGATCCCACTTAGTCTTGCAGAAACTAGCTTCAGAAGGAGTCTAATGATCTGATCGCTCCTTTTGGCCCAGGCCAATCTGGTCTCTCTTTACAGCAATATTCAGAGGATCCTCCTCTCCTCTGTCTCGAGGTTTGTTGACCCAGGATCGGGACCCTGGTCCATCCAGGCCTCAAATCCTTCAACTGCATGCATGGCTCCTGCAAACCTAGCCCAATCCCGTTTTGGAGTGTCTCCCAAGTGGCAGAGATTTTAGTGGAGGCCAAACCCTCCACCAGATCCACTTATGCCATGACGTGGAAAAAGATTCACTATCTGGGCCCTTTCAAGACCGTGGAACCTTTCTCCTGTTCAGTGAGGCTTCTGCTGGAGTATCTACATCATCTGTTTGATCTGGGTCTCAGTCATTCCTCTCTGAAGGTACACATGGCGGCCATTTCGGCCTATCATGTTCCCTTCGCTGACCAGGCTTTTGTTCAACTGGAGGTCTCCAAGAGGGACCTCCATTTGAGGCCCGCCATCCGTACTCCTTCTCCCCCTTGGGACTTGAACTTTGTTCTCGAGAAACTTACTCTCCCTTCCTTCGAACCTGCAGCTTCTGTGGATTTGAAGTTACTTTCATGGAACACTCTCTTCTTGGTGGCCATTACTTCGGCTCGGAGAATCTCCGAGCTCCAGGCCCTGATGTGTAAAATCCCGTACTTGATTTTTCACAAGGAATGAGTTGCTCTTCGCATGAATCCTAAGTTTCTCCCTAAAGTAGTAGCCGAGTCTACTCTAAATCAGTCCATAGAGCTACCTGTCTTTTTTACGCAGTACTTTAATCAAGGGGAGTATTTACTCCATGCTATGGGTGTTCACTGGATTCTGAGATGCTACACCAACAGGACGAAGGATCTCAGAAAGACTGATCAGTTGTTCGTCTCTTTTGCTCACAAAAGGGAAGGCAGTACGGTTTCCAAGCAATGCCTGTCTAAGTGGTTGGCTCATTGCATCATTTTCTGTTATGACAAATACAACAAAACCCTCCCGGGTCAAGTCAGAGGCCATTCCACAAGAGGAGTAGCTGCCTCAGCGGCTTGTTTCAAGAATGTGTCTGCGGCAGACATCTGCACTGCCGCCACCTGGACTTCCGTCCATACCTTTAGAAACACTACAGTTTGGATGTTGCCTTTCGCCGAAGAGCAGGCTTCGGGCTGGCTGTTTTGCAAGGCCTCCTATCTTGAGACTTGCACAACCAGAACTACCTTTTGGAGTAGTTTTCCCACTCCCGGTGCCTCTCTTTGTTCCAGATCGCTTGGGATTCAGTCCTGTATATAATTACCTGCAAGAGCCCTCTCAGTAAGATAATACAGTTACATAAGAACTTACCGTAACAGTAGATCTTGAGAGGGCTCTTACTGTTAAATATCTCTCCATCCCCTAGGCTTTTTCAGCTCCTTTTCCAGTGAGGACATGTCCGCTTTCTCTCGTCTGGCCTCTTTTGGCCTGTGGCAGGAAAGAACTGGAAGGCGGGCGTCCGGGACCGCCCCTTTATACCGATGTCTCCTGACGCCGGTCACCTGACATGGGGGCGGTCCCTCGCCAGGGACTGCTAGCTAGAAATTTTTCCATGGGGTCCTGCCGGCGTCAGTCCTATATGTAATTACCTACTGCAAGAGCCTCTCTCGAAGATCTACTGTTATGGTGAGTTCTTACGTAACTGTACTTTCAAAATTGTAACCTTGACTCGGGTCATCCGCTCACTAAAGCAACGGGGCTGGCTAGTCTCCCTGGATCTGAAGGATGCCTATTTTCATGTACTAATAAGGCAATCCCACAGAAAATTCCTCAGATTCCGACTGCCTTCCGGCCATTATCAGTTTGCAGCCATGCCTTTCGGGCTCACTTCTGCTCCCAAGGTATTCAGCAAGTGCCTGGCAGTGGTAGCAGCTCATCTCAGAAGACCGGAAATTTCGGTCTGTCCCTACCTGGACGAATGGCTGATTGTGGCCAACTCGTCCCAGTCTGTTTCAGAGGCCCTAATCCGGACAGGAGTCCCTGGGCTTCCTTATCAACGAACAAAAGTCGCATTTTCAGCCTGCCCAAATTCTACAGTTCATAGGGGCAAAGCTCAACACCCTGCAGGGAAATGCCTTCCTTCCCTCAGACAGAGTTGACCTTTTTCTTTCTCTGCTAAACTCATTCAGTCCGGGTCAACCAAGACCATCCAGACATTTCCTCAAACTTCTCAGTCATATGGCCTCAATGACCGTGTTAGTGCCAGGGGCCAGATTCCAGATGAGGGAAATTCAGTTTTACCTTAGGTCTCATTGGTCCCAGAGAAGAGATTCCTTAACGAAGCTCATTCCAGTCACAGAGATTTTTCTACGAACCCTGGACTGGTGGAAAGACGTAGACAATCTCAGGGTCGGGTATCCTTTTTAACTCCCCAACCTTCTCAAATTTTGACTACCAATGCTTCCCTCCTAGTATGGGGTGCGCATCTGGGGGACTTGTCCATAAGCGGGACTTGGACCCAAAGGAGTCCTTCCTTCACGTCAGTCTTCTGGAACTCAGAGCTGTACTCCTCGCTATCAAGGCCTTCACTTCTCAGCTCGGGTCAGTCTGTGCAAGTAAGGACAGACAACACGACTGCCATGTTCTACATCAGCAAACAGGGAGGAACTCAGTCAACCAAACTCTGCACGGAAGCCATGAGGATTTAGTCCCTTACCTATTCCCTGGATATGTCACTGTCTGCCATCCATCTCCCGGGCAAAGACAACACTTTGGCGGATACCCTAAGCCACATCAGTCAGGGCTACCACAAGTGGACCCTCAACAAGCAAGTCTTTCAAATGGTGTTCAGGAGATGGGGTGTCCCGGATCTGTATCTGTTCACATCCAGTCTGAACCGTCAGTTACCCCTGTACTGTTACAGGCCCCCAATTCTGGGGACCATCCCTGCAGACGCGTTGACCTTAGATTGGATGGGGAGGTCCCTTTATGCGTTCCCTCCCTTTCCTCTTCTGTACAGAGTACTTCTCAAGTTAAGGGAACAACCAGCCACTAGGATCTTAGTGGCTCTCGACTGGGTGAGACAGCCATGGTATTCTCTGCTCCTCTCCCTGTCTGTCAGGAAACCCATCAGACTTCCTTCGTGTGTCAGCCTTCTGACTCTTCCTCAGACCAGAGTGGTGTTCCCCAACATCCAGTCTCTTCATCTCAAAGCCTGGTACTTGAGGAGTTAGAATTCCTAGACTCTTTGAATTTAGAGCAAGTACTGAAAATCTTACGGATGGCCAAGAAACCTAGCACAAGGAAAACTTACGCCTCCAATTGGAGACTATTTTCTTTATGGTGCAGGGACAAAGGCATAGATCCTTTACAGGCCTCTTCCCCTTCCTTGTTGGATTATTTGGTTCATCTTCAGGCGGAAGGCCTGAAGGCATCTTCCCTAGGAGTTCACTTAGCGGCCATTTCGGCCTACCTTTCTACAGGTAAAGAGAAATCGGTTATTTTTCAACCCATTTTCAAAAAGTTTTTCAAGGGACTTCTTCACCTTCACACCCCTCCCGCCTCCCCAGTAAGGGAACCTGTTCTCATGGGACCTTAACCCCATATAGCCAAGCTTTTGGATCCTCCTTTGAACCTATGGCTATGGCTGACTTGAAATTCATTACCTGGAAGACTATCTTCCTAGTGGCCATTACCTCTGCCAAACAGATTTCAGAGTTGCAGGCCCTTTGTACAGATCCTAAATACATAATTTCCCAAAAGGTCAAGGTTGTCCTGAGGACGAATAGGAAGTTCCTTCCCAAGGTGGTTTCAGAGTTGCACCTTAATCAGTCTGTCTCTCTGCTGGTGCTGTTCTCAGATGAGTCCTCCGCAGGTGAGCGCAAACTGCGCAGCCTGGATGTGAAGAGAGCCCTTTCTTTCTACTTAGACCGAACCATGCAGTTAAGAGATGGACAATCCCAGCTTTTTCTCACCTTTGGTGATGTGGGCAGGGGAAAACCGGCGACCAAGAGAACCATTTCCCATTGGATTGTTTCTTGTATTTAGTTCTGTTACAACAAGGTGGGCAGACAGCCCCCTCTTGGGCTCAGAGCTCACTCTACCAGAGGAACAGCTGCCTCAGTAACAGCTTCCAAGGATATCTTGCTGCTGTAAGTTATTAGAGCAGCTACTTGGAAATTGGTCCACACTTTCACAAAGCATTATTGCTTGGATGTGCGGTCCCAATCGGATGTGAAGTTCAGCAGAGCGGTGCAACAGAGCCTTTTTCCTAAATAGGTTTCTGTGCCACCCTCCCAGCTACACTGCTTTGAAGTCTGCATCTGTCAATAGATGCTAAAGAATTCCTGGGGTGAGAAGAAACAATTACTCACCGAAAGTAATATTACTTCTTCCAGGCAATTTTTTAGCATTATTGACACTCCCAACCTTCCTCCCCTGGAAAACTTGTCTAAAGGCTCTATTAGGGGATTTAGCCAAACTTGCTGTTATTGATCTGTGTGATAAAAAGTGTTTTTCACAATAGTGGTTTAAAATAGATAGTTTGTGTATTGTTGACAGTTTTTGCCCTATTGGGCCAGTTTTTCTCTTTTTCAGCTCGAAATTACGTTCGAGGCCCTCAGACTGACTGCAGGCAGCACTGTATCTCTATCGTGATTGGCTAATGCCTTCCTCATTTGCACTGACTCCTCTCCGGGGCAGCTGAACCCAGCTGACATACTGCATCTGTCAATAATGCTAAAGAATCCCCTGGAAGAAGTAATATTACTTCGGTGAGTAATTGTTTATTTTGGCATCATATCCATTAGCCACGCCTTACCAACCTTGTGGAACTCCCTCTAAATTACCCTAAAAGTGACTCGCCTTGTTAGACTATCCTCCTTTAAATCTCTTCTGAAACCTCTGTTGAAGGAAAACTGCCAGTGCTATGCGTAGGGTCCCCCCTTCTGATATTTTATATGGCACTTGCAAGTATATTTGCCCCTGGCTCCCCTTTTTTTTGATTTGCACTCCAGTCTGTCTGTGCCTTGCTACTCCCTGAGCCTCTCTCCCTTATACCCCCCCATCCTACTTATCTTCGACTATTCAGACCTCACCTTATGGATAATGCTGTACCTTCCCCCTTACCTCCTTCCTTTCCAATCGTATTATGCAGTTAACTGCTTGCACTTATGTAGATATGAAAAAAATCTGAATAATCTGACTGTACCTCATTATGATTACCCACTGTATTGTGTGAACTATTGTATAAATCTATAGTGTTTTCCTTTTATGTATACTATGTGTGTCCCCCCCAGGACCACCTTACAAATGAGTATCTCAATGCTGTATTTCCTGGTTAAAAATAAAATTGAATTGAAAAGATTTTCCATCTGGGTGGCAGCTAAGTGTTGTGACCCCTTGACATGCTCGGTACCACAGGTCATGGATTACCTGTTGCACCTGTCTGACTCTGGTCTAAGCTATTCCTCCCTCAAAGTCCACTTGTCGGCTGTTTCGGCCTACCACATCCTTGTGGATAGGAAAACCGTGGCTCAGTTGGAGGTCTCCAAAACCTTTCTGAAAGGAATCCTCCATTTGAAACCCCCTATCCGCAACCTCACCCCACCTTGGGATCAAAATTTTATTTTAGAAAAGCTTACACTCCTTCCCTTTGAACCGACTGTAAGCTGTGATATGCACTACATGTCATAGAAAGTGCTTTTTTTTGGTTGCCATTACTTCCGCTTGAAGAATTTCGGAGCTTCATGCCCTGTTTGTGTAAAGAGTCTTATTCGATTTTTTACAGGGACTGGGCAGTCATGCGTACAAATCTTAAGATCTTCCTGGACATAAGTCTCCACCACTCATTCACACTAATGGGATCTGCGCCGGAGGCACTAGGACCCAGCGGGAGCAAACTTTTTTGCTGGAGGGACGGCGCCAGAGATGGAGCCGCGAGGAGCGGCACCATGAGCCTCAGCTCGTGCGGTAATGCCTATCTCGACGTCGACCCTCCAACCGCCTCAGTTCCTTTTTTCCCGCCGTGCAGTGCGTTCAGTGACGATTTACGACGCCGTCATTGGGAGTCAAACTTCAAACTAGCAAGTATAGTTTTCAGTTTTGTTTTTTTGTAGTAATATCATGAATAAGTATCGCTTAAGTTTATTCTTATTTACAAAGAAGTCTCAGCCTACTTCATAGTTTCATAGTTAAATACGTGTTCAGTAGGTATTTCTACCTTTTACGAACACGCCATCCTTCATGGATGGAAACAGAATTTAAGGTCTCCTTTTTCTTTGTCAATATTTGATTTGAACATAGTTATAGTTTCTCTGTTGACTACACTGGATGATAAGTTATTCTAGAGATTAACAATCCTTTGAGAGAACCAATTATTTCTTTTTACAGTATTATTGGGTGTTCCTTTAAGTTTTTGTGTATGAGATCTGGTATTTTTGTTACTTATATTTCTATCTAAACCGATAGTTTCAAACATTAAGTCGTTATGGAAGGCTTTATAGGTTAGACATAAATCACCACGTAGTCGCCTATAGTTAAGAGAATAGAGATTTAAATCTTTTAATCTACTTTCGTAATCTAAATTTTGCAATCCATATATTTTCTTAGTTGTTTTTCTTTGAATATTTTCTATAAGTTTGTTTTTAATTAAGTAAGGTGATACTACTGAACTGCAGTATTCTAGATGGGGTCTTACTAAGCTTGAGTACAAAGGCAGTATAACTTTGGCCTCCCTGCTTTTAATATTTCTAAAATGCAGTTTAGAATTCTGTTTCTTTTTCAGCTGAAATTGTATGTTTGTTAAAACTAAAGTCGTTGGAAATTATAACTCCTAAGTCTTTTTCATAAGTAATTTGCTCCAAGTAAGTCTTATTGATCTTGTAAGGATAACAAGGATTATTTTCCCCAAGTGCATCACCTTGCATTTGGTCTCATTAAATAAAGACTTTTTCTATGGACCAATCTACTAGATGGTCCAGGTTTTTTTGCATTTCATTATTATCGTTTTGATCTTTTATTATACAACCTATTTTGCAGTCGTCAGCAAACTTTGCTAACCAGCAGGAATTATTAAGGGGACACATTGTAGAGATCAGAATGTTAAACAAGGTTGGGCCCAAAACAGACCCTTGGGGAACTCCACTTGTGACCTGGCCTGGATTAGATAAATAACCCTTAACAGACACTTGTTGGGTTCTGTTTAGTAACCAAGCTTGAATCCAGCCTATCATTTTAGAATCTAGTTTTAATTTGACTAATTGGATATTAATATCCCATGTGAGACCGAATCAAAAGCTTTTGAAAAGTCCAAAAATTACATCCACTGAGAATCCCTTATCCAATGCATTACTCACTGGTTCCAAAAAGTACAGTAAATTTGTTTGGCATGATCTGTTCTTTGTAAATCCATGTTGATGAATGTCCAATATGTTACTTTCGTCAAGATGATTAGTAATTCTACCCTTAAGTACTCTTTCTAGAAGTTTGCACATAACATCAGTTAAACTAATAGGTCTGTAATTTTGCTCAAGGTGTTTATTACCATTTTTAAAAATAGGAATAACTGTAGCTTTATTCCAATTTGTTACTGTTTTTTCTGTGTAGACTGACAAGTTAAATAACAAGGTTAATGGCCCAATTGATCTTTTAAATTTTTGATAAATAGTGGAGGGATACCATCGGGACCCAGGGAACTGCTATTTTTTAGTTTATCAATAGTTTCCTTAACCTCATCTTCTGTTATATATGGAAAATATGATGTTATAGTATGCTCTATTACTGGATTAGATGTATTTTTTTGAAAAATGTTTACAAAGTAATCATTCATTTTATTTGCTATTTCAACTTCATTAGTAATTAGTTGTTGGGATGCCTGTAATGGTCCTATGGTAGGACTGTTTTTTTTTTAAAGAACCAATATAGTTGTAAAAGGTTTTTTTGTTGTCTTTGACATTAACAGCTAATTTTAATTCTAGATTTTTTTTTCTTTTATAATGTTTTTACTTTTGTTTGATATTAGCTTGTATTTATTCCAATTTTCACTTGTTTTTTTGTTTTTATATTTCTTGTATAAACGGTGTTTCTTAGCTAAAATTTTCTTTATTTTATAATTCCACCATAAGGGGGCTCTTTTGTTTTTGATATATTTCTTTCTACTGGGGACCCAAAGTTTTATACAAGTGTTTATTTTTAACATAAATTTGTTGTAAACTAAGTTGATATCCTTATCTTTCAGGTCGTAAGCCCAGTTCCATTTAGATAAGTCTTGCTTGATTTTGTTCTAGTTTGCATTAATAAAATCTTTTACAGTAGTACAGCCAGATGTTGTTGAATGACGTAGATTCATTATTATATGGACCATGTTATGGTCACTGTTAACTAATGGTTGATCTATTGTGACTTTTTCTTCTCTATTGTCAATATTGGAAAATATCAGATCCAGAATGTTATTACCTCTAGTAGGAGAATTTACTAATTGCCTCATGTTGTTGATGCACATTAGATCTAAAAATGAGTTTTCCAAAATGGTATTTGCTTTTAAATTTATCCAGTCAATATTGGGAAGGTTAAAGTCACCCATTAATAAACAGTTTTGATCTAATATATTGTTTTCAATATTGTTTATGAATTCTAAGTTTTCTTTTGAGTTGAGATTTGGGCCCTATAACCTAAGCCTACCAAGACAGTATGTTCATGTGTGAGATTGATTTTGGTCCATATTATTTCACTTAATGTAGTTTCATTGTATTTAGTTGCACCATAGCTTTTGAATCTATTATGTATATATAGTGCAACACCTCCACCTCTGGTGTTAGTAATGATTTTTCGTATTTTGTGTATCCCTTATTTCAGTTCCCCAGTCCTCATTTCTAAACCAAGTCTCCGTCACTGCACATGTTGATTTTTTTTGCATGAATATGATCTTCTAGCTCATCGATTTTATTTAAGAGACTTCTTGCATTCAAGAGTAGTATGTTAAATTCAGTATTATTAAATTGAGAGTTTTACAAACTTTTATGATATTTTAGTTAGATAGTTTTAGGCTGGTGGGGTCTAATAGTATTTAGTTTTTCCAAATTCTTTGGACACTCCCCCTCATGGCTTAGTTTAAAATTTTTTCTATGTGGACCTGCATATGTTTTCCCAATAAGTTGTTCCCTCTTCTGCTAAGGTGTAGACCGTCATATGCAAATAGTTCTTCCTTCCTAGTAAACTCCTCCCAGTGTGTGATACATCCAAGTTCCTGTTTTAGACACCAATTTCTAAGCCAGTTATTAATGGTCTTTATTTTATTTTGCAGGTGTTCTGAGGCTTTGGGTATTGGGAGAATTTCTGAAAAGGTTATACCGCAATTTAGTTCAGTTAATTTATTTGTCATTGATACATAATCTTGTTTGATTTTGTGTATTGAGTCTCTAAATATATTGTTGGCTCCTGCATGGATTATAACATTTGAGTATGATGTCCTCTAACATTCTGGTAATGTCTCCTATTTTTGCACCTCTAAAAGAAGACACTGTTCTATTTTCTTTGTCAGGATTGCAAATTTGACGGTCTAGGAACTTCACCAAGGAGTCACCCAATATAAAAAGTTGGGTGGGTGGAGAACATGTGGCTTCGATTGTTTGAGTTTGATTTATATTAATTTCAGGATTTATTTGTTCTTGAGTTTGAATTTCCATATTACTATTGGGAGAAATTTCTAAAGTCCTATTATGTAGACAAGTCTCTATGTCATTATCTAAATTTAACATTGAATATTGATTTGATAATGGTAGTTCGAAGGCTTTTGCCCTTCTACCCTTTTTTGCAGCTCTTGTATTATTTACAGTTACCCAGTCGTCATCTAAGACAGGATTTTCGCTTTGTCTAGTTCTTTTTGTATTGGTTACTGGGAGGTCAGTTAATAGCCTAGTGTTTGTATTTTGAGAATGTAGGTCTACCCTAACTGAGGTTGTATTTGTCCGAAAGTTTATTAAATCATCTGTTGTAGTTTCTGCCAGGTATACACTATTTTCTATTGGCGCTTTGATTATTTGATCATTATTTTGTTGAAATCTATTCACCATACTTTTTTGACTTGATTCCAGTTTTTGAAGTCTTTCCCTGAATGCAAGTATTTCTAGCTGAAGTTCTTCATTAATTATACATTTCATACATTTATTGCTTGATTTTGGATCCAGAAATTCTGTGGTAAATGAATACATGGAACATATAGGACATTTAATACAAATTTCCCCGCTCTCAGATTTAATGAAGTCTGCCATAGTAGGTCGCTTAAAGTTATTTTTAGACTGGTACAACTTACTGTTTACTCAGTTTGTTGTCTGGATTGTTCAACAGTCCACTCTCCCACTCCGAACACGCCAAACATGCGCCGACGCGCGCGTTTAGCACGTTGCCCTGCTCGTTATGTTGTAAATATATGGGGTATAATGACCCGGAAGTGGTTCGTGAGGGTCACTAATGTTTTGAGCAAAAAGCTCACAATTTAAAGTGCAAACTGAGTAATAAACAGTTTCTTTGTCCCCAGAAGGTGTTTAGCCAGACAGAATGATAAAAAATAGTAAAAATGAGTCTGTAGTTCTCGGTGGGAGTTTGAGAACTGCAGTCTCCTTCCTGCTTCCTGTGCAGGGCTCCAAGAATCACACAGTTAAAACAAGAATTAAACAGCAGGCTTTTGCATTTAGTAAAACAAATGACTGAGTAATACACAGAAATGGTTTATATCAGGAAATTTTGCAGCAGAGCATCTAATTTGCAGCCGCCTTGTAAGCTCTCTTTTTAAGGAGAGTATATGACCTGAAGTGGTTCGTGAGGGTCACTAATGTTTTGAGGAAAAAGCTCACAATTTAAAGTGCAAACTGAGTAATAAACAGTTTCTTTGTCCCCAGAAGGTGTTTAGCCAGACAGAATGAAATAAAAATAGTAAAATGAGTCTGTAGTTCTCGGTGGGAGTTTGAGAACCACAGTCTCCTCTTCCTGCTTCCTGTGCAGGGCTCCAAGAATCACACAGTTAAAACAAGAATTAAACAGTAGGCTTTTGCATTTAGTAAAACAAATGACTGAGTAATACACAGAAAATGGTTTATATCAGGAAATTTTGCGGCAGAGCATCTAATTTTTTTCTACTTTGACGGAGTCGACCATGAGCAGGTCAGGTGACGGTAGGGAGACTTCGTGTGAAAGCTTTTCAGTCGCTCGGGCTGGGTCCGGTCCTTCTCCGGAAGGGGGGGTCTAACAACGGTCAGTCCAGTGCCCGAGGGGACGGGCGTCCCCTCAGAAGCATGAAAATAAGCGGTCGCATTCTCGCAACTGCTCGCCTCGAGCTCTTCAGCCCACAGGTCAAAAAGAGAAGGCATCACCGAGGTCGCCTCTGATATGTCTGCGTGTAGACGGTCGGTTATTGGGGCTAGTTGCCGGTCTCCTCCTTCGGAGTCGCTTGCTTCTGTTCCCGTAGCCAACATCTTCGACATCGGAGCCCTACCCCGCCCTCTGGTAGGTCTTCAGATGAGCAGTTTCATCAGTGGACCACTCTTATGGAGCAATGGATTCAGAGGTTGGTTCAGCTGCCTGACTCGGTCACTTGGGCCTTCGGGCTTCTTGGGAGACCAGGTAGGGCAGTTGAGCCTCCCTGGTCACGCGGCACCATCTTCAGTGCCGTCGACTCCTCGCTTAGGTGTTTCCCCCCCTCACATGGCTGCGGCGCAGGGGGCCACACCGATGCCTTTATCTCCTGCTCTTCCTCCTTCCTTCCCTCAAATCCTGTTTTTGGAGTCTTGGATGTTTTCGGGCGCCTCGCTATCGACGGCACGCCGCGGCGGCGCTCTTCGGCGCCGATCGTCTTTGGCGCCGCGTGGGCGTTGCAGCTCCTCAGCGCCTGTCTCGTGCCATGGCGCCGGCACCGCGCCTCCGCAGCGCCTGGGGTTCTTAGGCATCTTCCTCTTTTCAGGACTCCTCCTTTAACTCTCTTTTCCTTCATCTTTCCTCTGATTTTCACTCCTTTCCTGTCCATACTGTCCCTCCTGGACTGTCAGGAGATGACATTGAGCCTGACCTAGACCTTAGACCGGGTGATGAAGTGGATGAAACAGGATCTATTCCTGTTGCAGAGCCTGTGGTCGAGGGCCTGTCCTTTAAGTCTCTGCTGAAAAACTTGATTTCCACTCTTTCTCTCCAAACTACAGACATCGATCCGGGGAAATTGCTAAGACTCCAATACCTCCATGATCCGGAGATCCCTACGGATTTGACTTCTCCAGTTCAGCCCTCCTTTGAGATGCTGTCTCAGATGGTATGGAATAATCCTGCTCTCATCCCTTCGGTGGCTAAATCTATAGATAGGAAATACTCAGCCCCCAAGGATCGCACCCATTTTGGCGTCTCAAGCCTTTATGGATCCTATTGTAGTATTGTTAAGAGAATGATAAGGTCGTCCTTCCCTAAACTACTGCTAGTTCTACCTATTAACAAAGAATCTCAGAAGATAGAGATACTTTAGGTAACAGAGTCTTTGCTGCTTCTACCCTGGGTATGCATATTGCCAGGTACCAGGGCTATTTCTCTCAATATGAGTATGTCCTTTGGCACTCTCTCAAACAGATGGTTGAAGCTCTACCGGAATCAGATACAAAGCCAGAACTTCTTCAAACCATTACCAGGGGTATCGAATCTAACAACCAGCAGATTAAAGCAGCTATGGATGCTTTCGACACTGCTTCCCGAGCGGTGGCAGCTGGTATTTGTACTCGCGTCATTCCCTGGCTGCGCACTTCAGGCTTCACGAATGGCGCTTTGTAACAAGTAATGGTGTTGCCTTTTGATGGATGCGTATCTTTTACGACGCATCAAGTAGAACAGGGCTCTAGAAGCTACACAAAAGACTAGGTCAGCTATTAAGTTGGCTTGACCTCCTCCTGTCCCCTCTCGAGGGAGTGTTAATAAACGCCAGTTTCATAACCATCAGTCCTTTCGAGGCAGAGGAAGTTTTCATAAAAATCAAACTCCCCATCCTCAAAAGAAAATGCAACAGAAGGCGCAAGGGCCCAAAGCACCCAGCGCCACCTTATGAGTTGTTGGCCCAAGTCCCATCTCAACTGCCCGAGGTGGACTCTTCCTCAGCGGTGGGAGGTCGTCTGATGCACTTCTACAGTCAGTTGAAGTCCATAACCTCAGACAAATGGGTCCTCCGGATAATCCGAGAGGGGTATTCACTCAATCTTGTGGAGACCCTTCCGGATCGTCCACCCAAACGACAACCCAGGCTGTCAACCCTTCAATCAGACCTTCTCGCTGCCGAGATTCAGGACCTTCTGGACAACCGGGCAGTAGAAGTAGTGCCGCTGCATCACCGGAACACAGGGTTCTACTCCCATTACTTTCTGGTTCCAAAGAAAACTGGGGGCATGCGCCCCATTTTGGACCTCAGAAAATTAACAAATTTCTGCCCAAGGAGAAATTCAAAATGATTTCTCTAGGAACCTTGTTACCTTTGCTTCATCAGCACGACTGGCTAGCCTCCCTAGACACGCAGGATGCTTACCAGCACATTCCTATTCACCCAAAGCATCACAAATTCCTGAGGTTTGTGGCTCTGGGACAGCATTATCAATTTAGAGTCCTGCCTTTTGGGCTATCCTCGGCATGCGGGTTTTTACAAAGTGTTGTGCAGTTCTCGCAGCGCATCTCAGAAAGATCGGAATACAGGTGTTCCCTTATCTGGACGATTGGCTTCTGGCAAGTCCTTCCAGGCAGGGAACTCTGGACGCCGTAGACATGGCTTCACGCTTTCTCACGTCCATGGAGTCCTGCTAAACCTCAAAAATCGTGAGTTGCAGCCCTCCCAGAGGCTCCTTTTATAGGAACTCTTCTGACACCTCCTGTGTGAAGGCTTTTCTTCCAGAGACAGGAGGCGCTATCTCTTCAGATGGCCCGTCATATGGGAGAACAACTCTGTTCCAGCTCTCTCTGATGCAACGGATGCTAGGTCTCATGGCATCCTCGGTGTTCACTGTGCACCCTAGCACGCCTGCATGAGAACCTCTCAGTGGATGCTCAGTGCTCAGTGGTCCCCAACCACTCACCCGCATGATCCTCTCAGCATCAAGGTGACGGAACCTCTAAGAGGTCGCTCACCTGGTAGTATGAAGAACAATCTCCTAGAAAGGTGCCTTTGCTCCTCTGGATCATCAGATTTCTATTACCACAGGCAGCGTCCCTGATGGGGTGGGAGCTCACTGTCAGGCTCTCCACACTCAAGGTACGTGGACTCAGGTCGAGTCCCAGCTTCATAAATATCTTCAGAAATGAGAGCCGTCCTTTATGCGGTCCCAGGCGTTGAAGGACATTCTCGTCACAAGAACATTCTCCTTCAAACGGACAACAAAGCAGTGATGTATTACATCAACAAGCAGGCGTGCTCACTCTGACCCTTATGCAGGAATGATGAGTATGGAATGGTGCTTGGAGCACAAGGCTCTAATTCAAGCGGTCTAGCTGCCGGGAGTACAGAACGAACTGGCAGACCATCTCAGCAGAACAGAGACAGATCCTCACGAATGGTCTCTCGACTCAACCATAGTTCAGTCACTATTCAAAGAGTGGGGAACTCCAGACCTGGACCTTTTTGCATCCCCACGCAACACAAAACTGCCTCTCTTCTGCTCCAGAAATCCAGTGCCTGGCATTTTCTGTCAGGATGCGTTCAGGCTGCAGTGGACAAAACGCTTTCCAAACGCCTTTCCACCTCTTCCTCTAATTCAGAGGGTACTTCTCAAGTTCGAATCCCAGGGGACAAAATGATCCTCATTGCTCCCTTCTGGCCTCGACAGATGTGGTTTCCACTACTCAATAATATGTCGGCAGCTCCGCCGAAACCACTCCCCCTTCAGACGAACCTCTTGACTCAGGGGCCTGTTGTTCATCCCAACCTGAGGTCGCTTCACCTTCACGCTTGGCTCCTGAAGAGGTAGAAGTGAACAGGTTCAATGTCTACGTGAGGTTTCTGATATTCTTCTGGCTGCACGGAAGCCAGCCAGTAGGAAGACTTACACAGCCAAATGGAAGCGTTTTTCATTCTGGTGTGCAAAATCCTCTTTAAATCCCTTTTCCTGCCCACCAGATAAAATTTTAGAGTACCTCTTAGACCTCTCAAATTCAGGTCTGCAGTACTCTACTGTCAAAGTTCACCTTTGTGCCATTTCAGCTTATCATGAGCCGGTACTTTCCTTGTCACTGGCTCAGTTACCTGTGGTTAGGAGATTTCTTAAGGGAATTCTGCATACCAGACCTCCTACAAGACATCCAGTCGCAGCCTGGGACATTAATCGTGTGCTGGACATGCTCACTCGAAAACCTTTCGAACCTCTAGCTACCTGTGAGCTAAAGTTTCTCACCTGGAAAACGGCCTTCCTGGTGGCCATTACCTCAGCCTGCAGGGTCTCTGAGATGCATGCCTTGGTCACAGACCCTCTGTATACTGTGTTCCATAAAGACAAGGTAGTCCTTAGAACCCATCCTAAATTTCTTCCTAAGGTTGTTTCGGAATTCCATCTAAACCAACCTTTGGTTCTTCCCTCTTACTTTGCGGACTTCCAAAATGAAGAATGATCTCTTCATTCCTTGGACGTTAAGAGAGCTTTGCGTTTCTATCTAGATAGAACAAAAGACTTTCGCAAAGCTCAACAACTGTTTGTTTCCTTCAGCGAGGCCCGGCTGGGTCAACCTGTCACTATCAGATGTATCTCAGCATGGCTAGTGTCATGCCTTCGCCACTGCTATTCCATGGCACAGGTTAAGTTGGAGGGCAGAGTTTACGCTCACTCTACTAGAGCAGTCACGGCATCTCTGGCGGAAATCTGCAACATGCCCATTGCAGATATTTGCAACGTGGCTACCTGGAGCTCAGTGCATACTTTCGTTAAACACTATGCACTGGATGTCCATGCCAGACGACATTCTTCCTTTGGCAGAACCATCCGTAATGGACTTCTGTCCAAAAAATTGTGAGCTCTTGGTCTCTCCTGCCACCCTCTCGGGGGAATATTAGCTTGGTACTCTCTCATTAGTGTGACTGAGTGGTGAGACTTACAGTATGTCAGGAAGATATAGAAAATTACGTCCTACGTAATTCTTGATCTTCTTGGAAGAGTCTCCACCACTCATTCACAATCCCCCCCCTCATCCCCCGAGCTCACCTCTGTTGTTGGTCTTCACTCCCTCAAATCCTTAGGCTGTGAAGACTTCTTTGTTGACCCTTCTTATACAGGTCATCCGGAATATCTTATGTCCTGGTTTTTGGTTAGGCTATCCTTCTAGGTTAGTTACTGCACCTCCTCGGAAAAAAAGGTACTGAGGCGGTTGGAGGGTCGATGCCGAGATAGTCATTACCGCACGAGCTGAGGCTCGCGGTGCTGCTCCTCGCGGCTCCATCTCTGGGGCCGGCCCTCCAGCAAAAAAGTTTGCTCCCGCTGGGTCCTAGTGCCTCCAGCGCAGATCCCATTAGTGTGAATGAGTGGTGGAGACTCGTCCAAGAAGATCAAGAATTACGGTAGGTATGTAATTTTCATATTTTACTTCGAGAAACAGCTCTTGCAGCAGGTTACACCATTAGGACTAAAGCCGGCAGGCGCCAGGACCCCACGGAAATTTTCTAACTAGCAGTATCCGGCAGGGACCTCCCCCAACGTCAGGCATCATAACCAGTTATTTTCCCGCCGTCGACTTGCCAGCATCTGCCTCACGGACGCCTCATTAGCGAACGACGACTAGAACTTCTCCAGCTAAATTTTTTGCTTACTAAATGTCGGCATCTCCTACTTCTTCCACAGAAGGACTGCCCTCCAAGTGTGCCTGTGGCAGAAAGATTCCTTTCAAGGGTCTCCATTCAGCCTGTCCGCGGTGCCTAGGCCTGGAGCATGACTCCAAGGCCAGCTCCTTTTGTCAGCA
Source organism: Neoceratodus forsteri (assembly GCA_016271365.2). Lineage (NCBI taxonomy): Eukaryota > Metazoa > Chordata > Ceratodontiformes > Ceratodontidae > Neoceratodus > Neoceratodus forsteri. Next base: position 1,524,705,930 of record CM028130.1, on the reverse strand, counting down.
ATTTAACAGCCGAACCAGGATCCGCCATCAAAAGGCACTCCAGGGGTTCCTGTTAGAGGAAAAATTAAAAACGATCAAAAAAGACCCTGCTTCCAGAGGTGAGTCAGCCTCCAAGTTCCATAAACATTGGGAGAAGGCCAGGTCCAGATCCCCAAACTGGGTCTCGGACTTGCGCACCAGCTCTGGCTCCACGCACTCAGACCACTCGCCCTCCAGGGCTCACTCTCAGCCTCCACCCATTAAGGTTAGATCCTCAGGCGGTCTTTCGGCTTCTCTCCACCCGGTCAAGACTTCCAGGACTTCGGACCCTTCTCCAACGCCCTCCCGGGCCTCAGCGAAGTCATCCGACCGTCATAGGTCCAAATCCTCTTCAAAGTCGGCTTCTACTTCCTCGGACAGACACTGGGAACCCGACGCCAGATCAGTCTCCCAGCCTCCCAGGGGACCCGATTCCCCCTCCCAGGAAGACCAAGGACCTGACATCCCTCAAGCGGACGACGGAACCGAAGCGGGCTGTCGATCCTTCACCGGTCAAACGCCCGTCAGACCAGACGTCCCTCAAGCACCCGACGTCAGTCAAGCGACCTTCGGAGCCAACGACTGCCCTCCCTTCACCGGTCGATACTGGTTACCGGGGTTCATCGGAGGAGGATTTGATGTTGCCTGACGACCAGGCAGGCAACACTGTTCGCCCGAACTGGCGATGACCTCGGACCCAACGCCTGATACCGGTGACAGGCCAACCCCGATACCAGGCCCATCATCCAGTATGAATATATTCAGGAAGTCAAAGATCTCTTCACATTTTGGTGCGACACTATCAAAAAGGATGTGGTCCCAATAAAGCCTCCTCCTCCTCCAGCCCAGGCTCCAGACGGTAGACCCCCTGACCCCCAAGGAGCCTACACCACCTCCTAGGGGTAGATCCAGAGACAGGAGAAGGCCCCCTTTACATTCTCCCTCGGGGTCCCCCGGGACCAAGCGACCCAGAGGAAGAAGGCCCAGTCCGCAGGGGGATGACTCTAGACCTTACTCAGATACTTCCAGGTCTCATTCTCCCATTAGTATTCCGTCACTAGCCCCACAAGACCTCCCCAGGTCACCTCCAGATGATCCCTCTTTTGCTGAAATCATGCGACACATCCAGGAGAATATGGGATGGGAAACAGAAGATGTAGGCCCCGAACAACAGCGCCTAGCTAGATATCTTCGGCAGAGAGATCCTAAGCCTGTGGTGGCGCCACCCTCGGTTGATACCTTTTTGGATGTGACCAAGGCCACGTGGAAACATCCACATTCCACCCCTGCTGTGCCGAAGAAGGCTGACCGCCTATACAGGGCACCTTTGGAGGACCCGTAGTTTGTGCACCAACCCCTGGCCAATTAACTGGTCATCACGACCGGTCTCAGCGGCTGCAGCATTTGAGCACCCAGCCACCGGACCTGGAATCCAAGCAATTGGATTCTCTGGGGAGGCGTATTTATGTGGCTGCTACATGCTCTATCAGGTCACTGAACTACCTGACATACATGGTTCAGTTTCAGAATGCCCTATGGGAACAGGGCCAGGACTTGACTAAAGTCCTTCCAGATGGCAAGCAGAAGGAGAAACTCTTGAACCTTCCTCACACAGTCAGATGTGGGACCCAAGTTTTGAGAGATGCCTATGACTCGACGGACTCTGCGGCCAGGGGAGCAGCCTGGGCGTCTGTCTCCCGGAGACACTCGCTGTGTCTCGGTTACTCGGACGTCCAGAAAGTGTCCTGGACGTCCCCTACAACGGAGATGTCCTGTTTGGTGAAGAATCCGGAAAGGTACTCACCAAGTTACAGGACGCCGGGAAGGCAGTGAGGACTGTACAGGCCATGAACAGGCGCAAGACTGGTTCCTTTCATAGGAACCAAAATCGCTTTCATGGCCAGCAACAACAGCCACAGCCACGTTCTGGCCAGCAGCAAAGGGGCAACTTCAACCGGAAGGCTCAGTCTAAGTCTTCCCCAGGCCAAGGTCAGAGATACACTAAACCGACTCAGCCTGCGGGAGGCAACGCCGCCACAGCATGACTCCTTCCCGGCCCCGGCCCTCCTCTGGATCAATGGGAAGAAAAGGTCGGGGGTCGCATCTCCCGCCACCTTTCAGAGTGGCAGACGATAACCGCCGACCTGTGGGTCCTACAGTTGGTAAAGAGAGAACACTCTATAGAATTCCTTGACCACCCACCTTCAAGGTCTCCCCTGCTTTCCCGTTACTCGGGACAGCACTCCCTGCTCATTCAGCAGGAGGTGCTAGCGCTTCTGGACAAAGAAGCCATAGAGCACATACCATGGAACCAGAGAGGCGCAGGGATATTATTCCCACTTCTTTCTGGTTCCCAAAAAGAAGGGGACCTCGGTCCGATCCTGGACCTCAGCGACTGCAGTGCTTTGGTGCGTTACAAATGCTTCCGCATGGTGACTCTTCCAGGGCTAATTCCCATGCTCAAGCAGGGTGCCTTCTTAGCATCACTGGATATGCAGGATGCCTACCTGCATATCCCAATAGCTTGGGCACACAGAAAATTCTTGCGCTTCGGGTTTCTGGGTTGCCATTATCAGTTCCGAGCCCTCCCCTTCGGGCTGTCCTCGGCACCTCAAGTATTCATGAAGTGCATAGCAGTCGTGGCAGCAGCTCTCAGGAGACAAGGCCACTACATGTTCCCCTACCTGGATGACTTGCTCCTCATGGCCCCCTCTCGAGAGGCCCCGATGTCCGTGATTCATTGTATTCGTTCCCTCTTTGGGTCATTGGGCATCACCATCAATCGGGAGAAGTCGCACCTGGTTCTGTCTCAGAGACTGCAGTTCATAGGTGCAGTCCTGGACACCGTCCAAGGGAAAGCCTTTTTGCCCCAGGTCAGAGCGGAGCACATCAGATCCCTCATAGGGGATATCTTGGCGAAGAAGACTGTTCCAGTGAGATTGGTCCTTTGCCTGCTCGGACACATGGCTGCGGCCATTAAAACAGTCCCTTTAGTCCGTCTCCACATGAGGGTGACCCAGTGGATGTTATGGATGCAGTGGGATCAGAAGCAAGACCATCTGCAGCATCCAATCAGGATCACAAACACCGTCATCCGGGATTGGCAATGGTGGCTCATACCAGATCACCTTTCGTTGGGAGTCCCCTTCGTTGCACCGTCTCCGGTTGTGACACTCTCCACAGATGCTTCGGGGTCTGGGTGGGGAGCACACCTCAACGGTGTCAGGTCTCAGGGTTTGTGGATGACCCAGGAAGCTCACCTTCACATAAACATTTTGGAGATGAAAGCAGTCCTTTATGCCTTGCAGGCCTTCCAACGTGCTGCAAACAGACAGTACCGCGGTGATGTACTACCTCAACAAACACGGAAGCACTCATTCCTACCCTCATTGCAGGGAGGCCATGAGGGTGTAGGATTGGGTACTTCAACACGGTGCAAACCTTATTGCTGTACATGTTCCAGGAGTGGACAATGTTATCGCAGACAGTCAGAGCCGCTCTCAGGCCAGAGTCCACAAATGGGAACTACTTCAAGAGGTTGTAGAGGATCTGTTTTGCAGATGGGGGACACCAGAATTAGACCTTTTTGCGTCCCCATCCAACGAAAAACTGCCCAATTTCTGCTCACTAGATCCAGTGCCTGGTGTTTTCTGGCGAGACGCTTTGTCCCTCTTCTGGGCAGGCAGGTTCCTCTATGCATTTCCTCCCTTCCCGTTGATCCAGAGGGTTCTTCTGAAACTCCTCAGAGAGCAGGCGATGCTGATCTTAATCGCGCCCTTTTGGCCCAGGCAGATTTGGTTCCCTCTGCTGTACCAACTTTCTCAGGAACCGCCGGTGCCTCTTCACTCAGCTCTCACTTACTGTCCCAGGAGGCAGGATCCTTGGTTCATCCAGACCTACGCGCTCTGAACCTGCATGCCTGGCTCCTAGGGATATAGCAGTCATGTGTTACGGGGTCTCACAAGAGGTAGCAGATGTTCTAGCGGGTGCCAGAAAACCAGCCACTCATGCCACATATGCCATGAAATGGCGTAGATTTTGTCTCTGGGCTCAAGCACAGGGACTTTCCCCACTGGATTGTCCTGAGGTTCAGTATTAGACTACCTCCTGTCCCTATTTCAGGCAGGCTTGACCTGCTCCTCGATAAAAGTACACCTCTGTGCCATCTCGGCCTATCACACACCTATCGGCCTACGGTCCATATCCCAGTTGGAAACCGCTCGTGCCTTTTTGAGAGGCGTTCTCCACCTTAGGCCTCCGATTAAGGATCCCATTCCGCCTTGGGACCTACCTTTCATCCTGGAGCAGCTTATGCTGCCTCCTTTTGAACCAGTCGTGGATTGCGAGCTACGTCTTCTTGCATGAAAGACATTATCTTTAGTTGCTGTTACTTCTGCCAGAAGTATTTCTGACCTCCACGCACTCATGTGCAAAGAACCTTATTTGGTTTTTCACCAGGATAGGGTGTCCCTAAGGACAAATCCAAAATTTCTGCTTAAGGTGGTCTCAGCCCTTACTCTTAACCAGGATATCGACCTACCAGTGTACTTTCCAAAGCACTCCAATAGAGGAGAGGCCTTGCTGCACACTTTTTTTTTTCCTTCAAATATCATCTTTATTAAAAAACCTTTTTGAGATTTGACAGTCACATTGCATCTGATTTTAAAACATTATTTATACAGAAGTATAGGTCAAGAGGTTCTTATTCCATACAGTTATCATAATGACTTTGTCACGACTAAGGTATACAACCTTATGTCTGAATCCAGTCAATTTTGGCTAAATATCGACCTACCTCTCTATATAATCTTCTCCCCACCCTCCACTCACCCTATCAGGACTTAGCATATTATAGTAATGGCTTACTAATTTGAGGCTTGGGCCTAGAGCCCGATATAACTGGTCTGAGCCGGCAGGCAAGTAATGTAGAGTGCTAAGGCACAAAGTGTGGATCTTTAGTCATAATACGTAAAATCCTTCTCCACTTCAAGGAGCATAGTTCTGCTTTATCATTTAGATTATAAGTTATTCTTTCAGATCTATATAAAAGATTTACTATCTCTCTCCAGTCCGAAATGGTGGGTACCAACACTGTGAGCCAGCGTTTAGTGATGGCTTTCTTCGCTGCTAGGAGGGAGATGCTCAATAGATACTGGGAGTGGGGGTCTCGCAGTTCGCGAGGGAAGAGATGTAGGATAAAGAATTCACCACTGTAAGGAAGCCTGACTCCGAAGAGATCCTCTAACTCGTCAAGTAAGGCCCGCAAAAAGGGCTGCAACTTTGGACAGGACCATAGAACATGAGAGTGATGGGCATTGGCCCCGCCACATAGTCGCCAGCAGGCTGCAGAGCCTGAAGCGCAGTAATGTGAAGTTATTACTGGGGGTTCAGAAGAATCTTAATAGTTGCCACAACAATAACCTCCAAGAATGAGAGTAAGTGATTCTCGATGTTGTGCTGCAGATTGTTTCCCACTGCTTTGGTGAAATTTGGGATCCCAATTCCTTGTTCCATTTCTCCCTTAACCCCGATGTGTTTCCACCAGCTGTTTCCATCAGAGACTTATATAGGGTGGAGACAGGGTGTGATCATCTCTGGGATTTTAATGTTTGTTGAAACAGCTGAATCACCTGGGGATGTACCTCAGGGGAGCGGACACTAAGAGGGAGGGAATCGAAATAGTGTTGAAGTTGTAAATACTGAAAAAAATCTGATTGGCCGAGATGAAATTCTGGGCTGATCCCCCCAAATTCTTTAAAAAAGGGTCCTGTCTGTAGTTGTGAGAGCTTTGAAAGATGGATATGCCTCCAGTTACGAAACGTATGGTCAGAGACAGCTTGGGGGAAATCTTCCAATAAATCTATTGGGCAAAGCATGACCAGAAAGGGAGTAATCCCTAGGGCTTTACGTATTAAGTACCACACCTGGATTTGGTATATGGTCCAGGGGCTTAGAGTCAGCTGGTCGAGCGGAGGTGGATTTTTATAAAGTATTAGTCTTTGGTATTCTCGATGAGGGAGAACACACTCTTCGATTTCCCTCCACCGGGCCAGAGACACTCCAATCAGGCATTGTATAATAAAGGACAGATGGGAAGCCCAGTAATAAAATTTAAGGTTGGGGAGAGCCAATCTGCCCTGCGATTTAGGGAGATAGAGAGTCTTCATCTTAGTTCTGGGGCACCTTCCTTCCCAAATAAACTTTGTAACCGCCTTATTCCAGACCTTAGAAAAGTTATTCGGTAAATTAAGAGAAACATTCTGAAACAGGTAAAGGGCACTTGGGAGAATCACCATCCGGTCCACTTCAATACACTGAATCATATTCAGTGGAAGAATATTCCACCTTTCTAGATCTTGCTTCATCTGAGACATAAAGGGGTGATAATTATTATTCAGGGCGTCATCAGCTTTTTGAGACAGATGTATTCCTAAATATTTCAGCGTAGAGAGTCCGCAACGAAAAGGGTAGCTTTCCTTTAGTGACTCAGGGGGGACAAAGTGAAAGGTAAGGGCATCTGTCTTACTAGTGTTCAGCCTATAGCCCGAGTGTGATCCAAATTCCTCCAAAAGCTGAAAGACTGAGGGGATAGACTGTACAGGTTTGGTGAGGAATAGTAGGACGTCGTCCACGTAGAGAGCTACATGGTGCTCTGTCCCTTCTATACTCACTCCCGAAATCCCCAGTGATGCTCTGATTGCCTGGGCCAAAGGCTCTATAAAAATGGCAAAGAGACCAGGAAATAAGGGGCAGCCCTGACGTGTACCCCTGGAAAGGGGGAAATATTCAGAGTGGTGGCCAGAAATTTTAACACATGCCTGTGGGGAAGAGTAAATTTTTCGCAGAATGGCTATAAAGGGGGATGGGAAACGCATCGCCGACATTGTGGCAAAAAGAAATGGCCACAATACCCGATCAAAGGCCTTCTCAGCATCTAGGCCGAGAAGGACTGATGAATCTTCCCGGGATTGCAATTCATGTACCAGGTATAGGGCTCTATGGGTGTTGTCCAAGGTTGATCTTTGCTGCACACTCTCGATGTGCATAGGTGTCTAAGATTCTACCTGACCAGAACCAGACAACACCGTAAATCTAATCAGCTTTTTGTCTCCTTCACCAATAGGATGCTGGGTGCTCCGGTCTCTAAGCAGTCCCTTTCTAGATGGCTCATTCATTGTATCACGTTCTGTTACCAGAAGCATAATGAATCCCTACCGGGCTCGATTAAGGGACATTCCACAAGGGGAGCGGCTGCCTGTAGCACTGTGCACACCTTTATTTTTTTTAATTTTTATTTTTATTTTATTCACAATTCGGATTTACAACCTTTGAGTCAAAGACTCATTTACAAAGACACCTCGTCACAGGGAGGGGAGACGACATATTTGTGAAGCAAGACAGTGGAGAACAATACAGGTGAGTTACAAAAACAGCATACAATGCAAGGCATTTCAGTAAACAATATAGGTGAGATACAGAAGAGCATACAAAACTAAGCAATTTCAGTGACACAGTGGAGCACGCAGGTTACAGTGCGTGGCATACAGACTACAAGAAGCTATTCTAAGTAAACTAGTACATATGTAATACTATGAGACTAGGAGTACTAGGTGGTGTTTACTGGGGGGGACTATGTTTGGAGATTGGTTTAGAACGGAGCTCTGGGAAGACCCTATAATGGGCATTTACAGCTCCGAGTGTTAGTGAGGTGTTTGCGTAGGGCGATTTTGAAGGAGCCGATTTTGGAGATGTTAGTAATGTGCGTGGGGAGGGAGTTATACCAGGAAGGTGCTCTGTAGTGGAAAGACCTTTGGGCGGACTGAGGTCCTAGCTCTCGGCACTTGGAAGGTGGCTTTGTTGTATTTTTGGATGACGATCGAATGGGAGGCCCGGTGAAGGGATGTGGTGACTCCTGGGGGGTGGGGAGCCCAAGTAGAGTCTTTTTTGCCAGTATACAGGTGTGGTATTGTAGGCATTCTTCAAAAGTGAACAGGTTCGAGGTGGAGTAGAGCTGGCATGTGTGAATTCTGCTGAAGGCACCAGTCAAGAGCCTGCAGACTTTTTTGATAGAGGTCTGGACTTTGGTGAGGGCAGTGGGGTCAGCAGCTGCATAGGTAGGGAGTCCATAATCAGCCAAAGACAGGATGGAGGAAGTGATAGCCAGCTGTAGGGCAAACTCAGGGAGGCAGTCTTTGTGGCGGTAGAGGAGTCCAATCTGGGCATTCATAGCAGAGGACAGAGTGTTAAGATGGGCATGGAAGGTGATGCCCAGGTATTTGTATGTTGATACCTATTCAAGGGGGTGTAGGGTGCTTGGGATGATGCGAAGGGGAGCATTTCTGGAGTTACTTTGGCGGTGTGCAAAAATCATAGATTTTGTCATCTTGAGGTTCAGAACCAGACGATGGTTGAGGAACCACTTTTCAGCTTGGCTGAAGGTGAGTTGCAAGGAGCTCTGGAGTGCGAGTGGGTCGGGGTGTGAGGCGACGAGGACTGTGTCGTCGTGTATAGAAGCATTTTGCCGGAGCAGGAGCTGGGGAGGGTGTTTAGAAAGAGAGTGAACAATGTGGGGCCCAGGATGGAGCCTTGAGGGACTCCAGAACGTACAGGTAGGGCAGTTGATAGGATATCAACTATTTTGACCCTTTGGGATCTGTCACGGAGGTAGCTGGAGAACCAGGCCAGATGAGAAACCAAGCTGACGGAGGGAGTCAAGCAATAGTGGGTGACACACAGTGTCAGAGGCCTTGGATAGGTCAATGAACACTGCCCTGGCGATCTCCCCAGCATCAAGTGCAGAGTGTATTTGGTGGGAGAACTCCAATAGGGCTGTAGTGGTGCTGTGACCAGGGCGGAAGCCATGCTGCTCTGGGCATAGTATGTTGTGCTTGGATAGATAATCCACTAGTTGGGTGGATACTATTTTCTCAGGGCTTTTGGGGGGTGAAGATAGGTCTTTGGTTGTTTGGTAATCGTGGTCTCCATTTATGGATGGGGTAATTTCAGACAATTTCCATGCACTCGGAATTGGCGTGTATGGGATCGGTTAAGAAGGTCAGTAAGGGGGCTAACATGGCGTCAAGTGTTAGGCGGAGAATCCTGGAATCAGGGGGTCACAACTAGGGTTGCAGGAGGAGACGGCTTTTAGGCGGAGTTGCTTGGCGTCACAGGGAGAGATGGTCCGGAAGAGAAATGGGGGTCGAGAAATAGCAGGGCAGTTGGATGCATGGATAGGATCGAAGAAGTGGGCAGGAAGGACTGCATTTAGGTCAGAAAATGATGTATTGAGGCAGTCAGCAACACGTGGTAGGTCAGTATTAATTGAGCCATTAATAACCATCTGAGGAGGGGGGAGAGCGGGTTTTCCCATTAAGCTCCTTTATGTTATCTCAGAAAGCTTGGGCAGAGCCCCAGGATGAGGTCAAGGCGGTTTGATAGTATCTAACCTTGGCTTGCCTTAAGGCCCAGGTGCATTGGTTGTGAGCAGCATTATAGGCTTGTCTGTCAGCTGTCCTGACGGATTCAACAGCAATATGCCACAGGTTATCCCGCTGCTTCAGTTGCTGGATCAGTGAGGAGGAAATCCAGGCAGCATTGTTTCTCTTGGAGTGGGTGCTGGTGACAGGGGCAAAGATGTCACAGGCCTTGCAGAAGGCTGTGGTGAGGAAGGCTAGAGCAGTATCTATATCCCTTGTGAGGGAGATTGGAGACCAGTCGAGCTGGGCTAGGTACTGCTTTAGTTTATTAAGGCCCCCGGGGCGAAAGCAGCGACAGGGGATGGCTTTGTACGCAGGATTGAGTGTGGGGGAGGGCCAGAAGCAGAGAATTGGTGAGTGGTCGCTAAGGGAGTTGGCTAGGACGTTAATAGACTTAATTTTGTGGGGGCGGTTGGAAAGCACTATATCAAGGAGGGAGCTGGACCCACTTGATTGGTTAAATCTGGTGGGATGAGTGACTAACTGAGATAGGTCAAGGGCTGTGAAGTTATCCTTAATGTGTGTTGTAGTGGAGCGAAGCCAGTTGATGTTGAGGTCACCTAGGATGAGCTGTTTAGCTTTGTGTGGCAGGGTAGAGAGATAGTCAGTGAGAGAGTGGATAGCTAGACTTTGTGCCCGTGGGGGCTGACCCACACACTACATGTGTTTATTGTCTGGGGTTGACCACCTCAATTCAGACTGCCAGATTGGTAAAAATTTCCCTGCAGCCACCCTGGATAAGAGAGTGGGCAGGCTCAGGGAACCAGAGGCCAAAAAGTCCGCTGACCCGATGGCCAGCCGGTTCAGTGCCAACCGAACCGGAGGGGTGCCCTCTGACCAGGGCGAGACTTCCTCGGGCAAACGTAAAGCTGGCTCTGAGGAGCCAGTTCCAGCTAAGAAAACTAAAAAATCAGCAGGTAGGGAGTCCAAAATTCCTTCCCCAACTGCTGCAGAAATAGCAAAAGCTATACAAATTGTACAGTCACTTTCTCCGGTTCCATCCGAACCGCCTCTGTCTGGTAAAAGGTTGGTTCGGCCGGTTCCACCGGTTCAAGAATATGATATTGGAGATTTTTATGAACCAGAGGAGGGGGAGGAGGATTATGAACAGTGTGAATGTGACTTTGAGAGTCTGGATGTGCCCATTGAACCGGACATCTCCCCAGACTGATCCTTAGAATCTCCCCCTATGCTTTCTGAGTCCCCTTCTCATTTTTTGTTTTATAAAAAGGTTGCTGAATCCCTCCAGCTCCCATTGGAGGAAGCTGTGGATGAGCAAGAGGAACCTGATTTTGTAGAAAGGATGGATATTCCAGAGTCTAGGAGATTGTCTATTCCCTTGCATAATTCATTTAGGAAACAAACAATAAAAATTTTAAAAGCTCCTAATTCTGTGCCTCCTGTGGACAAAAAGATGGACAGGAGGTACACTCTGTCAGGTCCTGATACAGAATTCCTTTCACAGCATTGCAGTCATGTTGGTGTGGTTCAGGCTGCAGCCTGTGATAAAGTAATATTCCTTGGCTTACATCCTCCTGACAAGGATTCCAGGAGGATTGATGCCATGGAAAAAAAAAACAATACATGGCAGCGTCCTTGGGACTCAGGCAAGCAAATTACATGGCTTATGTAGCAAGGTTTCAAAATCTAGATGGGACACTGTCATGGCTTTGGCCAAACAGGCCTCTGGCCAGCTTGCTAATGAGCTGGAGCAGGTGGCTGCTGATGGCATTGAGGCATCCAATGCTGCTGTGGATTTTAATGATGTATCCTCTAGAGTCATGGCTACATCTGTAGCTTTTACATGAGTTGGCCTGGCTCAGGTGTACTAGCTTGTCACAGATACCCAGACTAAGGCTATGGACTTTCCTGTGGTAGGGAATTCTCTGTTTGGGGAGCAGACAGAGAATTATATGAAGGAAATGGATGAATATAGGACTACCTATAAGAGTGCTCAGGCCAAGGAGGCGGCCAGCCACTCTTGAGGCAGACCCCAGGGGTAGGGGTAGGCCTTTTCACAGGCCTTTACCAAACCCAGGCCTCCTGCTTATGTTCAGAGGGGTTCTTCAGGAGAGGCAGGCGGGTGTGAGCAGGCCTGCTCCCCCCTCAGCCTAAAGCACCTGCCAAACAGGCACCCTGTTGGGGTGCCCAGGGCCGATTCTCCTTTACCTGTAGAGGGCAGGTTGGCTTACTTCGTTCGGAACTGGGAGTCTCTAACTTCAGACAAGTGGGTCCTGGAAGTAGTAGGTCAGGGTCTGGTTCTCAGCTTCAAAAAATTTCCAAAGATGAGAATCAGATCTTTCCACCTGCAAACCCTTTAGAGACCTTTTCTTTAGAAACAGAAGTCTCATCCCTCCTGGCTCTCAGAGCTGTAGAAAGGTTTCTCCCTACATCAGGGCTAGGGTCTGTACTCCAGATATTTCTTACCCCCAAAAGACAGGAGAATGGCGCTCATTTTAGACCTGAGGTATCTGAACAAGCACCTTTTGAAACCAAAGTTCAAAATGGTAACTCTGGCAATGATTTTACCTTTCTAGGCCAGGGACTGGCTAGCCTCCCTGGACCTCAAGGATGCCTATTTTCATGTCCTAATCAGAAGCTCCCACGAAAGTACCTCAGATTCGAACTGCCCTCAGGTCACTACCAGTTCAGAGCAATGCCTTGACCTCTCCTCTGCCTCAGGGTATTCACAAAATGTCTGGCAGTAGCAGTTGCTCATTTAAGAAGGCAAAGGATTGCTGTCTTTCCCTACCTGGACTGGCTGGTTGTAGGCCAGTCCCCAGAACAGGTCAGATCTCACCTGCAAGTTACCCAGCAGCTGCTCACCTCTGGGCTTATTGCTCAATCTTCCAAAGTCAGTTCTGGAACCTGTTCAGGTGCTCACCTTCATAGGTGCAGAATTGGACTCAAGCAGGCCAGAGCCTTCCTACCCTTAGAGAGGGTAAGGAACCTGGTGGCTCTGGCCTCCTCCTTCACTCTGCAGGTCTCTCGACCAGCAAGATACTTCTTGCAGCTCCTGGGGCACATGGCTGCGTCCACAGCTGTAGTGCAAGGAGCAAGATTTCAGATGAGGGACATTCAGTTTCACTGAGAGCCTTTTTGTCTCAGAAGAGACCCCTTTCAAGTTGGTCCCAGTGACTCGAACCCTAATCCAGGCCCTCCAGTGGTGGCAGGATCAGAGCAATTTAAGGCTGGGGTCCCTTTCATTCCTCTGTCTCACTCCTTGACCCTCACTACGGATGCATCCCTCCTGGGGTGGGGAGCCCACATGGGCGACCTCTCCACTCAGGGAGTGTGGTCCCCTCAGGAATCTCTGCTCCACATCAATTTGCTGGAGCTCAGAGCTGTCTTTCTAGCACTTCAAGTGTTTTCTGTGTCTGTTCAGAACAAAGTGGTACAAGTCAGAACAGACAACACCACAACAATGTGGTACATCAACAAGCAAGGGGGCACTCAGTCTTCGGCCTTGTGCACCGAGGCAATGAAGTTGTGGTCTCTGGCCTATTCCCTGAACACTTCCCGCGATAGCAGTTCACCTTCCAGGAAAGGACAATGTTCTGGCAGATGCTCTCAGCAGGATTTCCCAGGGCCATCACGATGGTCTCTGGATCCTCAAATACTGGGGATAGTTTCTGCCAGATGGGGCACCCTCAGATAGATCTTTTGCAGCCCCAGACAATCACCAACTTCCACTGTTCTGTTGCAGGCCCCAGTGTTGGGCTTAGTCCCCTGGATGCCTTTCTCCTAGATTGGGAAGGAAGTTTCTTCGCTTTCCCCCTTCCCTCTCCTATTCAAGGTGCTAGTCAAAATCAGATCCCAGCCTTGCAGGGTGATTCTGATTGCCCCAGATTGGGCCAGGCAGCCCTGGTACCCACTCCTTCTGTCCCTAGCAGTCCATCTTCCCCTGTGTCTCCCCAGGAATCACAACCTGTTAACCTGTGCCCAGGGGAGAGTTTGGTATCCGACCTCAAATCCCTCAACCTCAAGGCCCGGCTCTTGAGGAGCTAGAATTGCTGACCTACACCTTTCTCAAGGTGTTCTTGAAATCCTAAAGGCTTCTAGAAAGCCTTCCACTATAGCTACTTATAATTCTAAGTGGAAAAGTTTTTCCATCTGATTGTTCTGGGAAACATATTTCCCGGAATCTGCTGATTTGCCCATTGTTTTGGACTATATGGTCCATCTTAATTCTTTGGGCCTGAGACCAGCTACCTGAAAGTACATTTGGCAGCTGTCTCTGTTTTGTTTCAGCAGGAAAGCCCTCCTCTTTCCGCTCACCCTGTATTTTCCAAGTTTTTAAAGGATTACTTCATACTAATCCACCTTTTAGGATCCGCCCTGCCTGAATCTTAATGTTTGCATTGCTCAGTTAATGCAACCCCTTTTGAACCTCTGTCTTCTGCAGAGCTTAAGTATAACTTGGAAAACTGTTTTCCTAGTGGCTATCACTTCTGCCAGGCGCATAAGTGAGTTACAAACCTTGTCAGTAGAAACTGACTTTATTTCTTTCCACAAGGATAAGGTAGTCCTCAGGGACTAACAGGAAGTTTTGCCTAGGTGGTTTCAGTTTCCATCTTAACCAATCTATCTCCCTTCAGTGTTTTCACTGATCATTTCTCCTCTGGTGAGAGGAGATTGGACAGTTAGATGTTAAGAGGGCCCTAAGTTACTATATAGAGCGTACTCAAGGGTCACAGGTTGAATCCTCAACTTTTTCTCACTTATGGTGAGGTCGGGAAAGGGAGACCTGCCACTAAGAGATCAATAGCCAGGTGGATTGTCTCTTGTATCCAATTTTGTTATCAAAACTAGGAAGGTTCCCCTTCAGGCCTGAGGGCTCACTCTACCAGAGGTACAGTGGCATCTATAGCTGCTGCTAGAGACATCCCTATTTTAGAAATATGTCAAGCAGCTACCTGGAAAGCGGTACACACTTTCAAGCATTACTCCCTGGATGTCCAGGCCAGGAGAAATGCTCGGTTTAACACAGCTGTGTCAGAGCCTATTCCTAAGTAGGTTCTGTCCCTCCTCCATGGAGGTACTGCTGTGTAGTCTGCAATAGTCATAATATAGCAAGACTTCATGTTGTTTGAAGAAAAATTACTCACCTTAGTAATGTTGTTTCTTCTAATGGAGTCTTGCTATATTATAACCTCCCCCAGCTGCCCCTCTCAGAACTTCTACTTGGGTATGGGGTGGGCAGCCTAGTGTGGGCACTAGTTATGCCCATTATATATTTTCCACCCTTCTTGGGTTTTGGGGTGTGGTGTTTTATTTTATCTTATATTACTTCTCATATTATTATATTATACTATTACTTTTGGTCCCTTGACTTGAGTCTTTGTGTTGGGACCAGCATTGGTGTTAATATTTAGGTAGCCAGTTGGCTAGTGTAGGTTACAGCTTCCACACAGACCTTAGTGAGTTTTTTTGCTCAGAAAGATCTGACAGTTTGAGTTTGAAATAACCAAGACAGAGCTTCTCTAATAGAGCTCGAGTTCTAAGTTCCATTCTTAGAATGGAGTTAACTCTCACCTCCGGAGCAGTTCTAATGGTGGGACAAACTGCAATAGTCATAATATAGCAAGACTCCATTAGAAGAAACAACATTACTAAGGTGAGTAATTTTTTCTTCTCGAAGATCTGCTGTTACGGTAAGTTCTTACCTAACTGTACTTTTCTTCCCAAGGTGGTCTCTGACTTCACCTTAAACTAAACTGTTGAACTCCCTGTATACTACCCCATTCACACGAATAGGGGTGAGGCTCTCCTTCATTCATTGGATGTACATAGGGCTTTGAGTTACGTCCACAGGACCAAGGACGCATGCAAGTCAAATCAGCTTTTTGTTTCCTTTGCCCCCAAATCCTAAGCAGTGCCTCTCCAAATGGCTGGCTAACTGCATCCGCTTCTGTTACAACAAACCTCTTCTGGGAGAGGTCAAAGGTTACTCTACCAGGGGTATGGCGGCTTCTACAGCTTTCCTAAGAAATGTTTCTGCAGCAGAGATTTGTGTAGCAGCAGCCTGGAGTTCTGTCTATACCTTCACGAAGCATTACAATCTGAACATTGCTTCTGGGTGCAGGGCTGGTTTTGGCCTTGCCGTTTTGCAGGGCCGACTGTCCTAGGCCTGTTCTGGTTGTTTTCAGACTTTCCTCCTTCCCTGCTACTGTTATTCTCTCTGAGAGTGCCTGCTTGGGATTCAGTCCTATATGTTATGACCTACTGCAGGAACACTCTCGAGGTAAGATAGTACAGTTACGTAAGAACTTACTGTAACAGTAGCTCTTCAAGAGAGGTTCCTGCAGTAGGTCACACTTTCCCTCCCTCCTTCCCTCAGTCTCTGCATTTCTTACAGATCATTCTGAACTGGTCTTCAGGATATTCATTCTTTCTCCTGTCTTATCTTTTTTGGATCTCCGGCGGTTGAACTAGAAGGCAGGGGCTGCCCACTGTATATGGTCACACTGATGTCCGTCATGTGACGTTGGGTAGGCGGTCCCCCGCCAGACATTGCTCGTAAAAGTTTGCCGTGCAGTCCTGATGCCAGGGGCACAGTCCTGTATGTTATGACCTACTGCAGGAACCTCTCTCGAAGATCTACTGTTACAGTAAGTTCTTACGTAACTGTACTTTTTGGGGCCTCAATTCTCCAATCTCGGTTTCCTAAATAGGGGGTGTGTGCCTTGGGATCCGGTCTATCCCCTGACACATCATTGCCTGGCACATAACCTCCCGACTGCATGCCCCCGTCACACACACTAGCTCTCCTTCAAACTACCTGTCTTCAAATTGCCCAGCATCATTTCTTCACATAGCGTTTCTGTCAAGGATAGCAGCTGCACAAACTTCCAGCGTTCACACAACACGTTGCAACAAAAACATTTAGAGTTAATTGTGGCATTTTTAACAACATTTAGAATTAGATAGTGAATATGAATGGCGAATGTGGCTTACCTGTAGGTTCCAGGCTTTCCACCACAGCTGGTTCTTCTGTTCATGTCCAGTATTTAAAGATCATGATTTAAAAAAGAAACTTTATTAAGAAAATATTTAAAATCCTTGCTGTATCAGGTGCCCCCCGCAAGCTACAGCAGTGCACGCTATGCCCATCCACGCTCTGTATGCAAGGGTCAGAGGTTAAAAAGTACCGTCCGCATTAAAGGTGCAGCTTCAGATAACCAGGTTATGAGCTATGTCACGCACATAATCCTTAGCAGACCACCCGATCAATGTCTACAACAAAATTATTGTTCTAGGGACATGGATATGTTGTTCATCCACACTCTCTGGCAGGTATCCTTGCCGCTTTAAGTCTTGCTGGAAGGTCTTCAAGCTGGCTCCTCCCACCCACCCGGGTGGTAAAACTCTCTGCTCCGCCCCATGATGCCAGATCTTCCTTACCGCTTGGAAGCTCAGGTTCCCTCCTTAGCGCTCTGCATTTGAGACTGGATCCTAATTCTTCGGTTCGCCCGAAATTGATTCTGAAGTTTTCAAAACTTCGGTCTTCTTTCCCTCGCGGCTGCGATGGACAAATCTGTTCCCAGCTTTCGGAGGTGCCCTTGCGGGCAGAAAATGTCCAGGACAGATCCGCACTCCATGTGCGTCTACTGCTTAGGCCTAGATCACGACCCGCAGGCTTGCAAGTTGTGCTGTTCTTTCTCGGCCAATGTTCTGGATGATCGCGCTGCCCGTTTGAAGCTCGGGCGCCCCGAGAAACGTTTTCCGGCGGTAAAATCCAAAGAGGCTCGTTGGGCAGTGTCCGCGGCAGCTGGCTCGGCTGAGCAGCTCGAGCAGATGATCGCCCTCGAGGAGGAAGCGGCCCAGGCCGCATCTTCTTCCTCCTCGGCCGCGGCATTTATCCCACTCTCTCTGAGTTCCTCGTACACAGCTTCGTTCAAGGAACTTTGCCAGTCCCTTTCCATGAAGGGAGAGGGGCCTTCGGGACATTCTTCTCGGCCCAAGGAAAGGGAATCGAAAGGTAAGTCCCATCGTCGGGGTTCGTGGGAGCGGGAGAGGTCCCCCTCCCCAAGCAGCCGACCGTCGACTTAGGTCGAGGTTGCGGCTGAGGCGCTGGCTTCACGGTGCCCCGTCAGGCCAGCCTGCTGAGACTCCCATCGACGAAGTCTAGATTTTTCTCGATCCGTTAGACGGGCTGTCGACTGGAGAAGCCGACAACCCTACTTCACCGGGTCCCCCGGTGGATACCGAAGATCTGCCTGCTCGCCGGACCGCGGTCAGTTAAAGTTCGAGCGAGAGAAGCGGTGTCCTCCAGACCCACCCTCGGTCCCCAGAAGTCTCGGTCTCGGACCTCTTCTCGGTCAACCCGTTCCCTTTGACATCGGTAGATCTCGGTCGTTACTGAAATGCTGGCGACGCTGTTCTTCCTCTTCCTCCTCCTCGGGTGAGGAGAGGCTACGGCGCACGTTGCGCCGGCGCTACGAGGATCTGATTTGGCAGCAGTTGCTGTTATCCGGGCCTAAGCCGACCCCAGCGAAGACCCCGGCCATCAAGTGGCTGTCGCCGGAACGGCTGAGGCAACCACTCGTTCCAGTCGAGTTGCCCGCCCCAGGGCCGGTTGCTAAGCCGAAACCAGCTAGTCCACCGATTGCGGTGGAACCTCCACCTCTACAACCTAAGTTGGAGGCACTGACCAAGAGTTCTCGGTCGGGTCATGGCCTGCCCCACAGGTTGTCGGTCACCCTCACTCCCGACCGTCCTCGGCAGGTGGAGGGTGGCTCAGGGCCGAGGCAGCTCTTCGCAGACTCTTCGGAATCTGAAGACGATTCCTCCCTGTTCTCCAAGCAGTGCGATCTGGAGTCCTCCGGGGGCCAGTCAGTGGACGATAGCCCATCGTCCTTCTTGGGTCTGCTTCGACTCATCTCGGAGTCCACTGGGATGCAGCTCAAGCCCATGTCCAAATGGGCCAAGTATCCCCTGACGGAGATTCTGGACCGAGGGGATTCTCCTGCAGAGGCCTTTCTGGTGGCTGAGGCCATTGTCGGCCCAGCCTTGGAGCTTTGGCAGCGGCCTGCTTCCTGTCCTGCGCCTTCGGCCAGGATGGCCAGGAAGTATTCGGTCCCTACCAGCTCTTTGCCCGGTTTCTCGGAACACCCCTCTGCTGAGGGGTTAGTCACCGACAGCGTTTTCCGGCGTTCCGGTAACGCTCGGGATGTGGACAAGCACCCGACAAGGAATCCAAAAAGCTGGACTTTGCCGGGCGCAGGGTGCACGCTGCGTCCTCCCTCGGCCTCCGACAGGCCAGCTCGGCCGTGCTGATGGCACACTTCTCCCATGCCCTCATGGGCTTCCTGGATGAGGTCGTTCCTCATCTCCGCCTGACCTGCAGACCACGGTCCGCCAGGTGCGGGACCAGGGTAGGGCGGTGGCGAAGCAGCAGCTCCAGACTGCTCTGGACATAGGTGATTCCTGTGCCAGGTCAGTAGCGGCCACAGTGGCCATGCGACGCAGGGCGTGGCTGAGGATATCCACCTTCACGGCGGATACCCAGCACAAGTTGGCGGATGTCCCTTTCTTGGGGACTGACCTCTTCGGCCCTGGAGTGGAGGGACACCTCCAGCGGATCGAAAAGTCCAATGCCACTTTGGACTCGGTCACCTCCGCCCAGAGGGACAAAGGCCGCCGTCAGCAGCAGAAGTCCTTTCGTCCTTCGGTCCCTGCTCCTCGACCAGCCCAGCAGCACCAGCAACAGGGCCAGCAGGCTTCGCGCTTGGTGTCCCAAACCCAAGCCTACGGCTTCCTCCAATAGGA
This sequence comes from Neoceratodus forsteri, assembly GCA_016271365.2. NCBI lineage: Eukaryota > Metazoa > Chordata > Ceratodontiformes > Ceratodontidae > Neoceratodus > Neoceratodus forsteri. The sequence continues at coordinate 1,524,686,665 of CM028130.1, read as the reverse complement.
AGCAAGGAGGTAAAGGCCGGAGGTCCCTCGGCGGTTCTTCCTCCAGGCCTGCCCAGTGACGGGTTGAGGGGTCGCCGCAACCTCGTCACTCCCCTGGGTTCCCCGTGAGGGGCGGTTCCCACCACTTCCTTTCCGCCTGGTCCGCTATCACCACGGACGCTGGGTGTTGGATGGTAGGAAAACCTGCCTCTGGAGTTCGAGCAGGTTCCGCCAGCACCGAGCGTCGCCCCTCGGGGGGCCTCGGGGTCCGCATCCTCGCTGTTGGCCCGCCGGGCCGATATTGCCCTGCTCCTCGAAAAAGAGGTAATCAGGAAGGTGGCGGATCCTCCTTCAGACCCGGGGTTTGTGTCCAGGTACTTCCTGGTCCCAAAACGGACGGGGGCTGGTGCCCCATTCTCGAGCTGCACGACCTGAACAAGTTCCTAAGGTCTCGGACCTTCAGGATGGTCACTCTGGCTCAGATAATCCCATCCTTGGAACAAGGCGTGTGGTTCTGCTCCCTGGACCTCCAGGACGCGTTCTTTCACGTCCCAATCCATCCGTCCCATCAGAGATTCCTCCGCTTCAGAGCAGAGGGATCCCTTTACGAGTTCCGAGCCATGCCCTTCGGCCTCTCCCTAGCTCCCAGGGTCTTCACCAAATGCATGGCAGTGGTGACAGCATTCCTGCGGTGCCGAGGGGTCCAGGTGTACCCTTACCTGGACGATTGGCTAATAGCAGCCCCCTCCAGACAGGAGGTGGAGCGGTCCAGAGATCTGGCCCTCCAGGTTTACTCTCAGGTTGGCCTCCTCATCAACGAGGCCAAGTCGGAACTCATGCCAAAGCAGGTGATTCTGTTCATCGGGGCAGAGCTCGACTCTCTGCGAGCCAGAGCATGGCTCCCGGCGGACAGGGCCAAGGGTCTTCCTCTTTGCCCAATCATTTCTGGTTGGGCAATTGCGCCCTGCCCGGGACTTCCTGCGCCTCTTAGGCCTCATGGTGGCCTGTACCAGCGTGGTCCGCTGGGCCCGTTGGTACATGCGTCCCCTTCAATGGGGACTGGCCAGCCAATGGTCACAACGCCGCGATCCATTGGAACGGCCCATGACAGTGACCCAGGAGATGTGGAACGCTCTCCAGTGGTGGATCGTTCCAGCTCATCTGCAGGAGGGTATCCCGTTCGTCTGCCCCGAGCCGACAGTGTCTCTCTCGACTGACGCATCTCTGATGGGTTGGGGTGCCCATCTGGGGGAACACCGAGCGCACGGCCTCTGGTCCCCTCAGGAGTCCCGATGCCACATCAACCTGCTGGAGCTCTGAGCTGTCCGTCTAGCTCTCACCGCCTTTGCTGCGTTTCTACGGGGTCAAGTGGTTCAGGTCCAGACGGACAACACCACGACCATGTACTGTCTGAACCACCAGGGTGGGACACGCTCCTTGCTGTTATGCAAGGAAGCTCTCCGCATTTGGTCCCTAGTGCGCAGCCTGGAGGCGGATCTCCTAGCAATTCACATGGCAGGAGCCTCCAACACCCTGGCCGATGCCCTAAGCCGGATAGGGGCTGCGTCTCACGAGTGGTCTCTCCTGCCGGAGGTAGTACAAGATCTCTTCTCCCACTGGGGCACGCCTCAGGTGGACCTGTTTGCCTCCAGGGAGAATGCGAAACTGAGTCTGTTCCATGCCCGCCCCCCTCAGCAGGGCTCGCTGCAGGAGGATGCCTCCTCGAGGTCGTGGACCTCGGGCCTCTTCTACGCCTTTCCCCCATTTCCCTTGATCCACAAGGTGCTTCTCAAGGCAAGGAGGGACAAGGCGCAGGTGATTCTGGTAGCCCCAGACTGGCCCCGCCAGTTCTGGTATCCAGATCTCCTCAGCCTCAGCTCCAGGCTCCCGAGGAGGCTTCCAGCCTGCCCAGACCTGATCTCTGTCAATCAGGGGAAGGTATTCCATCCGGACCTTCAATCCCTTCACCTGGCGGCCTGGTTCCTGGCGGCTAGAGTTCCAGGCCTTGGGTCTTTCGGCCAGGGTCCTCAGCGTCGTTGGGCGTCCGTAGAGTCGACCAGAAAATGCTATGCCTTCAAATGGAAGAGGTTTTCCATTTGGTGTCAGGGGAAGGGCTTGGACCCTTCCGACTGCCCCTTGGCAAGCATTCTGGACTACCTGTGGTCCCTTTCTCAGCAAGGGCTTCGGTCGACGACCCTTAAGGTGCACCTGGCAGCCATCTCTGCTTACTGGGCGCGGGCCGGCAAGCAGTCGGTGGCACAGGAGAAGGTGGTCGGGCGCTTTTTCAAAGGCCTTGACCACAATTCCCCTCCGGTGCGAGAACCTCCACCTCTGTGGGATCTACTGCTGGTATTGGCCAAGCTCATGGGCAAGCCATTCGAACCAATGCACAGGTGTGATCTCTCACACCTGTCATGGAAGACCGCCTTCTTGGTGGCTATCACGTCAGCCAGAAGGATGGGAGAGCTCCAGGCGCTTTCCATCGAGCCTCCCTACCTGGTCTTCCACAGGGACAAGGTTGTCCTCGCCCCCCACCCGAAGTTCCTGCCGAAGGTGGTGTCTGAGTTTCACCTTAACCAGGTGTTGACTCTGCCGGTGTTCTACCCCAGTCGCACCTCGGAGGCCGAGTATAGGCTCCATACTTTGGACCCTAGGCGAGCTTCGCTTATTATAAGGAGCGGACGGCTGAAGTTCGGGGAGAGGTTCGCCAGCTGTTTGTCACCTACGCTGAAGCCGCACCTGGCAGACCTGCAGCAAAGCGGACGATAGGCAGGTGGATCACCTCCTGCATAGAGCTCTGCTACAGGTTGGCGGGCATGGAGCCTCCCAAAGGGATAAGAGCTTATTCTACCCGCCATACCGCTGCATCGGTAGCTGCTTCCAGGGACGTCCCTATCCAGGATATCTGCAGGGCTGCTACCTGGAAGTCGGCACATACCTTCATTACCCACTACCACATCGACCTCGAGTCACGCCGGGATGCTGGTTTTGGGGCCTCAGTTCTCCAATCTCTCTTTCTCAAGTAAGTATTGGGGGTGTGCGCCTTGCCTCCCTCCTCCCGGAGAACTGCTAGGAGTCTGCCAGAGTGTGGATGAACAACATATCCATGTCCCTAGAAATACAGGTTACTCACCTGTAACAGGAGTTCTAGGAATGGTATATGTTGTTCATCCCCACGACTTCCCGACCTCCCCGGCTTCGACGCACAACCTGAGCTTCCAGCGGGCCAGATCTGGCGTCGTGGGGCGGAGACGAGAGTTTTACCACCCGGGTGGGTGGGAGGAGCCAGCTTGAAGACCTTCCGGCAATACTTAAAGCGGCAAGGATACCTGCCAGAGTGTGTGGATGAACAACATATACCATTCCTAGAACTCCTGTTACAGGTGAGTAACCTGTATATTTGCTCCTCTCTTTTTATGTATTTTTTTTTTAATTGGCAACTTAGGCATTCCACGGTTTATTTTCTCAGTTGTGCTATCAGTCACTAGTTGCTCATTGTACAGCTCCTCTATGAACTGGTACACACCGACATGTGAAGCACCCACCAATGTGCCCAGGTGTCTGTGCCAAGCCTCCACCTTATTCTGAGTCCATGGCATACCATTAAGCATCTGGTTATGGACTGACCAGAATTCAGGGGAGTACAATGGCGGTGCTCTAACTACTGTATCATTTCTCATTCTGCACCTTATCCTACCTAAAACATAAGTCTCCTCGGGTCTAGTACGATCCCTCGTCTCCTATTTCCTCGACGCGTACTATCCCATCTCTGACTTCCTGATTCAGAGTTGCCCGACAGTGTGAACTTCTGACTGAGTGTATGTGACGGGGAAATGCAGTCGGGAGATTGTGCCGGGCAATGATGTGTCTGGGGATCAACCGGATCCTGTCTCCTCAAACCACTCTTATTATGTCCTCAGTTCCAGATGGCATGTCCCTCTTTATTTAGTCAAAAACGTCTGGGATTTGATTTGGTGAAAGAAAGGCGAGCGCTACCAGCTGGCGCATTAAAAAGACTAAATTCAGGCTCGCTGCCATACTTATTTGCCAGACCACAGCCTTGTAACTTTCGCCATATAATTTGGCCCAAGTGGAATAGACAGCCTTTGCTTTCTGAGTTAGGGAACTCCATCTTGCAGGCTTTAATTGCAGCCTGCTAAAAATCGGTGATTACATATTTTGGTGAAAGAGTGAGACTGTGCTCGTCGGCCACATCTTGTAGATCTTGGAACATACGCAAGTAACAGTCCTGGGATTTTGAAGACATCACAGCGTATGCTGATGGAAGTATCTGACAGGTATCTTGTGTACCCACAGGCACATGTATTGAGTAGAGTTGTCTGAATAGGTTTGGCACAGTTCTAAAGGTGCCATCCATTAGCCATTAGACTGCATGACTGAGCTTGTCTACATTGGTCTTGGTTGTGAACGAGAATAATTTTTCTGATCCACATGTTGATTCGCAGGCCAGAAATGATTGTCCGTTAATGGTAGTGAATTCTGGTGGTATGCAAACAGTTTCTAGACTTTTTGGTTCTGGTATGGAATTTTGAAGCCTTGCACATTTGTCAGTCTGTCGCAGTGAATGCTTTCCTGGCATGCTGTGAGTCATTTCTTAAGGAACCTTTGCAAGCTTGTTTTATAAAAAGGGCATCACTGGTGTTTGGTGCATGTTCTTGTTCGGTGGTACCCCTAAGATGCTGTTAACCACCAACAAGAACAGTTGATGCTCTGCCATGGAAGCCTTCAGACTTGTGGTGCTGACAGCTCCAGTAATACAAGTCCCCCTGGTTTCTCTCCTTCACATAAAGATAGTCACCAACGCTAAGCTTGCTGTGCCCCAGCTGCGACAGCACAAGATCGCAGACATGAACTACATCCTGCACTTCACAAACTGTTGCAGTTTCTGCCGCGGTCTCCATTACTGCAAAATGAAATGCAAAACAGGGCACAAAACAGCAAGGGTGTACATATACCTTGCAGGTAATTGGATTAGTAACATACGGGACTTTTCTGATAGGTACTGCTGGACAATACGGGACTTTGCGTCATTGCACTAATTGATTGTTTGCATGTTTCAGCCACATTTTGCCAAAGTAAGTCTGTAGCCTGCTTCTCTACATGTTTAACTGCATTGTGATGGGTTATGTCAGGAAACGGCTGCGTCAGTAAGTTTGCACTGTTGGGCAACTCTGACTCGAGAAGTCAGAGACGGGATAGTATGCGTCGCGGAAATAGGAGACAGGGGATCATGCTAGACCCTGTGCCTTGCCTCCCTCCTCCCGGAGAACTTCTAGGAGTCTTCCAGTTAGTGTGGATAGAATATTCTATCTACGTCCCTATAAAAACAGGTTACTCACTTGTAACAGTAGTTCTAGGAGTGGTATATGATGTTCATCCACACTGACCCACCCAACCTCCCCTGGCTTTGGCACACACAGCTGTTTCTAGTGGGCAAGATCTGATGTCATGGGGCCAAGATGAGGGAGTTACCACCCAGGTGGGTGGGAGGAGCCAGCTTTAAGACTTTCCGGCATCATCTTAAAGGGAAAGGACACTACCAGTTAGTGTGGATGAACATCATATACCACTCCTAGAACTACTGATACAGGTGAGTAACCTGTTTTTACACCATACGGGGGTGCACAGGCACCATGCCCAGTAACTGCTGTTAACCCCCTGGCTAAAGATTTGCTACCATGGGGTCCTGGAGCCTCTGGTCCAAGCCCATAAGTGGTAACAGTGGAGAAGATAAATTCTGAAAGATCTGTTACAGTAAGTAAGTAACTTTCTTTTTTTTCCCCCCCTTTCTATTTGTATATTCTCCCCCCAGCCATGCCTCGCTAGGTATCTACTCTGGTCCCAGGGATGCATGTTGATCAGGACCATTGGCCCACAGCTCAACCCAGCTCTCCACCCCTGAATGCCATCTTTCCATGACTGTTCCCCGCTGTGGTGGAGGCCCTAGAGGGAGTGCCATCCCCCCCCCAGGGCACATCAGTAAGTGAACTGGGATCCAGTACTGGCAGGTGCTAGTACCCAGGGGAGCCAGGAAACCCAGGTCATCCTGTGGGCACTGCCACAGCTTTTTTCCTCTAGTTTTCTGCCCGCTTCCCTCCTCTCTTGGCACACACCAGCATCCTGGCCTCGGATGCACATGACAACGTCCCTGAGGAGAGAGCAAGCTCCCCTGGCCCACCGCAGGGGTCGCTGTAACACCCACTCTCCCCAGCCACAGCGCACTGCCGAGCAGCAGATGCTGTGGTCAGGATCAACCCCCGGTGGAGTCCTGAGTTCATTCCCAAGTCACCTGCATGGCAGTGCGTACCATGCTGCTGCTGGGCCACCAGAGTAGCCAGTAATTTTCATTTCTAGGGACTTGGATATGTTCATGTATCCACACTTCTGGCAGTTTTCCTTGAAGAGGCTGATTTGTCAGACTGTCTTTAAGAGAAGCTCCTCCCACCACCCAGGTGGTACTGAATATCCCTAGGCTTTGCCCCATGATGTCAGATCTTTCCTCTGGAAGAGTCAAATATCCTCCTTTGCAGCTCTGAATGCAGTGCAGGCATAAGTCTAGTGTGCCTTTTGGCAAACTTGCTCGTTATCCTTCACGTTAACCTTTTTTTTTTTTCACTATTAGTGTTTCTCCTCAGTTCTGCTCTTGTTGATGTCTGACTTCAGTGGAACGCAAGAATGATTCCAAGCCAGCTCCCAGCTTCAAATGATGAATCCAGTGCCAGGAAAATATATCCTGGATGGACCCGCATGTGTCATGCTTCAAACAGCATGAAGTCTTGCTGTATTCTGACTATTGCAGTTAGCCCCAGCACTCAAACTTCCCCGGAGAGTAGAGGGTTAATTTTCTATGCAGAGCATAGAATGTTGAGCTCGAGCTCAGTTCAGACCTCTGTCTGCTGCACTTTGAAGCGTAACCATCAGATTCTTTACTCCGCTAACTGAACAGTCGCTCCGGAGATTTCTCCTTTGCTCGCGGTTGTAAGTCGGTTAAAGTCCTCGGTTTCACCGATTATTTTTTCGTATGTTTCATTTCAGATCTCTGTCTGTGGTACATTAAGTACTAGGTAATGAACTAGACTTAGTAAACTTGTGGAAATGATAAAACTTGATTTTTCGACCGGTTTGGCTGAACCGGCCGTTTAGTTAATTGTGTATTTCTGTCTTTGTTTCTAAACTTAGAGTGTGGTTACCGGTCCTTATCAGTTTAAAAAAAAAACTTGTTTTCTTGTGTTTTTTCCAATACCCGTGACACGGTTAGAAACCGATAAGGGTGTCTTGCCTGGTTGTTTGCCATAAAAAGGGTAAGTTTGTTGGTTAGGATGGCTACATCTGAGAAACCCAAAAGAAAAACCGGGCCCACTGGGTTTCAGCAGTGCAGTGTGTGTGGGGAGGTCTTTGTAAAGCTGATCCCCACACCACCTATGTTTATTGCCTGGGGTTTGACCACCTCGATTCAGACTGCGAAATCTGTAAAAAAATTTCCCTAAGTCTACCCTGGAAAAAAGCTTAGATAGGCTTAGGGATAAGGAGGCCGAGAAGTCCGCTGACCCAGATGGCCAGCCCAGTTTGGTTCCGACCGAACCTGAGGGAGTGCCCTCTGACAACGGCGATACTCCTTCAGGCAAGAGGAGAGCCAATCCCGAGGAATCGGTTCCTACAAAAAAGAAAAAGAAAAATCGGCCTGTTTGGATCCAGAGACCAATTTTCTGACCGCCGAAGAGATTGCCAAAGCGATTAGGATTGTGGAATCGCTTCGCCCGGTTCCGTCCGATCTGGCACCTTTTGGCAGGTGGTCAGTTCCTCCAGTTCAGGATTATGCCCCTGGAGATTTTTATGAACCAGATTTGGTGGGGGAGGAAGATTATGATGATGATGGTGTGGAAGGTCTGGATGAGCCCATTGAACCGGACATCTCCCCAGACAGGCCTTCTGGTGTCTCCTCTTCCCACTACATGTTTTACAGGAAAGTGGCAGAAACCCTCCAGCTCCCTGTGGAAGAAGCTGTAGAGGAACAAGAGGAACCTGATTTTGTGGAGATGATGGACATCCCAGAGTCCAAGAGACTGTCTATTCCCCTTCATAAGTCCTTTGGGAAATGGACACAAAAGATTTAAAAAACTCCAAATTCTGTACTTCCTGTCGACAGAAGGATGGACAAAAGGTACACCTTATCAGGTTCAAGTACAGAGTACTTGTATCAACAGTGCAGCCATGTTGGGGTCGTGCAGGCTGCAGCGTGTGATAAGGCTAATATACCCTTGGCATCACACCCCCAGATGAAGACTCTAGGAAGCTGGATGCCATGTCAAAGAAGCAGTACATGACATCCGCCCTAGGATTCAGGCAAGCTAATTATATGGCCTATGCAGCCAGGTACCAGAAGTCCAGGTGAGACACTGTACTGGCACTGGCTAAGCAGGCTTCCCCCCAGCTTACCTCGGAGCTGGAGGAGGTGGCTGCTGATGGGATTGAGGCATCCAACGTGCAATTTCATGCTGCTGTGGACTCCAGTGATATATCATCTAGGGTCATGGCTACATCTGTGGCTCTTCAGAGAATGGCTTGGCTCAGATGTTCTAGCCTCTCACAGGACACCCAGGCTAAGGCCATGGATTTCCCTGTGGTGGGTAATTCTCTGTTTGGGGAGCAGACAGAGAATTACATGAAACAATGGATGAGTATAGGACCACCTATAGGAGTGCACAGGCCAAGGAAAGGCAGACAACTCCTCAGAAAGCAGCAAGCTAGGGGCAGGGGCAGGCCTTTTCATAGGTCTTTCTACCAAGCACAGGCCTCTTCTCCTTTTCATCACTGGGGGTTTTTCAGATGGAGAGGAAGAAGGGGGATGAGCAGGGCTGCATCCACCCCTCAGCCTAAAGCTTCTGCCAAGCAGACACCCTGATGTGTCAGCCCGGGTCTACTCCCCCATTCCTGTAGGAGGCAGGCTGGCTTACTTTGTCCAGTACTGGATGTCTGTTACCTCAGACAAGTGGGTCCTGGAGGTGGTAAGCCAGGGGCTGGTTCTCAGCTTCAAGAAGTTTCTAAAGCTGAGGGCCATATCTTTTCTTTCTGCAAGCATCTCTGAAACCATTGCCCTAGAGGCAGAGGTTTCATCTCTACTGGCTCTAGAGGCTGTAGAGAGAGTTCCTACATTGCACAGGGGCAAAGGTCTGTACTCCAGGTACTTCCTTACCCCCACAAAAGACGGGGGAGTGGTGACCCGTCCTAGACTTCTCAAGATACCTGAACAAACATCTTTTAAAACCAAAATTCAAAATGGTGACTCGGGGAATAATCCTCCCCTCTCTAAGGCTAGGGGGACTGGCTAGCCTCCCTGGACTTAAAAGATGCCTACTTTCACATTCCCATCAGGTGCTCCCACAGAAAGTACCTCAGGTTCGAATTGTCTTCAGGCCATTATCAGTTCAAAGCAATGCCCTACGGCCTGACATCAGCTCCAAGGGTATTTACAAAATGCCTAGCAGTAGTAGTGGCCTTTTTAAGAAGGAAAAATATTTCCATACCTGGACGACTGGCTCATTGTGGGTCAGTCCCCAGACCAAGTCAAGTCAGACTTGAGAAGGATTCCTTCTCAATCTCCCCAAGTCAGTTCTCGAGCATGTTCAGCTCCTCACCTTCATGAGGCAGAGTTGGATACAGTCAAAGCAAGAGCTTGTCTTCCCCTGGAAAGGGCAAGGGCTATTGTGGAGCTGGCTTCTTCATTCCACCTTCTGGTCTCTCGGCCAGCAAGGCATTTCCTCCAGTTTCTGGGCCACATGGCAGCTTCTACAGCATTGGTCCAAGGGGCCAGATTTCTGATGAGGGACAGTCAGTTTCACCCGAGGTCCTTTTGGTCTCAGAGGAAGATTCTCTAATCAAACTAATTCCAGTGACTCAGACTCTGAGCCAGGCTCTCCAATAATGGCAGGATCAGGACAACCTCAGGCAAGGAGTCCCATTCGAGACTCAGTTTCTCTCTGTGGTCCTAACCACGGATGCTTCTCTGTTGGGGTGGGGAGCCCATCTGGAGGCTCTTACAGCCCAGGGACTGTGGTCTCATCACAAATCCATTCTTCATATCAATCTCTTGGAGATCAGGGCGGTCTTTCTGGCCCTGCAAGCTTTCTCTCGGTCAGTGCAGAACAAGGTGGTTCAGGTCAGGACAGACAACACCACCACCATGTGGTACATCAACAAGCAGGGAGGCACTCGGTCCACGCCCTTGTGCACGGAAGCCATGAAGTTGTTATTCCTAGCTTATTCTCTGCAGACCTCTCATAGCAGTCCACCTTCCAGGAAAGGACAATGTGCTAGCAGATGCATTGAGCAGGATTTCCCAGGGCCATCACAAATGGTCCCTGGACCCTCTGGTGTTAAAAGTGATTTTTTCGAGGTGGGGCATTCCAGATATAGATTTCTTTGCAGCACCAGATAATCACCAGCTTCCTCTGTTTTGTTGCAGACCCCCAGTCTTGGCCTCAGTCCCTCTAGATGCACTGATTTTGAACTGGGAAGGGAATTCATCCTTTAGGGATCCTACTTCTGCTTGGGATCTTAATGTTTGCATTGCTCAGCTTATGCAACCCCCATTTGAGCCTTTGTCTTCAGCAGAGCTCGAGTACTTGACTTGGAAACTTTCTCTGGTAGCTATTACCTCTGCCAGGTGTATCAGTGAATTGCAAGCTCTGTCAGTGGAACCTGATTTTATCTCATTCCATAGAGATAAGGTGATCCTTAGAACCAATAGGAGGTTCTTACCTAAAGTGGTTTCAGATTTTCATCTGAACCAATCTATGACTATCCCTGTGTTCTTCACTGATCATTCTTCTCCAGCAGAAAGTTTACACAGTTTGGACGTTAAAAGAGCCCTTAGTTACTACATTTAGCGTACTAAGGCTCACAGGTTTGACTCCCTCCAGTTGTTTCTCACTTGTGGGGAAGGGCAAACCTGCCACTAAAAGAACTATTGCCAGGTGGATTGTCTCTTGTATACAATTCTGCTGTGAGAAGCTAGGCAAAATGCCATCCTCAGGCCCAAGGACTCATTCGACTAGAGGTACAGCTGCTTCCCTGGCTGCAGCCAGGGATATTCCTTTGCTAGAGATATGTAAAGCAGCCACCTGGAAAACAGTCCATACGTTTACCAAGCATTACCCCCTGGACATCCAGGCTAGGAGTGATGCTCGGTTTGGTACAGCAGTACTGCAGAGCCTATTCCCAAAGTAGGTTCGAATCCCTCCTCCATGGAGGTACTGCTTGGTAGTTTGCAATAGTCAGAATACAGCAAGACTTCATGTTGTTAATAGAAAAAATTACTCACCTTGGTAATTATGTTTCTTCTAATGGAGTCTTGCTGTATTCTGACCTTCCCCTTCCTCCCCTCTCAGAACCTGTTTTTGGGAAGTGGCCTGGCAGGTGCAGTGTTGCACCCCAGGGGTGCATTTGGGCACACTCTTCAGAGAGGGGGAGTGGGTTATATTTATTAATTTAATAGTCTTAAGTTGTTCACTACCTGGTTTTTGTTTTTGGATTTCTTGACTTGAGTCTTTTTGGGGATCCAAAATATTTGGTTGCCATTTGGCTAGTAAAAATTTGACAGTTTCCACATAGTAGTTAGTATTAGCTCATAAGAATCTGACGGTTACGCTTCAAAGTGCAGCAGACAGAGGTTTGAACCGAGCTCAAGCTCAACATTCTATGCTCTGCATAGAACATTAATCCTCTACTCTCCGGGGCAGTTTGAGTGCTGGGGCTAACTGCAATAGTCAGAATACAAGACGACTCCATTAGAAGAAACATAATTACTAAGGTGAGTAATTTTTTCGTCTATTGTCCGGGGGCATCACACGATGTCGTCGTTTGCAGCGTGTGCCAAACTATGCTGCCTTCGTCCCTGGATGACCACCAGGCTCGCCTTCTCCTTGGTCGACATGGCGATCAGGACCTGAAGCTTCAGAGTAAAGCAGCCTGCAAGGCAGCCCCAGCGACAGAAGAGGTGGCGGCCGAGGCCATGGTGGACACTTTGACAGTCTCGAGCTGTTCCTGTTGGGGCCCAGTGTTGAACCACCCTTCACTGGTGAGTTCCTTGAGATATACTAGGCCCTCCAGACCTTTGAGAAGAGCCCTTCTCACCACGTGAAAAAATCCAAGAAAACCAGCCGTGGGATTAGGAACGGGCACACTCTTTCTGCTCCTATAACTCCCCCAACTGCTCAAAGCCTCTCGAGTGCTTGGCGTTGGCCAAGCTGTCGTTTTGGTGAAGGGACTGGCCTGCTAACTCCATGGTGACCACATTGGGCTTGTTGGTCTCCACACAGGTTGAGCATGCAGTCGAGATTTTTCTCAACCCTGTTGATCCGTTGTCAAAAGGTGTTGAGCATTACTCGACCTTTAGGACCCCAGTCATGCAGGGCCTCACTTAGCAGGTCCCAGAGTGGTCAGCAAACCTGGCCGTCTCCTCTCAGGGGCAGCTTCCAGCTGGGGTCGAGCAGTCGACACCAGTGCAGGTTGTGTACCATGTGCCTCCAGCTGCATCTCCCAACATCAGCATCCAAGTCACCAGTTGAAGTGCAGGTCGAGCTCTCAGGATTCCTTGCAGTCACGATCCTGCTCGATTGGGAGGCATCGCCCTCGACACTCCTCTTCAGATGGAGGGAGGCTCTGCCAGCACAAGCAGTGGCAGTATGAGGAGCTTCTCGGGCAGCAGTAGGCCTTGGCTGGGCAGAATAGAGCTCTACCCTTGACCCTTGCGGTTAGTTGATCAACACCTATTACACCCATGTCAGTCCTGCAGACACACAACTGTCAGCCACACTCGTTTCACCACATTTACAGGTGGAACCGCCTCCTTCGCAGCCTTTGTGAGGACATCTGTCAGGCCGTCGACTTGCTCGGCCAGTTGTCAGTGGAAATTTCCCACTCAGATGACTTCCTAGTGATGCACGGTGATAAGAGATTGAGGGCTGTCTTCGAGGAGCCCTCTGATGACTCCGATGGGTCCTCGATGCAGTCCTCAAGGTCTCATGCGTTTGACCTGATTTGGTCAAGGAACTGACCATGGGCCGGTGTCATTCATGGCCCTTTTCAGGCTTATGTCATGAGTCCATGGACATCCCCCTTGAGCCAGTCCAGAAAAGGACCAAATACCCTTTCACTGACATCCTGGATAGGGACGAATCCCTGTGTCCATTTTTTTTTTTTTTTTTGGTGTTCTTTCTTTATCTCTGCTCCCACGGAACTCTCTCAGGCGGACCCCACTTGCCTCAACTGCTCTACCAGCAGCCTGATCCTCGCCCCACCGGGAAATCAGGGACAGACACTCCCCACCCACCTCTGTCCGACAACCCCCACTCAGCGCGCCGGACCCAAGGCAAGGCAGGGGATCGAGAGAGCTGGCAAGATGAGTCCAGCATTGGGTCTGTGACGGTGGGCACTGGAGTTTGCTGTCGCCTATCGATGGGACCAGGGCTTTTCTGCTGCTGTAAGTTTTTCCCAGAGCGCAGATGTGCAATGACGCCCTGTACGCAACAGGCGCACATTCACGTGTAAGGCATCCGCCGCTGCTCCAACCCCAGAAGGGCATGCCACAAGGTGCGCTGCCCCCAGTCACCAACAGGAACCACCAGTACCGCGGAAAGCATCCCCACCCACCCCCAGGAAAGGAGAGCAGTCCTCCGGATGCTTATTTCTTTCCTGCCCCTGCCAACCCTCGACGGCCCAAGCTCGCTCCTGAACCCAGGTCTCCAGTGTGGTAAGAGGTGTGGTGTCCAGCGCCTCAACCCTCAGTGCCACCAGGCCAGCTCACCATGGTCATTCTTGGACCAGTGCTGGAGTTTTGCCAGCATCCAGCTTTCTGCCCGGCACCTTCTACCCATAAGGTCCTCAAGTGCGGGGTCCCTGCCGGCATCTTGTGCGGATTTTTGGACCACCCTTCCACCGAGGGTCTGGACACTGACTTAGTTTTTCGAAAGTCCAGCAGTACTGGAGACATGGACAGACCTTCTGACAAGGATTCCAAGAAGCTTGACCACGCAGCAAAGAAGGCTTACACTGCGCCATCCCTAGATTTCCATCAGCCGAGCTGCGCGCTGATGATGGGCTGGGTCAGGTTCTCCCCTACCTCCCTCCTGACATGCAGTTGGCATAAAAATGGACTGAGATAAGGGTCAAGCACTGGCCAAACACCAGCTTCAGATGGCCTTGGACATTGGTGATTCCTGTGCTGATCCCATGGCAGTAGCCCTGGCGATGTGTTGCAGAGTCTTGCTGCAGATTTCCACCTTCGCGGCAGACACTCAGCACAAGTTGGCCAATGTCCCCTTCTTTGGCACCAATCTCTTTGACCCTGGCATGGATGGACACCTCACTAGGATCGAGAAGTGCAACGCCATACTCGATTTTGTGTCTTTCTCCCAGAAGGACCTGAAAGTGCAGAAACAGAAGAAGAAACCTTTTCTGTTTTGGCTCTTTCCAACACTGCAGCCTCCACAGCAACAGCCCCAGCAGGAGTAATTTCAGGCTTGGTGCCCCAAGACCAAGTTCCCCAGTCAGGGCCCCAGAATAGGTGGATGTAGTGGGTAATGGTGCCTCTCCAGCAGCAGCATCAACCGATGCCCTTTCCAAAGCTGCCCAGTGACGAGTTGGGGGTGTCCACCTCCCACCCATCCAGTCCCTGCCTCAGCTCCGTGTATGGGTTTGGCTTCACCACTTTTGGCATCATTGGTCTGTAATTACCTTGGACAAATGGGTCCTAGATGTGGTGGGCAAGAGGGTTGCCTCTTGAAGGCTTTCCTGCCTTACCGAACTCATGCTCCAAGGGAGTAATTGGTATCGGAGAGCACGCTGTCTACCCTCAGGGAGGACATGGCTCAGTTCCTTGCCAGAGGAGTCGTAGCACATGTCCCAGACTCCATGCCCTTAGATGGGCTCTAACAGAGGGAACAAAACTAAGAAAAAAAACACTGCTGGAAAATGTTGCAGCTTATCCAGGCGCTATGCTATGCTCTGTAAACAACTGCAGGTTGTTCAAATTGACATGCTTGAAGCATCTTGGCTTCACGGACTTGCCAATAACAAGCAGAGGTAGCTTATGGCTACCAGTAGCATTAGAACATGCGAGCACAGTGAGCCTTTCCTTGTTTTTTTTTTGTTTTGTTTTGTTTTTTTACCCAGGGGCATGCCTTTCAACTCCGGAGGCTAAGGTTTTCTCTGGTAGTGATTTCCAGAAAGACCCAGTCTCATCAGCGTTATAGATTTGCTGATCAGTAAGACCCACCCGAAACACAACCTCTTTCATTTTTTTGCTGCCCATTCCTCGCTATCCAAGGTTGCTGCAAAGTCTCTAATTTTGTCCGTCATCCTGCGGATATCACACACGGTAGCGTTCCCTATGCCAAACCTGTAGGCAATATCCACCACCTTCTCTCCAGCCTCGAGCAATTCCAGCACACAAAGTTTTTGTGCCATATCGAGCACTGAGCGTGTATGCTTAGCCATAGCTCAACAACAGTTCCAGCACAGGCTGACATGGCTTCCAGTGCTGGAACAGTTCTGTATTTAATTGATCAGTGAAATCCAGTCTGTGAGAAAAGGCACTGTAACAATCAGTAAGGTGTCAAACACTCATTAAGGGATTAGTGACGTGTTAACAACAACGGGGGTCATGTCCGACCTTCGGATAACTGAGAGTTTCAGTAATCCAGGGTTTGGATAAACGGGGTTGTATTGTAGTCTACCAGTGTCCTCACCTGTTGCCCACCTCTTCTGGCCTCCCATACACCAGCATCCTGTGCAACATACCCTTCCAAATGGAAAATCTACCTTTCTGTCTTTGGCCCATTACTCTTGCCTACTGCCAAAGGGTTCTGGCCTACCTGACCTCATTTTCTGAGTCCAGTTTATATTATTATTCCTAACAGTAATACATCTCGGCCTTCCATAACCATCCTGCGTGGCAATCTAAAACTCTCTCACCATCATCTTGCTATGCTGTTTTGACCAGTCTGTTACATATCAAACTTCCTCTTAAATGGCCCACTCCTGCACCATGAGCTCTCCATTTATGGCTCTCAAGCCCTTCAGGACGGCAGCCCCCAGTGACCACCGTTTTCTTTTCTGGAACACACCGTTCCTTTTGGCTGTCTCTTCTGTGCGAGGTGTTTCTGCGCTTCCGACCCTCGTGTGGGAAACCCTACATGATTTCCCTCAGGGCCCGGATGGTCATTCATACCAGCCCTGCCTTCCTTCCTGATAGGGCTGTCTGAACAAACTTTACATCACTTCGTGTAGCGTCCAGGCTGCCGGCCTGCCTACGCCACTAGGGGTGCACATCTATTACATATTCTAGATACCATTCATATACTGTACTATTTCACTAATCATATTCAGTCGATTAGGACGATGTCTCACTTATTAATCACCTTTGCCTCTGGCACACCGGGGCTTCCTATTGCCACACGAACCCCTTTTATCATGGTTGGCGGAATTGTATTACCTTTGGCTAGACAAGGACAATAGGACTGTACCTGGACCATCCAGGATCACTCTGACTACATCCATGACCACTAAGCGGCTTGCTTTACGGAAGCCTCTTTCTCAAATATCTGCAGTGTCGCTATCTGATCCATGATCCATACTTTACAAGGAACTACAATTCTAGGGACATGGATATGTTGTTCATCCACACTCTCTGGCAGGTATCCTTGCCGCTTTAATTCTTGCCGGAAGGTCTTCAAGCTGGCTCCTCCCACCCACCTGGGTGGTAAAACTCTTGGCTCCGGCCCATGACGCCAGATCTTCCTTACCACTTGGAAGCTCAGGTTCCCTCCTTAGCGCTCTGCGTTTTAGACTAGATCCTAATTCTTTGGTTCGTCCGAAATTGGTTTTGAAGTTTTCTAAACTTCAGTCTTCATCTTCCCTCGCAGCTGCGATGGACAAATCTGTTCCCGGCTTTCGGAGGTGCCCTTGCGGGCAGAAAATGTCCAGGATGGATCCGCACTCCCGGTGCGTCTACTGCTTAGGCCTAGATCACGACCCGCAGGCTTGCGAGTTGTGCCGTTCTTTCTCGGCCAACGTTCTGGATGATCGTGCTGCCCGTTTGAAGCTCGGGCACCCCGAGAAATGTTTTCCGACGGTAAAATCCAAAGAGGCTCGTTGGGTGGTGTCCACGGCAGCTGGCTCGGCTGAGCAGCTCGAGCAGATGATTGCCCTCGAGGAGGAGGCGGCCCAGGACGCATCTTCCTCCTCCTCGGCCGCAGCATTTATCCCACTCTCTCGGAGTTCCTCGTATAGAGCTTTGTTCAAGGAGCTTTGCCAGTCCCTTTCCATGAAAGGAGAGGGGCCTGCGGGACAGTCTTCTCGGCCCAAGAAAAGGGAGTCGAAAGGTAAGTCCCACCGTCGGTGTTCGTGGGAGCGGGAGAGGTCCCCTTCCCCTGGCAGCCGACCGTCGACTTCGGTCGTGGTTGCGGCTGAGGCCGCTGGCTTCATGGTGCCCCCGTCAGGCCAGCCTGCTGAGACTCCTGTCGACAAAGTCGAGATTTTTCTCGATCCGTTAGACGGGCTGTTGACTGAAGAAGCCAACAACCCTACTTCACCGGTTCCCCTGTGGATACCAAGGATCTGCCTGCTCCTTCGGGACCGCAGTCCCTGGTTAAAGTTCCCAAGCTGAGGGAAGAGCGGGTATCCCCCGTCCCTTCCCAGACCCACCCGAGGGTCTCGGTCTCGGACCTCTTCTCGGTCCAGCCGTTCCCGCCGACATCGGCGGTGCTCGGTTCTCTGCTATCAAGTAAGCGGCTAATTGCTTCCTGCCTCCCTCCTCCTCGGGTGAGGAGAGGCTGGGGCAAGTTGCACCGGTGCTAAGGATCTTATGTGGCAGCAGTTGCTGTTATCCGGCCTAAGCCTTCCCGGCCAAGACCCCGGCCATCAAGTGGCTGTCGCCTGAACGCCCGAAGCAACCACTCATTCCAGTCGAGTTGCCCGCTCCAGGGCCGGTTGCTAGGCCAAAACCAGCTGGTCCACCGATTGTAGTGGAACCTCCGCCTCCACAACCGAGGTCAGGGGCACCGACCAAGAATTCTTGGTCGGGTCATGGTCTGCCCCACAGGTTGTCGGTCACCCTCACTCCCGACCGCCCTTGGCAGGTGGAGGGTGGCTCAGGGCCGAGGCAGCTCTTCGCAGACTCTTCGGAATCTGACGACGATTCCTCCTTGTTCTCCAGGCAGTGCGATCTGGAGTCCTCCGGGGGGCCAGTCTGTGGACGATAGCCCATCGTCCTTCTTGGGTCTGCTTCGACTCATCTCATAGTCCACCGGGGGATGCAGCTCGAGCCCGTGTCCAAACGGGCCAGGTATCCCCTGGTGGAGATTCTGGACCGAGGGGATTCTCCCACGGAGGCCTTTCCGGTGGCTGAGGTCATTGTCGGCCCAGCCTTGGAGCTTTGGCAGCAGCCTGCTTCCTGTCCTGTGCCCTCGGCCAGGATGGCCAGGAAATATGCGGTCCCTACCGGCTCTTTGCCCGGTTTCTCGGAACACCCCTCTGCCGAGGGGTTAGTCACCGACAGCGTTTTCCGGTGTTCCGGTAACGCTCGGGATGTGGACAAGCCCCCTGACAGAGAGTCCAAAAAGCTGGACTTTGCCGGGCGCAAGGTGTATGCTGCATCTTCCCTCGGCCTCCAACAGGCCAGCTCAGCTGTGCTGATGGCACACTTCTCCCACGCCCTCATGGGCTCCCTGGATGAGGTTGTTCCTCATCTCCCGCCTGACCTGCAGACCACGGTCCGCCAGGTGCGGGACCAGGGTAGGGCGGTGGCGAAGCAGCAGCTCCAGACTGCTCTGGACATAGGTGATTCCTGTGCCAGGCCAGTAGCAGCCGCGGTGGCCATGTGACGCACGGCGTGGCTGAGGATATCCACCTTCACGGCAGATACCCAGCACAAGTTGGCAGACGTCCCCTTCTTGGGGACCGACCTCTTCGGCCCTGGACTGGAGGGACACCTCCAGTGGATCGAGAAGTCCAATGCCACTCTGGACTCGGTCACCTCCGCCCAGAGGGACAAAGGCCGCCATCAGCAGCAGAAGTCCTTTCTGCCCTTCGGGTCCCTGCTTCTCGACCGCCCAGCAGCACCAGCAATGGGCTAGCAGGCTCAAGGCCAGGCCCCAAGCCCAAGCCGATGGCTTCCTCCAACAGGAAACAAGGAGGTAAAGGCCCGGAGGTCCCTCGGCGGTTTTCCTCCAAGCCTGCCCAGTGAAGGGTTGAGGGTGCCCGCTAACCTCGTCACTCCCCTAGGATCCCCGTGAGGGCGGCTCCGCCACTTCCTTTCCGCCTGGTCCGCTATCACCATGGACCGCTGGGTGTTGGAGGTGGTAGGAAAAGGCCTGCCTCTGGAGTTCGAGCAGGTTCCGCCTTTTCGAGCCTTCGGCCCTCGGGGGGCCACAGGGTCCGCAGCCTCGCTGTCGGCCCACCGGGCCAATATTGCCCTGCTCCTCGAAAAAGAGGTGTTTGTGTCCAGGTACTTCCTGGTCCCAAAACGGACCGGGGGCTGGTGCCCCATTCTCGACCTGAACAAGTTCCTAAGGTCTCGGACCTTCAGGATGGTCACTCTGGCTCAGATAATCCCATCCTTGGAATGAGGCATGTGATTCTGCTCCCTGGACCTCCAGGACGCGTTCTTTCATGTCCCAATCCGTCTGTCCCATCAGAGGTTCCTCCGCTTCAGAGCGGAGGGATCCCTCTACGAGTTCCGGGCCATGCCCTTCGGCCTCTCCCTAGCTCCCAGGGTCTTCACCAAATGCGTGGCAGTGGTGACAGCATTCCTGCGGCGCCGAGGGGTCTGGGTGTACCCTTACCTGGACGATTGGCTGATAGCAGCCCCCTCCAGACTGGAGGTGGAGCGGTCCAGAGATCTGGCCCTCCAGGTTTGCTCTCAGGTTGGCCTCCTCATCAACGAGGCCAAGTCGGAACTCATGCCAAAGCAGGTGATTCTGTTCATTGGGGCAGAGCTCGTCTCTCTGCGAGCCAGAGCACGGCTCCCGGCGGACAGGGCCGAGGTTCTTTCCTCCTTTGCCCAATCATTTCTGGTTGGGCAATTGCGCCCTGCCCGGGATGTCCTGCGCCTCCTGGGCCTCATGGCGGCCTGCACCAGCGTGGTCCGTTGGGCCCGTTGGTACATGTGTCCCCTTCAATGGGGACTGGCCAGCCAATGGTCACAATGCCGCGATCCGTTGGACCGGCCCGGGAGATGTGGAACGCTCTCCAATGGTGGATCGTTCCAGCACATCTGCAGGAGGGTATCTTGTTCGTCCGCCCCGAGCCGACAGTCTCTCTCTTGACCGATGCATCTCTGATGGGTTGGGGTGCCCATCTAGGGGAACACCGAGCGCACGGCCTCTGGTCCCCTCGGGAGTCCCGATGCCACATCAACCTGCTGGAGCTCCGAGCGGTCCATCTAGCTCTCACCACCTTCTCTCCGTTTCTCCGGGGTCAAGTGGTTCAGGTCCAGACGGACAACACCACGACCATGTACTATCTGAACTGCCAGGGCGGGACGTGCTCCATGCTTTTATGCAAGGAAGCTCTCCGCATTTGGTCCCTAGTGCGCAGCCTGGGGGCGGATCTCCTAGCTATTCACGTGGCAGGAGTCTCCAACACCCTGGCCGATGCCCTAAGCTGGATAGGGGCTGCGTCTCACGAGTGGTCTCTCCTGCCGGAGGTAGTACAAGATCTCTTCTCCCACTGGGGCATGCCTCAGGTGGACCTGTTTGCCTCCAGGGAGAATGCGAAGCTGAGTCTGTTCCATGCCTGCCCCCCTCAGCAGGGCTCGCTGCAGGGGGATGCCTTCTCGAGGCCGTGGACCCCGGGCCTCTTCTACGCCTTTCGCCCATTTCCCTTGATCCACAAGGTGCTTCTCAAGGCGAGGAGGGACAAGGCGCAGGTGATTCTGGTAGCCCCAGACTGGCCCCGCCAGTTCTGGTATCCAGATCTCCTCAGCCTCAGCTCCAGGCTTCCGAGGCGGCTTCCAGCCCGCCCGGACCTGATCTCAGTCAGTCAGGGGAAGGCATTCCATCCGGACCTTCAATCCCTGCACCTGACGGCCTGGTTCCTGAGCGGCTAGAGTTCCAGGCTTTGGGTCTTTCTGACGAGGTCCTCAACGTCGTTGAGGCGTCCCATAAGGAGTCGACCAGGAAATGCTATGCCTTCAAATGGAAGAGGTTTTCCATTTGGTGTCAGGGGAGGGGCTTGGACCCTTCCAACTGCCCCTTGGCAAGCATTCTGGACTACCTGTGGTCCCTTTCTCAGCAAGGGCTTCGGTCAAGCGACCTTCAAGGTGCACCTGGCAGCCATCTCGCTACCGGGCGGACGGCAAGCAGTCGGTGGCACAGGAGAAGGTGGTCGGGCGCTTTTTCAAAGGCCTTGACCACATTTCCCCTCCGGTGCACGAGCCTCCACCTCCGTGGGATCTACTGCTGGTATTGACCAAGCTCATGGGCAAGCCATTCGAACCAATGCACAGGTGTGATCTTTCACACCTGTCGTGGAAGACCGCCTTCTTGGTGGCTATCACGTCAGACAGAAGGATGGGAGAGCTCCAGGCGCTTTCCATCGAGCCTCCCTACCTGGTCTTCCACAGGGACAAGGTTGTCCTGCGCCCCCACCCGAAATTCCTTCCGAAGGTGGTGTCGGAGTTTCACCTTAACCAGGTGTTGACTCTGCCGGTGTTCTACCCAATCACACCTCGGAGGCCAAGTATAGGCTCCATACTTTGGACCCTAGACGAAAGCTCGCTTATTATAAGGAGCGGACGGTTGAAGTTCGGGGAGAGGTTCGCCAGCTGTTTGTCACCTACGCTGAAGCCACACCTGGCAGACCTGCAGCAAAGCGGACGATAGGCAGGTGGATCACCTCCTGCATAGAGCTCTGCTATAGGTTGGCGGGCATGGAGCCCCCCAGGAGGATAAGAGCTCATTCTTGCCGCCATACCGCTGCATCGGTAGCTGCTTCCAGGGACGTCCCTATCCAAGATATCTGCAAGGCTGCTACCTGGAAGTCGGCACATACCTTTATTACCCACTACCACATCGACCTCGAGTCACGCCGGGATGCTGGTTTTGGGGTCTCGGTTCTCCAGTCTCTCTTTCTCAAGTATCGGGGGGGTGCGCCTTGCCTCCCCCCTCCCGGAGAACTGCTAGGAGTCTACCAGAGAGTGTGGATGAACAACATATCCATGTCCCTAGAAATACAGGTTACTCACCTATAACAGGAGTTCTAGGAATGGTATATGTTGTTCATCCACACTGACCCACCCGACCTCCCCGGCTTCGACGCACAACCTGAGCTTCCAGCGGGCCAGATCTGGCGTTGAGGGGCGGAGCCAAGAGTTTTACCACCCGAGTGGGTGGGAGGAGCCAGCTTGAAGACCTTCCGGCAAGAGTTAAAGTGGCAAGGATACCTGCCAGAGAGTGTGGATGAACAACATATACCATTCCTAGAACTCCTGTTACAGGTGAGTAACCTGTATTTTCTGCCTTGCTTCGTGCCGTAGGAGGGCCTTTTGGCCATGCAATCCTACAAGGTCTTTTATCATATTTGTCCTCCCACATGGACATAACTGCTTGGTATGCCTCCAAGAGTAGTAACCTACTGCAAGAGACCATTCCATAGTAGATAGTGCAGTTACCTAAGAACTTACCATAACAGTAGATCTTCAAGGAATGTCTCTTGCAGTAGGTACAATTCCACCCTCCATTCTCCTCCTTCTCTAACAGAGCAAAGTCTGATCCAAAGACTTAGGGTTGGGACTCACTGGTACCTCGTTCCCTCGATCCTCGCCTTTGCGAGCTGAATCCAGCTTGGAATAGAGGCTCCGGGGCCACCCAGTCTTATATAGAAAGCTGATGTCATCAGTGGGTGGCCCCTAGTAGGAACTGCTAGAAGAAGCTGCCGTGTGACAGCGCCTTCTGATGGAACCTCCCAAGAGTAATAACCTACTGCAAGAGACATTCCTCGAAGATCTACTTTTAGGGTAAGTCCTTATGTAACCGTACTTTCTCAGAGTGGTGTATGGTTCACATCCACACAACCTACCCAACCTCCCCTGGCAAATGGCGCATGGATACCTGCTTCCAGCATGCAGTATCTGATGTCACAGGGTGAAGCCGAGGGATATACCACCAGGGTGGTGGGAGAAACTTTCCTAAAAGATGGTCCAGCAAATCAGCCTCTCTATCACAAGTATGAATGCAAACCATATAACACTTCTAGAACTAGGGTTACAGATGAGTAACCCTCATATATTAATGCAGTCTAGTAATTAGATCTGCACTGCTCTTAGCCCCACAGTGGCATTGCAGGTGTCTGAACTGATGTAGAAGCTGGTGCTTCTGTATAAGTAGCCATACAGCTTGGTGCTTAGGAGACCACGTGTTTTTTCCACATATTAATATCAAGAACAAGTAAACTTGTGAATTAACAATCTTTTATATATTTCTTTTCTGTTTAGCTACCTGGATGATGCAGTGATGAACCTGGACCACAGTGACCCCATCACTAGAGATCACATGGGCTCCATGTTAAACCAGCTCCGGTTAAAGCTTTTCCAGTTTTTACAAGCTGAGCCACATCACGTCTTGAGCAAACAAGCCCGCCGTCTCCTGATGATACTTCAAGGCCTTGTTACCCCTGGCATGAGCTAAATGTTTGCCTCAAGTCATTAAGAATCGTTTCTGTTAAATGGGACAATACTGTGCACAGTGCATTAAATAGTTACTAACAATCTAGTTTATAAAGCTCTGGGAAACAAACTAAAACAAGTGCATTATGAAGAGACCATCTTTCATAGAGGACTGTTGGAAGGCACGTGAAGTTAAGTAAGGTTTGAGAGAACACGGACCGGAGAGTTGCTTTGTTTTTTTTAATAATCTGTTTTACAAAACATTGACAAGTTCAGTCAGTACCATCTTTTTGTTTTATGATGTAATTATAAAGTATTGGTCCAGAGAACTCGTCCTGTGTCATTGGACGCAAATCCAGTGAGAGGCCCCAAGGGTTATTGTGGTTATTACAAATTTTATTTTAGTGATGGTAAACCAGCTGTACGCTTGTCGGTCTCTTATGAACATATCGGGGTTAAAGGGTTGATTATGAAAAATAATATTTGTAAAGCAGGAGAGTGAAACAGATTAAACATGTTGGCATGCTGTCTCTTACCTTTAAGACTGAAGTATTTGTTTCAAAGACGTCCCAAAAAAATGTTTCCTGAAAACTTCACAGATCAACCTTAAAGATCTCCAGTCAGAGCTGCTACATTAGATGCGTTCAGACAGTTGCACATCCAAATATATATATATTTTCACATTTCAAGGTTTCATTGGACTTTTATCTTATATATATATATATATATATAAACAAGAATGTTTCCTTATTTTGCATCATGTTATAGAAAACACCCGTGAAAGTTTTTTTGTGTGTGTGTGCGTTAGAGTGCATGTAGAAAAAATGTAAGATTCTGTTGTAATTTTACACTGTTGCTTTTTATCTAAAAGACTTGAAACCCTCAGTTTTGAATACCATTTGGAAGATATTGTTCAATAAAAGACTTTTGGAAAAATGTAATGTACAGTAGTTGAGATTCGCAGAAATTCTTAATGAAATGCTCTTTGCTGTAGTCTAGTAGAATTTTGCAAAAATTGTTCAAAATGTGAAAAAAAGCATGAAAATTGAAACATAAGTAGGTTTTTATGTTTTCTACAAAGTAAAAGCAGGACACACACAAGAGCTGACGACATTAAGGAGGTCAAAATACAGTTAATGTACAGTTACGTGAAAAACATCAAAAATACACATACATTTGACTCATTGGTCCACAGATATGTTTCCAGGTTATTACAAATTATGCCAAATAACCTTTTATACTTTACATCACTACTTTAAACCAAGCATGCAGACCTTTGGTTTGAAATTAATCTTGTATTGTGTGGAGAAATGCTCAAAAGTATTGTACATTTTGAAATATAAAGTAACTGTGATGTAGAGATGTAGTGTCATCTAAAGACAAACAAATACTCATTGTTGTCTTTAGAAATATGTATTACAGATATTCATTGCAAAAAACTTTGTTAATGATTTAGTTAGGGTTAAAGCGACAAAGGTAGGCAAATGTGGTGTTATGGTTTCTAACCCTAAAACCCCACCCCAACCCTGCAGGCAATCGCAAGTCAGGTGTGGGGTGTGCCTTGTCAGCACTAACGCTCACCCCATTCCATCAGTAAATAAGCTGAAATGGGTACAGCATATGAGAGTGGGGTAAGCGTTAGGGTTGACAACCCCAAGGCGTACCACACACCTGATTTGCAAAGAGGCAAGAGAGGTGAAACCATAATGTTTTTTCCTGTTGTTGTTGCCTACAAGGTGGGGGTTGGGTGTTAGGGTAGGAAACCCTAATGCCACATTTCCCTACTTTTGTCACTTCAACCCCATTTAGTGCATTAACAACATTTTTTGCAGTGAATTTTCTTACTTTTTGAGATCGTATAATGGTATCCTTATTTGCCTGTTGGAGCGCAGGGCCCATGTATGTATGTTGCTGTGTAAGCGATGGGCCCTGCGCTTCCATTTGTAGCACAACAGCAACTAAATTGTTAGCATAGCCTTGTTTTTCTTAAACTTACTTTATTTTAACATTTACAGACATCGAAGTAATAACGTAGTAAGTATCAGACCAATAGATAACCAAAATAGTTATAGACAAACAACAAAAAGGGAAAAAAATATCATTACAGGGTTTTATGATATACTGAAACCAAAGGATAGAAAAAACTGATATTAAGAATTACTGAGGTTACAGTACTTTCAACAAGTGCAAAGTCAAATGCTGTATCGTAAAATAAATGTACTGATACAATGAGGCAAACTGTAATAAAGATGCTCTAAAATCTATCTAAACAATGCAGATTTGATGTAGCATAGTCTAATGTGAAAAAGCAAACTAGTAAATGTCTCAAAACAACACACAGAGTGACCGCACCAAAGATAACAGCAGCGCCAGGTAAAGAATAAAATAGTTACTACTGTACCTTGTGAGCTGGCACCTGCTGAAGGCATGGAGTCCCAAAAGAACTTCCAGTCTGAACAAACACTTCTGCTTCAGTGAAAGAACACTTGAGGGCTTCTTGATGTGACAAAAAGCAGCATTATTTGGTAAATCCACAGTGCAAGGAGAAGTAAAGTGCATAAAAATGATCCCTCGGTTCAGAAACAGATGGTCTTCCTCAGTAAAATCAGTTCTAGGGGCGTGGATATGTTGTTCAATCCACACTTACTGGCAGGTTCCTTGCCGCTTTAAATCTTGCTGAAAAGTCTTCAGGCTGGCTCCTCCCACCCACCTGGGTGGTAAACCTCTCGGCTCCGCTCCATGACGCCAGATCTTCCTTACCGTTTGGAATCTAAGGTTCCCTCCTTAGCACTGTGCATTTTAGGCCTGGATCCACACTCTTCGGTCAGTATGAAACTTATTCTTAAATTCAAAAGACTTCGGTCTTCTGTTTCCCTCGTGGCTGCAATGGACAAATTGACTCCTGGATTTCGTCGGTGCCCCTCTGGGCAGAAAATGTCCCAGACCGATCCGCACTCCATGTGCGTTTATTGCCTTGGACTCGGCCATGACTCTCAGGCTTGTGAGTTGTGCAAATCCTTTTCGGCTTCGGTCTTGGAGGACCGCGCTGCCCGTCTGCTGTTGGGGCGACCCGAGAAACGTTATCCTCCGGTCAAGTCGAAGGAGACCCATTGGGCGGGTGTCTGGCTGCTGGCTCGGCTGAACAGCTCGAACAGATGATCACCCTCGAGGAGGAGGCAGCCCAAGCCGCCTCATCATCATCATCCTCGGTCGCGGCATTTATCCTGCTCTCCTTGGGCTCCTCCTACACAGCTTCTTTCAAGGAGCTTTGCCAGTCCCTCTCCACCAAGGGAGAAGGGCCTTTGGGACATTCCTCTCGGTCCAAAAAGAAGGACTCTAAAAGGTAAGTCCCACCATTGACGTTCGTGGGAGCAGGAGAGGTCCCCTTCCCCGGAGAGTCAACACTCTACTTCAGTCGAGGTTGCGGCTAAGGCTGCTGGCTTCACGGTGTCCCCATCAGGTCAGCCAGCCGAGACACCCGTCGATGTGGTCGAGATTTTTCTCGACCCGGACGGTCTGTCTGGAGAAGCAGAGAACCCTTCTTCACCGGTTCCGCCGGTGGAAACCGAGGAGTTGCCTGTGCCTTCTGTGCCGGAGTCCCCGGTTAAGGTCCCTGAACTGAGGGAGGAGCAGGTTTCCCCCAACCCCTCTCAGACCCACCCTCGGAATCCCCGAAGGTCTTGGTCTCGGACCTCTTCCAGGTCCAGCCGGTACCGCCGACGTCGGCAGTCTCTATCTCGGCACCATGGAAAGCAGCAGCGCTGCTCATCCTCATCATCCTCTTCAGAGGGTAGGCTTCGGCACAAATTGCGTCTGTGCTATGAGGACCTAATGTGGCAGCAGCTTATTGTCCGGGAACAAGCCGACTCAATCGCCTTCACCGGCCATTAAGTGGCTGTCACTGGAGCAGTCGAAACAACCCCTCATAGTAGTTGAGGAGCCGAAGCCAGCAGCGGTTGTTGGGCCGAAACCAGCTGCGCCATCCATTGTGGTGGAACCCCCACCTCCACAACCTAAAACGGGGAACCCGACCAAGGATTCTCAGTTAGGTCAGGGCTTGCCCCACCGGTTGTCGGTCACCCTCACTCCCGATCGACCTCGGCAGGTGGAGGGTGGCTCAGGTGCTTGGCAGCTGATTGCAGACTCCTCGGAGTCTGATGACAATGACTCTTTGTTCTCCAGGCCATTTGACTTGGAGTCCACTGGGGGTCGGTCAATGGACGAGAGCCCATCCTCATTTCTTGGAATGCTTCAGCTCATCTCAAGAGTCCACTGGGATTAAGCTCGAACCCGTTTCTAAATGGGCCACGTATCCCCTCATGGAGATACTGGACCGAGGGGATTCCTCTACAGAGGCCTTCCCGGTGGCCAAAGCCATTGTTGGCCCGGCCCTGGAGCTATGGCAGCGTCCAGCTTCGTGTCTAGTACCTTTGGCCAGGATGGCTCGGAAGTATGCTGTTCCCAAGGGTTCACTCTCCAGTTTCTCAGAGCACCCCTCTGTGGAGGGGCTAGTGACCGACAGCATTTTCTGGTGCTCTGGGAACGCTCGGGATGTTGACAAGCCACCCGATAAGGAGTCCAAGAAATTGGACTACGCTGCGCGGAAAGTCTATGCTGCTTCCTCCCTAGGCCTTTGTCAGGTCAGGTCGGCCATCCTGATGGCACACTTTTCACATGCCCTTTTAGGCTCCCTGGATGAGGTGATTCCTCATCTCCTGGCTGACCTTCAAACGATGATCAGGGAGGGGCTGTGGCCAAATAGCAGCTCCTAACTTCCTTGGACATCGCTGACTCGTGTGCCCAGTCAGTAGCGGCTGCAGTGGCCATGCGTCGCAGAGCTTGGCTGTGGATCTCCACCTTTACGGCGGATACCCAGCACAAGCTGGCAGACGTTCCCTTCTTGGGTACCGACTTGTTCAGTCCCGGGGTGGAGGGTCATCTGCAACGGATCGAGAAGTCCAACACCACCTTGGACTTGGTCATGTCTGCCCAGAAGGACAAAGGCCACCAGCAGCAGCGTAAGCCCTTTCGTCCTTCAGACCCTGTGGCACGTCCGGCCCAGCAACTCCAGCATCAGGACCAGCAGGCTCGCACTTGGCATCCCAAAGCCATGCCTACTGCTTCCTCCAGCAGGAAACCAAGAAGAAAAGATCCAGGCGGCTCCTCGGCCAGCCCTTCCTCCAAGCCTGCCCAGTGACAGGTTGAGGGGTGTCGCCCCCAACTTCATCACTCCTCCCCGGGTTCCCCCCGTGGGGGGACGGCTCCGCCACTTCCTTTCCGCCTGGTCCAATATCACCACGGACCACTGGGTGTTGGAAGTAGTAGGAAAGGGTCTGCCTCTGGAATTCGAAGCAGTCCCCACCTTATCGAGCCATCGCCTCTGTAGGGCTGCAGGTCCATTAGCCTCTTTGTCGGCTCGTCGAGCCGACATTGCCTTGCTCCTCCAGATGGAGGTGATCAGGGAGGTGGTGGATCCTCCACCAGACCCAGGGTTTGTGTCCAGGTACTTCCTGGTCCCAAAACGGATGGGGGGCTGGCGCCCCATTCTAGACCTACACGACCTGAACAAGTTCCTAAGGTTTCGGACCTTCTGGATGGTCACTCTGGCTCAGATTATTCCATCCTTGGAACGAGGCGTGTGGCTCTGTTCTCTGGAACTCCAGGACATGTTCTTTCACGTCCCAATCTGTCCGTCTCACCACTGATTCCTCCGCTTCAGGGCAGAGGGATCCCTTTGCGAGTTCTGGGTCATGCCCTTCGGCCCCTCTCCAACTCCCAGGGTCTTCAAATGCATGGCAGTGGTGACAGCATTCCTGCAGTGCCGAAGGGTCCAGGTATACCCTTACCTGGACGATTGGTTGATTGCAGCCCCCTCAAAGTTGGTGGTGGAGCGGTCCAGGGATCTAGCCTTCCAGGTCTGGTCTCAGATTGGCCTCCTCATCCACGAGGCCAAATCGGAACTCATGCCAATGTAGGTGATTCAGTTCATGGGGGCAGAGCTCGACTCTTCGAGCCAGAGCACGGCTCCCGGCGGACAGGGCCGAGGTCCTTTCTTCCTTTGCCCAGTCATTTCTAGTTGGGCAATTGTGCCCTGCCTGGGACTTCTTGCGCCTCCTGGGCCTCATGGTAGTCTGCACCAGCGTGGTTCGTTGGGCCTGCTGGCACATGCGTCCCCTGCAATGGGGGCTGGCCCGCCAGTGGTCACAGCGCTCAGGTCCTGTGTACCAGCCAGTGACAGTGACCCAGGAGATGTGGAACGGTCTCCAGTGGTGGCTCGTTCCAGCTCATCTGCAGGAGGGTATCCCATTTATCTGCCCAGAGCCGATGGTCACTCTGATGACCGACGCCTCTCTGATGGGTTGGGGTGCCCATCTGGGGGAGGTCGGAGCGCACGGCCTCTGGTCCCCTCAGGAGTCTCGATGCCACATCAACCTGCTGGAGCTTCGAGCAGTCTGACTAGCCCTCACTGCCTTCACTCCGTTTGTACGGGGTCAAGTGGTCCAGGTCTAGACGGACAACACCACGACCATGCACTAGCTAAACCATCAGGGCGGGACGCACTCCTTGCCTTTGTGCAAGGAGGCTCTCCGCACTTGGTCTCTCGTGAGCAGACTGGAGGCGGATCTCCTAGCCATCGATGTGGCAGGGGTCTCCAACACTGTGGCCGATGCCCTCAGCCAGATAGGTGCTGTATCTCACGAATGGTCTCTCCTGCCGGAGGTAGCACAAGATCTGTTCTCCCACTGGGGCACTCCTCAGGTGGACCTGTTTGCCTCCGGGGAGAATGCGAAGCTGAGGCTGATTCATGCCCATCCCCTCAGCAGTGCTCGCTGCAGGGGGATGCCTTCTCGAGGCCGTGGACCCCGGGCCTCTTCTACACCTTCCCTTCATTTTTCTTGATCCACAAGGTGCTTCTCAAGGCGAAGAGGGATAAGGCGCAGGTGATTCTGGTAGCCCCAGACTGGCCCCGTCAGTTCTGGTATCCAGATCTCCTCAGCCTCAGCTCCAGGCTCGCGAGGCGGCTTCCAGTCTGCCTGGACCTGATCTCAGTCAACAAGGGGAAGGTACTCCACCCGGACCTTCAATCCCTGCACTTGATGGCCTGGTTCCTGAGCAGCTAGAGTTCCAGGCCTTGGGTCTTTCCGACGAGGTCCTCAACGTTGTTGAGGCATCTCGTAAGGAGTCGACCAGAAAATGCTATGCCTTCAAATGGATGAGATTTTCCATTTGGTGTCAGGATACGGGGTTGGAGCCTTCCTCCTGTTCTTTGGCTAGCATTCTGGACTACCTGTGGTCCCTTTCTCAGCTAGGGCTTCAGTCGACAACCCTTAAGGTGCACCTGGCAGTCATCTCTGCTTACCGGGCGTGGGCTGGAAAGCAGTCGGTGGCGCAGGAGAAGGTGGTCTAGTGCTTTTTTAAAGGCCTTGATCACATATCCCCTCCAGTGCGAGAACCTCCACCTCTGTGGGATCTACTGCTAGTATTGGCTAAGCTCATGAGCAAGCCATTCAAACTGATGCATAGGTGTGACATCTCTCACCTGTCGTGGAAGACCGCCTTCTTGGTGGCTATCACGTCAGCCAGAAGGATGGGAGAGCTCTAGGTGCTTTTCATCGAGTCTCCTTATCTGGTCTTCCACAGGGACAAGGTTGTCCTGCGACCCCACCTGAAATTTCTTCTGAAGGTGGTGTGGGAGTTCCACCTTAACCAGGTGTTGGCTCTGCCGGTGTTCTACCCCAATCACACCTCGGAGGCTGAATATAGGCTTCATACTCTGGACCTTAGAAGAGCGCTCTCTTATTAGAAGTGGACGGCTGAA
The DNA here is from genome assembly GCA_016271365.2 of Neoceratodus forsteri. NCBI lineage: Eukaryota > Metazoa > Chordata > Ceratodontiformes > Ceratodontidae > Neoceratodus > Neoceratodus forsteri. The sequence continues at coordinate 1,524,655,184 of CM028130.1, read as the reverse complement.
GTTTAGGGAGAGGTTTGCCAGCTGTTTGTCACCTACGCTGAAGCCGCACCTGGCAGACCTGCAGCTAAGCGGACGATAGGCAGGTGGGTTACCTCCTGCATAGATCTCTGCTATAGGTTGGCGAGCATGGAGCCTCCCAAAGGGATAAGAGCTCATCCTACCCGCCATACCACTGCTTCGGTGGCTGCTTCCAGGGACGTTCTTATCCAAGAAATCTGCAGGGCTGCTACCTGGAAGTCAGCACACACCTTAATTACCCACTATCACATCGACCTTGAGTCACGCAGGGATGCTGGTTTTGGGACCTCTGTTCTCCAGTCCTTATTTCCCAAGTAGGGGGTGCGTGCCTTGCCTCCCTTCTCCCGGAGAACTGCTAGGAGTCTGCCAGTAAGTGTGGATTGAACAACATATCCACGTCCCTAGAAATGCAGATTACTCACCTGTAACAGGAGTTCTAGGAGTGGTATATGTTCATCCACACAACCCACCCAACCTCCCCGGCTTCGACGCGCAACCTGGCTTCCAGCGGGCTAGATCTGGTATCATGGGGTGGAGCCGAGAGTTTTACCACTGGGGTGGAGCCGAGAGTTTTACCACCCGGGTGGGTGGGAGGAGCCAGCTTGAAGACCTTCTGGCAAAATTTAAAGCGGCAAGGAACCTGCCAGTAAGTATGGATGAACAATATATACCACTCCTAGAAATCCTGTTACAGGTGAGTAACCTGTATTTACTTGTCAGCTGACATTTTTCGCACCAATGGTGCTTTCTCAATGCTTGACATCACAATTAAAACTGAGTTCTTAAATCCACCTCTGTCTTAAAGTAACAGTGCATACCATGAATTGAGTTTCAGTATTCAACTATTACACAGACATAAAATCCGCTGTTACCAGCAAAATATTTAATTACACATGTAGTGTAGCTTAAAAACATTTAAAATAGTGCTCATCATCATCACTGTAAGTAATGTAAGTGGCACCTGTTTAGCCTCCTCACTCATCACTCAAAGAAATAAAAAGATAGCACGTAACTTTTTCCAAGGCAAAAAACTTTATCAGCAGTCTTGTACAAGGTTGCTGGTGCATAGCTATAAAAGAGAGAAAAGAAAGAAAACATGGAATTTAACAGTTAAAAACATCACAACTGTATAAACATTTAAAGCAATGATTTTTTTCTTTTAAAAAATGGCTTGATTTCTATCCTGCCAGTGATGAAAAATAACCAGTTTGGCTACTGCTGTTATTTGGGCCATGTGATAACATGAACCCAATAATTTATCGTATCCAATATCTAACTAACATCACTCTGGTGAAAAATGATCAATCTTACTTCGAGAAAGAGCTCTTGCAGCAGGTTACACCATTAGGACTGAAGCCGGCAGGCGCCAGGACCCCACTGAAATGTTTTAGCTAGCAGTATTCAGCAGGGACCGCCCCCAACATCAGGCACAGTACATAAGGGGGCGGTCCCCCAGAATACCCAGTTATTTTCCCGCCGTTGACTCACCAGCATCGGTCTCTCGGTCTTCCTGCGTGCGGTGCTTAGGCCCGGACCACGACACCAAGGCCTGCACCTTTTGCCAAGGGTTCAACAGCTGCACCAGGATCCACTGTCAGAAGGCACCTCAGGCTTACCTGCTCGAGGAAGAACTTAGTAGGATGGACAAAGGACCTTCCTACAGGGATGATTCTTCCTCCAAGGTCCACAAACACCGGGACAAGCACCGGGAGAAGGCAAGGTCCAGATCCCCGAACCGGACCTCGGATACTCAGGGCTAAGGCTCCACCCGATCAGACCGCTCTCCCTCCAGGGCTAGGTCTCAGCCCCCTCCAGTGAAGGTCCGGGCTTCCAGCAGGTCTTCAACTCTTCAGCCCATCAAGACTTCCAGGCCCTTGGCTTCCTCTACTCCCTCTCGGGCCTCTTCAAAGTCCTCTGAACGTCACAAGTCTTCCTCTTCCACCGGACATCGGGACCCCGACTCCAGGCCTCCCTTCCCCCAGGAAGACGAAGGACCTGACGTCCCTCAAGCGGACGATGGACCCGTCGGCCAAGCATCTGACGTCAGCTAAGCATCTGAAGTCGGCCAGGCGTTCGGAGCTGAGAATATCGGCCAAGCACCAAACACCGGCCAGGCGTTCACCGGACCCAAAGTCATCAGCCAAGCGACCAATGTCGGCTTCACCGGAGCTGAAGACCACCCCCCAGTCACCGGTAGACACCGGTCACAGGGACTCCATGGAAGAGGACACCGTGTTGCCCGAAGACCAGGCGGGCAACACAGAGGATGCTGGGCTTCCGAGGGTACCTTCTCCCACCCCAGAGACACCCGAGGACCCGACCACTGGTGCCTGGTCCATCGTCGAGCATGAATATTCAAGAAGTAAAGGAACTCTTTACTTTCTGGTGGAACACCATCCGTAAAGACGTGGTCCCAGTAAAGCCTCCTCCTACTCCCCTCACCTCCTACACCCCCTCCTCCACCACAGGGGCCAGCAGGATGACCACCAACCCCCAAGGAGCAGACTCCACCTCCTAGGGGTAGATCCTAGGATCGGAGAAGGCCTCCCTCAAGATCTCCATCAGGGTCTCCCATCCCCAGGCGACCCAGACGTCGGCGGTATACTCCGTTGGGGGAGGACTCTAGATCGGATACCTCCGATTACTCCAGATCTCCTCCTCCACTCAGCATTTCATCACCTGACCCACATGACCTTCCCAGGTCTCCACCGGATGATCCCACTTTCTCAGATCATGAGGCACATCCAGGACAACATGGGGTGGGATGCTGAAGACCTCGACCCCGGAAGGCAGCGCCTTGCCCGTTATTTTCGGAAGCGTCTGCACTCCACTCCTATGGTGCTGAAGAAAGCTGACCGCCTGTACAAGGCCCCGAGAGAGGACCAGTACCTGGCTCAACAACCTCTGGCAGACTCCCTGGTCATTACGGCCACACATGACCAGTCCCAAAGAGCGCAGCACATGAGCACACAGCCACCAGACCAGGAATCCAAACAATTGGACGCCCTGGGGAGACGCATGTATGCGGCCATTACATGCTCCATCAGGTCGCTGAATTACCTAACACACATGGTACAATTTCAGAACGCCCTATGGGAACAGGGCCAGGACCTGGTCGATAAGCTTCCGGATGGCGATCAGAAGGTGGAGCTCCTAAACCTCCTCCGCACAAGGTCTGATATGGGGACCCAAGTATTACGAGCCATATATGATTCTTCGGACTCGTCCACCAGAGCTGCAGCTTCAGGCATCTGTTTCCGGTGACACTGTTGGCTCCATGTCTCCGGCTTCACCCCGGACGTACAGAAGAACATTCTTGACGTCCCCTACAACGGCTAAGTACTCTTTGGTGAACCCTCGGAGAAGGTGATCACCAAACTGCAGGACGCTGGGAAGGTAGTCAGGTCTGTACAGGCCATGTACAGACTCTGGCCCGGTTCCTTTTATAGGAACCAGAGCCGTTTTCGCAGTCAGCAACAAAGGCAGCGGCCACGTTCCGCCAGCAACAAAGGGCACCTTCAGCAGATAGCCCCGCTAAGTTGTCCCCAGGCAGAGCCCAGCACTACACTAAACTGCCCAGCCTGCAGGGACCAGTGCTGCTATAGCATGATTCCTTCCCGCCCGCGCCTCCTCTGGATCAATGGGTGCAAAAGGTCAGGAGTCGTATCGCTCACCACTTTTCAGGGTGGCAGTCAATTACCACCGACCAGTGGGTTCTCCAATTGGTCAAGAAAGGCCATCATAGAATTTCTCGACCACCCACCGGCAAGACCTCCCCTGCTTTCCCGTTACTTGGGTCAGCACGCCCTGCTTTTACAGCAGGAGGTGCTCGTACTCCTGGAAAAAGAAGCGATAGAGTACGTTCCACAGAACCAGAGGGACGCAGGATATTATTCTCACTTCTTTCTGGTTCCCAAGAAAACGGGGGACCTCCATCCGATACTGGACCTCAGCGACCTCAACGAGTTGGTCCTGTACAAACGCTTCTGCATGGTGACCCTCCCAGGTCTGATTCCCATGCTCAAGCAGGGCACCTTTCTAGCGTCCTTAGACATGCAGGACGCTTACCTGCATATACCCATCGCTCAAGCGCACAGGAAGTTTCTGCACTTTGAGTTCCAGGGCCACCATTATCAGTTCCGAGCCCTCCCTTTCGGACTGTCATTGATACCTCGGGTATTCACGAAGTGTATGGCGGTAGTCGTGGCGACTCTGAGGAGGCAAGGCCACTACGTGTTCCCCTACGTGGACGACTGGCTTCTCATGGCGCCCTTTCGGGAGGCCTTGATGTCCGCCATTCATTATACTTGGTCTCTGTTCGAGACGCTGGGCATCTTGATCAATCAAGAGAAGTCACGTCTGGTTCCGTTTCAGACTCTGCAGTTCATAGGTACAGTTCTGGACACCGTCCAAGGGAAAGCATTTCTTCCACAGGACAGAGCGGAACACATCAGATCCCTCATCAGGGTCATTTCGGCAAAGAAGACCGTTCTTCCAGATTGGTCCTTTACCTGCTCAGACACATGGCTGCGGCCACTGCAACAGTCCCGCTTGCTCATCTCCACATGCGGGTCACCCAGTGGATGTTACGGGTCCAGTGGGATCAAAAGCAAGACCATCTGCAGCTTCCAATCTGGATCACGAAGACTGTAATCCGGGATTGGCAATGGTGGCTAGATCCGAAGAATCTATCGGCAGGGGTCCCCTTCGTTGCGCCGTCTCCGATTGTGACACTCTCCACAGATGCCTCAGGGCTCGGATGGGGAGCACACCGATGGTGTCCAGTCTCAGGGCCTGTGGACAGCCCAAGAGACTCATCTCCACATAAACATCCTGGAAATGAGAGCAGTTCTTTACGCCTTGCAGGCCTTCCAGTCGGAGATTCCACCGGGTACTCTTCTGTTACAAACAGACAATTCCGCGGTGATGTATTACCTCAACAAACAAGGAGGCACCCATTCCTACCCGCTTTGCAGGGAAACCATAAGGGTATGGGAGTGGGCTTTGCAACACGGCGCAAACCTCATTGACGTTCATATCCCAGGAGTGGACAACGTCATCACAGACTGCCTGAGCCGCTCTCAGGCCAGAATCCACGAGTGGGAACTACTCCAGGAGGTAGTAGATGATCTGTTTCACAGATGGGGGTACACCAGAGTTAGACCTTTTCGCGTCCCCATCCAACGCAAAACTGCCCAATTTTTGCTCGCTAGATCCAGGGCCTGGTATTTTCTGGCGAGACACGTTGTCCCTCTCTTGGGCGGGCAGATTCCTCTATGCTTTCCCCCCTTTCCCTTGATTCAGAGGGTTCTTCTGAAACTTCGCAGAGAGCAAGCGATGCTGATACTCATCGCGCCGTTCTGGCCCAGGCAGGTCTGGTTTCCTCTACTACACCAGCTATCCCGGGAACCTCCAGTGCCTCTGCCAATCGGCTCTCACTTGTTGTCTCAGGAGGAGGGCTCCTTGGTCCATCCAGACTTTCGTTCGTTGAGTCTGCACACTTGGCTCCTAGAGACATAGCCATTTTGCGACACAGGGTCTCGCAAGAGGTAGCTGATGTCCTGGTGGCTGCGAGAAAACAGGCCACTTATGCCATGAAATGGTGCCGTTTTTGCCTATGGGCTCAAGCGTGGGGTTTTTTGCCTCTAGACTGTCCAGAAAAGTCGGTCTTGGACTACCTCCTGTCTGTTTTTCAGACAGGCTTGGCATAGTCCTCAATCAAAGTACACCTCTGTGCCATATCAGCCTATCATTGTCTGATAGGCCAACGCACCATATCCCAGCTGGACACGGCACAAGCCTTTCTGAGAGGTATTCTCCACCTTACACCTCCAATTAAGGATCCAATTCCACCATGGGAGCTACCCTTTGAACCAGCCGAGGATTGCGAGCTACATCTTCTCACTTGGAAGACATTGTTTTTAGTTGCCGTTACTTTGGCCAAAAGAATTTCTGAACTCCATGCACTCATGTGCAAAGAGCCTTATTTGTTTTTTCACTGAGACAGGGTATCCCTATGGACTAATTCCAAATTTCTGCTTATGGTGGTCTCAGCTTTCACCCTTAATCAAGACATCGATCTACCAGTGTACTTTCCCCAACTATTCGAATCGAGGAGAGGCCCTGTTGCACACCCTAGATGTGCATAGGTGTCTCCGATACTACCTGACCAGAACCAAACGCCACCGAAAATCGAACCAGCTGTTTGTCTCCTTTGCCCATAGGATGATGGGAGCTCCTGTTTCCAAACAGTCTTTGTCCAGGTGGCTCATTCAGTATATCACGTTCTGTTACCAGAAGCTTAACAAACCCTTACCGGGCACGGTTAAGGGTCATTCCACAAGGGGGGTGGCTACCTCCTTTGTGGCCCTTAAGAATGTGTTCACCTCGGCCATCTGTGCTGCAGCTACTTGGAGCTCCGTGCACACTTTCATCAGGCATTATAGCCTGGATATTGCATTGAGGCGAAGAGCAGGTTTTGGTCTAGCAGTCCTTAAAGGACTTCTGTTCTAGGCTTTGGTTTCATTAAGGATTTCTACCTTCCCTCCTCCCAATGGTGTGGGATTTCCATTATTGCTTGGGAATCAGTCCTAATGGTGTAACCTGCTGCAAGAGCTGTTTCTCAAAGTAAGATAGTACAGTTACGTAAGAATTTACCGTAACAGTAGATCTTCGAGAACAGCTCTTGCAGCAGGTACTTTCCCTCCCACCATCCCCGCTGGAGGTAGATTCTAGTTCCAACATCCTTCTCCGATATACTGTTACAGTAAGTTCTCACGTTAACTGTACTTTTAGGCCCAACAGGGAATCTAGACATTATGGTGATTTGGCCACTGCTGTTATAGTTCTGTCATGTTTTTCTCTGATTTTGTTTGTTTAATTCCTCAAAAAGGCCTGGAGATAAAGTTTGACAGGATTCCTAAGTTGTTTTTTTTCAAGAGGTTACATGGGGAGGTTGTGTATGTCAGAGTCTGGGAAAGGCTTGCTTAATGGGAAACTGCAGTTACATTTCACAGGGAACTGGAATTTCCTGGTGAGCTGATCAAAGGCTAAGGTGTCATAAAATAGCAGGGGACAGAAGGCATCTCCTCTCTGGTCATAAAACTTTAAATCAAAGAGAAAATGACAGGGTCTGCAGACGCACCATCTAGAGAACCTATTGTTAAGTGCTAGGAACTGTCCTAGTTTGTTTACATATGTAATATAGTCAGAAAGGACAGTGAAGATCAAAGGCCAGCCAGGATGTTGGAACTGTAGGAAATCTAATAATACTGATTCCCTTAAAATTTGGGAAAGAGCAAGAGAGACCCTGGCTGGCCTGGAAATGAACAGCTGGACTTGGAGATGTTTTGGCCTATATAAGTCCACACATAACAGAGGTAACACGCACATTTACCGAGACACCTTTCCTGACACACAAGAGAAGCCAGCCTTGCTGACACAGCAAGACCTGCACACACACACACACACACACACACACACACTGAGGACCAGTGGCTGCAAGAAGAACTGGGACTTTGGGACTCAGCAGGGAGAAAAAGGAATTTGCAGAAATCAGTTATTTTTTCTGGACTCTGATTCTCTACAAACAAGGTAGATATTAGTTTAATTTAGCAGTGCATTTTTTATGCATTTTTCCACTTTGTTTGTTGTCCTGTAACCCAAATTTCTGAATCTTTTGTAAGTCTTGTATGGTAATTATCTAAGTAACTAGTACAAGCACTTGCTTTTAATAACTACCTGGAAGTGATTTGTTGTGTGTGTGAAGGTGGGAAGATTTATTCAATCAGTGACCAGCCTGTTTAGTGCTAAGGTGCCACCATCACTACCAAAGACTAGGATCCTAGAAGGGAATCTGGGTGCCTAAGTAGGGGAAATGCACAAGATCTCGGGAGGGTTCAAACTAGGTTCCTGCACTACCTGGAGAAGAAGACACAATCAGGGTTACGAGGGGAGCCCCAAAGAGCTCATAACCACTGGGTCCTCCCCCAGTGCAGCAGTCAAGGAGGGTTCTCACCTGGCTATAGACTCGAGACTGTATTTTACCCTTACCCAGATTAGCGAGGAAGCCCTGGGCCCTCTTAGCAAGTGTTCAGTTATGAACTCAATGAGCACTCTAAACGGACACAAGGGTATTCCTGTTCTCCCCCCGTCACGGATTGCACTTAGGGGGGTGCAATGTGAGCTCAGTGGACCCAGCTCTCAAGAGTGGGTTCGTGACAGATGCAAGTTAATTTGTTGCCAGAAAATTGAACAAAAAGAGCTGTCCCAGATGATGTGCTTGAGAGAGCCCTCCTGGGAGTTACATTTAATACAGAAGGGACTATTAGACTGACCAATCCTATGCAATTTCTGAGGAGTTGAGTATGTGTTATCGTGCATTTTGTATTGCATAAGATGCAGCTTATCCACACTAATATATATGTGTACATAGTCCCACTAGCTGGAGGACTCAAAGTAGAATGCGTGTGTGTCTGGGAAACTCTCTTGCCCCGGTATGTGCATTTTGGCAATTTTCAGGCACCTGCTGCATCCCGCAGTGCTCTATATAGCACTGAAATAGTATGGTCTTGGGTTGCCAGGTGTGCTGATTTTCAGTATGTGGAACCGTCTGAAAAATGTTAGGGCCAAGGACCTAGTGTAGTTTGAATAAGATGAGTAAGTTGAAAGTATGAAAAAATAAAGAGCAGTGAGGGAGGTTATTGGAGCTCCGAAAGGCAGCAAAAGTTAGGAGGTTACCATCGATGAAAAGGCAGTTGAGGTTATCTAGTTTGGCTTGGGATAAAAAGGAAGTAGGAACTGGCTTATTACCCAGTTTAAAATTGGGAGTGAAACGAACTGGTTGCATTAAATTCTGCTGTGGATTATAATTTAAGATTTGGCAAAGTTGTTTATTGATTTGGGCAGACCATCCTATAGGGATAGAATGTAAAGATGGGGGAATTTTAGTCCAGGATAAATCTGGTAAAGCTTGAGGAGTAATACCAGTATTTCTACATTAGAAAAGTTTAATGTCATTCCTAAAAGGATAATAATTATGTACCGGTTTCCCCAAATCCGGGAGGCCCCATGCCAAGAATTTTTTAGCTTGAGCAGCTAAATAATACCAATAAAGATTAGGAAGTTGTAACCCCCCCATTATTTTGCTAGAGTCAGTTTTTCTCGTGAAAGGCGAGGTTGTTTATTTTTCCAAAGGAACTCAGAAAAAAGGGTTTTTAATTGAGAAAAACACTTTTTGGTAAGAGGAATCCCAGCCATATTAAAGGAATATAAGACACGGGTTAAAATGTTCATACGTAGTAAAGAAATGTGTCCCCATAGGGATAATGGTAATGTTCACCATTGCTGCAAGTCAGCTTTAATAGTCTGATATAAAAGGGAGAAAACTGGCTTTGACACACAGAAACACAGAATTTGATGGCAGATAAGGACCGCTTGGCCCACCTAGTCTGCCAGTTTCCCTACCTGATAGATAAGCTGCAGATTCTAGTTAACCAACAGCTTACTTCCTCCTACTCCCCAGTACAATTGCTTTATGTCTGTCCCATGCATTCTTGAATTCTCTCACTGTTCTTGATTCCACAACCTCCTCAGGAAGGCTGTTCCATGCATCCACAACCCTCTCCATGAAAAAATAGTTTCTAACATTACCTCTGAGCCATCCTCCCTCTATCTTCAAATTGTGCCCCCTTGTTCTTGCACATCTCTTCTTCTGAAAGATGCTACCCTCTTGGACTTCAATTCCCTTGAGGTACTTGAAAGATCTTATATGTGTCAATCTTCACCATTCATCACCATTGGGTACAAGGCCAGAGGTCATGACCCTGAGGGAGCCTTTTTTTTTTAGGTAGGTTACAGCCGAGCGCACCATAAAGCGCGCCCGCCCTCTGGGCCGGCGTATTGCATGCCGTCAGCGGGTAGGCTGTTAGGCGCTCTCATCTCTGCCTGCCTGCCAGTTCTTCATCTCCCGCCGTAGAGGTCACATCATGGGAAGCCAGATCCGATTTGAGGCCTACCGCCTACGCAGTTCGTTCTTCAGGTATTCCAGCTATTTCTCGTGCCGCAGTCCGTCGGGTGCTGTGTCCTGCCGGTTCTAGTTGCCTTACTCAACGTTGCTGGTAAGATCTTTCCATATATTTTGTTCTTGGTGGTGTCGAGTCTGTTTTTGGTGTTTTTTTTCTTTGTAGGTCATGTCTGGGTCGGCGGGCAAGAAGACTTTGAAGACAGGGCAGCCCCCCCCCCCCATGCAACGGTGCCCTTGTGGCCATAAATTTTCCATGCCACGACCGTTGCCTTACGTGTCTTGGCCGCTTCCACGGCATGGATTAGGTACAGCGCCTGTTTCTCCATGGACCGCCGGGTCATCAAACAACGTCGCGTGAAAGTGGGCGAGCCCCGACGCTCGGGTCGGTGTGCACTCGGGCCAAGCCACCTACTCTCGGCCTTTCCTCCGGGTCCCCTCCCAGTTCAACACGGACCGAGGAAGAGAGAGCCTCGGCTACTAGTAGCCTGGCCACTGCCGAGGCTCCTTCAGTGGTGCAGGAGGCCCGTCCCGGCCTTCTTTCGGGGTAGGAGGCGCCGCCATGGCAGTCCTCTTCGGGGTGAAGTGCTTGTGGTGACCCGGCGGGTTCGCATGGCCCGGTCGGCACTATCCCTTCACGCCCGTCAGTCGGCGCTATTTTCAGGCCTCGGCACCATTCGGCCAGCCGGGCCCTGACGGAGCCGCCAGCGCCAGTTTGTCGCCGGTGCAGTGGCTGCCGTCGGCGGCATAGCGGTGCCAGTACTGCTACCGGCGCCGTGGGAGTTTCTACGGCACTGTCTTTGTCTGCGTCTTGCCTCGGCACCATCCGCGGCGCCGAGGTTGAGCATGGCGGCGTGTCAGGACTCAGTGCTGTGGGGTGCCGGATTCCGCTGTCAGCGCCGCCTCTGCCCTCGGCGCCGTTCGTAGCACTATGGAGCTGGGTGGCACCGTCCTCAGCGCCGATGGTACTGTTGGGGCCGTCGTCGTCGCCACTTGCGGCACCGTGGATAGTGCCGTGGTTGGTCCTGACTCTGGAGCTATGGTTCAGGTTGGAGCTGTGCCCTCTGTGGATACCGCTCGCGGTGCTATGGGGGCACTGACTCTGGCATGGTTTCAGTTCCTGGCACTCCCTTTAGCAGGGATGGCACCGGGCACCCTCCTACAGTCTGGCACAGGGCCTCGGCCTCTACCTCTTCGGAGGCGGAGTCAGGCTCTGAGTCAGACGAACAGTCTAACTCCTTGGGGTTGACTGTTGGGGTGGGCAGCCCTGTAATATCCTCGACAAGCCGGAGTCAGCCCCGTTCTGAAGTGGGGCCGATGGCTGCCGATACTGGGGTCGGGTGCTGACCAGCGGGCAGTGGTGCAGGCCATCATTGCTCTGCAGCCTGGTCTTGGTCGGTTCACTGACCCCTCAGCAGTGGTACCTCCACCTGTGGTGTGGCTGGATCGCCCAACTTTGGGGCCGATCAGAGCATCTACGGGAGGGAAGGGTACTGTGCCCTGGATAGCTCCTTTGGGTGCTGGCCAGGGCTGTCAGCTACCTAGGCTGGCTCTCTCGAGGAGGAGGGCTCTTTCGGACTCCGAGGGGTCAAGGGGAATGGGATTTGCACGGCAGCCTTTTTCTGGGGCCCGCCCAGGCTCTGGAAGAAGCCGTAGTGCAGATCTCCGCTCTTCCTCTTTGGTCTCTTTGAGGGAGCCCCATTCTTCTGAGGTAGGTGACCGTCCTGGACCTATACAGCCCCGGTGCCTCACAGGGGGGATTCTTCCGGGCGCAGCCAAGGCAGTACCGAAATGGTTGTTCAGCTGTCAGCTGTGGAGTCTTCTGGAGAACCTTCTTCTTCGGGTCCGCTCCTTAGCCCAGGCGGAGGTCAGCCGACATCTCTTCTCGGCTCTGTCCCCATCCCTCTGCCACATTCTCCTGCGCTCCCAGGCATCCTTGGTCCTAGCGGGCCTCTCTCCTGGGAGCAGTTCAAGGCTGTGGCTGCTCGGTTCCAAGCTTACATTAAGGTAATGGACAGACAGGTTTTTCAACCTCCCCCCGAGCAGTCACCCTCTGAGCAGACAGTGACCTCCAACCCTTCATCCCCCTCTTCTGGGGGAGAGGAGCTTTCTGTCCACCTCTCTCCAGCCACTGATCTTGCTGAGTATCAGCATTTCCTCACGAGGATGTTGGAGGACTTGCACCTCACCCCTGCCACTATAAGCAATCCGGAGCACTCAGCGCACACCGTTTTAGGCGAGTTCAGCGAGACCACCCTTGTGGTGCCTCCCTGGCCTGCTCCCCTTTTGGGAGGTGGCGTTATGCTTCTGGCAGAGACCCTTCTCCGAAGTTCCTGCCCCTAGGTATCTCTGCCAGCGGTATTGCGCCCCGGAGTCTCCAGGTTCCATGCCTCCTCAGCAGTCCGGATTGACGCAGTTGGACACTCCTGATGGGCTTTGTGCCCTTCACTGTGACCGGCCCCCAGATCAAGATTCCTCAGATTTTGACTTCTGGGGTAGGAGGGCTTTCTACTCGGCACGGTTGTTGCTTTCCATTTCTGCACATCAGGCCCACTATGCAGCCTATGACAGGTTCTTGTGGTCCAGGCTAGGTCAACTCCTAGCCTCATTGCTTGACATGGAGCAAACCAGACAAGCCATTGCACTCTCTGCGCGTGGCCTGGAGCTAGTAAGGCACCAAGCGAGGGCATCCTGTGATGCCAACGAGGTAGCTACCAGGGTCATAGGGACAGCGATCTGCACTAGGCGGACAGCATGGCTGAGTCTTTCCTGGTTGTCACCCTCGGCCCGGCGTAGGGTGATTAACTCCGCTCACCAGAGAACCTATCTGTTCTCCTGTAGAGTGAGACAGCGTTTGTCGGGGCAACTTCCTTCCCCCTCCGGGGGTCCCCGTCTCACTCTCCCCACTCTCGGGCCTCTCCAGGCCCTGAAGGTTCTCCTCTTAGTGTGTCACCTACTGAGAGCTAAGGATTTTGTCCCTTAGGTGTAAAATAACCCCGCCTGGGGCTTGGCACTCACCCAATGGTGATGAATGGTGAAGACTGACATAGATAAGATATGAAAATTATGTACCTACCATAATTCTGATCTTTCTGTGTATCTTCATTCATCACAACCCCACCCTTCATCCCCCTGGGGCCTCAGTCTCTGGGTCCTCCTCCCTCTCTGTGCCCATCCTCACCCCCCTCCTTTCTTTGGAGTGGAGTAGACAGGGGCACATGGGGGGGACTTTGTTCTGGATAGAGTGGTCAGCATGGGGGAGCACTCCTTCTCTAGTGCGTTTGCTCCACCCCTGTGGGGTGGGAGTTGGTAGTTGCCCTCCTTTCTCTCCTCCTCCTTGTCCCGTCCATCTTATTTTGCTTCGTCCTTAGGACTATCCTTTATTACAAAATCACCAAAATCTTTCCTTGAGAGGGTGTTAATTCTGTGCCCTGTCCTTCTTTCAGAATAGCCGATTCTGCTCAGATGGAGTTTTTGCCAGCCATTCTGTGCCTTGAATTCTGGCAAGAAGCCTCTGGCTGCTCCTTGCAGTTCCTATACAATCTGGAGATGGACCAGGGTCTGGAATGTGTTAACCTTCTCCCCTCTCTTCTTACCTTCTAAATTCTTTGTCCCACCCTACCTCCCTCCTCTATTTCCAGAGATTGGGACCCCTTCCAATCCCTTTAGTTTCCGACTTCCTCTTTCTGTCCTCTCAGTCGTTATTTCTCCTTTTACTTTTATATCTTTTCCTTTTTCCTGTCCCTTGAACTTCCTTGTCCCACCCTCCACTCCCTTCCTTTTACCTCTCTGGCGACTCAAAACTGGCAGGCAGGTGGAGTCGACAGCGCCCTAACGTCAACCGCACAAGCGCCACGCAATCCGCCGGCCTCAAGGGCAGCGCTGATGGTGCATCGCTCCACCCTTCCCTAAAAAAAAAAAAAAAAGACTCTGCGGGTCATGACCTCCGCCATGTACCCAATGGTGATGAATGGTGAAGATACACAGAAAGATCAGAATTACGGTAGGTTCATAATTACCATTTTCTGTCATGTCCCCCCTCTCCCTCCTTTCCTGGAGGGTATACATATTAAGCTGCTTTAGTCTCTCTTCATATGACTTCTGGTGCAGACCCTGTACCATTTTGGTTGCCCTCCTCCGAACAGCCTCCACTCTATGTCGTTGAGGAGATGAGGTCTCCAGAACTGCACACAGTACTCCAGATGGGGTCTCACCAACTGTCTGTACAGAGGGATAACAACTTCCTGTTTTCTACTGTTGATGCCTCTCCTATGCACCCAGTATCCCCCAAACCCTCCTTACTGCCTTCTCACATTGTTTGCCCACCTTTAGGTCACCTGATATAATTACTCCCAGGTCCCTTTTGATTTTTTTTTTTGTCAGTATCTCACCCCACATTGTGTACTCTTCCCCTGAATTTTTGTTTCCCAGGTGCATTACCTTGCACTTCTTTGCATTGAATCTGAGATGCCATACATTTGACCATTCCTCCAATGTTGCCAAGTCCCTTGTCATCCTTTCCACCCCACCTTGTGTATCAACCCTGTTGCAGATCTTTGTGTCATCTGCAAAGAGACATAACTTTGAATAAAGATTGAGGGGTTGTTGCTAATTTTATCCCTAAGTAGGTGACACTGGAAGAAGACCAACAATGTTGTAATTCTGGAGGTAAATCTTATTTGTATGTTCTATGGTTTAGGGGCATAACTGTCATTTTTAGAAATATTTAATTTATAGCCTAACACCGTAACAAATTTTTTCAGAACCGTAAGACAGTAGTCATCGATTGAGAAGCATTGAAAAGGTGCAATAATATATGATCCACATAGGTGGACACTTTAAAAACTAAAGGGCCAATAGAAATGCCTTGTATGTGTGGATGGTGGTTAATATGTCTGGTGAGCAGTTCCAGATACAAATTAAAAAGATAAGGGGATGGGGCACCCTTGACACGTTTCTCTTTTTAAAGGAGAGATCTGACAACACACCGTTGCAAGAAATGCATGCTAAAGGAATTCTTATGAACAAGGGTGGTGAAAATGTTCAAATCCTGCCTTTTTTTTGGGACCCCATCTCATGGCAGTGAAATTAGGCAAATCTGTCCCGAAAGGTGATTTCGTGGTCATGCCACAGAATCACCTTTTGGGCAGGAGATGAACAATTTCTCTGCCCTTGTTCATGAGGTGGGGTGGAGAAAGAGTGTTGTGATTAAAAAAAAAAAAAAAAAGAGTTGAGTCTACGCTGAAATTTGCAAACACAGGCTCGTAACTTTGGTAATTTTCAATATTTTGACCCCAGGGGGTAGGAAAAAATAGGTTATTGGTTAACTAGGATCTGCGGCTTATCCTGTAGGTAGGGAAATGGGCAGACTAGGTGGGTTAAGCGTGTCCTTATCTGCTGTCAAAGTCTTATGTTCTAAGCTGCAGATCCTAGTTAACCAACAGCCTATTTCTTCCTAACCCCACAAGAATTGCATTATGTCTGTCCCATATGTATCTCTAGAGTACTTCTAGACATATACTCCTGCTAGTGTATCGCTGTTAATGGGGTGGAAGAAGCATGGCCCCTTGTGCACAGAAGCAATGAAGTTGTGGTCCCTGGCCTTTTCCCTGCAAACCTCTCTGATAGCAGTTCACGTCCCAGGGAAGGACAATGTCCTAGCAGATGCTCTCAGCAGGATATCCCAGGGCCATCATGAATGGACCCTAGATCCCCTAGTTTTTAAAGTGATTTCCTCGAGATGGGGCACTCCACAGATAGATCTTTTTGCAGCCCCAGACAATCACCAACTTCCTCTCTTTTGTTGCAGACCACCCAGTCTTGGGCTCAGTCCCCCTGGATGCTCTGATTCTGAACTGGGAAGGGAAATTTCTGTATGCTTTTCCCCCCTTCCCTCTCCTGTTCAAGGTGTTAGTCAAGGTAAGGTCACAACCATGCAAAGTGATTCTGATTGCTCCAGACTGGGCCAGACAGCCCTGGTACCCCCAGTTGCTGTCCTTAGCAGTCCACCTTCCCCTGTCTCTTCCCAGGAATTACAACCTGTTGACATCCTCTCAGGGGAGGATTTGGTACCTGAACCTCAGGTCTCTCAATCTCAAGGCATGGCTCTTGAAGAGTTAGAGTTTGCTGATCTGCATCTTTCCCAAGGAGCTCTGGATATCCTTAAGGCTTCTCGAAAGCCTTCCACCAGAATGACTTACAATTCCAAATGGAAAAGGTTCACTATTTGGTGTTCTAATAAAATATTTCTCCAGAATCTGCTGGGTTGCCTACGGTTCTGTACTATATGGTCCATCTCAATGGCCTAGGCCTTAGGCCAGCTACACTTAAAGTGCATTTGGCAGCTGTTTATGCCTTCCTATCAGTAGGCAAGCCCTCTCCTCTGTCAGCCTTCCTGTGTTTTGTAAGTTCTTCAAGGGGTTGCTGCACACCAATCCCCCCTTTAGGGACCCTGCTCCTGCTTGGGACCTTAATGTTTGCATTGCTCAGCTTATGCAACCACCCTTTGAGCCTTTGTCCTCTGCAGAGCTTAAGTACTTGACTTGGAAAAATGTGTTTTTGGTAGCCATTACCTCTGCCAGGCATATCAGTGAATTGCAAGCCCTGTCAGTGGAGCCTGATTTCAACTCTTTCCATAGAGATAAAGTGGTCCTAAGAACTAACAGGAAGTTTTTACCTAAGGTGGTTTCAGATTTCCACCTTAACCAGTCTATGTCTCTCCCGTTTTCTTCACTGACCATTCCTCCTCTGAGAGAGGAGGCTGCACAGCTTGATGTTAAAGGGCCTCAGCTACTGCATAGAGCGCACTAAGGGTCACAGGTTTGAGTCCCTCCAATTGTCCTCACATATGGAGAGGTTGAGAATGGCAAACCTGCCACTAAGAGATCTATTGCCAGGTGGATTGTTTCTTGTATACAGTACTGCTAGAAAACTGGTAGAACTCCACCCTCAGGCCTGAGGGCTCATTCTACTAGAGGTATAGTTGCTTCCCTGGCTGCTGCCAGGGATATTCCTATCTTAGAAATTTGTCAAGCAGCCACCTGGAAAACAGTCCATACATTCACCAAGCATTACTCTCTGGATATCCAGGCTAGGAATGATGCTCGGTTTGGCACAGCAGTACTTCAGAGCCTGTTTGCAAAGTAGGTTCTGTCCCTCCTCCATGGAGGTACTGCGTGGTAGTCTGCATATCTCAGAATACAGCAAGACTTCATGTTTTCATGTATTGTTCCTTTGTAACCCTCCCGGGTCGCACCTGAAAATAGGCACTTGGCTATCTAGTGTGCTTACCCGGTTAACAAAAGCAAATAAATAAATAATAAATAAACTTTGACTGCGATCGGGTGAGAAGGTCCACTGGACCACCAGGGATTTATGATGATTCTTTTTTTACTGCAGCCCGCGATCGGGCTATGGGGCCACATTGCCACACTGCAGGGGGCATTGGTCCCCGACAGCTGCTGCCTGGCAGGGAGTCAGGCGCAAGTCATCGGGGATCGGCGCACCTGCATGCAAATAGGGCCATAATGACATGCAAATGGCCCCATGTGCGCCTTGCATACATTATGGCCCCATTTGCATGTCAACTTTTGAATATCGCGGTTGCTGTGCCTTGCACAATGGAACTTGCGCTAGCGCATCCCCATGCTCCACTCTGGCCACTGGCGCTGGCGCAGTGTGGGTGGCCAGGGTGTGGTATTCAAAGCTGCTGAGCCATGTTGCAGCTCCGTTGAATATCGCCCAGTCCATGCCCCTGCGCAGCCATGTTGCACTGCGCCCAGGCTTGCGCCACAGCCTGGCGCAGTTTGAATATCTGGGCCCATGAGTAAATGACAGTATCGCTTGATGGCGAAATCTCTTTAGGCACCCATTGCTGCATCTTCCTCCTGGAGAGAAAATAAAGCAAGAATCCTGCAATGGCAAATAGTTATTATTGTGAGGTAACGTTCACATTGTAAGAATCATGCATTATTTTGTCTGACAAAATGTAGTTATACTCTGCTAAAACAATGTAGACAGAAATGGTTCTCTGCTGTATACCATCTTAGAGATGGATAATAAATCGACGATGCAGTGTCATGCAGAGCGGTCACCCCTACTGAATTACGCTGCTTAGCACTGGGACATATTTTGCACAGTTAAGAACCAAAGTGGAGGAACACTGCCTATTTTAAAAATAGAATACCTGGCTTCCTGTACTGTGTGGACTACACTGAAATGGTTACCTTCCGCCACTAGCTCTACATAGGTCGGCCATATTACCATCATTAGCAGTGCCAATTCTGGTCTCGTTTGTGCTGCCATTTTCTCCTGGAGAAAAGATTAAAGCAAAAGAAGAAAGCGTTACGAACTTAAGATTTCCACCATAACTTCACTTGAGCATTAGTAGGCAGGATAAACATGGAAACAAGTTGTGTCTGTATGTACACCACATTTTAATTAAATCTTCTGCACAGTTACGAAGAGATTAGAAACCCAATAGGTTCATGCCCACCCAGTCTAAAAATTCAGTCCTCATCTCTATCAGAATCCTTGGCCATCTGTTTTACTGCAAAGCCTTCACATACTTTTTCAGGATGTTTCCCTGCCTCTATGGGTGAACTTTCCCAGCATATGACATCTTTAACTTCGCTGGTACTGTAGTTGAAGAGAGTGTGAGGTGCCTAACTCTTTGCACAAAGCCCCAGCATCAAACCCTAATCTGTGCTGCCATATGGCAGGATATGCTGTCTGCTTGAAGTCACTGATTTGGGGCATTGCGGACTAGCTGCAAAGTATAATTTCTATGTGTTTGCATTGTCTAATTTAATTGCTTCTGTACTGTAAAATAATTGTGATTGTTACGCACTTGGCTCATGTGCTGCTCTTGTACATTATGTTGCTAAATTCTGTATGCTACCATGTCTCCACACACACACACACACATCTGGAATTTAGCAGTATCCTACTCAGTATGCCTTCCTGGTAAAACTTTTAAATAAAAATAGTGCAGCTCAGGTCCAGGAGACAGTTGCCATGAAATTGTTTAAATATTAATATGTACCATGTTTTTTTTTTTTGGGGGGGGGTTTGTGCACTGGTAATTTGTTTTTAACGACACTTGATTTGAGTCCCATCCTGTATAAAAAGATGTCCCTTACATTTAGCCATCTGCAGTACTTGGTCTCTTTCATGCGAGTCTCCTATCAACAATGGGAGGGTATGGCTGGCCTGAGGGTTGTGGCTGGATGCTTAATCTCCGCCACACCAGCGACCAGGTTTGGGAATGACCTCAGGTGGTCGGCGAGCCAGCATTGGGGGGACGGATTGAGCGGTGGAAAGGCAGCTCTCCTCTCCGGGGTGGTTGTCGTCGCCCCCCACTCCGTAGTTCCTCTCCCGCTGGGTGGAGAGCCAGTGGGTAGCATAGGCAGGAGGGGGTGGCAGCATAGTGAGAGGGCACCCCGAGGCGTGGCATGTGCATGCATGCCCAGGACACGGAGATGGTGAGAAAATAGGGAGAAAAAAATGCTGATAAAAAATTTAAATGGGAAAAAGAAACAATGGGAGGGTATGTGGCAGAACAGGAACATTTAGGTGGTGCTTCTGGGTAATCGTGTATGCTCTATGGATTGTGATTTATGCCATCTTTAACTAGGCTTTTTAGGAGGAAATTTAAGAAGATCCTGTGCAAAGGACACATGGCAACTGTTTTCTAAAACTAGAATATCCATCCCCTTCTACTGATTGTAAAGTACCCTGATCCAGAAAGTAACCCTTCCATGCCATCAACTGGAAAGACCTGAGTGTGTATACCCCTTTCTCTTATAACGGTACTCAACTAAGACGGTAGCAGGAACAGACCTCTTCTTACCTTTGCAGCAGGCCACCATTTGATTACAAATACTGCAGAGTGATACTATTGTATCTTTCTATGACAAGGTACAGGTGTATACACACTCTGGACTTGTCAAGGAATGGCACAGGAGTGGGGTGCTTTCTGGATCGAGGAATGTTTTGTGATTTAGAATGGGTCCTGGGGAGGGACTTGGTGTCGGAGACCAATGGGATGGGAGTAGGTTTTTTAAATTTACAACTCATAACCTACTTGGTTTGGCCAGTCGAGTGGCTGGATCTGGCCACCTCCGCCCACGCAGCTCCACCAGCCCACCAACAGACTACATCACCCATCTGGTTCGATGTTCTACGGGATACCCCCTCTGGTAGGGCACCCTAGGTCTGGGGGCTACCCAGGCTGAACATGTGCCCACTAGTGCCAGCAGGAAGGTGCGTGGTTGCAGAGACTTCTGTACAGCATGGGAGGCCACCATCATTTTTGTCTTAGGGGTTTTACCTGGGTGGGTTGGTGCAGGGCTGTTTTGCTGCATGTCATGATGTACCAAATAAAGTACATTTGTACTGCTTTATCATTACCTTTGGGGGTCTGTTTTTCCCAGTATTGACATGTGTCTGGGTCCTCCTAACCTGTATTGTTGCTGTCACACTGAGAGCACCATTGCTGTACACTGTGCAGCATCTTTGTGTGCGTTTGGAAGCCTGTTGCATTTTAAAACTAATAAAAATGACTGTGCTTTGTTTCTCCACCATGTGCACCAAGTTCTGCCAGAAGGAAGTGTGCTACCCACAGTTCGGTTTGCTCACTTACATGTCAGTGCATGCTGCTATACGAAGAGGTTGTGACACTGCTGTGTCGGGGGCTGGTTATGTGTGGCACCTTATTCATACAGACCATGGAGGAGTGAAACTGTTGCTGCCAGTGATTCGGTGTGGGTAGGGGTTTGGTGTTTAACTAGCTTACATACAAACTGTGTCCTAACACACTTTGCTATCCAGGACCCCAATTGGATCGCCAGTGAGGGAGCCGCGATCAGTGACTGTTGCTTCTTGCCACAGTTTGGCCCCCTGTACGACTTGCAGTGTTGTGTTTGTCAATCCAGCTCACTAGCTCACCTCAGGACAGGCAACCCTTCAGACTAGAGGGATTCCCAGGGGCACTGAGAATGCCTTCCCAACTTGCATCTGGGCAACAGTCAAACACTTCACTTGTTTATTCTGGTTAGTCCATGGGCCAAAGCCCTGTTTTCATGGTCGACCAGAGTGCATAATACAAATAAATACAATAGGGGAACATAAAAGTAGGTAGCACAGGATACAAACTATTACAAAATATACATTAAATTACACATAGCATTCACATCCATTTTCCTCTATCAAATATTCTCAGTATTTTTCTGAATCAATGTTTTAAGGCAGTTCATTTTGGTCATAATAAAGTTAAAAAACATTGGAAGTTTGTAAAACAAAGTCTTTTGTCCCATAGCAGTGTTCATCTTTGGTACAGAAAAATAACAATGGCCTGATGTTCTAGTAATAAATGGGTTTGTATACTTGTCAAAAGATGAAAATTAGCAGGAACTTTAATCTTTTTTGCTAGCATGCCTGTCTTATCTTAGTGCCAATTGGAAGGCTGGCAGTATAGCCTAGAGGTTAGAGTAATGAGCTGTAAATGAGCTTGGTGCATCCAGCCGACCTGGGTTTGAGTCTCATAACCTCCACTTGCATACTGTGTGACCTTGAGCAAGTCACTTAACCTCCCCAGTGCTCCCGGGTCACCCCAGAAAACAAGCAGTTGTGCCTACTGGGGCTTACCTGGTTTTATTTATTTATTGAGGTCTAGGAATTACAACCCTTTGAGTCAGGGACTCTTTTTCAAAGGCTCCACATCAGTACAAAGTGTGGTAGGCAAGTATTACAGACATCATGAAACAATGACAGTAATAGTACACAGAGAGAAAAATGATAAAATAGGAGCTATTACAAAGGCTCCATGTCAGTGCAAAGTGTGGCAGGCAAGTGTTACAGACATGAACAATGACAGTAATTATATACAGAGAATAACACACATCTAATAACGATGCAATACAATAAGTATTGTCCAGTTGTCATAGTTACCAAAGGAATAAAAAAAACACAAAACAAGGGCCTTGGCATTGTAGCGCTGTTTTACCGCCAGTGCTACCCTATGGCACCCCCTACCACAACTGACTGTTTAAGCAAGCACTGTTCTGAGGGGCAACAAATGTTAAAGGTGGCGTCTAGTTTAAATTGGAGGGAAGCTGGCCAGTAAACCACTTGTAACCCTCTACAGACATTTCACCTCCAATTATACTACATTGCTTACTAGTGTAAAACACTTTGGGATATATTAGTATAAATGTGGTTATATAAAACAACATTACATTTTGCTGTAATCTAGGAAGTGATGCATGGTTGGTAATCCAGGGCCTTTGCAATCCAACATTTTTTTTTCTTCCAAGGAGCACTTTACACAGATTTGCCTTCTGGAGCTAGCATTCTTGGATCTCAGTCTGACCGCCACTTTCTACGGGTTAACATACGTCATACTGTCAGTCAGCTGGAATCCCCTGAACTGATTCAGTGATCTTGTAGCTCTGTCCTTCCTGTCTAAACCCTCCACAGTAGGTGCCGTGAAAACATTAAAAGGCACTTAAACATGGATATAGGGTAATACAGAAGGATTCGTATTTTACTAGTGAGACGGCTGTTTTCTGAACACAACTGGTTGTCGCTACACTTTATCGCCATGGTGCTTACAGCATCTGGTGGTCTGAATTCATTCAGCAGTACTGTTAATCCAACAGCATTATTTCAATAAATGCAGCCTTATTATTAATCCACGGCTGTACATATAGTACTAAATATGAGTGTTATGCAACGCTGATTAAAAAAAAAAAAACAGGTCAGTCCTGAGGCATCCACAGTTTGACTGCGTATAATCTGGCAGGTATCTCTAATTTCTTTACTTTTTCATATGGACCCTCCCATATGAAAAGTATCCATCTGATGCTGTATAGTAGGTGTGGGCAGATGGGCATGCCTGAACCTCCAGGGCTTCCATATCACTTTCACGTTTCCTGTAATTACAGGAGGATTTTCTCAGTGTTCTGCATGTAAATTATATTCCTCTGGTACCCAATTTGCTGTTTTTCTGTATAAGCAATTTAGGCCTATGGTAATAGTTGTGCCATAGACTGATTAACTTTCCTACAGAGTACAGGAACTCCTGTATGAAAAGCCTCTGACTCATTGCCACTCAGGTTCAGTTAGTGTGGGCACTTCCATGATCAGTGTCAACCAAAAAGACTTGGGCGTGAGCCCCAGTAATAACTAAGTAAGCAATAATACCTGACAGGGTGGGTGGTATTGGGGAATATTGGACTGCCCAAGAGCCTTATAGCTTCTGGAAGGTCCGGTATTTCCCAATACCTCCCACCCTGGAGGGTATTATTGCACTTAGAAAATGGCCCATAACTTATATTTTTTAATACGTAAAAAAAAAAGGTTTAAACTGTAATTGTTTAAAAAAAAGAATCAAATCCACCTGTCTTGTAAAGTAGTTCCTGTATTGTGCTGTCCGTGTCAGTGGAGGGCGCTTCTGTTTAGGAGATGCTATTTATGTGATTGTATAGATTCCCTGCGGATTATGGGACTTGAAGTCCTATGTGAAAATTTAGGAAGGGATCCTACAGTGCAGCTGGGAGTGCCAGTACACTGGTGACTGAAGATTATATTATGAGTGTTTTTTTGCATGGGGCAAATGTAAAAGGTGGCGCCACTTGCTGCACCAGTACCTGTGATTATTAGAGCGTGGGGAATACATCCGGGAGTCGTGGTAGCGATGGAGTCAGGTGCGGTTTTTAAAAATGAAGAAAAAGAGAACAACAGAAGAGGAAGCCTTGGGCTCTAAAAAGAGGCTGCAAGAGGTAAGAAAATGTATCCAACAGGCTGTGGATTATCAGGGCTCTTATCGGGACAAACAGAGTGAGGAGCAGAGGCAGACTTGCTTAACTTCGGCTCCCCGGACATGCGGACTCCTTGCCAGTTTCACCAACTACAGCCACCGACTTTTGAGGGAGCGGGAGGGTCCATACATTTTGTAGAACAGACATCCCTGAGGAAGCTAGAAAAAGAAAAGTAAGCCTGCATAAAGCAGGCAGATTTTCAAGTTTCGTGTGCTGTTAAACACAAACAAACAAACAAAAAAAAAAACAGACCGGATCATTGACCAGACGTGGGTGCCACAGTGTGGAGACTATGGACGGAAAGTCCGTTCATTTTGTGTGAGATAGATGACCAGAAAGAAAAGCAAGCCTGCGTAAAGCAAGTAGAATTCTGAATTGTTTGTGTGGGTATGTGTTTAAAAGAAAAAAAAAAAAGCAGGCAGGGGATCGATGATGGGATGGGACGGGGGCAGACAACTGATAAGCAAGAGAAATAAAATGGTGGTTGCTAAGTTTGAAAATTCGGGGTGCCCAATGGATACACTAGGTAATGGGGCACCCCAAATTGGTACTCATTTTTTACCGGGCATCTATTGAAAAATAAATGCATGCTTGACCATGGCTTTTAGCCAATCGGGATGCTTTATTTTTCAAGCCTATTTTCTGAACCATAAAAATAAATGTAAGCTCTGGTTTTACTTGCCCTGTGAGGTGATACCTCCAAGTGATGGATGACCAGTGTCAGTCAACCTGGACCTAAGGAACACAAAACAGAAGAGAAGGGTTAGGACAAAGCCTGCTCACTAATGGAAATATGTGAAAAGGGAAATACAGGCACTTACACAGAACTGAAGATCGGGGGGTTAGTTCTACTCCTGATAGACCTCATGGACAGATGGAAAGAGCATTAATAAGGGGAATGTCCCTCTTAAAAAAATTAGTATGTATTAGGGCATGGATACAATTCACTATTCACATTTCAGCAGCTACCAGGAACAGGCTGATCCATCGGACATCTTCAAGCTCAGCTCCTCCCACCACCTAGGCGGTATATCCTCTGGCTCTACCTTATGACATCAGATCTTTCTATCTACTGGAAGGGAGAGGTCTCCTTTTTCATAGCTCCACAGCAACTGAAGGAATACTAGTTTTTAAGCATTTTTCAGTGAACTTTAATGATTTTTAATTAGTCTGTGAACTCTTGCCTCTAGCTATGACTTCCAGACATGATACATGATGGAGGATGGAAACCAGGTTTCAGATTCTGTGTTCAATGCTGGAAGAAAACATTGTTCACTGACCCACATGACACGTGCTTGTACTGCCATCGCATACAGCACAACGTGCTGGATTGCGGCCTTTGCCAAACAGTGCTCTCAACTTCCATTGAGGACGACCAGAAGGCAAGTCTCACCATCCATCAGCCATCAGAGATCGTGCCGAGTTGGCTTCTTAGCTTCTGGCTCTGGAAGAGGAGGTGGCTACAGCCGTGGTGAGTGCATCATCAGTCTCGGTGCTGCTCTGGTTTGGGTCAGCATTGGAGGGTCCTTCTCAGAAGATTTTCATGAGATATGTCAGACCCTCCACATCTTTGGGGTGAATCCATCTCACCATGGGTAAAAGCACAAGTGCTGCCAGAACAGGTTGTGGGAATGGAAGAGAACAGATCTTCTTCGAGGTACAGCTCTTGCAGTAGGTTACACCATTAGGACTGAAGCCGGCAGGTGTCAGGACCCCACGGAAATCTTCTAGCTAGCAGTATTCAGCGGGGACCGCCTCCGACGTCAGTCCCGCCCCCGACGTCAGGTGTAGTACATAAGGAGGCAGTCCCACCAGAATCCCCAGTTCTTTCCCGCCGTCAACTTGCATGTCTCGACCCTTCGGTCAGTATCTAGTGCGCAACGATCAGGAAATTTGTTTAACCGTTTCTTCATCGAGAATTTCTTCAAGAATCTCTTTCTTCAGATTCATTCCTATGTCTGATGTCCTCCCCAACTTCCGTGGAAGGCCATTCGTCCAAGTGTGCCTGTGGGAAACAGATTCCATTCAAAGACCCACATTCGGCCTGCGTCCGGTGCCTGGGCCCAGACCATGATACCCAGGCTTGTTCTTTTTGTCAGGGCTTCAACAGCCGGACCCGGATCAGCCGACAGAAGGCTCTCCAGGCTTACCTTTTAGAAGAGAAACTCAAGGCCATGGAACCTTCTTCCAAGGGGGAATCTTTGGAAAAATCCCTCAGGCACCATGAGAAGCACAGGGAGAAGGTGAGACCTAGAT
Source organism: Neoceratodus forsteri (assembly GCA_016271365.2). Lineage (NCBI taxonomy): Eukaryota > Metazoa > Chordata > Ceratodontiformes > Ceratodontidae > Neoceratodus > Neoceratodus forsteri. The sequence continues at coordinate 1,524,629,069 of CM028130.1, read as the reverse complement.
CCCCCTCTAGGGCCTCGGACTCCCGCAGCTCTAGCTCCAGGTCCAACCGCTCTCCGTCTCAGGCCCGCTCTCAGCCACCCCTGGTCGTGGTCAAGTCTACTAGTGGTTCTTCCACCCTGCAGCCTGCTAAGACATCTAGGCCTTCTTCTTCCTGCAAGGCCTCGTCTAGGTCAGAGGATCACCACAAGCGCCACTCGGCCCCCGATGTCTGGTCAGTTTCCCTGCCGCCTCCCCCTCAATGAAAGACTAAGGAGCTGACCTCCCTGAAGAGGACGTCAGACCCGACGTCGGCCAAACATCATAGACCCCGGGAACCGACGACAGTCCGACACCCGTCGCCGGTCAGGCACTCGGACGCCGGCTGGGGGACCGACGTCCGACACAGCAGCGAGAAGAACCCCACCGCCACCTACCGACGTCGGCCAGGAGGCGTTGACAGAGGAGAAATCCACTCAGCCAGAGGACCAGGCGGGTGACCCTGGACCTGTCGAGCTCCCACAGGAGCCCTTCCCAGAACCAGAGACCCCAAGGGAGCCAACGCCAGGACTCGACGACAGGCCACTGGCGCCTGGCCCGTCGTCGGGCCTTAACATCTCGGAAGTGAAGGAGTTATTCACTTTCTGGTGGGACACCATCAAAAAGGATGTGGTCACCACTCACCCTCCTCCCGCATCTGCGGCACCACCGGCCCCAGCGCCCCCTCCTTCACCCAGTGGGGCAGCAGGCCATGTACCTTCCCCCCAGGAGCCAGCCGAACCTCCTAGGGGCAGACTTACAGACAGGAGAAGGCCTCTGTCCAGATCCTCTTCTGGGTCACCCAGCCCCAAAAGATCCAGAAGACGCCGCTACTCACCGTCTACGGAGGACTCAAGATTGGACATCTTGGATGGCTCCAGATCTCCTTCTCCCATCAGCGTCCCCTCTCCGGACCCACATGAACTTCCTAGGTCTCCTCCGGACGACCCCTCATTCTCTGAGATCATGAGACATATCCAAGAGAACATGGGGTGGGACACAGAAGAACTCGACCCCGAAAGGCTATGCCTAGCTTGTTATCTTCGGCAGAAAGATCCTAAGCCTGTGGTGGTACCACCCTTGGTGGACACCTTTGTAGACGTCACCAAGGCAGCGTGGAAATGTCCACATTCTCTCCCGGCGATGCCAAAGAAGGCTGACCGCCTGTACAAGGCCCCAAGGGAGGACCAGTACTTGGCTAATCATCCTCTGGCTGACTCCCTGATCATCACAGCCTCTCATGACCGGTCCCAGAGACCGCAACATCTGAGCATACAGCCACCGGACCCGGAGTCCAAGCAACTGGGCGCGATGGATAGGCGCACTTACGCAGCTGCGACCTGCGCCATCAGGTCCCAGAACTACCTTACCCACATGGTTCAATTTCAAAACGCTCTGTGGGAACAGGGACAAGATCTGGTAGAAAAATTGCCAGACGGGCAGAAGGAGGAACTTCTCCAGCTCCTCTGCATGGGTTCAGACATGGGGACCCAGGTGCTCCGAGCCGCGTACGATTCTGCGGACTCCTTGGCCAGAGCGGCAGCCTCAGGCGTATGCCTCCGGAGACACTCATGGCTCCGTGTCTCCAGATTTACCCTGGACGTCCAGAAGAACATTCTGGATGCCCCCTTTCACGTGAAGTCTTGTTTGGTGAGGCATCTGAAAAGGTCACCACCACACTACAGGAAGCTGGGAAGGCCGTTAGATCTGTCCAGGCCATGTACAGATCTAAACTCAGTTCCTTTCGTAGGAGCCAGAGTCGCTTTCACAGCTGGACTCAGAAACAACAGCCTCGTTCCGGTCTGCAACAGAGGGGCTCTTTTTCCTGGAAGCCCAGGGCAAGTCGTCCTCAGGTAGAGGCCAATGTCCTACCAAGTCGGCCCAACCTGCAGGACCCTCCGCCGCCACAGCATGACTCCTTCCCGGCCCCCCGCCCCTCAGGATCAATGGGAAATCAAGGTCGGGGGTCGCATCGAAGACCACCTGCCAGGGTGGCAGTCAATCACCACCGACAGGTGGGTGCTACAATTGGTCAAAAAAGGCCACTTTATAGAATTCTTAGACAAGCCACCCACAAGGCCTCCTCTGCTCTCCCGTTACTCGGGTCAGCACGCCCTGCTCATCAGGCAAGAAGTGCTCACGCTGCTGCAGAAAGAAGCTTTGGAGCATGTCCCAGTGAACCAGAGAGGAGCAGGATATTATTCCCACTTCTTCCTGGTTCCAAAGAAAATAGGGGACCTCCATCCAATCTTGGACCTAAGCGACCTCAATATGTCAGTCACCTACAAACGCTTCCGCGTGGTGACCCTTCCGTGCCTAATCCCCATGCTGAAGAAGGATGCATTCCTGGCGTCCTTGGACATGCAGGATGCTTACCTGCACATCCCCATTGCTCAAGCGCACAGGAGGTTCCTGCGCTTCGAGTTTCTCGGCCACCACTATCAGTTCCGAGCACTTCCTTTTGGGCTGTCATCAGCCCCCTGGGTCTTTACCAAGTGCATGGCAGTTGTGGCAGCGTCTCTGAGGAGACAGGGCCACTATGTGTTCCTGTACCTCGACGATTGGCTTCTCATGGCCTCCTCCGAAGAGGCGCTGTTGATAGCTATCCAGCACACCCAGATCCTTTTTCAGTCTCTGGGCATCCTAATCAACTACGAGAAGTCTCTCCTGGTACCGTCCCAGAAACTGCAATTCATAGGGGCAGTTCTGGACACCATCCAAGGGAAAGCTTTTTTTCCCAAAGACAGGGCGGAACACATCCGGTCCCTCATAAGGGACCTATCAGCGAAGAAGACCGTCCCAGCCAGATTGGTCCTTCGCTTGCTCGGACACATGGCTGCGGCCATTCCAACAGTCCTGATGGCAAGGCTCCACATGCGGGTAACCCAGTGGATGCTCAGAGTGCAATGGGACCAAAGGCAAGACCATCTGCAGCAGCCAGTCAGAATCACCAAGGCCGTGGTTCGGGGACTGGCAATGGTGGCTAGACCCAGGAACCCTCTCTGGGGGGGTTCCATTCTCAGCGCCGTCCCCGGAGATAACACTCTCCACAGACGCCTCAGGGCTGGGGTGGGGAGCACACTTGAACGGGGTGAAGTCTCTGGGAACATGGACTTCTCAGGAGGCTCATCTCCATATCAGCATATTAGAGATGAGAGCGGTCCTTTATGCCCTGCAAGCCTTCCAGTCGGACATTCCACCGAGTACTCTTCTGTTGCAAACAGACAATACTGCAGTGATGTATTACCTCAACAAACAAGGAGGCACACACTCCTACCCCCTCTGCAGGGAGGCCATGAGAGTGTGGGAATGGGTAGTACGACACGGCGCAAACCTCATTGCAGTTCACGTTCCCGGAGTAGACAATACCGTCGCCAGACAGACTGAGTAGTTCCCAGGCCAGGGTCCACGAGTGAGAACTTCTACAGGAGGTGGCAGAGGATCTGTTTCTCAGATGGGGCACTCCAGAATTGGATTTGTTCTCGTACCCATCCAATGCAAAACTGCCCAATTTTTGCTCGCTAGATCCAGGGCCTGGTGTTTTCTGGCAAGACGCGTTGTCCCTCTCCTGGGCGGGCAGATTCCTCTACACCTTTCCCCCCTTCCCGTTGATCCAGAGAGTCCTTCTCAAACTTCACAGGGAGCATGCGACGCTGATTTTGATAGCGCCTTTTTGGCCCAGACAGATTTGCTTCCCGCTTCTGAGTCACCTGTCCCAGGAACCTCCACTTCCTTTGCCAATCAGCTCCCATCTACTGTCTCAGGAGGAGGGTTCACTAGTCCACTCAGACTTACATTCACTGAACCTGCACGCTTGGCTCCCAGAGACATAGCCATTTTGTGTTACGGGGTCTCGCAAGACGTGGCGGAAGTACTTTCTGCCACCAGAAAACCTGCGACACACGCTACATACGCCATGAAATGGCGTAGATTTTGCCTGTGGTCCCAAGCACGCGGCTTCTCCCCTTTAGACTGTCCAGAGAAATTAGTTCTGGAATACCTGCTCTCCCTTTTTCAATCGGGGTTGGCTTACTCCTCGATCAAGGTGCACCTTTGTGCAGTCTCAGCCTACCATGCCCCGGTAGGCCAACGCACGGTAGCACAGTTGGATATGTCCCGGGCCTTCTTAAGAGGGATACTCCACCTTAGGCCACCCAATAGGGATCCTGTCCCTCCTTGGGACCTACCTTTCATCCTGGAGCAGCTTACGCTGCCACCTTTTGAACCTGCCACAGATTGCAAGCTGCGTTTTCTGTCGTGGAAAACGCTATTTTTGGTTGCTGTTCCTTCGGCGAGAAGAATCTCCAAACTACATGTTCTAATGTGTAAGGAGCCTTATTTAATTTTTCACCAGGACAGGGTGTCCCTGAGGACGAATCCCAAGCTCCTGCCTAAGGTGGTCTCAGCCCTCACGCTTAACCAGGACATTGATTTACCAGTGTACTTCCCTAAGTACGCTAATCGAGGAGAAGCACTGCTTCACACCCTGGATGTTCACTGGTGTCTTAGATACTACTTGACCAGGACCAAACAGCACCGCAAAACAGAGCAGCTGTTCGTCTCTTTCGCCGAGAGGATGTTGGGAGATCCGGTCTCGAAACCGACCCTTTCTCGCTGGCTCACCCAGTACATTTCCCTTTGCTACGACAGGTGACAGAAACCCTTACCAGGGGTGCTTAAGGGCCATTCCACAAGGGGAATGGCTACCTCTTTTGCAGCACTGAAAAACGTATCCACATCAGCCATATGTGCAGCAGCCACCTGGAGCTCAGTGCACACTTTTATCAGGCATTACAGCCTTGATATCGCCTCACAGCGAAGAGCGGGTTTCAGACTTGCTGTCCTGCAGGGCCTCCTGTTCTAGGCTCAGGACATGTTGGTGTCTCAGTATCGCCTCCTCTTCCCGATGGCTTTTCAAGGCACCATTGCTTGGGAATCAGTCCTAATGGTGTAATCTGCTGCAAGAGCTGTACCTCGAAGAAGATAGTACAGTTACATAAGAACTTACCGTAACAGTAGATCTTCGAGAACAGCTCTTGCAGCAGGTACCTCCCCGCCCACCATTCCCCCTTGGAGGAGGTAAGTTCCAGCCTACGCTTAGCAAGATCGTGTTAGTCTTGGCCATCTGATGGCGGGTCCTCGATCTCCCTTTCTGATGTCATCCAGCGGCCGGGAGTCTCCAGCGGGAGAACTGGGGATTCTGGCGGGACCGCCTCCTTATGTACTACGCCTGATGTCGGGGGCGGAACCGATGTCGGAGGTGGTCCCCGCTGAAGACTGCTAGCTAGAAGATTTCCATGAGGTCCTGATGCCTGCCAGCTTCAGTCCTAATGGTGTAACCTGCTGCAAGAGCTGTTCTCGAAGATCTACTGTTACGGTAAGTTCTTACGTAACTGTACTATTCTTCTGGCTCCCTCAATGCCCCTGATCACTCGACTTTGATTGAGTTCCCTTCAGTCGAGAGGCAGGTCAAAAGCCTCTCAATACCCCATTGGGCTTAACCTCGATGCCAGTTGAACAGATTGAGATTTTCCTTGAGCCTGTCGACTGATTGTCGGAGAAGCAATGAAGAAGAGTCAATCTTCCAGACCCAGTGCTCCCAATTCTCACCCAGGAGGACATGGCCAGTGGGTATTCCTGGCTGGGTCACCTCAGGAGCATTTTCTGCCAGTGGTCATCCCTCTGAAGCTTCTGCTCCTAAACCTAATGAGGCATGTGGTCTACCATGACCTGCTGGAGGTCTCTTCTTGGTGTCGACCCCCCAGTCGATGGTTGAGGTCAAGATTGTGATCGAGGCACTCTCACGTTCTATCTTCCTTGACTGGGAGGCACTGCCATCTATGTTCGTCATTCTCCTCATCCTTGGGCCAGGAGTGGAATTGGCACTAGATGTGTTGGTGCTACAAGGAGCTCCTCTGGCAGCAGTGGATGTTTGTTGGGCAGGATAGGGCTCTACCCTCTGGACCCCAGTGCCTTGGCACATGATAGGGGTGCCCACGCCAGTCCACACTGCATAGATGTCAGCCAGATCTTTTTCTCCACCCAAGGGTGGAACCACCTCCATCACAGCCTTTGATAGGTGCCCCTACTAAGGGCCCCTGTGCTGCTGCCAGCTTGCCAGGTTGGCTGTCAGTGGACATCACTCTGTCAGAGGACACCATGGTGATCTACGGCAGGAAATGGTCAAGGGCCATTTTGAAGAATCTTCTGATGACTCTGATGGGTCATCCATACTTTCCTCATGTACTCACACATTTGACCATGACTCAGTCAAAGAATTGATCACAGATCATGGGTCAGTATCATTTGGGGATTTACTCCATCTCATGTTGGAGTCCATGAATATACCCTTGGAGCCAGTTCAGAAGAGGGCTAAATACACCCTTGCAAAAATCCTAAACAGGGATGATTCCCAAGGAAATGCCTTCCCATGGCTGAGACCATTCTGTGACCAGCCCTGGAGTTTTGGCAGCGTTCAGCATCCTGCCTGGCACCCTCCACTCATATGGTCCATCATAAGCATGCAGTCCCTACTGGGCCTCTCTCAGGGTTTTCTGACCACCCTTTGGCCAAATGATTGGTTTTGGATTTGGCCTTCTGGAAATCTGGTGGCCAAGGGGATGTGGGCAAGCCTTCAGACAAAGAGTCCAAGAAGATGGACCATACAGCAGAAAAGGTCTACGCTGATGCTTCCTTAGGTCTCTGTCATATGAACTATGCTGTGATGATGGACAACTTTGGCCACTCCCTGTTGAGTGCTGGATGAGATCCTCCTTAACCTCCCTGCTGATAGGCAGCTACTAGTGAAGTTGATCAGAGACAAGAGACGTTGCTGGCTAAACACCTGCTGCAGACGGCTGTGGACATGGGCAACTCCTGTGCTTGTGCCATGGCAATGGCCACTGCGATGCATTGCAGGGCCTGGCTGTGGCTTGCCACCTTCATGGCAGATACCCAGATTAAACTGGCTTCTTGGGCACCAATCTCTTTTGCCCTGGGGTGGAAGGACATCTGACAGGGATTGAGAAGTCCATTGCCACCCTAGATTCTGTGGCATTATCCCAAAAGGACCTGAAGGGCCAGAAGCTTAAAAAGGTCTACTATAATAGGTCCTTTCAGCCACAGCCACCTCAGCAGCAGCCTCAGCAGAGGCTGTATCAGCACTGGTGCCCGAAACCCAAGATCTCCCAAGAATCCATTTTCACCATTCATTCCTACATATGGATCTAAGACAGAGAAGCAAGAACCCTGCAGGCACTCTTTTGCTGCTAGGAGGGGACTGACGTTGGTTGGTGGCACCACCCATGCAGCTGACATACTGACGTTACACACGAGTTAACCAGTAACCAAAACCAGTTCCCTCCCTTCCTCAGTTCTGTTTTTCTTTCCCCACTGTAGAAGGTGCACTGTGGGAGTGACAGAAGTTTTCTGCATCAGCATCTGAATCCTTACTTCACCACCACTTTTTTTAACTCTTTAATGCCAAATCCTAGCTTTCTGATGCTGAACTGACTCCATTACCACTTTCAGCATCAAACTGAGTTTTTTACTCTTATTGTTTTTGTTCCCTACGATGATGCTGACTTCATCTAAAGGGGCTAAGAAAACTGGCTGCAGCCTCGATGCATCAGTGCCCATGTGCAGACCCTATGGCAGCATTGGACTGGCATCAGAAATGTCACTCCATGGACAAATGCGTCTTCGAAATCTGCATGCTAGAGTGGGGTCATTTAGCCTCTACGTTTGGAAGTAGACAATGTACCCATGATGTAGAGGTCAAGAGACTGGGCCTTTCCACTGGGCCTCTTCCCAGTACCTCTGGTGCTGTGGAAGTACATGGTCCTTCTCACCCTTGCCTCACCAAGACATTGGAAGCCCTGGGGGGGCAGGTCTAGTGGACAGCAGGCTCCTTCTCGGCCACTGGTTGAGCACCCCTCAGTCTGTTTCCCCTGGACAGTGGACATCCCCAGTGGTTAGGCCGAAGCTATATTCTCTGTTTACATCAGTGGACACCTCGGTGTCACAGCCTAGTGTTGCCCTAGCTCCTGGTACTGCCTGTGGTACAGGTGAGTGGAGCAGTGCCAGCCACAAGGTTGGGTTCCCTTCTGGTACCATTCGCGGTACCAGAAGAGGGGTCGGTAATGGAACTGCCCCAGCCCAGTGTTCGAGGTGGTTGTTATCTCCTCCACTGAGCACCCTTGTGACCTTGAGGAGGATGACAGTGATGCTGTTGGTCACGAGCATGGAAGATGATGATGGTGCGGACCCTATACCCAGTTCCAAGTGCAACACCAGTGAATGTGTTGCCCCCTGGAGCCATCTCTGAGCTTGGTGCCTGGTCATATTCTGGTGCTGGCTGTGGGATTTGGAGCCCAGTGCCAGGTCAGTTCTTGGTGCCACTTGCAGTGCTGGGGGAAGATCTAGAGGCAGTATCAAGGCGGTGTTATGCCCAATTCCAAGGACGGCGCCAGCCATGGTGAGGGTTGCCCCCCCCACTGGGCCTGCTGCTGACCCTGTGACTGGTGCTGGAGGTAGCACCAGCTAGGGTTCTGGCACTGGCCTGGTGGCCAGTTTCTCCCCAGAACCCATGGCAGACATCATCACTGTTGAGGACCGGAGCTGCCCATGGAATCTGTATGGCTCTGCTCTCCTCACCTGGGGTCTCCTCTCAATAGCACTGACTGGGTCACGCCACCAGTGTTGGTTGACTCCACTTGGGTGGATTTGCCAGATCCTGCCCTCCCTGGGAGAAGCTCCCTGAGCATTCCCACAGCCCTGGCAGGGAGCCTGGAACCTCTAGTTTCTTCGTGCCTCCTGGTCCTCAGCCACCCATTCCTGATTTGCCAGGTGGTATGAGTCCCTCTCTGTGCTCCCACCTGGCCTCAGTACAGGAGGACGGCTGGTGCCTTACACCATTTCAATGTCCAATCTGTTCTGGTCCAGTTCAGGCCTGTGGCCCTGGAACCACCTCTTTCCAAGTCCAGCTCCTCCTCTTCAACTTCCTCCTCTGAGAAAGAAGACTTCTCCCTACACCTATCCGTGGATGCCGAGAACTCTATATACCAGCAGTTCCTTATGAAGATGCTGAGAGAGGTGGGCATAGGCTCCTTTTTAGGATGCAATCCTGTGTCCTTGCCACTGAGACTTCTTGGAGAGTTCGGTTTTGACATCCCTCCTTGACCTCCGGCCTTCAAAGAGGTCTCTAGGACTGTCTGGCTCTGTCCTTTTTCCCCTGCTCTAGCCTCAAAGGAATTCAGCGCTGGTACTGTGCTCCTACAGGATCTAAAGGAGCTATACTTCATCCCACTTCAGGGATTCAGGTGCTTCAGATCCTGACTGGACCAAAACATCCTTTGCGTGACCGACCTTCCAAGGCTGACTTTGTTCAGGTAGATGCCTGAGGGAGAAGGGTTTTTACCTCAGCATGCACCATTATCTGCATTGTTGTACACCGGGGCCCATCAGGCAGCTTATAATAAGCACCTGTGGTCACAGCTAGGTCAGATCCTTGCTGCAGTGCCTGACATAGAATTAACCCAGGAAGCCATTTGCCTTTCTGCCCAGGGCCTGGAACTGGCAAGGCACCAGTCAAGGGTATCATGTGATGCCAGTGAGGTGGCCCCAGGCTGGTAACAATGGCAGTCTGTATCCAGTGGACGGCATGGCTTCGCCTTTCCAAATTAGCACCTCTGGCCCAGCATAAGTTGCTTAATTTGCACTTCCTGTGGCTTATTTCTTTTCCTGCAGGGTCAGATGTGAGATGTCGGGGCATCCTCCTGCTCCTGGGCCACAGGAGCCTCCACCTGCCCATGAGCAGTCTCGGATCCCACCATACCTGTGAGGAGCCCATGCCCTCAGGTAGTTCTCCTCAAGCAGAGGGCTGAGGGGTATCGTCCCTCAGGGCAAGCCAATTCCTCCCTGTTTGGGAAAACTTAGTACTGTGACCCATAAATGGGAATGAATGGAGAAGATTGGTTCTTGGAAGATATGAAAATTACATACTCACTGTAACTGTTGATCTTCAAGAATATTTTTGCCATTCATTCAACATCTGCTCAGATACAAGCCAGGGCTTCTGGGCAGCTCACCATGTTGTGCAATGGCACACTGGCCTTTTTTCTTGCCATTCCCACTCGGGAGGCATCTTTTCCCTCCCTTATTCGAGGGTAGAATATAGTCTTCTGTCCTTCAAAGAAAATAAAAATGAAATTAGGGTCTTCCCAACCCTCCTCTCAACCCCTCCCCCCCAAAAAAAAATAAAAATAAATATGTAAAAAAAATCCTTGGGGAGTGAACTCGTTCTCTCCACCGCTTTACTTGTTTGTCCCTCTCCCTACTAGGATATATCCCTTAGGGTATATCCTTGTTGTTGCTGCATGCAGCATTGACTTCACCGTGTCTGTACCACACTGAAACTTTCTGCCACATGGGCAGTGCATGGCACATGGGAAAATATACGGCTCTCTGCTGGAGTTTTCCTGTATTACAGGAAGAGGCAGGTGCAGTAGGGTGTTCTGCGCTATATTCCTCAGCTTGCTAGAGTAGTATTTTCTGTGCTAGACTTCTCAGCTTGTTGCAGTTCACTTTTTCACGTTTTTTTATGATTGTTACCTTCTTCTTCACATCAAATGTTTTCGTTGCTCCTGTAGGAATGCCTGGAATGGCAAAAAGCTAGTATTTGTGCTTCCTGGACTCTGTACAGTTACAGATGCTGTCTCACTCCTCTGTGGGAGTATAGAGGTTTTTACTTTACTAAACTGAAATTGTCCTCTTGGTTACTACAAAAGTTGTTTTAATTCAAGCTGGTATTCTGCCATCTTAATTCCACGGGTGTCTTTGTAAAGATCCCTGTGTATATGCCAGGGCTGCTGCCCATTTCTCTTATATGTACCCTTCCTGTCCAGTTAATTGCTAATAATGGGCTCTGGCAACTTTTACCCTCTACCTTTGTGCCACCTAATAGGCCCAACCCTTAGTCTCTAAGTCAGTAGTCGAGTTTTATTTTGTTGTTATTTTTTATAGTCTATATCCCTTTCTTTTCTTCCCACTTTTTGTTTCTTCTACTGGCAAACAGAACAGAGAAAGGGAGGGGGGCAAGCGTTGGTTACTAGCTAGCTCCCATGCACGACGTAAGTACGTCACCCACATAGGCAGCTCCAACAGCCAATGACAGTCCCCTCCTACCTGCAAGAAACCATACTCCCTTCAGGTCCTACCACCTCCAGCTTAGACCCATAAGTGTGAATGGATGGTGAATATATTCTGGAAGATGAACAATTATGCAATTCTTGTCGCAGGAGTGAACCGTCAACTGGCAGGCACTCTCAACTAGGTCAGAGAGACATCGCACATGAGGTCCCTACATCAGGAGGTGTTAAGCCACATGTTCTCCCAGTAGAGTACCACCCCACTGGAACTGTTTGCCTCCTGGCAAAATGGAAAGCTGAGATTGTTTTGTGCTGACCCCCACAGTCCAGGACACTTGGGTGATGCCTTTGTGAGGCCCTGAACCCCAGGCCTCATGTACATCTTCCCTCCCCTCCCTTCCCCTTGATCCAGAAGGTGGTGGTCAAGGCCTGGAATAACAAGACGCAGATGATCCTGATAGCTCCAGACTGGCTGAGGCAGTTCTGGTCCCTGGATCTCCTTAGTCTCAGGAGTAGGCCTCTGTGGTGGTTCCCTCTTTGCCTGGACCTGCTGACCAGACAAAAGGGGAAAGTTCTGCATCTGGACCTTCAATCCCTGCTCCTCCCAGCCTGGCTTGTGAGTGGCTAGAGTTCCAGGCTCTAGGTGTTTCAGACAATACGCTTCACATTGTGGAGGCATCCCGAAAGGTGTTGACTTACAAATGCTGTGCATTTAAATAGAAAAGGTTTTCGATATGGTTCCTGGGCAAGGAGCTCGATATCCTTGCCTGCCCCATGGCAAGCATCCTCGATTACCTATGGTGCCCTTTCACAGTCAGGCCTGCATGCGATGACCCTTTAGGTTATGCGTTAGTTTAAGTTTAATGATCGACAAAATAATTTTTTTGTCTTTACATATCACAAAATAATAAATACAATCCACTTTCTTAAAAAGATCTAGTAAAAAAGAAACTTTACAATATTCAAGTACCTCTTCATGTCTCATGCTATAGTTAATGTTCATGTTTATCCATGTGAAGTTTTTTTCTTCTTAACTGTCTTACAATATGATATAACTCTGTTTAATACATACGTTATCTTTGGACATTAATAAATGATTTACTTGATATCTTGGTTCCATGTCCATTTCTGCTATTAGTATTTTCTTTCTTTCTTATAAAGTGGACACAGGATCAGCAGGTGGGTTAAATTATCTTCATCCAGCTTGCATTTACATAATTTCATATCTTTTTTCCATAAAATCCTAGTAAACGTTGACTGGAATGATATATGCGAATCTAAATTTGGTCAGGATTTTCTACTTTTTGGGTCTTTAATCAAATGCAGGTATTTTTCAAAACCTCTGCATTTTTTATTAATGGCCATCCCTTGTATTCTTTGCTGAACCCTACATCTTGTTGGGTGTGTATATCCTTGATTTTTGTTTTCTTTTATCATACCTTCTATTATGCAGAAAGGTTTACAGAATACCGGTTTTAGAATGTTAAGCAAACCTTAAGGTTTAATGATTTGTTCCAGTACTTTTAATGTTGGGAAGAATGTCTGGTGGTTCATGTAATCAATTGTTTCTTCCAAACATAAGTGTGGTAGTCTGGGTTCCTTCATTGTGTAAACGTTTAACCAGTAGTTCACCAGTCGCTCCTCTATAGCACATTGCACCGGGAGTTGTCTTATTTCAAGTCTGACTGAAGAAGATGGTGCTCCTGTGGGGAGCCCCAGTAGTTTTTTGCAATACTGATTCATAGATTATTCCACTTTGCTGTTGCCCTCCATTCCCGTGTTTCTGCCCCATACAAAAACTGGCTTTTAATTTTAACATCTGCTACTTTTGAAGCATCCCTCAAAAGAGTTTCCTCCATGCTTGTATGCAAAACTATTTACCGCTGGTAAGAATCTTTTTGTTTTCTGTTTTTTTTATTATTTTATGTTGATTCCAGCTTACATTCCTGGAGAAAGTTATTCCCAAGTAACAGAATTCTGACACTTTTTCTGTAGTTTTGTTATCACATCTCGGCTTATATTTTGTTAGATTAGTTTCCCCTTGGGAACTACACACCATAAACTTGGTTTTATCATAATTGATCTCAAGATCCATTTTCTCACTTTCTTTACTGAATTTCTCCATATCCCCAGGAAGCTTGTGAATATCAATATTATGTCATCCGTGTAAGCTAAGTACGGGCAGCAACTAGAGCCCACCCTGGGTATATGCAAATCTGGATCATGAAGTTTTAATAGTATTTTATTCAGAAATAAATTAAACAGAACTGGGGACAGGACGCATCCCTGTCTAACACCCAAGTTAGTGGGGAATTTACCTGTGAAGCCCCCTTTGTTGCTATATCTTACACAGGTTTTGTTGTGTATACTGAAATTATTATATTTAGCATGCTATTATCCATGTCATATTCTCGTAGAGATTCTCATAATTTTGTTCTATTTGCTTGGTCAAAGGCAGATTTCAAGTCCACAAATACACAAAATAATTTTTGTTTTTTGGTTATAGAATATTTATGTATAATGTGGTATAAAGTATAGCACTGGTCTATTGTAGAGTGACCTGAAATGAAGCCTGCCTGTGCCTCATCTATTATTGCATTCTCCTGTACCCATACTGGTATTCTAGAAAATGTTTAGTGTGATATCCAGCAGACTTATGGGCCTATAACAGCTGGGATTTGTTTTCTCTCCCTTTTTGTATAGGGGTATTATTGTATTTTTCCTCCAAGAGTTAGGAACCTCACCAGTGTTAATTATATGTTTAAATATTTTATATAAGCAGGAGGTCCATCTTTCTGCATCTAGAATAAATACATCCATAATAGGGACGCCATCCAGACCAGGTGCCTTATGCCTATGGGCTGTTTGTATTGCTTTACTTCTCTCAACTTTAGATATTTCCTTTTCCCAGGGTACCCAAGTATCATTACTATTAGTACTTTCCAACAAACTTGCTTGATGGAATAAATTCTTATAGTACTTTATAAAAATGTGCAGCTCTACATGTACCTCTGCACTCAAGTTGAGGTTATCCATTCCCTTGGATACCACTTCACAAAATGTTTTGTTATTTTTCCCCCATACTGTTTTTTTTTGAATGCGACCATATCTGTTGTCTATAGTTTTCCTTTTTTTTTTTTAAATACTTGCCCAGCTCCTCGGCCTTTCGTAGGATTGCCTCATACCCCCCCGACTCCATCTGCCAGGTCTCGATTACCAGGATCCCTGGCTTCATTGTGCTCGTTCGACTGGGTTTTTTTACATTTTTCCATTTTCTCCCCATCCCCTGAGGGCACCAGCACAAAGGATGTATGTCCAGATAAACGGTGTGCAGATGCACGCTGACATCAAGCACCTAACAGCATCCTCCCTCCCCGACTCCGTAGAACCATATGCCCCACTGGCGGAAGAGTTACAGGTGCATATGCTACCCAGTAACTCACCCCGTCTGGAGGAGGAGGAGGAGAGCATCCATTGGGATGCTGTATCCTCCCAACCCCATCCGACCCAGGTCCATTCCCGAACCCGGGTCACCAGTGTAGTGCGAGTTGTGGTGTCCAGCACCTCAACCCTCAGCACCACCAGGCTGGCTAGTTTTCCTTTTTTTTTTTTATGCAAAATTCTCTTATATTCTTTCCTTGCGATGTTTAATCTTCTTTTATTTGTTTGTGTTTGAGTTCATCTTACTTGCCTTATATTTCTATTAACCACTTTTTTAGTTTCTTTACAGTCCTTATCAAACCATTTAGATTTATCTTTTTTATTTTCATAACTTTGACTAGCATTGAAGCTAGATGTTTGAGGATGGCATTCAAGTGTTGTATGCAGTGAATATTACTATCTACATTTGCAATGTGTTCTATACCTTTTTCTATGCCAGAGTGTCTCATTAGGTTTTCTAATGAATCCCCTTTTAAGAGTTCCCAATTTATACCCTTTCTAACCCTTATTATGTTATCAGGGACTGTTTTATTTTGTACAGAAGTACTCCAGAGGTCATCGTACATCATTATTGGACAGTGTTTAGTTTCTTCATTATCCAGTATTTTTATTGTTTTGCAAAATTAAATTATATTCCTGGAAGCGTATACCAAGTCTAGGACAGATGCCCCATTACAACCTATAAAGGTAAAATTCCCCACTTCATCACCAACTATTCTACCATTAAGGAGCAGAACGTTCCTGTTTTCTAGGATTCTGCTCAATTTTTTCCCTCTTAATGTTTCCCTATTGTCTTGGGTGTTATGGGTTACAGAAATATGGTTGAGCTCAGGGGCTTCTAGAATATCCTGAAACTCCAAGGAGGTCTCTAGATGCCATCCAACCCTCACATTAAAGTCCCCAACTATCAAAATTCTGTTATCTGGGAAATCTCTAATAATTTTTACTAGTGCCTTTTTTAACATGCTTAAGTCTTTTTGATCATTATATTTTGAGCTACTAGGTGGTAAATATATATTTAATATTACCGTTGTCCATTTTTCTTCTTTGAGCCTGATTCCCAGGATATGTTCACTTCCTATCTTAAGTTCATTCACCTCTGCCTCATTTTTAATTTTCCACCAGACACTCCTCCCAAGTTTTTCATTCTTTTTCCTTTTTTACAGAAAGTAATATAACCATTCAATTCTATTTCTTCATTGGTCCAAGTTTCCTGTAAACAGATACACTCAAATGTGTTTAAAAAATTAACTACTCTACAGTCTGCCTACTTATCCCTGAAACCTGAGAGATTCCATGACAAGAAATTATATATCTCTTCTGATTTACTTTTTTGCCCTAACTCTGGGATGTCTTCATTCTTGTTTACACCCCCATGTTTAGGGGAGTCTCGATTCACGCATCTTGAGAAATTTGTAGGATTGCATATCGATTTGTATTAGAAACTAGATTGATCCAGTGTTCTGAGTTTATATATATATATATATATATATATATATCCCTAGAGGGTCTAGGGAAAGGGTTTTTAACAGTATTGCATCCCTGACTTCCTTATCCTTTAACCACACTGTGAGTTGTCCACCATCTTCCCACCTTTTCGCTTTCTGTATTTTCTGTTTTAAATCTGATATCCTTAGCAAATTCTGCAGGAGTTCTATTACATTGAGCCTTAAATTGTGTGTTGTTTCATTTACAAACCTGCTAACCCCAAGCACTGAAACAGGCCATACCATTTTATCTTGATGTTTATTATTTAATTTATAATATTCAGGAAACAGCATGTTTAAAGTAGTTACTTTGTCTACTTCTATTCCTAATTGATTTAATCTACTTTTTTGATTTTCCATAGCCTTTAGGATGAGAAATTGGTCTGATACTACTAGGACTAGTTCCATTTTATCAGTAGGCCTAAGCACACTTAGGTCCCTTGATGTACTTAATCCATTCTTATTTCCATCCAGGATTGTCATTAAAAGTTGTTTTAACATGTTTTCCAATTCCTTTTCCATTTCATTTGGCATTATTCCCACTCCATATAGGGGTTAGAACATAATCATTTGCAAGTGTTTTTTCAGGAATTTGTTTTAAGTTTCCCCTGTGTATTTATGTTATCACTATCTTTATTTTTTTATCTTTGAATTCTTTTTCCCTCCTTGGCCAGAGCTACCTCTGACCATGACCGCCAGCACCTGCACCCCCGGACCAGGTCTTTTGTGTGGATTCATACGTCCACTCACCAGGCCAGCCAGTGACAAGCCCCCCCCAATAGTGACCTGCAGCACAGACACCCAGTGGCTAAGTCTTCATGGGTCTGGGGGTGCAGGGCACGGCCACCAGCTGAGCGGTCACACCACCATTTTTCTTCTAGGATTAGATCCCTGAGGAGCCAGACACTGCAATGGCATCAGCGCACATATGTGTAGATGCCCACCGCACTCCACCCCCCTTGTCATGCCCGCAGCTTGCAGCACACCCGGCTTCTGCCAGGTACCGCTGCAGTGCAGCGCAGCACCCTCACCCACCCCAGAGGAAAGAGAGCAGTCATGGGATGCTCAATCCTTCCTCTCCCCTGCCAGCCCCCGGTGACCTGAGTCTGTTCCCAAACCCGGGTCACCGGCAAGGCACAAGGTGTGGTGTCCAGTGCCTCAACCCTCAGCACCACTGGGCCAGCCCATCACTATCTTTATTAATTATATTTTGTTTGCTTTTCTGTATTCCTGTTATATCTGATTTACTGGCTGTATGTTCTTTATTATTTTCTGTCATCTTTAGGTGCACCTGGCAGCCATCTCTGCTTATCAGGCATGGGCTGGTACACCAACGGTGGCCCAGGAGAAGGTGGTCAGGTGCTTTTTTAAGGGCCCGACCATTTGTCCCCTCCAGTGCGCGAGCCCCCCCACCATGGGACTTACTAGCAGTGCTGGCTATACTCATGGGCAAGTCATTTGAGCCTATGCACAGGTATGAAATGTCTCACCTGTTGTGGAAAATCACCTTCTTGGTGGCTGTAGCATCAGCCAGAAGGATCACTGAGCTGCAGGCACTCTCAGTGGAGCCTCTGCACCTGGTCTTCCACAAGGACAAGGTCGTCATTCACTCCACCGAAGTTCATCCCAAAGGTAGTATTGGAGTTTCACCTGATCCAGGTGATCAACCTTCCAGTATATTTTACCAGCTCTTCTTCGGAGGCCAACCATAGGCTTCATACCCAGGACCTATGAAGAGCATTTTCATATGACAAAGAGTGCATGTCTGGAGTTCCGTGGGAGGCTCACCAGCTGTTTGTGACATACTCTGAAGCTGTGCTGGGCAGACTGGCAGCAAAGTGGATGATTGCCAGGTGGTTAACATCCTGCATCAACCTCTATTATAGGTTCACTGCTAGGAAACCTCCCAAGAGGTTTAGGGCTCAATCCAGACATACTGCAGCCTTGGTGGCTGCTTTCGACCAAAATCTGGGTGTGATCCTTGACAGAAGATTGACCTTTGAAGAGCAGGTGTTATCTGTAGTCAGCAGTGGTTTTTACCACTTGCAGAACATTGCCTGGATTAAGCCCCTCATTCCACCAGAGGAGCTGCCGACACTGGTGCATGTCTTTGTGACTTCTAGGCTTGACTACTGCAATGCTCTGTACTTCAAGGTCATGGGAGGGACCCTTCACAGACTGCAGCTGGTGCAGAACACAGTGGTCCAGTTGCTGATGGGCCTTTTGAGGTCCAGTCATGTGACTCCAGTCCTGCATGTCCTGCACTGGTTGCCAGTCAGATGGAGAGTCTTTTTCAAGGTGGGTCTTCTCACCTTTAAGGTCTCTTATGGGCTGGATCCTGGCTACCTGCCAGATCTCCTGACACCAGTTGTCCTCTGCTTGCTCCCTCTGCTCCTCCTCAAGGGGCCTTCTGGACATTCCCTGGGTTCAGCTTAGGACCTCAGGAGATCGCCCCTTCAGTGTCTCTGGGCCAACCCTGAGGAACTCGCTTGCATCTGCAGTCCAGGAGGCTCCCTCAATTGAGGTGTTTAAGGGGAGGCTGAAGGTCCACCTCTTCAGCCTGGCTTTTGACTGCTGATGTCATCTTAAGTTTTGGCCAGTCCATTGAAGACTGACATCTCGAAACCTTTTTTTTCAATATCATTTTTATTGAAAGAGTTATTTCTACACTTGAGACAAGAGTATATTTCTTATATTATATTACTACATATCTTCAGCCATTTTATATTATAGTCAGTTTGTATTATCTACCTTGTGGTCTAAGTGATTTGTATAAGTAGACAACTTTAGATCGAGAACCATTCAAAAGATAACGCTCCAGACCCATGATTTACCCGTCTTCCCTTGTTTACTCTTGAAACCTTTTAATGCTGCTGTATAATAATTTTGACATGGTTTTAATGAGGTTTTATTTCATGTTTTAATTACTGCTATATGTTGATTATTTATGTTTGGCGCCCAGAGCCTCCAGGATTGGGCACCTTATAAATAAAATTGCCTTTCCGTCCAGGGACATCCTGACACAGGAGATCTGTAGGGCTGCTACCTGCAGTAGACCACATGCCTTCATATCCCATTACAGCATCCAAATCATGTCCCGTTGGGATGCTGTTTTTGGGACATTGGTTCTCCAATCTCTGCCACATAAGGGTGCATGCCTTGCCCCCTCCTTCCAGAGAACTGCTAGGAGATTGCAAAAGTGAGGCTAGGGAACTGTACCCACGCCATTAGAAATATAGGTTACTCATCACCTGTGACTGTAGTTCTCGGAGTGCTATACAGTTCACATCCACACAACCCACCTGCCCTCCCCTGGCAATGTGGCACCTGGATCCCTGCTTCAAGCCTGCAAAAATCTGACACCATGGTGCAGAGCTGGTGGATATACCACCCGGATGGTGGGAGGAGCTCAGCTTGAAGTTGTCCAACAGATCAGCCTGTTCCAGAAACTGGCAAAGTGTAGATGTGAACTGTATACCACTCCTATAATTATGGTTACAGGTGAGTAACCTCTATATTGGGCATGTGACCTGGGGGCATTTAATGATAGCTTTCTGGGAAATAAATATTTTCCTTGCTGGTTCGTTGGAGCAAGGTGGGAGCATCCCAGCCACCTGCTCTGGATTTCAGCCAGCTATTTTTCTTTTAGTAATTAATATGTAAGAGTAAGTCAGGTTCTGGTGAGTAAAGATCTCACATACCAGTGGGAGCAGGCAGCAAGGTCACTAAACAAAGCAGAATGAAAATTAACCTAAAACAATAAACAAAACATTATGGTAAGCAAATGAAACAGTGAGCTGAACTCCCCAATAACAAACTTCTTAGGTTAGATGTCATCATGAGCTTGAACAAACAGATGAAATTTCAGCTCCTCCTAAGGGCCAGTCAAAGAGCCCCTTAGACCCTCTTCCAACTTGCATGAAAACAGTCTGTCAGTTCAAAATCAGGCAACATGCAGAAAGGCCATAAAACTCTACAAGGGGAGCAGCCTGAAGAGCTTCAAAGTAGAACCTCCTGAGATTGCTACATTCAAGGGTTCGGGGAGCACTGCTGAGATATGAATCCTGCCTCCCTGATCGCTCTAGTGAGGACTCACCAATCTACAGGACCACATAAGGCAATGGACTAAAGTGGTCAGCAGTAGGGTCAGCAGAATTGGACAGCTCACCCTGGAGCCTTGCTGTCTCCCTTCAGGCTTGACTTGAAGGTCCACCAGGGCAGAACTCAAGCACAGCTGCCTTACAAAGTGCCTCGGGGGCATGGGTGCCACTGAGCCCCCCAACACACTCACCTAGTAGGTTACACAGTAATGAGGATTGTGGCCCGCTAGCAAGTACCCCCAACAGAGCCCAACAGACTCAGCTGGCATATTAAGCAGCAGCAGGAAAACTGGCCTAGAAAAGGCAAGCCCTGGTCAGATTCAGCTGGTTGATCAGCCAGCAGTGAAGAGGTATGACTTGCCACCTAGCATTCCCAACAGAGCTCAAGCAGGGTGACCCCAGGAGGAGCCAAGCAGACTAAGCTGACACACTGACCAGATAGGCAAGGGGTGTGACCTGCCTGGGCAAGTGCCAGGTTCATTAGTCTAGAAGAGACAGGCCCCAAGTAATTTTGGCTGGTAAAGCAGCCAGCAGTAAAAGGGTACAGACTGTCACTAGGTACCCTCAACAGAGCCCAGAAGAAATGACTGGCATATTGGCCAGAAGAGGGGGTTCTGGCCTTCAAGATGTGGGCCCTGGGTAGATTGGCTGGTAGAGTGGCCAGTGGTGATGAAAGGCGGCCTGCCACCATTCAACCTCAAGGTAAGAACCCTCAGCTGACACATCATATCTTTGAGAATATCTCCATCCATTGAGCCACATCATTGAACTATAATCCATCGGCATTCGGACTACCTGGAAATGTTAGCAGTCTGAGGCCACCCATGTTGACATTCCTCGTCAGCACCTATATAATGTAGGTGTCCCCAGCATGCCTCAGTTCCGCTGAAGAACACCAATGAACCTTTACAAGTATTTCAGTTGTGCTGCTATTTCTTTGTTTTTTTTCCAGTAAAAATGTTATTGATTTTTCAAAACAAAATACATTTTCATTATATTTTACTTAACTTCGAGAATTCATACACATCTTAACAGAATAACACTTAATTACATTCTTCTATGACTTTAACTACTGCTAAAAATAAGAATAGAACTATTTGTTCTTTTTAAACATTAAATATATTTACTCAACTGCATTTGATTCCTTTGAGAATTTAATTTTCTTCTCTGCTTATCTGATGCTTTAATCAGTGGTTTATATTCATGGTGTTAGTATCTTTTCCTGACGTGTTTAGCTTTCTTAATTCAGGTCTAATTAATTTCCATCAATTCGTCATTTCCAAGCATTCTTAAGATTGGGGACCAAATTATATTGAAAACATGGAGCATATTAGCTAAGATATGTGCTGTCTGTTCATTATTTATTGTTTCACCAAGTTTTTTGTAGCATTCTTGAAGTGCTGGTATTCCCCCTAGTTTCCAGTTTGACAGTAATGTTCGTTTGAGATTTAATGCCACAGCCCAGACTCCTGTTCTTTGATACATGTTTAAAATTGAGTCTCTTGAATCCACTCCCAATATCAGAAACTTTAAGTTAAAAGGTATTGAAGTCTTATATGCAGCATCACAGAGTGCATGTATTGTCTTCCATAGGGGTACAATATATGGACATGCCCATAGCATGTGAAGTAAGTTGGCAAACTTCTGTTGGCATCTCCAGCAAGGTCCATCTGGCAAGTAACCCATTAAGTGTAATCTCAGCGGGGAATAATAGTAGTGGTGAATAATTTTAAATTGGGCAGTTCAACCCTGTATTTCCTTACTTGCTAGGCATGCATCTTTCCATGCAGACCTCCATTCTGACTCTGTCAAGCTTAGCTACATTTCACTTTCCCATTTTTGTTTGGTGGCTTTAGTCAGTGAGCCTTGTTTAGTTGTCTCCATTAAAGGATAACCGGGCGGGATCTGACATTTTGTCATGGTGTGGGAGTCACCACTGGCTGCGGATTGGGAGCCAGTGATCAGCACTGATCTGTACCATCCCCCTCTGATAGTCTACCACTGGTATGGACATGGGGAACTCTCAGCACCTAGTTAATACCACTGCATCCACTCATGTGCACACTTGCCTGTGGTCTCCTCACTGTCCTTTGCATCCCCTGGTATACTGGTGCAGGTGCCCCTAGTGCAGGAGAGCCATGGGGCACTTGCACCCAGCTGGCGGAGACTGACTTCACATTCTCGGAAGGCAGACCCCCTCCCTGGGTTCTCTGCAGTCTTGACCTGAGGTGCTTCCTGTGCTCTGCATGTCTGGTCAGGAGATATGGCAGCAGGGTGCATGCCAGGGATGGCTCCCCTCCCTTAAAACATCTCCTATGGCTACTTCTGGTGGCTGTAGTGCTATCAGGTGACATTGAGCCTAACCCTGGCCCACTTTGCTAAACAGCCCCTGCTGCTTTGGGCTGGATGGCTGTCAAAGGGCTGAAAATAGCCCATCTCAATATCCGTGGCATCCTGCCTAATCTGGCGGAACTACTTGCTTGGGTCACCCACCACACCCCTGACATCCTTGGCATAACAGAAACCTGGCTTAAACCCACCACCCCAAATTCTGTGTGTGCCCTCCTAGGCTATGACCTCCTCAGGCGTGATCGTCCAAGAAAAGGGGGGGTGGCATCTTGGTCTATTATAGAAGCCACCTTAACCTGTCGGTGTTACCCTGTCTACAACCAGTGCAGTCCCCCCTGCGAGTTCCTGCACACGGTGTTCTTGCTCGGGATGACCAAAAAGATACATGTCGTATTCACCTACAATCCCCTTAAGGGTGGCCTAGAGGGGCTGTCCACCCTCCTTGATGCAGTAGGTGCTGTGACCCAACATAATGAGCTAATCATCCTAGGTGATCTCAACCTAAACTGGCTTGGTAGCAACACTAAAGCATATGAACCACTCCTTGCTGGTCTCTCCTTGTCGCAACTGATCAAGGATCCTACCAGCTGCTCACCTAATGGTGGAGGGAGCTCTCTTCTGGACTGGGTTATGACAAATAGACCAGAGAGGATCAGCTCGTCGGGCATCCTCCCCAACTCCATCTCGGACCACTCCCCGGTGTATGCTATGTGGAAGATTCCTTCTCTGAAAATCCCACTTAAAATCATCCAGGTTAGAGACTACTCCAGGTTTGATCTTGGCTCCTACCATGATGATCTCCAGCACACCGACTGGTCAGCAGTATGGAACGGCCAGGACTCCCCATCTGTAGTCAGTCACTTCCTCAGCACATTCAGGGTGCTGCAGGATAAACATGCCCCACTCATTAGACGGAGGGTCAGGGGTTTAGCAACAAAGTGGCTACATGGTAGCCTGCTAGCCCTCATGAAGTACAGAGATAAGTGCTGGGCAAACTTTAAGGCCACGGCGGAACAGGCTGTATTTCTGCAGTACAGGAATCTCAGAAATTAGTGCTAGAAGGCTATTAGGGCTGCTAAAGGTGAATTTTGCAAAACTGTGCTGCTGCGCACTGCCAGGGACCCCAGGAGGTTCTGGAGAAACATTAAGAATATAGTCAGTGGGTCTCAGAGCAGTGAGACCTCTGATATGATCATCGATGGGGCCAGTTGCAACAGCTTTCTAACCTTCACAAATGCATTCAACCAATACTTTTTGGACCTATCTGCTTTTACCTCATCATTCCCCCATGGGAGAGGGGACAATGGTGAACAGGGGGCCGCACCGTCCCCATCTTACCCGCCCTTTCTTTTTAAGGTGGTGATGGTACAAGAGGTGCAGAGATTGCTCTCGGCCTCTCCCACTTCTCAAGTGCTGGCCATGATGGATTGGAGCCGAAGCTCCTGAGTCTTGGTGCTAGTAAGATTGCCCCCATGGTGACTCATATCTTCAATCTGTCCCTGTCATTGGGTGTCATTCCGGAAATATGGAAAGTTGCCAGGGTGGTCCCGATACTTAAACAGGGGAACCCCAAACTCATAGAAAACTACCGTCCGATATCCATATTGTCAGTGGTCAGCAAACTTCTAGAGAAGGTTGTGGCAGGGCAACTCTCGGAGTACTTTCAGTCTCATGACCTGTTGTCCCCAGTGCAGCATTGCTTTAGGAAAGGGTACAGCACATTTTCTGCCCTTGTCACGGTCTCATCTTGGATCAGGGTGGCTATGGACCAAGGCAAACTCTCTGGAGCTATCTTTATAGATCTCTCTAAGGCCTTCAATCTTGTTGATCACACCATGCTCTCCACCCAGCTCAGTTCCTATGGTCTATCACCTGAGGTGCTCAACTGGCTCTCCAACTACTTACACGGCAGAAAGCAACTTGTTAAGTATGGGAAGGAGCTCTCGGGCACTATCCCTGTTACCATGGGTGTCCCACAAGGCTCTGTCTTGGGGCCACTGCTTTTCTCCATATTCGTGAACAAACTCCCAGCTGCCGCTGTCCACTGTAAGCCTATCCTTTATGCAAATGACCTGGTCATCCTGACCCATTCCCCAGAGATAGGGGTCATAAACCACCACCTGAGTGAGGACTTGAGGAACATCCAATCCTGGATATTGTCCCACAAGTTGGTTCTAAATCTTAGAAAAACCCAGGCCATGCTCTTTGGGTCTCAGGCCAAGATTAAGGCCGCCCCTGCTCCGTTAAGTGTTTCCAGTGTTGATGGGGTCCCAATCCCTGTTACTGACAACTTTAAATACCTTGGGGTGATGCTGGACCCGCAGCTTGACCTTGGCCGCCACATTCAGAATACTTGCAAGACTGTCAACTGCAAACTGGGTCTGGCCTACAGAGCCAAAAGCAATCTTACTCCGGCAGCTCAGATTGCACTTGCCAGAGGGGTGTTTCTCCCTTCGCTCTGCTATGGGCTCCTCTTGTTTGCCCGCTCCTCCAAAGTCCACCCCTCTAGGTGGTCTACTGCCTATAACAATGTCTGCTGCTTCGCGCTGGCTGCCCTCCATCTCACTCCCATTTTGAACTCTATAGCAGGCTAAACTGGCTCTCACCCTCAAATCACATAGACTTTGTCCTGGGGTGCTTCACCGGAAAGGTACTTGGCACTGGCACCCCTCCAGGGCTGGCGAAATTCCTCGTTCCGTCTGCCTCTTCATCCTACTCACTCAGGTCCCAGGGACATGCCCTCCTTAAGATACCGGCTACACGGACTCAAATAGATGGTTGGGATTTTGCTGCGTGCGCTCCCAGACTGTGGAACACTTTCCCTGCCCAGGTCCGTTCCTCACACTCACAGGTGTGTCTTTGCTCCACCCTATGGAACCACCTTAAACTTTATTCAGCTTGTGGCTGTCCCAAACCCCCGTAAACTGATCCATCACAGTGCTCCTCTGCCCTGGAGGTCTTCCTGGACAAAAGACCTAACTCCCTGGGGTCGCTAAGCTGTAAATAGTGTAATATCTGACGCATCTCTAAAATGTACCTCCGGTACTGCTCTTAGTTGCTACAAGGTGTTTATTTTGTTTTGTACATACTGTATAAAACTATGCCTTACTAAGTGTTGTATGCTGTTTTGAATCTGTAATCATACGGTCCTCACATGAACTGTAACATGTCTAATTTGTACCATGTCATCTTATGTATTTAAATCTGTTATTCCTGTACTGTCCCGGGTCATACCTGAAAATAGGCAATTGTCTTGTCTAGTGTACTTACCTGGTTAACAAAAGCTAAATAAATAATAAATAAATAAACTGTTTGTAACCCAAACTTACTTCTGTTCTAAGAGTAATCATTTTGATTAACTAGGTCCACTGAGTATTTCCTGTATCATGAAGTGCCAGGTTGGGGCCTAGAATGGAATTGACCATGGCCGTCCTGATTTGTAAATATATAGGGAAGTGATATCTCTGCAATCTAAATTTGTGTTTTAATATTTCGAATGACAGCAAGGTGCCTGAGTCTTCCAGTACATCTCCCAACTTCGTGATACCTAATTCCCTCCAGCCTGGGTTCTTAAGCAAAGCACCATTATAAATCAGTTTATGATTATTCCAAATTGGTGTTAGGTGTAAGGGGGGAATCCTCCATATCTAGACATTTTCGAATCCTTTTAATGTTACTTATAGATTCAGCAACACCTTTGAATACTTTGAACATTTTAGGAGTCTTTATGAATAAGAAATCTGACAAGTTGTATGGAAGGACTGCTTGTTTCTCTGCCTTGAACCATAGAGGGAACCTTGCTTCTTCATCTGATGATAGGTACCATACTGCTTGTTTTAAATTTAAAAGCTGTCAAGTATTTTTCCCAATGTGGTAGGCCAAAACCCCCCTCAAATTTATTCACACTCAGTTTCTTTAAAGATAGCCTTGGTGGTGCATCTCCCCATAAGAACCTTCTAATTAGTCCATTTAGTCTTTCGAAGAGTTGAGTAGAGTTATTTTGAAAGAAGAAAAAAGTTTTGGAGCTACCAACATTTTAATGGAATTTATTCTTCCCCAAATTGACAAATTCAGCTTAGCCCATTTTTTACAATTCTCCTCTATTTCTTTTAAGAGAGGATTGATATTCAAATCTAAGATCTTTTGTGGGTCTATGGAGATCTTGATTCCTAGGTAAGTTAAACACTCCCTGCACCATACTTCTTTCCCCATCTTCCCCATTCTTATATATTGCTTCATTTTTTTTTTCTTACGAGGTATGAGCTGAGCTTTGTTCCAGCTTATTTCCAGATCTGCTATTTTCAAAAAATTCTCTAATGTTCCCTCCAGGATGCTGATGGCTGTTAAGGGGTTGGAGATGGTAAGCAAAATGTCATCTGCAAAAGCAAAAACTTTATTGCATATTTTCACTGATTTAGTACCTTTAATAAGTTTTTTTTTTCTGTGAGCTTCTGTATCAAGGGTTCTAGGGCTAAAATGAACAAATAAGGAGAGCGAGAGGGCATCCCTGTCTTGCCCCACAATGAAAGGAGAATGGGTTAGAAATAAACCCATTTGTGATAACCCTTGCCATGGGTTTTGTATATAAGGTTTTAATTTGTGAGCAAAAGTTTGTGCCAATGTGAAAATTATTCAGAGTTACAAAAAGGTACTCCCATTCTAGGGAATCAAAGGCTTTGAAAAAGTATAATGCTGTAGCTGTGGCAGGTTTCTATATCTTACTTGCTATGAATTGGCAATTTAGTAACCTTCTCACGTTCTCATAACCCTTTCAATTTGGTTCAAACCCTACCTGTTCTTCTCCTATCAACTTAGTTATAATATCTTTGAGCCTATTGGATAAAATCTTTGCCACAACCTTATAATCCACGTTTAATAAAGAGATAGGCCGATAGCTTTCACACATATCTGTGGATCTTTGCCTTTTTTTGGAATCAGAGATGAAAGTATGTTTCATATATTCTGGCAAAGCTCCTGAGGAGAATGCCTCCCTTATGGTTTGGAACAGATATGTCTGAGTACTTGGGTCTAAAGACTTGTAGAACTCACCAGGTAGGCCATCTGGAACCAGGCATTGTATTCAATGGTAGATCCTTTATTACTCTGCAGAATTCTTCCATAGATATAGGTTTATCTAAAAAGACTATCTGAATCTGATAATTTTGGTAAACATGTAGAAGTCAAAAAGGCCTTGATTTCCTCCGTCCCATTCTCGTGTTACCTCAGATATAATGTCTTAAAGAAGGATTCAAATTTGTTCGAAATGTTGTTGTTATTGGCTAACAACACCTTACCCTGTGAATCTTTGATGCCTGCAATATTATTTTATAATAATCTTTTTTTCAACTGGTAGGCTAAAAGTTTGCCCACCTTTTCCCCTGACTCCCAGTAAGACTGTCTGACCCTGAAAAGAGCATACTCTGCCCTGACTGAATGTATCTTGTTGATGTTATACTTCAGTACTGTGATCTGATTCAAAAGCTGCATGTTTGCCTTCGGTCCACCTCTAAATTGTCGTTCAAGGGAAGCCAACTTACATTCTTTCTATAAGATATCTTGTAATCTTTTATTTTGCCGGGGAGAAACTAATAATCCTGCCCCTCATAAATGCTTTAAAGGTGTCCCACAAGCAATTGAGTCCTACCTCTCCATTATCATTAATATTAAAGAAGTCTGTTGCCTCTTGATTCACCCATTTAGTAAAATTAGGGTCCTGGAGTAGTGAGATGTTAAAGCCCCATCTAGATGACTTACTTCTTTCCCCACCCACTTCTAAAACCGTTGTTGAGAGCGCATAGTCAGAAAGGACAATCTCCCCTATTTTAGTTGTTACTACGTCCGAAATGAGTGATTTAGAGACTAATATCATGTCTAGTCTACTATACTGTGGTGTTTTGGTTATTTGGTCTGCCACTAAAGGACCCCTAACCTTCTCTGTGATCTGCCAGACCCTTCGGTTGCTGTTGGTGAGGACCCCATCTGGACTGTGCGAATAACTAGACGGATGCATAAAATAATAATAAGGCAGATGTATTCTGTGCTGTGGATGTTCTCTTCCTGAGGACAAGTCCCGGACTGGCAAATTCTGTGACTGACAGGCATACATGGCACTGCCAGACAGTGCAACAAATAGATACATGCAGGTTCTAAGTGCTCTTAAAGGGGTGGCAGCTTAACATTAAGCCCCATGCTTAATGTACGCTTCACATCACCGCCAGAACAGTGAATGTGAGCACACTTGAGCAAGCAATAAATCTATGAACAGTTTCTAAGTAACAGATAATTAAGGCATTACTTTCACAAAACAGTACTCCACTACAGGGAGGGGGGAAGGAAAGAATCTGGACAACACTGGGGACCAGTCAGAGTAGCACCAGAGAGATGAGAACACAATAGTACTTGAGGCTTGGTCATGCCACAAGCGCTAAAGTATGGTGGAAGGAAAAGGGAAGAGAGGGAAGGGTAGCAGCAGGAGGATACCCAGAATGCAGGTCAAAACTTTATTAACAGTTGCAAGACAGTGCCAAACACATGGACTTCTCTAAAGGCATTCCTAAGGGGAAAAAGCATTAATGCAGGTAAATAGTACCATGACAACAGGTGCAAGGAGAGAGGTACAAGAAGATATTTACTGCAAAACAGTTAAACCAGAAAATGAATTTGTCCCAAAACACACCAAGTCTGGTAACAAAAGTTCAAGACCTCCATCAACTTTTCCAGTCAGTGGGAATGGAGGCATGTGTAGATTGCACTAGTTCCTGACAGGATGAGTTCAGGTCATTAAAAGTGACCCAGGAGTTCTGCCCACTTTCAAATGCACACCATTTGACTCTGTAAGTCCAGGATCCATTTGTGAACTTCTTCCTTAAGATCATCTTGCTCTGGTATACTGTGGTGTGTAGAAGAGAGTCCTGAGAAGAAGAAGGTTGAGTAGAAGAGGAAGTCCCAGACAAATCATCTGGCAAAATGGAATCTGACTGGAGAGCATCAGGAATGGGAAGATCTGTAGGAACTAGTTGCAAGTTGTCTGGAGGGATCTCAGCTTCCAAGAGGATGGCAGGCTCAAGGGTAACTTCATTTCTGGGAGGACTGGGGTCATCTGGAAGGTTGTTACTTAGGTACTCTGGCTTCAGTCAGTTTATATGGACTTTGTTGTGTACCAGCTTTCCATCCGACTTGCATCACAGACAAACGTGGACCGGAGGAAGCTTTTCTATGATATAGAAGGGACCAGTCCAGGAGTGAAGCAGTTTCTTGGTGGTGCCCAGAACAAGAACAGATTGGTACAAATAAACAATGTCTCCAACAGAGAATGAAGGCTCATGCGACTTGGCTGCAGACATTTTTTGCATGTCAGATTTTCTCTGGCCCAACGTGGTGACTGCAACACATCGGACAAGTTCAAGCTGTTCCAGCAAAGGGATAATGAAAGAAGAAACTGACTTACGAACCTCTAACAGTGAGAGATCCCTGTCCAGTGGAGCTCTTGGGTGACATCCATGGACTAAGAAGAATGGTGTGTATTCTGTGCTGTCGACATAAGGGCTGGTATTGTATGCAAACTGCACAAAGGGAACAAAACGGTCCTAGGTGTCATGAGTCTCATCTAGATACTTGAAGAGTGTGCCGAGAATGGTAGGCATCATTCTTTCACTCTGTCCATTGCATTGTGGATGGTAACTTGTGGTATGTGTCTTTTTTATGTTGAAAAGTTTGCATGTTTCTCAGACAATGATGGAAAGGTAGTTAGTGCCTCTGTCTGAATGTAGGTATGATGGGGTACCATAATGACAAATGACAAATGATTGTGTTGAGAAAAGCATTTGCCACAGTGGCAGCTTTAATGTCTTTTAGGGGGATGAGTTCCAAATACTTTGTCAGGTAGTCCACATAAACAAGGATGTATTTATTGCCAGAGTCAGAGCATGTTGGTAAGGGCCCAAGAATGTCAGTGCTGACTCTTTGGAATGGTTCAGTGGCTACAGGCATTACAATGGTGTGTGCCTTTGTCGGTTTGGCAGGAGGCTTTCTTTGGGAGCAGGGCTGGCACGATTTTACGAATCGGACAATGTCCCTGTTCATGTGATGTCAGAAGAAGTGAAGCTTTGTCTTTTCAAGAGTTCTGTGGATTCCCATATGACCTCCAGAAAGGGGAGAGGCATGAGTGGAGAGAAGAACTTGATTGACTAGAGAGGCTGGCACAACTAGCTGTACACGAGTTCTGTCCGTGCGATGACCCTTGCCTTCCTTGGTCCAAATGTCAAAAAGCACACCGTCATTGAGGAAGTACCGCAAAGCAAAGAAAAGTACATCTTGGCAGTGCTTCTTTTGTTGCTGTAAGGTTCCAGACTCTAAGTAGGTGATTATGTCAGTAAACTGAATGTCCATTCTTTGTTGCATTTTAACAGTTGCCTGGGACAGATCGGTTGTTGAGGAGATGAGAAGCTCTTCGGCTGCTTGCAGTAACTGAGGATTTGTGTGTCTCTCTGTAGAGGCAGTTGGTAGCAGCAAAGCAACTTGAGGTGCTGTAGGAGTGTCCACAGGAAGCACATCCATGGCATGGAAGGGAAGAGTTTGTAAGCAGGATTCTTCATCTGTTGAGGAGGATACAGAGGGATATCGTCTCTGGCTTACACCATCAGCATTTGAGTGAATTAGACCTGGTCTGTACTGAATTTCAAAGTTGCAGGATTGCAGCATGGTGATCTATCGGGCGAACTTGCCTACTGGTTCCTTCCTTTCTAATAACCATCTGAGGGCAGAGTAACCAACGATAGCTGTAAAGGATGGAGTAGCGAAGGTAGCAGTCACATTTTTTTTACGGCCAATACCATTGCTAGACATTATTTTTCTGTGATGCCATAGTTCTGCTTAGCTGAGGAAAGAGAGCTCCTGGCATAGGAGACAACTCATTCTGTTCCATTTTGAATTTGACAATTGCACAGCACCCACTGCAAAGGAACTAGCATCTGAGTAGAACTTGAAGGGTTGGTCGAACGTTGGGTAGGCCAACACTGGAGAAAAGAGATTAGGTTTTGTTTTAAGGTTACAAAGGACTCTTTACATTTGGAAGTCCAAATATAGTCACATCCCTTTTTGGTGAGGGCGTACAGTGGAGCTGGAAGCCCAGAAAAGCTCAAAGATCTTTGAGATTGTTAGGCTCTGGATAGTCTTTGACTGCTGAGAGCTTGTCTGGATCTGGAGAGATGCCTTGAGAACTAACCACATGTCCCAGGTAATGAATTTGATGCTGTGCAAAACAACACTTTTCTGGGTGAAGTTTGGGATTGGCTTGTCTGAGACATTCGAACACTTCTTGGAGATGTTGAAGGTGCTCTGGCAAAGTTCTGCTGAAGACAATCACATCATCCAGGTAGACTAGCAAGATTTCCAATACAACTCATGTAGCACAGCTTCCATAACACATTGAAATGTGGCTGGACTATTTCTGAAGACCCATAGGCAGACGTTTGAATTGAAAAAGTCCCAAGTGGCAGTGCCATGCTGTGTATGGACGAGAAGCTAGATCAAAGGAAACTTGATAGAACCCACTCTGGAGGTCTAGAGTGGTGAAGTAAACAGGACTGGCTGCACCAAGACTCTCTAAGGCGTCTTTGGTTGTAGGCAAGGGATGAGCATCCTGTACTGTGTAGGCATCGAGTTTTCTGTAGTCTACCATGAAGCGATACCCTTTGTCCTTCTTTACCACCAGCAGGCAACGTGCACCCCAGGGACTTGTAGACTCTTCAACAATGTCTTGGTTGAGCATGTCTTTGATTATGCCTTTGAAAAACTTGTTTATGTTTATTTCCCACTTTGTAGGCTCGTTGATGGATTGGTTTCTGGTTGGGCTGCACTTCGATGGTGTGTTGCAGGATATCACAGCATCTGAGCTTGTTATCTGCATCTGCAAAGACATCTGGGTACTTCTCCAGGAATTTCAGAAGTTGTTGCTTTTCTGTTGGAGATGCTGGAAGTTTGGAAGAGGATTGTTGCTGACTGAGGAGTAACTCTGTTGAAGTTGGGGTGGTCGTGATAGGACTGACAAGACTAGAGTAGGTGGAACCAGGCTGAGGCTCTTGCATGAGATGGAGCTGGTCCCCTGAAGATAAGCAGACAAACTTTCCGATGTTGGCACCCTTTGAAATGAACACTTGGCTCATCTGTGAAGTTGTAGCAGTTTTGGAAGACTGCACCGCCATGCTCCGCCAATGAGGTGTTTCCTGGAAGGAGACCTGATGAATGCAGTGCAGGGGATCCCGTGACAGTGCTAACAACACCTTGTGGAAATGGTTCACCTCGAATCTTGGCGATCAAAACCATTTCTGACTGAGGAGGCACAGTGACTGAGTGTATAGCTGCGAGTTGCCGCTGAGGATCTAGTGACAGTTTGTTTGAGGCAAAGTCTAGGATGAGTTTGTGAGCTTTGAGGAAGTCCAGGCCTAGAATTATTGCAGGTTGAAGATCAGGCACTATGTAAAACTTGATGGTAGCTTGCTGTGAGCCAAAGTGTAGCTTGAGATGGACCACACCTGTGATAGGTACTGTAGCTGTACTTGCTGTGATAATGTACTTTAGGTCGGCTGGAGAGACATTAGGTATGTGACGGATAGCTTGGTTGTTCAGAATACTGCTGTTGATAACTGATATTTCTGCTCCAATGTCAACCAAGGCATGCGTGGACCAATCTCTGATGGTTATAGGTACATCGTTTGCTAGGAGAGATGATCTGATGACAGGTACCATTGCCCCGGAAGTGAGAGTTCGCAATTGGAGAATGCATTTTGTTTGAATTGCAAGAGTCAAAGGGGTGGTCAGTTGCTGTGTTCCCCTGCCCAACAAAAGCCCCTAATCTGTTGGGCAGCGCTCATTTCCCTGATCCTGGGAGTAGTTGCGGTTATCATGTTTTTTTTGTTTTTTTTTATTCACTGCCACTATGGGGAACTTTCTCAGGCATCTGCCTTACCCCAGCTCTACCTCCTAAGCCTGAAACTCCTCCTTATGTCCCGGCACCAACCCGGTCAACCCCCTCGGCTCTGAGCCCCTCCAAGGTAGGGCCGCCCTATCCACCCATGGTGCTCTATCTACAATTGCTGTGGCTGGGCTGGGCTCAGCCCAGGACAGGAGGTAGTCCGACTGTGGTGGAGTGTGGCTGGTGGGAGGCAGTGCAATCGCCTCTCCCTGAGAGCAGGTGTTTTACCTTGTTTTCTCCCCGAAGATTGGACATGCAATGACATCCAGCTCAGCTGGTTCATGCTCCTGTGCAACCCTGAAAGACGTCCGCCGCAGCTTCCAACCCTGCATTCTGCGGCTGTGCACTGTAGTACCACCAGCCATCGCTACTGGTCACCAGTGCATCGGTTGGTGGAATCCCCTTCCTCAGGGAAGGAGAGCAGTCCCTAGGATGCTCAATCCTTTCCCATCCCTGCCAACTCCCGATGACTAGGGCTCGTTCCTGAATCTGGGTCACCGCCATGGTGCGAAGTGTGGCGTCCATTGCCTCAACCCTCAGCGTCACCGGGCCGGCTGCAGTTATGTTGATTGCGATGTGGTGGGCGTCCTTGGTTCTCTTGAATCCTGTTGTAATACTTCAGCTTTCGACAGACAGTGGCAGTTTGTCCTCTGAATCCACACCACTGGCAGGTCACAGGATCTCAGGAAGGCAGAGGTGGATCAGGTCACTGTCGAGGTGGTTGCATAGTATTAGAATTTGCAGAGGAGGCAGTTGAGCTGCTATGTAAGGTATTGACAGTTGAGATAAGCTTGTCAGTCATTGCTTATTGCTGTTGGACACATGTGGCGAGTGCAGCCAGTTGTGAGGTTTGGGGCGCCTGAGCACTGGCAGACTGAAACACTGAAATGG
Source organism: Neoceratodus forsteri (assembly GCA_016271365.2). NCBI lineage: Eukaryota > Metazoa > Chordata > Ceratodontiformes > Ceratodontidae > Neoceratodus > Neoceratodus forsteri. Next base: position 1,524,594,667 of record CM028130.1, on the reverse strand, counting down.
ACTCTTGAGCTAGCCGTGCAGCTTGGATGGTGTCTGTCCAGATGGTTGACTTTTGCTGTATGACATAGGTATGAAATTGAGGCGGCAGTTCCTGGACAAAGGCTGTTACTTGATCTTTCTCTGTTTTCTGTAGGCGTTTGCAGCGAAACTCAATTTCCACCATGAAGGTTTCAAGAAATTTGGTGGGTTGCATTGTGCGTTCCCACAGCTATTGCTCCAATAACCAGGGTAGATGTGCTTGGAGAAAATTGAAGGTTGTATACATTGTGGCAGTATCTCCTTTGACTTGGTCTGGAAGTGCATTGAACCAGGAAATGGCAAGTCCCTCTCAGAAGCAAGCGCAAGGCATTGGAGATGCGCAAGGGATCAGTCCAACCATTGAGGGCAATCCATGCTTGGAATTGTTCCAGCCAGTTGACAGCATCTTTGTGAGGCAAGGCTGAGAAGGGTACTGGTTGTAGGCTGGTATGGACAGTGGACTGTGGTGAAATAGCTTTAATGTAAGCCAGGTGATCTTGAATGGCTTGCAGAGCTGATGTCCCTTAAGCTGAGATGGACGACTGGATGTCATGCAGGATTGTTTCGATTTTGTAGCCCCACGCCCTTGAGGTGGGTGAAGGTAGCATTCTGGAAGGTCCAGCACCCATATCTGCATCATCATCAGATGTTGTGGTTGGAGATGAGCTTCGTTTCACCGATCAAAGGTTGTACTGGTGAGAAGGAATTGCCATCATGCAGGAGACAGGATGTTGTGTCGTAGATGAAGTGCCGAGGAAAAATTATTTTTGTAGACAAAAGTACAAATTTTTGTAGCAAAGTTCATCAAATGCCATCTTAATGAAGAATTACCACTCAATTCTGTGTTGTTTGTTATTTAAATAAAGGTTTTGTTGCAAAAATCAGCTATTTATTGCAGTGTCCATTCATTTTAATAGGACTGCCATTGATTTCAATGGAGTGAGGTAAATTTGTACCCTTCTCAAAATGGCCGCCGAACTTTGACATGCAGTTCCTGTGCTTTTGATTGGCCTGACTGTAGCAAGATGGCCGCCAGCAGGGGGGTTAAGGGTCATTTCCTTTCTTACTGTATTGTGTAAACAAAGATTGAGGATTTGTTCCACGAGGCTACCTGGCTGCTGTACAAGGTTCAAAATGGCAATTGCCGCAGCACTGAACTTCTTCCCCACTGAAATGGTGGGAGTTGTTTTCTGTGGTAAGTGAAAGTTGCTGAGAGGAATTTGCTGTAGGGATTTAACTGCCTGTTTGGTTATTATGCTGTGCTTTATTTTTATTGTTCTGCTGTCTCCAAGGCTTTGCTTTTATTTTATGTCCCCTGTATTTATTCATTTATTTGCTTTTCCGGTCTGTGTTTGAGGTACTGACTCCATTCATTTTATTTGTACTGCTCCCCCCCCCCCCAGCTTATTGTGCCCTCTTTTTTTTTCTGTTTGTTTATTTGTGTATTGCTCCCTATGGCTCTGTGCATTAACTGTACTTTTTTTTTTCTTGTCTCCAGTGATGTATTTGCTACACAGGGCTCTAGCAGTTCTGTATTTTATTTTGTTGAAGGCCCTTTGGTAGCGTAGCTGAGTGAGTGCTGAATCTCCATACAGCTGTAGGAGCTGCCGAGAACATGCTTCCCGGTGTAGCCGGTCAGAAGCGGGCCATGCTGTGTGGAGGAGCTGCGGTCTGCTGTGGCCCGCAGGGAGCACAGAGCAGCAGGTCGATGGAGAGGAGCCGTGGCCCAGAAAGTGAACTGGAGGGACTGGCGGAGTGAGACTTTTTTTTTGTTTGTTTTTGTTTTCTGTGCAGTCCTTGTGGAGTGGCGCAAGGCCGCGAGGTAAGAGGCAGGAGGACCAAGTGTGGAGCGGATCGCACCATTTTGCAGTGGAGGAGCCTGAGGGAAGCCGCGGTTCTGTTAGTGCAGCTGCAGGGGAGGGCGAGAGCCGCCTAAGGGAGCAGCTGGTACAGTAGGTCAGGTGAGCTGAGCAGTGGCTCATTGGAAGGCTGAGAGGCTGTTTTAATTTCTCCGTGAGTGGTTTCAGGAGTGTGCTGCAGTCATTAGGGATGGTAGCAGGCTAGTCTGGCTCCATGGTGTGGCTTAAGTGAGGAGAGGGCCCCAGGATATGCGCTGGTATGAAGGAGTACAGCGCAAACAGCTACGGTAAATGCGGTCCACATTCAGTGATTTTATTTTCTCAGTGCTTTACTGACTAGGATTGAGGAGTACATTTAGTGATGTTTGCTGTCTGTTGGCCAGTTGCACAGCTCCCTGTGGGACAATTTTCAGCTCCATGGGGTACAGGGTTTGACAGATGTAATTTTGAACAGTACAGTTCAGTCATAGAGCCACTTGCCAGCAGGGTTGCACAGTTTTTTCTTTCAGTAAGCTTTGTATATAAGGAAGGCTGCAGTATGAGACAGGACACAGTTCATATTTTTCTTTCTCTCTGCAGCCAAGGCTGTAGTTGATCTAACACTCAAGCAGTTCAGGCATACTGGGGTAGATGACTCAGGGTACCCAGTGATGCAGGCAAGCAGGATGGGGCCTGGACAGAAGAAGGGCTGCATTCTCCACCATGTGTGGCATTTTAGTTATTTGGTCTGCCACTAAAGGACCCCTTCCATTCTCTGTGATCTGCCAGACCCTTCGGTTGCTGCTGGTGAGGACCCCATCTGGACCATGCGAATAACTATACGGACGCATAAAATAATAATAAGGCAGGTTTATTCTGTGCTGCAGATGTTCCCTTCCTGAGGACAAGCCCCAGACTGGCAAATTCTCTGACTGATAGGCATATATGGCACTGCCAGACAGTGCAACAAATAGATACATGAGGTTCTAAGTGCTCTTAAATGGGCGGCAGCTTAACATTAAGCCCCATGCTTAATGTGTGCTTCACAATACGAAAGGTGCCTGTGTGAGTAAAATATGTAGTCCCTCCCTTGGGGATTTAGAAGTCTCCAAGAATCTACTAAGGCTAAGTCCTCTAATAGAAAATGTAGAGGCCTCTGTGAATTTGTGGTCCTAATAACAGCTGGTACACCACTCCTGTCTATCACAGGGTCAAACGTTTCATTAAAGTCCCCCCCATTATCGTATCCTTGGCTTTAAGAGTACTTAATCTGAAGTTAATATCTCTGAAGAACATATCTTGTCTAGAACTGGGGGCATAAATATTACAAATGACTAGCTCCCTCCCTTCTATTGTACCAGATACAATCTGAAATCCACCCTCTGGATCGGCATAGTGATCTGATTTTACAAAATTGACCCCTTTTCTTATTAAGATTACTGTTCCTCTTTTTTTTGTGTTGAAAACGCTAAATTCCACTTGTGCCACCCAAGTCCTGGCTAACTTTTCAGCTTCTTCCTTTAATAAACGAGTTTCTTGTAACAATGCCACATCCACTTTCTCTTTTTGTAAGCAGTTAAGTATTTTTTTCTGTTTAATTGGGGTACCTACTCCCTTAATGTTCCAAGTTCCAACTGTCAAATTAGCTTTGCTCATTTCCCCTCGTCTTATCACATACTAACAGATCTTCGTAATTTGTATTCCTATATTTCCAGAAGGACCACATATTTGTCTCTAGTGAAATTCAAAACAAAACAGAGATATTCCACGTAGTATATTTCAGCTATTCAAATTAGTACTTAAAAGCACACAACCCCCCCCCAAAAAAAAAACAGAGACTCAAATGTCTTACTAATAAACCCCAAAAAATAGCTTATAAGTTAAAAGCTGCTAACCACTGGAATACTAAACTCCGATCTGAACGCAGGTAAAAAAAATTACTCCTCTCCTCAATTAACTTCAGCTATAGACTACTATTCTCCTACACCCGTCAGTTTTTTATAACAGCAGTGTAACAATGTTGGATAAGAGTAACTGGTATTAAAACTCCTCTAAATCATACATTCATATCAACTAAAATAAATAAAATAAAGATGTAGCTTATAATATAAGACAATTTCTATTGATGTTTTCTTTTCTTTTTTTTATAGTGTTACATGTTAACCCCCGTATGTTGGAGGATGTTTTACTCTACAAATAGTCTGATATCTGATAGAGAAACAAGAACCAGTGTCTGACCAGTGTGAACCAGAACTGATTCAGCCCCTCAAAATGCACACACCCAGGGCTCCAGATAAGATTTTTTGGGTTGAGTACTCTACTCCTCATTTTGAAAGTGAGGTGACTAAAACCAAATTCAGATGCATACAAATGTCTGAATGGAGTGGAGTGGAGTGAGGAGTACATTTAAAAAAAAATGTAATTCTTTTCTAGTTAAGAACTGATCAGGTGCCAACAATGCTGCAGATACTGTTGGCAAGTAGGAGTAATTTACACACCAGTTTTAAAATATAGTGAGCAAAACAAAATTGGGATGGGTGCAAGTACTGTAAACCTGGGGGGGGATGCTCCTTTTGAATTACCAGTTATGTTATGAAGCACTATTTTTTGGCGTGTGAAGTATTTACAGATGTTGGGTGAGTATCAGTACTCACTAAAAAAAGTTTATGAAGAGTATTTCCTAAAATAAAGTGAGTAAAATAGGTTGGTACTCCCCTTATCTGGAGCCCTGCACACACCCCATGGCAGCTATTTTACATCATATTCTCAAGTTAATCACAGACAAAGGGCCCCTGAATGGAGTCAGTGCTTAGTAGAAACAACTGCTGCTATATAGGATTTGTGTTGTCATTCTTAAGTATTGAGACAGCGCAGAATAGATGCAACCCAGCCACCCTTACCTTTACTATAAAAGAGCAGACATCCAATGTACCTTGCTAATATGGTACCAACTGGCAGAGACACCCTGGTGACCCATCCGGCAGGTTCTGTGTCAATTCTCTATTAGACCTGTTAGGGAGAAAATACAGAAATCGTTCCCACTAATATGGCAGATCTCACAGAGAGTACCCAGCAAAGCCTAACCGGCGTTCTCTCTAACCCTATTTAAAACAGTGAGATATTTAGGTGTCATACATTTCATCTATAAGTGAGCTAGCTCACTTAGTTAATGTTAGATTTCTCTTGGGTATGAAGACCATAAAAAATGGGACCTTGAGCCATTCATTCACTCAGGAGTCCTTATCTGCGTAAGAAGAGAAGAAATTATGACATACCACAGTCTAGTGCTACATTCGACAAGGGGGAACCCCGTTCTTAAACCGCAACCGACCAATTTGCTGACCATACTCTGGTGATATCAGGCCTATTTCATTTACCCAATGACTCTAACTAACTTCAAAAGAGAACATTTAAAATAATTTCTGTAGTCCTGCCTAACTGCAACAGTTAAAACAGTGTAAACACAACCCAGGTTTAAGATGAGAATAATAATATTAATTTGAACAATTGTACTGGGCTACTTGCATCAATTTTAACATTCTAAGAACAAACCTGAAAAAGTATTCAGCATCCCCAAATGTCTGTTTATTAGCCAACATCTGGGCTACCGTTACGTTAGTCTTGTTTTTAGGGTTGGTTCGATAGTCAGATCTGCTCCGTCTGAATTACAAACACCTTACCAGTAAGCACTGCAAATGTATTCATTCAGTAAGTAAATCCATGTAGGAACTGCTGTAGTTCTCTTAGACATCTCGATACCTCCTTAAGATAGGTCAAAGTTCAAAGGAGTTGTGGATGAGCCGTTAATCCAATTGGCCAGGGATAGCCCTTAAATTTCTACCAATAGAGCTTCTCTTTCCTTCCCCTTCAGGTCACCATTTCCTCTTCCTGGGTGGGTTCTTGCTGCACGTGGATCGGAGAATGGCTGGTGGGATGAAAAGGAGCTAGAGGATTCTCGGTGATTCCTGCTGCAGCTTCTGGTTAGTTTCCTGGTCCTCAATGTGATCCTGGCTTCAGAATTCACTCCTTTTACCACTGAATGACCTTTCCTATCCACAGCGGTATTTATCTTCCTAGCAGGTAGGCGACTGGAAACTGAGGCGTAAGTTGGGGAGAGTGGACTTGACAGTGAAGTTACAGCTTGTGTTATGCTTACTGGCATCAAGGCCTGGTCAGACACTCGATTCTGCACGTTCTGTTGGTGAGCTCGTGTCAGCATGTTGTTAGCTTTGGGATGCGGGCTGTATTCTAAATTCATTGGTGACTCATGGTTTTGTTTTTTAGATTGCACCTCATGTTTCACTTTTTCAATAAATTGTCTCTCTGTACCTAACTGTGATTTTGCTTGTTTAAATGTTTGCAGGAAAGCCCAGGCCGTGTTAACTGTAGTGCACAGAACACTTGCTCCTGATTGTTGCTGTATTACCAAAGTGGCTGGGTACTTAATATAGTAATTGACGCCCATCTTCTGCAGCTTTTGTTTAACTCCATTAAATTTCTTTCTCCTTTGTACCATTTCCAACGAGAAATCCTGAAATAAAGATATTCTGGCCCCTTTCCACATCAGTTGTTACCTCTCCCTTGCCATCCTGAGAAGTTCTTCTTTAACTGAATACATTAGAAAATAAGCAATTATTGGTCTGGGATATACTCCTTTCTGTGGTTTTGGTGCAAGAGAGTGATGTGCTCTCTCTATCTCAGTCGGCCAATCCCACACTTTTTGAAAGACTTCTGAGGAAAAATATTTGGAGAAACTGTGTCACGTTTCTTCCTTCCACCCCCTCCGGTACTCCAGTAATATGAAGATTATTTATTTTCCCCCATTCTCCAGGTCATCCAATTTATCAAGTATGTATATCAGCTGTTTATCATAGTAATCTGAGCTATCTTGTAAGATTGTAATGTCCTCTTGCAATTTATTTACTCACTCCTCTGAAACTTCAAAATGTCTTAAAACACTCCATATCCTGGTATAACAGAGCCATAGAAGATTTAATTTCGGTCATATTTAATTTCAAGCCCTCAAACATTTCTCTAATTTCTGCCAACTCTGACTTAGCCTCTGATCGTGGAGAAGTATCATGAAGAGGCAGTCTTGCATTTGCAGTTGTCAATCACTAGTTTAGGGCCAACATCTCGACAGAGCTGTGGAGTTTCTTTCCGATATCTAATTGCTAAAATACCATTATAAACACCCCGTTTTCACAACTTTGACAGTCAACAGTCTTATTTACCCACCGTTACCCTTTATTCGCTACTGCTGATATTTTTAAGTTCTGTTCGGGTGTTTTATGAGAGATTCATCCTTAGCTTAATGTTAACCGACTATCTTTATCAGTGGTGCGTGCCCCGAGCTCCCTTTAAGTTTATTTTAAAAATGTCCTTTTATGCCTCCGCAGAAAGTCAAGGAACTACTGTTCTGTTATTGCCATTGTGGCAATGTAAAGATTTATAAAGACAATGACCACTCCCTTTGTATCTGTTGCTTCAGTACAAACCACAACATTAAAACCTGCTGAATTTAACCAGGACACATTGCAGAAAGGCTTTAGAAATTTTTCTACAGCTACAAAAAAAATGGAGAAACAGGTTGCTGCAAAGGCGCTTCACTGTGGCCAACTGCTTCTGGTCTGGTTCTCCACTGATCCCCGAGGTCAATGGCAGCTGTCAGTGAATTGAAGAAAAAGGGTAAGTCTTTGAAGTCTGTGGAAAAACACCACCATTCTAAATAAGGATAACTGTAGAAAGGAAAAGGATGCTTCCCCAGACCATTCTCATTCACCTGTTAGAGGGGTAAGTCTACAAATAAAGACTGGTCCCAGGCTCAAGCTGTGAGGCCTGCCGCCTCCTCTGGCTGTCTCTCAGATACGAAGGTCAGAGTCCAGTGTCAGCTCATCCTCCCCACCTGGGAAGTCACAGCCTGGTTTGTCGTCAGGCACTGTCCCATCAACAGCTCAGCTATCACCGACCCCTTCAGGCTCAGTCGATGCATAGGTATTGTATCAATGTCAGAGCTGTTTCAGCACTTGCTGACACTGCCGCCATTGAGACCTCCTGTGGGCCCATCATTGACATCACTATCAGCATTTCAATTTTCTGTCCCTGCCACTGTGCCAGGCTCAGACAAGCTGCCGATGGGATTCCTGTCTTTGGCTCCTCAGTTGTCTCCTTGTCCTGCTGACTCTCAGCCACTGACAGTCAACACTGATGAAGAACTGGAATATAATCCAGAATACATGGAGGAGGAGGCCATGAATGAGGAAGAAGAGGATATAGATGTGGTTGGCTCAAGCTCCACTCTATCCTCTTGCTCAGAGGAAAGTGAAAACACACTTAAGTCTCCCAAAGATGCATCTTTTCCAGCCTTCCTTAAACAGGTTCAGGCTAAACTTGGATTTCAAGCTGCAGAGCAGGACTCTTCCAAGAAAAATCTCTTATTAGTTCTTGAAGGTTCCAGCCTCTCCTACTGTGGTTGTTCCTCCTGTACATTCTGCACTTGTGAATGCCACTTTGGCAGCCTGGCACAGGCCTGCTCAACTGCCTGTGGTTCCCAGAAAGGCGGTTAAATGATATCCAGCCCCTTCTACAAAGCAATATTATTCTTCAAAGCCTGAAACAGACTCTGTGGTAATTACACCTGCTCATGACAGATCCAAGACTCCCCAACACAAGTTCTCTTCCTGTGTGCAGCTGGCTCACTAGTAGGCAAATCAGAGACTGATAAAGCGAATGCTGCTCCCGTTGTTCATCCTCCTGAAGGCATATCAGGTTTGAGTAAAATTCACTAATAACATAGACCATAATGTTCTGGAAGGCAAGGGTCAACTGCCTGTTGCTAAGGGCCAAACGAGATATTACTGATACTGACACTTTCAACAGAGTTGGCTGGTGAAGATTTAGCTTTTGTGGCTGAAAGGGCTCATGTACGAAGCAATACAGTGCCTGCATCTACTGGAACAATACAAATCATGCAGTGTACTCTAAAAGGACACCCTGTTGAAGAGGAAGTGAGCACTCGTAGTGCCAGGGATTACACTCCCGCTGGAGTTATTTTTGTGCAAAGCACTATTTATTTCATTATTTTGGAGTGTGCTGTACTATTTGCGTTGTTTTATGTTTTGGAGCAAGTGGTACATCAGCACCTGTTTGTACCAGGTAGCGCATGGTTCAGTGTTCTGTCCTGCATCTACTGAACATCTAACATCCTGAAGCATGCCCAAGAAATCAGACTGTGGGGGATCCTTCTGTTTTACCACAACTGACTGAACTATTTATTTAAATTTTGTTAACCAGGTAAGCACACTGGGCCATGTGGCCCTTTTATAGGCACGACATGGAACATACAACAAGATAAAATACAAAACATACAATATAATATATAGCAATTATTGATAACATTTACAACAAAAATCAGACATTAACTGTGTAAATATTGCACAAGGATGCTGCTGCCGTGGCAAGGGAAGATGTGAATACAGGGAGTAATGCAGACACAGGGGAGCAAAACACTCAAGAACAACAGCAGCAGTCTGATTCTGAGCCAGGTCCCGCTAGTTTCTGATGACTGGGTATGAGGCTTAGATTTGCTGATTTGTCTCGGGGCAGAGTGGAACCTTCACTCTGCAAGAATGCTGTCCGCCTTAAATATAAAGGTGGCTTGGAGGAACACCTTGATAGAGTTCATGTTGGGGAATTGGGGAAAAAAATTACAGTGTCCATGCAATTTGTTTCCTCGGAGATATACACCCTAATTCATGTCTCTGGGAAAGACACATCTGATGTCAGTTTCAGAGCACCTTATACCCTAGAAAGGTTCTGGGTGAAATACCAACTGCTGACATTTTCTCCCCTATGGACTCCATTTATCCCGTACCCTGATTAAGCCCCTGATGAAAACTGTTAAAGGCTACCTAAACATACATCTAATGGGGTATACAGTTCTAAAAACCCTCCCATGGAAGAAGAGCAGAGCAGAAAGGGGGAGGTTCTGAATCGTAGAAGCAGTTACCTTAAAATCCAACGTTTTATGCTTTTTTGGTGAGTTTTTTCATAACGTCGAAACTAGGAAACATTTTCAGCATCACGCCGATCAGAGGCTAAGACTGCTGGGAATGTCTAACGCGATGATGACATCTTAGCAAGTCAGTACTTTCCCAGTATTCAGTCCCTATGGAGCCCTATGTTCTGTGTCTCAAATTAGCAATATATGTGTTAACCGAGAGCTTTACCACTATGTAACATGTACAGTACACTGAAACAGTGATAAAGATCTCAAGGTACACATATATTGCTAATTTGAGACCCAGAACATAGGGCTCCATAGGGACTGAATACTGGGAACATCCTGACTTGCTAAGATTACATCATCACATTAGACGTTCCCAGCAGTCTTAGCCTCCGATTGGCGCGGTGCTCTGAAAATGTTTCCTGGTTTCAGCGTTATGAAAAAAATCGCCAAAAAGGTATTCAAACGTTGGATTTTAAGGTAACTGCTTCTATGATTCAGAACCTCCACCTGTCTGCTCTGCTTCCATGGGAGGGTTTTTAGAACTGTAGACCCCATTAGAAATATGTTTAGATAGCCTTTAAAAATCCTTTTAGACATGAAGCAGTGCATGTTGACATCTGTTTTTGGCTCTACCAGAGATGCAAGGTGATGGGGCCTCCCTCTCCCATACTGAACACAGGAAATCTATGGATTGGAAGCTGGAAATTCAAAATAAAGCCAAACCAGACCAATTCACAAATGCTTCCTCTTCCCAGTAGTTTTTTATTGGAAGAGATTGGGGGTATGCTTTTATGTGGGACAGCCAAATGCTTTCATCAACTGTTCCAAACACTTTCATGGTCTGTATAAAGAGTGACTGCAGTCTCACTCTTTGCTGGTCGAAAGGGACTGTGAAAGACTACCAATGAGTTGGGTCAGGACTATGCTGGTGAGGATGGATCAGGAGAAGTAATGGATAGACAGTGGTGTTCTGCAGGTTGGGAGGGGAAAAATATTTTGGTGAGTTTTGTGTGGACTGGGAGGGGGAAAGAAACAGCTGCTGTTTGCACTGCTTACCTTTTAGTGATGGGTGGATTCGAGGGGAAACAATGTACAAGGGGAATCACTCAATTCCCAGGGGGTCCCTACAACTTCAACTACTGAAATTCAGGAAGATCAGCTTACATGGGACATAAATGACTGGGACTGTAATATTATAGACCAAATTGATGTCACAGGTCTTTTACAGGAATGTGATATATCACTAGAAAGTGAAGAATTTCAAGAAACTCTGAAAAGCAGACATCAATTTAGACCCAAATCGTTCTTTTGCCCACAGGTATACAATGCTGCCATTGTAACATCTGAAAGATTACTAACCAATGAGGTTGATAAATTGTTTACGAATACTAAAATTAATTATTTCAAAAATCTAAAGTAGGAGGAGTTTGCAGCACTGGGAGAATTGGAAAAGTTACAGGGAGTTGTTTTCAAAAAATCAGATAAGGGTGGGAATACTGTCCTTATGAGTGAAGACATGTATAATGGGAAATCTATGGAACTGCTTACTGATCAAACTATCAAACATTGAGAAGTCACCCTGCCACTATGTAACCCCTAGGTGGCGCTATCCCAAGGGCTACTACCCCTGCCTGCTTGGCTAGTAGCAGGTTAAGGGGCTTGAGTTCTGAAATGGGTGCCTCCACCCGGAGATCAGGGTATGTTTTTTTTTGTTTGTTTTTTTAAACTTTATTTTTAAACACAGAGAATGGTCAGGCATTCCATACATTTGTATACGAAATAGAATGGATACAGATTCTCATAAAGCCTTGCCTAACAACCACCCTGTGATTTCAATTTTTCTATTGCTGACTTTACAATATTGCAACTTCATTTCCAAATTTATCAAATCATTATTAAACTTGGCATAACTTAACCACATTAAAGACATTTTTAAACACTAACATATTAAATTATAAATACAAAGCCTTTAAAAACCAATAACTTAAAAGAGCTGCCGTCTACTGCCCATCCATCCCCCCCTTCCAGGATAACTTACATCAGTTCATCATACTTTCCAATGTTTTTCCACTCCTCATCCCTGTAGTTTCCTATGAGAATCACCAAGAACAAACCACGCAGAGGAGAGACTGACATTTTTCCCTTCCTCATAGGGACACAACGAATACCTCCCATCGAGTCCATCTGTTAAGAATCTGGGCTTGCCTGTTCTGGATTGCAAAGGTGATCCTCTCCATCTCCTGTATTGATGTGACTACGCTTACCCATTCTTTTACAGTTGGGCTATCCCTCTGCAGCCAGTGTCTGGTGAGAGTTTTGAGTGCTGCTACACACAGAATGCGCCAGAGGTACTTAGCTTCCTGTCCTCTTAGGGTCCATCCCCAGCACCAAATGTTCAGGACCTACCTCTGTGATCTCTGTAAAAATTGTTTTTAGATGTTTTATAAGGTCTCCCCAGAAGTCTCTTAAGCCAGGACATTGCCAAAAGATGTGTGCCTGGCCAGCTGAGGCCTCCCCGCGTTCTCTCCAGCATGCAGAACTGCCTCCAGGAGTGAGTTTAGCCTGGATCCTAGGAACCAAGAAATATCTCATTCAAGTTTTCCACTTGAATGCGTGCCAGCTAGGTGAGTAAGTGGTATCCCACACCATCTTCCAGCTTCTTTCCCACTTAATTACATCTAGTTTTTCCCCTAGATCCTCTTCCCATTTAATTTTAATCCTCCTGGAATTATATTCTTGATCTATAAGAAAGTTAGAATATAATAGCCCAGTTGCTGAGGTCCATATTTTTTCGAATGGAGGGGGAGGCAAATCTGGGGCTCCAACCACTGCCGACTTATTTATTTCAGCATAAACCCAATTCCTCACCTGATAATATTTAAGTCTATCACTTGGGTTCAAATCAAATAGTGTCTGTGCTGCTTCAAATGAAATTGGTGCCTCCCCTTTTAAAGCCTGCCATGGGGAGTGGAATCCCCTACGTGAATAGGTCTTAAACCAAGGATCTAGTGTTGCTGGAATAAAATGCTCTTCCCAGGCCCACCACTTGTATCTCCACATATGTTTTGCTGTGCCCCCTTTGTTGGTGTCCCACTTCCACCCCTCTAAAGCAGCCTCTATTCCTACCATCCCCTGACCATCTGACAAGGGCTGCAGCTGTCTATTAAAAATAATTGCCTGTAAGGGAGGGTCATTTGCCTGCTCTACTTCTATAGTTTTCCAGTGGGAAACATAATTTGGATGTAGCCACATTAACACCATTTTCATCTGTGAGGCAATCCAATACCCTGGTAAGTATGGGACTGCCAGTCCCCCTTTTTCCTTAGGCAAGTATTAAATGTTTCTAGAGATCCTCGGGCGTCCTGCCCCCAGATGAATGATAACAGTTGTCTCTGCCAGGCTTCTAACATTCGATGTGGAACTATACAGGGTACTCTAGGAGGAGGTATAAAAAAAGTGGGAGTATATTAATTTTTGTGGATTGAACCCGTGTATACAGGGACAGAGGCAGAAGAGACCATCTCTTGTAGTCCTGTGTTATGTCGCTTACCAAATTAGGATAATTGTCCCTAAAAAGAGTTGATGGGTTCTCACCTAGATGAATCCCTAAATATTTTAATTTTTTCACCCCCCACCTCATTGGGAACCTATTTCTAATATCAGAGGAAACCTGAAAAAAACATGTCAAAACTTCCGTCTTAGCTGTATTCAAAGTGTATCCAGAAATCTAAGAGAATTTCTGTATTTGATTAAATACCTCAGGGAGGGAAGTCTCTGGATTACTCATAAAAAGCAAAACATCATCTGCATATAACCCTATTTTGTGCTCCGTATCCCCTATCTCCACCCCCTTTATATTTGGGTTCTGGCGAATTGCCTGTGCGAGGGGTTCCACAAAGAGGGCAAATAACAGGGGAGAGGGGGGCACCCCTGCCTCGTGCCTCTTTCCAGAGGAAATGACGCCCCAAGGTGCCCGTTAACTCGTACACAGGCTTTCGGAGTGACATAAAGCTTAGAGATCAGTTTGCAAAAGGCCTCGGGGAAACCAAAGCCCACCAGGGACGCCCATAAGAAAGGCCAGAACACTTTGTCAAATGCCTTTTCGGCGTCTAAGCTCAAGACCATAGCTACTTTCTTCGTCCTATTTATGTAATCTAAGACATCCACAGCCCGACGTATACTGTCCTGCGCTTGGCGTCCCATGACAAATCCAGTCTGGTGAACATGCACAATCTGGGGAATAATACCTTCAAGATGCCTGGTTATAATGCCAGCCAGGATTTTATAGTCTGTGTTTAATATAGATATCAGCCTGTAGGAGGCACAAAATCTAGGGTCCCTGGCGGGCTTTGGCAAGACTGACACAACCGCATATTTCCATGACTGTGGGATTTCATCCTATTAATATTGAATTAAATACCCTTCCCAGAATTGGAACAATTTGACATCTGAAAAGCTTAAAGAGCTCCGCAGGATAGCCATCCATTCCAGGACATTTTCCCATTTTAGTTCTAGCTATTTCGGCTAGGATTTCACCCTCTGTTATTGGCATGACCAGCTGGTTTGTTTCTTCCCTTCCAACCTGCAGCAGCTGCAGTTCTTCCAATAATGTGGTTATCTTTCCTTCCTCTGGTGTAGAGCCCATACTATATAATTCTTGGTAGAAATGAGTGAAGGCTTCTGCTATTTCCACTGTATCTGACTTATATAGGCCTGTGGTGGGATGTTTAATTTGGGTTATAATGGCCTTGGCCCTTTTTTGCCTTAATCTGTTGGCCAGTAATCTGGATGCCCGAGGACCTCCCTCATACTACTTCTGCCTAAGGTATAACATATTTTGCTCAACTTTATATTCCAGAATAGAGTTGAGATCTCCGAACTGCCTGCACCTCTTTTTCTTTTCTGGGATCATATTTCTCTTTTAGAGAGCGTTCCAGTTCCCATATTTGGGATTGGAGGGCTATCTTTTGGGCTTCTCTTTCTCTCTTATGTTGTACTGCCTTTGAAATTAAGCTCCCCCTAAGGACAGCTTTTATTGTATCCCACAGGGTAGAGGGGGCAACTTCAGGGGTATCATTGTGCAGTAAAATGTCCTTAATCCATTCCATTACTATTTCTTTATCCTCCTTTTTCTGTAATATGGATAGGTTAAGAAGCCAAAGCGTCCTTTTCTTGCTCTGTCCCAGCTGTAGCTGCATGAGTAAGGGCGCATTATCAGACAGGTAAATATCCCCTTTATCTATTTTCTTCAACTGAACAATACTTTCTTTCGCTAATAAGATATAGTCTATCCTGGTATATGATTTCTGAGCTGCAGAAAAAAAAAAGTATAATCTCTTCTCTGTCCATGGAATTCTCTCCATGCATCTAAGTATCCTAACTCCAGATCTGACACCTCAGGGTGCTCCAGATCACCTTCTCCTATCAGCATTCCCTCTCCGGACCCACACGACCTACCCAGGTCTCCTCCGGATGATCCCTCTTTCACGGAGATCATGAGGCACATCCAGGAGAACATGGGGTGGGATGCTGAAGAGCTTGACCCTGAGAGACAACGCCTTGCTCGCTACCTTCGGCAGAAAGATCCGAAGCCTGTGGTAGTGCCGCCCTTGGTGGATACCTTTGCGGACATCACCAAGGCTGCCTGGAAATGTCCGCACTCCACTCCCGCAGTGCCGAAGAAGGCTGACCACCTATACAAGGCCCCTAGGGAGGACCAGTATCTGGCGAACCATCCTCTGGCTGACTCCCAGGTCATCACTGCTTCGCATGACTGGTCTCAGAGACCTCAGCATTTGAGCACACAGCCACCAGACCAGACATCCAAGCAATTGGATGTCCTGGCTAGGCGAACGTACGCAGCCGCGGCTTGCGCCATCAGGTCACTGAATTACCTCACCCACATGGTTCAATTCCAGAACGCACTGTGGGAACAGGGACAGGACCTGGTTGAGAAGATGCCCGATGGCGACCACAAGGAGGAGCTCTTGAGCCTCCTCTGCACGGGTTCTGATGTGGGGACCCAAGTGCTCAGAGCCGCATATGATTCTGCGGACTCTTCAGCCAGAGCTGCAGCCTCAGGCGTGTGTCTCCGGAGACACTCTTGGCTCCGTGTCTCCAGCTTTACCCCGGACATCCAGAAGAACATCTTAGACGTCCCTTATAACGGCGAGGTCCTATTTGGTGAAGCCTCTGAGAGAGTAATCACCAAACTTAAGGACGCAGGGAAGGCAGTCCGATCTGTACAGGCTATGTACAGGTCTCGGCCTAGTTCCTTTTGTAGGAACCAGAGCCATTTCTGTGGCAAGCTACAAAGGCAACAGCCACGTTCCGGCCAACAGCAGAGGGGCAACTTTCACCTGCAAGGCCCAGGCAAAGTCATCCCCAGGCAGAGGCCAACGATTTGCAAAGTTGGCCCAGCCTGCCAGATCAAACGCTGCCACTGTATGACTCCTTCCCGGCCCCCGCCCCTCCTCAGGATCAACGGGAAAAGAAAGTCGGGGGTAGCATCGCACGCCACTTGCCAGGGTGGCAATCGATCACCACCAACAGGTGGGTTCTGCAGCTGGTCCAAAAAGGCCATTATATAGAATTTGTAGGCAGTCCACCTACAAGACCTCCCCTGCTCTCCTGATATTTGGGTCAGCATGCCCTGCTCATACAGCAGGAAGTGCTCGCGCTTCTGGAAAAGGAAGCCTTAGAGCACGTCCCAGAGAACCAGAGAGGACTAGGGTACTATTCTCACTTCTTCCTGGTTCCAAAGAAAACAGGGGACCTCCGTCCAATACTGGACCTCAGTGACCTCAACCTTTCGGTCGTTTACAAACGCTTCCACATGGTGACCCTTCCGGGCCTAATTCCCATGCTGAAGCAGGACACCTTCCTGGCGTCTTTGGACATGCAGGACGCCTACCTGCATATTCTGATTGCTCAAGCGCACCGGAGGTTCCTGCGCTTCGAGTTTCAGAGCCGCCATTATCAGTTCTGAGCTCTTCCCTTTGGGCTGTCATCGGCACCTCGCATATTCACGAAGTGCATGGCGGTTGTAGCGGCGTCTCTGAGGAGACAAGGCCACTACGTGTTCCCATACCTGGATGACTGGCTTCTCATGGCGCCCTCCAGGGAGGCACTGATGATGGCTATTCACTGCACCCAGTCCCTTTTTCAATCACTGGGTATTCTCATCAACTACGAGAAGTCACTCCTGGTGCCATCCCAGAAACTGCAGTTTATAGGAGAAGTTCTGGACACCATCAGAGGGAAAGCTTTTCTTCCCTCGGACAGAGCGGAACACATCAGATCCCACATCAGGGACTTGTCGGTGAAGACCACCGTCCCAGCCAGACTGGTCCTTCGCCTGCTCGGACACATGGCTGCGGCCATTGCGACAGTCCCACGAGCATGTTTCCACATGTGGGTAACCCAGTGGATGCTACGGGTGCAATGGGACCAAAGGCAAGATCATCTGCAGCATCCAATCCAAATCACGAATGCCGTAATTCAGGATTGGCAATGGTGGCTAAATCCAGGGAACCTCTCTGCGGGAGTTCCCTTCACAGCACCATCTCTGACTGTGACCCTCTCCACAGACACCTCAGGGCTTGGGTGGGGAGCACACCTGAGCGGTGTTCGGTCTCAGGGCCTGTGGACAGCCCAGGACTCTCATCTCCACATCAACATTTTGGAAATGAGGGCAGTCCTTTATGCTCTGCAAGCCTTCCAGTCGGAGATTCCACCGGGTACACTTCTGTTACAAACAGACAATACCACGGTGATGTATTACCTCAACAAACAAGGAGGCACTCACTCCTACCTGCTTTGCAGGGAGGCCATGAGAGTGGGGGAGTGGGTATTGCAACACGGCGCAAACCTAATTGCAGTACATGTCCCAGGAGTGGACAACACCATCGCAGACAGTCTGAGCCGCTCTCAGGCCAGAGTCCACGAGTGGGAACTTCTGCAGGAGGTGGCAGAGGATCTGTTTCACAGATGGGGCACTCCAGAGTTAGACCTTTTCGCATCCCCATCCAACACAAAACTGCCCAATTTTTGCTCGCTAGATCCAGGGCCTGGTGTTTTCTGGCGAGACGCGTTGTCTCTCTCCTGGGCGGGAAGATTCCTCTATGCCTTCCCTCCTTTCCCGTTGATCCAGAGAGTTCTCTTAAAACTTTGCAGGGAGCAAGCAACGCTCATTTTGATTGCACCCTTCTGGCCCAGACAGATTTGGTTCCCTCTTCTGCACCAGCTATCCCGGAAATCTCCACTTCCTTTGCCAATCAGCTCCCATCTATTGTCTCAGGAGGCGGGTTCATTGGTCCACCCAGACTTACGCTCATTGAACCTGCACGCTTGGCTCCTAGAGACATAGCCATGATGCAATACGGGGTCTCGCAAGAAGTGGCAGACATACTCTCTGCCACCAGAAAACTGGCAACCCATGCAACGTATGCCATGAAATGGCGTAGATTCTGTTTGTGGGCTCAAGCGCGCTGCTTTCCGCCGTTAGACTGTCCCAAAAAGCTGGTTCTGGACTACCTGCTTTCCCTCTTCCACTCCGGATGGGCTTACTCCTCGATTAAAGTGCACCTTTGTGCAATCTCTGCTTACCATGCCCCCATAGGCCATTGGACGGTGGCCCAGCTGGACACTACTCGTGCCTTCTTAAGGGGTGTCCTTCACCTTAGGCCGCCTATCAAGGATCCAGTCCCTACTTGGGACTTACCCTTTGTCCTGGAGCAGCTTACGGTGCCACCTTTTGAACCAGCCGTGGATTGTGAGCTACGTTTTCTCTCTTGGAAAATGTTATTTTTAGTTGCTGTTACTTCGGCTAGAAGGATCTCGGAATTGCATGCTCTTATGTGCAAAGAGCCTTATTTGGTTTTCTACCAGGACAGGGTATCCCTAAGGACAAACCCA
Source organism: Neoceratodus forsteri (assembly GCA_016271365.2). Taxonomy (NCBI): domain Eukaryota; kingdom Metazoa; phylum Chordata; order Ceratodontiformes; family Ceratodontidae; genus Neoceratodus; species Neoceratodus forsteri. Next base: position 1,524,575,887 of record CM028130.1, on the reverse strand, counting down.
AAGTTTTTGCCTAAGGTGGTTTCCGCCCTCACACTAAATCAGGATATCGATCTACCAGTGTATTTTCCAAGGTACACTAATCGAGGAGAAGCCCTTCTGCACACCCTTGATGTGCATCGGTGCCTCAGATACTATCTGACCAGAACAAAACAGCTCTGAAAGTCAGACCAACTTTTCGTCTCCTTTGCTCACAGGATGAAAGGAGCTCCTGTCTGCAAACAGTCACTCTCTAGGTGGCTCATCCAGTGCATCACTTTCTGTTATGACAAGTGCAATAAACCCTTACCGGACGCGGTCAAGGGTCATTCCACAAGAGGGGTGGCTACTTAATTTGCGTCGTTAAAGAATGTCTCCACCTCAGCAATTTGCGCTGCAGCTACTTGGAGCTCTGTGCATACCTTTATCAGGCATTACAGCCTAGACATTGCATCAGGGCGAAGAGCGGGGTTCGGCCTAGCCGTCCTTCAGGGACTTCTGTCCTAGGCTTGAGTAATATCGAGGTCTCTACCTTTCCTCCTGCCAGTGGTGCATGATTGCCACTATTGCTTGGAAATCAGTCTTAATGGTGTAACCTGCTGCAAGAGCTGTATCTCGAAGTAAGATATTACAGTTACGTAAATTTACGTAACAGTAGATCTTCGAGAACAGCTCTCTAGAACCTACCCATACCATCACCCTTTTTGGAGGTAGGTTGTAGTCAAGCAACCATCTTAGGGATGGGGTATTCCTATTCTTTAGTCTTTGCCATCTGGTGGCGGATCCTCGGTCTCCTCTTCTGATGTCATCCAGCGGCCGGGAGTCTCCGGTGGGAGAACTGAGGATTATGGGGGGGACCGCCTCCTTATGTACTACGCCTGCTGAAGACTGCTAGCTAGAAAATTTCCATGGGGTCCTGGCGCCTGCCGGCTTCGGTCCTAATGGTGTAACCTGCTGCAAGAGCTGGTCTCGAAGATCTACTGTTACGGTAAGTTCTTACGTAACTGTACTTTCCCCAGCTAACCCACTTTCCTAATTGCTTGCAACTGTTTTCGTGGGTGAGGTAAGGATGTACCTCTACCTCCCCCAACCACGAGTTTATTACCCTGATCCCTCAAAATCGGAAGCCAACATAGGGCAGTAACCCCCATTTAAGTACCAAATCCCATCTACTCACACATATCAAGTAAGTACTGTTCCCATTAAATGGCAAAACCGTTTATTTAAATGTTTTTATCTTTCTCTGTTTGTTTTCCCTATCCCTCTCTGTTCCAACACCTTGCCCCGCCCCCTCCACCATGCACGCAACCCTTCAGAGCGCTGCTGGTATAATTAAGAGCTACTTCTCAGATTAATAGCACATGTGGAGGGAGATCTCTCAGTTATAAACCGAGGGTTCTTAGAACATTGATTAAATAACTATGGGGGAGGGGGGAGAGAACGCAGGAAGAACCAAACCTCAGTTAATGCTGTTAGAGTAAATATTGCCAAAAAACGTTTGTTATCCAGTTGTATGCAAGTACTCTCATTTAGTTTTATAGAAACAGGAGGGGGTCACCCTTCTTTACTTCATGGTAAACTCCATTAATCTGGGATATTGAACAAGTGTAACTTAGTGGCTAGAAAAAACGAAGATAGGTATAAGACAAACCCCCCTTCAGCGTTCATCTTCCCCACCCTCGTCGCTGTCCATGTTTCCTGGAAGCTTTTTCATTAGATCTAAAAGCAGGGATGCTGAACACATGGAGAATCTGCTGGTTGCTTATCTCCTCCTTCTAGATGACGCTTTTTCCCAGAGCCCCACTGACTCTTTCAGTTTCTGTAATGGAGGTCTTAAAGGTACAGGGGGATCCAAGCCATGTTTCGAAAGGACTGCACTCACCTCCTCCATTGATTTGTAGAACTCAGGACCTTCTTTCCAGTGAACTCGTAAACGGGCCGGGTAAGGGGTTTGAAATTTAATATGCTTGTCTTTCAGGAGTTTTAATATTGGACTGTACTCCAAGCATTGTCTTTGGATCAAGTTTGGGTAGTCTTGATCGAAGAATAGTCTTGAGTCCATGTGCTTGACTTCTTTTTTTTGCCATGCTCGGTGGAGGATGTCCTCCTTCGTTCGGTAGCTACTGAATTTTATTATTACTGACCTGGGGCATGCTGAATCTTCCTTCAGCCTGGGCAATAGCGCTCTATGTGCGCATTCAATTTTCATCTCATAAGTAGCTGGCAGCTCTAATACATCCCTCAACAGATCCATTATAAAGTTAGCCATTGGGCCCGTCTCAGCCCCCTCTTTCAACCCATACAGCCTTAGATTGTCACGCCTGGAGTGACTTTCAAGATTGATACATTTATTTTCCAGTTCTGTGACTTGATGGCACAGGGCGCGAATTGTTTGGCCTATATGAAGAACGTTATCTTCGGCCTGTGAGACATGATCTTCCGACTCTTGTACCCTGCGCTCCACTTGTTGCAGATTCTGGTTTAGCTGTAGGAATTCTGCCTTGTTTTCAGCCCGCATCTCCTTGATTTCTTTGAGGAGGACATCAAATCTCCTTTGTGCGACTTTATCCATCTCATCATCTGTATCATAAGCTGTAGCTTGATCTGCCATCCGTAGTAGGCTTACCACGTTGTTTGGGGCGGCATTTTGAGGACCCGTGAGATCTTTGTCTCCCTTTGTTTGCTGAGCACAGGATCAAGCTCCCTTATCTTTAACTGATGAACCACCTGACATTTGGCTTCTTTTAAATCCTGAAGTCCGTTAAATGCTGATTTTAATGAGGGATTTCCACTGGGTTTGCTGGAGAGCTAAGTTTTCAGCCGCTTGCCTGATCCGTGGTGGAACTGGAAGTCCCAGAGATCAGGGTTGGTAGTGGTCAAGCTAACCTGGGCACAGTCCTCCGGGACACTGTAAGCCCCCTCTTTCCCCTCTAGTGGCCTGAACATTGTACAATAATCACTTTCACAATACCCCTGGTACACCACACAAGTACCCACACTGTTTGCACTTACCACCAGGGCTGGTTCTTCTTGCTCGACCCTGGGGACCCCCTGTAAAACAAGGTTATGCACAGCAAATAGCAACAGTACAGTACTTTGAGCACAAACTGGAACCACAGTCAGATTACATGCAGAAAAAGTTAGATCTGATTTATTCAGGTGGACTTGAACCAGGGAGGGGCAAAATCAGGTTAATTAGCTTAAAGGTTATATCAAGCAGTTATACATGCACTTTGAGTCCCCCCATACAGTCACACCTTTGGGTACCCAGGTGGAGAAGAGATGGGCTAGCCAGGACTTTTGCCCGGGGTTGGCCGACGTTGCAGCTGGTTGAGGCCCTGTGATGGAAAACACAACATGCACAGTACACAATATTTGTAATCCTGAGCCAGACGGCTCAGTTCATAAAGAAACGAAACAACAAGACAATCAGATGACACACTCAGATTAAGCTGTTGTTGCAGGGAGCTACCCTGGTATTTACTCACGATACCCAAGACTGGACACAGGCTGGACGAAAATCGAGACTGCAGGTGGTTGATCTGGAATGCCAGGAGAAGCAGGGCCCACACGAGTCGCAGAGGCGTCGTTCCTGTTCAAGCATGGAGCAGGGGGCTGATCCCCAGGCAGGTCTCTCGTCGATGGCTTCTCTGTGCAGTGGGTAGTCCGGCTGGGCCAGTCTGGCAAGGCCCAGACTGCATGGAGACAAATTCGGATGCAGTCCATTTTGGGCTGGATACAGCTTCCAGCAAGCAGAACACAGTTCACGCAGTGGGGACTAACGACCCACTAGCAGCTCATAGCACATTTACATGTAAGGGAATTCTACTGTACCAGGTAGAACGCTCCCCGGTCGCAACCGCAAAGTCTCTGCACACACCGGGAGCTTAGGGGTAGCTGGAACTCCTGACAGGCCAATCGCATTCAGCAAAATCTTTGGCCTTCCTCAGGTGGAGCCTGGCCCACTTCAGTAGCTTACTTTAGTCACACAAACTTGGATTTAGTCCAAAATAATTCTCTTCTCTCCCTCTCAGGAGCAACACACTGACATGCAGGCCAAAAACCTAGCCTTTTCAGAGTTCTCCCATGCGAATCCACTCAGGATTGCTGCTCAGAATCCTTCAGCTCCTTCTTGTTCAGCTTCCAGCTTAGATTTAACTGAAAACTGCAAGCAGCCCAGGACTTCCCCAAGATCCAAAAAATTTGGTTGGCTGATTTGGCTGTCAGTCAAAGTAAGAGCTCCCCCTTCAGTTGCAAAAAAGATGCAAAAAGTTCAAACTACAGTTTCTACAGATTTTGAATTCAGACAGCTCCTGTAGTCCGGCTACATTTTAGGTCCCACCAGTACTGTTTGGTCCAATTTGCAGTCCAGGACCAAGATAGTGGAGACAAACAAGACAGTTCTTGCTGCAAAGAAAGCAGGTTAGACAAACTACATTATCATTATCACTCTAAATGATTTTCAGTAAATAGTTGCATCTTTCAACAGAGCTCCCTCTCAGATTACTTAAGCTGCAATTAAGCAGCTCTTAAAGGGACAATACACAGAGGCTATATAGGCTCTGGTAATCACATTTAAACTTCTAAAATGCAGGACACCAGCCTGGCAGTGAGCATTTAGGCAAGCTCAAGGAAGACTTTTTGGGAACCCCCATTTGTAGGGGGGGGTTACACCTAGATTTCAGAGCGAGTTCTGTGAATCTTTGAAGATAGGTTTGAGGAGTTGATGGCTAACAAAAAATGTTGCAGAATTTATGAAAGTAGCCTACCCAGTAACACCGCCATTTTATATCTTACGTAAAGTTCACAAACATAAAGAAAATCCACCTGGGAGACTGATAGTGGCAGGAATAGGTTCACTGATGCAAAACTTATGTACATTTATAGACAGTTACCTACAGCTACATTTCTTCTCACTCGGATCTTATATAAGGGACAGCATAGATCTGATTAGCAAACTGGAATGCAAAAATTTAGGATTTGAAATTTACCTGGATAACCATTGATGTGTCTAGTCTGTATACCAGCATTGACCATGAATTAGGTTTGCAAGCTGTGGAATTTTTTTCTGCAAAATCAAGCAGTGATCTCCACAAAGTTTATGAGGGATGCAATTAAGTGTGCACTAACTCATAATTATTTTCTATGTAACAAAGAGTACTACATACAAACGTGGTACAGCTATGGGGGCAGCTTTTGCCCCATCTCGTGCAAACGTTTTCATGGGGTATTTCCAAAAGAGTCTTATTTATGACAGCTCCAATAACTTTCTAAGCCAGAAAGACATGTGGTTTAGTTTTTTTGATGTTATTACTGTAATATGGTCAGGTGAACAGGAGATAGCTGATTTCATGGTTACCTTAATGGGAATGATATGGGCTTAAAATTCACATTTGAGACAGATAAAAACACAATTTCATTCCTAGATCTTAAATTGACAGGAACATCAGAGGAGAAAATACAGACCGCTGGGTTTAGAAAAGAAACAGTAGGAAACTCCATTTTAAATGCAAACAACGCACATTCCAGAAAGCTAGTGTCATCTGTACCGTATGGTGAACTGATAAGGTTAAAAAGAAATTGTCCAGAAGAACAGGAGTTTCTGAAACAAGCAATGCTGTGAGACATAGGTTACAACAGAGGGGATACACCAAAACAATGCTGAATGGTGCTTTTGAGAAACTTCAGAAAATAAAGAGGTGTGGCCTCTTGACCCCCAAAAGAATAGAAAAACTGTTGGGAATCTTAAAGAAGATTCAGACAGTAAGGATGTGGTAATCTTTATAACTGAATTTAATCCAATGGCTGGAAAAGTAGGAGGTCTAGTTCACAAATTCTGGCCACTTCTGTTATCTGATCCCATTCTTAAGGACCAGATATTAGACAAACCATGGGTTACTTTTCCAAAAGGAAAGAGTATTGGCGACAAACCAACACATAGCCACTTCACTACAACAAAGAATAAACCATCAGGGAGTGGATGGCTATTCAGTAAACTAAAAGGTCTGTTCAGACGTGGGAAGTGCAACATATGCCAATATGCCCACACTGGACAAACCTTTGTGAAGGATGGCAACACATTCACAATCAATGAACTTCTAACATGCACTACACCATTTGTTGTCTATATGTGCTGGTGTCCCTGTAATTATTACATACTGCAGGTAGAACTACCAGACCAGCAAAGCAACGTATTCAAAAGCATGTGAGGGCCATTATAAATGGCAACATGGGCAGCGCCATTGGGGCACATTTTGTAATGGAAAACCTGACAGCATGAGACTTACAATGCCTGAACATGTGCCAAGAAACCCTAGAGGTGGAGACAGGTTAAGGTACTGTCACAGAAAGAAACCAAATGGATTGTGAATTTGGATACAGTCATACTGGTTGGTTTAAATGATGAAGTGGATTATATGCCTTATTTCTGATTCTTCGTTTTTCTTTCTTACAGATATTAGTGATCACTGAGTTAGAGAATTAACTTGGACCCCATAATCTAGATTAATACTAAGTGAGAGCTACATGTTTTTGTATGTCCACAAATCACAGAAATAGTTCAAAAATTTGGGACTAGGGGTGAGGCAATTCCTCACAATTTAGATCCCACCTGCTACCCTCATGTCTTAACTTAATCCTTGTTCCCCCCCCTTTTGCCTTTGCCCATATATTTTTCTCCTTTTCGTTGCCCCCCACCCTCTTCCTCCCCTTTACTTTTGGGGATCAAAAATGCTTGATAAACTACAGAACTTCAGTTTTTATCACATTCTCTGTGTTGTTTGGAGGAATAATATATTTTAAAAGCATTAGACCCCCTATTCTTCGAGTCCACCCTCTATCCTGCACTACAGCACTCCCTCCTTGAAAAACTGTTACACTCCCCTCCCCCCCCATGGTGAACTTTGCAATTTATTTACCTTTGTGTGCTCACTTCCCATTTTCCCATTTGGGAATAACATCTATAACTTTGAATCATTTCCCAGTTCTCTTTCATTTATTGTCACAAGTACATTTCCCAGGTTTATATTATAATAATAAAAAACTACTTTTACAAGTGTCCTGCTGAATGTGTAAAAAATTCAATAAAAATTCCTGGGGTTGTTATAACTATTTAGTTAACTTGAAGACATGGATTGTATGCTAATTTCATTTTGTAATGTTTAATTGTGTCACTAATTGGGTGTGTCACTTTAGGTGTTATGTATACATTTGGATTGAATCGGTTAGTCTTCAGACCCGCCCCCTGAGGAAGATCCTGTGTTGGGTTGAAGCACTGGGGAAGTAGGGTGCTGTCTGGGCATACAGCCATAATAAATTACACAGTTTGAAATGACTTCTGGCCTCCATGAGTACTGAGTAGCTCCTTTGACTAGAGCTTTGAACATGCCTGTAATTCAAGCCTCCTTGTGTTGACATAAAATTGTAATTTTCCGAGAACGTAGCTTGAAAACAAAATTATGGTTTTATAAACACACGGAAGCACAGGATTACAGCCCCCCCCATCACTGTCCCTGTTTTACTTTGTTGCACTTGACACCTAGGAGGACCTGGAAAAGCTGAGGTTGGATCCAGTGGAGACCCGTTTACAAAGTTCCATTTTCAAGTTGTTGTTTCAGATGGTTCCTGTTTCAAGTCCGGTTGGAGATTTCTGTCATTAAACAGTTGCGCATAGAAGAGGACAATGTTTGGTGCTTTTGCCTTTTATAGGTGTCTAAAGGACTATGGGAGGGGCAAAGGGCTCTGGCAGTCATAGGCATTAGTTCCTGTTAGTAAGGCCCAGATGACCGAGCTTGGTGCTATCTGTAAGTACTTTGCTGTTGGTCACAGTAAAGAGGAGTGCATTGCCTGTAATCCTGCACTTCCCTGTGTTTATGTAAGGCAGTAACACGCGATGGGCTGTGGGTTATGCTCTGATAAACGCATGCTTAGGGGTGTAGTGAGGCACGAGGCTACAGGTCGAGTGCCTTACTGCCTCTAGAAGTGCATTTATGAGTATAACCCATATCCTGGAGTGTGTTACTGCGCTTATAAAATGGGTATATGTTGAGAAATATTGTAAGTTTTTTGGAAAATTAAAAATATTGGAAGTGTTTTTTATACAAAACAGCCCCTCCACTTGTCAGTAGGGGCCCTGAACAGCGAGAGAACTTTCTGAGTTTTTAATTTTGTCTCCCAGTGTCTTTTCTGTACAGGGTTTACTCTCCCACACACACCACTACCTTTTGTTCATTAATTTATACAGCTTTCCTCGTTTTCTGTTCCAAACACTTTCGTGGTCTGTATAAAGAGTGACTGCAGTCTCACTCTCTGCTGGTCGCAAAGGAGAGTGAGAGACTGCCGATGAGTTGGGTGAAAACCATGCTGGTGAGGATGTGTCAGGAGAAGTAATGTCTGGACAGTGGTGTTCTGCAAGCCGGGAGGGGAAAAAAATATTCTGGTGAGTTTTATGTGGACTGGTAAGGAAGGAGGGAGAGAAAGCAAGCCACTGTTTACACTGCTTACCTTTTAAGTGTTTGCCACTCAGGGAGTTTAACCTGGCAGATCAGGAGGGAGCACACGGTCTCCCTGGGGTGGCACGAGGATATCCTGAGTTAGTGGGTTACTAATGGTGGCACTTGTTAGTTTGTGTGCTATAAGCAAAATAAAAATCATAGCTGGCAAGGGCTGTCAGCCAGAGTGAAGAACTGTTTCTACCCATTTTATAATAAAACCATAACTTTCTTTCAAGCTAGGTTCTTGAAAAAATACTACTTTAGCTGCATTGATCCTTGGAAACCAGGAGTCCCCCTATAGTTTTATTGGCCCAACATACATCATGTATAAAGATGGTGTTGCATAGTACATAAGCTTTCAAGCCCAACAGGTTCCTCATCTGACGAAGGGACCTGCTGGGCACAGCTTGCCTGCTACACATCGCCTCTTAGGAGGCCGGGTGGCAGGGCTAGGTCAGGCACGCGGCTTTCAGTAAAGAAGGGGTTAGGACTTGACCAAGCGCCTAGCCTATAGGATGAGAGGGGGCGGGGCTTGATCAGGAGAGCAGCGTATAGGAGGAGCCAGGGGACAGGGATTGATCATGCACGCTCCTCATTACTCTAATGGACACAGAGCTGGCCAGCTGCTGCAGTTGCAACTTCATCAGCAGCACCTCTGCAATACGAGAGACAGAACGAGCGCTTTGATTTTTTTTCTGCATTTGCTTTTAAACTCGCGTCAAAAGGCTACTGTTCGGGATCGACAGCTTCTGCGGAACGAGGATGGTCTGCTGTTGGAGATGTACCTTGTCCCTGATGTTTATGGTTCTACTTTTAGGTAAGCAGATATTAAACCACGCATGTCGGACTCGGTCATATGTGCAGATTACAGCTGGGGATGAGCCAAGTGTGTCTCAAAATGCCATTTGCCCAAATGTTATATAATTGATGGAAAGACTGAACTCTGGTGCATGTATGACCTAGTAAGGATAACTTAGTCGTGACAATTCGCACTGCATTTAGCCCTTAAATAGCGGAGGGAAGTAACGTTGATTTTGATGCCGACACTTAAGTCCCAATGCTGAACATCTTGTTTCGGAGTGCTGAAAGTTGCGCTGGTGGAGCTGAGCCTGTAGTTAGGGATGAGAGGGAAGGCTTGAACCTCCGTCCTCCGTGAGATTTCAGGAGATAAAGTTTGAATCCCGCAGAGACAGGTGTTTAGCTTGGATAAGGTAGTTGGATAGGAGCTACTGACAGGCTGAGAGGGACAGATGAATGAGATGAGCAGACAGTATAATACAGCGTACTGTAGGGCCATATGGCGACAAAAATATTACTTTCTATCATCAGCCGGGAGCTTTGAGCCCTCTTAGCTCTAGTACTAGATGTAAAGCTACCTTCACTGTCATTATTATGGGACCTGCTACTCCGCCCATCACCTACTTCCTATCTGTTATGGTCTTGGAATTATCTTTTTTTTTTTTGGCAATATAATTATAATATTCCCTGATGTGTCTAGTATAAATAAGTACATGGGCTACTACTTCAGCATACAAACATTCTTATAAAATAGTTCCATTAAAACACAAGAAGAGGGCGATAGATGTTAAGCCAGCTCCAGAGTCATGAAACGCATCTCCAGGGTGCCGCTGTCAGATTTTGTTTTCATTCGGTGGCTCTTCCTCCCGCTGGAGCCTCGGCTTGCGCACGAAGGAACCTCGGTATGTTTCCCATATGCGCCTTTCTCTCTTGAGCCATGAACTTTTGTAATGGTAAGGGGTATGTAATGGGAAGGGGGGCGCAGAGCTGAGAAGGGGACCCGAAAGGCAGAGCTGTCATCACTTAGCACTAGGAGCAGCCTGGGCTCTGAATGAAAGCTGGTTCCAGACCCAGCCCTAGCGATCGCTCCATGGTTATTGAAAAGTCACTCCCCGCGGCGCATTTCGCACGCGTGTCCTTACTTCTATTGGTTTCGGACAGCTCTGGGATTTGGCGCTGCAACCTTGGCGCACCTCTCCAGACCCGCCTGTAGGGGGAAATGAGTGCAAGGGAACTTCATCTCTGCACTTCAGAGGTAGGACATGACATGACATGTTTGTTTTGTACTAAACAGAAAAATCTTCTCTACACCAATAACTATGCACTGTTTTTTACTGAGGATTGTAACTGTTTTTGCTTCTTATTATAATTTAATTGACAGTGATTTGCTGCCATTACGGTGTTGCGCCTCTTGGCACCTTCGTAAATGAAACAGGCAGCTGAGGCCTTTGGGAGGAACATTTTGGAAACATACTATTCAGATATAATTCCACTTGCACTTCGTATGTAAAATTACACATACCCCCATAATGCAAAGCATTGTGGGAAGTATATGCAAATCACCATAACGTAATTTATACTGGTTCCAGTGCCAGAGGGCATCTCACACACTTTGCAAAAGGTGAAAACAGATGACATAGACAGGTGTTTTGTCCTATTAAGGACTCATCAGTGTGCCTCCTTTGTAACAGTCAAAGGGAAGGATGAACCAGTTATTTATTTAGTTTTTGTTTACCAGGTACACACACTCAGGGGAGTAACTATGTATACTTCATGTATGCAGCTGCATACAAAAAAATTGTCTTTCTTTTGAGTCGCATTGCATGTTGTGCCCAGGTGGAGCGGGGGAGGGAGGAACCAGAGAAGCTGTAGTCCAGCATTCATTCACACAGATTAGAGCGAGTATGGTGCCACTACCTGCTTCTCAGTTGCTGCCAATCTACTCAGTGGGCAAGAAAAATCAGTGCAACAGGCAATGAGAAAAATACTCAATCTGAGCTCCTTCGTCTTACGTATGCAGCAGCCAGGCTCACCCTCACGTGCACACATGTACATGGGATGCCGAGTGTGGCTGGCTGGCATGGATGACTCATGCTGCGGCTGTGACTTAACCCTTAGGCTGCCAACAGAATTAGAACGTATAGGTATTTTGGATTGATATATCAGTCCGTGGCCCTGCAAGGATTAAAGCATTTTTTTCACTGCACTGCACCTTTGCCAGTTCAAAAAACAACTGCAGCAGTGCTAGTGAGGGTGATGAGGGTTAGTGACTGCTTCCTCGTGGTAGGACTGTTTTTATAAAAACAAATGTTTTCACCCATCCCAGATAAATGGACTGGGCCAGAGTTTTATTTTTAGGCCAGTTTTGCTGTGCTTCATTTGGTGTTTGGGCCTGTGAAACTGGCCCACCATGTGCCATGGGCAGGTCCAGATAGGGTGCATTACTCTGCAGCATGTACACATGCAGTTTTGTTAACCCATCCAGCCCCTATCACCATGTTCATTGCAGATGAGACTCCAGTCCAGTCTCAGCCTTGCTGTTCTAGGTAAACTGCCCATGTTAGGTTTTGCGAGTCAAGTACTCAGTGCGTTGCTGTTCTTCTGATGTGAACTAATGATGCTGCTGCTGTGGACACTGTTATGATACGGAGGAGTCAGTGTTGTGGGGCTGAGAAGGAACTTCCTGGGCTGGGAGGAGGGATGGTACTGGGTAGCAGCCTGCTGGGATGGGAAGCATGAAGCTGTGCTCTTCATGGCATTGGCTGGCCTTTCACCTGAAGCCCCTATCTGAACTACAGTAAGATGCTTGGGGGAGCTAAGAGCAGCCTGTTGTGCTAGAGAGAGGTTTTGGGAGGCAGAGGGTCATAATAAATGGGGTGGCATCCAGGGAGGGCAAGGTCACGAGCTGGGTCCCTCAGGGATCAGTGTTGGGGCCCCTACTGTTCAATATATTCGTTGGGGACATCGTGAAGGGCCTTGAGGGGGGTATGCGTATGTTTGCGGATGATATCAAAATCTGCAATAGGATGGACACGGAGGAAGGGGTGGAACAAATGCAGAGAGACTTGAGGAGACTTGAGGCATGGTCAAAAAGGTGGCAGCTTGAATTCAATACAGAAAAATGTAAAATCATGCATCTGGGCTACAGAGATCAGAAGGCAGGGCACTGTAGGGGGGGCAGAGATCTGGAGGAGACAGAACAAGAAAGGGACCTAGGCATCATTATAGCCGGGACCTGAAGGTGGAAGGGCAGTGCGGGAGGGCAATGGCCAGGGGGAGTGGAATGCTGGGATGCATCGGAAGGGGGATCACCAGTAGGAATAGGGAGGTCATAGTACCCTTGTACACCCATTTAGTTAAACCACACTTGGAGTACAGAATCCAGTTCTGGAGGTCATACCTCAGGAAGGATGTGGGGAGGATAGAGAGGGTTCAGAGGAGAGCGACAAAAATGGTAAAAGGGTTAGGCCACCTATCCTATGAAGAAAGGTTGATAGATCTGAACATGTACTCCCTGGAGCAGAGGACGGAGCGGGGGGACATGATCGAGACTTTCAAGTGCCTTAAGGGTATAAACAGGGTGCTAGGGGGGAGCTTCTTCAAGATGAAAGAAAAACCCAAGACAAGGGGGCATGGCCTGCAGGTGGAGGGAGGGCAGTTCAGGGGTAACATTAGAAAATACTATTACACAGAGAGAGTGGTAGAAAAGTGGAACAGACTCCCAGAGGCAGTCGTTGGAGAGGAAACAGTGGAGGGATTCAAAAGAGCATGGGATGACCACGTGGGAGTGTTAAGGGGGGGAAGGCACAGGCAGACTTGGTGGACCTAGTTCAGTCCTTTTCTGCCGTCACACTTCTATGAATCTATGAACTTGCTTTGCTTTCAGAGGGGGAACTTGGGGTAATTTGTTGAGCTAGGGAAGGGGGCAACATGCTTGGTCAGGGGAGTGCATAGCTTTTGGGAAGGGGGGACCACAGTGCATCTTGCTAAGCTGGGAGGAATGGGGTAACTGTGTAGTAAATCCCATTACAAAACACCCACAAAGCACCAAAACCCCAAACTTTTATGGAGCCTAGGAAGCCCCCAGACTAGAGATATGCAAAGCTGGCATACTTCAGTTTGCAAATTAATTTGTTGAAGTTTGCCAAATTCATGGAGTGCTTACTTTTTCCAAGTCTTGCAACTTTTTTCCTATCCCCATTCCAGTCTGGTTTTCTCAAATCCCACGTCCCTGTTTCTTTCCTTGTTTTACAAATCCCACCCCATTGCAGCAGAACATTCATGGGCAGGTGATTAAGCGGTGTGGCGTTGAGGGCTCACCTTCAGCTTCATCCCGCCCTGATAAGGATGGCGAGGCTGAGTCTGCTAGGGCCAGGAAACAAGCAGGGATAGTATCTGCCATTGAATGATGGCTACCAGCACTCTCAGTCCCCTAGCTCCTAATGGCACATCGTGGCCGTAATCATCTGGTGTTGGGGCTGGTCGGTTGTCTGAGGAGTGGCCTGACAGAGTGGCCAGTGGAGGAGCATAAAAAACCTACCTAGGAAAAAAAGGGCTGGTTGATTTAATGGCTAAGTGAAACTTTGTGTAGTCATAATTCATTTCCGCTTTATTTTCTGAACTGGACTGGAAGTACAGTATTTTGTTTTGCTCCTTTCCAGGCTCCCCTGGCCAGCCACTCCTTTGGGCCACCTGGGCCTCACTTGCCACCACTCTGCTCTGTCACCATCCACCACCCCTCAATGCTGCAACCCCGGGTAACCTGATGTAACCCTTCATTGGGAGGGGCCCTCCCTCCAGGGGAGAAGAACCCATAGGCGCAGATAAGTATCCTGAGCATGGCACAGTTGACTCAGACACTTCCAGGGCTTCATGTTGGTGAGGACCAGTGGCCATCATCCAGTCAACGGGGGGGTCAGTTTTCCACTTTTTCTGCCCTCCCCACTACCCCCTCCCTCAATGGGCTGGTCACAATGGCAGCCTGGGGTGGGGACATTCAGTGGCGTTTCGAGGCATCACACCACCTAGAGTGTCACCCAAGCCACCTCCAGGTGCCTGAGGCCCACCCCCCAGGAGGGAAGCATCCAAAGGACGCTCTAAACTCTCTCCCTTCCAGTCTCCGCTCCTGACCCCGGGCCATGCAAACTGGGAGTCACCAGCGTGCCAAGTGAACCCCTTCACTTGTCACCACGGAACCGGCAGCCCACAATATTTTTAAAAGTCAATGTATTTTGTTGTTGAACAAGTGGAATAAACAAAACAGATGTCATAAAATTACACCTATTCCACTAATTCTGAGCATCAAAGGAAGTATATGCAAATCGCCATTAAGAAGTTGTTTTCCATGATGTTTTCCATTATTTGTATTTATTTATTTAGATTCAGATTAATTACCTTTGAGCCATAGGCTCATTTACAAAGATTCCAAGTCAGTTAACAGAATACAGAGACAGAGGTTCAAAGTCATGTGAAAAATATACCGAGAGAGAAAAAACTGGTTACAGAAAGACACAGCAGTATGATTGGTTACAAATGTGCAATCAGAAAGTGCAAGGGATAGCAACAACTACACTGTGAAAGTGTGGAATTACTGTTATGCGGACTTGGGGTTGGCGAACAGATCCCAAGCTAGCACTTTATAGTAGAGAGAGTGGCAGCCAGGGAGGCATTGTCAAGTAGGGGGGGCGAGGAGGAGGTAAAGGGGGGAGGTGAGGGTAAGAGTAATTTTGTATTTCTGTGAAACATGGCTTTATTGCCAGACATTGTCCTTCCAGGGTAACCCTTCCCTCAGTGCTTTTCACTGAGGTTCTAGTCTTTAAAAAAAAATATATAGTGTTTTGTTCTGCTTCGTTCCTGCTGTCGCTTTAGGAAATACTCTGTTGGTCAGACATATATCCTGTTCAGGCAATTCACCATCATTCAGAGGGCCGGGGAATTTTCTTTCCTCATTTTCTCCCTTTGTTTCTCCCTCCTCCCCAGGCATGGGCTATGTTCTGCGGCCTTAGTAATGCAATGAGCCCCTGCAGAAGGAGCAGGCCCCACTGGACCGCCCAAAGGGATCACTGCACACTGGTCTACTTCCCTACCCAGCTACTGGAATCCGCTGCCAAACTCCGATTGTCTGCATGCTAGGAAAGTACGCTGCCACCGAACCATCAGGGTGCTCCAAGGTTCTTGTCATTTAAAGAACAGACAGTAGCAAATACAGTGATACCCAGCTGAATTTGAGTAGTGATTGGAAAGAACTGTGTAGCACTTTGCAGTTGACTGTTGAAAGTTACTGTATGACAACATTTTGTTAAGAAATATGTAGGGCCGGCGCAGTGGTTGAGTTTCTGCTTGTAACGCCAGCGACCTGGGTTCGGGAACGAGCACGGGTCGCTGGAGGGCCAGCCGGCGGGGAGAAGGATTGAGCGTCCCATGGACAGCTCTCCTTCTCTGGGGGGAGGGTAGGGGAACTGGTCCGGCACCTGCTGGCTCCTAGCGGAGGCTGGGAGTATCACAGGATGCACGGCCCCAATGCTAACTGGGGGAGGAGCGGACATCGGCGTATGCCGTGACGTCACTACACTGCCCCAACAGAAAAAGGGAAAAATTGCTCGCTGGCCGCCGGATGATGGCTCTCTGTTCCCTGAGTGCCTCCAGTGCCTTCCCAGGGCCTCCTGCTCCTCAGCAGCATCCCCGGGCCCTAGTAGTGTGTGCTGGGGCATCCCCTCTTCCCGGTGCCTTCCCCCTTGGAAGAAGGGGTCCCGCCTGGCGAAGGGATACGCCGAGATATCCCGG
This sequence comes from Neoceratodus forsteri, assembly GCA_016271365.2. Classification (NCBI taxonomy): domain Eukaryota; kingdom Metazoa; phylum Chordata; order Ceratodontiformes; family Ceratodontidae; genus Neoceratodus; species Neoceratodus forsteri. Next base: position 1,524,559,838 of record CM028130.1, on the reverse strand, counting down.
GGATCGGCTGCCATATGAGGACCAGAGGAGGGCTGGGTAAGGACAGTGGGGCTGGAGGGAGCCTGTGGAGCCCGAAGGAGTGGGGGACCAGCGAGCACGGGAGGCGGAAAAAAAAAAAGAGATATGAAGAAAGTGACTGCTGTGCATAAACAATTTTGTATAGCAGATGATAGTGAGTATCTAGTTTTTGCTCCACTGTACTAGGCAAGACATTCCCTGGATATTGATATGAATACCATGTATGGAATGTTGGACTCAGCCACCTGGATACCTGGAAGTTTCCATCCTGGACCTCCCCAGGGGGGTATGATCACTGCAGGTACAAATAAAATGTAAAAATGGAGAAAGTGCACCATACTGAAGTGTAATGCTAAGATGAGCTTCTCACTCATGGGCTCACTTTACAGGTTTTCCAGGTGTGCGAATGTACTAACTTTCCAGGTGGGCCCCCTACACCCCAGTCTGACCCTGACTATATGTGTTGGACAACCTTTGCTGTTCACAGAAGTCGCAGGCTTGTGTTGAGAATTTTTTTTTTTTATTCAAATTTTATTAAGTTTTCAAGTGCAATACATATGACTGACAGGACACACAGCTGCTACAGTCAGCAATAAAACAACTGCAGTTCATCCAAAATATAGTACAGATCTTTGTCAGAGTAATCATCTAGAGCATGCCCATAAGAAATTATAGTATCTCCCTTCACTGGCCCCACCTCAAACCTTTTCCCCCTTATGGGACAAATGCAGGGTCTTTTAACATTACATGAAACAGCCAACAATTCTGTCTGTTAATTGCTTAATCTGGTTGTCCTCTCAGTTTATATGTCGAGCTTTCTAGTCTATACATGTTATTCACCTGATTTGCCCAGTCTCTTAGCATTGGACAGGCCAGTGTGAACCAGTGTTTTGTAATACATTTCTTAGCTGCAACTACTGCATTAAAATGCCTAATGGGTATCTTGTGGTATAGTCCCTCAAACCCTGTGGGAACAGTGTGAAAATAAAGTGTGTGTTGGAGAGGACCAACCCAGGATTGAATTTAAAATATTTCTAGCAGGGCAGCTTCTAATTCTTGGCGGAATGGGCTTAACTTAGGGCAGTGCTACATGATGTGGAAATATGTTACCCTAGGTTCACCACACATCCTCTAACACTGGGCTGTGACAGCCATCCTTCTAAGGGCCTGCTGGACTGCAGGGTAAAAGTACCTAACCAAACCTGTACTTATATTCCCACCAAGACTGGGAGGAAGTAACGCTGTGCGTGTTTTGGCAAGTAAGTTTCCATCTGGCTCCTGGTTCCGGCGCAGGAAAGCTTTTAGTACCAGGAGGGTTCCTCATGGAGAGGAGGGAAGTGTACTGCAGGGAAATGAGGTGTGAGATAGACCCCCCCACCCCGGTGTGGCAGAAATAAGAAGATGTAGGAGAGCATTGGTGGGGTTCAATTTAGGCCCTTGTCTTAACCAATTTTGAAAATATACCCATGCCTGGAAGTAGCAAAACATGTCTGTGATATAAGTTCTCTGTACCCGCACTAGACCACCAGGGTAAGATTAGTACTGCAGTAATACAGGACTTCTGTAGGTGATTTGGGGCCTTATGGGCAAGACCTATTGTTTTTAAAATGGTCATTATGCTGCTTTTAAGTGCAGTTTGCAACAAATTATTCCTGGCCTGAGGCACTGCTACATTTGGAATGGTAGTGTCCATTTCAGTGAAATTTTCAGATACTCTTTGTATTTAACAGGTAAAATTTTCTGCTCTCTGTTCTTCAGAAGCACTCAGGTCCTGGACAAAAAAGATGCACAGTGCTCAATTTTCAAGGAACCAACTTGCGTCGCTCCAAGGCTGCTGTACCCTGTTAGTTGAGCGGTGGCTTTCATTTTTATCAAAAGGTAGTTTAAACTTTAGAAAAATCGTTCTGAAAATGAGCCCCATAGACTTGTATGGGGTGCGTCCCTGCACTCTCCCTGGTACCACGTCACAAAATGGGGGCGTGCAGGGGCGGAGCAAGCAGACCGGGAAGTGGGAAGGGATCGGCCAGCCAGAATTATGATCCCTTCCCAAACTTCACACAGTGAATAAAAGTTTATATTTTCACACAGAGGTGCTATTGCCGCCACAGGGTAGTGGGTTGTGAAGCCCAATATGTTACCTCACACAATCTCTTTAATATGGGGGGTGTGGGGGGCTCGCTAGAATGTTTGTTTATGTGGTCCCATGTTATGCTGCAGTGTGTCGTCACTGTCTTAACTGTTGGTGTGGTCGTTGTGTTGCCGATTGTGGTTTCGGCAAAATGTACTCGCTGTTGTATGAGTCACTGCGATATTTTCGCTGTCACGACATGGAACCTTATAGTGATGGTTAAGTAAAGAGCAGGCGTTTAGGTTTAAGAAATAAACAACTATTTCATTTGTTGTATTTTGATGCGTTAGTAATTACTTTCTATCTTTTATAACAAAATATTTGTTAGTGCAGTGAAACAAGTGGGTTTTCATCTTTGCTTTTCACACTGCTAGTAAAACAGAATTCAGTAGAATTCTGTGATATTGTCATGTCAGAAACTGCCAGCTACTTAGGAGCGCAATGTATTTCAATGAGAAACTAAATGTAGTTTTCTATCACATGTGTATATATATATATATATATATTTTTTTTTTCAGTAAAAAATTTTATTGTAATGCTGGCAGGACTATTTTAAATATTTAAACACGTCTACACATATTGTCACTTAATCCATGGATTGTTATATGGTCACATTGGAATCTCGCTTCTAGCTCTTTCGTTCCTTTTTCATCTCCTCTCTTTCTATCTTTTTATCTCTTTTTCTTCTCCTTTCCTCTTCATTCTTGTTCACTTTCTTAGATATTTTTCTCTGTTTTATGTTCTTCCTTTATACAGTCTTACACATACTTGTATTAAATTACAGCATAATAGAAGTGCAACCACGACTGCTCATATTTCTTGTTTGTATCTACTCCTTTTACCCCTTGAACCATAAATTGCCATATTTTCTCTCTATCATACAGATTGTACTGTTACATATTGTTTTCTCAACATTTGTTTTCCCCTTTAATATCATTGTAGAATACTTCAGACATCATGTTTTTTCCTTCTCCTATTAAGCATTTATGTAAGTGTATATTGGAGAATGTAGTGTATTTATATGTAGAATCACAATAATTACAACAAAAGATTAACTGTAAAAAAAACTTTGTTTATATATTTGTGGTATATCTGTAGATTTTACAATTTTTAAAACAGTAGCTGGTCTCTTCTTCCCAAGTAAAATTTGGTTATAGAAAATGTCACCTGCTAAAATATAACAAAAGATCATAGGTGATCAAAAATGAGATATTTCTATTAAACATAAAATATTTTGGTGAAGAAAGTGTTATTTTGTTATAAAAATCTGAAAACAGGTTTGCAGTTTCTCATTGAAATACACTGCCAGCCTTGCCAGTAAAACTTTTCTGACATCATAATATAAGAATTTTCATTGAATTCTTTTTTTCTAAAAAATATTTCTGGCAAAATACAAACAGAATGATGAAAAGGTAGTTAAAGAAACCAATGAAAGCAAACAAAATGTACTGGGGTGAGTGGTGTGGCGCCACACCATTAGCTGAAATGGACCTGCGTAATGTCTGCCATGTTTGGCAATCACGGACTTTACAAAATTAAAATTAAGTAAGTAAACAGCAGAAAAAATTGTCTTTGCTGTGTGAAAAGCTTAATCGAGGGGGTACAGCTTTTGGGGGTGGTAGGGTTACTTTAATGACTGTTTTCCTTTAACCCTTACTGATTCTGTGTTCTCCCTAGGTGTTGTAATGAAATCAGTAATCTGTAGAACTTCCTTTTTTTGTTTGTTTGTCCATTTCTTTTTGAGCCTTACCTCTCAGCTGGGGTGTTCCTATGGTTCCACATGTCCAGTCACTGCTAGCGGCTTCTGCATCTGGCGCCTTTCCTGAGCTACACCTCCTCTCTTTCACCCTCTCTCAGGCCATATCGCGGTCCCCAGTCGCGAAAGGCCAAGGGGTTGGGACCGAAGGGAGCTTCTAGGAGTGACGGATGCAACGCCGCGGCCCTGCCATAATGCGCCGAGGGTTCAGCCAGAATTTTTTTTTAGCCCACAAGCCCTCCTCACAGCACGGATGTGCAATGATGCCAATGACGCAGTGGTGCGCGCTCCCGTGCACCGCACGCCAGACGTCTGCCGAGCTGGCCCCTTTCTTTGCTCCGCGACTTGCCCTAGTTCCCAGCCACTGCTAGGTGCCAGCACATGCACGGGTGTCCCTCCCCACCCTCCCTGGAGGAGGAGAGCAGTCCCTGGGATGCTCAGTCCTCCTCCCCCCTGGCCTACCCCCAATGACCCAAGCTTGTTCCCGAACCCAGGTCGCCGGTGTGGTGCGAGGTGTGACATCCAGCGCCTCGACCCTCAGCACCACCAGGCCAGCTAATCTGTAGAACTTCTGAGCATTAAAGTGCAACTCTTCCCCCACGTTTGTGTCTTTTTTCTTTACTATATACTGTAGGTTACACCCTGAATATTCCTGTCCCAGTGATCATTAGTGTCCCACCAGGTCTCCGTTGTGGCTGTTATGTCCACTTTCAGTATGTCCACCTGGAGCCTAAGTTTATCCATTTAGTTTATTAAGCTGCATGTATTTAATAGCAGTATCCTCCAGTTATTTTTACTTTGTGATTTACTTCAGGTTCCAGGTTTGTTTGTTCATTTTTCTTACACCCAACACCCCTTGTTCTTCTACAACTTGTCAAAGATCATCAACTTTGAACATAATTAAGAAAAAAATTACTCACTATTTTTTTCAGTCTTGTCACTGTTTGGAAAAATGTGAGCTGTGCGTATGATGTTGTGTATCTGTGGCTGTATTTAATTTCCAGTTTCTGTTTATGTACTATGCATTTAACTTACACAGGCCTTTACTTGTAAACAGAGCAACTGCCCTAATGTAAATGTTCCTGTATAACAATAAACATTAAATCATCATTATTAGATTCTCTGCTGCAATATATTTTGTCCATTCAGACCCTTTTAAAATATAATTCATTGTTAGTTTTATGATTAGTGTGGATCCATAATAAAGATGGTAGCCCCCAGCATTTTTTTATAAAATCTTGTTTCATGATGAGAAGCAAGATTGTAGTTTTTTTGTAAGGTATTAGAAATCTAGGTCATTAATATAACATAGTAATTAACTGTACATAACTAATTGCTGGATGTAATGTATGCTATGTCTCATTATCTCCAGTATGAATCCCGGAATGCCTACTAAAAACGTAACTTATTACTTGCTATTTGACTGACAGAAGAGCACACTGATCATGTGTTGGAAAAAATTATATATTATATACAGAGATAGTATCCTGTAATTTTGGCACTATACAAAGAAAATATAGTAGTTTCTTCCAGTAAGGAATATTAGTGATGCAGGGTTCTGCATCGCTTTTCCTGATAGGAATATATTTTGTATTCGGTTTCTGTTATATTTGGATCTCTTCAATTCAGAACTCTAGGTCTTATCTGCTCTGTAAAAATGTAAATTTCTGAAGTCAGTGGGCACACTTCTTTTGGATATAAACGTATATTAGACAACCATAAAACTTGCTTACCCACTCTGATATAAATGTCTAATTTTTTTATCTTACAAATATCACACAGTAAATTACTATATCATATATGCATTTCAGTGTATGAAAATTTGTAAATAAAATTAAAAAAAAAAAAAATTATTGCTTCCCGACATCTCCCTTCAGCTGTGAAATCTGTATTTAGATATAATGAGGTGGCGCACGTGTAATACTTGTGATGATTTATAAAATGGGTTCCAAAAATTCTCCATGCTGATTGGTCAAAACATGTTCTCTGGCTGTGGATTGAAAAGCTATCATCTATATATATATATATATATATGCTCACACATGTGTGTGTGTATATATATATATATATATATATATATATATATATATATATATGGTCAACTGTCATATCTCCTGTCTATGCCATAAAAAATGGGTGCAACTCCAGTTTATTCCAGTTATTCTTCAGTCTTTATTCTATTCCATAACACTGTGTGGTAGAAGGTGATGTTTTGTGACAACTTGCCACTTTGTCCTGGCCCACTGATTGCCGTGTTACTTTCTGTGTCAGTTTTTATGCTACTTTACGTACTTGCAATCCTTCAGGAAACTATATGGTGCCTTAGTTTTCCTAGCCTGGCTAGGGACCCCATCCCTCTTTTTTTGCCTCTGGACTCAGCGTCCCTGCATTGTGGGGAACCTCACTCGGTCCTCCAGCCTAGCTCCCTCAGTTCTTGGAGAGCATCTTCTCTTTATTGCCAAGAAAACCTTTTGTACGCAAAAACATCTGAGTCTGTATAAGTGAATAACCCACTCAAGGGTGTGAATATATATCATTTTTAATCCACTTCCCAAGGGCACGAGGACGCCTAGGGCTAGATTTTCAAACGACGTGGAACTAAGTCCCATGCCACGGCTTCAGACAAAATCTCCAGACCTGAGATTTATTTTCAGCATGGCTGCAGGGGATGTTATGCCTGTCCTATCAAGGCGTAGCTTTTCCTGAAGCTGCACCAAAACTGCCAAGCTGCCATAAATTGTGGCACTGGTCGCAAACCAACTCCACTTTTGAAAATCCAACAGCTGCAGGAAAAACTGTGGCTCCACAAGTGGAGACCCCCTTGCACCAGTTTTTTCCCTCAGCTGCAGTATTTTTGAGGGCTTTAAAAATCCAGCCTTTAGTCTTCTTCTTCTTCTTCGGGCTTCATATCCTTGGGGTGTGCATCAAAAATGCTGTATGTAATGCGTACCCTGTCATGGTTTATTCCTTAATGACAGCACGGTATTTCCCCAACTAACATAGTTTTACTGTGGTGGGCCTTGCAGTGAAACAGGATGTTTTAAAAACGTCAGAAAGACTTGCCTTGCCTTGGGAATAAAATAAAAGGGTTGTGTAGCGCCATCCCAAATTTGGGAGCTTACCTGTTGGGGCTCCTTGGGTCCACCAGTGCGATCTTTGCAGCTGTTGCATCGCTGCTGATCCTGCTCTTCACCTGGTCTCCTACTCTGGGCTGCACCGGGGACCAGGTAACACAGCAAGAGACGTGCGTTGTGCCACGGCGGCAACATTCGGCTCAGTGTCATTGGCAACTTAGCTGTTTGTGGCAGAAGTGCCATGTGGCAAGGGATTTCCCAGGCCAGAGGGTGGGCACTGGGGCTGGAACGTGTTGCATCCATGCCTCTGGGTGCATTGTCAAGCAGTCAGAAACCACAGAGAACCAAATGAGAAAAATTAAAAAATATACACAAACATGGCAGTGGCCATGTTATATGATCCCTGACTCCCAGGACTTCTGGGAAGGATCAGGGGTCAGAATACAGCTAATTTGGAGATAAGGGAACTTGTGCACTAGGGCATGCATGTTGCAAGCACCCTGCAGGGATGTTTTACCTGTGAATTCCTGCCGATGTAGGAGCCTGCATTCTGAGGCTGTAAAGTTTTAGTCTGAGAAGAACCAGACATGCGCCAGTTTTCCACATATTCCAAATGGGTGCTGGCAGTCCAAGAGCGTGCCCACATTCGGAGCCATTGTAGGAAGCAGCTTCATTATAAAACTGTTGCTTAGAGAAAGGCAAAGTTGTTTGGAGCTGGGCAGTTCTACCCTGGAGACTTTACCCATGCAGAGCTTCTGTCAGATTAAGTCTCTGGATGTTTGAAAAAAAAAATACAGTATTTTTTCAAACAGCCAGAGACTGAATCTGATTGGGGCCTGTGTCTGCAGTGTGTTCCAGCTGGAGCCAGAGAGTGGTAGGAGACCAGGTGATGGCGACATACTCCAGCCATCAACCCTTTCATCAAGGAAGCCCTTAGGCAGAAGAGGAGGAAAAATCCCCACCAGGTGAAGAACAAAGTTCCCATGCAGGACGAAGCCATCGGAGAAAAAGTGGTCGCTCAACTACATCTTGTCATGCAAGCCTCTTTTGCTTCAGTGGCTGCTGTCGCACCAACCAGAGAGACGGTGTCCAAACAGCAGCTGATGCACATCAGAAAGACTTGCATCTGAGGCCTTCCAGGTTCTGTGGTGTCTGCTAATCATGAGTAACTCAGTAGGTTCCAGTCTCTGCAACACTGTTGTATACAGTTAGCTGCAGTAGATGTATAGGGGTTGTAGGGCATCATAAAAGCCTTGGAAGAACTGTTTTTGCTCTGGGAGTGCCCGGACATAAGACCTTCAGTTAAGCCATTGATCCTTGTTTTGGATTACTCAGTAGCTCTGCATGCAGTATTCCTTGTCTGCTTCAAGTGTTGGGCCCACAACGATTCAACAGCTGTTGTACACAGTAACACTGCAGGGTGCTCCATAGGGGTATTGGTGTAGTAGCTCTGGTGCACCAGATACTGGAGACAGTACGAATAGACGAACATGCTAGCAGAAACTGACCTCATGGTCTATTGAGTCTGTTCGAATGTGCAGCTAGCCCCTCAGTTTGCAGCTGCCCCACCAACCCCTCCCCTTTTCATCATTAACCCCCCCACTCTGTCCCACCCCCTCTTAAAACTGTCTACTGTGCTACAGGCTACTACCTCCTCAGGCAGAGTATTCCACTTATCCACCACCCTGTCTTTGAAAAACTGTCTCCTGACTTCCCTCCTGAATCTTCCCCCCTCTAGTTTCAGCTGATGCCTACTCGGGACCCTCCCCCTCCTAATCTTAATCTGGAAAATCCCTTCTGTACTACTCTTGTTTATCCCCTTTACGTATTTGAAAGTTTCAATCATGTCTCCCCTATCCTTCTTCTCCTCCATGGATTATATGTTCAGCTCACACAGCCTCTCCTCGTAGGAGTATCCCTCTAATCCTTGGATCACCCCTTCCATGAGGACCAAAAGAAAGGCATTTGTGAGACTCAAGAAATTGGGGAGGATAATAGGAGATGTATATGAAGAAGTCCAGGGAGGTTACCAGGCTGGTCAGTGGCCAAGGCTTCCAGGGAACTGAGATTGGTGTAGGGCATTAAGGATGGAGAAAAGGACTTTTTCAGATACATCAGTGAAGGACGGAAAACCAAAGATCAAATTGTGAGGATTAGGAAGGACGGGGGATGGCTGGAGAAGGGGGTGGACCAGGCAGAGGCCCTTAACGAGTACTTCTGCTCTGTGTTCACAAAAGAGAAAGGGGAGCAGACACCTCCTGGGAGAGGAGGAGTGGGCGGGGGGAGAGGGGATGACTGATATAGGGATTACAGAGGATAGGGTGCTGAAGGCATTGTGAGACTGGTGGTTGGGAGAAGATATTCTGTGGATTTCCAGTTTTTATTTTTTATTGCATTGTTTAACCCTTTTTTCCCAAGATCCCTGTTACAGCCCTCCCTAATTAATTAAGCAATAACACCTGCACAAACGGGTATTTCTTAGAGATTATTACACGGCTGGGGGAGGTTGCTGATGGAAGAAGGGGCAGCCATGGGCCATTAACCCTCAGTTTGGGTGTTTAGAATCAGAAAAAGTCAGTTTGTAAGGGCATTATTGTAATTGTGAGACTAACTGTCGTATCATCATATGTGTTAAGGCAGTGTTAACATTTTTTAATTTCCTTGTGATGTTGTTTTCATTCGGGCACTTGGAATTTTTGAGAGCTTGGTTTTCCTTCTTCAAACCTTTGTAGTTTTCTATTAGTACAGTGGCAGTTCCAAGTTACCGTGATGGTGTGAAAGTTAGGAAAACTCATTTGTTGTTTTACTTGTACTGGACAATTCCTGGTGATTCATGCTCAATTCAGTAACCAATTAAAGCGTGCCATGCGCTCATGAATAATTCATTAGCATTATAATCTTCTCCCCTGTTAACATCTGTGTACTGTTTATTGCTTGGGCTCTGTGTTTTTGCATACGAGGGTTGCATATTTAAACTGTGCTGGCGAAGTTGGTGTGAAGTCGAGTATTATACACTATGCGTAGCGGGGAGAAGTTCCCATCTTCACATCAGCTTCGCACAGCAAAGTTCATTTTTCTTTAAAGTATTATTTTATAAAACAAAAAAAAAAACTCCCCCCCACCCACCATTTCTCCCACTACAAGGGATGATTAAATAGATACACACCACTTTGAACCATGGTCAAGTCCCTCCCTCATCCCACCCCACTGTCCCGGCGAGTTTTGTTTAAATTCACACAAATTAGTAGTCCAGCATCCATAATTAAATTGCCCCTCCCAACCACCACCAGGCTGAATTTCCATCACACCACCCCATCCACCCGATCCAGTGAAACATATGTAAATATCCCGACCCCACCACCCTCTGGCATCCCCCCATCAACAAAAGCATATGCACACCCCTGTGAGACTTGGAGTCCGATCAGTCACCCAGCTTGTTTTAGTCCTCCTCATGTTTGTCCCATCACCAAATGAGTCCACCCCAAGGGAATAACATCCTCAATCATCTCAAGTTTTTATTTTAAATAAATTACATAACATTTAAAAAAAAGTAAATGATGAAAAGCTCCTGAAAATGTGTAACATTCCATTTTTTTTTTTTTAAATAAATTTTTTATCCCCTTTCTCCATCGCCACCAGGCAACATTCCATTCCCATCCACGACATCTCCAGCACTTACCCAGTTCTGTGACTCACTTCCCGTTGCGGGGCCCTTTCAGGTCGGGGGAGAACCCTTGGGGTGTTGTCTTGGCTGGAGAGACTCCAGGAAGGGTGGGGCCCGGGAGCACGCTGTGTCATCCTGTGACACGTTGGGGCATTTCCTTTGTGCCCCCCCAGGACACTGGCAGTTGAGGCACTCCAAGCATTCATGCACACAGAGACCTGGCATCCTTCCTCTCATTGTGCCTACCACTGCACTGTCACCCAGGAGACAGTGTCATAGCAGAGCTGGCAACACTTTCTCTGTGAAGAAGAAGAGTGTCTTGTGCTCAGTCTTCCTTCCCCCTGCCAGCCCTCCAGTGGCCCTGGCTCATTCTTGAACCTGAGTCACCTCCGATACAAACGGTAGCTCTGCTGCAGTGCTGACAGGCTGGCAATCGTTTCAATTTTTCAACCTTCTGCATGATGACTTCTTACATACTCAGCCGTGTGGTTTGACTTTCTTTGCGCGGGTGACTGATAATCATTACAATATGTTTTTGATATGATGGAGAATTTTACATGGGATGTAAGGCTGTCGCATCTGTGTACAGAGCCACGTTTCAGTATTGTCTGCATCAAGAGGAAATTATCCCTGCTGCCACTTCCAGTCTGTCAAATATATCATTTACTTTCATGCAGAGCATTTTTGTTCCGAGTCAGTTGGGTCCACAAATACCTGTGTAGAGACTGGTTGCGGCCTTGACGGCCATGAACTGATTTTAGTCTGAGCTCATCGCCAAGGCCGCAACCAGTCTCTACACAGGTATTTGTGGACCCAACTGACTCGGAACAAAAATGCTGTTTAAATAAAATAAAATAAAAATAAATAAATTTAGGATCATAGGCAGCAAATAATTTGCCTGAGTCAAAGTTAGGGCACCTTACTGGGTTGCACAAGAGGAGATGATAGTCGCAGGATAGTGGTAAGGGTGCTAGAGGGTGGGTAGGGAGTAGGGGGGAGGATACAGAATGAGTGGGTGGGATAGAGGTGGCAAAGGTTGTGAGGTAGGGTGGTGACCTGAAGTGCTAAGGATAGGTCACGTCAGACGAGTAGGTTAGACGTGAGATAAGAGTGCTAGGGTGCCCTTGAGGCACAGGAGGAGTGGTAGTGGTGGCAGCCACAGCTGCTGGGTGAGATAAGGTGCTGTTGTAGTTTGTATTTGAAAACACCAATAGTTGCAGCACTGGAAATGTCAGATGGTAAGACATTGGTCCAGTGAGGAGCATGGTAGCAGAATGCGCCTTGCACCAAGGTAGCGTGGAGTCTAGGAATTGTTTAGATCTGGGTGGCAGAGTTCCTTGTGAAATGGGATCTTGAGTGCATGGTTTGGAGTTTCTAGACCCCTGCTGGTAGTAGATTGAGAGAGCATTTCTTGGCAAGGAGGCTAGATTGGTATCTTATTTTTTCCTTTAGTTGGAGCCAAACCGGCCTGTGAGTAGAAGTCACAGGTGTGCTTGAGTCTTGCAGCACCTGTGAGAAGGCGACACGCCTTATTAGGCATGATGGAAATGCGTGTAGGGTAGTGTCAGTTGTCGATCTATAGATAGCCAGTCCGTAATCGACAAGGGAGACTATTGAGCTGTTGATGGCCAGATTCAGTGCCTCATAGGTTAAGCAGTGCTTGTGGTGGTAAAGAATCCCTATTCTTGTACTGATAGCTTTTGCAGTGTTATCAGTGTGTTGGACATAAGATAGAGTGGAGTCTATTGTGATACCCACGTATCTGAAAAACTGGACGTGCTCCAGGGTGCCACCATTTTCATTTCTGATCACAAGGGGTAATGCTTTGAACTTACTCTGGGTGCTGGAGTACAACATTGTCTTTGTTTTTTTTACAGTTCATGATTAGTCTATGCTCCGTAAACCATTTATTCTGTAGATGAGAATCTCCTTTGGAGTTCTGCTGTTAGTTGTTCCGGAAGAGGGTTTCTGGTGAAGATAACCACATTGTCTACGTAAAGGAGCATCCAGGTCGGACAGCAGGCCAGGAGTTGGTTTAGGAAAAGACTAAATAGTAGGGGCCCCAGAACTGACCCCTGTGGGACCCCGGAGTGGACAGGTCTGCTAACGGAGGTGGTGTCTCCTAGCCTGACCTTTTGTGATCGGTTGTGAAGGTAGCTGTTGAACCATGAAACAGATTCTGGAGAGAGCCCAGTAGAAGACAACTGATTCAAAAGGAGCTCTTGGTGCACCGTATCAAAAGCTTTTGATAGGTCAATAAATGTAGCTCCTACCGGAAGGCCTTGGTCTAGGGAGTGGTGGATGTAACCTGTGAATTCCAGTAATGCTGTGATAGTACTGTGACCTGGTCGAAAGCCATGTTGTTCAGGACAGAGGAGTTGGTACTGGTTCAGATACTTGACAAGCTGATCTGCTACAATCCACTCTAGAGCTTTGGAGAGGGGGGAGTATGGAGATAGGTCTATAGTTGTTGTGTAGAGTACGATCACCTCCTTTGTGCACAGGGGTTATTGATGCCGATTTCCATCGCAGGGAGAACTTGGAGTGGCAGAGGGAGAGGTTGATAATCTTAGTGAGAGGGCTGAGGACTTCCTCCAGTGCCATGCTGACGAACTTAAGGTTCAGGGTATCTTCTGTGTCTGGATTTTCCTAGAGCTCGCACGAGGTACTTTCTTGCTTCAGATTCTGAGATTACCTTGAAACGGAAGAGCAGTCTGTTGGAGGGTGGTTGCTGGATTGTGTTATGGTCAGCTGGGATTAAGGGATTAAAGTAGTCTGCTGGTAGTACACTGCTGAGGTCCATGAACGTATCATTAAGTGCATTGGCAATTCGCTGTTGGTCCAAGGATAGTGCGCAGTAAGCCATGAGCACTGATGGGGCATTTTTGGGTTCCTTGCCGGTTATGTCATTTAGATTATCCCAAATTATCCCAGAATGACTTGCTGTTGTTCCAGGAACTGGAAAGAGCTTCCTTGCAGAATGCGCTTTTGGTGTGCCAGAAGGAGTATGCAGGCAGCCAATGGCTGGAGGAGAGTATGGTGGAGGGGTGGGCTTGAGTAACCTGGCCAGTTGGCTTAGTTTAGCTGTTTGACGTTTCTCTGATATAGAGAACTGTGCTGCTGTGCAGGTAGAGAGTGGTGGCAGAGCAATGAGCACTGGCTGAGAGTGGCAAGGACTGTAGAGAGCGATCGGTTGTCAGTGCGACCGTGTGTGACCGTGTTGGGCCTGTGTGGACTTGGAGCTAATGGCACCATTTACAAGAAGTCGACAGCAGCGGGTGTGGATAATTTAAATAAAGCTCCCTTTGTGAACCCACATGATGCCGCACCACACCAGGCAGGTAGGACAGGTAGAGACCCTGGGAGGGAGCAGGGAAGGGAGGGAGGGAAGGCTCAGCTGTAGTCTGCTGCACATCTGTACTAAATCTGCCTATCTCTGTCTTTGCTGCTGCATTGTCTGCTGTGTGAAGAGAGCTGGTGCTGGCAAGCTAGCTGGTGATGTGGTTTTATTGTTTTTTGTTTGTTTGTTTTTTAACAGACAGATGGTCTGACAGGGGCTGGCCTTTTACAGGTCGGAAGGTCACAATTCAAGCATGAGCAGCTTGGCCTGCTGCTGCTGGGGTGGTGTGGAATTTTTTTGTGAATTGCTTGCTGCTGTGCTACTGCTGAGTGGAGAGGTTTGGTGATGGCAAACTGGCTGGTAGTGCTTTTTTTTTTTTTTTGTTGTTGTATTTTTTTTCTTTTTACAGATGGCCCAGACATGTCTGGGGGAGGGGGGCCTTCTAGAGGTCCATTGCCTGGGGCCCACAAAAACCTGACGCTGGCCCTGCCAGATGGCTTTTGTGCACTTATTTCGGGCTTGTTTGTACCTTTGGATGTTAGTGGTGGTACCGTGCGCTCTTGTGATCTGCCAGAGGAGATCTCTGGCATTGAGCTGATCCAGTAGGTCTGGGGTAATCCAGGGATTGCAATGCCCTTTCATTTTTCTTGTCTTTACTGGGGCATGCTTGTCACAGACAGTGTTGAATGTGTTTATGAAGTGGTCAAGGGCCGTGTCTACATCACTGGCTTCATTGAGGTCAGACCAGGCGATGCCCTGAAGCTCAGCTTTTAGCAGTGCAAGATGACCTTATAGTAGAACATGGTTTGTATTTGTTCTGGGAGGTGGCTTGCAGTAGTTGTAGGACCAAGTACAGGTGACAGAGGAGTGGTTGCTCAGTGTATCAGAGAGAACAGCAGTATTGGTGATGTGGGCAGGTCGATTGGTGAGAACCTAGTCCAGGAGGGTGCTGGTCCCAGTTTTGTAGTTAACTCTGGTTGTTGTCTTGACTATTTGAGAGAAGTGGACTGCAGATAAGGCGTCCTTAATTGAAGCAGCAGAGGGAGAGAGCCAGTTGATATTGAAATCTCCCAGCATCATGATTTCTGTGTTTAGGCCACCATGGAGGGGTCCTTTAGCTGGGGATCTTGGGTCCATGGTGTAGAAACAGAGAAGTTGACGGCAGATAAGGACCGCAAGGCCCATCCAGTCTGCCCATCCCTGTGCATGGTGATGGCACATTTTTCACATGATGTGATGGTGCCATATATGTTTAACACTGTCGTCTCAAAGTTGGGCTGTACAGATTGCAGGAACAATCTGCCAGAGGGGTCTGCGAGTGATATTAGGGCAAGTAGGAAGATGCCCTCTACAGTCCCAAACGTCAAGTGGGACATAGTTGCAGTGGCTATGGAGTCATAATGTTTTAGTTCAGGGCAGAGTATTCTGGATAATAGTAGGTTTTGAAGTCAGTAAGAGAGAACACGTAGACAAGGGTGTAGACAGGCATACTCACTGTACAGATTTGTGTACAGTTTTGTTTAGTGCCTGCCACAAACCATAAGCCACTCTGTTAATGTTATCATTCTAATCTGTAGTATTTGGGTTAGTGTAGGCCACTGAGGAGTGTCCAATACATGTATAACCTCTTTAGAGAGTAAAGGAGTCATCTGACCACAATCTGACTTGTTTGGAAGGGGGTGCCATTTGGAAAGGATGTATACATTTTTTAATTGGGGGGGGGTGTAACTGTTGGAGATTGTGTACAAAATGGAAATTTCTGGCTACACTCCTGCACGTAGACAGCCGTGATAGCAGGAGGGTGAACTCCCTCTAGTGTCAGCACTGTATAAGAAGCCAGTGGGAATTTAGGCACTTAGTTAATATCAGTATGTCATGTGGTCAGTGCACACTATATAAGTAAGTGTTGAAATAGAGTGAGTGGGAACAATATGTGTGTGGGGGCAAGCCAAGTCAGGGTTTCCCCGGGAGTTGGAGAGGCGGCGGCAGTAGCAGATGCAGCCACACGGTGTCCTGGGCGGGCAGGTTCCGGGTCTTCCAGCGGTAGAAGCAGAGCATAGTCGCACCACAGAAGTGCCGAATGTGGGCCTATGGGAGTCTGGAAGGGAAGGGGAAAGCTGGGTTTAAGTAAGAGAAAGAGTCAAGCAGCCAGGTGGGGGCTGGCGGCAGCCAGCCAACAGGGGACTGGGGCCAGAAAGATAATACTGGGATCAGGGAAATGAGAGTGTGATGTCAGTTAGAGAGAGCAGGGAGGGGTTGTGAAAGGGGCTGGGTGTAAATCAGCGCCACTTTCCAAGAGGCAGGGGCCTGATCAGTTGAGAAGGGTTAGAGTGAGCACAGGTTCAGGCAGGGTGAGCGATAGAGGCTTAGAAGCAGTCAGAGGTTACAGCAGAGGGAAAATCGCCGAGCAGCAACCGCCAGCAGGCAGTTAGGACCGAGAAGTATTTTTTAAAACTCTAGCAAACACTAAAGCCTATGAATCTTTAGCAAATCTAAACAATACAGGCAGTGAAATTGTACAATTTTCAGCTAACAGGCTAGAAATTCATACATATATTAGTAATAATAAGTGCCATATTGCCAAGGGAATAGGGGCAATGAAGAGCGATTAAGAGGGGGTGTATAGTTAATAATGAGAGATCCTCTTACGTTAGTCACGCTGCAAAAAAAAACAAAAAACACACTGATCTGCTAATGGGAAACTGGGCACAAAAAAAAAATGAACTCATCCTCACCCTGACAGCTGTAAGTGACATTCAGGGAGGATTTTTTCCATTCCTGGAGTAGAAAGAGCACCCATCATTAGAGATGCCCCTCCCTCACATATAGCATGGTAATGGTAAGGTTAGTCCTAGAAAGCTGCAAGATCCCCTCCCCACCACACAGATTTCTCCTTGTTCTTCACTGGGTCCTAGTTACCCATCTCACAGTAACAGTCGGACGATGATAAGCACCAGTAGGGTGTTACAGCAGTGACTGATTAGTAACAGAACAGTGCAGACTGCTTGCTGCCTGCCTCCTTCCTATAGTGGTATCCAAAGCTCCCCTGAAGTCCCCCAAGTTCTCTCTATAAACTGGTAATGAATGCTTCCAGCCCCCCTACCCTACAGGTAACTCCCCCAAAAGGCAAAATTAAAGTCAGCACTTCTGCCCAAGGGATCTGTCTTGGGGCTTTTTTTTCTTATCTACGTGCATTACTGGTATTGGGATTAACTTCAGGGGAATGTTAGTTTATTTGCATGTGAAGGCAAACTCGGTGGCAGAGGGGATGATGGTGAAGGGATTAACATTATGATGAAATATATGGAAAGGCAAGAGGAGTGGTTAGGTATTTGGCAACTAAAATCAGTACCCAAAAGGTCAGAGTGCTGAACATTGGGTACAGAAGTCCATAGCTAGAGTACAGGATAAATAGGGTAAAAGTGGCAGACTCAGAAGTGGAAAGAGACATGGGGTAATTTAATTAGTAACAGTCTAAAACAATCCTTTCAGTGCAGTAAAGCATATTGGAGGACTTACAGGATGCTAGGTTGTATGAGTAGAGGGTTCACTAGTTGATATAGGGAGGTAGTTCTTCCGCTATACAGGGTTATTGGTCACTTCTCATCTAGAGTACTGTGTATAGTTTTGGAGACCACATTTAAAGAAAGACCAGTCTATTAACACCTTAATAACACATTCGCATCTTATGAACACACTATAAAGCACCTTATTCTCCCTCCTCGTGCTGGTTGCAGGGCTCTTGACATCGGAGATCTCCATCCTGCATTAGCGAGAAGGCAAGAAGACCAATGTTGCAACAGCCAGATATCCTGTTCTCCCCTGCCAGGATCCAGTCAGTCTACTTCCTAACTCCTTCTGAGTAGCAGGCACAGTTGTAACAGTGCTCTGTCACTGTGTGACGGAGCTAAAGTTTTCCTATGATCTCAGTTTGTTTGTTTTTTCATTCGTGGATCAGGCAACATCCTCCATCGAGAGCTGGGAGAGAACTTCACTATTCAGCCTTCATGTGGTTCTTTTTACCACTGGGGCTCCCAGACTCGGCCATGCCGCTGCACAGCCTGACCCATCACCACAAGCTTCAGGGCTGGCAACAGCAGCAGAACAGTGACAGCCGCAGCAGAAAGGCAGCAACTGAACCGGGAGAAAGCGGTTTCGATGGTTTGGACCACCGCAACAGTGCCCGGCCAAAAATCAATCCACTTGGGGACTGGACTGCAGTCAGCTCAGAATTTCGGCCTTCCACAGAATCCCTGGCAGTCACAACTAGTTTTAGCTGCCTGTTATGAGGATCTGGCTGGCCTGGTGGACCCGGAGCTGCTGCAGACCACAGTGATTACCGGCTGGGTGGCTGATCTTGGGGGATGGATGACACAGGGAGTGCACACGACTGCTGCCAAGCCCCAAAGCATGGGAAAATCGTGCCAGCGCCCATTTTGCTAAGCACTTCTATTCCACACTGTCTCTGCCACACATACCAGTCACTCAGGGCCATGGCATCCCCTTTTCCTGGTGCTCAGGCACTTTGGGGAGCTTGCCTTCTATGCTGAACTTCAGGCAGCCCCCCAGCCCCAAAGACCTTCCTTGGCAGTTCCCCGGCTCCAAGAACTTCAGGGAGATGTTAAGCAGTAACGATTTGGGACAGCCTTACAGAGGGGAGTGCAGTGATTAGTCCCTTTTTCATCTGTGTTTTCAGTGCTCCTGTCAACTATGGGGCAGCAGCTAAACAGTCTCCTTGGCCTTGGACTCCTGCAGGTGCTTCCCTCAACAGTACAGACCTTTTTCCCAGAGTGCACCAAGTCCTGGTGCCAACCCTTTTTACAGAGTACTTTACTATTAAGCTCCGAGGCTGTCTTCTGACAAGGCACCTGGAACGTCCTCAGATAAGACCTCAGACAAGTCATCCAGTGGCAGAAAATGCACCAAATGCAAATCACCCCCCTTTGGCCATGTTTTCAGGGGCTGCATGCTTAACATGTAAGACAGTGGCCAATTTTGACTCTGCCACCACAGAAGAGGTGGCCACGTCATCCTCGCATTCACAGGACATCCAACAGCAGCCCACACTGCAACTGGCTCCAGACTTATTTGAAAAATTGAACAGAGCTTTTACCTTGGATCCAACATGTTTCAGTTTGCCTCCCCCTATATCCCCTACAGACTGTCCCCACAAGCAAGCCACATGCAAACGTGCTCCATCATCGGATGAGGAGGACCCTCCTGCATGCCAACACAGCAAGGAAAAGAAAAGAGCCAACTCCCCTTGTTCTAGAGACATGCCAGACGACATGCCCAGCCATCACAAAAAGAAGCGCTGTGCTAGATCACCGTCTTCATCAGACTCCAGTTCTTCCTCACTTGAGGAAGGAAAACTTCAGCGTAGTTCCTCAGATTCAGACTTGGAGTCTGCCAGACACTTTGATCTGGACGACCTGGACTTTTTCATTAAGAACGTCATGACAAAGATTCACCTGGGTGCCTCACTGACCACAGCTAAACCAAATAAACTGGCCTTCAAGATGTCCACCTCATCTTAACCGTCAACGGTGTTCCCTGTACCTCTGGCAATTGAGAACCGACATAAAGAAGAATGGCAGCGTAAGAGAAAACTTACCTGTACTATGGTGGGTTAACAGATTGTTGAAATTTGACAAACAATCGGAAACATGGCTGAACTTGCCTAAAATCGACCCTCTCATCTCATCGCTAATGAATAAGATGATCATCCCCATGGACGGCAAGGCCACCCTCCAAGACCCAGTAGACTGCAAGGTTGATTCATCCTTAAAGGAGGCCTTCCAAGCCTCAGCAACTTCCTTAAAGGCAGCAATGACTAATCTGTTTTTGGCTGTTTTCCTGGGCCATGGATTTGGCTTTTCAGCTGGCAGAGGACTCCGAAAAGAACAAGGTGGCAATTCAGCAACTCCAGCACGTGGGCCTCGCCTCTGTTAATTCTGTGGATGTTTCAGAGGATGCAGGCCATTGTGCTGCTAGGACTGTGTTCTACCAGACCTCTGGTAGGTGTAATCTTTGGCTATGGGCTTAGCAGGCAGATACCGCCTCCAGAGTTATCTGGTGAATGCCCCATATGAAGGCAACCTTCTGTTTGGTTCTGCTCTGAAAGAGGCAGTGAAGGAATCTGGAGAAATGGCTAAGGTATGCATGCCACAGTCAAAGACTAGGGACAAATCTTGGTTTGGTGGATCCCAGCGGCCTTTTCGTGGTCAAGCCTACAACAGAAGACAGGACAGAAATTTTCTGAGCGAACAATCCTGGTTTTCCTTGTGTAACCAATGCAACAACAGAAGCAGAAGAAGCAGCAACCGTAACACCGGAGCTTTCACAAAGAAATTTCTACAGTGAGACAATCCAGACCCTTTCCCGCATAGGGGCAGACTTTCCAATTTCTGCAGGGAATGGGTCCATACTACCACAGACAAATGGATCCTGGACATTGTCACTAAGGGACATTTAATCGAATTTGACACAAAGTCCCTATTACTTCATGTCGTACCCTCCCCTCTTTCGACCGACCCTACCATGAGGCAAGCCATGCTACAGACGATTATAGACTTACTACAGAAAGGGGCCATAGAACTGGTTCCCCTCTCAGAGCTCAATGGGGAGTTTATTCCCTCTTCTTTATTGTTCCAAAACACATGGGGGGGAGGGTGCGTAACAGGGGCATTTACTGCCTCTTTATCATCCCAAAATGCACGGGAGGGTTCTGATCAGTATTAGACCTCAAATTCCTGAATCACTTTGTCTGCAGCAGATTTTCAAGATGGAGACCCTGTCATCCATCATCAGAGAATGCCATCGGGGGACTTCCTGGCCTCTGTTGACTTACAGGATGTCTGCTTGCATATCCCCATTCAGGACCCTCACAGACAGTATCTCAGATTTAAAGTTCAGGACAGTCCCTTCAGTTCAGAACCCTGCCATGCAGGCTTTTCTCTTCCCCAAGAGTTTTCTCCAAAGTCCTAGCGGCAGTGATTGTGCATCTGTGCAGCCAGGGGGAGCCAACTCTACCTGTATTTGGATGACATCCTGCTCTGAGCTTCTCGATTCAAACTGACCTTGCAAGCAGTTGAGGAGGTTGTTGCCTCTCCGAACATGGTTTTATCATCAACAGGCATAAGAGCTCCCTGTTTCCAGAACAGTCACTGAATTATCTGGGGGCAGACTTCAAAACATGCTGTGGCAAGGTTTTCCCAACCTCTATGAAATTCAGGGACCTTCTCTCCTTTCATCAGAAGTTTCAGCACACCTCTCAACTTGCAGTCCAGATGTTCATGCGGTTCAGAGGGACAATGGTGTCTCTAGCATATATGGTTTTGTGGGCCTTAATTAGAAACATAGAAACACAGAATTTGATGGCAGATAAGGACCGCTTGGCCCACCTAGTCTGCCCATTTCCCTATCTAATGGATAAGCTGCGGATCCTAGTTAACCAACAGCCTACTTCATCCTACCCCCTCACTAGAATTGTCTTATGTCTGTCCCATGTCTTCTTGAATTCCCCCACTGTTTTTGACTCCATGACCTCCTCAGGAAGGCCATTCCATCCATCTACATCCCTCTCCGTGAAAAAAATACTTCCTCATATTACCTCTGAGCTGTCCCCTTCCCCCATTATCTTCACACTGTGCCCCCTTATTCTTGCACATCTCTTTTTCTGAAAGATGCTACCCTCTTGGAGTTTTTTTTTTTTTTGGGTGCTGTTTCTCCTGGAGTCCCTGCCTGCCATCTGACATCCCCATCCCCACCACCCACAGGGTATGAGACCCCTCCTCTTCAGCCCCCATGACTTACCCCTCATGGCGGGGAGTGGGGAGACACTCAACCCACCAGACTGGATCCAGTTCGGGAGAGGTGCCCTCCCGGTGGTGCTGCAGGGGGGACAATCGTCATCCATGGCGAGGACTCCCATTGTTCCATTTTCTCCACTGTATTTGGAGAGGGGTGTGCAATGACACCTCCAAGCATCTGCCCTGTCTCCGCCCCTCTTCTGCAGCACTGGTACACTGCCCCCCAGCCTCTTCTAGGGGCCAGTCAAGTGCCGACTACTGGCATCCCCCTTCCCAGAGAAGGAGAGCAGTCCCTTGGACGCTCAGTCCTTCTCCAACCCTGCCAACCCCCAGTGGCCCATGCTAGTTGCCAGACATGGGTCGCTGGCATAGCGTGAGGTAAGATGTCCAGTGCCTCAGCCCTCAGCGCCACTGGGCTGGCCTCTTGGACTTTGTTAATTCCCTTGAGGTACTTGAAAGTTTCTATCATGTCCTGCCCCCTTTCCTCGAGGGTATACATATTAAACTCCTTTAGTCTCTCTTCCTATGGTTTCTGGTGCAGACCTTGCACCATTTTAGTTGCCCTCCTCTGGACAGCCTCCATCCTGTCTATGTCCTTGCGGAGATGGGGTCTCCAGAACTGCACACAGTACTCCAGATGGAGTCTCACCAACTGTCTGTACAGAGGGATAACAACTTCCTGTTTTCTACTGGTGATGCCACTCCCTGTGCATCCCAGTATCCTCCAGCCCTCCTTACTGCCTTCTCACATTGCTTGACCACCTTCAGGTTTTCTGCTATGACTACCCCCAGGTCCCTTTCCATTTTTGCTGTTGTAGTATCTCACCCACCATTGTGGACTCTTCCCCTGGGTTTTTATTTCCCAGGTACATTACTTTGCACATCTTTGTGTTGAATCTAAGCTGCCATACATTTGACCATTCCTCTAGTCTTGTGAAGTCCCTTCTCATCCTTTCCACC
This sequence comes from Neoceratodus forsteri, assembly GCA_016271365.2. Classification (NCBI taxonomy): domain Eukaryota; kingdom Metazoa; phylum Chordata; order Ceratodontiformes; family Ceratodontidae; genus Neoceratodus; species Neoceratodus forsteri. The sequence goes on along the minus strand of CM028130.1, from coordinate 1,524,537,087 downwards.
CCACCTTGTGTATCAACCCTGTTGCAGATCTTTGTGTCGTTTGCAAATAGCTATACTTTTCCTTCCAGTTCCTCTGCAATGTCACTTATAAAGACATTAAAGAGGACCGGTCTCAGTACTGAACCCTGTGGTACCCCGCTAGTAACCCCCCTTTCTTCAGAGTGGACTGTGTTTACTATTACCCTCTGCATCCTGTTATCCAGCCAATTTTTTACCCAGGCTACCACCTTGGGACCCACTCCAAGGCAAGCTAACTTGTTTATTAATCTTTTGTGTGGGACTGTGTCAAATACCTTGCTAAAGTCTAGGTAGGCCATGTCCACAGCCCCTCAGTCTACTACTTTGGTCACCCAGTTAAAAAAATCTATTAGATATGTCTGACATGACCTTCCCACTTTGAATCCATGCTGCCTTGGGTACTGTGCCCCGCTGGCCTCTAGGTACTCAACAGTTCTTTCCTTCAGAAGTGATTCCATCATTTTACCTACCACTGAGGTCAAACTAACAGGTCTGTAGTTTCGTGCCTCTGCCTTGCTCCAACTTTTGTGAAGTGGAATCACATCCACCCTCCTCCAGTCCTCAGGTACCACCCCGTCCTCCCATGACTTGTTAAAGAGGGCAGTTAGTGGTGTCACTAGTTCTTCCCCTTAGTTCTTTTAGAATTCTGGGGTGAATTTCGTCAGGCCCCACTGCTTTGTCCACCTTCAGTTTTAAGAGTTCTTTCAGAACCCTTTCTTTTGTGAATGGACTGGCATCAACCCCCCAGTCCAGAGTGTTTTTATTGTTTGGTTTAGGTACCTCCCCCTCCTCTTCTTTTGTGATTACTGAGCAGAAATATTTGTTCTGCATCCCTGCTTTTTCACTGTTACCCTCTGCCCACATTCCCTTCCCTTTATTAAGCCTCAGTATCCCTGCCTTAGTCTTTTTTCACTCCCCAGTGTACCTATAAAAGGTTTTATCCCACTTCTTAACAGAGTTGGCTATCTTTTCCTCAGTTTGGGCCTTTGCTATTCTGACTGCCTTCCCTGCCTGCTTCAGCTTTAACTGATATAGTTTTCTGTCCTGTCCCTTCTGTGTTACCTTATATTTCATGAGTGCTATCCTTTTCTCCTTAACCTTCCCTGCCACCTCTTTTGAGAACCATAGTGTTTTTTCCTTCATTTTGTTTTGTTGATTTGCTTTATACAAAGGCTTCGTTGCCTCTGTGATGGCAGTTTTGATTTTCCCCCATTGTTCTTCCAACCCTCCTTCTTGCCTGTTTGCTAGTGCTTTTCTGAGGTACTCTCCCATTTTGCCGAGGTTAGCCCTCCTAAAGTCCAACACTCTTGCTTTTGTATGGCTTGACTCTACAGCTGTGTTTATTATGAACCACACTGTTTTGGTGGTCGCTTGTTCCCAGTTGGCTGCCCACTTCTAAATCCGAGATCCTCTCTCCATCCCCATTTGAGAGTACCAGGTCTAAGACTGCACCATCCCAAGTGGGTTCCAACACTAGTTGTCTGAGGCATGCCCCCTGTAGGGCATCGAGAATGACCCCGCTCTTGGATGTGGCTGCAGTAAAGGTGCTCCTGTTAACATCTGGCATATTCACGTACCCCATCAACAATATCTCTCCTTTTTCTGCCATTCTAAGGAGTCCTATCATTTCCTTGTCCATTGCCTCCCCCTGAGGTGGAGGTCTGTAAACAACCCCCGTGTGGACTGTGATGCCATTTCCTGTCTCCAGGATGACCCACAGTGCCTCCTCCCCTTTCTGTTTACCCTTTAGTTCTGTTGCTCTGATTCCTTCCCTTATGTAGAGAGCTCCTCCTCCTCCTCTTTTACCCTGGTATGTTGACATCTTGGTCATGGTTCTCTGTGTACCATGTTTCTGTGACTGCCATTGTATCCAGGCATCCCTCTTTCATCAAGGCCATTAGTTCAGGGAGCTTGTTACACAGACTATGGGCATTGGTACTCATCGCCCTCCATTTTTTGATGACCTTACCCCTTTTATGCCCATCCCTGTCCTTACTGCCTTTTTTTGGATTTACCCCAGTCCTGCTCCCTATCGACTTCTTTACCTTTGTGTCTACTTCACTAACTACCCATTTTTGGGGGCTGGGATTTCCCAGCTTCTCTTCAGTGCTGCCCCCTTGGCTAGTTTAAATGCTTGCCAGTGAAGCATTTAAACCTATCAACTAGGATCCTGGTTCCCCTCCCAGAAAGATGGGCGCTGTTTTTGGCGCGAAACCGGTCGGACGTTTGTTTGTCAGAGCTGTTTTTGACCTTGCATGGCGTTACTGTATTGTGATTTTTTAATGTTTTGAGCACAACACAGCTTATTCATGTGGAAGTGTTGGTGCCGTGTTTTTTCTTTCATGTTTGAGTTTTTTACACAGGCACAACGGGAATTTGGAGCTGTCATCCTTCGGTTTTAAAGGCAAGGCAAGGCAAAGTTTATTTAAAAGACGCCCAATCCCAGAGGCTCTGGGCGCCGTACACAAATGCTAGTAAAACAGCATAAAAAAGCAAAACAAAACATCACAAAATTATTTAAGCTAAAAATAAAATAAAATAAATAACTCCACAAATAATCTCAATTCTACTACAATTTGTAATTTATCCAATAAAAGCTTGGGAAAATAGGAAGGCTTTCAGGCGAGCCTTAAATGTAACCACAGTGGGTACTCCCCTGACCTGAGCCAGCAAAGAATTCCACAGAACGGGAGCTGCAACACTGAAGGCTCTATCGCCAGCAGATTTAAGCCTTGTTCTGGGAATGGCCAGGAGGCCCCCACTAGAAGAACGGAGAGGGCGGATAGAGAGAGCAGGTGTCAGAATGTCCAACAGATAACCAGGGCCCTGCCTGTGTAGGGCCTTATAGGTGAGAAGACCCACCTTAAAGAGGATTCTCCACCTGACTGGCAGCCATTGCAATTCACGCAACACCGGTTTAATATGGCAGAATTTATACTGTCCAGTAAGTAACAGGGCAGCTGCATTTTGCACCAGCTGCAGTCTGCGGAGAGATCCCCCTGTGATCCCGAGGTAGAGCGCATTACAGTAGTCAAGCCTTGATGTGACTAAGGCATGTATTAAGGTAGAGAGGTCCAGAGGTGGAACAAGGGGCTTAATCCTGGCAGTATTTCTGAGATGGAAAAAACAGGTACGAACCGTGGAGGATATTTGAGCCTCCACAGTTAAGTTCCTGTCCAGAATCACTCCAAAATTTCACACCCAAGAGGAGGCCTTCAATGACACAGCTCCATGAACAAGTCCAGTTGCTGAGTCAGAGGCCATCCTATCATACACTCTGTTCGATTCTACTACCAGTACCTCCGCCTTATCAGGGCTCAGTCACAACCAGCTGGAGGCCATCCAGTCGTTGATCTCAGCCAGACAGATATTTAGCACATCCACTGTGTTGGATGTTCCTGGGGCAAAGGAAAAATACAGCTGGGTATCATCAGCATAACAATGAAAAGCCAGACCATGCTTCCTAATGATCCCTCCCAGGGGCAGCATATACGCTCCGAACAACATTGGGGCCAGTACCGATCCTTGAGGGACTTCGCAAAATAGGAGACTGGGTGTTGATGAAGAATTCCCCATCATAACCCCTTGCCTCCTGTTGGTAAAAAAAGGACTCAAACCAGTGGATGATAGTACCGGTGAGTCCGCATAACTCCCGAGGGCGGTCAAGCAACACACAATGGTCCACAGTGTCAGATGCTGAAGAGAGATCAAGGAGAACAAAAATTGTCTTGTCCCCTCGATATCTTGCCCTGAGGAGATCATTCTGCATCAGAACAAGTGCAGTTTCTGTACTATGTCTAGCCCGAAATGCCGACTGGAAGGGTTTATACAACTTGTGAGTCACGAGGTGCTCTTCCAACTGAAGCGCTACCACCTTCTCCACCACCTTCGCCAGAAAGGGAAGGTTGGATATAGGATGGTAATTTGCCTTGACCTCCAGGTCCAGAGATGATTTTTTTAAGAGGCGTCTCACTAGTGCCTCCTTCAAGGCATCCGAAAGACCCCCTCAGATAAGGAACACCGGACAATCAAGACAAACACCGGGCCAACAGAGCCAACACATCTCATTAAGAAACGCGTTGGCACCGGGTCCAGCTCACAAAAGGTACGCTTCAGATTGACTGCCACCTCAATGACCTCACTAGCCTCCACTGGTCTAAACTCCCCCCAACTAGATGGAGCGCACTCAGAGCACATAAGGCGACCACTGCCAGCTATAACATTGCTGGCTGAAGAAGCCACCTGCCGGATCATGGACACTCTGTCCGAGAAAAACTGAGCAAACTCTTCACACTCTATATTAGAAAAGGCCCTGCCGGGCTTCAGACAAGCAGGATGGAGTAGCCTGTCTACAGCACGGAAGAGTATAGCTGGTCGGTTCTTCCCGGCAGCAATCTTCCTGGACAGGAACACTGCCTTCTTATGGTTGATTTCCTCCTGGTACACACTATAATGCATACGCAGGACCAGTTTGTCCCCCTCCAAGCCGGACCTCCTCCAGCAGCGCTCTAACATCCGACCCATCTTCTTCATCTCCCTGAGATCCTCGTCAAACCACGGAAACCTCAGGTATGAAGTTCTGGGTCATACATGGACAGGTGCGAGGGAGCTGATGGTGTCAGATAACACCCTATTATAGGTGTGAACCCTGGCATCAACACCTCCGACGCATGCAACACCCACACTAGATAATTTAGCTGCTGCCAAAAAACTCTCAGGGGTCAAACCTCATAAAGGGCGACAGCTCATCATCTCAGCAGGGGAAGGGCTTCTGGTGGGTGCCCCAAGCATGAACTGCACCTTGCAGTGATCGGACCAAGGTACTCGATCAATCCTGAGATCACCAATCTCAAGCCCCAGTGAGAACACCAGTATTGGCCTGCATCCCTCCAGATGGACCCCCAGTTCCCAATGAAGCCAAATCCCTGAGCTGCGCACCAGTTTTTCAAGCAGTCATTGAATCCCATGGTGTGGAGTACCCTAGCCTCACCCATGCCATAAACAGGTAGCATTTCCCAGAAAGTTATTGTGCGTACTGCTTGTCTAATGCCCCTCCCCAACTCCACAAATTCCTGCTGCACTGCACTGATCCCATTCCCAGACAGGTCATTTATCCCTAGGTGGATAATGACATCCTGAGGATTCACTTCCTGTCCCTCCGTGCCACAGTGCAGGGTAGGCACCTTACCTCCCTCCCCCAGTTCTACCCCCCAATGATTGAGTTCCCCACCAGGAGTTGTTTCCTTCCCTTGTGGGGTCCTGTGTTACCCTCCTCTGGGTGTCCTTTGTGGAGGCTCTGGAGGCTCCCAGCATTCTCCTTGATCTCCACTGTAGGAGCCTCCATAGAGGAATCACGCTCTGCCAGAATGACAATTGAATTATGGAGAGGCAACCCTGGAGGGTGCCTCTGTTCCACCACCCTAACCCTCCCTGAGCCCACCGTGGTCCAACCGCTCCTCTTTCTTAGCAACCTCACATGCAGTGGTGGTGGCCTGGGTGGTCCCTTGGTGGGGGAGGAGGTTTCCTGAATCCTCGCCAGGTCAGCATGGAGATGGGCAACCTCCTCCCTCAGACCACAGAGGTGCCTGCAAATAGGGCAGCAACACAGCTTCCAGAAGACTGCCGCTCCACAGCCAGTGTATTGCACCACTTCCCACATGTCTGTCTCCCTTCCCATTTAAGATTTTCTTTTTTAGTGCATGTGAGTGTGTTTACCCCCTATTCAGTGTTCTGTTCTGTTAAGGATATGAACAGGTGTATGTCCTTTGCACGTTTGGGGAAGTGATGTCAGAACCCCTGATAGAAAGGAAATGATGCGCTTGGGGCGGGTGGGGTGAGAGGCAGGGTGGTTGGGACTAAACCCATGCCCTCCAGAAATAATCAACTACAGCTCTGACCCACCACTCCGGTGAATGCCTTCCTTCCTTTTGGACACTTGTTTCACAGCATTTATGTAACAGGTCAAGTCACAAATGACTGCAAATATTCTCCCAGCTAGATTTCCTCACTGGCAAATAAAAGTTACACAAAGCAAAGTGAACCTCAAAAACAGAGAACCAAAACATTGAATTTTACTTACACAGGCCCCAAAATTAAGAATTCAATTCAGTGTACTCTATTAAATCACCTCCTTGCTTTAAGGAAGCTGGTGGCTGCTCTCTGTTTCAGCTACAGCAGACAGAGTCCACAAACACCTCCTGTTTTGAATCCACAGTTCCTCGGGCACTCTTCGGCTCCTCCCCTTATCAGACACCTATTTCACAGAGTTTAAGTAACAGGTTTAGTCACAAATGACTGCCGATATTCCCCAGCTAGATTTCCTCCCTAGTAAATAAAAGTTACACTAAGTAAAGTCAACCCCAAAAACAGACAACCAAAACACTGACTTCTACGTACTTACACAGGCCCCAAAATTAAGAATTCAATTCAGTATATTCTATTAAATCACTTCCTTGCTCTAAGGAAGCTGGTGGCTGTCTCAGCTACAGTACATGTGTCCACCTCAAGCGACTCTTCTCAAGCAGTGGTCCTCACACAGGCACAGCCGGAACCACAAAGTATCTATCCCGCACCAGATGAAAGTCAGTCTTTGTTGGTGGGTGGTGCGATCGAACATCATGAGGGGCCGCAAGCTAGGACACCCACATCAGGTGAGAATCACCACCGTCGTCAGCCTCAAAGGCTGGGGTGCCCATTTGAATCTTCTTTCCATTCAAGGCAAGTGGTCCCTGCTAGAGTCTGGCCTTAACATCAGTGTACTGGAAATGCAAACAGTCCGTCTGTCTCTCCAAAATTTCCAGGACCATGTCGACAAGCAAGATGTTTGATCCTTACAGACAGTCAGACTACAATGGTGTACATCATCCGACAAGGGGGCACAAGGAACACATGCATGCTGAGAGAGACTCTCCTCTTGGCCTCACTGGGCCAAACGTCATGTGTCCAGTCTGGTGGCTGCTTACATCCCTGGACAGGAAAACATTGCAGTGGACTGGCTGAGTTGCAGGGACATTCTGCCAGTAATGGGAACTGAAAAATAGTGCTTTTCAGCTCCTCACCCGCTGCTGGGGCTCTCCTCAGGTGGATTGCTTCATTTCCAGATGAAACACCAAAGTTCAGCAGTTTTTTTTTTTTATTCTGTTTTTGTTTAGACACAATGACAAACACAGCAGCAAACAATATAGTTACATGACACACAGCTCACTTGGTTCAGAGAGACATACATACAGTTATACATGAAGTACATAGGGAATACACAGTGCATTATGCTTAAAAGAAAATCCATACTAGGTCACATATAGGCAAGACATCTGCTAGCAGGATGATGAGCACGTGTTGGATCTATCACCAATGAGACTCCACATCTCTACGGCTCCTCCACCCCTCTCCCGCTACATACCATCAGTCTCTACCCTGGTAAGTCAATATGATCATATAAAATGCTCAGACATGTCTTGACTTCATGCTAGGGGACAAACTCAGGGTAGCAGTCTAGCTGATGCATAACCCACTTTCTCCACCTGAGTTCAAAGGTTTATTTTTTATCTAGCAGACTAGCCGAGAGTCGTTCTAGGAGGTAAGTTTCCCTAACTGTTTTCACCCAGGCCAATTTGGAAGGGATATTTTGAGTCAACCACATTCGTGTTATGGTCTTATGTGCAGCCGCAACCAAGAGAGTTATTTGTTTACTGGCCGTGAGATCTATTGTAACCCTCTCCGACAGAGTAAAAGTCAAAAGGAATACTGGGTTATCAAAATCCTGCAACTCATAAGTCTCCTTTATTTCTCCTAAGACCGCTTGTCAATATCTCAACAAAAGGGGGCAAGACCACAAAACATGAGACTGTCCTGCCCGATGGGCACCACACCCCCTCCAGCAGTCCCCTCTGGGGTCCCCAACATGTTTGGAAGTTACCACAGGGGATCTGAAATACCGGGATCTAAGCTTCGATATATATTCCCACCAATATGAGGACTGGACCACCCTAGAGGCTGGCCCCACGGATCTATCCCAAGCCGGCCAAGGGATTTCTGTTTGCAACTCCTTGGCCCATGTCAATCTCAGGGTCTCTGTGGAGTCACCCGGGTGCTCCCTGAGAGCTTTATATAATATACTAATGCAGTGTGCAGAATGCGCCCCTCCAGTGTAAAGTGCCATTAACTGGACCAAGGTAGGGGTCTTTTAAGCTAGATCTGCTAAATGGTTCTCATATTTTGCCAGATAGGATCTCAGCTGCATATAGCCATGAAGCTCATTATTTTGAAGGGCATATGCCACCTGGAGTGCTACAAAGAGCAGTAGACCCATGGGTCCCACTACCTGATATACATATCTTAACCCCTTGGCCCACCAAACCGGTGCCCTGCCACCTATCTTATTAGGGGGAAAGGAGTTATCCCCTGGTATTGCTCTCAAATAGAGTAATTCATGCTGAGTGAAATAATGTTCCACCATCCACATCCAAACTCTAAAGGGCTCCCGTGAATAAACAGAATACTTACTTAATGGTGTACAGGCAGGGGGGTTAGCAAAAATACAACCTGCCAGGTCCTCCCAAAGTTCAGCAGTTCTGCTCCCTTGCCAGGGATGAGCTAGCTGTGGCTCAAGACGCCTTCTCCCTCCACTGGGGTCAATATAGTCTGCTATATGCCTTTCCTCCCATTCCACTTCTTCTCAGAGTTCTCCACAGGGTGGCTCAAGACCAGGCCGAAATTATCCTAGTGTGCTCCTGCTAGCCTCGGAACTCGTGGTTCCCGCATCTGGTCCACAAGGCAAGGGATCCACAACTTACCTTTCAAATAAGCCCGGATCTTCTTCATCAAGGTCCTATAATGCATCTGTATCTCTGCAATCTGTCCCTCTCAGCTTGGAGATTGAGCGGGAGACTCTTAAGGACCTCGGGTATTCTTGAACATTGAATGAGATGATGATACAGTCTAGCTGTCAGTCCTCCTCTAAGATGTACTACAGAATTTGGTGCAAGTTTTTATCCCGACTTCAATCCATTCAGGAGGGTTTTGAGATGGGTTTGCAATGGGCAACTTTAGGGGTCCAGGTCTCTGCCTTGGTAACACTACTTCTGGTGGAAACTGGGGAATCTCTGGGGTCTCATCCTCATGACAAACGCTTCCTGACAACGGCCACCCTAAAGCGTCCACCAGTGAAGTCTGTTGCCCCTCCATGATGCCTCAATTTGGTTCTCAAGGCTCTCACCAGGGTGCCCTTGTACCTCTGGGGAAGGTGTCCCTGCTCCATCTCACAATGAAGATCGCTTTCCTCATTGCTATCATATCAGCCAGATGAATCAGCGAGCTGGATGCGCTGTTTACCAAGGAGCCCTATACTGTTTTTCAACAGGACTCAGTAGTTCTCCAAATAGACCCAAGTTTCTTAGCCAAGGTAACATCCCTATTCCACTGCAGTTAAGAACTGATACTCCCTTCCTCTGCCCTAACCCCAGTAATGACAAGGAAAAAGACTTGCATATTCTGGATCCTAGAAGAGCCTTGAAACTGTACCTGAGATGAGGCCCCACGAAAGACGTCAAGTTTTTCCGTTCTCATGGCGGTGCCAAATTTGGGCAAGAAGGCTTTTAAAGACTCTATTACTAGATGGATCTGCTGTACCATCAGCATCTCCTATGAACAAGCTGGGGTTCCTCTCCTGGGTCTAGTAAAAGCCCACTCCACTAGGGCAGTGGCCACCTTGTGGGCGGCATTCAGAGTCACTTCCCTGGCTGACATCTGTTGAGCTGCTACCTGGTCATCTCTGCATACCTTCACAAAATTTTATAAGCTGGATGTGGCCTTCTCAGCTGTGGCTTCCTTTGGCCTTAGGATTCTACAGGCTGTTGTGGACTCATATCTCCTTTCTACATTCTTCTCACCCTGGGATTCTCTTGTCTTACTGTTGTTGTATAGCCCAGATGTCAAGAGCCCTGCGGCCAGCACAAGGAAGGAGAAATCTAAATTTAAATACCTGTAAATTTTATTTCTTCTATTGCTGGTTGCAGGGCTGGTTCCCTCCCAGAATGTATAAAGCTGGCCTTGTTCACCTCTATCGTTCTGTTACGAGTGTTTGTTTTATAGGAAGTTGATAGGGATTGATCCTGTGACTTCTCTACTTGCTTTGGAACCGACTGGCTGGATCCTGGCGGGGGAGGAGAGAATGTACTGCTTTTGCAGACACCTCCCTTCAGCCTCACTGACAGAACAGCCATGCCCCATGATGCTCTGGCTTCTCCACAGGTGAGCCCTCCATGCTGCTGCTGCTGCTGACTGCATGCTGCTACGCTGACTCCCACAATGCTTCTGACCACAAACTGTATGCCACTCTGAGCTACAGATGCCAAGCTGACAAACTGTATGCCACTCTGACCTGCAGACACCAAGCTGCTCTCCAGCCACCCTGAAAGCCTGTCTAGTGCTGTCTACTGCATTCTCCATGCCCCACTCCTCCAAAGATGCCATGCTGCTCCCGAGCACTATCCTGAATATGCTACAGAAAGGATGGACCGACAGAGACGCACCTCCTCTAATAGGAGGTCCCTACACTGCAGAAAAGCAAAAGGGGCAAACTTCCTTATACAGCAAAAAACGTCACAACACTACAGAAAATACACTGGTACTTAAGAGACAAAAGCACATGGAAATCATCCTCAAAAGGGATTTATACATTAAAGAACACCATTAAAATATAATACATAGCGGCGCCGGCGTAATCGGATTTCCGCTTGCGGCGTCGGTGACCAGGTTAAGACAGACTTGGGTCGTCAGGAGAGCCAGCCAGAAGAAAAGTTGGAGCGTCCGTAGACAGCTCGCCTTCTCCAGAGGGGAGGGTGGGGATGCGAGCCGGGCACCTGCTTGCCCCTGGCGGAGGCCAGCAGCATAGCAGGGCGTCAGGGCTCTAATTTCCGGGGGAGTGACAGATGTCGGCATTCGCCTTGATGTCAGGTGGTACGTCACTCTCCAAGGGGAGAAAATGAAGGAAAAACGGCTCCATGGCTAAGCCAGATGGTGGCTCTCTGACCCCCTTGCTGCCGCCAAGGCTTCACAACCTCCCACCTCAGCAACACCTGGAGCCGATGCCGGGGTGTGCTGGATGACCCCCACCGGTGCCCTCCCTCTCTGAGGAGGGGGACCCACCTGGCGAAGGGTAACACCGGGCTACCTCCAGGGGGTTGCGATCTGAGGTAGGGTAGGTAGTGGAGATGGCGGACAGACGAGGACCTTGGGGGCCCGAAAGAGGTGCTGGCCAGGAGGAGCAGAGGAGCAAAAAAAATATATATATATAATACATAAAACCTTTGATGGCATAGCTCCATATTCTCATTAAATATGACCATTTCAGGTCTAACAAGCGCATAAGACTACTCATCCTTTGGACTAGGTGGGCCAAGTGGTCCTTATCCGCCATCAAATTCTGTGTTTCTGTGACTTGTGGCTTTATGATCTCAGTCCCTCAATGGTAGTATTTCCTCATACATGACACCTTACTATCAGCTATTCTCTATATGAAAACATAAGATGTTTAAAAAAAAAATTTTTTTTTTTTTTTTACATATTTCATGAATTTTGGTAATATAGATGAAGACCCTTATTTGGGATTCCCTGGTGGCGGGTTTTTCATTCCGATTAAGCGGCCATCCCAATTAACAGAAGCCTCTATTTTTAACATTTGAAGCCAATTTCAGAGTACCCTTAGCCCACCCTGATGTCCGATCCACATTTTTAGTATAGCGCTGTAGTACTGTAGGTCTTAGTAACAGCAGCCACTCACCACTCCCTCCTCACTGAAACCTAATTTGCATTCGGATGGGAGGCAAAGCAGTAGTAGGGTGGGGAAGCATGTCCCTCTCTCTTGATAACAGCAGCACTAGTGATCAGCTCACACTCTCAGTTTGTGTGTTCGGCGATCAGGCTTGAAACAGCAACATGTCAGCATGTTCCTTGCTCTCTCGGTGAAGTTTCAGACAGCTGTGTTTGGGGATCGGGCTCTATCAAAGAAAAGTTTCCTTTTCTAAAAGTTTTAAGTCGTGAGCTGATGTAAAGGTAAGTGGAGCAAACTGAGCTGAGCTGTTTTTGGATTTTTTGGGGGGGGGAATAAACACTCGTGTTGACATCAGCTCTTTAAATGCCATGCAGACAAAAACGGAGCAGGTGTTAAAAGGTGATGTACATGGGCTGGCCCGGTGGTGCAGAGGGCTGAGGAGCTGGACGCCTTACCTCACATCATATCGGTGACCAGGGTTCGGGAACAACCTTGGGTCGTCTGAGAGCTGGCATGGTGGGGAAGCAGGATTGAGCAGCCGGAAGGCAGCTCTCCTCTCCCAGGGAGGTGCCCCCCCCGTAGTTCCATTCCCATTGGGTGGAGGTCTGATGGGCAGTGTAGGCAGGACGGGGTGGCAAGTAGCAGGAGAGTGCCTCGAGGCATGGTGTGCACATGCCTCCACACATACGTGCGCATACCCGAAGCATGGGGACGGGCAAAAACGGGGGTAAAACTCAGGATAAAAATCTATATGGAAAAAAAAAAAGAAGTGGATGTACATGTAAGATACATGGCAAATGCCACGCAGACAGAAATGGATGGTGGTGGAGTAAACCCTCGTGCTGGCACCAGAGTTCAGGGGAGGAGATCAGGAGGTGCCGTACTCATTTCCGCAAGAGTTAACAGTTTTAAAAGTTTTCTCAGAAGCATCTGCAGACTTCTTTTACCCTACAGTCTTTTTTAACAACAACAAATTTACCATTTCAATTAGAGGGAGCTAAGAGAATCTGGAGTGTGTGGCAGAGGCTGACAGAGCCATTCACACACATATTTAGCATCTCAGCAGTGCCCCACTAATGGCTGCAAGCAGGTAGGCTGAAAGGCTCAAGACATTTATACTGGCCAAGAAGCAGGGGCTGACAGCAGTGAGAGGAACGGAATCGTCCCAATAATCCAACATCTCCGTCCCTATTAAAAGGATGGGGATACCATTAAAATGAATGTCCACTTAATCATTTCCTGGGGGATGTCTCAGTAAAGCAAATGTCCCAGTTATCTGTATCCTGATTAAGTGGCTTCTACTGTACTACACCTTATTTCAGCAGCAGCTGTGTAGTTTGCAGCCTCTCACGCATTAATGTTATATGTCTTTAATTGTATTGTGAACATTTCACACCCTCTCCTAGTGGGCCTAATCTTCTTTGCTGTTGCAGACTTTGCCTGGGAAAGTGTTAGAAGGTAATAATGCAGTGTCCCTACACACAGTTCCTCCCAGAACAAATGACACTGCCACTCCATAATACCCCGTACGCAGAAATACAGTGTAAAACACATGTAAAGGTTTACTAAGGGGGATGGAAATAAAAATCAGGCGAAAGGAAAAAGAGGACAAACAAATCACTGCTGTGCAGGACAAAAAATATGTTCACGTACCACTTTCCCTTTCCTACACTGCAGACTCTCACAGTCTCCCACTAAATGGTGCACCAGACTTTTACCTTACATTCCCTGGAACCTCCCTATAGAGTTGAGTGGTTCAGCACAACTGGTCAGTCGATGCATTGGACAATCCAAATCGGGGGCCCTATTAGACAGTTCTTGGTGGACGAATAAAGATTAGTAAAGGACTTTTAAATGCACTATTTGTAATCCAATAAACATATAGGTCTTCTGCCTAGGCCTACGAAATTTAGAAGCTCAGTCCTTCACAAATTTTCAAATCGCCTCCCTTCCCTAACTGTCTAGCTAGAAACGTGTTGCAGGGCCCTAAACCTTGGTTGTTAACTTGTGATTCCCTATCTATTCATACTCATCTGTATTGCTCCCTTATGCCTATCCCATGCCTGTTTGAAGCCCTGCACTGTATTCATATCCACCACTTCCTGAGGTAGGCCGTTCCATGCATCCACCATCCTTTCTGTGAAAAAGAACTTCCTCACATTACCCCTTACTCAGCCTCCCTGTAATCTCATGCTGTGTCCTCTTGTCCTACTATTTTTCTTATATTGAAGACTCTTTTACCTTGTTAATGCTCTTAACGTGTTTGAATGTTTCGATCGTATCACCTCTCTCCCTCCTTTGCTGTAGGGTATACATATTTAGCTCTGTTAATCTGTCCTCATATGTTTTCTGATGCAGTCACTGCACCATTTTGGTTGCCCTTCTCTGGACTGCCTCCATTTTGTTAATGTTCTTGTGAAGGTGCTGCCTCCAGTACTGCATGCAGTACTCCAGATGGGGCCTAACAAATGTCTTGTAAAGAGGGATTATTACCTCCCTCTTTCGACTTGTAATACCCCTACTAATACACCCCAACATGCCCCTAGCCTTACCTGCTGCTTTAGTGGTCTGCTTGGATGATTTCAGGTCATCTGTGATGATGATGTCCAAGTCTCTTTCTTCCCTTGTGACTGCCAGCAACTCCCCTCCCAACCTATAGGTGGCTTCAGGGTTTCTCGTCCCTATGTGCATGATCTTGCACTGCTTTGCATTAAACCCCAGTTGCCACTCCCTTATCATGAGGTTTGAATGAAACATTCACTTCATTTATAAGTGATAATACCTTATACAAACAAATGCCTCCTGGCCAGAACCACTGCAGCTGCTCTGCCTCTTCCTTTACCTCTCCGTTCCTGTTACTGCAGTCTCATGGACCGGTAGGTGAAGAAAGAGCCCGCAAGCAAAGAATGAGATGGGTGCTGGCAGTGGCAGTGCTGAAATGCTCTATAAAAACAGAGACACTTGCAGCAGATATCCCTCACAGGCATCAGATGATCAGTCATGGGGGTCACTAAGATACAGTGCCTTCAGAAAGTATTCACCCCCTTCCTTGGATTTTGTCACATTTTGTTGCGTTACTACCAGAATTTTTAATGCATTGAAATGATTTGTTTCCCCCTTGATTCACACAGCATACTCAACAATTTAAAGGGGCAAAAATATTTTTATTGTGTAACAAAAATGTATGAAACATTAAAAACTGAAATATCTTGTTTACTTAAGTATTCACCCCCTGAGTCAATACTTTGTAGAAGCGCCTTTGGTAGCAATTACAGCTTTGAGTCTTCTTGGGTATGTCTGTATCAGCTTTGCACATCTGGATTTGGGGATTTTTCGCCCATTCTTCCTTGCAGATTTGCTCAAGCTCTGTCAAGTTGGATGGGGAGCGTCGGTGAACTGCAATCTTTAAGTCTTTCCACAGATTCTCAATGGGATTCAAGTCTGGGCTTTGGCTGGGCCACTCAAGGACATTCACCTTCTTGTTCTGAAGCCACTCCAGTGTTGCTTTGGCTGTATGCTTGGGGTTGTTGTCCTGTTGGAATGTAAATCTTCGCCCCAGTCCAAGATCTATTGCAGACTGATGCAGGTTCTCCTCAAGGATGTGCCTGTATTTGACTCCATTCATTGTTCCCGCTATCCTGACAAGTGCCCCAGTCCCTGCCGCTGAAAAGCATCCCCATAACATGATGCTGCCACCACCATGCTTCATGGTAGGGATGGTGTTACACGGGTGCTGAGCTGTGTTCGGTTTGCGCCAGGCATAGCGCTTTGCATTCAGGCCAAAGAGTTCAATTTTTGTTTCATCAGACCAGAGAATCTTTTGCCACATGGTCTCAGAGTCTGCCACGTGCCTTCTTGCAAACTCCAGGTATGCTATTATGTGGCCTTTTCTCAGGAGTGGCTTCCGTCTAGTCACTCTCCCATAGAGGCTACATCTGTGAAGTGCTGCAGAGATTGTTGTCCTCTGGACAGGTTCTCCCATCTCAGCCATGGAATTCTGTAGTTCTGTCAGGGTGGTCATTGGGTTCTTGGTCACTTCCCTGACCAAGGTCCTTCTTGCCCGGTTGCTCAGTTTGGGAGGACGGCCTGCTCTAGGAAGAGTCTGGGTGGTTCTATAATCTTTCCATTTCCTAATAATGGACTTGACTGTGCTCCTGGGAACTTTCAACACCCTAGAAATGTTTTTATACCCCTCCCCAGATCTGTGCCTCCTCACAATTCTATCACGGAGTTCTACGGACAGCTCCTTGGTCTTCATGGTAGAGTTTCTGCTCTGACATGCATTGTCAACAGTGGGACCTTATATAGACAGGTGTATTTCCTCTGAAACCATGTCAACCATTTGAACTGACCACAGGTGAACTCCATTCAAGTTTTAGAGAGATCTCCTAAGGAAATTGGATGCACCTGAGCTCAATTTGGAGTGTCATAGCAAAATGAGTGAATAGTTATCAAATGAAGACATTTCAGGTTTTTATTTTAAATTACATGTACAAAAAATTCCAGAAGTTTCATTCCACTTTGACATTATAGAGTAATTTGTGAAGATACGTGACAAAAAAATCCCATATAAATGTATTTTAATTTGAGTTTGCAACATCACAAAGTGTGACAAAATTCAAGGGAGGTGAATACTTTCTGAAGGCACTGTATGTAGTGAGCCGACATGGTTGGGGGTCGCATGATTTACCTGACATCAAGGCAAAGTAGTGAAATGTACCTAATGAAAAAATTGTATTGCCTTGCAATTTTCTTAGTTGGGACCTTCTGGTCTCATTACAGTGGGGTGGGTATGGAGGGTGAGGATTTTGCCTTAATCTAATTCTAGGGACATACAGCCTTATCACTACCTCCAAAGGATAAGAAAACTCACAGTAACCCAACTCCCGGTTGTGCCTTACATAATGCTTAAAAATGAGTCACCCTAGGAGTGTTTCTTTTTAATAGATTTTTTTTTTGAAAAATCTGTTTATTGGGTGGCAAACAGTTCATACACTTACATTCCATTTGATATTATATCACTCTGTTTACAATCCTCAGTGTATCCCTACAAATCTACTTACTGTTTTCTAGGTTCAATACAAACACCCATCAATGCAGCTATACAATCTATGTACTGTTTCTAGAGTCACGATATCCCTCTCGAAGTCTCTTTTTGTGCCAATACCCTCATCCATGTTGGCACCAAACCTTTATTCCTATGCCTTTGCCTCCCCCTTAACTGTGGTACAGTGCTACTCCTGTAATTCTCTTTTCTTAACTCCTTTATCGTGCGGTTTGAATGAAACATTCACTTCATTTATAAGTGATGTTACCTTATACTGTATTTTCCCCCCCTTTTTTGTTTTTTATTATATTCTCACCCCACCTTCATCCATTGTAGTTATCTTTTACAAGAGGGTATCAAGCCGCATAAGTGCTGGTACTTGCGGTGGGAAGGAGTTCATCAGTGCTCCCCACACCTTTTTAATACATTTTTATGACCAGAAATAGATCCAACATAGTGGGGAACATTCTCCCACCTTTGTGGAGCAAGGGCAACATTTTGGTGTAAAATGTGTAGCTCTGTGCTCAGTATGTAGCATCTGGTAGGCAGGGCTCAGAGCTGGGAAGATGTTTCAGACAAGCGGTGGGTTCATGCTCATGCCGCAGGAGGGTAATGTAAGATATGGCATGTTGCTGTGCACTGGGCTTAATTAATAGTGCCAGAATGGACCTTGGACTGTGAACCATGTCAAATGATGGATGCTCTGTTTCACGAGAGCTGTGCTATGAGACACACGTCTCTGCCGATCCCAACCTGTCAGCTCAAGTAACATTTTCTGCTTTGTATTTCTCCACAATCCTTGACCCAGTCACCTTTTATACATTTCCAGATTTGTCCAGAGGAGCAGATTAAACTGCTGTTTCATTGCATAATGATATCTGACTGTTCAGTTTTTTATGGTTGTTTGTCTATCTGTTGTTTCTTTGTTTTAAAAATTTTCAATTAAGAGATTAACTGAAAAAAAATCTGCTGTGTCAGAACTTTATTTAGAAAGGTTAAAAAGCCACCCTACCTGGTAAAAAGTGCACTGTATCATACTCCTTATTTATATTGCACTGCCATAAACAAAACTCTTTGCTGTGAATGGTCACTGAGCAACTTCCAATACTGTAGACTGGTAATTATAGGTGACTGCTGTTTGCTGGATTCTAATAACTAGAAATACTCCCCCAAATGGTGTGAAATGAGTCCCTGTCATATAAGACTGGCATACCCCCCCATGTTAAGAGGGACATAGCGCTGCTGGAGAGGGTCCAGAGGAGGGCGACCAGAATGATTCAGGGCATGGCGAGAAGGACCTATGAGGAGAGACTGGATGAACTCAATCTGTACGTATTGGAGGAGAGGAGGGACAGAGGGGACATGATAGAGACTTTCAATTATGTAAAGGGGATAAATAAGGGTGGAGCCAGGGAAGTGTTCAGGCTTAAGAAGGGGGGGAACTACCAGGGGAACGAGTGGAAGCTGGAGGGGAGTACAGGGGCATGCACAGGAGACACTTCTTCACAGAGAGGGTGGTGGAACCATGGAACGTACTGCCCAGGAGTCTGGTGGAAGAGACCACAGTGGAAGGATTCAAGAAGGGTTGGGACAGGTACAGGGGGAAGCTGAGGCCAGGGAGGGCCACCTCTGGGGCTGGGGGTGGAGGAGCGATCTTTCGGTAGGGGGCTAGCTTCCGAGCAGACACGATAGACCATGGGGCCTATTCTGCTGGCTTTTACTATGATACTATGATGAATATTCATGAATCTAGATGAGTCCCCTTGCCCATCTGAGGTGTAGTGATGCTGCAGAGTTTTAAAAGAGATGTGCACCTCTGCACATCTCAAGGTGTGCATCTCATATGCACTGCTGGCTGAGAGGTGTACATGAGGTTCAACAGCAGTGCACTTACAGTATAATTTAGGTGCAGTTGATGTGCAACTAGAAATGCTAATTAGATAGACCGTAGTGAGGTGTATACCTCGACCTGTGGTGTAGCCAGAAGGTGTAGTTGATAGCATTTAAAAAATGCTAATTAGGTACACCTCATAAGGTGTACACCTCCACCAGAGGTGTAGTTGAGGGGCACATCAGTACGGCCAGTGTAGCTGTGAAAAATAAATTCTAAATGCAAGCGAGATCTAGTCCAAAAGGAAAAGTAACAACTATTTTTCTTAATTACTGTAGTTAACTTTGAGCCAGACTTTAAACATATTAACAAGGAGGACAGTTCTCTTATCCTTACCCCTTCACTACCCCCAGCCTAATTACAGGAGTCACACTTGGACAAAGCTCCTACGAATGACTGCATTAAACAGATACTGTAAAGCAGTGCTTGCAGGAACTACATTAAAAATATATTGTTTTTCTACATTTGCCAGTGGAGTAGTGAACCTTACAAAAATCACAGATGAGTTACAGGCCCCCTACCCATACCCACACTTACTATACACAAAAGAGACACAGAGGAAAAGTTCCATCAAGTTACAGACCCTCATTCAGCAATAAATATATAGAAGAGACATACATGACAAAATATGCACACCCTAGTACAAGCTAGACACTTTCTACAACATGAACAGATTGTTACTATAAACAAGGAAGTGTTTTACTCTGAAAAATATTTATTTTTTCTGTGCCTTCCCATGCATCTCCTGACCTTCCATGGCTTCTGGCTGCCCAATGTCCCTTTCTGCCCGCCAGTCTCACCCTTTAATGTTGCTTTCTGCCACCTGACGTCCTAGGCTGTCCCTGCGTCCTTGGAGAGTGTGACTTATCCCTGCTGGGAAATTGGGGGTGAGGAGGGGAGTAGGATTTCTGGGGGTCCTCTGAGGTATGCAGGGCTGGGGGGCAGGAATGGTGCACTGGGGGGACTGTGGCATGAGGGGAATATACAGCTGTCATCTGGCAGGCCAAGACAGGTGCTAGTTTCTGTTTTCTGGGCCCTTTCCCACACCCTGGTGGCATGCATCACAGCGATGCCCTTGAGGTGGAGCCAACTGACGTGGTCACCCACGCTGGCAAGGCTCTGCACACTGCCAGGTGTTGCACTCTGAGTGAAGCTCCTCGGCACCCTTCCCTGGGAGGAGAGCATCCGTGCGGATGCTCTATCGCTCTCCCTGCTGACCTCCACTACTGATGTCCTGGTCTCAGGGCTTCAACCCACGTCACCAGCATGCCAAGCAGGTGCCCCTTTACTCAGCGCCATGGAGCAGGCTAAGACTGGTTATTTTGTAACCACTGCCTAGTTAAATATACAGAGTTCCAACTGCTGCCAGAGTTCAAACTCCTAGTAATTAGGAAATGCTGCAGAGGAGTTTAAAAACCAGACCTGTCAATGGTATCCCTACAATGCCACACAGGACAGCTTTCCAGCCAGTAACACACGGCAGAGGTAGACATAATGCAAACTCAACTACAAATAAAATGTTTTTATATGAGATTTCTTTTGTTCTGAAGTGCTCGAAGATCTCCAACCATCTCGATGACGGCTCAGTGTTGCTTCTGTTCCACTCAAAGACTTTAGTGGTATTAGCGTAGGACTTCATACATGACACGTCATCAAATAAAGCACCACCATCATCAAGAGGCAGGTTTATTTGTGAAGTGACAAGGGGGATGCAGTCCTCCACAGATGCCCAGTCAGGAGTGTGCTTCAAGAGGACCCAGGAGAAAATTCCGTACTGCTTCAGTGAGTCCCATTTCTCCAAATACCTAACACAGGTGTCATAAAAAACATCCACATTGTTGAGGAATTCTGTGGTGTTCACGACGTTTTCGTCAGATAACTTCCTCAACATTCCCTTCGCCTTTAGCCCAGTGAAGTGCTCCTGTCTTCATTCTTGCAGTTTCTTTTTGAGAGTTAGCAGTTCTTCAGCTGCTTCGATGGCTGTGTAGTTTTGTTGTTCCAGTTTCTAGGTAACTGAATTGAACAGTGTCAGCTGACCATGCAGAAACCACAGCCAAAGTTCAGAAACTGGCTTTTCAAAGAACTTCTGCAGGGTTCTTGGGCACTTTTCTTGTGACATGAAGTAGGACTTCAACCCCTCATAAATTTGCAGGATGCGTTCAACAGCCGGAAGCAATGATAACCGAGTGTTGCTATGTCCCAGGACATCCTTATAGCAAACTTCTATGAAGTTGCAAAACTCCTTTAATTCTTGCACTCGGACAATGTATATGTAAAAATACTTGTACATTTTCACCACCATGCATTCCACGTCAAGGGGCAACATGTCAGCAGCAGTTTGCATGGCACTGTGCACTATATGAGCAGTGCAACCAATGCCATGAATCTCTCATCCTGTGATCGCTTTTATCTTGTACCAAACATCACCTTTTCCACCTCGAGTGGCCCCTCCAAAGTTTGTGTTGGTGTTATCCACACAGAAGGCTATGCACTTTTTCTCAATATTTTCCTTTCTTAGTGCTGTGATAAGGAAATCCACCAGTATTTCTGTTGTTTCCTCTGGCAGATCTTTGAACTCCAGTAACTTAGTTTGAATGCCACTGACAGGACTGAAGTATCGCACCACAACTGGAACCATCTTGATGTGTTTATGGTTAGATGTGTCCATGGCAGCACTCGGGAATGTTGCCTCTGTCAACTCAGCTCTGGTTTCTTCCTCAGAAAAAGGAGCCATTACACCAGTCACAATTGTTTCAGTTTTAGTATGGGTGGAACTAAACTTAGGTTCAAACATCCTCTTCACCAACTTTGTGGTGCAATCCATCGATTTGAAGCTTTGTGAATGCACAACACAATGGTAGGCCCAAGTGCCCTCCTTTGTTGCCAGGACAAGGTCACTGTCACTGGCATGTTCGGTTTTAAAAAACCTGGTTAATGAAAAGTTGGAACTGTGTGCTACCACAGCCTTTTGATGCTTAGATGTTTTAAGGTGACCGGTTATGTCCATTTTCCCCCCATGACTGATGGAGTACTGTGAGTTGCACTGCTTGCAGAATACATCTGTCTTTGACATTTTCTGAAGAAATGGATATTCTTTTTACAAGTCTTCATTGAAAGTAGTCTTCCTTTTCCCCATTTTCTTTTCTTTCTTTCTTTCTTGTTTCTAGTCAGATCTGACTTACACTCTCTCTTAACAACGGTCTCTTCTTCCTTCACTCTAGACTCTCTGTCTTCTTACACCTCAGGCTGCAGAGGCTGGTGGTGTCCCACTTTTCTACTTTCTCTCTTTAGTCAGAAGACTCTTTCTAGCCAGTGCCTTAGTCTCTCTGAAATTCTTTTCCATTCAACAATTGACAGAGCAAGCAAGTCTTCCAGTTCTGACCTCTCTTCTCCTCTCCAGAGTCCAGACTACTCTGATCTTGGGCTGCAGAACCTAGTGTCTCTCTCTCCCTTCCCTATTTGTCCTGTACACTGTACACAGCTGTTCTTGAGAACCCTGCTTTCTACTGCACTTGACTTCTAAAAAGGTCCTCCTCAAGTTACCTCAATACAATCACACTGACTGACCTGACCTTTCACCTTGCCTTAGCAGCAAGACAAGCCCAGGCAAGCTAAGCAAGCAAGCAGCAGGCCAGAGAAGACTGCATTCACCGTCCAGTTTGAGCTACTAAGAACGCAGGAGAACAGCTGCAGCAGGAAGTTGCTGAGCTCAGTCAGCAGGGGTCAGGACGTCAGGTCAAGCGGGTGGGAGGGAGGGAGACAGATCAGTCAGTGCCACAAAAATTACAAACAAGTTGTTCCACAGTTCCATCCGACCCAGGCTCCCACAGACTTCAAAAGATTTTCCTGGACCCTTCCAGCCCAGCAACCTACCAACCAAACCCAACACAAACAAACAAAAAAAAAAGCACAGCATCACGACAACTGTATTGCATTGGATGGTGGGATGCGGATGAATCAGTGACCCCGGCCTTCTCACTCTCAAGTCGCACAAGCACAAGCAAGCACTGTGAAAATAAAATAAATTACAGAGTCTGCATCAGAAACAGTCGGTCAGACTTTTTGATTATGAATGAACTGAATCTTTGACTTGTCTTGATCATTATCAACAGTCACTCACCTCTGAGACGGTAGACCACCGAGTCCGACTCCGATCTCCATTTGACTCGCACTCAGATGCAGCTGCTGTGATGTCACCATCTCCAGTCTGTCTGGCCTCCTCCACCTCCACTCCTTCAGGCTCCAGCTTTTCTCAGGTTCCCACCCCGGCACTCCCGACCAACCTGGACCCTGACGACCCGACCCGGCCTGTGACCCTGGTGATCCAGGCAGCAGCACAGTATAGCTGCAGATGCAGCTGATTGGCTGATGTCCCCGCATCTCCAGTCTGGTGGAGCCTCCTCCTCCTCCTCCAGCTCTTCTGCTCAGTCTGTTTCCGACCCTGACAAATGCCCAGGCCTGCCCAGTAGGCGCAGACAGGCAGATTGATGCAGCAGCAGCAGAGACCCCGCCGTCTGTCACTTGCCCGCCGCTCCAGTCAAAGGGCAGACAGAGACTGCGCCGAGCTGACTGCAACTATTATCGGTGATCAGTCAGAAGACAAAAGTTCGTGGTGAGTGAGCCGAGAGAGCAACAAACACAGGCTGCAGGCAGCAGGAGGACAGGAGGAGGAAGGAGGAAGGAAGTGTCAGGAAGGCCAGGGGTCGGGGGGTGAATTTTGATTAGAACCCGCCCCTGTGCTCAAGCAGTTCATTCAGTGACTGCTGCAGTGTCTCTGCTCCTCCTTTACTATTACCTCCCCTGCTGCTGACTGGCTGACAGTCACACACTGCTCTCTATTCATCCCCCAGTCACAAACTGACCTACCAGACAGACGCAGCAGCAGCAGGGGTGGAGACATCTAGACTAGGAGACTCGCGCAGTGGGCATTTGGCATTTAAAGGTCCAGGTTGTTCCAGTCAGCTATCAGCAGCATAGCTAGCAGTGCCGAGCTGAGCAGCATAGTTACATGTCGGCAGCACAACATGGCCCAAGTAAGTCGTCCGACCCTGGGACAAAACTGGGACAAATTAAAAAAAAAAAAACGGGACATTTCTGTAATTTTAACTAAACTGTGGGGACACCGGGACATGCAGCCTAAAAACAGGACTGTCCTGGGAAAACCGGGATGGTTGGTAGCTTTATCAATGTGACATCACTATGTTGTTAACCCATCAATGGTATGCCACATCGATGATATAACAACGGGGATCGCTCTGTGCATGTGCGCTACATGGGATGACAGCCTTCTGAAATGGCCGCGGTGGTGAGAGGCGGTGACTGAAACATCAATAGTAAGGATCCTGCTTAATTTTTTTATTGTTATCGGGACCATACACTGTAAAATATAATGTGCGGTTCATATAAGAGCAACCCGTTTGTTTAACCGTCTCGAGGTTGCCATGGCTAAGGAAACCTCTTGAGCTTCGCTCCCGAGGTTTACACGGTCGCCATGGCAACCTTTCGATGGGTAACAAACCGGTTACTGATATATGACCATACATTATCCTCTGTTGTAATTGTGCTTACCAAAAAAAAGTCACAAGGGACTTCATTAAAGTGGTTACATCGACCAGTTAATACCAGTTCCTTGCTTTGTGCACCACTATTTTATTTTTTTGTTTAGGAATTTATCATTTCCCCCTGCAGTCAGCCTAGGGATATACCCAGGTCAAGCAGATTTGCCATCATTTGGATGGCATTTTTTTTTCTTCCCCATTTTTCCACCTAGACTCCCCCCTCACCTCATGGCATGAGCAGTGGCCTTTTGGCCTCATACGCATTCAGTGCCTCTGCACCAAGAGCAAGCTCCCTGGCCCAGCCACATGCGAGGCCGCTACCTCAGCCTGGTCCAGCTCCCGACGTGGTGCTCTGAGCTAATTTCTGAGGGCGGCCACATTTGCGCCTCATTAACATTGTGTAATTGCTCAGCCCCATGCGACTCAAAGAGCAGCTGACACCTTCAGGACAACTTTAACAAAACATTAATATTTAGACACTGTCCAGCTTGTATTTCACATTAGTTTTGTATTTCTCCTGTCCATTATTTTTTACTGAGGTTATCTGCATGAAAACAGGATATGTGCTCCTGAAAAGTTTATCTATTCCTGCTGCTTTCTCCCTACCTGAGGTCATAATTCACGGCTTGTGACATCACAGTTACTTCATCGCAACAGAGTGTGATATCACAACACATGATTATGACTTGAAGTGGGGAGTAAGCTGTAGAGGCAGATGAACTCTAAGAGATAAAAATCATGTATTCATGCAAATTTCCTCAGTCATAAATAATTGGGAGGAGAAATCTATAGAATATAAACAGAATGCAAGCTGAATTGTACCTAATTATTATATTTTTCAAAGTTTTCTTTGAGGCGTCAGCCGCTGTTTAATTTTGTGCTTGCAGCACCCAGTTAATATCAGCCCCTTGCTTTGCTGCCCGTTGTGCTATGCACAAATGGTGTCACAGCCCTTCCCTGCATGGTTGCTCACTAATTTCGACCGTGTGGGGAAAGGGGTGGTGATTGCCATGCTAATGTGCTTCTGGGCCATGCATGAAGTATGGTGACCTCTGCTAACACGGGCACAGAACTATCTGAAGAACTATTATAGGCAGGCATTAGGTGTAGTGCTACTCTGTGCCTCAGAACAGGAGAGCAGGATGGCGATCATTGTGGGAGTGATTGTACAAAAGTGATGTGATGGTAAATAGGAGTACTGAGGGGAGTGTTCTCTGGACACTAGGGACTGCTTGTGGTGTGGAGTGTAGTAGGGGGGCCATTGGAGTATCAGAGATGACGGGTCTAAATAAAGTACAGTAGGGCTTGTGTTGGCCCACGATTAGACTTAAAGGTAAGGGGGAGACTGTGGAGGTAGCCCCGTTAGCCAGGGGCTCTGGGCATGGCACAGCATCAGGCTACTGGCACAAAGTCATGCTCAAACACCCTGTGGCGATGACAAGTCATAGAAACATAGAAACATAGAAGTTGACGGCAGATAAGGACCGCAAGGCCCATCCAGTCTGCCCATTTCTTTTTCTACCTTATAAATGTGCCATCGGCCTTTGCTATGTCAGTGACCTATCTATTCATAGTCATTTGTATTGCTCCCTTATGCCTATCCCATGCCTGTTTGAAGCCCTGCACTGTATTCATAGCCACTACTTCTTGTGGTAAGCCATTCCATGCATCTACCACCCTTTCTGTGAAAAGAATTTCCTCACATTCCCCTTAATCGGCCTCCCTCTAATCTCATGCTGTGTCCTCTTGTCCTGCTATTTTTCTTATATTTAAACATGTTAGACTCTTTCACCTTGTTTATGCCCTTAAGGTGTTTAAATGTCTCGATCATATCACCTCTCTCCCTCCTTTGCTCAAGGGTATACATATTGAGCTCCGTTAATCTGTCCTCATATGTCTTCTGATGCAGTCCCTGCACCATTTGGTTGCCTTCTCTGGACTGCCTCAATTTGGTTAATGTCCTTGTGAAGGTGTGGCCTCCAATACTGCTGCAGTACTCCAGATGGGGCCTAACCAATGTCTTGTACAGAGGGATTACCTCCCTCCCTACGACTTGTGATACCCCTACTAATACACCCTAACACCCCCTAGCCTTACCTACTGCTTTAGAGGTCTGCTTGGATGATTTCAGGTCATCAGTGATGATGATGCCCAAGTCTCTTTCTTCCTTTGTGACTGCTAGCAACTCCCTCCCAGCCTATAAGTGGCTTCAGGGTTTCTCTTCCCTATGTGCATGATTTTGCACTTCTTTGCATTAAATCTGTTGCTACTCTTCTGACCATTCTGCTAGTTTATCCAGATCTCTTCTCATTCTGCCCACCCCATCTGGATCATCTACTCTGTTGCAGATCTTGGTGTCATCTGCAAACAGACAAGCCTTACCCTCTAGTCCATCTGCTAGGTCACTAATGAAGATGTTGAATAGGACTAGCTGGGACTGATCCCTAAGGTACCCACTTGTGACTTGCATCTCTTCTGACTGTATACCATTTACCACCACTCTCTGTTTTCTGCCAGTCAACCAGTTTGCCACCCAGTTGACCAACTTCTGACCCACCCCGAGCCTACCTAGCTTATTTATCAATCTTCTATGTGGAACAGTGTCAAAAGCTTTGCTGAAGTCAAGGAAGGCGACATCAACTGCTCCCCCTTGGTCCACCACTCTGGTTACCCAGTCAAAGAAATCTATGAGATTAGTTTGACAGGACCTTCCTTTTGTAAACCCATGCTGTCTTGGATCCTGTGCCCTATGGATTCCAGGTGTTGCACTATCCTTTCCTTAAGGAGTGCTTCCATAATCTTGCCCACTACTGAGGTAAGACTGACCGGTCTGTAGTTCCCCGCCTCCTCCCTGCTACCACTCTTGTGGGGTGGGATCACATGAACCCTTCTCCAGTCTTCTGGGACCTCTCCTGTGCTCAGAGACTCACTAAACAATTCTGCTAATGGCTCTGCTAGTTCCTCCTTTAGCTCCTTAAGTACCCTGGGATGTATGCCATCAGGTCCCATTGCCTTATCCACCCTGAGCTTAGCAAGCTCTTGTAGGACCCTTTCTTTTGTGAGGGAGTAGTGCTCACCTCCCTCCCCTGTGTCCATGATGCTGAGCTGTGGGCCCTGCCCTACCTTCTCTTCAGTGAATACTGAGCAAAAGTATCTATTTAGGATAGATGCCTTTACAGGGTCCTCCTCCCACATGCTCCCTTTCTCCATTAAGCTTAGCACACCCCTCTGGACTTTCTCCTTTCACTAATGTATCTATAGAAAGTCTTGTCACCTTCTTTTACTGTTTGTGCTAGTGTTTCCTCAGTTTGGGACTTTGCCTGCCTTACTGCCTTACCTGCTTCCCTTAGGGCAGTTTGGTATGCCCCTATCTTCATCCCGCTGTGTTCCCTTATATTTTCTGAAGGCCAGCCTTTTGGCTCTGACCTTTTCTGCTACTGTATTTGAGAACCAAAGTGGTTTCCTTCTTTTTTGCACTTCCTTTTCTGTCTAACACAATGGGATGTTGCTTCAAGTATTGTATCCTTAATGCTTGCCCACTTTGCCTGTACCTCCTCACCTGTGTTTCTTTTGCCAGGCTAGCTTAACTCTGTTGGCCATCTTATCAAAGTCAGCTCTCTGAAGTCCCATATTTTTGCCTTGAAATGGGATGATTTAGATGTAGTAGCCAAATTGAACCATACCATGTGATGGTCACTGGCCCCAGGTGACCTTCTACCTGGAGATCTGTGATCCCTTCTTTGTTAGTCAGTACTAGATCTAGGATAGCCCTGTCTCTTGTGGGTTGCTGTACCAGTTGTTTGAGGCCCTCCCCTGCAGGGAATCCACTATGAGTCTAGTTCTGGCAGATGTTCCTGCTGGCCAATCGCCAATCTGGTATCTATGTAAGTCTCCCATTATCAGAACCTCCCTTTAGCTGTCATGTTTTGTATATCTTCTAACAGTAATGTGTCTATGTCCTCCCTCTGGTCTGAGGGCCCTGTACACAACCCCAGTTCTTATAGGCTGTCCATTTCCTGTTTCCAGGGTGACCCACAGTTCTTCTGGCTCCTTATGTGTATTCTAATTTCTGTAGCTTTGATATTTTCATTAACATACAGAGGTACTCCATACCTACACACTTCTCGGTCTCTTCCAAACAATACATAGCCAGGTACTGAAGTCTCCTGAAGTATGGTTACTGGTAAACCACGTCTCACTAATTGCTACTATGTCCAGTTTAGCCTCTGACATTATTGCCTGCAGGTCTGGGATCTTATTTCCCAGGCTGTGAGCATTGTGTACATGATTTTCCATTGGCCAGATTTTGGTGTGTTAGTTGTTGGGTGAGGTTTGGCATTACCCTGTGCATCGTATGGGAGACAAACCTTTTTCTTACCTGGTGATGCAAATGAGCAGCAAACACACTGAATTCCAGTTTGACCCACAGCTGGGGGGAGGGTGTTCTTCCCATTCAGCATGGGGTGCTGCATCCCTCCCCATTTGCTAGTTTAAATATTCTGCAAAGACGCGTCAAACTTCTGCCCCAATGCACTGACTCCCTCTTTAGTCAGATGCAGTCCATCAAATTGAAGAACTTCGCTCCCAGAACTGTTGCCAGTTCCCTACAAATCTGTCCTTTTTCCTGGCACCAGTCCTTGAGCCATGTGTTTAGCTCCCCTATCTCCCCTTCTCTGACCTTCGTCCATCTGCTCCTTCTCCCAGACTGGCAGGATCTCAGAGAAGGAGATGCAGACGAAATAGATGATAGTTTGTCACCCAGCCTAGTCAGGTGTTCCTTGGTCTCCACAACTGACCCGGCTGTGAGATCATTAGTCCCTATGTGTACTAGGACATCAATGTTTTCTCCTGCTTTGTGAACAATTTTAGCAATGCGGTCAGTGTCTCTCCATGCTGATGTACCTGGAGACATCTGACCATCACCCTGGCTGGAGATGGGTATCAACTCCCGAATCATGAGTCTCCTATGATCAGAAGTTTTTGGATTTCCTTTGTGCTTGTTTAGTTTTGGTTCCTGTTTTGGGTGAGTATTGTTGTGCTAGCTCCTGTGCACGCAGTGTCCTGCTCTGCAGTGTCTTCTGCCTCTTTATTTGATTTCAGAGATAGAGGCAGATACCTGTTTGTAGTGTTTATATGGTTTTGGGGTAATGTGTTGAGAGCAGAGAGTGATGGGGCACCTGATTTGCTCCTCCTAACCACCTGCCAACCTCCTGGACCAACTCACCCTCTGCGGTTGAGGTTTTTCTGTTGGATGCTGGGGAAATGGCGGGTGGTTTTTATAATGTATTTCCTCTTCAATATGAAATTTGAGGCGTGCAATCTCTGCCCATGCTGCCCGGAGCTGAGACCTAAGATCTCCAAAGGCCCAGCATGTAGGACAGTGTCCTAAATCCTGTAAGAATGTCCTTCTGAAAATTGTTCCACAGTACCTGCAGTTAATGAAATCCATTCCAAATAAGTTGCTGGGTTTGTAACCTAGTCCGAGTAATTAGAAGGAAAAAAAAATGCAAGTAATGGTTTAATTGTGCTTTGTTTAACTTGTCATAACAAGTTAAATTACTAGTGCCCTGTAAATGAGAT
Source organism: Neoceratodus forsteri (assembly GCA_016271365.2). Taxonomy (NCBI): domain Eukaryota; kingdom Metazoa; phylum Chordata; order Ceratodontiformes; family Ceratodontidae; genus Neoceratodus; species Neoceratodus forsteri. The sequence goes on along the minus strand of CM028130.1, from coordinate 1,524,507,223 downwards.
CACCTTGTGGAGGCCCCACTGATCCGCCCCTTCCTGCTCTGCCACAGGAAATGTCACAACTGTGGTACCCTATAAATGGAGTGTAGCGTGGGGTGGTTAGGAGGGGATGGGTGGCTGGGCCTTCCCTGCCTAAAAAGAAGAACCACGGACGAAAGAACAAGGAGGTAAGAGCAGAAACAATCAGTCAACAACAAATGCAGTAACCCTGAAAGCTTAACCTAATGTTAGATAAAACTGTAAAACCTGTAAAGCACCACCTGTAATAATTTCAGAGAAGATATACCCTGTAAGAAACACTTTGCTCCAGAGAAAATAAAGCAGTAACAGAAGATATACCTTGCAAAAGACAATTTGAATCAGAAGATTACAGCAGTAATCTGTTAGCACACACCTGTAGGCACACCTTGTAATAATGCAGAAGAAGGTATACCAGCAACAACAATTTGAATCAGAGAAAAAATAAAGCAATGAAATGTTAGCAACAAACAGTAGCAATCCCTGTGAGTAAAAAATAAAAACACCACCACACAGTAAATCTGCTTAGCCAAACTAAGTCTTAATCCTTCTCCCTTGCTCTGGTAAGTTTCTCTACTCTGCCTTTCAAGCAGTCTTAGAAGGAAAGAGCTCAGGTGAAGCTAGGTGCCTTGGCCAGCAAACCAAGTCTTCTACGTATGTTAGTATGTTAGTGACTGCAAACCGTGTTTGCAGTGACTGACATCTGGCCGATTCATTTGAATTGCAGCTTAGCTACAGGGAGAAATCCCTACTATGGTGGCTAGATCTGCAGTCTCTGAATAGCAGTTTTTGATGGCAGTGCAGTGGAGTGCCTCTTCCTACCCAGCATTTGTGCCACTGACTGCAGTGTTGTTTGGGGTTCATGTTTTCTAGGGTGTAGCTACTTACAGTTTGAAAAAACAAAACAGTCTTGTCTTTCTGTTTAAGTATCTGCAAGCAATAAAACAAAACAACATGTTTAATCTGGCCAGCTCGGTAGCACTGTGGTGGTTGGCGCTGCTTGCTTTTCCAGTGTGACCTGGGCTGGGGCCTGAGCCATGGAGGTTGCATGGGCTGCTAGGAAGAGGAATTGTTTCCCAATTGACTTTTTATTCATTTTACCCATTTCGTATATTGCAATTGTCAGAACGTATACGCATCTGTAAATATCTGTCTGTCTATCTACCGAGGTGGATGCTTTCAAGAGGGGGGGGGTCTAAAACGTTATTTAATGAGGCCTTTGATCATACTTAGAAGACTCTGCATGTTAACTGGTGATGCTGTCTGTTTTTTTATCAGCATTTATTTACAACTGTTTTTAAATATTGGAACTGGTCGTCAATTATTTTTAGTTTCATGCATGTTGAGCCTTGTGGATATGTGGCGTGTAGGCAACCCTAAGTCAGAATGTCATGAACCAGGGGTCCAGCGGACCCCCAGCAGCATCCACGGAAGGGGCATGTGCTTCTTGCACACCTGATCCCCTGGCCGATCTTTCAGCTGCATGCCATGGGTGGTTGGGAGCATGTCTGGGGTTGTACCTAATGTCTGTAACGAAAATTTGTTGTATTTCTCTGCTAGTTTTCTGTGTACACTTTGTACCCGGGTCGCACCTGGAAATGAGCCTCAGCTCAGTGTGCCTTTCCCGGTCACCAATTTTAAATAAATAAATAAATGTGTCATGCACTAAGGCACAGAATGCTGGGCAAAAGTTTGCAGGATACAGCAGCAGAGACCTTGCCTTATCTTTTGCGTGCCCCAACCCAATGACACCGCCAGCTGCGGTTTGTCAGGGAATACCCTCACTGTGCTCCCCAGCCCACCGCACTAACAGGGAGGGTTGGGGCAGCCATTTGGGCACTCACCTGTACTTTTAAAATTGTTTGATCCTGCATCTTTCCGGAATCCCCTGCTCACATGGAGCAGGGGATCCAGTTCAGGACCCAGGACGGGCATCAGATTGGATACCTGCCTATGTTCCTTGATCTGCCCCCGCTCAGCTGCATGTTGGGGGCAGGGCCACAGACAGGTGCCCTGCAAGGGTACATGGTTGTGCATACTAATCACCCTACACCTGTCCCCAGGTGCAGAGCTACATGGGCCAGATATGCACGAATCACATGTACCTGGCCTGCAATAGTGCATAGTCCCAATTGACAGTACATCTGTGTAAGCTGCTCTGAGCACCAGTGAATGGGCGCAGTGTAAGAAAATAAACTACTACTACTATCTCTTGATCTACATATATCTATATATATTAACGTGGCGCAGTACCACCACTATATTAGGGTTGAGTAGGCACTTTAATGTTAAACCTCAAATTTTGCACTTTAATAACTTTGCAATCGTTCAACAGATTTGCACAAAAATTTGCATGCACAGTCTACTGGGGTAGATATCTTGACGTGCCAAGTTTTGGTCTGGTTGGATTTGTGGATTCTGAGATCAGGATAGTGAGAAAAACTGAAAATTCACCCGTTTTTGCAGTTGTTTTCTCATCGCGCTGCGCTTGCACAGAGATGGTGTTGAAATTTTGTCTGAAATTTTTATGGTAGATAGAGCTTGGGTGACAGAACAGGCCAGCATTTATTTGGTGAAAAAATATTAATCCGTTCCAGTTAAAGCATTTTTAAAGAGTCACTGTCACACTGTATGAACTCCAGGCAGGCATCTCATATGTGTAGCTGCCTGCCCTAGGAGCCTTTTTAGTTGCATTTTACCATTTTTGGTCCAGTCATTTTAAAAATGTGGTGCTTATGAAATCGGCTTGCCACTTCCGTGTCTGATCTGGATAGATTGCCCAACGCCGCAGCCGCACTTCAAAACAGCATAATCCATGGACGCAAGGTCAGGAATGGGGCTGGAGCGCTGCTCTATGGAGTATGTATTGGAATGGGGGAGGTGCTTGCTAAATGCACTAAGATTATCTTTGTTGGCATGGTTACATGTGAGTATGGGGTATATATACATATATATATATATATATATATATATATATATATATATATATATATATATATATATATATATACACACACACACACACACACACACACACACACACACACACACACACACATATACTAGCCCCATTTTTACCCCAACCCGCTTTTCTTTGAGGGGCAGGTCACAATGATCCCATTTTTTTCTCCCTGGTGTCTAGTGGTACTCCCACCCTCCAATGCCCCAGTAATCATTGGTGGCAGTAGTGTCCCCTGTCGTGGTCCCTTTTTATATATTTATGTCTGGGTGACCCCACGCATGCGAGTCCTCTCATCTTTTCCTTACCTTATGTCAAGCTCTGTCCCAGGTACTAAATGAACAATCAGCCTCAACCCCCCCCCCCAAAAAAAAAAAACAATAAGGCTTCGACAAGGCCTTCCTGGGCTGATGCTTCCCCACTTCTTGAGTGGATGTTGGCCACCCTGGGCTGCTGTAACCCCCGAACATAGCCCTCCATCCTGACAGTTCAATCTGCTGCAGTACCTCCCTCTGCCCTACAGGCACCCCCCCCAGTCTGAATTGTCCTCTCTTCCTTAAACTGCCTTAACTCACTCACAAACTTGTGGCACTTATAATAACCAGCTGACTTAGTCTGTGTGTTTATGTTTATATTAATACTGAGTCTCATACTTGTTATTAGCCTGCACTTACAGCTCTGTTGTATACCTATATGTTTTTTTTTTATTTAATCACTGTTAATGTAATTCTGACGTGGAACCTATGTAATGTGCTTGTTCTCAAAGGTGTTAATCCGAGATCACAATAAATAAAAAAAATATGAATACTTGCCTTTAATTTGTTGTTACTTGACTTTGCACTTTATATGCATTGTTTCTTTCAATGTACCCTTGCACTTTATTTGTATTTTCAACTGTTGCTTCCACTGAATTGTCTGTATTCCCCATGTGCCACCTTTTTTTTTTTTAAATTGCAGTTTATGCCCCCTCTACACCGGCACTGTCACCGACCTTTCCTGCAGAATGCCGCAACCCCGAGGACCCCCCCATGGAGCCTTGGCTATACCCCCAGGCGAGGACGTATTGGGGACCCCTCCTTTAGCCCCCTTGTAATGTACCTCTCGTCTCGTCGGGTCCCATGGCAGGTCACAGCATCGGCAGGTGAGAGCCGCTACCTTGCCCTCCATCGTTGTCACACTTGGGCCGAGTATTTCTTGTGTATGCCCCACCGAGGCATGACGTGCGCTGATGCCAAGGCAGTATGCCGGCATCTGCCACACCTCTAGTGTGGACCCAGACTTGCTGTGCCACTGACCACTGCCAGAGGCCAGACAAATATCGAGGCAGTACACCCCCTTCCCCTGGAGGAGACGGGTGGTCCCTCAGACACTCAAGCCTCCTCCCTCCGGCCGGCCCTCCGACGACCCAGGCTCGTTCCCGAACCTGGGTCGCCAGTGTCGCAAGCAGTAGTGCTACCACTGCCCCGGCAGGCTGGCTCTCCATGTGTCATCTTTATGGCTCGGGTCGTGCCTGAAAATGGTTCCTTGGATCTGTGCACCTACCTGGTAAACACATAAATAAATAAATTTTCCCTGAAAAGAAAAAAGTCCCTCGTTGACTTTTGATGGTTTTTAACATGTAAAAAAAAATCCATCGCCGATCACGTCTGTACCCCCACCCGACCACCCACTGTGCACCCACCTCCCCACACCCCCGTGACATCCCCACAGACCGCCACTCACCTGGGGAGGTCCCAGGTTTGAGACCCACTCCGCCGATCGAAGACATGTCTTGCTGCTGGAACCGGTGACTGCAATACGAGCTAAGGTAAATACACTTCAGTGATTTCAATGGGGGGGGGGTCAACCTTTTGATATAACTCAGCTGTTTTTTGTCCTTTTCACCCAAAATTTTCAACATGGTGTTTTGGGGACCCCACCTCATTAACAATATGACAGTTGTTAGGCAACTCCTGCTGGAAAGGTGATTTCATGATCAGTTGGTGAAATCACTTTTCCAGTGGGATTTGTGTAACGACAGTCATATTGTGCATGGGATTGGGTCATAAGAAGGCTATATTGAAAATTTGGGATCAAAGTTTCAAAAAATGGCTGTGTTATGAGCCTTCGTTGCAGTCTCGCTATGCACGTTCGTAACCTTGGAAATTTTCAATATTTTCACCCCATATTTTCAACATAACCTTGTTACTACCCCACCCATATATATGACAGCTTTCATTTTTCAAATCCTGGCCAAAATGTGTTTTCGCACGTGTGGCGCAGAATGGCATTGTAGTTGTGCAGAATTACATTTGGGTGGGGATTTGAAAATTTTCTGTGCTAGGTACATGCGGTGAGGTCATAAGAAGGCTATGTTAAGAATTTGGGGTAAAAATGATTAAAATGGCAGAGTTATGACTGTTTGTCACAATTTCTTTACGCCTGCTTGTAACTTTGGAAATTGTAAATATTTTGAGCCCAGATTTTCTTTTTTTTTTCTATATACATTTTAGCCCCAATTCCCCCCCAGATATTTCTCCTGGCCCTTGTTCTGGCTAGCAGTGCACATGTGGAGGCACGTGCATGCCACGGTACCAGGACATCCTCCTGCTACTTGCCGCCCGCCCACCTACACTACCATTGGACCTCTATCCAGGGGCAGTGGAACTACAGTGGGCGACAGGGTACCTCCCTGGGAGAGGAGAACTGCCTTTTGGCTGCTCAATCCTGCTCCATCCCTCCCCCCCCGTGCTGGCTCTCCGACGAACCAAGCTCATTCCCGAACCTGGGACGTCAGCATGGCGTCAGGTAAGACGTCCAGCGACTCAGCCCTCTGCACCACTAGGGCCAGCTTGAGCCCACATTTTCAGCATAGCCTTATTATTACACCACCTCATGTATGCCACAGCTGTCATTTTTCAAATCCTGTCCAAAATGAGTTACATTTTTGGCAGGGACTGAAATTGTTTCTGCACCGGGAACATGAGCTGGGGTAATAACATGTCTATGGTGACAATTTGTTGACTGTTGTGCTGTAATTGGAAGCACGGGGGGGCCAGAGGTCCCTGTGCCTCACACAATAGATAGATATATATATATATATATATATATATATATATATATATATATACGCATCTATGGAGGGATGTGAGTGCAGGGTCTGAAGGACCACAGTAAAATAAGAATACTATTATACTTTCTCAAAAAGTAAGGCAATAAATTGCAAAAAAAACTTTGTTAATGCACCATTAGGGTTGAGGCATCTAAAGTAGGGAAATACGAACTTAGGGTTCCCAAGCATGAGACCCCACCCCCACCCTCGGCTTCCAACCCTAAGACCCCACCCCACCCTCATGCAGGAACAGGTGTGAGGGGTGTGCCTTGGGGTTGCGATCCCTAATGCGTACCCCATTCTCCTATATTGTATCCCTTTACCTTACTTACTCATGGAATGACCAACCATGTGACTGAAATGAACTAGAATGCAGCAGACAGTGGTTTATGCCTTATGCGACCATAGGTGTATAAAAAAAGTTAAGATGAAAATCTTGTCTGAGCCATATTAAAAGGAGTGCTTCTTTTAATATCTGAAAGGTAGAAAAAATATACTAAAGCAGACTCAGAATCATGCAAGACAGAAGGTAAGGGGCAATGTAAAATGGTACAAAAACATATAGGTCAAAATGTTCACTGGTAATAAGCACTGCTGGTTTAAGCTATTAAAATTAAGTGTTGAGTCTGTAGCTGAATTGTAACTTATACAGTCATCTGTCCTTGTATTCACCTACAGTACGTGCGTCATAGCCCAAATGCGGGATTGCAAAATGTGAACTATGCACAATTATGTGGTGTCGGGGCACATCTTAGCCTGCCTGATTTCCATCCACTTTTTCAGTGGGAGGTTTGAAAAATAACATGACGCTTTGAATTAAAGGGACACTGGCAACTCCCCACTGGCCGTTTGTGGCCCATTTAAAGTAAAATGGAGGGAGGATGACAAGTGTTTTTTTTAACTTGGCATGCGTGCCTTTAGAAAATGGCTATATACAGTTCCTGCCCCTGATTGGTTAATACACTTCTAATTGGAACTGACAGTGGGCGTTTTGATTTAGGCCACACGTGTGCATTTTCGCAGTGGCCATCTTGGTTTTGCCCATGAATGTGCAGAAGACCCAGCGACCATCTGGATATAGTCTGCAAATGCACAAAACAGCACAGTTGCCATCTTGAAGGGATCTTTTTCAGCACAAAAACACTGCTAACCTTGTAGACTGCTACCGCCTTACTTGTATTTTCTGGTTGCACAACACAGTTTTAACATCTTCAGTTTTTTTATTTATTTGCTTTTGTTGATAACCGGGTAAGTGCACTAGACAAAAATCTGCCTGTTTTTAGGCACGGCCTGGGAGAGTACATTGCAGGCAACAACAACAACATTAGAATAATCAGGATTGCAAAACTTGTGACTTCAGTACATTACAGGCAGTTAACGGTATTACAAAATCAGTGATAACAAAGATTAGGACAATAGTGTATAAAGTGCATAAAAGAACAATACAATGACACACATACAGTTAGTTAACGTCGAGTTTAGCATATGAGTGGTTCAGGACTAACTGAAGAGTAAGCAGAGAAAGACTGAGAAAACATACAAAGGCGTTAATAAGCTATTGAGCAATAGGCTGTGGCAAAAGTAATTAAGATACAAGGATGAGGATGGTAAAACGGTAGTAAGTGCTTCTAGTTCCAACTTTGTAATAGAGTGGATAATTTGGGGATAGTGAGGAATCAGTATGAAACAACAGGAGGAAACGACTAGGTAAAGAGGATTAGTTAAGGTCATGAGCAAGAAGAGTTGTCTAAGGCTTTTAGATGGGAAAATAAATATTGTTTAAAGATATTGTGAGACCTAGAGACCCGTGATGATGAGGTAGAGAGTTTAATTTGCTAAACACATACCAGTTTGGGACCCTAATAAGTCATACAGTGGAATTTGCAATTAACACAATGATGGAGACAAGGTCTAAGGCCCCGAAGTGTAAAGAATGATCATATGAACAAATGAATAAGTCGGAAGAATTAGGCCATTTGGTCTATCTAGTCTGCTTGTTGTGCAGGGTCACAGCTCAGGCTAGTGTTCCTTCTCCCCCCCCCAGCCTTTCCATCCCTTTCCTCGTCCCCTCCCGTGATCTTTATCCTACACCTATATCTATCACAGGCTGTCTTGAAGCTGCCCAGTGTCCTCAGTGAGATCACCTGTTCTGGCAGCACATTCCATTTGGTCACAGCCCCTTCTGTGAAGAAGCGTCATCTCACCTCCCTCTTAAACACTCCCCTTCCCTCCAACTTAAGGCTGTGCTCCCTCATGGTTTTGCTGAAGTTTAACCTGAAGATACCCTCACTGTTCACCCTATTAATCCCTTTCAAGTACTTAAAGGCCTCCGTCATGTCTCCCCTCTCCCTTCTGTCCTCCAGGGAGCACATGTTTAGAGCCCTCAGTCTCTCCTCGTATGATTTACCCTGCTGCCCCATAGTCATTGTCGTAGCTCTCCTCTGGACCATCTCCATCAGGGTGATGTCCTTTTTAAGGTGAGGGCTCCAGAATTGTATTACATACTCCAGATGTGGTCTCACCAGTGACCTGTACAAGGGCAATACCTCCTCCTGTCACCTACTGCTGATCCCCCTTGCTATACACCCCAGCATCCTGTTTGCCCTTGCCACTGCCTTCTTGCAATGCATAGAGTGCTTCAGGTCACTAGTTATCATCACTCCCAGATCCTTCTCCTCCTCTGTGGAAGCTACCCGGACCCATCCCAGGTAATACTGTCTTGGCTTTTTTTTACTCCAGTGTGCATAACCTTGCACTTCTTGGTATTGAAGCTCAGTTGCCAGATTCCAGACCTTTCAAGCCTTCTTAGGTCCTCTTTATGGTCCTGTATCCCCTCAGCTGAGTCCACCTTCTTGCAGAGCTCTGTGTCATCCACGAACAAATACATTTTGTCCTTGATGCTATCCCCAATATAATTAATGAAAATGCTGATTAGTACCAGCCCTAGTATTGAGCCCTGCGGGATGCCACTTGAGACCAGCCTGGTGCTAGACAACTCTGCCCCCACCATCACCTTTTGGGTACTATTCCCTAGCCAGTTTTCACCCATCTAACCATCATCTCTCTGACTCCGAGGTCTGCCAACTTTCTGATCAGCCTCCTGTGGGGTACAGAGTCAAAGGCCTTGCTGAAATCCAGGTAGAGGATGTCCACTGCTTGGCCCGTCCACTGTTTTGGTTACTCACTCAAAGAAGTCAACCAGATTCATTTGACAAGACGTCCCTTCCATAAAGTCATGCTCTCTTGCATCCTAGAGACCATGTTCCTCTAGATGCTCTATCAGTCATTCCTTTAGTATGGTCTCCATAAATTTGCATGCTATCAAAGTGAGACTGACTGTAGTTCCCTGGGTCGTTCTTGGGACCGCTTTTATGGAGGGGCACCACATGCGCCATTCTCTAGTCCTGTGGTACCACTCCTTACTCCTGTGAACAACTGAACAGGTCCACCAGTGGCTCCACAAACTCCCCTGCCAGTTCCCTCAGCACCCTAAAGTGTACTCCATCTGGGCCTGGTGGTTTGTCTATCCTCAATGCTAGCAACCCTTTCTTTCCCCTTTCCCCTTCTATTGTCCCAACTGCCCTCCTTCCCCATTCTGGTCCCCTTTTCCTCCCTGTCGGCACCGGTTCGTCTTTCTCCTTGGTGAAGACAGAGCAAAAGTATTTGTTCATTAGCTCTGCCTTTTCCCTGTTCTCCTCCACCCAGCTGTCTCCTTGTCTTAGTCTAACCATCCCATCTTTCTTGCCTCTTATCTCGCTTATGTAGTGGAAGAAAGCCTTCTTCTTCTTACCCTCCGCTAATTGCAGTTCCTTCTGCACCTTAGCTCTCCGAACCACCCTTCCTTGCCAGCCCTAGGTATTTTTCCCTGTCCTCCTCTCTCTTCGTCTTCTTGAATTTCCTGTAGGCCAGCCTCTTATTCCTCACTGCCTGGGCTACCTCAGAGCTGTACCAGCTGGGTGCTTTGACCTTTGAGTTCTTACTCTTGTACCTAGCACACTCCTCCATTGCGGCCCTTAATCCTTCCTTAATAAGAGCCCATTTTTGGTCCACCTCCATAGTCACTGTAATTTTCGCTAGGTGCCTTTTTTAGTACTGCTCCCATTCTTCTAAAGTCCAGGATTTTGGTCTTAGTAGGGACATATTCCCTGCCCATATCCAGCTTGAATCATGCCGAGCAATGATCACTTCCACCCAGTGGCTCCCAAACTGTTATATCCTGTATCTGCTCTCTGTTCATGAGCACCAAGTCAGCATACTAGGCTGCAGTGCACCATGGCTGGCTCCTGTTGTCCTGTTGTGAGAAGGCTTCTTCCTCAAAACAGAATGAAGCCAAAGCTCCTTGTTGTTTATCACATGGTCAGTGGAACAGAGAAACATTTCCAATCTCAGATCTAAGGCATCATCTTGTAAGGGACCCCCTCACCTTTCACCAGTAACATCCACAAGGGGATCCACATCACTTTCACTGCAGGGAGAAGAATGTCAGCTTTTATCCAAGATAGCAAAACTCACCAACATGGTGGACCTCCTAATAGAGGTTCTGTTGGAGGCACACTCCCAACAAGTGGAGGAGGCCAGTACAAGCTCCCCTTGCATCCCACAGGTCATTGTTTGAGTTCACCAGGATATGTCCCAGAGATGCCCTGCACTCTTGGGAGGTCTCCCAAGCACCACCTGTCAGTATCAAAGTGGAATCAGGATTAGAGGACGAAGACTAGATTTTCTCGAAGGATGACAAAGAGGCAGCTAGAAAAGGCAGAGCCTGATCTAGCTGCCTGATCGGGCAGAGCCCTTAAGCAGAGCATGTGACTAAACTAATGATGTAAACCAGCATCACAGTAGAGTTAGAAGATGCACTGCAACACAAGTCCAAAAAGAAAGCAGAACCTATGAAAAGCGAGTAAAAGAGGACAAAAGTGTTCTCGGTATGCAATACAGCTAAGGACATTTTGACCTCCAAATAGGCAGACATGGAGCACAAGTCACTGGCATTTTGGTATGCAGAGCCATACAAAGTTGATGGTAAGGATGCAAAAATCACTGAATATGAGCCCCAAGGTGGACAGACCAGTCTCTGCTGCCACAAAGAAAACTATTGTTCTGCTCCAAGGTGCAGTGGCCATTAGGGACCCCCATGATAAAAAGTAAGAGTCTGTGATGAAGAAGGTGTATTAGGTGGCAGGAGTTTCTATGTGGGCAGCACATGATGTGGCTTATATCTCCAGGGCCATGGCTTTTTGGCTTTTGTACGATCTATGAATATGTCCTTCTTGGTAGACAAGTCGTACGATCTCCTGCAGCTGTTGGCAAAATCTACCCTATATGCAGTAGTGGTGCACAGGGTCACTGGCTACGTCCTTGGTCAGTCGATAATTCATCAAAGGCTTCCCTTTTGAATATATTATTCCAGGGGGACCTGTTATTCAATCCAGAACCACAGGCCATCAACAAACAGTTGTCGAATTCCAAGGTACCCCCTCCCCAGGATAGGAAACCTATGGGATGACTGTGCTTTTCTAAGGTATTTCAGTACCACCCAGGATGCCACTTCAGCTTCTTACAAGGCAAGTCGCAAAATTCTACTAACCAAGAATCCTTTTGTTACAACAAGGGAGGCAGAGGAAACTGCAGGGACAACACATCACTCAGATCTTCCGAGGTATCACTCCTCTAGGTTCCCAAATGCTCCACCAAGATGGATGAACAGGCCTTCTCCCCGAAGTTCTGGAACTTCCTTCCCCTACACATCTGCAGCTTTTGCTTCCATGGGCTCCATCATCTACCTCATGTAAAGGTTGTTAACCTGATCCAAGATCACATTTATTTATTTATTTCATTTTTGTTGACCAGGTAAGTGCACTAGACAAATCCTGCCTGTTTTCAGGCACGACCCAGGTTACTTCTGTGGTCAGTGGGGTATACCTACATGTAGTCAAAAAGTCTGTATTTGTGGGTAATGGTAGCTCTTTAATTATGACTTGCTTCCCTCGAGGAACATTGCTTACAAATCCCAAATAGCTTGCAAATGGGAAGATGAAACTTATTTTCCAGAAAAAATGGATTCCAGACTCCAGGAATGCTTTTTACCATTTATTAATAGCCCCTTATGTTTCACTCATTTTAGTGAACTTTTTCAAAAGGTCTTTTTACTGTTTGAAAAATAAAAATACAACTTAACAAGGGACGAATCAACTGCTTTAAAGGCATCAGAGAAGTACAAAAGTATTATCAAGGGAGCAGACAAAGTTGGGTGTTGAGTGCCAAGATGTCATGATAGCTCCTATAAAGGATAGCATCATCAGCATACAAGAGCTGCCACAGTTTTTGCCCAGGTCATTGATAAACAAGGAAGACAAAAGAAGGCCTAGTATAGAGCCCTGGGGTACATCATCTGAAACTGGCGGTTGGGTAGATATGGCACCCCTCCATCTGACAACCTGGGTTCTGTGAGAGAGAGAGATGGTGGGTAAACCAGGTGATCGAGTGGGAGTCAAAACCAAGTTTTTTAGCTTCTCGATGAGAAGCTCATGACTAACAAAGTCAGAGGCCTTGGTGAGGTCTATAAAGATGTCCCCTGTAGGGGTACCATTATTGACTGCCTGGAGTACATCCATAGTAAATTTAATTAGTGTAGTATCTGTGCTATAGTTAGGTCTAAAACCATGCTGCTGATCAGATAGGTGGTGCAGTTCAAGATAATCGCTCAGCTGGTTGTACACGCGTCTTTCATGAACCTTTGCCAGGATACAGAGGAGGGAAATAGGTCTGTAGTTGTGTGTTGATTCCCTGAGTCCACCGTTGTGGACAGGGACTATAACTCCTCCTTTCCACTTCCCAGGGATTTGACCTTCAAGGAAGAATGTGTTAAGCAGCATGGCGACTGGGAACTCTATGACCTAGGCAGCTACCTTTAGTAGCCTAGGTTCCAGTTTGTCAGGGCCCGCTGAGCTACTGGATTTTATCTTCTTGAGCAGGGCAGGAACCTAATTTCTTGCTAGTAATCTAAGATGAAATCTGGGGGGAAGGGGACCAAGTCCAGAGGGGGGATTTGGGGTGGAGGAAGGGGTGGGAACGGAGGACCCATGGCAGCAGACTGAGGGTCATTAATGGTCTGACCATTGAGTATGATCGAGCCATTAGTGGAGCTGGGTCCTCCCCTTGAGCAGAACATTGATTTGGGCCCAGAATTGTTTAGGAGGGTCAGTAAGGTTATTTTGTTACAGGCCTCTAACACGATGTCTTTTTGCAGCCTTTGGGCTCTTTTTACATTGGTCGCGTAGCTCCCTGAATTTGATCCTTGGGGTTTCCCTCCCCTCCAAGGAATTTTGTAAAAATTCTCTTTAACTCTTTATACCAGGAACTTAAAGGAGAGACAGTAGCCATTTGGAGTATAACTATAAAATGGGGTAATGCCATTGTGTTAATGGTTTCAATTCATCCCCATAATAACAAAGATAATGTTTGCCAGTTAATAAGTAAGGTCCTAATGTTATCTTTTACATAATCATAATTTAATTTGATTGTATTAGGCTGATAATTTGTAAGGATAATCCTAAACATGGCAATATGTCATGTTTATTTGTATTTGATATTTGCACTGTTTATTCCCCCCCGTTGCCTCATATCTCCCTACCCTGTTTACCCAGTGTAAATTTGTAAAGTATTCCTTATTCTCCCAGCATTGTTGTAATTGTAGTGTATCTGCTGATTTTCCCTCATCACATTTGTAAACTGTACTGCATCAATTTCCTCTATCTGTACTTTGATTTCACCTGTTTGTAAATTTCATTGTGCCACTTTGTTGGCTGGGGTCATGCCTAAAAACGGTCCCTCGGATCAATGCACTTAACCCAGTAATCAAAGACTTGAACAAATTAAATATTTTACTGTTGTGCTAATTTAAAAACTACTTTGAATTTCTGAGTCCAGTATGTACAGTAGTTTGTGTTGTTTCTATTTATAATAATGGATTTCTCTTTATTTAGGCAGTACCCAGAGAGTTTTACATTGCTTCCCCACTTCCTCCAAAAAATAGGGTAAAGTAGTATTGACATTTTTAAGTAGCAGTAAAACATCACCAGCAAATGCATTTACTTTAAATTCTATACCATTTACTGATATTCCTTCGATCTCCTGGTTATGTCTCGTGGTTTAAAAATTGTTCTAGTCACAACACATGCAGTACTGGAGAGAGGGGGCATCCTTGTCTCACTCCATTTAGCATATGAAGAGATACAGTCCAACACAAATTAATCAAGAATCTAACGGTGGTATTCTTATACATCATTCCAGTCAGATTTACTAACTTCATGGATAAACCCCAACCTTTGCAACATTCTAACATAAGTAAATGTTCTGTCTAATACATCACAGGCTTTTGTGGCATCAACTGCCGTCATGTGATACCGGTCCTGTCTTGATGTTGTTATATATAATAGTGAGTGTACCCTTCTTGTTGCCTGAGCGATTGTTCTTCCCTGAATAAAGCCAGACTGATCCAGGTGGATGGCCTCTGGCATACTTGTTTTTATTATATTAACTATTAATTTTGCCATAATCTTATAATCTGTATTTAATAGAGCTATTGGACTGGACAGTAACTGTCAATCTTACTTGAATCTCTACTTTTCTTCAACAGTAAAAGTTTGTTTTGCCTTCCTTCATTGACTTTGGAATTCGTCCGAGGCTATCCATTAACTCCTTTATCATGAGCTCTATCCTGAGTATTAATTGGTCAGAAAAGGCAACGTAGAAATCAGTTGTAAAGCCATCTAGACCAGGGCTTTTACCTTTTGGCATAGACTTAATAATATCCGTGATTTCTGTTTTAGAAAAATCTTGGTCATAGTGTTATGTATATAATGCTGTATGTTTTCAAGCTCATTAGACAGTATCCTTTGATGGTTTCAAAAAAGTCTAATACCACCTTACTTATTATCTCCTTGTCTTTGGTAACCCTGTCGCCTTCATTATCTTCCAAAAAGGCTGTTTCTTCAATAAAGTTGATAGTATTTTCCTCGATTTCTCCCCTTATAAATATTTTGCATTCCTAATCTTTTTGATGTTGGAGGCTGTCTGCTTGTTATTTATTTCTGTTTTCTGTAGTCTTAAGATCATCCCATTCTTAATATTTCTTTGGATGTGTACCTACTAACTGATCCAACTCCTTCAGCCTTGTATTGATTCTCTCTTCTTCTAGCTTCATTGGTTTCATTTTATGAGCTTGAAAAGATATTGCAATGCCCCTTATTACTGCTTTATAGCAGTCCCATGACTTAGTTACTGGAATACTTCCATCATAGTTATAAAACCAAAATTCATTTATACTTGCCTTAATTTTGTCCATGAAATTCTTGTCTTTTAGCAATTCATTATTAAATTTCCATGACTTCTGACAGATTTTATAAAGGTCCACTATTACAAAATCAGTTGGCGTTAGAGCAGGTCTGACACAAATGTAGTATTAATTTAAGGGTTCATAAACTTTGATGAAAGGGTTTTCGAGATAAAGATATAGACAACATGGTTAAATATTTGGTTCTTTTCGTCAAAATGAGACTAATCTCTAGCAGTTGGATATGTTTGTCTCCATGGATCAATTAGATCATGAATTTCCAGAAAAAGTTTTAGAAAATTAGATGGTATTTATTTGTTGGGCTAATTGTTGAGGATTTATCCATTTCAGGGTTTACCATTGCATTAAAGTCTCCATGTAGAATATTTTTTTTACCTTGATTTGAACCATACCTTTTTTTTTGATTATTTCTTTTATTCTCCACAGCCGGGGGGAAGTGGTGCCTTTGGTTCCTCTCCCCACCATCTAATCAGCTGGGCTGGCAGCAGCCCCGGTCCCAGACAGAGCTCGTACCTCCCGTTAGCGCCCGGGAGGGAGATGACTTGCATCTGGCCGTGGCTGCGCCAGCGAGCAGCCTTTGTGCTGCCAGTGGGGATTTTTTTGGTGTAGTTCCCCTGCTTGAGGAGGTGTGCAGTGGCACCAAGGGATGCAGCACACACGCTTCCGTATGCGCTCCTCCTGGCGTCTGCCTCCTCCCGCCCCTTGCGAGTGCAGTGTCAGTGGAGCTGCCCCCCAGCTGCCACAAGGGGGCAACAACACACCGACAACTGATGTCCCCCTTCCCTGGGGAAGAAGAGCAGTCCTCCAGATGCTCAATCCTTCCCCAACCCTGCCGACCCCTGGTGATCCGTGCCTATTCCTGAACACGGGTCACCACTGTGGTGTGAGGTGTGGTGTCCAGGGCCTCAATCCTCAGCACTACTGGGCCAACTGATTTGAACCAGACCTTGTATAATTGCAGTTAAAAAATTTAGAATAGCCTGTAAATGGGGCATATATGGATCCTAGTGTAAAATCTTGTTTCTTGAATTTAATTCTTAGTAGCTGTATTCTATTCTAGAGTCCGAATAGAATATATAATCTTACAGTTAGCAGATATTCTTATTACTGCACCCCTGCACTTTTCCTGTTTTTTTTCTGAGCTGTATACAGTATATGTGATATCCAATTTCTTTTAAGTTTCATTAGTTCAGTTTTATTCAGATGTGTTTGTTGTAAACAGATACAGTCTAATTTAGTTTTAGTAATATAGTTCAGTAACCTAGATCTTTTAATTGGAGGATGGATTCCATTGACAGTAAAGGAGGCACATCTGAGATTATTATTTGCCAGCTAGGTGTTTTGCTTCCATTACTATTATCATCCCATCCTTATTAATATAATATGATATATCAACATAGTCAATCTGATAGATTCCTCTCTTTTCCCTTCCTTAAAAATTTTTGAAGTTAGACAATAATCACTGTTTTACCCCATCCACAAACCTGAAAGCTCAAATCTCGATATACTGGAAAAGAGGGGCATTGGAATATTTAGGAGTTGTTCTTAAAAATGTATCCCATCTGGAGCTTTTAAATTAAGAAGCTATAATCCATCAGATTATGGAAAATTTACAGCAGTGGGCGTACTTACCACTCCCTTTCATGTCTCTGATAGAGGAGGTTTGACAAAATAAATTGTCCAAGCTGCTTTACTTTCTATAAACTGACGACAGTACCGGAAAAAGAGTTACTTTCAGAACTGGAACACTATTATATCTTGATTCTTGTGGGGAGGGGGGTTGCCCATGTGTTGGATATCCGGTACTTCAACAGCCTAACGAATAGCAGGGGTTATTTATCACATCTACTACATATTTATAGTTCTGCACTGGATGCCCAAATATGTGTTATCTGTTGTTGAATTAATCCATATTATTATGCATATTGGAAGATTACTGAATTAATCTTGTATGATTTAGAGAATACTGATAAACATTTATTCTCTCACCCATTGGCAGAAATACTGTTAAATAGGTTCATCAAATATACTGCCATCTCCTTGAAGTACTAGAGGTTATGCAACTGAAAGTAGTGCTGGGCAAAATGCATCTTCTGCCAGCAGAATTCTAGTGAAATGCTGATTTTGCTTCTGAGAAATTTCACAAAATTTCCGTGAAACATTCATGAAATTTTGCCAAAATTTTGATTCTCGCTATTTCCATCTAATTTAAAAAGTATGTGTCCAAAGTGCACCACATTTGGTCTAGTGACTTTGCCAGTGCCCATACAGCAATGTACCAAGTCAAGTGTCAGATCTCTGTCTTTTAAAATAACCAAGTTATAAGTCTCCAAACTTTTGGAAATTTTAAAAACTGCAGTAAACAACTACATAAACTGAAAGTGTTAATCCAAATTGTACCAAATTTGGTATGGTGACCTTACCAAGGCCAATGTGTGCCAAATTTCAGATCTCTAGCTTTAAAGGTGACTGAGTTATAAGCCTCCAAATGTTTGAAAATGTTAAAATTACATAAACTGCTGTATTTTAATCCTCTGTAAATTTAAACCTAGAAAACAGAATATCACCGATTTTGTTAGGTTCATTGGTCCTAAATATTAGGCTTCAAGGTAACCACTATGGCCCAGCATCAGAGCGTCATGCTTCCTTCCACACATATTTTATGCACCATATTTTTCCATTTTTTGGCCATCCCTGTTTTCAGCCATGTGTGCGCATGTTAAAGCATGCGCACGCCGAGGCTCAAGACACCCTCCCATGACATGCTGCTCCCTCCTGCCTATGCTAGCCACTGGACCTCCACCCAGTGGCAGTGGAACTACGTGGGAGCGATGACCACCCTGAGAAAAGACAGCTGCCCCATGGCTGCTCAGTCCTGCTCTCACCCTCCCCCCGTTCCGGCTCCCCAATGACCCGAGTCTGTATACAAACCCGGGTCGCTGGTGTGACGAGAGGAAAGGCATGCAGCGCCTCAGCCCTCTGTGCCACTGGGCCAGAGCATTATGCTTCCATGCTGATGACCCAGGTTTGGAAGTGAGCCCAGGAATTCATGTCAGGAGGCACACCAAGGCTAAAATTTACAATTTACATAACCATTACTTCCGTATTTAGCACTTCAGTTATCTAGCTCCAAAGGTGGCTAAGTTGTAAGCATAGAAATATTTTCAGAAATTTTCACATGGATATTAAATTGCCAGACTTTGAGCCCCTATAACTTCTCCACCCTTCATCCAAATGTTATGAATCTTGGCATGCTTTTAGGGCCCATACCAGGCAGGATTGTAGGGCTCAGAGGTGATAAAGGAGAGTGTGTGGAGGGAGACCTGGAAAAGGCATCAATACTGAACAAATACTAATTTATCTGTTTTAATTTTGGTAACCGGGTAAGGCCACTGAGACAATTACAGTCCCTTTTTCAGGGACGACCCAGGACAGAGTTACAGAAAAGTTCAGTACATCAAATCAAGATAGGTTGCAGAGGTCACACTCACTATAACAGAATGATATCTCAACAGATGAAATATCATTATGAAGAGATAGCTGAACACTATACAGAAGATAAATTAAGTAACAAATGGTTATATACAGTGTATGACAAAGTCAATGACTCATTGCACATCAGATATGTACAGAGTATGGTAACAACAGGTAGGAGCACAGTCACCAAAACCTGATCACAGACCTGAGAAAATACGAAAAGGGAAGAACAGGATATGGGGGAGTAGGGAAGGAGTAAGGAAGGGGAGAGTTCAATAGGTTGAGTGTCGAGAAAATACTTCTGTTCAGAATTCACTGAAGAAGGGGAGGGACAGGGACCACAGCTGGGCATCAGAAACAAAGGGGAGAGGGAGGAGCACGCTAGTCCATTTACAGAAGAGAGAGAGTCCTAGAGGAACTCACAAAATTGAAGGTAAACAAGGCAATGGGACCAGATGGCATACATCCCAGGATATTAAAGGAACTACGGCTGGAGCTATGGCAGCCATATTCAGTGAATCGTTCTACACAGGAGTGGTTCCAGAGGACTGGAGGAGGGCACATGTGGTCCCTCTTCACAATAGTGGTAGCAAGGAGGAAGCAGGAAACTATAGGCTGGTTAGCCTCACCTCAATAGTGGGTAAGATTATGGAGGCACTGCTTAAGAAAAGGATTGTGGAACATGTGGAATCCAGCGGAGCACAGGATCTGAGTCAGCATGACTTCACGGCAGCAAGGTCATGTCAAACAAATCTGATCAATTTTTTTGACTGGATGATGAGGGAAGTGGACCGGGGGGAGTGCTAGATGTCGCCTAACTCGATTTCAGCAAGGCCTCTGATACCGTTCCACACAAAAGACTGGTTAACAATTTGGGCAGCCTGGGGGTGGACCACAAGCTGGTGAACAGGGTCAGAAACTAGTTAGTAGACAGGAAGCAGAGGGTGGTGGTAAATGGATCCAATCCGAGGAAAGGGGGGTGACCAGTGGGGGCACTTCAAGGATCAGTCCTGGGGCCAGTCTTTTTTAATGTCTTCATTAGTGACATTGTGGAAGGGCTGGAAGGGAAGGTTTGCCTTTTTGCAGATGATGCCAAGATCTGCAACAGGGTTGACACGCCAGGTGGGGTGGAGAAAATGAGAAGGGACCTAGGAAAGCTGGAAAAATGGTCTGAAGTGTAGCAACTGAGGTTTAATGCGAAGAAGTGCAAAATCATGCACTTGGGACGCAGAAACCCTAGGGAGAGCTACAGGATGGGGGGGGGGAGTTGCTGATGGTCACCAGGGAAGAAAGTGAATTGGGGATTATTATCTCACATGACCTAAAGGTGGCCAAGCAGAGTACAAAGGCTGTAGGGAAGGCCAGTGGCATGTTGGGGTGCATGGGAAGGAGTGTCACTAGCCGAGGAAGGGAGGTGGTGATATCACTATACAAGCACTGGTAAGGCCTCATCTGGAGCACAGTGTACAGTTCTGGAGGCTGCATCTTTGTAAGGACATAGACAAGGGTGGAGGCAGTTCAGAGAAGGGCGACTAAGATGGTGCAGGGCTTTCACCAGAAGACATATGAAGACGTATGGGAGAGATTAAAAGACCACAATTTGTATACACTGGAAGGGAGGAGGGAACGGGGGGATATGATAGAAACCTTCAAGTATTGTAAGGGCATAAACAAGGTGCAAGGGGAAGACATCTTTCAGTATAGGAGAGGTACAAGATTTCGGATGTGAAATTAATATTAGATGGCCTGATGGAGAATCTCAACAAACCACTTGTAGTTATTCATATAGGGGTAAACGATATAGGCAAAAGGTACTTCAAAGATATCTTTAATGACTTCGAGACTGTGGCCTTGGAAATTAGAAAATGAGGTGGAGATATTATAATATCAGGGGTGCTGCCAGTCAGTGGAAGGCATTGTAAAAAGAACAGCGATATTAGAATGTTAAATAGTTGACTGGGGGAATGGTGTAAGTTAAAAGGGCAAGGTTTCATTGACAACTGGAGCATGTTTGGAGATGAGAGACAAATGAATCCTGATGGGCTGCACCTTAATAAAATGGGCACCAGAAGATTGGCTGGAATAGTAAATGATTCTATTGCCATCCTTTAAACCTAATTCGGTGGGGCCAGGGAGGGTACATCGGAATCACTTGATGAAACAGAGATACTGAAAAAACAAACTAACGAGGACACATGGTGGAAAGGCTTGTTGATCAATGCTAGGAGTGTGGCAAACAAGTTAGAGGAACTGAGATTCATATTGGAATCACAGAAGATCAAAATCTGTGCTATTACTGAAACGTGGTGGGATGCCAACTATTCCTAGGAAAAGGAAATAGAGTTATAACCTCTTCTCCAAATCAAGAGATAGTAGGAAAGGTGACGGAGTGGTTCATACATTTCAGAAGACATATAAGTGGAACAAATGTCTCTAGTTTCAAACAAGGTTGAGTAACTTTGGATTAAAATAACTCCCCAAAAATCTCCTAAAATCTTATTACGGATAGTCTATAGGCCACCATCAATGACGAAAGAAGATGACATTACCCTTCTAAAACATATCCAAGATCTTAATCCAGCCAGCAGAATCTTATTAATGGGGGATTTCAACTTACCTGGGATTTCTTGGAATACATTAAGCAGCTCATGTATGTTCTTAGTCAGATGGGACTTGAACAAATGGTTAATCAGAATACAAGGGGAGAAAAATTATTGGACTTGATCCTTACACACATTAAGCCAGATATACAGTATTGTAACGTCTCAACACCCCTGGAGGATAGTGATCTTTTAACCATACCCTTCACCATTAAAGAATTAAAATCTTATAAACCTGGGGACACTACCATACTAAATTTCCAAAAAGCTAACCTTACTGCTATAAAACAAACTTTTAAATCATGGAAATGGAAGGAAGATTTTCAGGATAAAAACACTGATGAGATGTGGAACATACTGGAGTCTAGGCTAACAAATTGCATAAATCTGTTTGTACCAACCAAAAAAAAATATCAGAAAGGGAAACAATCTCCATACTGGCTAAACAGTAGAATAAAAAATGGTAAAAAAAAGCATAAGCTATTTAGATTTCTGCAGGGAGATAAAAAGGGAGAAGGGACGATAAGGTTCAGAAATCTTCAAAGGACAGTGAAAAAAGAAATAAAGAAAGTCAAGGCTCAGTATGAAGTTAAGCTAGCTGGAAAAACTACAGACAACTACAAGTCTTTCTGTGCCTATATTAATAACAGCAAAAAATCAGGAAACACCATAGGTCCCCTACTGAGTTTGGATGGCACAATAACAAATAACAGAGAGACGGCAGAAATTCATAATGAATATTTTTCATCTGTATTTAGTTCAAAAAACGGCCAGGGAACTAAGGGATTTAAAAAATATAATATTTCTCAGAGTCCTGTACAAATAAAGGTAGCAGATGTGAGCGGGAGACTTGGTAATTTAAATCCAAACAAGTCTCCGGGATCAGAGGGATTCCATCCAAGATTGCTAAAAGAACTAGCAGAGGAAATAGCACTACCTGTAAATCATCTATTCCAAAATTCTCTAGACAAAGGGGAGATTGTTAATTCCTGGAGAGAAGCAGTTGTAATTCCACTATATAAAAAAGAAGATAAAAAAGGCCCTTCTAATTAAAGGCCAGTAAGCCTGACAAATGCACTATGTAAAATACTGGAAGGGATTAGCAAAGAATATATAGTAGACGTCATAACTACGAAACGGTTAAACGACAATACACAACATGGGTTTACAAAGGGGAGATCTTGTCAGACCAACACCCTAGAATTCTATAATAAAGTCAGCAAAAGCTTAGACTCAGGCACATCAGTGGGCATAGTCTCTTTAGACTTCACAAAACCTTTTGATAAGTTACCCCAGCAAGAACTAATCTAAGCACTAAGCTATATGGGTATACACGAAAATCTAGTTGCCTGGATTTATTCATGGCTTAAAGAAAGGAAACAGTGAGTAAGTGTCAGAGGGACTTTATCAGACTGGTCCAGGGTGATGAGCAGACTTCCACAGGGCTCCATATTGGGGCCATGCCTCTTTAACATCTATGTGGCGTCCCTTAAATATGAGCAAAACAATGTATGGCTTACTAAGATCGCTGACTATTGCAGATTGGGAGTGGAAATCAAACAGCGAGGAGACCATGAGTCCTTACGGGAGTCTCTTAATTATATGCATGAGTGGTGCAGGACTTATAAACTTCCCCATAATCCAGACAAATGTACAGTAATGCATTTAGGAAGGAAAAACACAAATCATACCTACAGTCTAGGGAGCACTATACTGAGAACAGTAACGGAAGAGAAAGACCTGGGCATCATTATTACAGGCGACTTACAATTCAAGGTCCACTGTAATAATACATGCAAAAAAGCCAACGGTGTGCCAAACTGTATATTAAGACATATAGCTAGCAGAAACAGAGAAGTAATGGTTCCCTTGTACAGCTTTCTGGTAAGGCCTGTTCTTGAATACGGAACCCAGTTATGGTCTCCATACCATCAAAACGAAATTCAAATGCTTGAAAAGGTGCAAAAGAGAGCTACCCACTCCATAAAAGGTTTGGCAGATAAAGGTTACAATACTAGACTGGGAGAACTAAACCTGTTTCCTCTGGAATATAGGAGATGGGGGGGAAGGTGGAACCTGTGCTTGCTGTTCAAAGCATTGGATGATCAAAATCTGTGGGAAAGCTGGGACTGGAATTTAGAGACCAACCATTTAATACCAGAGCCCATACACTACAGCTGAGGGGCGAGAAATGCCGGACATGGAAGCACAAAATGTGGTCCAGTCAAAGGGTGGTAGCCAAATGGAATGAGTTACTTGAAGTTGTGATAGGCAGTCCATCTATAGAGTCCTTCAAATTAAAATTGGATGAGTTATTCAGATCAGGGAGCTTTTAGTAACATGACAAGCATTACAGACGGTAGCCTGAACAGCTCAGTATTAACCTATGATACCTATGAAGAATGAGGGGGCACAATATGAGAGTGGAGGGGGGCAGGATAAGGGGAAATGTGAGGACATTTTTTTTTTTTTACGGAAAGGGTGGTGGATGCTATGAATAGCCTACCCCCGGAGGTGGTTGGAGCAAGCACAGTGGGGGGGGGATTTAAACATGCATGGGATAGGCATAAGGGAACCTTGCAGGTGGGAAGAAGAGGCTAAAGCTGATGACCAGATAGGGCCAGCGGCCGCTAATAAAGGTAGGGTATATAGACAGACTGGATGGGCCTGGCTGTCCTTATCTGCTGACAATTTCTATGTTTCTACATTTCCAAGAAACCCATTCCATTTTATATATTATATTTAGGGATTCACATGTAACCCCCCTACAAATGGGGGTTCCCAAAAAGTCTTCCTTGAGCTTGCCTAAATGCTCACTGCCAGGCTGGTGTCCAGCATTTTAGCAGTTTAAATGTGATTACCAGAGCCTGTATTGCCGCTGTGTACTGTCTCTTTAAGAGCTGCCTGATTGCAGCATAAGTAATCTGAGAGGTAGCTCTGTTGAAAAATGTAACTATTTGCTGACAATCATTTAAAAGTGATAATGATAATGTAGTTTGTCTAACCTGCCTTCTTTATAGCAAGGACTGTTTTGTTTGTCTCCACTTTCTTGGTCCTGGACTGCAAATTGGACCAATCTGTTCTGGTGGGACCTAAAATGTAGCCGGACTACAGGAGCTGTCTGAAGTCAAAATCTGTAGGAATTGTAGTTTTGAACTTTTTGTGCCTTTTTTGCAACTGAAGGGGGAGCTCTTGCTTTAACTAACAGCCAAATCAGCCTACCTAATCTTTTGGATCTTGGGGAAGTCCCGGGCTGCTGGCAGTTTTCAGTTAGTTCTGACCTGGGAAGTGAAATGAGAAGAGCTCAGGTGTATTTTGGGCAGCAATCCTGAATGGATTTGCATGGGAAAACTGTGAAAGGGCTGAGTTTTTGGCTTGCATGTCTGCTGCTGCTCCTGAGAGGGACAGACGAGAATTATTTTGGACTAAATACAAGTTTATGTGACTAATGTAAGCTACTGAAGTGGGCCAGGCTCAACCTGAAGAAAACAGAAGATTTTGCTGAATGCAATCGGCCTGTCAGGAGTTAAATCTACCCCTAAGCTCCCGGTGTGTGCAGAGACTTTGCGATTGTGACCGGGGAGCGCTTTGCCTGGTACAGTAGAATTCCTGTACATGTAAGTGTGGTATGAGCTGCTAGTGGGTTGTGAGTTAGTTCCCCACTGTGTGAACTATGTTCTGCTTGCTGGAAGCTGTATCAGCCCAAAACGGACTGCATCCGAATTTGTCTCCATGCGGTCTGGGCCTTGCCAGACTGGTCCAGCCAGACTACCCACTGCACAGAGAAGCTATCGACGAGAGACCTGCCTGGGGATCAGCCCCCTGCTCCACGCTTGAACAGGAACGACGCCTCTGCAACTCGTGTGGGCCCTGCTTCTCCTGGCATTCCAGATCAACCACCTGCAGTCTCGATTTTCGTCCAGCCTTCGGTATCATGAGTAAATACCAGGGTAACTCCCTGCAACAACAGCTTAATCTGAGTGTGACATCTGATTGTCTTGTTGTTTTGTTTCCTTTACGAACTGAGCCCTCTGGCTCCGGATTACAAATATTGTGTACTGTGCATGTTGTGTTTTCCATTGCAGGGCCCCAACCAGCTGCAACCCCAGGCAACAGTCCTGGCTAACCCATCTCTTCTCCACCTGGGTACCCAGAGGTGTGACTGTGTGGGGGGACTCAAAGCGCATGCATAACTACTTGATTGATATAACCTTTAAGCTAATTAACCTGATTTTGCCCCTTCCTTGTTCAAGTCCCCTGAATAAATCAGATCTAACTTTTTCTGCATGTAATCTGACTGTGGGTCCAGTTTGTGCTCAAAGTACTGTACTGTTGCTATTTGCTGTGCATAACCGTGTTTTACAGGGGGTCCCCAGGGTCAAGCCAGAGGAACCAGCCCTGGTGGTAAGTGCAAACAGTGTGGGTACTTGTGTGGTGTACCAGGGGTATTGTGAAAGTGATTATTGTAAGTGTTCAGGCCACTAGAGGAGAAAGAGAGGGCTGTGCCCAGGTTAGCTTGACCACTACCAACCCTGACCTCTGGGTGGAGGCATCCGTTTCAGAACTCAGGCCCCTTAACCTGATACTAGCCAAGCAGGCAGGGGCAGTAGCCCTTGGGATAGCGCCACCTAGGGGTTACACACAGCAAGGGATAAATTGGTCCCATATGACAGGTTCCCTGTACAGAGGATTTGTAGAACTGTTTCCAGAATATGCAGAGTTGATTTTAGACAAATGGAATGCAGAACTGCAGTCTTGCCTTGATCTGCATCCCTAGTTGGAACCACTCAGCACCTAGTTACAGGGTTACGGCCTGGACTCAATGGTGAGATTTGCCTAGTAATGTAGAAATCACTACTTCCGAACATCTGCCGTACTGGCTTCTTACATGGGGCTCTCAGGCAGGAGCGTATTGCAGGAAGTGTTGGGACAGCAAGGCAAACCATGTCCATGCTTTTGTCCGCCCCTAAGGGATTTTTTAAAACATCGTAAATTTAAATTTCAATAACATTTTTGTTCACCAGAATATACAGACTTCTTCCTTGGCACTGTGGGCCGTTCCGGGAGAAGGGATCTGGGGGAACACTTTAAATTACTTTTAATCCTGATACTAGCAGCCCAAAAAGGTTTTGCCTGTCTCTGGTTAACTGATAAAATCCTGACAAAGGAGGCCTGGTATAAGACAGTTAACACTATATACCGAATGGAAGGTCTTACTTGTATGTTACAAAGGCAACAGGAGAAAGGAGAACTGTGGCACAGATGGGTCTTTTTTCAATCAAAGATCATCTCAGATTATATTCCTTGATTAGGCTTTATTCTGGCATGGTATAGTGGTATGTAATATTACAGCAGTCTTTGTCAGAGGTACTGTTACAGTCTTGTACTTGCTGTGTCTGCCCTGGTATCTGCTTAGCTTTGTAAAGCAACTTAACAGAATAGTTTCATCTCTATTCTTTGTAATTGAAAATTCTCTTGAAAAAGATGTTTTTAAAAAAGAATATGAGTGGAAATCTGGACCATGTGAACACAGCAATTCAGTATTTGAAATAAGCTCTGTAGAAAGGCCTCCAGTGAGTACCAAAATTGTGTTCTGAGCATGTCCAAAGCCAGGTTTATTCATAATAATGAGTTACATGCAAAACCAGAATACTAACAGGAATGATTATTCTGGGTCACGTAGAGCAAAAGCAGTATTCTGAATACTTATTTTATTTATTATTTATAATGCTTATGACCAGGAAAGGCACACTAAGCTGATAGTTTGTTTCCGATTGCATTTAGGGGTCGGTTCAATGGAATTGTTTTATTGAAGGGGAGAATGTTCACCAAAACACCAAGAGAAACATCCTTGCTCCTCCCCTCCCCCCTTTATATTTATTTAATTATTTAATTTTATTATTCTTTGGTAACTGGGTACAGCCCACTGGGCAAAAGTCCCATTTACAGGGGCAACTTGTGAGCACTGGGGAGGTTAAGTGACTTGCTCACACAGTATGCAAGTGGAGGCTGTGGGAATCAAACCCAGCTCTGGTGGATGGACCAAGCTCAATCACAGCTCATTACTCTAACCTCCGGACTATAATGCCAGCCATTGCTGCACTTGTTTGTTTGTACTGATTTTTTTTCTTTCTCTCTCTCCACAGTGCTATTCTATTTATGTACAGAGTTTGTAATTTTGTTTTATATATATATAAAAAAAAAAATACTCTTTTTTGATAAGTGCCATGACATCTTTAACTTCACCAGGACAGGGGTCAGAGATGGACAGAAGGGACCTCAGGTCTCATCCGAAGGGGGGGTACCTGAACACTTCGGCACCCCCCTCCCTTACTGCACTACAGTCACCCAAGTACTGTGCGTGGTGTGGGGCTAGAATCCAGGACCTGCTGAGCTTCTCAACCTTGGGGTAAATGTGCCACTGGCTGAGCCACTATGATATAGAATATTCAGCCATGTAACTGCATTGAGTGACAGTATGAAAATCACACTTGGGCTACAATACAGAGTGCTGGCGCTAAGCTAACATCACCACTGATCTGACCTGCTGCTGTGAATTGTTTGAGGTCGTTGCTTGATATAGATTGCTTTCTACCAGGGTCTGAGCTGCAGTCACCCAACTGATTTGATTGGTGACCTGAAAGGGATTTGTACTTGACCTCCAGAGATATATAGGGTTGGTACTTAGTTTTACTTTGACTTTCATGCACTGCCGTTAGCAGGCATTTCCCCAGTGCAGAAGTGTTTATGATCCATTTACACTGAAACACAGAAGAGGATTTGTTCTGTGGTGTACCATAGCAATGTTTTAAAAATAAAAATGACAGCTGACTAGAGCTTGTTAACTTGCACACATTTGTTTGTAAGTATGGCAAGATTTTGATTGGCAAATTGTTAATCAGTGATGGACAGGAGATAATATGCATTTCTCCCTCCTTGTGATGGTCACAGGGCTTCTTAACCACTAGAATGTTCCAGGCTAAAGATAGGGGACTTGTACATTAAAAGCATACATAGTTTGTGCTTTACTGCAACTGTAAGGTTGAAATTTAGGTTCCACCCATTCAGGGCGCCGGCAGCAGTGCGCCTGGTCTTTAGGACGCCACGTTTGCATGTCGCCATTCCCTCTTTTTGTGGGGGGCTGGGTCTGCACCCCCTACCCCCCCTTCTAGATATTCTAACTCCAGGGGGGGAAGACCTTGGGAAGGGGACAGCGAATTCCATTATTTGGCGTCCTAATGATGGGTGCACTGCTGCCGGTGCCCCGATGGCCAAAAGGGAGAAAAACTGTACACCATGCAGATACACAGACATATTAAGCTGATTGTAAATATTTGATACAAATATAAAACAGGAGACAAACACACATCCATACAAACCTAACCTGGAGAGATATTCAGCACAGAGAAAGGTCCATATCTAGCATTGTACAAAAGTAATGTAAGGCACAGAAGCAGCAAAGACATTAAAATTCCTTTTCAACAGATATTATTGCAAATGTTCAGCAGTAAGGGCCCACTAAAAAAGGTAATACAAAACTGCATTGCGTAAGATTTTTAAATGATTTCTTAACTCTGATCCATGGAGTAGATTGCAAGTAGCTGATAGTTTTTTGTTTAAATGCAGTATACATTGCCTGGTAGTCAAAGTGCTTTACAGTGCAAGGGACAAAAATGTTGTTAAATCGCTGAGTTCCCCCCCCTCGTGGGTGCCCCACTCTTTCCTCTGTTAATTATCTCTTCTGTTTATTAGGCTGAATAAGGTCATGTTGACAGTTTTCTGCATGTTATATAGCATGGAAGCGTAACCCCAGGCTGGTATGCCGTTTGTATCTGACAGCTCTACCAGGTGGGTTGGGTTCGGTGAGGAATAGGTCACTCGGCACATAGGCTAGGTTTGGCTACTCTGCACAGGGGCACCCAAGTAACTCCAAACACAGGAAGCAATAACTGTAATGTCCAATACCAGAAGTGGGATTCTAAAGTGTGGCTTTTATTCACATCAAAATAGAATAAACAAAGCAGAGATGGACCCCAATGGGGTTACACTCCTGGTAATTCAGATTAAAGGAGACCAAAACACATCCTCATCACTTTAGCCCTCGGGCTCTACAACACACTGGGCACACAGCCCGGACTTGCACGCTGCTTTGGGTTACACATCCTGAACTTGTACACTACTTTGGGTTTTCCCTAGCTCGGCTCCCTTGCCAGCCACTTGGACACCTTCCATACTTCATGGAAACATTTTCTGGTGGCTCCCTAAACCACCTAAGAGCACCTCAGCTCCATCAGGGAATCCTCCTCTTTAATCCCACATCTGGGTACTTTCCTCAGGCACTGGCCAAGTACCTGAGGGAAAGCAAAAGGTGTCTCAGAGCAAATCCGTAGAGGTGAATTTGGTTACTACTGATGGGGGGGTATCCCACCTCTCGCTCCCACAATTCATACCCGACCATTTCTCTGGACTGTAAACACCTCATCCTTTAGCACTTTGCTGTGTAGATTCTTGCTAAATGTATTTCACATTCAATCTACTTGTCTTGCTTCCCATTTGTGCTGGACTTGAACATACTTAAAAATAAGTGGC
Source organism: Neoceratodus forsteri (assembly GCA_016271365.2). Taxonomy (NCBI): domain Eukaryota; kingdom Metazoa; phylum Chordata; order Ceratodontiformes; family Ceratodontidae; genus Neoceratodus; species Neoceratodus forsteri. The sequence continues at coordinate 1,524,477,137 of CM028130.1, read as the reverse complement.
ATTGTCCATTACTCTAGACCCCCTACAGGTTAAGCAGTCCAATCCCCACATCTCTTTCCATTTTGTGCTGACCTTGAACATACTTATAAGTGGCTTTGTCCATTGCTTTAGACCCCCCCACTGAGTTAAGCAGTCCAATCCCCACATCTTCCAGCTGTACTTGGCTGTCTTTTCCTAACCCCACAGTAACATTCCCTTTAGTTTCCTTACATTTCAGGTGAAAACACTTGGCCCTTTTGCAGAGCGAACTCACCCTTTGGTTGCAGGTGCCCCACAGGTGTTTCCTCCTCAAAAATCTTCCTACAGAGCTTCTGGTGCCTCAGCACAACTCAGACAGGCAGTTTTTTTTCCCTTAGCCGGACCCAGGGGGGTTGCCCCTGGAAAACAGGCAGACACCTTCCCCCCCATCCCCTCAAGGATGGGGCTCTGAACCATTGAGAGCGGTCTCCACCACTTCAATTACCAGTTCCTGTGTTCCTCTTCAGGTGGAAACACGCACCTTGAACAAAAGTAGCTCTGAAACAGAGCTTAAAGCTCTGAGAGCCTGCACACACTCTGCTGCACTACAGTCTCTCTCTCAGACTGCATACAGACTGCCTTCAAATTCCCCACAATGTTCTACTCTAACCTCCAACTGCAACATTCCAGTGTGGCTTATGCAGCTGCGACAGTTCTAAAATGATGTCATCCCTCAGTCTCAGCTGAGACTGAGAACAGAGTAAGACGGTGTGAAATCCATTTAACTGGAGTTTCACAAGCTGCCTTCTCTGCCTACCACTAGGTCTTACTGGGATTCTAGTAACCCCAGGTAACGGGGGTTACACTCACCCTGGGCCAGGAAAATGACTGTCCGCAGTCATTAGTCACCCGGCTTAGGCCATCTCACCCCATGTGTTGACTACGGGGAGGTAGCACTCCCTTCTTCCCTACCATGTGCTAGCACAGGCAGGCAACACTAAGGGCCTAGAGGCCTTTGGCTGACATATCAGCCTCTACTCTACCCGCTAACTATGGGCACCTAGTGGCTCTGGTAGAACTGTCCAGAGCGTAGCCCTAATAGATCAGCACTGCGGCCCCTACAGCCGTTCAGGACCACAGCCTGTCTATCCCCCCAGCCCTCTAGGGAACACCTTTCTGCCTCTAACTCAAATTTACCAAAACAAAGCAAACAGGGAACCTCCCCGACCCTGGACACCATGTAACCATACACCAGGAGCTAATACCATACTCTATGCATTACTCCCACACTCCCACACAACCATACCTGTGGAAGGAAAAGTTACACACAGTAACAACAACAACAACAACAGTACTTTAAACACTACTCTCTAAAGTACTAGTGAGGGACTCCAATGAGTCCCTCCTCCTCGTCTTGTCTTCTCTTCTGTCTTCTTCAGGAACACCTGCAAGAAAAAGAAAGACAACACACACTCCTAATCTGCATACACAGTCTATCTGAACCCCTTCCATCTAAACACTGGAGAATCCCAGAAAGATTTTTTTTTAGAAAAGTAGAAAAAACAGTATAAACAGTAGAAAGCAATGACGTTACTTACAATACACAAAATTTGGGGGATGGAGTGCCCTAAAAGTCCCATCTAGTGACCACAGTGCCCGAAGGCAAGTCCATTAAAGAGTCTCTCCTGGGCCGGAGCCCAGTAAAGCACAGTTCTAGCAGGCCAAAGTCCCGAAGGGGAGAGTCTTTGAGGACAGTTCAAACATCTGGAGTCTGCTAGTGTAGGGTGTGTACTGCAATGTCATAAGAATAGAAAAGTCTGGACTTACCAGTCCCTTGTAGAACTAAACGCACCAAACCTGGTCCTCAGCTGAAGACTCTCCCTGGCAGCATTCTTCCGATACAGCTGGGTGGACATCTTCCGGGAATGACAGGAGGGCACATCTGGAAACTGCTGGGCTGATGTCATCTCTGGAGATGGAACCTTGGAACAAGAACAAAAAGGAAAACAGCTGGTCTGAAGTCATCCAATTACCAGGCGATGAATCAGGATACAGCTGGGCTGGTGTCCTCTCTAGATCTGAAGTCATCTAGTGGGCCAGTCGATGGATTCTGGGAAGCCAGTACACTGTAGAACTGATGAATGTGGGGCACCTGAGTCCTGGACGTCCATACTGGCGGAACAACATAGGTACTGCAATGGCTGGAGTGGCAGCACTGGCTACCACTGCTCTGCTTTCTATTTGGTATGCATGGGCACATTCACAGGAAGGTCTTTGCATTGTGGCCAATAGCACAATGGGTCAGGTGCTTGAATTATTACTCCGTCTGGGCGCTTATAATTCCCACTGTGAAAGGTTTCACGTCCCTCTCCATCCACAATTTGAACAGTGTCCATTAACAGTGTCCTGCCTCTTTTTCACTGGCTGTATTTGTCGTGAAACATTCTGTGCTTGACATGCTTGTTTGCACCAAGATGCACACATTTCATTGCTTCTGCCCAAATCCAGGACTTCCTGTTTTGTTCAATCTCCTCCCAGACTCTCCGAGGAAAGGTAGGAAAGGACATCCCATAGATTTCATTCGCCTTCCTACGAACCAGTCTTTCCTCTTTACTTGCTTTGGTCAACCTGAGACCTCTGGCCTGGCTTGGGGGCGGCCAGTCCTAGTTCTGCCAGCTACGCATTCTCAAAGACACAAAAAATGGATCCCTGGCTTCTTCTTGCACAGCCAGGGCAGTGGCATCACCACTCTCTTCCATGCATTCCTCTGAGGCAAGAGCTTGAGGCTGTGTACCAGTTCCTTTTTCACAAGGCCACATAGGTTCTCCTTCTTCTTCTTCTCTCTCTGAGAATCTGTGCCCAGGAGTGAGTAGTTGTCCTCACTCCTGAGACTATCCACTCTTCGCTGGGCGCGGAGGTCGAAACCCTACATTCAAAGGCCTCCCTCATCTCGTCTTCTCCTATGAGACTTGGGCTAGGCCCCGATCTCCATGGGTCTACTGATGCTCTTCCTGATATGTCTCTCTGCGACTCAGAATCTGAAACATCAGCTCATTGTTCTGTCTGTAAATCTGCACCCTCTAGCTTTGTGCCACACTTCCCTGAGGGGCCTTCTCCAACAGGCTCCGCCTGGTGCTGTGTACTGCCAACTTCAGATTCTTGAACTTTTGTCCATGTGGGAGCCAAACGAATCTTGGGCGCTTTAAATAAACCATATTTCTCTAAGCACTCAGAACAGTGAGGTACCATGAAGACGTCCCTTCCAGCATTTAAGCACATTAAACATACTTCCACTGGATATCCAGAAATCGCCACTTGAGGAGGCAGTTGTCCTCGTAGTAACATCTCTCAATGTCCCTTAACTTGTTAACTTCTACTGCTACCACAGACCGGGCATGATCCGGGTAGCGGGCTGGTCCTGAGGCCATGACTGCAGAGAAAAAACAAACAACGCTCACTGTTATTTCAAGTCCCATATCACTGAAAACTTTCCTTCTCTTTCAAAATGGCTCCTCTGCTGCTGTGTTTACATTACTACCCCACCCTGTAATGGCGGCTGCAGCACTCCTACGCATCAACATTCTGTAATTGGGTCAAGCCACTGCGCATCCGATTTACACACTCTACTGATAACTTTGCTCAAACTGCACAAACTTGCACTGTTCTTTTTCCTAGCACATTTATATGATTTACCACAGACTTTTCACTTGCTGAAGACGTTGCTGTAGCTTATAGTCCCTTAAAGCCTCAGTATTTCTTAGCATAGGATTGCCTGTAACTCTTGCTGCATATCTGATACAACTCACAGTCTCTCTCATGGCTTTGAAACTTATACTGACGCTGAACCTATAAATATGCTCACAGTCGATGGCTTAAAATGCTTGCTTTTGCTGGTAAAACTTAACACAGTCCTTCTTTGCAAAGCGATTACACTGCTGCACACAGATTCAGCTGGCTTTTGGCAAAATCACTTAGTTTGAGCAATTATTTCTGTTGGTACTCACTGTTATCAGTAGCTGTTTGCTGCGATGGAAAATGGCCTGCAGCCAGTCTTGGAGGCCTCTGCATAGAAGCAGGTTGGCAGTCCTGCCGATTGTCCCTCTGAACACCACACTCACAGTCCAGTCGATCGAGATGCGGGTTGAGCCCGAATTCAGACAGAAAAGTCAGTTTTTACACTTTTTTCCAGGGCTTTCAGTCACCACGACGCTCCTCCTAACAAGCCAGTACGCACGCTCCACTCACTCTCCCTCTCGAATGCTGGGCGGTCGCTCTAGAGTTGGCTTGGTGGCGGGACTGATTGCAGTCTCACAATCACTCGATGCCATGCAAATGAGCCTCTTTCCTCTCGAGTGCTCTTCTCCTCATGGTGATCGTCGAGCAGACAAATTTAAACTGCAAAATCACACTTTTTTTTTCTCAACTGAATCCATGGCAGGAGCCCGTTTCAACCATTTTTCATGGCCATTAACACAACAAGTCTCTCAGTTCACAAGAAAGCATTTCCAACGTCTAGGGCACAATTTTCCTTTTGCTACCCACAGTTTTCCACACTTGTCTTTGTCACAAACAGTTTTAAAAGCTGGCAAACACTGTAAATTTGATGCAGGACAAGGGCATACACTCTCAGGCTTTACTGCTCCTTGGTAAACAGTTGACATTTTAACAGCAGCACATGGACAACAGCACACAGCGGCACATTAGTTAACATTACTTCAGTTTTTTGGGCTACCCAATGCCAGATAGCCAAAACGCTAGCCCTTTGCCCGAGCGACCTTTCTTACATTCCTCCCTAAATTCCAAACCCAAATCCTCAGCGTTGCCTCCATTTTTGTTACCCCAGGCTGGTCTGCCGTTTGTATCTGACAGCTCTACCAGGTGGGCTGGGTTCAGGGAGGAATAGGTCACTCGGCACGTAGGCTAGGTTTGGCTACTCTGCGCAGGGGTACTCAAGTAACTCCGAACACAGGAAGCAATAACTGTAATGTCCAATACTAGAAGTGGGATTCTAAAGTGTGGCTTTTATTCACATCCAAACAGAATAAACAAAGCATAGATGGACCCCCACGGGGCTACACTCCTGGTAATGCAGATTAAAGGAGACCAGAACACATCCTCATCACTTTAGCCTTCAGGCTGTACCACACACTGGGCACGTAGCCTGGACTTGCACGCTGCTTTGGGTTACACAGCTCGAACTTGTACACTACTTTGGGTTTTCCCTTGCTCAGCTCCCTTGCCAGCCACTTGGACACCGTCCATACTTCATGGAAACATTTTCTGGTGGCTCCCTAAACCACCTAAGAGCACCTCGGCTCCATCAGGGAATCCTCCTCTTTAATCCCACATCTGGGTACTTTCCTCAGGCACTGGCCAAGTACCTGAGGGAAAGCAAAAGGTGTCTCAGAGCAAATCCGTAGAGGTGAATTTGGTTACTACTAATGGGGGGGTCTCCCACCTCTTGCTCCCACGATTCATACCCGGCCATTTCTCTGGACTGTAAACACCTCATCCTTTAGCACTTTGCTGTGTAGATTCTTGTTAAATGTATTTCACATTCAATCTACTTATCTTGCTTCCCATTTGTGCTGGACTTGAACATACTTAAAAATAAGTGGCATTGTCCATTACTCTAGACCCCCCACAGGTTAAGCAGTCCAATCCCCACATCTCTTTTCATTTTGTGCTGGCCTTGAACATACTTATAAGTGGCTTTGTCCATTGCTTTAGACCCTCCACTGAGTTAAGCAGTCCAATTCCCACATCTTCTAACTGTACTTGGCTGTCTTTTCCTGACCCCACAGTAACAGTCCCTTTAGTGTCCTTACGTTTCAGGTGAAAACACTTGGCCCTTTTGCAGAGCGAACTCACCCTTTGGTTGCAGGTGCCCCACAGGTGTTTCCTCCTCAGAAATCTTCCTACAGAGCTTCTGGTGCCTCAGCACAACTCAGACAGGCAGCTTTTTTCCCTTAGCCGGACCCAGGGGGGTTGCCCCTGGAAAACAGGCAGACACTTTCCCCCCATCCCCTCAAGGATGGGGCTCTGAACCATTGAGAGCGGTCTCCACACTTCAATTACTAGTTCCTGTGTTCCTCTTCAGGTGTAAACATGCACCTTGAACAAAAGTAGCTCTGAAACAGTGCTCAAAGCTCTGAGAGCCTGCACACACTCTGCTGCACTACAGTCTCTCTCTCAGACTGCACACAGACTGCCTTCAAATTCCCCAACGTTCTACTCTAACCTCCAACTGCAACATTCCAGTGTGGCTTATGCAGCTGCGACAGTTCTAAAATGATGTCATCCCTCAGTCTCAGCTGAGACTGAGAACAGAGTAAGACAGTGTGAAATCCATTAAACTGGAGTTTCACAAGCTGCCTTCCCTGCCTACCACTAGGTCTTACTGGGATTCTAGTAACCCCGGGTAACAGGGGGGTTACAGAAGAATTACATACATGCAAGTTTATGCAGGGGAAAAAGATCAGTGGTCCATCGAGTTCCTCCTTTCCGCCTGATCAGTGGGAATATGCTCCCCCTTTTTCATCAGAGTACCTGTGCCTGAGTGTGAAGGTTGTTACGGTATCGTCTGAAAGACCACCTGTCTTGGAAATCTGTTTCATGTGTCCAACACTTGTGCTCTGAAGTAGTTAACCTGATGTTGCCCCTGAGTCTTCCTCCTTTCAGTAACATCATGTGTCCCCTTATCATTTCATCCTTGGACATCACATTGATGTGATGGCCAAACATAAAAACCTTGGAGCCGCCTTGTTGGCTGTGCAGATGACTGAGTTCGGGAGGGACTCTGTTTGCTGCTTCAGAAGGCAGACTTTGGCTGCAGTAGCTGCCAGTGGTGGTACACCTTGGTTAGAACAGGTTAGCGGCCGGTTACAGCACTACACAGAACCCTGTGGTGGGTCAAGGATCTTGCTCTCCTGCAGGGGCTGTGCTGTGTGCATGTGTGTCAACCTTCATTCTGCGTGTCCTTGCTCGGGAGGTAGGAGGCTTGGGGAATAAAAAGCAAGGGACAAATCCTGGCCTCCATTTGGATGAAGGCTGCTGGTGCTCTTGGGATCTCATACAATGCATCCCTGCTGCCAGCTCACCAGATCCTGACCTGGGCTGGGGGAAGGCTCTTCACTGCCCCCCCCAACCCCACCAAGAAGGGGCAGCTGTGGGGGAAGCAGCTTAAGCAGTACGATTAGTGTCTGATGGGGATGCGCAGTTGCTAGGAACAGCCAGAGGGTGGACTTGAGTGGCCAGAGGGGAGAAAAATATCTGTCCATTCCCCCAAATAAAATCCTGGGGACTGTGCTTTTTACTGCAGTATTGTAGCTTGTATCAGACTGATTCTGCTGACTTTCAAGCAGATATTTGCTGTAACCAAAAATCCCAGGACCATGTGCAGCTGACATCAGAGCAGGGCTGCAGAAGTGGGAGATTCCCTAGCCTGCAGTGCATGTTAAAGATTTTATAAGCTCATCAGATCAGATGTTTGCCGGTCCTGCTGTTCTGCCAGGGCTAAGTCTAGTCTTCTGTGACTGTACTTAGCCCCAGGAAGACAGCAAAACCAGCAAACAAAATATCAGGGCTTATAAAAACTCTAACATGCACTAGAGACTGTTGAATCTTCCACTGCTGCAGCCCTGCTGTAATGTCAGATGCAGGGGATTCTGGGACTTCTTGTTACAGCAAATGTTAGCTTGGAAGTCAGGAGAATCGGTGCGATATAATCTACTATATTGTGTAAACAGTAAGTTAAAAAACTGTTTTTGCACACAAAGTGTAAACAGTAAGTTAAAAAAAAACTGTTTTTGCACACAAAGTGCAAATTGGGACCAGCCCCGTACTTGGGTGTTGGACTCTTAGTGCTGACTGTTTCCATTAAAAGGAGAATGGCTTTTAATCTTGAAGCCATTTTTCCCAGCAGAAGTTGTTCGTTAAATATTGGTTCAGATTGGGTTATTGTTCTAGCTATGCAGGCTTTTTAGTTACCCCAGTTAGCGTTTCTGATTTATAAGCTGCTTGGAAGGACCATTTTAGAATTTGTATGATATAGCTTATGTCCATGCTTTGCTGTCTGTTGTTGGCACAATGCACCAGTGTTCTACTGCAGAACTCTCTAGTTGAGAGGGATATAAACTATATCATACAGTTCTAAAATGGTACCTAAAACCACAGTGTAAATTTGAAATGCTCACTGTGGTTACTAAAAGGCCCGTGTAGATGGAACAAGAATATAATTTAAACCTGTACTTAAAAACAGCTTCTACTGGGAGACTTGACTTCCAGGCTCAGTGCAGTTCTCCTTTGAACAATAACAGTAAAAGTATATGGAAGCTAACACATTTGTGTGTAAGAGACAGATGTGGCCTGGCCCGCTCCATGATGCTGAGTGATTGGGCATTGCTGTGGCATGATGGTGATCCGGATTGGTTCTCCAAACACAGGATATCAGGAGCAGAGGCTGGCAGGGAGGAGTCGGAACATCCATCGGATGCTTCCCTCCCACAGGGTGGGTGACTGCCGTGTTTCAGTAGTAGCTCCTGGTGGTGACTTTGTGGAGGTGCTCTTAGCAGCATGGGTGACCACCCATTGCCGCGCATCCCTGTCCGTAGGACGCTGCTGCAGTAATACGTAGGCAGGTGGTGGGCTGGGCCCTGAATATGGAAAAGGGTGGTGCTGGGCAACCTAGGTGACACCCTCCCTGGCAGTCTTCCCCAGGCTACTAGGACCCCCAAAGTAGGCTGAACCTTCTACTTCTGGCTGTTACCGGCAGAACAAGGTGCTTGTTTTCTGACGGCAACAGGAGGGTCCCTTGGCAGGGATATGTCGAATCCGCCTGAGGATGGAGGTATCAGAGTCCTGAGGGAAGGGTCCAGCAGTGCATAGTGAGTCTGGTAGGCAGTGGGAGTGTGCCTTAAGGAGAGCCTGAAAGTGTGAAGTGTCCAGGGGAGGAGGAGCGAAAAAAAAAAGGCAGATGTTATAATACTGATACAGCAAATGTATTATTTCAAAGTTTTAAGGAACGCAACACGTGTTGATATTGGTAATAGCCAAAGACATACCTTTATTAAAATATGACTAATGGCAGTGACAGGAGCAGCTTCAGGTTTGCTGTCATCTGTTAGTAAATCAGGCATGATTGAGAAAGTCTTAACACATGTTCACAGTGGACGCAGGGTACAAGGAACAGCAGACTTGCCCTACTGTACCACCCTCAGGTAATCACTGCAATTAGGGTCTCATGAAAGTGAACGGTGGATATTATTGACCTGTCTAGATGGCTACCTTTTGGTGGCCCAGGTATAGGGTGTCATATGAGCAGGAATACTTGGCGCCAGACGGGGTGAAAGCCTGCCACCTGTGGGATGAAGAGTGCCGGCATAGGATGCGGTGCTGGCATATATTCTGTCTGGTGGCAGTGAGCGTCAGTCAGAGTGTGTTAGGTGGTCCTGGTCCCAGCCGGCTTCTGGTTTGCGGAAACATGTAATGTCTTGGGGTCTGCTTCAGTGTATGCGTGGTTAGTGACACAGGGGATGACAGGTGGAAAATGACAGTGGTGCTCAGACATTTGATGCTGAACTATGCTCTTCTCACTCTGCTGTGGCACCCTTTGGGTCCCCCAGTTAGCTGGCTCTTTACTTGGCTGGCCGCACACAAAGGTGCGTATCCAGCATAGCATAACAGAGAACAAGCAAATGGGTATTTGGGTGCCACTGGTATTTACTCCAGGTAACATGGGATTCAGGGCTTGTGGACAGGCTGAAGAAATACGTTTCTATGATTTATTTATTTTTTGCTGTATAGCTTTTTGCACCTGTATCGCTGCTTCCTCTTTACTTTGTGGCCATTATGCCTGCAACATCCCAGCCCCATCTGTGCCCCACTGCCTCTGCAACTATCAGAGCAAGTGGTATCTACATGGTATGGGGCCACAGGTACCAGTAGTTTTCATAGAGGCAGACCAGAAGGCCTGAGTTTTCCTGGGCTTTCTTCCCCACCCCAACCCTCCCACCTCCTTAATACTGAGCGGGGCCCTGACAGGCTTCACATGGAAGCCGCAGTGACAGTGGCAGGAACCACAGCACTGTCCCTCCCCCGCTGGGAACACAGCTGCACAGGAGTGCTAACCCAGTCTCCTCGGCCATCTGACCTAGCTCCAGAGTCCACTTCGTATCCTGGGTCGTGGGCACAAGAGAGCAACGTGCTACCTGTCGGGCTATCAGGTGGCTCCACGTATTTCTATGTTTATCTAACATAACTGCCAGAACAACATGTAAACACTGCAAAAGATGGCTTCTGTTACAAGTGAGATGGATGGGCTGTGTAGTGCTAAGAGCACATATTTGTAAACTGCAGCACTCTGAATTAGCTTGAGCAAGTCACTTCCCAGTAGTGGATACGGGTGGAGGGCAGGTTTTTTGTATTTATTTATTTTATTTTAGTCTTTGGTAACCGGGTAAGGCCCACTAGGCACAAGTGCCTGTTTTCGGGGGCGACCTGTGAAACTCACCCCTTTGTATTCCCCTTTTCTGCTACATTAGAGGGTTCCTCTCCTTGGAACTCACTAAAAATGTGTAAGCCACCCTTGAGAACATTTCTTGATCCCTCCCCTTCATCACATCCTGTGCTTCAGTGCTCCGAGCAGTAAAATTAACTAAAAGCAGGACCCCATTTCAGAGGAGATCTTGCATGTCTTTTGGGTTATCCTGGGCAAATAAGCTGGAAATGAATGCAGAAATGAGGTTCTTCAAACTGGAACACAAAATGAATCTGTATGAATGCATAAATATTTCAGAAGCCCCATTTAAAACTAATGAGTCTCATTAACTTATTTAAAGACAAGGAAAATTATTACAACAGCCAGCTTGCATAAACTGATGTAAAAAAAAAAAAGAAAGGACTGTTATGCCTTTTTAATGGTTTAAGAATGCATTTCCTGGCTAACACTCGATGCAATAAATATGGTAAGTATCTGTGCGTTGTGCAGTTCCCATCTGTATGTACTGCTTATGCAATGACTTAGTATAAAACTCATTTTCTAGTCCTGTGTATTATGCCCTGCCAGGAGTATAGTTCCATGTGACTGATGCTTCGTATTTGACAGCTCGGATGAGTTGGATTTAAACGTCAGCTTTGTTAAACTGCGAGCTGTATACATGAAAGATAAGTGGGTGACTTTTTGATGCACACAGCACTTTAGTGCCTTATTATGTGACAGTCAAGCCCTAACTCAATAATGCTGCTGAAGGCAATATAAAGCATTCTCCATGGTACCAGACCTCTGGGAATTAAACCGTGCCCCAGTGTCACACAAATAAATGGCAGCTCTTCACTGACATCGGATCATCCAGCCCGTGGCGGTGAGCTCGAGAACCACAGTGCACAGAAAGATCATTTAGCCGGTTCCTCAATGTGACATCTTATTTTTTTTCACTGTGCATTTAAAAAAAATCTTGTTCCAAAAGTATGTTAATTTTATTTGTGAACCAGTAGATGTCACTAGATGTAGTAGTTGTAGTTTAGGTCGGTGCTCTTGATGGCAGAGTAATATAGTAACATATTCATTTAAGGTCAGAAGGGACTCTAGATCCATTGTGCCCCCCCAACCGTTGCTTCACAAAAAGAGATGAAGTAAGCATGCTGAAACCTAGGTATAATAAGTATGGCAAAACCCAGTAGAATGAATGAAGTGATTGCTGAATGTGTACGCTCAGGTTACGTGACTTTACTGTGTCAATGAATTTAAATCTATTAATCATTTTACCAGGAAGGTGTTTGAGCAACATGTGCCCATTTTGAGATGTAACCCCTAGGTGGCGCTATCCCAAGGGCTACTACCCCTGCTTGCTTGGCTAGTAGCAGGTTAAGGGGCCTGAGTTCTGAAACAGATGCCTCCACCAGGAGATCAGGTTGGTAGTGGTCAAGCTAACCAGGGCACAGCCCTCCGGGACACTTTAACCCCCCCTCTTTTCCCTCTAGTGGCCTGAACACTGTACAATAATCACTTTCACAATATCCCTGGTACACCACACAAGTACCCACACTGTTTGCACTTACCACCAGGACTGGTTCCTCTGGCTTGACCCTGGGAACCCCCTGTAAAACAAGGTTATGCACAGCAAATGGCAACAGTACAGTACTTTGAGAACAAACTGGAACCACAGTCAGATTACGTGCAGAAAAAGTTAGATCTGATTCATTCAGGGGACTTAAAACAAGGAAGGGGCAAAATCAGGTTAATTAGCTTAAAGGTTATATCAACAAGCAGTTATGCATGCGCTTTGAGTCCCCCCACACAGTCACACCTCTGGGTACCCAGGTGGAGAAGAGATGGGCTAGCCAGGACTGTTGCCCGGGGTTGCAGCTGGTTGGGGCCCTGTGATGGAAAACACAACATGCACAGTACACAATATTTGTAATCCGGAGCCAGAGGGCTCAGTTCGAAAAGGAAATGAAACAACAAGACAATCAGATGACACACTCAGATTAAGCTGTTGTTGCAGGGAGCTACCCTGGTATTTACTCATGATAGCCAAGACTGGACACAGGCTGGACGAAAATCGAGACTGCAGGTGGTTGATCTGGAATGCCAGGAGAAGCAGGGCCCACACGAGTCGCAGAGGCGTTGTTCCTGTTCAAGTGTGGAGCAGGGGGCTGATCCTCAGGCAGGTCTCTCGGTGGCTTCTCTGTGCAGTGGGTAGTCTGGCTGGGTCAGTCTGGCAAGGCCCAGACTGCATGGAGACAAATTCGGATGCAGTCCGTTTTGGGCTGGATACAGCTTCCAGCAAGCAGAACACAGTTCACACAGTGGGGAACTAACTCACAAGCCACTAGCAGCTCATAGCACATTTACATTTATGGGAATTCTACTGTACCAGGCAAAGCGCTCCCCGGTCACAATCGCAAAGTCTCTGTACACACTGGGAGCTTAGGGGTAGCTGAAACTCCTGACAGGCAGATCGCATTCAGCAAAATCTTCAGTCCTCTTCAGGTTGAGCCTGGCCCACTTCAAGTAGCTTACTTTAGTCACACAAACTTGGATTTAGTCCAAAATAATTCTCTTCTCTCCCTCTCAGAAGCAGCAGCAGACATGCAAGCCAAAAACTCAGCCCCTTCACAGTTTTCCCATGCGAATGCACTCAGGATTGCTGCCCAAAATACACCTGAGCTCCTTACTCTTCAGTTTCCAGCTTAGATCTAACTGAAAATTGCATGCAGCCCGGGACTTCCCCAAGATCCAAAAGGTTTGGTTGGCTGATTTGGCTGTCAGTCGAAGCAAGAGCTCCCCCTTCAGTTGCAAAATAAGGTGCAAAAAGTTCAAAACTACAATTCCTACATTTTGACTTCAGACAGCTCCTGTAGTCTAGGTCCCACCAGAACTGATTGGTCCAATTTGCAGTCCAGGACCAAGATAGTGGAGACAAAACAAAACAATACAGTCCTTGCTGCAAAGAAAGCAGGTTAGACAAACTACATTATCATTATCACTTTAAATGATTTTCAGCAAATAGTTACATCTTTCAACAGAGTTCCCTCTCAGATTACTTAGGCTGCAATCAGGCAGCTCTTAAAGAGACAGTACACAGAGGCTACACAGGCTCTGGTAATCACATTTAAACTGCTAAAACGCAGAACACCAGCCTGGCAGTGAGCATTTAGGCAAGCTCAAGGAAGACTTTTTGGGAACCCCCATTTGTAGGGGGTTACAGGAGGCAATAAAAAACAGACGTCATGCAAAATTTAATATGAAATCAAAACTTTATATGCAGAAAAAGCGGAATATGCCCTTTACTAAGCAGAATTACTAGGAATCTGGTGAGAAGAGAGATGAATTGCTGGCACAGTAGTGTAAACAAAAACAGAATGTAAAAAATGTGATGTATGGGATGACGGGGAAATTCTCTAAAAATATTTTCCTCCGCTAAATAATAATAATAAAATCTTTACTGATTACTACAGAATATTAATGATAGTAAGGTAGCCACTGAGAATGGGAAGATACACAGCTTTTTGCAAAATAGCTCTTTTCCAAAACCTACTGATGTAGAAAAACAGTCTATTGATAGACCCATATCTTTTGGAGAAATCTCTCCATGCCAGTGAGTGTTGGATGGGCACTTGGTCCTGATAGGTTCTTAGCAGAATGTTACAGCCATGTGAAGTGACCTAATTAAAGATAAATAAAAAAAAAGTCTTAAGATAAAGCAAAAGCACAGAAGGGCTGACTCAGTAACCCAGTGGCAGCATGAGGCAGGTGACCCGGTTTCAGGAACAGACTAGAGTAATCACGTCACGGCATAGGCCAGGCTGAGGTCCTGTAGTCCATCTCAGTCGGAGTTGGTTGGCAGTGAGTTTCAGTGCCACAGTGACACTTTGTGGCAGGGTCAGGGAGCTTGCCTGTCAGCGTTGTAATATCAGAGGCTAGTCTAGGCACCACTGATGCCATGGAGCCGGAGGAAGGGACTTAGGAAGAATCTTGGGGACAAAAGTATGTGCGCCAAGCTATCTGTTAGATGGTTGGTGGTGCCCTCGGGCTCTGCTCCATGCAGATCTCCACCAGCTGGGTCGATGGGGGAGAGACTGACAAGGCTGATAGGTTGCCAACACCACAAGCAAGACCCAGTCAGCAGTAGTAGGATTTGGCATTCTTGGCCAAAAATCATTATAGAAGAAAGGAAAAAGTGTTTACTTTCAACAGTGGAAGAGGCTTTTATTACAGTCTTGCCCAAAGAGGGAACGATAAATTCAGAGGTAAGTAATTACAGACCAATATCATTAGTGAATGTGGAATTTAAGATGGCAGCAAAAAAATACTTGCTTTTGGATTGCAGTTCATTGCTACAAGGCTGGTTCGTAAAGATCAGGTTGGTTTTGTTAAAGGACGTCATGGTAATGACAATATTAGGTGCCTTATGTGCACCATATGGGCTGGCAGTCATTCTTCTACACCAGCTATAGCCTTGCCTTTAGATGCTGGAGAGGCATTTGATTCATTGGACTGTGATTGTCTGCTCTTTCATCCTGTGGATTTAAAACCAATTTTATGAAATACGTACTTTGTTGTATTTAAAAAAAAAAAAAATCTGAGAGCAAGGGGCACTGTTGAGCATGAGCAGTGAAGCTGATTTGCACTTTGGCTCCTCGGATGTTTTGCTTTAAACTTTATAAAACACCGTTTTCGGCAGTGAAAACTTGGGAAGTCTTACCAGTCTGGAAAGAGAAAAACTTTCTGGTACATCATGAGAAAGTGGAATCATAACCAGTAGGTGGGAGACGTCCGGAAAGACGAGTGGGTACCAAGAGACAGCCAGAAAGACGGGAAAGGTGCGACAACAGCCTCGAGCACTCGGTCTGCATAAGAAGGCATCACAGATAGGGACAGCCCGGAGAAAATACTTTGGTCATTAGGCTGTAAAATTCAGCAACCACTGGCCTCTTCCTGTCTGATGAATAGCAAGCTTGATATACTGATGAGCAGACTTGCCACTGTAAAGACTTCTTTACAGGGAGCCATGAAGGACATTAAGTGCCACTCTGAAACTTGTGTGAGCACTATGTCACAGAGAACGAAAGAAGCACAGCATGTTAACACCCACTTGGAAATTCTAGAAAATCAAGTCGGTGTAACCCCCCTGCAAATGGGGGTTCCCAAAAGACTTCCAGGAGCTTGCTTGAATGCTCCAAGCCTGAATGGTGTTTGGCGTTTAAGCCATTTATCAGTGAGTGTTTTTAGAACCTCTGGTACTGTCTCTTTAAGAGCTGTCTGCTTGCAGACATAATTAGTTTGTATGGAGGACTGTGTGTTTCTTTGATTGAGTACCACTCGAGCTGCTGCCAATTCACTCCATTTTGCAGTCACTAGGAGTGCAAAGGAACCTATCTGAAAGATGTAACTGTTTGCCAGAAACCATTTAGAGTAATAATGAAATTACAGTTTGTCTAACCTGCTTTCTTTGCAGTCAGAACTGTGTCTGCCTAGTTCCCATTCTGGTTTTGAACTGCTGAACTGGACCAATCAGTGTGGGGTAAGCTAGCTCTAAAATGGTGCCTTGGACGAATCAGAACTTGGACTCATAATCTGAGCCAGCCACAAGAGGATTGTATGGGCAGTGACTCTGGGAGATGTAGTTTAGACTTGCGCCTTTTAACCAACAGGAGCAGTCTATTGTGAGTGACAGCCAATCCAGTCAAGAACTGGGAGGAACTCAAAGGAAGTGCCCGGTTTTGTCTGTTGGAGTTTCAGTTGAGCTCTGGCAGTGAAGAAGGAAGGGCCCTGTGCTTTTTCAGTGTGCAGTTTTAGTGGAAACGTGTAAGGCCCAGAGTTCGGTCTGCAGCTTGTGTAACTGCTTGTTAGGACTGAATCCGTCCTGTGAAGAGAATCAAAGGATATCTGAAGAGTAGAAACCAGGCTCACCCTGTAGAAGACTGGAGAAATTGCTGAATTGCACTCGGTCTGTCAGGAACTGAATCTGCTGTGTGTTCTCCCGGGTATTGTGCAGTAATTGCGATCGGGATAGAGAAGCAGCCTGCCTGGTATAGTACTTTCTGTTTACCATATAAATGTGTGAAGAGGCTTGTGTACCTCAAGTGAATCCTGCTGCCATTAAAGGACTTTTGCCTGTTACTGTTCACCATATAAATGTGTGAGGAGGCTTGGTTAGCTCAAGTGAATCCTGCTGCCATTAAAGGACTTTTGCCTGTTGCAGTTGCCATATAAATGTGTGAGGAGTCTTGTGGAGCTCAAGAGTAGCCCTGCTGACATTGAAGGACCCTATCTTGTTTGGAGGTCGTGAGTACTAATTCAGGGTCGCTCCCTGTTGAATTGCCACATTGAATCCAAATGGAATCATTGTACTGCTGACTGTTTAAACTAATTTTTCCTTTCTCTGTGGGAAAGGGCCCCTACCAGCTGCCACGGTTTGGACTAGCCACTAGGGCTTGGGTACCCAGGGACAGTAACTGGTAGGGATAGGCCTGTGCACAGAGCCATAGGTAGATGAGTAAAGTGATAAGCTAATTAACCTGATTTCCCTGTCCTTGTTATATTCCCGAAATAAATCCGAGCTGCTTGTTTCAGCAAAGTTATACTGCCTGAGGTATTTGTCTATGTTAAAGTATTGTACTGTGAATTGTTGCACTGTATCTTATTTACAGGAGGTCCCAGTGCCTGAACCAGCCCTGGAGGTAAGTGTATACTGTGAAAGTAATTCTGATATATTGTGTGGGCCACTAGTGGGAAGAAAGGGGTTGCAGTGTCCCAGGGCTGTGACCAAGTAAGTTTAACTATTGCAAACCCTGACCTCTGGGTGGAGGCACCGCCATTGGATCCAGGCCCTCAACCTGTTAGTGGCAAATCAGGCGGGGTAGTAGCCCCTGGGATAGCGCCATCTAGGGTTTACATCTTGGAGCTCACCGCTGGGATTGTGTGTCCTCTAGTGGCCATATTACAAACCACTGTTAGGGAAAAAAAATAAATAAATAAATGGGTACCCGACAGAAGTGGCTGTGCACCGGCTGGTGGAGTGGTGTACTGGGAGGAGATCGACCCCAAAATGCTATGCTTATCCTGGACATCCCCTGGGTATCATCTGGACACTGTGCAGGAGTACTTTCCAAGGTGGAAGGTTTACAAAACCCTGTGGTGGTGGGTCGGCATGCTAATCTGCTCACCCACACTTTCCTGGCCCTAGTAGAGTTTAAGGATCCCATAGATAGCTCCAAAGTGCCACAGACCATTACCCCAGAGGAGCCCTCACTGCTTGGAGAGTGATAACTAAGGACAGTAAAGACCGGGGAATGAGCCCCACCACTATCTGAAACTTTTGAGGAGAATTTGCTAAATGGTTGCTGGGGAAGGAAAACTGTGGAGGACTTGAAGAAACTATTCTTGCCACCTGGGGGTGTTCCTCCCCCAACACCCTCTCCCGCTCCAGTACCCGTAATGGTGGCTGAACCAATGCAGACTCCTATTTCTGCACCTGCCATTAGTCACGACTCTTACCGAAGGTTGAGGATCTTCTCTGGCACCCTCCCCACCCCCCAAGGGGAGGATGACTGGGAGACCTGGATAGACTATGTTGCCCCCCAAGTGCTAGAATGGCAATGCTCGGAAGCTGAAAAGCGAAAGAGGGTTAGTGAGAGCCTCCGAGGTCCTGCCCTGGCTACCATCCGTGCTAAACGGGCCAGTAACCCTGAAGTGACTGCACAGGCCTATCTTGAGGCCCTGGAGAATGTGTATGGAGCCCAGATTCTGATGAAGACCTATGGTGGAGAGTAAGAGATGCACAACAGTACAAGGGAGTTGTTGTCTGTGTATGTATCTTGGCTGGAAAAATTGTTGCAAGAATGCCTCAGAGAAGGTAGTTTGCCAGCGATTGAACTGGACGAACCAGGCTGGACAGGATCCTTAAGTCTGCCCCTTCTCAGAACTGCTGTTCTTCAGTTCATAGCAACATCGACTGGAATCCCACCCTCCTATGATGAGTTAATGAGAGAAATTGAGGAGTTGAGAAAAGGCAACCTTGGGAGGACCTGCACCAACAGCTGCGGCCACGACCCGAGTGACTGAGGTGACCCATCAAGTGAAGTTCAGGGGCAGAGGTTGGCAGTAAATGAGTGCTCTGACAAGGAAAAAGATATGCCACAATGGGGCGAACTGTTGAGAGAGATCCGGGAATTCAAAACAGTCCCTTTATGAAGGCCACGCCTGCAAGTATGGGCCCTGACCTATATCCGACTGCATCTGCTATGGGGTGGGGTACCCACCATGTATCTCCTACTGATAACAGCTCGAACTCGATTCCTTGACCATGGAAGTGGAGAAACTGACAGATGTCTCCAAATGCTTACCACGCCGCGAACAGAGATGGCACCAAGGTTTCCAGTTAGAATACCCCCTCCTGGCTCCCAGTGTGGCGCCTCGCCAGCTCAAACTCCAGAAAGTATGTTTTGCTATAATTGTGGGAAAGATGGGCACATGAAAAGGAATGCCGGTCCCCAAAAGACACTGACAAAGTTGCATATAGGCTACAAGGAGAGCTTGGAGAACAAATCAGTGGTTAAGAGGTGCAGAAATGATCCCAGTGAGGGCACCAAAAATGCTAACTCACGTCCTTTTGTGGCAAGGTCAGTTGCCCAGACCCCCACTACCGCCTCTCCAGACTGGTCTAGAATAGTGGGTCCCTCCATGGAGACCACTGTAAAGGTGAATGGATTGTCTACAAGAGCTGTATTAGACAGTGGCTCCCAAGTGACAATTATGTTCCAGGATTGGTATCAGAAGCATTGTCAGACGTACCCTTACAACCATTAGAAGGACTGCATGTATGGGGTTAAGTGAGAAGGCCTACCCCTATTCGGGTATATCCAAATTTGGCTGTCTTTCCCCACCTCCGTAGCTGAGTGGCCGAACAAGTAGAGACCCTAGCCGTAGTTGTCCCCCACTGGACTGTATGATGGTGTCCTTTGTTGATTGGAACAAATGCTCATATGTTCGGAAAGCTGGCACAGTTGTGTTATGAAAACAGGGGTCAAAGACTAGTAGAGCTTTAAGGTTCGGCTTTAATTAAGAAGGCCTATGAGGCACAGAGAGATGCTGAAAAAATAGAACCAGAGGAACCGGTCGGAATTGTATGGAAGAAGGATCCTGAGTCTCTGATCCTGGCGCCAAATGCCCAGTGTACCTTACAGGGAGAGGTCCGTATCAGAAAGGATGTTAAGAATAAAATATTAATGTTGGATGCACCAGGCGATGGAAATTGCCAGAGGGACTGCTGGTCAAGCCTAGTATTTTGCCCGCTAGAGCCCATGCTTATGCCAGAAGGGTAATGGTCCAAGTTCATAATGTGTCTGAAAGAGACATTCAGTAAATAGAGGTTGCATCCTGGCTAGTGTGCATTGTGCAGACACTGCAGTGCTACCCAGCAGCAAGAGTTCAAGGAAGAATGACAGAGTAACGCCTGACTTGTTTGATTTACGACTCGCTGCCAGCTGAATGGAAAGTGAGGATCAGTGAGAAGCTTGCCCAGAGAGACCAGGTGTTTTCTTTAAAGGAATGGGATGTAGGATGCGTGCAAGGAGCTGAGCACAATATCCGCCGCATGACGAAAGACCATTTCGTGAGAGGTCTCGCGCCTGGCACCTGCTGACATAGATGATGTGAGACGGCATCTGCAAGAGATGTTAGCTGCTGGTGTAATACAAGAATCCAGAAGCCCTTATGCTTCCCCATTGTGGTAGTGAGGAAAAAGAATGGAACAGTAAGGATGTGTGTGGATTATCGCACCTTAAACCCGGCGGACTATCCTGATCAGTACACAATGCGCATTCAGGATGCTTTGGACTGCCTAACGGGAGCAAGTGGTTCTCATGCTGGATCTCCACAGTGGGTACTACAGATCCCGATGGCCCCAGAGGACCGTGAGAAGACTGCCTTTATCTGTCCGCTTGGCTTCTATGAATTCATGGAGGATGCCTCAAGGGATTTCAGGTGCCCCAGCCACTTTTCAACGATTGATGGACGTGCAGTGGGGACATGAACTTACTAGAGTGCCTGGTATACCTAGATGATGTTATTGTGTTTGGCAGCTCACTGGAGGAACATGAGAGCAGATTATTTAAGGTATTGGACCGACTGGAGGACTTTGTGCTTAAACTGTCCATTGATAAGTGTCAATTCTTTCAAATATCAGTAAAGTATGTGGGACACATAGTATCCACCGAGGGAATAGAGACCGACCCAAGTAAAGTTGAGGCCTTGACCACCTGGCCACAGCCCAAAAATCTAAAAGAACTGCAAAGATTCCTGGGATTCTGTGGTTATTATTGGTGTTTCATCAAGGACTATTCAAGAGTGATCCGCCCTTTACTTAACCTTACTCAAGGGTATCCCCCAACCCACAAAAAATACCAAAGTCAGCATCCCTCAAGACTGAAAGAGTGTATTTTCATCCAAGTGAAGTATTTGGGGCCCGCTGGACTCCTGATTGTGAGACTGCTTTTCATGAGATCATATATCAACTTACCCATGCTCCAGTGCTGGCCTATGCCGATCCAAGAAAACCTTACGTCCTGCATACTGATGCTAGCTTGCAAGGGTTGGGGCTGTGTTGTACCAAGAGCACGAGAATGGCCTGAGACCAGTGGCCTTTGCCAGTAGAAGCCTGACCCCATCCGAAAAGAACTATCCTGTACATAAGTTAGAGTTCCTAGCTTTGAAGTGGGCTATTGTTGACCAAGTCTATGAGTAGTTGTATGGGGCTAAAATACTAGTAAAAACTGACAATAATCCTTTGACCTATGTGCAGACCTCAGCGAAGTTGGATGCCACTGGCCATAGGTGGCTTTCTGCATTATCTACATATGGCTATGCTCTCGAATACCGAGCAGGTCTGAACCACATAGATGCTGATGCTCTCTCCCGGAGGCCTGTTCCCCAGAATGATTGGGTCCGACTGGCAGAACCTGACATTCGGCACTCTGCGGAAGTTTGACAGGGAGGAACAAATGTCCACGGACGCAGTGGACTGCATGGTGGATTGCTTGGGACCCTCTGAGAATTGCATACCGCCTGCTTATTGCCACTTTTCTGCAATAGACATTGGTGCACTGCCTCAGCTGGACAATGACAGTATTCGGGGGCTCAATCCATCGATCCCATGATCAAAGCAGCTTTAGAAGCCCTCTATGCAAGAAAAGATGTGTCCAAATTACGCCCACGGATTTGAGAACTGCACTATTATACAAAGAAGGTCCTAAGTTGAAACTGATCAATAAACTGTTATACAGAGAAACAGTAGACAGAGGGGACAAGTAGACAAACAATAACTAGTGCTGCCCACTGCCTTTCAAGACTCAGTACTGATGTCCTTGCACAACCACATGGGGCACCTTGGTATAGACAGAACACTTGACTTGGTGAGATCCAGATTCTACTGGCCTAAAATGGGGCTGATGTGGAGCAACACATTCGAACTTGTAGTAGCTGCTTACAGAGGAAAGCTTTGCCCCAGAGGGCTGCCCCTTGTTAACATCACCACCAGTGCACCCATGGAGCTGGTCTGTATTGATTTTCTGAGTTTGAGTCAGATTAAAGAAATATCAGTAATGTGCTGGTGGTCACTGACCATTTCACGAGATATGCCCAAGCTTTCCCACCAAAGACCAGAAAGCATCCACTGTGGCCAAAGTACTTGTAGAAAACTTTTTGTTCACTATGGGGCTCCACAAAGAATCCATTCTGATCAAGGAGAGACTTTGAAAGTCGTCTGATCAAAGAGATGCTTTTCTCTGTGGGAGTCAGAAGTCCAGAACCACTCTTACCACCCCAGGGGGACCCTCAGCCTGAACGTTTCAACCGCACTTTGCTAGATATGCTAGGCACCCTGCACCCAAAGGACAAGCCTAGATGGAGCCAACAAATTAGCACCCTGGTACATGCTTATAACTGCACCAAAAGTGATGCCACTGGGTTCTCCCCCTACCGCCTGATGTTTGGAAGAGAAGCTCGACTACCGGTAGATGTGTGTTTTGGGGTCTCTCTGATGGGTTCAAGCTGACAACTATTTACAGTATGTGCAAAGTTAAAGGCCCAGCTAACTCATGCGTATCAACTGGCTCAAACCATGGCTGCCAAAAGAAATCTGGCCAACAAAGAAAGGTATGATAAAAAGGTGAAAGCACAGGAACTCCAGGAGGGAGATCGGGTATTGCTAAGAAATCTGGGACTGCATGGCAAGCACAAGATTGCTGACAGATGGCACCATCTCCCTCACATTGTAGTGGGCAAACTAGATGATCTGCCAGTGTACAAAGTAAGGCCTGAGAATAATTCAAAAGCTGTAAAAACAATGCATAGAAATCATTTACTGCCCATTGGACAAATCTTAATTGAGTCTGAGCCCTAGAAGATGCCCCTCTGGACCAGTGACTAGAGCTGCTGCTAAGAAAAGATCAAGAAAGTCTGCACCTACAGAAGCAAAGTTAAAGTGTTCCCTCCACAAGTCCCAGTTGAGCATGACTGTCAGTCCATATCGGAAGAAAGTGAGAGTGACTTTGAATACTATCCTTCTTACGAACTGAGTCAATCGTTTGAGAATCCCCTAGTCAATACTGGAGATGAAGCTGGGCCTTCTGGACTGTCCAAGCCCCCAGCTTCGTTCCTGGAGCCAATGCTCCCAGAAAGTGAAGTGCAAGCATCAGATCAGATGAAATGGAATCATTGTGCATGGTTGAACTGTTTGAGCTTTCAGGGGAGGAAAATGATGGATTTGGTCAGACTGGTGATACACCAGAACAAGAAGAGTATTTTGAGTGCCCTGACAGTCCACTGCCAGTGTCCGAAAGCTCTCCATGCGAGCCAAATGTTGTGGACTCAGAAACTGTAACTCCTGGAGCTGAAAGTGCCCCAAGTTCTAGCCTCTACCCCCATGGAGACTCCCCTGACAAGTGAGGACAATGCTGAAAATGAGGCTCAGAGTGCAGAGACTGTAACAGTTCCCCCTAGAAAGACTGGTCGAGCTGTAAAGCCTGTGGTGCACCTCAGTTATGATTCCCTGGGCCGGCCAGTGGATCTGCCTCTCAATGTTGTCCATAAAGGAGTGTATGTGTCCCCGAGCTCATTGCCCAAACTGAGCGTCAGTGCTAACTCCAAGTTACTTGTGTTGCCCTCTAAGTATGGTACCCTTGCCCCATCCAGCCCCAAGGTAACTGATAGGGAAGGACCCCCTCTCTTCAGGTTTCATGTACAAGAGGTAATAACTTGAGTTATGGTACAATGTGTATGTAATACTGTGTAAGAGGACGTACTGCAATGTTTCAGAAATGTGTTCTTGGTAAAATGATATATTGACTGATGATTACATATGGAGCCTAATGCAAATGTATATGGTTGCAGTTGAAACTTATGGGTACTTGCTGAGCGGACGCCAAGCTTTCCCAGGCCAGGAAGGGTGTAACCCCCTGCAAATGGGGGTTCCCAAAAGACTTCAGGAGCTTGCTTGAATGCTCCAAGCGTGAATGGTGTTTGGCGTTTAAGCCATTTATCAGTGAGTGTTTTAGAACCTCTGGTACTGTCTCTTTAAGAGCTGTCTGCTTGCAGACATAATTAGTTTGTATGGGGACTGTGTGTTTCTTTGATTGAGTACCACTCGAGCTGCTGCAATTCACTCCATTTTGCAGTCACTAGGAGTGCAAAGGAACCTATCTGAAAGATGTAACTGTTTGCCAGAAATCATTTAGAGTAATAATGAAATGACAGTTTGTCTAACCTGCTTTCTTTGCAGTCAGAACTGTGTCTGCCTAGTTCCCCATTCTGGTTTTGAACTGCTGAACTTGACCAATTAGTGTGGGGTAAGCTAGCTCTAAAATGGTGCCTTGGACGAATCAGAACTTGGACTCATAATCTGAGCCAGCCACAAGAGGATTGTATGGGCAGTGACTCTGGGAGATGTAGTTTAGACTTGGCGCCTTTTTGGACCAACAGGAGCAGTCTATTGAGTGACAGCCAATCCAGTCAAGAACTGGGAGGAACTCAAAGGAAGTGCCCGGTTTTGTCTGTTGGAGTTTCAGTTGAGCTCTGGCAGTGAAGAAGGAAGGAGCCCTGTGCTTTTTCAGTGTGCAGTTTTAGTCGGGAAACGTGTGTAAGGCCCAGAGTTCCGGTCTGCAGCTTGTGTAACTGCTTGTTAGGACTGAGTCCGTCCTGTGAAGAGAATCAAAGGATATCTGAAGAGTAGAAACCAGGCTCACCCTGTAGAAGACTGGAGAAATTGCTGAATTGCACTCGGTCTGTCAGGAACTGAATCTGCTGTGTGTTCTCCCGGGTATTGTGCAGTAATTGCGATCGGGATAGAGAAGCAGCCTGCCTGGTATAGTACTTTCTGTTTTACCATATAAATGTGTGAAGAGGCTTGTGTACCTCAAGTGAATCCTGCTGCCATTAAAGGACTTTTGCCTGTTACTGTTCACCATATAAATGTGTGAGGAGGCTTGGTTAGCTCAAGTGAATCCTGCTGCCATTAAAGGACTTTTGCCTGTTGCAGTTTGCCATATAAATGTGTGAGGAGTCTCGTGGAGCTCAAGAGTAGCCCTGCTGACATTGAAGGACCCTATCTTGTTTGGAGGTCGTGAGTACTAATTCAGGGTCGCTCCCTGTTGAATTGCCACATTGAATCCAAATGGAATCACTGTACTGCTGCTGTTTAAACTAATTTTCTTTTCTCTGTGGAAAGGGGCTCCTACCAGCTGCCACGGTTTGGACTAGCCACTAGGGCTTGGGTACCCAGGGACAGTAACTGGTAGGATAGGCCTGTGCACAGAGCCATAGGTAGATGAGTAAAGTGATAAGCTACTTAACCTGATTTCCCTGTCCTTGTTATATTCCCCCGAAATAAATCCGAGCTGCTTGTTTCAGCAAAGTTATACTGCCTGAGGTATTTGTCTATGTTAAAGTATTGTACTGTGATTGTTGCACTGTATCTTATTTTACAGGAGGTCCCAGTGCCTGAACCAGCCCTGGAGGTAAGTGTATACTGTGAAGGTAATTCTGATATATTGTGTAGGCCACTAGTGGGAAGAAAGGGGGGTTGCAGTGTCCCAGAGGGCTGTGACCAAGTAAGTTTAACTATTGCAAACCCTGACCTCTGGGTGGAGGCACCCGCCATTGGATCCAGGCCCCTCAACCTGTTAGTGGCAAATCAGGCAGGGGTAGTAGCCCCTGGGATAGCGCCATCTAGGGGTTACATCAGGAGTCACAGTATTTGTTTGTATGCCAGAGGGCTCAGAAGGAGAGACCATGCTGTTTTTTTTGGTTTTTTTTTGCGAGACTGGCTGAAAGAAGAATTCCAGCCCCAGTCACTAGACTCTGACTTCCTGGTGGTTAAGGCATACAGGAGTCAGCCGGGGGGGGGGAGCAGTCGGAGGAAATACCCCAAGTTATGGTGGTGGTGGTAGACAGTGTGGGGACAAGGGACAGATTGCTTAACTTGGCTAAGAGGTTTGGATCACTCAGTGTGGAAGGAGCGGCAGTCCATTGTTCCCTGATGTCTGCTATGCTGCAAGGCAGAGGAAAGAGATTTCATGGGCAATGGAGCATTTTAAAAGACCTGAATATGCATAGAAACATAGGCCCAGATATTCAAACTGCGCCAGTCTGAGGCGCAAGCCCCTGCGCTGCTCAAAATAGTTGCGATGGGGTGTGGCCGGGGTGATATTCAAAGGAGTTGCGCTGTTGAGCAACTCCTTTGAATATCACCCCCGAGCCACAGCACTTGCGCATGGCGCAGTGGAACTTGCGCTACCGCAAGTTGCCAGGTTAAAGGAGCATTAAACTTGGCGGTGGCGTGGCTCTCGGGTGGGTGGGGGAGACACTAGACACCAGGAGATGTTTGGGGGTTTGTGTTGTGACATTCTGCCCGCGATCGGGCTTTACGGTCCACTGACCACCAGGGAGTTATTCTGAGTTGGGGGAGGGTTACATCTCTGCCCGCGATCGGGCACTGGGGGTCTATATGGTTCTGCCTCCGCGATCTGGCCTGGGAGATGTGTGTGGGGGTTCATGTATTTGTACTGCCCGCGATCGGCCAGTGGGAGATGGGGGGGTTCATGATGCACTGCCCGCGATCGGGCTGTGGGAGATGTGTGTGTGGGGGTTCAGATTTGTACTGCCCGCGATCGGGCTGTGGGAGATGTGGGGGTTTCATGAACTGTGATGCCCGCGATCGGGCTGGTGGGGGGGCACAGGGACTGAGTTGGGGGCCAGCCAGGTGGCAGCTGCTGTGTTGCGCCTGCAATACAGGCAGCTCACCTGTGGGTGGCCTCAACTTGATCCTTTTTTTTGGCTCAAGGTTGTGCAGGCGCAGGTTGGAGGTTGCGCATGCACAACTCTGCACAACCCGACTGAATATCAGGTTGCGCAGGTTATGCATGGTTCCTCCCCCTCCTGTTGAGCATGCATTCATTTGCATTGCTCTTTTGCGCAACCTGTTGCCAGTGGAGCAACTGCCTCCTGCTGAATATCGCAGAATGGCGCAATGTAGGACTTGCGCATGCGCAACCCTGTTGCACATGGAGCAACCCTTTTGAATATCTGGGCCATAGAATTTATTGGCAGAGAAGTACCATTTGGCCCATCCACTCTGCCCAGCTGGTCCCTTCCTAGTCTGTTTCCACATACCGTAACTGGTCCCCAGCAACTCTCCTCCTCCTCCCTGTCTATTTACTAATATTCTCCTATGTCTATCCCACGCATGTTTGAAGCCACGCCTCCATCACTTCCACTGGCGATGTGTTCCAGGCATCTGCAACTGTTTCAGTGAAGACAGACTTCCACACATCCCTCTTAAACTCCCCCCTCCCCAGCTTCCTTGCATGCCCTCTGGTTCTGATGCTATTTCTCTTTTGAAAGAGACTCCCCTCCTGTACCCTGTTTACCACTGTGAAGTATTTGTGGGTCTCTATCATGTCCTTCTCCTTTTCTTTCTCCTCTCTTCAGGGTGCATGTTGAGATCTCTCAATCTCCCCTTGTAAGGCTTTTTGTGCATCCCTGCACCATTTTAGTTGCCCTCTGGACTGCCTGCAGCCTGTCTGTGTTCTTTCTGAGGCATAGCCTCCAGAATTTGACACAGTACTCTAGGTGAGATCTCATCAGCGAGCAATGTAGTGGCAACATCACCTCCCTCCTCCTGGTGGAGATACCTCTTCCAATGCATCCCAGCATCCCACTGGCCCTACCCTGTGCTTTGTTACACTGCCCTGCCACTTTCAGGTTGTCAGATATGATAACCCCAAGGTCCATTTCCTGCTTAGTGACTGTCAGTACACCCCAATCCTATACTCAGCTCCTGGGTTCCTGTGCCCTAAGTTCATGATTTTGCACTTAGTTTAGTTTATTATGTTCAGAAAACCTTTGAGCTAAAATAGCCCTTTTTCAAAGGTGCCCACCTCATATACAGACAAATGCTACAAACAATACAAAGACATACAGTAAAACAATATCGTTTACAATCACAAACCAACTTATTTGAGAACCAATGTAATACATAATTTTTAAAAGCATTTAAAGTGTCTAAACCACAAATCTCAAATGGAAGCAGATTCCAAACCTTTGCTGCTCTAATAGAGAAGCACGTCTTGCCATTGAACCCCAACTGCCATGCTCTTGACCGCTTCTTGAGTTTCCCAAGTTCCCATTCCCTACGCATTTATTTCACCCCATCCTGAGTATCCATTCTATTACAGAGTTTGGTGTCATCTGCAAAAAGGCATACCTTACCTTCCAGTTCTTCTGCAGTGTTGCTTATGAAGGCATTGGAGAGGACTGGTCCCAGAACTGAGCCATGCAGCCCCTGACTGATCACCTTCCCATCATTACAGCGAGTGCCCTCCACACCTAAGCTGCTCAATTTCTTTAGCAGTCTCTTGTGTGGCACAGTGTCGAAGGTCTTGCTGTTCCCCATTCCATGCAGTTTCCTGCCAAACTTAGAATTGTCCCTGACAGCAAAGTGCATGCTTTTACGGACCCAGGAGATGCGGGGAAATGGTCAGTAAAAATGGCCACTGCCATGAAGACCACGACAACTGCATCAGAGACAGAAGAGGATGCTAAGACCTGAGTGGCTGTAGAACATTTTCTTTCTTTATGTTCAAAATCAGTAGGCTATAGCTCCTATTTCTTAATGTGTTAAAAAGTGATTTATTGATAGTTTTACAGACAGCTCAACTAGGGTGTAAAGTTTATATATGCTGATGCATCAGAGTGGTGAGTAGAAACTGTCTTTTTATTCTTGTTTTTACCTTGGCAGCGGCAGCAGTCAGACTACAGTGGTTTATAGCAGCACAAACTATGTTTAATACTGGGATTTATAGTAAATATGAAAATCGGTGCTGTAAGCGTTTTGTCCATAATTAGTCACTCTGACAGTGCATAATGTTTACTGGTATGAAACAATGTACATTTACAAGTCTGTATAAAGTTGCTGTTTACAAGGTGTAACTGTGCCTTGTTATGTTTTGGGGTTGTTTCGGTCTGAGGGGAGGGAGGACAGCTAAAGAGGTTATTAATTTTATAGAATGTTTTTCATACTTAGAAGAGATTGTGTAAGTGAGAGGGGTGGAGGATGCTTTTTGTACATTAAGGAACACCTCCAGGCCTCTTGCTGTCCAGCTGAGTTTCTGACCCATCATGTAAGGTCCTGGCAGCCAGCATCTATTCCGGATGGGGGAGCGAGGAATCCCATTGTGGCAGTCACTTATATTCCACCTAGCACAGTTGATTCTGGATTTAATTCCTTTCTTGGTCGCGTTAGTTGCCTGAACCAAAGCAATGAAAAGATAATCCTAGGCAACTGTAACGTAAGCTGGCTCTTTCCTTACTCTAAGCGATACAAAACAAACTAGTAGACCACTACCTCAGCCAGGTGGTCAACACTCATACAGGACTCTTGGTAGGATTTTTTGATTGGGGTCCGGGACTGGCTATTAAAAAAAAAAAAAAGGGGGTCCACAGCCGAAAAGTGGGAATCCCTGGAAAATTTCCAGGGGTCCCCACTCAAATAAATGGGAGCCTCGCCCCTGCGCCAGCACTGCTTTTACTGTAGTATTCTGCAGAAAGCTCCATTAGTTTCTGTTAGGGCATTTTAATCTACATTTTATTTATGTTTCAGAGGGTGTATGCAAACAAATTATGGCCACTGCTCAACTAACAAGGGCTTTGTTAGTTGAGCAGTGACAGTCATTTGTTATAACTCCCCCTCTGTAACATAAACAAATGCCCTAAAGTGACTCCCGGGGCTTGGTGGCTGAGTGTCTTGGGGACTTCCGCGAAAAAAGTCCGAGCGTCCCGATGCACAAAATGTGTGTAAAGGATGCGGGTGCCCATGTCCCCAAGAGCCCTGCCCTACTCGCATCAGTTACAAGAAATCCACTAAAACACTTCTTGACTGGATCCTGGCTTCCCATCCTGATAGGCTGCCATGTGTGGAGGGTACTACCTGATGTAATCTGTGATCACTCACCGACCATCTGCTTCTTGTCCGCCAGATGGTAAAGACACCACCCCCAGTGAAATTCACTTACACCCAAAGCCTAAAGGATGAGAAACTCACCCAACTAAGAAACTGCCTCTGTCTCACTGACTGGCAGTGCCTGGACTGCATCCCTGACATCAACCTTGCCTTTGATTTCTTCTCTCAGGCCTTCCAAAGCACGTGTAACCACTTTGCCCCCTCAAGGAAGAAAAGAAAAGAATCCAAGGAGACAATAACCCCTGGTTTCCCTTGGAACTTGTGACACTCTTCAAAGAACGAGACAAATAATCCGCCATTTACAAAGATTCAGGCTCCTCACAGGCCCCACAGAAACATAAAGAGTTGAGAAACTGGTACAAATCTACTGCTTGGAAAGTTACAAATGAATATTGTAATATTAAACTTCTTGAGTCTGGTAACAATCCCAGGAGACTATGGAATACCATCAACAATGTCCTCTGTCAGACTAGCCACTTCTCTTCCCACATCCTAAATATCAATGGAACCATCCCCACTGACGTACAAGCTGTTGTAGAGTTCTTCAGTTCATTCTTTGTGAACATAGGCAAAGACTTGCCCTCTGGTAACCCTTCAGAGGCCCCTGTCCCATATGTACTCCCTGTCCCCTCCTGCACTGGTAGACCTGAGTTCTATTTTAGACAGGTATGCAAGAAAACTGTTAAAAATACTTGCTTAGCACTGCCTCTGAAACCAGAATTGGTCCTGACTCATTGGACTTGGAGATACCTAAAATGGGTATAGAGGGACTGGGTCTACCAATACAAAAACGATTCAACTTCTTCCTCCAATTTGGATCAATCTCTGACATCTGGAAATAAGCAAATGTAGTTCCAGTCTTTAATTGTGAGGGCAAAATGGTGTCCTCTAACTACAGGCCCACCTCTGTCCTCCTCCCTGCTCTCTAAGGCCTTAGAGAAAATTGTCAGTGATCAATTGGCAACCTATATCATGGATTACGATCTGTTAGCTGCAGAACAAAATGACTCCAGAAAACAGCATAGCACCACAGCCACCCTAACTGAGCTAACTTGAGGAACTCCACGTGCCCATAGACAAGGGAGAGTCTGTTAGCGCAGCCTTTCTTGAGCTCTCCAAGGCCTTTGCCTTGGTTAGTCATGAACTCCTTCTTGTCAAGCTCTGGGAGATGGGCCTGTCAACTGAGGCTGCTGCCTGATTCTCTCACTACTTATCCAGCAGAACCAGAACAATATATGTGGTGAAGTGTCCTCAGGCTGCAATCCCTTGCCACTGGAGTCCTGCAAGGCTCAATTCTTGGACCCCTACTTCTCAGCCTTTTTGTTGCCAAAGTCCCTGAAGTTTGTGTCCACTCCAGGGTTCTACTTGACACCGATGAAGTCCCTGGACAGCAGCCTACAATCTGACTTTGCCAGTGTCTGCAACTGGTTTGCCACAAACAGTCTGGTCATCAGTTCCAAGAACACCAAATCCTTTTATTCGGGATCACCCATGCCCTTAAGGGTTGGCCCAAACTCCACATCACAACTCCATCTGGGGACCTCATTGAGCAAGTCCAGATCTTCAAGTGAAAATTGTGGGGGGAGCAATGCTGCTACATGGTGCTGATAGTGGTGCTGCCGCCTAGTCACGAAAGTAACTTGCACAAGGTAAAGGAAGAAAGCAGCATACACAAGCTGTATTGCAATAAGTGTAATTTTAAAGTGCAAAAATGTACTTGCAGAAGCGAAAGAACCCAACACGTAGCAGGGCCCCAGAAAGGCATCTGACCTGACTCTCTGATGTTCCATGTCACTTTGATACTTCTGCTGGCCAGCAGAAGTGTCAGAGTGACTGGAAGCATCGGGGAGTCAGGTCAGATGCCTTCCAGGGGTCTACTACAGGTCGGGTTCTTTTCCCACTGCACGTATATTTTTACACTTTGCACTTGTATTTATTTATAAATAAATTACACTTTTACAGGATGGCTTGTGTGCACTGCCTTTTTCATTTACAAGGTCTTCAAATATCTGGGCATACATCTGGACCAGTCCCTGTCCTTCACATTTCATGTCGACTCTCTGATGACAAGCATCCACCAGCGTCTTGGACTGCTGTACTGAAACAGGAGTAACCTCACTCCAGATGTGAAAAAACCCCTTGGCCCAGATATTCAAAAAGGGTTGCACATGGCGCAACAGTGTTGCACCATGTGCAACCCACTGATGCGCCCCGGCGCGATATTCAAACGGGAATTGTGCCTGGCACAAATCCCGATGCACTGGAGCGCATCAGATGTGTATGCGGCGCGGGTGGGGGCATGCCCATGCATACTCTGCACATCCGATATTCAGCCCAGGATGTGCTGAGTCCATGATCGCAACCCCTACTTGCACCGCACAAAGTTGATCCAAAAAGAAGGAACAACGGCTGGCCACCCACAGGTGAGCTGCCGTATTGCAGGGTGCAACACGGCAGCTGCCACCTGTGGGTGGCCACCCGAGCTCCTGCTGCACCTCTGTGGCGGCACCCCCCCCATGCCTGATCACGGGCATCTATTCAAAAAATCATGTCCAATATCCCTGGTGGTCCAGTGGACTGCCCTCAGCCCGATCACAGGCTTAAGTATAAATAAAATTATTTTCTATACCCTGTGGTCCAATGGACCGCTGTCAGCCTGATCGCGGGCTTAAGTATAAATAAAATGATTTTCTATACCCCTGGTGGTCCAGTGGACCGCTGTCAGCCGTTTGCGGGCTTAAATATAAATAAAATTATTTTCTATACCCCTGGTGGTCCAGTGGACCGCTGTCAGCCCAATCGCGGGCTTAAGTATAAATAAAATTATTTTCTATACCCCTGGTGGTTCAGTGGACTGCTGTCAGCCCGATCGCGGGCTTAAGTATAAATAGAATGATTTTCTATATCCCTGGTGGTCCAGTGGACCGCTGTCAGCCCGATCGCGGGCTTCTGTAATAAAAAAAGAATTACGTCCAATATCCCTGGTGGTCTAGCGGCACTGCCCTCCCCACTCACCCACTGAGCCCCACCACCCTGCTCTCCCCCCGGTCAGCGGCGGGCTGCAGCACCCCACCCGCCTGCTGCCCTGCCACCCGCTGACTGACACCGTAGGAAGGGTTGTACGCCCATTAGTGCACAGCGTGAGCCAATGGGCGTGCAGCCCAAACCGTACTACACATTCCAGATATGTGAATGGATCCAATGGGGGGTGAAAAGAATGAGCAGGGACCCGAAAATCTTGAGTGCTGGGTTTCAGTGTGAAAAAGTGCACAATAATGCACTTGGAGCACAGAAACCCAAGGGTGGGGTACAGAATGGGGGGGAGGTGGTACTGATGACCACCGAGCAGGAAGGAGACCAGAGGATGATCATGTCCAATGACAGAAGGTGGCCAGGCAGTGCAACAAGTCAGTTGGGAGGGTGAGTGGGGTGCTGGGATGCATAGAGAAGTATATCAGTAGCAGAAAGAGGGAGGTGGTGTTGTCTCTGTATAGATTGCTGGTAACACCCCACCTAGAGTACTGTGTCCAGTTCTGGAGACCACATTTCCAGAAGGACATAGACAAAATAGAAGCGATCCAGAGGAGGGCAACTAAAATGGTGCAGGGTCTGCATCAGAAGTCTTACAAGGGGGAGATTAAATAACCTAAATATGTGCACCCTGGAAGGGGGGGGGGTACGACAGAAACCTTTGAATTCCTCATGGGGATAAACAAGGTACAGGAGGGGAATATTTTTCAGAAAAAAAGGTACTGAAGGACAAGGGGGCATGATAAGAACCTGGAGGGGAATAGATTCAGGAGAGATGTGAGGAATTACTTCACAGAAAGAGTGGTGGATTCCTGGAACAGTTTTCCAGCAGGAGGTGATGGGGGTGAAGACAGTGGTGGGGTTCAAGAATTAATGGGAAAGGCATAAGGGAATCTTAGGGAAAGGGAAAGGGTGGGTGACGGGGCCAGAGATCAAGTATGATCTGCAGTGATATGATAGGCAGGGAAAAAATGGGCAGACTAGGTGGGCCAAGGGGTCCTTATATGCCAGCAAATTCTGTGTTTCCATGTTCCAGGATTCAGGGCTCTTAAAACCCTGAAGGTTATAGGATGACATGGACACTTATGTAGCCCCTCTCCGGTGCCATCCTGGAGAGGGCCACTGCCCCTGCCTTGCTGGCCAGACCAAGAGCAAGGGACTTGGGTTCCCATAGCTGACCTCGGGGGTTCTTTCCCAAAAGTTACAAATAAAATAGCAGTGCCTCCACCCGGAGTATATATAAGTGGGTCTGACAGCTTTCAGTACAAACCCCTGGGATGTTGCACCAGCCCACCTTCCCAACTGTTACCCAAGGCATGGACTTACCAGGATTTGAACCTCCCCACATTCAGTTACCACATTTACCTTTCTATCTCATCAATACACAGGCTCACTAAAATCAGGCTCTGGATTCCTTTTCTGCTGTAAAACAATAACTCCAGGGTTTATTTACAGGGGGAAGGTTTAGGGTTAGGGTAGTGGAATAGAGGTTAAAGCATTTTCAAATTGCATTTCCCAAATCACATTCCCTTTGATTCATTCCCATGTTTCAATCCATGCAGCCATCAGTATCTATCTATCTAGTTATCTGCTGCAGTTGCCCAAACCCAGACCCGCAGGTCCCACTCTATCAAAACCCCACAATCTGAGGTGCAGCTGGTAGCCGGCATTGGCGCGCTTACTTGAATTAAAGTTTAACTTTTATACATTTTCCCTTTGCTTTTCCTCCAGCCCTAGTGTGCTAACATATTTACAGTCCCCAGGTGCAGGGCAGTTCCTGCCATTTACTCATGGTTCTGCAGATTCAGTCCAGGGATGGCACAGTTCTCGGGAATCCTGGGAAGTGATGGCACAGGCAGAACTGGGCACAACTTGACCAGGGGCACAGTGGCTGCAGCTTGCTCGCTCTTTCTCTTCTTGCTCATGGATCTTGCAGCTTGTCCCCTTCGGCCCATTACAGGCTCCGGTGCAGGGCACGTGTGCAAGGCCTACCACCACAGAGGACCCAGACCAAGGAGTGGCCCCACCGCCTGGCTCCCTCGATCAAAGCACCTTAGCACTCTAGTACAAGACCTGTGACCCCCTGCAGTGGCAGACCCCACTCTATGGGGGTTTGCAAGTTCCCCACCTGGCCCTGGGTGCCAGCAGAAACATTCAGCATATGCTCTTCTGCTGTTCTCTTTCGTCCTCTTTACCTGCTACGGTGTGTAGCCACTGCCATCCATTTCTGTCTTGGCTGTACCTCAGGAGCAAACCACAGGCATTTGGACCAGTAAGCACCTGTCCATCCTTCTGCTTTCACTTTAACATGACCGCACTATTCACTCTGGCTCACACATCATCCCCTGCATGCACAGTCCCTTTTCTCACCATGCAGGTACTGGCAATTCTCTGAATCGAAGAGGTTCACTCTCCTTCTTCTTTTCTCAGCACATTTATATGTCCTTGTTCCTCATTCTCTGTACTTCACCTTTTCCCCAGGTTCAGACGCAACCTTTGTTCTTTTCCCAGGCTCAGAATGCAACCTTGGTCTTTCCCCAGGTTTAGACCCAACCTTTGTCCTTTTTTCTCAGGCTTAGGACACAACCTTTCCTGCTCTGCTTCTTTGGCTTCACCACTGTAGTGCAACTTCAGAACAGTGCAGACTATTCACAACCTGCAGCTTTCCTTTTTACTTTTCCTAGCTGCTGCTTTCTTTCAACCTGCAGCTTTCCCTTTTCTTTTTCAAGCTGCTTCTTTCCTTTCCTGATGGGGTAGACTCTCCCTGCCCTGGGAACAAACTGCTGGCAGCCCCCAGGCAGGCCCATCTCTCAGCCCCAATCTCTACGGTGGCAAGAGCCCCCGGAGGAGCTCTCACTGGAACTGACTCCAGTCCAACTGTCCCTCTTTATTTGGAAGCCCTTTCCTCGCTCCCTATTGGCTGGAGCCAATGTTCTTAGGCAAAAATGCATGTGTATGAGGCTCCCTTGATGCCTCATAGGCTGTTCAAAAAGGCGCCTATATTTTTCTATGGTATTTTCCCCCAAGAGTCTGTTGACAAGCCCCAGAATCCTCCTGACTGGTCCTGGCTTGGTGTTTGGCTTGCTGGTGTTACATGGCTGCAAACATGGTGGCTGGATGTAAGTAGTGTCCCGCATTTACACAGTGTCCCAAAGTTTTAAACATTTCTGCAGCCAAACACTTTACTTTTATTATACCTTTTCCCCAGCATTTGGCAGCCATCTCTGTGCCCTGCACAGCGACTGCACTCTTTACACATTTATTCAGCCGTTTCCCAGTCACTGCTGCTGTTATACCTTGCCCCCAGTCTTTCCTGGCTGCAGTCCATGAATACCTGTATTTGTTTCCCCACACAGGCTGGCTGCCTTCCTACTAGCACACCTCTCTTTTATTTATTTATTCACTTTATACTTCTCCCTGTCCTAGCACTATACTCTTATCCCCCCCCCCAATGCTTGACAGGCTGTCACT
The DNA here is from genome assembly GCA_016271365.2 of Neoceratodus forsteri. Taxonomy (NCBI): domain Eukaryota; kingdom Metazoa; phylum Chordata; order Ceratodontiformes; family Ceratodontidae; genus Neoceratodus; species Neoceratodus forsteri. Next base: position 1,524,440,661 of record CM028130.1, on the reverse strand, counting down.
ACTTCAGAGGGATGCTGCCTCATGAATATTAATGAGGCAGCTTCTGAATCCTACTGCGCGATTGGCACGCACAAAAAAAATACATTTTTCTCCTTTCCTTGCCTCTCCCTTTAAATCAGGGTCCCTGGTCCTGCTTTCATTTCCCAGTGGGAACGGGACCACCCAAGAGGAAACCCAAAACCGGCCGCACATGGCCACTCAAAAATGCACTTCTGCCGATGTACAGAGCTTGCCCCAGCACCAGAGGGCCATAGAAACGGGTGGCGGCTCCACGCTACAGCTCCTCCGGTCCCACTCTTTCTCAAAACCATCATGGGGGCCAGCAGGAGAGGGCAGACAACAGGGGTTAACCAGGACTTGGGACAAAAAAAGATGGGGGGGTGGACCAAACACTTACATGGATTATAACTACTTAAGGGAATTGCTATGAGCTCCTGGGCTATAGTTCTGCAGCTTCTTTACTAAAGTATTCTTATATATATATTTTGATAGCTTCTTCCAGTTTGTGTATGACCAATGGAGTAAAGTACAGTTACATAAGAACTTACCATAACAGTAGATCTTCAAGAGGATCTCTTGCATTAGGCCACACCTATGGAATTATAGTCGTCAGGCACTAGGACCACAGGAACATTTTTCTAGCTAGCAGTCTACTAGGGGCAGCCCACAGCGACATCTGATGCAGGTGACATCCTTCCTTTATAAACATGGGTGGCCTTGTGCCCTCCTCAGTTCTCTTGCTGTCTTGCTGGAGACCATATACAGAGGACCTTCTGCTGGGGACCAAGGAGAGCCAGAGGTTCCCACCATGAAGAAAGGTGAACCAGAAGGTTAACCACTCTGGAGAAAGAGAGAAAGACACACAGAAGCCCTGAGACAAAAGGCGGATGGGGGATGGGGGTGGGATGGCATGGCCTGATGCAGGAGATCCTTTCAAAGATCTACTCTTACAGTAAGTTCTTATGTAACTACTATTTTCACCGAGGGTATCTTGCATCAGCCCACACCTATGGAACGAGTCCCAAGCAGTACCGACAGAGAGGCAGTCTGTGTGGCTGGCGGCTATAGGCCTAAGAAAGGGGGCTTTGGAGCACAGCCAGGCTGCAGCCTGCCCTTCTTCTAGAGACAATGTCCCGATTGTAGAGATTAGAGAAAGTGTGGACAGAATTCCAAGTGGCAGAGTCACAGATTTCAACAGCTGACACAAGCCTGAAACAGGTAACAGAATTGGCCATGCCCCTGGTTGAATGGCCATGAACAATACCAGGAAGATCCTTGCCATACTTCCTGTAGCAAAAGGTAGGACAGTTAGCCGCCAACCATTAGGGCAGGCACTGTGTAGAAACCAGGATGCGCTCAATCCCAGGGGCGAAAGGAACAAAGAGCTGGGAGAACTTCCTGCAGTACCTCATGCAAGGAACGTAATATCTGAGAATTCTATGAACATTTAATGTTTGGAGCAATGCTCTCCCTGGATAGGCATACTCTGGGAATACACAGACAAGGAGATGAGTTGATTCAAGATAAACTCAGACACCAATGTTGGTAAAAACGTTGAGTTGGTATGCAAAGATGCCCTGTCTTTGAAGAGAACCAAATGAGACTCGACTCAGAGCCAGAAGCTCATGGAATTTTTCAAGCAAAGGTGAAGCCACTAAAAATGGCGCTTTCCACCACAGAAAGTGTAGCCCGCATGTAGCAGCTGGCCCCAAGGGAGCAACAGTGAGTGTCTCTAAAATAAATATCAAGGCCCAAGGTGGGACTGGATGACAGAAGGGAGGCGTTTGATGTAGAGCGACTCTCAAGAATATATAGAACACCTCCAGTTGTGGCACCATATGGCCACCAGCCAGCACCTGGGAGGCTGAACCAGCATCCAGGTACACATGAAGGGAGGAGTGTTGCAGGCCAAAGTCTGAGAAGGACAGCAAGTACTCCAGAATCTGATTCACTGGACAAGTGAAATGATCCTAATGATGTTCACTTCTATGCTTTAGCTCCCTTCTCTTTTGCTTAAGGTAGCTTCATACTCTGAAAACTAAAACAGAACAGTATTATTTCTGTAATTTTTTTATTTAGTTGTTTAACCAGGAGTAGCACACTAAGCTGAAAGCTTTTTTACAAGTGCAACCTGGGAACACAGGGAAGTTAAGTGACTTGCTCAGGGTCACACAGTATGCAAGTGGAAGCTGTGGGATTCAAACCCAGGTCTGGTCTGCTGGATGTCACCAGATTTGTAGCTCAGAGCCTTAAACCACTGTGCTATTCTGCCTCCAATTTAGAAATCTTACAAATACTAACAATAATAACAGCATTTCTCATATACTCTAAGTGTGGATTGTTATTTACTAACAATTATCCCATGGACGAGAATCCCAAAGATGTCAGAACAAAGGCTATAATATCACGTTTATAATGTAGCACTTGGATTTACCCTTTGCCTTACCCCCCAAATTTTTTTTATAAATTACCAAAAATAATTATAAAGTTCACATATGATATTATCCTCATTCTCCAGATTCCAGATAATGGTAATAACATTTTTCCACACTTATAAATATGAAAACTACATGTATTTTATCGACACCTATACAATAATTCTAAATATTCCTCATTGGCATAACTATCAAGCATAATGGGGGGTGCTACAAGTCTCGATGGCTGAGAGGGACCTGGGGGTGGTGGTGGATGTCAAGATGAACAACTCTGAGACTTGTAGGAGGGCAGCAGCCAAGGCCAACAGGATGCTGGGATGCATCGCTAGGGGGATCACCTCCAGAAGGAGGGAAATTATACTCCCTCTGTATAACTGCTTGGAGAGGCCACACCTTGAGTACTGCGTGCAGTTTTGGAGGCCACACTTAAAGAGGGACGTTAAACTCCTGGAGAGGGTCCAGAGGAGGGCAGCCAAAATGATTTGGGGCTTGGGGGACAGGACTTATGGGAGAAGCTCAAGAGCTAAATATGTATACACTGGAAGAGAGAAGGGACCAGGGGGACATGATAGAGGTCTTCAGGTACATGAAGGGGGTAAATAGGGAGTAGCAGTCAGGGTGCTTCGAAGGAAGGAGGAGGAGGGGGCAACTAGAGGGCATGGGTGGAAGCTGGAGGGGGGAAGATTCAGGGGAGAAAGGAGGAGGTGCTACTTCACTGAGAAGGTGGTGCAGCCATGGAATGTGCTGCCCAGGGGGCTGGTGGAGGCAGAGACGGTGGAGGGGTTCAAGAGGGGTGGTACAGGTAGAGGGGAAGGGTTCTGGAAGCAAAATCCAGTGCAGCGAGAATATCCGGAACTGGGAAGGGAGAAGCCAGAGAAGGCAAGGGTGGCAGCAAGGTCAGCTCCCAGGATGGTGGCTGACCAAACGAGCAGACACGAAAGCTCGTTAGGCCTATTCTGCTGGCATTTTAGTATGTTAGTAATAACAGTAAACAACAACAAAATTGTTTCAGAAAATCAAGTAAAACAAAAAAACAAATAAAATGAATTTCAGGAAATAAACAATGCAAATGAATATGAATCTGGTCTCTTATTTCCCCCCTATTTCGCTAATTGACTATCAGCCTGTTTCAGTTTCCTCTGCAACAATGTGGCTGTGCTATAATGCTCCTCTTTACTATCTCCCGTCTGATCAATTCATACTGTTTCTTTATGGGGCTGCTACATACACTAACATAATAATGTTTCCAATTCTGTATTATACTGTTACCACCAGCACTCCCTCAAATAACTATCATTTACTGTTATGTAATGTTAAAGGAATGTATTGTTAACATGTGCTGTACTGTGCCAACAACTTCAACATATGTTACTCTGTACCTAAATGTATGATGTGGAACCTTTGTAAATGAGTTTATGACTCAAAGGTCTTTCTGAATATCTCAGTAAATAAAAATAAATAAATAAAATAAGCAATATTCAGCATAGTAACTTACATTAGCTGTGTACTAGGCATTCAGGGTAATAAATGCATTTTCTATATCATGCTTTTGGTATGCTTAGTATTTAGCATAACCTTTTTTTTTCACGAGAACTTGCAACAACTCATTACGTTAGTGTTTTGTATTATACTTTCTTAAAACTCAGTTTTAACTTTTTGGATCATGCAAAATATATTTGTCAGTTTAAACCTTTTAAACCACATACCCCAAGTTCTGTAGTTAAAAGTAAGTTCCCTTGTTACTTTCCCAGATGAGCCCATTTAAAGTAGTAAAACTATCAATTAAATATTAATTTGTAAAAGTAATTAAAATTATACTTACATTTCTGGTTGTAGGAGTGGTTCTTCTCTCTTAACTTAGGAATCTTGGTTGAGTCTGGCTGTGAGTAAGAAAGTCTCTTTCAGTCAAGCTTGTCTTTTGTTTTTTTCCTGGACCCTGTAAGTTTTTGGCAGGGACAAACATTGCAGGTTAAATTCCCTATGCTGAAAGTCACATCACCAAAAGTCAGTTCTTGGATTTGTAGAAAACAGCTTCAATTTGCACAGTCCATAGCAATACATGATTCAAAGGACTTTCTTGTGGATAGCAAAGTAGTCTTAATAACTGGATTCTGACTTCTTCATGTTTAATTCATCTGCACCCAAAACTTTAGGACACTAGACTTCCTTTATTTACAACACTGCATAGCTGTGTGAATTTTTTGCATAATATTTTTTTATTTAGCTTTCAAAGCTTTTAGCCTTTACATCAAGCTATACACCATGAGAGGGTACATACACATATGTCATAGTATAGAAAATACCATTATAATAACACCCACCCAACATTGAAATACACCAGGGCATACCTCTCAAGTGTCCCTGATTTTCAGGGATGTCCCTGATTTTGCCTCAAAATGTTACTCTGTCCCTCCTAAAATTTGTGTTTTTGTGGCTAAACAGTGGGGACTGTAAGCACAAAACAATGTCAAGCATTAAAGTTACAGACTTGTTCTTCTTTAGAAAATGCACTGTGCACTAAGCCCCATATTCTACCAGCTTTCTGGCTGGATATCTCTAATTTTGAAGATGTGTCCCTGATTTTAGTCCTTTGTCCCTGATTTTTTTAAGCCTTGTCCCTGATTTATGAGGCAGGAGGTTGAGAGGTATGCACCAGGGGGGAATTAGCCATATTCATTTAAGAAACATGTGTAATCCAAAAGCCTGCAGCATAAAGGAAGCATCGACCTGGGGGATTACCACCGGCAGACCTCTTATAGACCCACAAGCGTGCGACCTATAGTCACAAACCCCAGACAAGCATATAAACTTAATAATTAACAGCCCCAATATTCATCACTAAAGTATCCTGTTGCCCTCACAATTATAACCACCCAACTGGCCCATCATATTATTAAAAAGAAAAAAAAAACATCATCACACAGGCAAAAGGTAAAGTAAACTCTAAACAGACCCCTAGCAGACCCCTTAAGCCAGTTCTTAGGAGGAAAATAGGTGACATTTATAAACAGTCCAGTGCAAATATGTATAGATTAGGTACACATTCTCTACCCCATGCCTTGATTGTTCAACTTCCGTTTTATATAAAAAAAAAAAAAAAAAGAAAAAAGAAGTCCCATTGAGGTATGCAGTCAGAACCAGATAGAGAAAATGATTAAACTTTAGGCTTTGCTATTTTTAAGTCTTCAAAATTAAGTCACATATCCCTCCTTGAGCGTACTGTTTCAGCAATGCCTTGCCCACCACTTAGCCCGTACATGACCATACTTCTAAGGGGAAATCACTTTGTCCAATTGTGGTACTAATGTCTTATCAAGTTTACCCTTTCTCCGGGCCATCGTCTCCTGAACCCATAGCTGCCTCCTGCTCCATAGAATCCATCAATTTTTCAACCTCTGAAGGGTCATGAAACATATATATCTTATCTTGCCATTCCACTCGGAGCCTAGCTGGAAACAATAGTTGGTGCGTAATTTTAAGATGGCGAAGACGGCTCCGTATACCATCAAACGATTTTCGGTGTTGTTGGGTTTGATATGCGAGATCTGGGTATATATGCAGAATCGAATCTCCAAATTTAAAAGACCTCCTTCTTCTTGCTGCGGCTAAGATTCTATCCCGATCTCCTACTCCTGAGCATACCACCACCAGTGTCCAAGGGCCGCCCTGTCCCTGCAGCCCTCTACAAGGAGTCAGTCGAAAGGCTCTATCCAGCCCGAGTGGCTGCTCTTCTTCTCCCAAACTCAACAATCCCGGCAAGAAAGTCCACACAGAGTCAAGGGGGTCTTCCCCCTCAGCTGACTCCGGGAGCCCCAAGATTCTCACATTGCGTTCCCGCACCCGATTCTCCAAGGTCTCAATACGGCGCCACATTCCTGCAGTTTGCCCAATCAACTTAGTGGAGACCTCCATCGTTGTAGTCAGATTCCGTTCCAACTTGGTCACCGTCTGATGGGTGAGCTCAGTTTGGGATTCTAATGCCACTTCTCTTGGGGTCAGCTGATCAAATTTCCGATCTAAGTCCTGAATTGTACGGACCAGCTGCTGGAGTGTAGAATGTACCTTACCCAGAGATACCTCCTCCACATCGGCTGTACCTTCAGCCCCCGCTGTGCTGCTCTGAGAGGGCCCATCACCTCTTTTACCTTTAGGGTGAAAAAAATCTTGCGGTGCATCGGTAAAGTTTTCCCCATATTTGGCATGCAAAGGACGGGAATTATCACCAAGAGAGGTTGGGCGAGGTAAATATGCCCAAATGACTTTAAATTGGCAAATTATTAACAAAATTGCGTTGAGCTGACAAATCTTGCTGCTTCCACGATGCTGCTCGGCAGCGCCCCCCAGCTGTGTGAATTTTAAAGTCAAGTCTCTGGTCCAAGCTTTAGCAGGTAACATTACTTCAGTCAAATTGCTCAGTAACTAAAACACAGACCTTGCTTCATACCACAGTGAGAAGGTTCTTGTAACAAAGTTTTGCACCTGGTCCTTGTGACAACACTGCATAGGCTTTCAAGCTTCTACTTAGCCTACACCTTCTGGATAAATCAATGGTCAACCAAGGCTGATCCCAGTATTCCAAATTCTGGCGTGGTCTAAGGCTTTTCAGGCCTAGCAAGTTATAAAGCCATTAAGGTTGGAGTCAAATTTTCAATTAGACTAGCATAGTCTTACATCTGTGTTTTAGCCAAGACTAAGATGCAGTTAGCAGAATTTATTAATATGAGTCTGCTCATCACCAGATTTTGATCGGTCTGATTCACTAAGGGGGCTGGGTTTGTGGCTCCCTGCAGATGACAAATGGTAACAGTGACCATACCTCTTCAAGGACTGCCCACTGATTCCAAACTCATTTTATTCTCATAACTATTTTTATCATATAACTTCATAATGCAAAATAGTATAACTTTTAAACTTACATATTTGAACTTCTCTCATCAAAGTGGAACATTTTGGTATGTGTCCCATATTCCTAAGACTAATATTTCCCACGTTAGACTACTGAAGGTTATAACTTCATAATTCTAATAAAACTTCTTAAAAAATAAAGTGATAGTCTTGCTCTAAATCCTTTAAGCTACAGAATAATATACGATTTGTAAGAAAAATCTGTTTAAAACACTAGGTTTTTATCTAGGCACATGCTTTCTTTGTTCTCTGAAGAGAGTCCAAAAATCACTGTCAGAAAAATTCATTGACTGCAAATATTTAGATGTTTTTTCTCCTCGCATTAACAATGTGCATACTTAAGAGTCATATTTTCAGACTCCTTCGGATGTCAGATATCATGAGAGACTAGAATTGTCTATTTAACTTTAAAAGAAGGATATTAAAAAAACTTGCATGCATAGCTCTCGAACCCTTTGTCCTGCACTTATGATATTAATTACTCGTACTAGTGTTTATCAACTGTCAAATGTTCATAGCGGCAGTACATTGCATTGTTAAGATATAAATAAAACTTTTTATTCTAATGCAAACTCTATAGATAGTTTAAACTGCATTTTCTAAGGCAAGTTTTTTTTTCTTGGTGCTAGCCTGCATCCAGCAGCGGCTCTAGCCACAGATGGTTACCAGGGCTCAGCCGGGGCACAACAGATGGTAGCCAGGGCACTTATATATTGTTACTATGGGGGAATCTCTGCACCATATGGGGCACCAACTGGGGCACAGCATTTTTTTACCAGGGCACGTGCCATGGCGGGCCCTGGTGTAGAGCCGCCACTGCCTGCATCAGTCACATGGCATGATTTTATCTGATTATAGTCAAGGATACCTATCTCTGGCTGGCTTAGGAATTTTTGGAATGTTTAAGTCTCTAACTGGTAACTACAGAATGCAGTTTATATTAATCCTTAAAGGCCTTAAACAGGGGCTGCCTTAACTAGAAATGACACATCCCCTTAAGCTTTCATTCAGGCAGAAATAAAGGTAAAAGAAATTGTCTTGCAGACCATCTTTTTGCCTTTTTTTATGAAGCTCATGTGGACATGTATTTAAACCAGAAATTATAGTAACTTCCCATAATTAATCCCATATAAAATCACATAAAAAAATTAAAAATCAATTCTAGATAATAAAAATAAAATAATCTGTCCATCAAGGGTTTTGTTCCTATAGCAAGACTGATTTGGACAGACTGACTGGGAGACCCAGGGCATAGGACCTCTGTCTTGAATGCACTAGGGTATGAGTGCACCTAGGACTGAGTTTGGAGTGACCAGTTGGCTAAAAAGGGGAAGGACATACAGTCTCTCTCTCCTGAGAAGTGCCACCACAATGGGTAAGCTTTTAGGTATATACCGGTAGCACTGAAGATAAGTTGAAGGGCAGTATTGTGAACCTGTAGTGCTCCTCCTGAAACAGGAACCTGAGGTACCTCCTGTGTGAGATGCAGGAAAACAACCTGCATGCCCAGGGAGCATATCCTTTTGTTTTGCAGATGGGGCAGCAGACTTTTGCAAGGTGACCAGGTGGGACTTTGTGTTAAAATAGAAGTCCAGATTCCTCAAATCCCGAGGGGGCCTTAAGGTCCGTATGGAGCTTGGGACCAGAAGGAATGAGAATAGAGCCCCTTGTTCCTTTGCTCTCAGGGTTCTAGAGTGTGGCCTTGGTCTAGTAATAACATGGCCTGAGCATCTGTAGTAACCTCTCTCCACAGTGCTAGGTGGAGGGAGAGGAGAGCTCTGATCACCACCTCTGGATTTTGCACTGGAAGGTGGGGGACTAAGGAAGAGTCATGTCAAAAAAAAGATCCCATGGCTGCAGCTGCACCTCTTTCTAGAGGCTTTGCAGTGGGCACCTGAAGAGGAGAACAGAGCCGGCAAAGCTACACGGTTGTGGCTGTGTTGCCTGGCCCCTGACTGAGTCCATCAGTAGCCCTGCAAAGGGGCACCCGCTACCTACTGCTCAACTGAGTGGAGAAGAGGGAATGGACGACCTTAGAAAGGGTACTCTGAACCACTGCCCCCAAAGAGCCTGAACCCTCTGAAAGGGGGCATGTAGAATAGCTAGCTGGGCATCATTAGCATAGTCTGCACAAGCTAGGCCTACCAATATACTATTCTGGGGCCCAGAGAGGTAGTGGGGAAGTTTTCTGTCCCTCAGGAAGTCCAGTGTTCTCGACCTTAAATCTAGTGATGGGGACTAAGATGCCAAGGCACTTGAGAGCAATCATGGGCTGCATTTAGCACAGCTGGAGCAGCAGCAGGGTGCCTATGAAAAGGGGCCTTCCTGTGAGGGCCTGGGACCACTTGTCTGCCTTTCTGGGCTCAGTGGGTAACAGATTTGGGCAGTGCCAGGTGGCCCGGGTGGCATCCCCTAGTGTAGTCAATCAAGAGGGGAAAGTAAGAGGTGGAGGGTCCAGTAGCTCTGGGGACCCTACCAACTGGCTCCTAATGATGTTTTGCTCCTCAGCATCAAACCCCTTTGCAGTGGCTGGCTGCAACATCCTAGTGATGAAGAGGTAGGTGCAGGAGGTGACCTCGAGAAATGCTATATAGAGTCCACCCTCCTGGTAGAAAGGGTGGTACCAGCATGGCAAAGGGGCTTCCATCCCTATCCTCCTCTTCTTGGTCTTCTTTTGGTAATAGGAGGTTAAGGTAGAACCTTGTTCCTTGTTGACAGTCTTAACTGCCTTGAGGAAGGAAGTGAGTCCAGCAACCCTCCAGAGTGTAGACAGCACAGTGATGGAGCAGGCGGCAATGTGGGGGCCGGCCTGAGAGGCTCTGTTGGCATCATGCCTGAGGAGGGAGGAGGTGTAAGGCACTCTCTTAACCTCCGCAAAGGAGTAGGGCACTGTCTGAACATTGACGGGTGGGCATAGCGGAAGTGCCTAGCAATGCCTATGAAGTGGACTGGGCACCCAATGTCAGCGAGTTGGCACCTGCCATAGTAGGCCCAGTGCACCTTACAGTCAGGGCTCACTGCTGCAGGGTGTGAGCTGAAGTGGCAAGAGGTGATGGCAGTGGCCCGCATTGCCTGGGGGACAGCGCTACATCGATGGGGTCTGCTGAGGCCCCGATGTCAACAGGCTAGCTCCCACCATGAGAGGTCCATAGAAACTCACCGCAGCCACTGGTCATTTGAGAGAGGAGCCCTGGGCAACAGGGGGCGATAACTGTGGCCCACATGGAGAGGGCGCTACAGATTGGCAACCAGGGGGAGGTTAGCTGGAACCCTGGTGTTGACAGACCTGTACCAGTGGTGTCTGGTGTAGCTCACTGCCAAAACCAACCCCTTGGAACCGGAGGTAAGGGAGGCAGGAAGCAGCAACTATGGCCTGCTTAGCAGGGTGCCCAGCATCATCAGCCAGGTTTGAGAGCCCGAGTGTCAATGGGCCATTGCTGGCAAAAGTCACTGTGGGAGCTGACCTGTAGAAGCTGAGGTCTGAGCTGCAGGACTACCGACGTCTGTTGTGGATCCAATGTCAGAGGGGCCAGTGCTGTCTGAGGGAGATCCGGTGGGAAGCCTGACTAGGCTTACCATGTTGATGAGGGTGACCGCAGCCCAGACACCAACGGGCCTTTGCCAGCCCATAGGAGGCCAGTGGAAAGTGCTGCCAGAGCCCTACTTTGTGGGGAAGAAGATGTTGAATGGCAGGAAGCAGTGCCACTTGGCCAGACAACAATGCAGCTGCGGTCAGTGCCAAGAGAGCGGCGTTCCGCGGGAGTCCCGGGGGGGTCCACTGCCCAAGGAGAAAAGGTTTCCTGAAACTGTACGTTAAGTCCCAAAGATCCTGGGGAGCCAGAGGAGAGGTCCAGTGACATGGTGGAGCTTCTCCCGGGAAGCTCACGCTGCCATTGATTGACCTGCTGGTTGGTTGAAGTTGTCAGAGATCTTGATTGGAGATCAGGAACTGGGAAGGTGGGCTTAACAGTCATGGGTTCGAGGGAATCCACCACTCCTGGAGAAAACAGAAGCAGCAGCGAAAAGGTGAAAATCACAGAAAACCAAAAAGTGATTTTCAAAGAAGGAAGAAAGAAAGAAAGAAAGATTGAAAAACTAGTGGACGACTGAAGTGGTGAAGTCTTTGTTGAGTCGGATGCGTGATGGTTAACGGCCGGAAAAGAACTGAGGAGGGTGCGTGGCCACCCATGTTTTTATGGGAGGGATGTCACCTGCACCTGATGTCACCACAGGTGGCCCCTAGTAGACTGCTAGCTACAAAGGTTTCCATGTGGTCCTAGTGCCTGGTCCTAGTTCCACACGTGTGACCTGATGCAACAGATACCATTGATGAAGATCGTCTTACCCTGTGTAATGTTAGATAGCATCATCTGTGTGGACAGGGCCTGATGATATAGTGTTCCTTGAACAGGAACATTTGTATTTTGCATTTTTTTTATACAGAATGAATAAAATTGAAGTTTTAAAAAAATCTGTGGCCAATTGTTCTAACAATTTTGCTTGCCCCTATACTTCACTTTAAGGAGAGAAACTAGACAAGGCTGTCCACTGTCTCCTGCATTATTTATTTTGATTTTATGTTCAATACAGTACGTGGTTCAAAGTTAATAATGGAGATACACAGTCGAGGGCAAGAGAAAAAGTAATGGCCTATGCAGATGACACATTGTTCACTTTATCAGACCCAGAGAAATCTACTGAAACATCATACAGGTAGCAGAGAGACACTGGAAACATGAACCACAAAGAATCACAGAGAATGAAGAAGTAATGATCACATGGGATCACCCAATACCAACAGCCAAGAAAGTGGAAGCAAGAAAACCTGATATTGTAATACAAGAAAAGAGAACAAAGGTAGCATTACTGATTGAAATAGCCACCCCTAGTGACTACAGTGTGCTGCGTACAGAGAGACACAAAATCATTAAAATACCAAGATATGCAGTCAGAAACTAAACTGATGTGGAATAAGGACACACAGATTGTTCCAGTAGTGCTTGGAGCAATGGGACTAATCAAAAGAACTTTCAGGCACATTTAAATATGCTACCAATACTTGTGACACCTTATGAACTTCAAAAGGAAGCTATTTTGGGGACGTTGCGTGTGCTGAGAAGAGCGCTCTCAGCAAACATCAAAGATTAACACAGTACTAATTTCTTGAGTTTTGAATATGCCCTGGCTAAAGAATGGGGTCCATTCTTGCCATGGTATTACAAATCCCTAAACATTTGGAGACATTAACCCCAAGAGAGAAACCATCTCAAAATGATCTCTGGATTAGAGATCAAGAAACAGAAGTCAGAGAAGATGGGCCTGATTCGCAAACATCTCGAGAATGCAGAAGCCCTAAGTGCGTCTAACATATGGTGCATGGGGCTTGCAGCCCTCCCTGGCCAGTGATTGGGATTCTTGATCCCGTGCACTGATTGCCGGAAGTTAGACCAGCTTTTTCTGGTCTAGCTTGTGGCAATCTCAGGTACCCTTTTATTTATTTATTTATTTAAGTGATTTACCAGATAAGCATACTGAGCGGGATCCACTCGTTTCCAGATGCGACCTAGGAGTTACATACATACAATACAATTGAAGCATAGGCAAAGGTGCAATACATCAGGTACAGAATGAGTACAATAAAGGGTGAAACATCTGGTCCAGGAAATGTTACAGGCTGGACTATGCATTACGTACTTAAATACTAGTTTAGTTCAGCGGGTCTGAGTTACTAAAGCATGAGCAGACATAGACACATAGGTGGAGGCAGCAGTTAGAGACACTTTTATAGTTTAAGGCATGATACGAAGCCTCTTGCTAGCAGAACTGGGCTGCAGGTTACAGTTACATGAGTCTGAGAAGTGGGCCTGCAGGAGAGATTTCAAGGACTTTGGGGTAGAGGACAGCCTAATTTCAGCAGGGAGGTCATTCCAGAGTTTGGGCAGTCTATAATTGAAGGCAGATTGGCCCTTTGTGGTGTGCATGAAGGGGATATGCAAAAGTCTTGAGTCTGAGCCTCTCAGGGAGTATGCCTGGGAGGGTTGAGCTGACAGGACGGAGCTGAGATAGGTGGGGAGAGAGTTGGACCAATACTTCAATACGAGATTTGCACAATGAAGCTGACGTCTGGATTGCAGCGAGGGGAGAGGCGTTATACAGATCGCAGTGGTGGGTGGTGGGGGGGCTTTCTAAAATGAGCCTGCAGAAAGAATCAAAAAGGGGGTCCAGGTTTGCCAGGGTGGTTGGGGGGGAGGCTGCACTGTAGATCACACCTCCATAGTAGAAGATAGGGAGAATCGTTTGAGTACTAGCTCCCGCCTAACTGAGGTGGGTAGGCACCCTTTGTTACGGTAGAGTGCTCCTAGTTTTGGATATATATTTTTTTTTATAGGGCTTGTAACAGATATTTGGTGCAAGCTGCCATAAATCAGGAAAATTGTTGTAAATGTACCCTGTCTTCTTGAATTGGGCGCAGTCTGTGGCAGTGTTTTCAGTGCAGTTTCTCCAATCGCTGAGTTTGACACAGGGCGTGACGCAAACCCTGTGTTGCACGTTGTGAATCCAGCCCGATGTCTTTAAACAAAAACTTCACCCCAATGTTATATTAAACTAGAGCACTAAAGTGGTCTAGAAAGAAAAAGAATCAGCATATTTGGAAATTAAAATATTCTTAAACATTCCTAATATGGTTACGTTTAATTTGGAAACAATTTTCATGTTTATTTAAAACGTTATGTCTTGACAACTTTTACTGCTCAAATTTGGAACCAGGATGTATTTTGACTTGCAAAAGAACGAATCATTTCCTGATTTGGAGTTGTGAAAGTTTTTCACTTCCACAGAATAAATGTAACTGAACCCCTAGAAGCCAAGCACAAAGAGTCCCCTCCTCCCACTCAATATATGGCCCCCTAAGACCTAAAAGGGGCTGAACAACATAAGCACCATTCTCGGCCTCATTAGTGGTGCCTTTGCCTTGTGTTTTGTTAATGCAGCACTAATTTTAGGGGTGTTACTCTGTGAAACTGTTAAGTCAGTAACTACCCTTTCAACAGTTTGCTCTCTTTCTCACAGTGAGGTTTAAAAATTGTGAGATTTGTGAAGCTTTTCTTGCAGCACCCTGGGGTGGGGGTGTTACTGTCTGAAGACTTGTCTTGCCACCTTCTTGCTGCGCTGCAGACAGATGTCTGTTGTGCTGAAATGATCTCAAGATTGACTTGTGGTACAGATGTGGGAGATTTAAATATTAACTCTGTGGACGAAAGGAAGCCCTAACATGGGATTTTCTTGGAAATTTACATGTGGCTAACAATAAGGCTAAGGGAAATGTGATTCATGTTACCTTTTCAAATGAAAGGTAACATGCCTTGAGCTTTTTGCCACAAAATGCAAAGGATCAAGGTGAATTATTCGGTCACAAACTGCAGATTGGGGCCATTCATGTGCTTTGCAGCTGAATATATTGTGCTAGATCCTTTGCCTTCACAGAAACACGCCTGCATTGAGTGGCATTATCTTTTAGAATGTGTGGGTCAAGCCAAGCAGGTTGTTTAATGTTATCTAAGAACCATTCATGAATTAGGACCCTCCTTTCGATGCTGAACATTTTTCTGCAGCACAGATTGTCATTGCGTGGTGCGAAGATTAATGAAATACTCTGATATGTAATGCGATTTGATGTTTCCTGGGGTTGCTTCTGTAAAAGGCATACGTATTTAAAGAGGACAGAAGACCATTTCTAACTGGCAGCTGTTTATAAAGTTCCTATTCTCATAAATTATATGCATTCCCCTAAATTATCCATATTTAACTGTACCTGAATAAAAAGTGATATGAAAAACCATATTTTCCTTTATTATTGTGTCATGGGCAGCATTCTGTTACAGTTCTCTTCATGGAACCAGTGATCTGGAGTTTTAACTGTAACAGTCCTTTGACTCACCTTGGCTGCTCCGGAGCCCTCAGGGTAGTTCCGAAACACATCTCTGAGGGGGCCGGCCTGCGTTCTGCAGTGACAGCTCGTGTGGCGCGGTGCCTTCACCTGGGGTAATGGCAAGGGAATCCTGTGGATAAAGAACAGGTTACCACCCCCCAGGAAATAGTACCCTGCCCCAACAATATGTTCCCCACACAAATTACAGTTTCCACACTATTGCCCCACACCCCCCATCAGCTCTCTTCAATAACACAGGGACAGTGAATGAAATGCAGACAGTAACATTATTTATTGGGGAGGGGGAACAAGGAGGAGAATATCAAACAAAACTCACTCTAGGCACAGTATCTTCCCCAGTATCAACCCTTCTCACCACCCCCTGGGTGCACCCAGATTGTCCCTGTGCGGTGGTGCAGGCCTGGGGTCTTTAGTCGGGGCCCAGTTAAACACAACACACATTGAATTGATTATCTTATACTGGCAGACTTGAATGTCTCTTAATAGAGGTGTAATGATTTACCCCCAGAATCCTATCTGACTAGCTAACTAAAAGACTCCCCAGAGCCCAGCTCGGGGTACTCACGGTTTGCAGTCCACTCTGTGGGGGTTCACAGCCAGTTGCATTGCACAGTACCATGGAGGTTTTGATGTAGGTGGTGCACCACTGGAGGGGAAAATAAATTTGATGGTTCCAGGGATGATGAGCTTCACCTGCCTGACCTTGCCAGCTTCGCCTACGGCCTTGTGTACAGATCGCCACACAAGCAGTGTCCGCTTGTCCTTCAACCCGGTGCGTCAATGTCTTCAGTCTAGGGAACCAAGTTGCTATGTTCCCCAAACCCTTTCCAAAGCATGCAGGACCACCCTCAGGACCAACACAGAGCAGTAGTGCTTCCACAGTCTCAAAATTTACAGCCCCTCACCTTAAGGATACTTTCACAGCATGTTGGGTCCTATTGCAGCAGCTTGGATCAACTCTTGCAGACTCTCCCTGGCTGAAATGTTCACTTCACTTAATGATTTCTGCGCTGTGGGGAGCAGGGATTATTCTGCACTGTGGGGAGCATGGTCCACAGCCCATCTCTTATTTTCTCAGTTAAACTGAAGTCCAAACTACAGTAGCTGGGCTGCTGTAAACTCTGCTTTTCTCTACCCTGTTTCAGTCTCGTAAGCAGCTACTTTTCCTCCTGCACTCAGCTTGACAGATGGAGGTAGGCAGGGTTTGCGCAGCCAGTTAGACTATATTCATGAGAGCAGTCTCTCCTCTCACATTCAGCCTGCAGTCCCTCTTGACCTCTAACCCCTTTTCAGTGCCAAAACCAGCCTTATATTTCCCCTGAGCAGCCTCTCTGTCATTGGCTGCAACTCCCCAGGTGATCTCCAGCCTGCCTCGGGGTATTTTCCCAGCAGCAACCAGTTTGTAGTTCTTTAGGGAGCTGCCCTTTTGTCTTCCTGGCAGGCTCCCTGAAGTCGGGCCCCAGATTATTTAATTTAACCCGTTAACAACACAGTCATTCGGAGGATGCCTGGCAAAGGGTCGGAGAGCCGTAGCCCTACCAGGTAAGCCCGAATTGAGGGGCTTACATAACTATGTCACAGTTTGTGCATAGAACTCTAAGCATAGTTCTTTCTTTTTTTTTTATTTATTTTTATTGAAAGATTTTAGTAACACACAGGAAAACACAGTTATAGACATATAATACAGCAGTTCATCTACATATGGTTTGTTGTCAATAGAAGGATATAGTCTATTTATTTCAGCGAAGTACAGTTTACCCTTATTATTGTTGCAATACCAGATACCATATAATCATTATTAGACAGTTTTTTTCTTGACCAAAACGTTGTGGGTATCTTTAAATTGTATTTTGTGTCTTTTGGGTGTCACAGCATCCCAACCCTTTTCTTCCCCTGTCCCTTCAAGGTACAAACTCTGGGTCTACCCCTGAATAGTGCAGGATCCATTTCCTCCACTTGGTCTGGAGGGCTGGGAGATGGTTCTGCAGAGCCGCTGTAAAACTCTCCATTTAGTAAATTCGTTTCATTATATCTCTCCAGTCTTGTATAGATGGTACTACCCTTGTCATCCATTTTCTAGTTAGCGCTTTCCTAGCTGCTGTTAGATATATTGGTACCAGAGTCTTGACCCAGGAGAGGGAGTGGTCCGGATAGATCGACAACAAGACCATCCCAGCTGTCAGTTCTATTGGTTCCCCCAGGCAGCCAGTTAATTCGATTTGAAGAGCGCACCAAAAGGGCATCAGGAGGGGACAGTGCCACTGTATACGACCAAGGTCGGCCAGTCTGTAGCCTTATTCCCTCCAGCAATGACCATATCGGGCTAGAAGATATTTCGTTCGGACTGCTGGAGAATGAAAGTATCGTATCCTGCATTTCCATGATGACTCCCTCCACAGAGAGGAGGAGATCACCTTCACAGCTGATAGGGCCATGTTGGACCATGAAATCAATGGCATTTCTAGGTCTAGGTCTTTGTTCCATCTCTCAAGGATAGATATTGTAGAGTCCCCCCTCTGTATCTGTTAGGATCGAATATAAAGTCCCACTTAAATGGTCCCAGGTATTTCATTGTAGAGAATCTATAAGTAGTTTAAATATGGATGTCATTGGGGAGGGCAGTTCGGCTTCTGCAGTACGTTGTCTTAAGATATAGTTCCAAACTTGTAAATACTTGAAGAAATCCCTCCTCCGGAGGCCAAAGTTCTTCCTCAGGTCCTCAAAGGGGAAAATCCCATTGGTTCCCCCAAATTTAAATACATATGTTAGGTCCTGGTGTCTTCATTTTGAGAAGGTCTGGTCTGATTTGGATGGGCAGAAGAGATGATCTTCGAGAAATACTTTACAGTAGGTATGTATTGATATGAATTCAGTTTTTTTTCTCATTTTGTACCATAGCTTAAGCACATTGGACGTTATTGGTGTAAAATCTTTTAACAGTGGAGTTTTGGTTTCCGAGGAAAAGAGGAGTTTATCTGTATCGTGCATATCATTTATATGGAATTCTAATGTTTTCCACAGGGCTTTATACATATCCGCCATCCATAAAAAGAGAACCCACAGGAAAGCCGCTCTAGCGTATTGTATTAGATTAGGTATTTTGTTCCACCCTGAGCTAGGGAAAGTTTTAATATGGACAGATGTACTCTAGGGCGTTGGCCTCCCCATACTAAATTCGAAATCATTTCATCCCAGGATTTAAAAAAAATAAGGGGAAGGGAAGAAAGGGACATTCTGTAATAAGTATAATAAACGGGGTAAGATGTTCATTCGAACTGTTTCAATGCGTTGGAAGAAAGTTAAAGAAAGGGTTGACCATCTGTTTAAATCCGTTTGTATTGTTTGTGTCAGGGGTTCATAGTTAATTATTTCCATCACCCCCAAATCTAAAGGAATATGAATCCCCAAGTATTTGAATTGTGTGTTTCTCCAGCGTAATGGGCAAAGGTGGCGTAAGGAATTGGATGGGGTATAATGAAATAGGAGAACCTCTGTCTTTGTGACATTTAGTTTGAATCCAGCTGCATCTTCAGATTTTTTTTAGGAGTTGCCACACTACTGGGGTTGAACTTTCTGGGGAGAGGAGGGTCAAGAGAATGTCATCTGCAAATAGTCTGACCTGGTATTTCCACTGTCCCATGAAGACTTCATCTATTCCGGCTGCTTCCCGAAGAGCCACCGCCAGGGGCTCCACATAAAGTGTGACTAGAAGAGGAGATAATGGACATTCCTGCCGGGTACCTTGTTGCAAAGAGACAGGGGCAGAAATACCTCTGTTAATTCTTATGTAGGCCCTTGGGTTGGCATAAATGTTCTGAAGCCGTGTCATAAAGGACTCCGGGAAATGTAATCTCGACAGGGTGTCCCATAAAAAAAGACCAGGACGCCCTGTCGAAAGCCTTCTCTGCATTTAGGCTTATGAAAGCAGCCGGGATTTTCCTGGTTTGGATGTATTCTACCAAGATGAGGGTTCTGCGGATATTGTCCATTGTGTTCCTATGTTTAATAAATCCCGAATGATCTGGGTGTATAATGTGAGGTAGAATATTTTCCAGTCTGGAGGCTCAGATAGTTGTAAAGATTTTATAGTCAGTGTTTAAAATAGATATTGGTCGGTAAGCGGTTGGGTCAGTGGAATCTTTGTTTGGTTTAGGCAGGGCTGCCAGGGTT
This sequence comes from Neoceratodus forsteri, assembly GCA_016271365.2. Taxonomy (NCBI): domain Eukaryota; kingdom Metazoa; phylum Chordata; order Ceratodontiformes; family Ceratodontidae; genus Neoceratodus; species Neoceratodus forsteri. The sequence goes on along the minus strand of CM028130.1, from coordinate 1,524,421,200 downwards.
GTGTAGTCCCAAGAAGGTGGGGGGGGGGTCAGGGGGTCACTGTCTATCACCTCTTTAAACACTGTTACAAGCTTTGGATTCTGCCATGAATTTTTTATATGATTCTGCCGAGAAGCTGTCCGGACCCAGACAATGGTGGATGGCTAACAACTGTATGCAGTTTTGGATTTCCTCAGTCATTAGTGGGGTTTCCAATGATTGTTTTTGCTTTTCTTTCAATTGTGAAAGGTGTAGGTCAGTAAAAGAAACCTGTACCAGCTTCAGAATTGGTTGGTCTCTCCCGTTGATATAGTCTTTTATAATAGTCTATGAATATTTGTCTGATTTCTAAATCTTTATGTGTTATTTGCCCGGTAATAGGATTTTTGACTTTGAATATGGTAGCTGAACGCCTTCGGGCTCTCAGGCATTGGGCCAGTTGGTGAGCGCCTCTGGATCCCCCTTAGAACTATAAGCATAGTTCTGATAGGTTAACAGCTTATAATTAGCATTCTGTACCCAAACTGTGACATAGTAAAAACTCCAAATTACAGGTTCCCTAAAGAGAACTGTTATAGAATGCTGCCCATAAAACAAAACAATGTGAAATACAATTTTTCATATCACTTTTATTCAGGTATAGTTAAATATGGATAATTTAGGGAAATGCATATAGTTTCTAAGAATAAGATAAACAGCTGCCAATTAGCACAGATTTTCTGTCCCCTTTAAGTGAGCCAGACTGGTTAAGAAAATAAACCAAATCAAACATTAGAGAGTTGGCCTCTATATCCTTAGTTCTTCATGCAGATCAGGGTGGGCAGCATAGTCCAGTGGCTAGAGCACTGAACTGGAAAAAGATCACATGTTCAAATCCCACTACAGCTGCTGACTAATGGCTTGACCTTTAGCAACTAACTTGACCTCCCTGTGCTTTAGTCTTCCCAAACGTAAAACTGGGTGCAAGGTGGTACCCAGTGAAAACAAGATGTTGGGCCACAGCTGGGCTATACTGGATAAATAAATTATAAGATCACCAAAGGCCTTAATTTAAACAGTTGTCCCTCTGCTACTTGCATAACTCCCATTGTTCTACAGGTCACTTGAGTCGTAATCAACCTTGGCTGAGGATGCGTGGCCAAGCTGATTGGGTTGTCAAGCCATGTGCCCATAAAAATCACCCATGTTACTGGAGTATGAGGGCAACAAAAAACCTCTGTCACTGGCCCATTCAGCCCATAAGTGCATTTTGTAAGTCAGCTAGCTTGCATAGGAATTGTACTAATCCTGATTTAGGTGAAGCCATAGACTGAGGCTAGTACAGGCTCTAAATGGGTGTTCAGGGTGCTGAACAGAGATTTTCAGAATCTGCTAGCAGAATAAATTACTTTTATAATGATTCCCTAGTTTCCTGTTTGGATTTTGATTTCCTTGTTCTCTAATGGTTTTGTGTGTGTGTGTGTTTTGGACGTCTGCAGGCTGCATCATGGGAATGCCACCCCACGGAGCAGGTAAGCAGGGCTCTCTGGGGTCTGGGTTAGGTTAGGTTAGGGTGCTGGGTGGTGGTCAATGTTGAGCGAAAGCCAGGCTGGGGAAGGAAGGAATAATAAAAAGAGAAAAAAAAGGTGCACCTACAATGCATGCTTTCCTTGAACTGTTACACCACATCCTAGCAGCTGAAGATATGAACAAACATACAGATCTCCCAGCAGAAGAAGGCTATATGGTCTGCCTATTGCAGAGTCCCCTGTACATGAGGTGACAGTGGGCCCTATGATCCTTCCCTTCAACTCTAATCTCCCCGTTACATTGCCCACCTCCTCTTGAATCCACCGACCATCTTCTGGTTGACATCCTCTGCCGGCAGCTCTTTCCACCTTGACATCACCTGCTCCATAAAGAAGTGTCTCTTGACCTCCTTCTTGAACCCTCCCCAACCAGTTTGTAACCGTGCCCCCCCGTGTTATCCAATTATTACTAAATTTAAAGATGTTCCCGAGATCCACTTTTTTAATAGTAGTAGTAAAAATGTTATTCTAATTCATACACTATGAACAAAAATAGGATAAGCTCCATTGAGTAGAAAAAAAACTAATTTCCAAGGAGGTCCAGCCTAAAAAATTTAACATAAGAACAATCACAGTTTGATACTGCATAAGAAAAACCAATCAATCAGCATATACAAATTACTCAAGTCACATGGACTAGCGATAATAACAATTATCATTCATATACATGTTAAATTTTGTTTTAATTTATAATACAGTCTACCTAGATAAAATACTATGTCAGGATTTCCCTTCATTCTTTTTTTTTAAAGTGCTTTAGCTAAAATCCAACATTTCAACATACTCTTGTATATAGAGAAAAAGAGGAAAAAAAAAAAAAACAACAAAACTTCTTGACCAATTTATTGACAACACTGTTTCAATCTATGTATAGACTCCGTAAACCAATTCTTTTTCATCCTGGAATTAATGAGGACACCACCTTCTCTCATTACTAGAGGCAGTGTGTTCCAAATTTTAGGACCCCTGCATAAAGTAGAAGTTCTGCCCACCCCTAGATTACATTTTGGGATAACATATTGCATGCCTCTAGAAGATCGCAGTCCCTATCTTTGATCTCTAGAAACAAACATGTTCAGGATATAGCTAAGCAATTTTTTCCTATTAATTTTGCCCATAAAGCTTGCCAAGTGTAAATTTCTCCTTTCCTCCAAACACCACCAATTTAGGGCCCTATACAGATCACAATGATGTGTATTGCTGGGGGCATCAAGGATGAAGCGGGCAAGTCTGCTGTACATCACATCCAGCCTTGCCAGCTCCATCCTCAGTGCCCCCCGCCCCCACAGACCAGATCCCCATAATCCAGTACCGGCAAAATCATAGTTTCTACAATCCTGCATTGTGTCTCTTTGGTTGTGTAATACTTTAACTTGTAGCACATTCCCAGTTTCCTACTTCTAGTGTCAGTGGCTCAGCAGGTAGCACACTCGCCTCTGAGGCTGGGAGATCAGTAGGCTGTGGGTTCTAGCCCCACACCAGGCACTTGGGTTAATATCCCAATACTGACACTGTAGTGCAGCATGAGGGGGGTGCTGCACTCCTGAGGTGCCATCTTTCGGATGAGACATTAAACCGAGGTCCCGTCTGCCTGTTCTGGTGGTAGTTCAGGTGGATGTTAAGATCCATGACACATTTGAAAAGAGCAGGGGAATTTCCAATGGCCACATTTCCTCCATTCACGAAAAATACCACCAACAGCTTAATCTGGTTCAAGGTCAGTTGGCATTCATCTGTATCCCCCTCTCCCGGGTCGTGCCTGAAAATAGGTAGGATTTGTCTAGTGCAATTACCCGGTCAACAAAAACTAAATAAATAAAAGATTTCCCAGTAAACAATCCAAATGCTTATCCCATTTTAACCTGAAGTCCAACCACATCCCCGGATAATTATAGCTTGTTACTTGTACTTTTTCTCCCTTCTTGGTCCTAATATCAAGGGGTGAATATAAAGTTGCTGAACCCCTAAAATGAACCATCTGTGTTTTCTTTACAGTTAAGGTCAAATTCAGGGAATCAAACAGTGTCTGCAATTCAGAGAAAGCAAGCTGTAGCTTGGTGTTAATGCCATCCAGGGAACTACCCTCCACATATATCAAAGTATCGTCAGCATATTTGCGATATCTAATTTCAGGATCACTAAATATTATTCCATTTATGTAAATATCTAAAAGTAGGGGACCCAATATTGAACCTTGGGGTACCCCTACCTTAATTGGTAATACTGTAGATTTGAATTCCCCAATTTTCACCATTTGTTCCCTATCAGTAAGATATGAAACAACCCATTTTTGTTCTGACCCTATTATACCCAGATCCCTGAGCCTGGACAGGAGGACATCGTGGTTTAGAGTGTCAAAAGCCTTTGATAAATCAATAAAAATAGCTCCCACGGAGTTCCTCCTGTCGCGGCCCATCTGGATATCCCCCACCACTTTTATCAAAGCAGACTGAGTACTGTATTTTGATCGGAAACCAGACTGATACTCATTTAGCAATTGACCCTCCTCTAAATAACGTTTTAACTGTCTACCTACCAACTTTTCCATTATTTTAGAGACTTGTGGAAGCAAGGAAATAGGCCTAAAATTACTAATCTCCATCCTTGTACCCCTTTATAAACCGGGACAATTTTTGCCACCTTCCATCCCTCCAGGTACTTTTCTGTTGCAAGTGAGTAATTAAATAAATAAGCCAATGGGTATGCAATACACAGAGCTACAAATTTCAGTAAGTTAGCAGGAATATTATCTAACCCTTTCTCCTTTAAGACATCCGTACTTAACAGCTCATTTCTAACCTCATCCACCGATATATTGCTAAAGGAAAAAGCTTTACACCCACTTACCATTAACTTGTCTCTCTCACCCACCTGCTCATATCAATCACTTGCCTTGGACTGTGATTTTGGGTCTGCATCCCCACACTATTAAAATAGTTATTAACTATGTGAGCTACCTTTGTGCTAACAGGTACAGATTTCTCCTCATGTTCAATCCTTTTTATTTGTTGCCTGTTTTTATTCTCCATGAGATCTGATACTATACCCCAAAATTGCCTCGGGTTTGATTTATGATTCAAATAAAGTTTTCCCCTAAAATATTCCTGTTTTGCTCTTCTGAGTTCCTTAGTGTACTGATTTCTTAGCTGTCTGTAAGACAGCCAGTCGATAGCCGTTCTTGATCATTTAGCTCTTGCCCAGCTGTTATTCCTTGCTATCTTTAATTTATGCAAGGAAGCGCTATACCACTTAACATTTGCAGCCTTAACCTTCCTGCATCTTAAAGGGCATGGTGATTACAGATATCTAGAAACTCCTGTTGAAAACAGGACCAAACCTCAGACACCTCAGGGATCAGTGCCATTCTGTCCCAATTACTGCTTTCTAAGTCCATGATAAAGGTCACATAATCTAAATTTTTAAAGCTTCTCCAAGTTATGAAAGTAGGGTTTTGTAACACCTTTGTATCCTTATGTGTAGCAAAAATTACCTGGTGATCTAAGAAAGCATCTGCCAGAACCCCTTTTTTCCCATAAACTTCCAGCCGGTTTGTAAATATAAGATCCATGATTGTGGAATTCTGCAACTGTTTCATATTCAGTCTAGTTGGGTCCTCTGTTATTTGAACTTACCCCAACACCTCGTGTAATTCACTTAGGGGATGAGTGGGATTTATCTGGGCCCAATTAACATTGAAATCCCCTAACCAAAGAATTTCATGTGTACCCCTATATTCCATATAATACCCTTGCAACTGGAGAAGGATCTCATTTTTAACCTTAGGTGATTTATAGATTCCCATTAATAAAAAAGGTTTTACATACGGCATTTTAATTACAATGGGTAACAATTCTAACTCTCCCCTGCACATAAATGTCCTCCTTCACCCTGGTTTCTAACATATTGATTACATAGATTAATATGCCTCCACCCTTCTTGTTTCTGTCCTTTCTGAACATTTGATAATGTTCCAGTTCTATGGTGGCATCACCAGCTCTTTGGCTTAACCACGTCTCTGTCATTACGATTATCTGTGGCTGGTTTTCCCTCACCCAGTCTTTAATGGAGTCAGATTTCCCCTTTATACCTATGACATTAAGGTGTACAATATTAAAATCCCCTTTGAAATACTCATCTCCACTCCAGGAACCAGACAGAGCTGGGCCTAGATTTGGATGTACATCTCTACAGCACATCAGATGTAATGTAAATAAGTGCCATAACAGATATAGCAACTTTCTTGTAGTTTTACACTGGGGCTGATTTATCCAATTTAAAAACCTACTTGTTTTTCGGACCATCATGGGAGATATCCCTTTTTTTTCTCTCTCCTCTTGGAATTTTCTGCTGTTTAGCCTGCTATATTAGCTAGGCCTGACTTCTACATAGTTTATGTCTTGCACTACTGAATATTTCTACTGCTTAAACATTTTACCTTTAAACTATCGCACTGTATATGTAGGAATTGCCTAGCAGAGTATAGCAGAGTTGTAGTGAACTTTAACTGACTGCCTGACATTTATATAGCTTACTACTTGCACTACTGAATTTTTTCTGCTAATTGCCAAATGTTGTAGAATAGCTAGAACTGACTGCTGCCTGCTGTTTGTTCTGCCACGCATCTTTCCCTTCACAGTTCCTCTCATTCATCCTCAGACTGCCTTTTTGCTTCCCTCTTTCTCTTGCCTTTTCCCTTTTGTATTTCTTTCTCTCTATTCCTCACAATGTTTCTCTGCCATCTACTGGACCCCTGATTCCCTCTCCTGACACCCCCCTAAACCAGCACATTCTGTAAATATTACCTGGCATTTTGGGCCATCTTCTCTACCCATTCCAGACTACCCTGAGTCCTCTCCACCACACACCTCCTTCCCAGCTGTCTCTGGTCTCTTTCAAGGGCCCCCACCTCCTGAATCAGCCTTTTGTTTTGCTAAATTCCCACCTGGCACCTTTGACCAGACCTCCCTGCAGGAGCCTTTTATCTCCTACTATTTGCACCTACTTCTACCCTGAGCACTAAATTGCCCAGGGCCCTCCCACCAATTTACTTGACCTTTGTCTTTGACTTTTTAACTAATGGCCTGCCTTTTTTTCTGATCTATTTTAGCCACAAGCCCAAACCAGGCTCTCTACTTCAGCCGAGTGGCCCTGGCGCTGCTACCTGCTGGCACCCGGACCTCTGCATCCAGCCCACCACCTCCTCCTGACCAAGGAAAGCAGGTACGTTTGGTCAGCTCCTAGCTCTGAGCTGTGAGGCTTCAATCCCTGTAATTGGACTGGCTCCTGGGGACTGTGGCTGCTTCCCAATTGGATGTGGCAGATCCCCATTGAGAAAGAAAGCATACAAGGCACCTTTTTCAAAACACAGCTCGGCCACTGCTTTGCTGTACTGCTTTCTGGACAATTTTTCGCCCACGCCCCCTCCCCCTCCTCCCTCCTTTATTAAGTACACTTCCCCAATGATCCCCACCCCCTGAGGCTTCGCACTAGTCAATTACAGCAACTCTTTTAAGGGGCTCTCCTTTCTGTAACTTCTTAAAGGGGTGATCCTCTCTCGTGTTCAAATAACATCATCCTCGGTGCATCTGGGATCAACTGCATTGACACTGACTATGGTCCTCCTCCTACTTCCTACACCAGCCCCTCCTTATTTAGGACCATCACCCTCTACGCATAGTAGCCCCCCTTATCTGCAATACCTCTACCAGACCCCCCCGACGCTAGATCACCTCCCACCCTCGGTAGCCCCCCAACTCCCACCCCTGCTACCTCTTACTACCACTCCTACTTGTGGTCTGCGTCTCCTCAGTGCCTTTCCCACCCTTCGTATTTCTCACCCACCCTTGCACCCAGCACCCGGCCCGTGTCAAGTCGTAAGGGAGATGCCACAATCACTACCACGCTTTGTGTGCCTAATCACCCTCCTGTTGCTTCTATCAGGTAACATTCACCCAAACCCTGGCCCCCGTGCTCAACCTTATGAACAAGCCTGCCCAGGCTCAAGGACTCCGTATAGCTTCTATGAATATTTGCAGCCTCTTTAAGAAGGCTGCTGCATTCCAGTGCTGGGTTACTCAGCACCAACCGGACATTGTCACACTCATCGAAACCTGGTTATCCAAATCCACCCCTGACTCCTTCGTCTCCATCCCTGGTTACACCCCTTTCAGGGAAGATCGGGTGGGTAAGCATGGAGGTGGTTGTGCTGTCTATACGCACGACTCCCTCCTCGGACATGCACTTCCACCACCCAAGCTTGATAACGGGGTGCAAGCCCTCACACTAAAAATCTCCCCCAACCCTGGTAAGGGCCCACTTTTTCTCACCGTTGCCTGTATTCCCCCCAGAAAGCAAGACCTCGCCATTCAGGCACTTGCTGACTACCTCTCTGGCCTGCCACCCAAAATGGCCCAGATAATTGTTGGTTACCTGAATGTCAACTGGCTCTCTGCCACGGCCTCCCAAATCAGAGATATCTCTGCTGCCCTTGACATGTCCCAGCTTGTCACCACCCCAACTAGATTCAACCCCTCTACTGGCTCCAGCACCCTCCTGGATATCACCATTACCAACCAGCCCCAGAGGGTGCTCGATATTAGTGTACTTCCCAACTCACTTAGTGACCACTCCCCAGTTGTATTCTCATGGTCCACTGCCAACAGCAAACCTGCACCACAAACCACCCAGCGAAGTCGCCTACTCCCAGGCGGCCTGCGTCACCTTAAACTGTACCTCTCACAACTGGATTGGTCCCCAATCAGGCTTGCACCGTCCATAGATGAGGCACTGGATTTTTTCACTCGCACTTCTAACACTGCCTGTGACCTCTATGCCCCCTTCGCTAGAAATCGCACTAAAAAGCAAAGCACGCCCTGGGTTATCCCTTCCCTCCTTCACAAACTTAAAATGAGAGACAACCTATGGCACACTGCCGTGGAATCTGGCAAGCCAGCTGATAGGCAAGCGTACAACGCTGGGCACAATAAGTGTACTAGGACCATTCGACAGGCCAAAGCCCAGTACTACCAATCCGATCTTGTCTCCTCCTGGGGGTCGGCTAGAAACTTTTGGGGTAATGTAAAGGAGCTGAATGGGAAATCCCACTCCCCACCCCCCTCTCAACTCTCCTTTAATGGAACTGTCTGCTCTGACCCCCTTGGCATTGCAGACTGCCTAAACCACACTTTCTCAGACCTGAGTTCAGTCCTGCCCAGTAACTTCTTTGACCCCATCCCAGTAGCACCCCTGCCCACTCTCCAGAGACCTCCTTTCTACCGAAGTACCATCTCCCCGTTGGAGGCTAGACCCCTTCTGCAAAAAGCCGTTAGTAGTAACAACCCCGGTACTGACCTACTGGACACTAGGCTACTTCGTCTGACATTGGATGCTATCCTGGTCCCACTTACCAAGCTGCTCAACTGCTCTCTGTGCCTGAGGCAGTTCCCCAGCACATGGAAAACCGCCATCATCACTCTCATCCTAAAGAGTGGCGATCGAGTGACCCCGGGTAACTATTGTTCCCCCACTCTCTAAGGCCCTTGAAAAAGTAGTTGTCAACCAGCTTGCCGAATACCTGGCCATGCACAATATCCTGTGCCCTAAAGAGCATGGCTTTCATGCAGGTCACAGCACCACAACCATGCTACTTGAATTCTCCAACTTCCTGCACTCTGCTCTTGATGCCGGAAGTCCCGCTGGTGCCATGTTCATTGACCTCTCCAAGGCCTTTGACACGGTTTGCCGTCCTCTCCTGCTTGACTCCCTCTGATGCCTTGGTTTCTCCCCCGGACCCTTGCATGGTTCACCAGCTACCTCTCTGCCAGAACTCAGTGTGTAAAAATCAATAGCACCCTATCTGATACACGACATGTCCACTCTGGGAGTCCCCAGGGCTCCATTTTATGCCCTCTCCTCTTCAGTCTCTACCACAATTCCCTCCCCTTGGCCTGCTCAAGTAAAATCCTCCTTTACGCGGATGACGCTGTGCTCTTTGCCGCTGACCCCAACCCCAACACACACTCAGGGCACCCTCCAACAAGTTTTTGATAGAGCTAAACATTGGTTCACATCACGGCTGTCCTTGAACCCAAAAGACCAAAGCTATGCTCTTCTCGCATCGCCAAAAACAAAGCCAGTGGTGCCCCTCCTCATGATACTTTCTAGAACACAAACCCTCATTGAGCAGGTTTCTCCACAAGTATCTGACATTACCTTGATTCAGCACTCTCCTCCCATTCCCATATCAATGCCCTTTCTGCTGCCACCAGTGTCAGGATTGGACTGTTATACCGCCATAGAGACTACCTACCACAAGAGGCCCTTAGATTGGCAATCACCTCCTCTGTCCTGTCGCTAATCGACTATGGGCTGCCCATCTATGCTGCAGCTGACAACACTGCGCTTGGAAGAATCCAGCTCTCTATAAACAAGGCCTGCAGGCTAAAGCTGGGAGCCCCTAGGCGCACCCATACGTACCTGCTGTACTCTACCACCAACTTGCTACTCCTTGAAGAAAGACTCCGCTTCCAAACCTGCCTTCTTGTAAAAAAGACCCTGCTAGGGCTCTCCCTGCTGGGGTTGCCACCTCCCTGCAGCATGCCTCCCCCTCAGTCTCCACCCGCAGCACTGTCAAAACCTCCCTTATTGTCCCCAGGGTAAGGACCTCTATGGCCCAGAGATCCTTTTGCTGTTGGGCTCCCTCCTGGTTCAATTCCCTCCCAGCCAATATAGCTGACTCCACTAAGCTTGGTCCTTTCAAGGTCTCCCTCAGAAGCCAACTGACAAGCACTCGCTGCTGCAACTGCACATAATCCCCACCTGCCCCATACCTTCACCCCTAGGCTGGGTCTGCCCTATCTACTTTTGCTGTATATACCTAGGGTCTCATGCAACATCTGCTGACTAATGTAATAAAATATCTGTGGTTGCTACCTGATGTGGTACTCGTGTACCTATATTATGACTACTGTGATCTACCTATTACCAAGCGTGTACCACCAGTGAATGCCTGTAACACTGGTTGCTTTTTTAATCTAAGCGTTATGTACTGTACTATTTGTTTGTTGTGATGTATTGCTATCTTGACGAAGTGCCTTTGTAAATGAGTCTATGACTCAAAGGTCTGTAAACCGATGATCTAATAATAAATAATAATAATAATATCCCACGCAATGGTTGATTGTGAAATTCCCACAACTGATCCATCCTGATATAGCTATTAAAACAATCATGTGTACACTATGTGGAGCTAATCCCAACAAACTCCCCCATAAATGGCCTCCACCCTTGAACATCTGTGCCCCTTGCTTTAATGGGCATAGACAGTTCCCAAAACATCTTCTGTGTAGGCCCTACGATAAGGCTAAATATAGCCCCCCCCAGCCAGAATCAACAACAATATCAGAGACATCCTCGTTTTAATACCTTTAAGATACATGGTGGTTTCAGTCATGTCCCTTCTCTCTCTTCAAGCGAGTATATAACAAGGTTCCTTAGCCTGTCCTCATATGGGGTATGATGATAATGAGACCACAGGTGTCCTGTTAATCGACTTTAGCAAATCCTTCAGTAGGATTTATTTATTAAATTTGTTAACCGGGTAAGCCCGATGAGTCCCGAAGGTCCCTTTTTCAGGGGCGACCCGGAGTTAGTTACATATAATTTTGTACATACAGTCAGGTAGTACAGTGTCAGACATGTTGTACAGGATTACAAGGGCAGTATACAGTTTTACAGTGTTTGTGAAAGAGGGCAGGAGGTACATGACATTAGTGAATACAGCAGTACAGTGCAGTACGTCTAACACAGTAGTACATCTAATACAGTAGTTGACCACAACATGCTGCTAAAGAAGGCTAAATCCATGGGTGTGCACTGTGTACCTCTTAGATTGACCAGATCCTTCTCAAAGTTCAGCAACGATGCACAAAGATAGAATCCTCCCATTCAGTTGGGATCTTATTACATAGAAACATAGACTTTGACGGCAGATAAGGACCGCATGGCCCACCTAGTCTACCCATTCCCTACCTATTGGATAAGCTGCAGATTCCAGTTACCCAACACCCTATTTCCTCCTACCCCTCACGAAAATTGCCTTATGTCTGTCCCATGCATTCTCGAATTCCCCCAGTTTTTGACCTCACAACCTCCTCAGGAAGGTGGTTCCATGCATCTGCCACCCTCTCTGTGAAAAAGTACTTCCTCGCGTTGCCCCTAAGCCATTCCCCCTCTATCTTCAAATTGTGACCCCTTGTTCCTGTACATCTCTTTTTCTTAAAGATGCTCCCGTCTTGGACTTTGTTGATTCTCTTTAAAGTTTCTATCATGTTCCTCCCCCCTTTCCTCAAGGGTATACATATTAAGCACTTTTAGTCTCTCTTCGTATGGCTTCTGTTGCAGACCCTGCACCATTTTAGTTGCTGTCCTGTGGTCTGCCTTCATCCTGTCTGTACACAATACTCCAGATGAGGTCTCACCAACTGTCTGTACAGAGGGATAACAACTTCCTGTTTTCTACTGGTGATGCCTCTCCCTATACATCCTAGTATTACCTCTAGGTGGCGCTACCCCAAGGGATACTACCCCTGCCTGCGTGACTAAGTGCAGGTTAAGGGTCCCGAGTTCTATGAACGGGTGCCTCCAACCGGAGGACAGGGTCAATTTTAGTGTAGCTGCCGTGGGTACAGCCCTCCGGGACACTGTTACCCCCTCTTTCCCCTCTAGTGGCCTAGGCTGTTTAGTGAATACACAATTATTTGCACTGGAATGCAATACCAACGCCACACTTCATGTACTTACCACCAGGGCTGGATCAGCTGGATCGGCCCTGGAGGCCCCCTGTGAAACAAGCCCTATAACAATAAACAGCAATATCACAGTGCTTGCTACACAGATATACACCACAACCAGTTTAAGTGCAAAAATATTTAGATCTGATTTATTAAGGGGGTTTGAACAAGGGAGGGGCAGTAATCTGGTGCTTGATTCTATTTCTGATCCAATCAGGTTAAGCATGCATGCCTCTAAGAGTCCCTCTATCACAGTCACACACACTCTGGGTAGGCAGTTGGAAGTACAGGTTAGCCTGAAGTGTTGCCTGGGGTAGGCCGGCATTGCAGCAGTTGTTGGGGCCCTTAGAAAAAAGAAAACACAACATGCACTTTAACCCAATATTTGTACTTCAGAGCCGGAGGGCTCAGTTCGTGACAATCAATCAAAACAATTAAATCAGATGACACACTTTGATTAGATTTTTGTTGCAGGGAGCTACCCTGTGATTTACTCACGATACCCAGACCAGGTTGCAGGATGGATGAAATGGAGACCTCAGGATGAAGTGCTGGTTTGCCAGGAGAAGCAGGGCCCACACAATTCACTGTGGTGTCGTTCCGGTTCATTAATGTTGAGCAGGGAGCCAAATCTCCAGGCAGATCTCTCATCGGGTGGTTCTCTGCAGCGTGAGTGGCAATCAGGGCTGTGGTGTTGATGCCCAGACAGGTTGAAGGAAACAGATTCAGTCCGGTCAAAGTTACTGGATACTGCTTCCAGCAAGCATGACACATTCAAGCAGTGGGGAACCAAATCGCGACCCACGATTCGCATTCAGCACACTTACAGTAAAGGCAAGGAAGTACCACAGTTCGGATGACAGTCCGGTTGCAATACACAGGGTTTCTGTGCAAACCGTATACTCTGAGGTCATGATGGAAGTCCTGACAAGCCGATCGCTCAAAAGCAAGTCTTCGGTCTCTCTATCAGTGAAATTAGTCACAATTCAGGCTGAAAGTCACAAGTTCAGATAAAGTCCGATTCAGGTTTTCACTTCTCTTCACTTGGGAAGATGGTAGCAGGCAGGCCCAACACAGCCTTCCTGCCGATTTCCCCTGTGCACTATGCAGGAGCAGCTGCTCAAATCTCTCAAGCTCCTCTCACTCTCAACTCCCACTTCACACTGACTCACTGCTGCAGGCAGCTCGGGACTTTCCCAGTGATCCAAAAGGTTCAACTTGTTGATCCATTTATCTGTCACAGCTAGGGCTCCCCCTCCAGGTCCATTTAGGTGCCAAAGGGTAAAAACTACAATTCCTGTATAAATTCACTCCCACAAGACCCTGGGGCAGGTTCCATTTTAGAGCCCCCAAAGGTACTGATTGTTGCTAACTGGCAGTCCAGAACCAAGATGGTGGTGATTAACAGAAAAGTCCATACTGCAAAGAAGGCAGGTTAGACAAACTACTATACCATTATTAAGAAAGCAGATAATCAGCAAACAATTACAGTTCTTAACAGAGCTCCCTCTGCACAATTAGCGATGGCAGAATGGAGCAATTATCTGGCAGCCCAGGCGGGACTCGAGCTTGGGAACACTCAGACCCCACCCAGATTAATTATACACTACGAGATAGGCAGCTCTTAAAGAAACATAGAAACATAGACTTTGACGGCAGATAAGGACCACTTGGTCCACCTATTGCCCATTTCACCTACAGTGATAAGCTGCAGATCCTAGTTAACCAACAGCCTATTTCTTCCTCCCCACCAAAAATTGCCTTATGTCTGTCCCATGCATTCTTGAATTCTACCACAGTTTTAGACCCCACAGCCTCCTCAGGAAGGCTGTTCCATGCGTCCACCACCCTCTCTGTGAAAAAATACTTCCTCACATTGCCCCTGAACCGCCCCCCCCTTCTATCTTCAAATTGTGTCCCCTTGTTCATGCACATCTCTTTTTCTGAAAGATGCTACCCTGTTGGACTTTGTTGATTCCACTGAGGTACTTGAAAGTTTCTATCATGTCCCCCCTCTCCCTCCTTTCCTCACGAGTATACATATTAAGCTCCTTTAGTCTCTCCTCATATGGCTTCTCTTGCAGACCCTGCACCATTTTAGTTGCCCTCTTCTGGACTGCCTCTATCCTGTCTATGTCCTTGCAGAGATAAGGTCTCCAGAACTGGACGCTGTACTCCAGATGGGGTCTCACCAGCTGTCTGTACAGAGGGATAACAACTTCCTGTTTTCTGCTGGTGATGCCTCTCCCTATACATCCCAGTAACCCCCCAGCCCTTCCTACTGCCTTCTCACATTTCTTGCTAACCTTAAGGTCATCTGATATGATTATTACCAACATCCCTTTCCATTTTTGTTGTTGTTACTACCCCCCATTGTGTAATCTTCCCCTGGGTTTTTGTTTCCCAGGTGCATTATTTTGCACTTCTTTCCATTGAATCCAAGCTGCCATACTTCTGACCATTCCTCCAACCTTGCCAAGTCTCTTCTCATCCTTTCCACACATCTTTGTGTATCAACCCTGTTGCAGATCTTTGTGTCATCTGCAAAGAGGCATACTTTTCCTTCCAGTCCCTCTTCAATTTCACTTATAAAGACATTAAAAAGGACTGGACCCAGTACTGAACCTTGCAGTACCCCACTAGTAACCCCTCTTTCTTCAGAGTGGACTCCATTTACAATTACCTTCGGTGTCCTGTTGTCTAGCCAATGTTTTAACCCAGGCTACCACCCTGGGACCCACTCCCAGGCTGGTTAATTTGATTGTAACCCCTAAGTGGCACTATCCCAATGGCTACTACCCCTGCCTGCTTGGCTAGTAGCAGGTTAAGGGGCTTGAGTTCTGAAACGGGTGCCTTCACCCAGAGATCAGGGTTGGTAGTGCTCAAGCTAACCTGGACACAGCCCTCCGGGACACTATAACCCCCCTCTTTCCCCTCTAGTGGCCTGAACACTGTACAATAATCACTTTCACAATACCCCTGGTACACCACACAAGTACCCACACTGTTTGCACTTACCACCAGGGCTGGTTCCTCTGGCTCGACCCTGGAGACCCCCTGGTTCTTTGACGGATCCGTTTTTGTATTTCCAATTGGTAGGCGGGTAACCCTGGGTAAGATTCAAGAGTGGCCGAATCACTTTGGAATAGTCCTTTATGAACCGGCGATAGTAACCACAGAATCCCAGTGTAACCCCCCTGCAAATGGGGGTTCCCAAGAACTTCAGGAGCTTGGTTGAATGCTCCAAGCCTGAATGGTGTTTGGCGCTATTTATTATCAGTGAGTGTTTTAGAACCTCTGGTACTGTCTCTTTAAGAGCTGTCTGCTTGCAGGCATAATTAGTTTGTATGGGGGACTGTGTGTTTCTTTGATTGAGTACCACTCAAGCTGCTGCCAATTCACTTCATTTTTGCAGTCACTAGGAGTGCAAAGGGAACCTATCTGAAAGATGCAACTGTCAGAAATTATTTAGAGTAATAATGAAATTACAGTTTGTCTAACCTGCTTTCTTTGCAGTCAGAACTGTGTCTGCTAGTTCCCCATTCTAGTTTTGAACTGCTGAACTGGACCAATCAGTGTGGGGTAAGCTAGCTCTAAAATGGTGCCTTGGACGAATCAGAACTTGGACTCATAATCTGAGCCAGCCACAAGAGGATTGTATGGGCAGTGACTCTGGGAGATGTAGTTTAGACTTCAGTGCCTTTTGGACCAACAGCAGCAGTCTATTGTGAGTGACAGCCAATCCAGTCAAGAACTGGGAGGAACTCAAAGGAAGTGCCGGTTTTGTCAGTTGGAGTTTCAGTTGAGCTTTGGCAGTGAAGAAGGAAGGAGCCCTGTGCTCTTTTCAGTGTGCAGTTTTAGTCAAAAACGTGTGTAAGGCCCAGAGTTCCGGTCTGCAGTTTGTGTAACAGCTTGTTAGGACTGAATCCGTCCTGTGAAAAGAATCAAAGGATCTCTGAAGAGTAGAAACCAGGCTCACCCTGTAGAAGACTGGAGAAATGATTGAATTGCACTTTCGGTCTGTCAGGAACTGAATCTGCTATGTATTCTCCCGGGTATTGTGCAGTAATTGATCGGGATGAGAAGCAGCCTGCCTGGTATAGTACTCTTTTTTTTTTTACCACATAAATGTGTGAAGAGTCTCTTGGAGCTCAAGAGTAGCCCTGCTGATATTGAAGGACCCTATCTTATTTGGAGGTCGTGAGTACTAATTCAGGGTTGCTCCCTGTTGAATTGCCACATTAAATCCAAATGGAATTACTGTACTGCTGACTGTTTAATTCTCCTTTCTCTGTGTGAAAGGGCCCTACCAGCTGCCATGGTTTGGACTAGCCACTGGAGGCTTGGGTACCCAGGGACAGTAACTGATAGGGATAGGCCTGTGCACAGAGCCATAGAAGTAGATTATTAGAGTGATAAGCTAATTAACCTGATTTCCCCTGTCCTTGTTATATCCCCTAAATAAATCAGAGCTGCTTGTTTCAGCAAAGTTATACTGCCGAGGTATTTGTCTATGTTAAAGTACTGTACTGTGATTGTTGCACTGTATCTCATTTCACAGGAGGTCCCAGTGCCGGAACCAGACCTGGGGGTAAGTGTATACTGTGAAGGTAATTCTGATATATTGTGTGGGCCACTAGTGGGAAGAAGGGGGTTGCAGTGTCCCAGAGGGCTGTGACCAAGTTAGTTTAACTATTGCAAACCCTGACCTCTGGGTGGAGGCACCCGCCATTGGATCCAGGCCCCTCAACCTGTTAGTGGCAAATCAGGCAGGGGTAGTAGCCCCTGGGATAGCGCCATCTAGGGGTTACACCAGGAAACTTTGTAGTTCTTTCAAATTGTGGGGCTGGGCCAAGTAGTCAAGGCTTCAACTTTACTAGGATCAGTCTCTATCCCCTCTGTAGACACTATGTGCCCCACATACTTCACAGAGGTTTGGAAAAACTGGCACTTGTCGATGGACAGCTTGAGGCCGAAACCTTCCAGTTGATCTAGTACTTTGAACAGTCGACTCTCCTGTTCCTCTAGGGAGCTCCCAAACACAATGACATCATCAGAGTACACCAGGCATTCCAGCAAATTCATGTCTCACACCACTCATTCCATCAGTCGCTGGAAGGTGGCTGGGCCGCTCGATATCCCCTGTGGCATTCTCAGGAATTCGTAGAACCCCAAAGGACAGATGAGCCATCGGAATCTGGTAATATCCACTGCGAAGTTCCAACACCAAGAACCATTTGCTCCCATTCAAACAATCCAGAGCATCTTGTATATGGGGCATGGTGTATTGATCAGGGATGGTCCGCCTGTTGAGGGTCCGATAATCCACACACATTTGTACTGTTCCATTCTTCTTATGCACAATCACAATGGGAGAAGCATATGGGCTCTTGGATTCTTGTATTACACCAGCCGCGAGCATTTCCTGCAAATGTCTTCTCACATCGTCTATGTCTGCAGGGGCTAGGTGTTGAGACCTCTCTCAAAATGGCCGTTCATCGTGCAGGTGTATGTGATGCTCTGCTCCCTGGACACATCCCACGTCCCATTCCTTCAACGAAAACACAATCTCTCTGGGCAAGTTTCTGGCTAATTCTAGTCTTCCATTCAGCTGGCAATGGAGAGTCACTAAAATCAAACAAGTTGGGAGTCATTCTATCTGTCTTGCCAGGGGGCTTGTTGGTGGGCAACACTGCAGTGTCTGCACAGTGTACCGTAGCCAGGGTGCATCCTCTGTTCACCCAGATCTCGCGATCTGACACATTATGAATCTGGACCATCACTCGTCGTGCATAGGCATGAGCATGAGCTGGCAGGATGCTGGGCTTAATCAATAATCCTTCCTGCAATTTTCCATCGCCTGGCGCGTCCAACATCAGTTTTTTGTTCTTGACATCTTTGCAGAGGCGGACCTTCCCTTGAATGGTACACTGGGCGTTAGGGGCCAGTACCCCACTGAATTGAGGTCCTTCTTCCACACGACCCCTACCGCTTCATCTTGGTCCACTCCCTTGGGGTTCTGTTGCAAATTACAGGCCCTCTTGATCAGAGTGGGACTTCTTAGGACCCTCCCAGTCCATTGCCCTTGTTTCTCACGACAGAGTTGTGCCAGTCTCCCAAACATATGGGCGTGGGTCCCAGTTAACAGGGGAACCCCATCATACAGTCCAGTAGGGGGAAACACTAAGGCCAGTGTCTCGACTTGCTCCTCTACACCAGTTACAGCTGCAGGAAATGACAACCAGAGGCGGACAGATCCTAGGTAGGGTAAGACTTGTTGCTCAGCCCCCATACATGTAGGCCTTCCAGGGATTATAAGGGCACAGCAGATAAGTGTTTGTCATACCAGTCCTTAAATACAATGGTCACTTGCGACCCACTGTCCAGCACAGCCTGAGTAGGAATACCATTCACAGCCATGGTAGTCTCCATTGAGGCCCACTGTTTTGTACCAGTCTGGAGGGACAGCAGCAGGGGCCTGGACAGATGATTTAGCCACATAGGGATTTGAGTTACTACTTCTTGAACCCTCACTGCGGTCATTTTGGGCACTCCTCGACTGCTGATTCGTTCTCCGAAGCTCTCCTTGAAGCCTGTATACAACTTTATCTAGGTCTTTTGTGGACCGGCATTCTCTCTTCATGTGCCCATCCTTCCCACAATTATGGCAAAATATGTTTTCTGGGATTTGGGGTGGCTGAGGCATCGCACTGGGAGCTGGGGTGGTGGTACTACCAACTGAAAACCTTGGTGCCATCTCTGTCTGCTGTGTGGTGAGCATTTGGAGACATCTCGTCAATTCTCTTAGTTTCATAGTCAAGACATCGAGTTTCGAGCTGGTGTCAGCAGGAAATGCCTGGGTGGACACCCCACCCCCATAGCAGATGCAGTTGGATAAGGGTCGGTGCCTGTACTTGCAGGAGCAGCCTTCATAAAGAGACTGTTTTTTGTTTCCCTGAACTCCCTCAGCAGTTCATCCCATGGCGGCACACCCTCATTGGTCCCCATTTCGGAAGGGCCTTCCGATGCCGTGACACTTGAGCTGTGCTCACCCTAGAATTACAATCCCCCTCTTCATCCTCAACCTCCCGGAGTTCTTTTATCAAGTCACAATAGTCCGGTGGGTTACCCCTTCTATCTGGGAGCCTTAATTGAAGGAGCTGCAATTTAGAATGGTTTGCATGTTGCAGTATGTGCCCCAACCTCACATGGTTTAAGTCACTGGCGGCTACCCCACCTTTTTGGTAAGCCTTCTGCTGCGCTCTTTCCAGATGAGTAACATTTGCAGACAAACTTTCCCCTGGCCATTGTTTTGTACCATGAAATTTCCACATCAAGTTCTCCCCTGACTCAGTGCTCCCAAAATTGCCTTCGAGTGCAGATAGGTACTTCTGGGCAGATGCATCAGGGTTTGTGAACCTCAGAAATGTAATGGCCTCTAGGGCAGGACCCCTCAAACTTTCTATGATCCTTTTCCATTTCTCAGCCTCCGCACACTGTCATTCAGGTACCAAAGGGGCACACAATCTCCCAATCATCCTCCCCTTGGTGGGGTGGGGAGGGTGCCGGAGAAGATTCTCAAATTTCGGTAAGAGTCATGACTAATGGCAGGTACAGAAATAGGAGCCAGCATTGGCACGAGCAGAGACGGAGGGGCAATAACGGGTGCTGGAGCGGGAGGAGGTATTGGGGGAAGAACACTCCTAGGTGGCAGGAATAGTTTCTTTATGTCCTCCACAGTTTTTCCTTCCTCCAGCAACAACTTAGCAAATTTCTCCTCAAAAGTCTCAGATAGTGGGGGGCTCATTCTCCCCGGGGTCTTTACTCTCTTTAGTTATCATATCACTCTCCAGGCAGTGAGGGCTCCTTCTGGAGTGATAGTCCGTGGCACTTTGGAACTGTCTATTGGGTCCTTACACTCTACTAACGCCATGAAACTTTGGGTGAGCAGATTAGCCTGTCGACCCACCACCACAGGGTTTTGTAAACATTCAACCTTGGAAAGTATTCCCTCTACAGTGTTCTCATTGGTACCCAGGGGAATATCCAGGATAAGTATACCATTTTGGGGGTCGATCTCCTGCCTAGTACACCTCCCCACCAACTGGTGTACAGCCACTTCTGTTGGGGAAGCCATTTATTTTTAACAGTAATTCGCAGATTTGGCCACTAGAAGACACAAAATCCCAGTGGTGCCTCCAAGATGTAACCCCTAGGTGACGCTATCCCAAGGGCTACTACCCCTGCCTGCTTGGCTAGTAGCAGGTTAAGGGGCCTGAGTTCTGAAACAGGTGCCTCCACCCGGAGATCAGGGTCGGTAGTGGTCAAGCTAACCTGGGCACAGCCCTCCGGGACACTGTAACCTTCCTCTTTCCCCTCTAGTGGCCTGAACATTGTACAATAATCACTTTCACAATACCCCTGGTACACCACACAAGTACCCACACTGTTTGCACTTACCACCAGGGCTAGTTCCTCTGGCTCGACCATGGGGACCCCCTGTAAAACAAGGTTATGCACAGCAAATAGCAACAGTGCAGTACTTTGAGCACAAACTGGAACCACAGTCAGATTTCATGCAGAAAAAGTTAGATCTGATTTATTCAGGGGACTTGAACAAGGAAGGGGCAAACTCAGGTTAATTATCTTAAAGGTTATATCAATCAAGCAGTTATGCATGCGCTTTGAGTCCCCCCACACAGTCCACCTCTGGGTACCCATGTGGAGAAGAAATGGGCTAGCCAGGACCGTTACCCGGGTTGCAGCTGGTTGGGGCCCTGTGATGGAAAACAAAACATGCACAGTACAAAATATTTGTAATCCGGAGCCAGGGGCTCAGTTCGTAAAGGAAATGAAACAACAAGACAATCAGATGACACACTCAGATTAAGCTGTTGTTGCAGGGAACTACCCTGGTATTTACTTACAATACCCAAGACTGGACAGAGGCTGGACGAAAATCGAGACTGCGGGTGGTTGATCTGGAATGCCAGAAGAAGCAGGGCCCACACGAGTCACAGAGGCGTCATTCCTGTTCAAGCATGGGGCAGGGGGCTGTTCTCCAGGCAGGTCTCTCATCGATGGCTTCTCTGTGCAGTGGGTAGTCTGGCTGGGCCAGTCTGGCAAGGCCCAGACTACATGGAGACAAATTTGGATGCAGTCCGTTTTGGGCTGGATACAGCTTCCAGCAAGCAGAACACATTTCACACAGTGGGGGACTAACTCACGACACACTAGCAGCTCATAGCACATTTACATGTAAAGGAATTCTATTGTACCAGGCAAAGCGCTCCCCGGTCACAACTGCAAAGTCTCTGCACACACCAGGAGCTTAGGGGTAGCTGGAACTCCTGACAGGTCAATCGCATTCAGCAAAATCTTCGGTCTTCTTCAGGTTGAGCCTGGCCCACTTCAGTAGCTAACTTTAGTCACACAAACTTGGATTTAGTCCAAAAATAATTATCTTCTCTCCCTCTCAGGAGCAGTACACCGACATGCAGGCCAGAAACTTAGCCTTTACAGAGTTCTCCCATGCGAATCCACTCAGGATTGCTGCTCAGAATCACTTCAGCTCCTTTTTGTTCAGCTTCCAGCTTAGATCTAACTGAAAACTGCAAGCAGCATGGGAATTCCCCAAGATCCAAAATATTTGGTTGGCTGATTTGGCCGTCAGTCAAGGCAAGAGCTCCCCCTTCAGTTGCAAAAAAAGCGCAAAAAGTTCAAAACTACAATTCCTACAGATGTTGACTTCAGACAGCTCCTGTAGTCCGGCTACATTTTAGGTCCCACCAGTACTGTTTAGTTCAATTTGCAGTCCAGGACCAAGATAGTGGAGACAAACAAAACAGTCCTTGCTACAAAGAAGAAAGCAGGTTAGACAAACTACATTATCATTATCACTTGAAATGATTTTCAGTAAATAGTTACATCTTTCAACAGAGCTCCCTCTCAGATTACTTAAGCTACAATCAGGCAGCTCTTAAACAGACAGTACACAGAGGCAATACAGGCTCTGGTAATCACATTTAAACTGCTAAAACGCAGGACACCAGCCTGGCAGTAAGCATTAAGGCAAGCTCAAGGAAGACTTTTTGGGAACCCCCATTTGTAGGGGGTTACATGACTATTAATCTTTTGTGTGGGACTGTGTCAGATGCCTTGCTAAAGTCTAGGTAGTCCATGTCCACAGCCCCTCCTTGGTCTACTACTTTGTTCACCCATTCAAAGAAATCAATTAGATTCGTCTGACATGACCTTCCCGCTGTGAACCCATGGTGCCTTGGGTCCTGTGCCCCACTGGCCTCTAGGTACTCAACAATTCTTTCCTTCAGAAGTGATTCCATCACTTTCCCTACCACAGAGGTCAAGTTGACAGGTCTGTAGTTTCCTGCCTCTGTCCTGGTCCCACCTTTGTGAATGGGAATCACATCCACCTTCCTCCAGTCCTCAGGTACCACACCATCCTCCAATGATTTGTTAAAAAGGGTAGTCAGTGGTTTCACTAGTTCTCCTCTTAATTCTTTTAGAATTCTGGGGTGAATTTCATCAGGCCCCATTGCTTTGTCCACCTTCTTTTAAGAGTTCTTTCAGAACCCTTTCTTCTGTGAAAGGACTGGGATCAACCCCCCTATCCAGAGTGCTTCTGTTAATTGGATTAGGTACCTCCCTTCCTCCTCTTTTGTGAATACTGAGCAGAAATATTTGTTCAGTATCCCTGCTTTTTCACTGTCTCTCTCTGCGCATCCACCGTCCATTCTATTCAGCATCACTATCCCTCCCTTTGTCTTTCTACGCTCCCTGATGTACCTATAAAAGGTTTTATCCCCCTTCTTAACAGAGTTGGCTATCTTTTCCTCAGTTTGGGCCTTTGCTATTCTGACTTCCCTCCCTACTTCCTTCTGCCTTAACTGTTACAGCTCTCTGTCCTGCTTCTTCTGTGTTTCCTTATGGTTCCTGAATGCTATCTTTTTCTCTCTGACCTTCCCTGCCACCTCTTTTGAGAACCATAGTGGCTTTTTCTTTCATTTTGATTTGTTTATTTGCTTCACACAAAGGCGTGTTGCCTCTGTGATGGCAGTTTTGATGTTTCCCCATTGTTGCTCCACCCCTCCTTCTAGCCTATTTGCTAGTGCTTTTCTAAGGCACTCTCCCATCTTGCCAAAGTTAGCCCTCCTCAAGTCCAGTATCCTCACTTTTGTATGGCTTGACTGTGTAGCTGAGTTTATCGTGAATCACACTGTTTGGTGGTCACTTATTCCCAGATGGCTACCCACTTCTAGATCTGAGATCCTCTCACTATCCTCATTTGAGAGTACAAGGTCTAAGATTGCTCCCTCATGAGTGGGTTCCAAAACTAGCTGTCTGAGGCATGCCACCTGTAGGTCATCAAGAATGGCCCTGCTCTTGGATGTGACTGCAGCAAATGTGCTCCAGTTAACATCTGGCATATTCAGGTCTCTCATCAACAGTATCTCCCCTTTCTCTGCCATCCTAAGAATCCCTTCTAGCATATCCTTGTCCATTCCCTCCTCCTGACATGGGGGTCTGTATACAACCCCTGTGTGGATTGTGGTGCCATTTCCAGTCTCTAAGATGACCCACAGTGCCGCCTCTCCTCCCTGTTTACTCTTTTGTTCAGTTGCTTTTATCCCTTCCCTTACATAGAGAGCTACTCCCCCTTCTCCCCTCCCTGTCTCTCCTGTAGGTTGTGTACCCTGGTATGTTAACATCTCAGTCATAGTTCTCTGTGTACCATGTTTCTGTGACTGCTACGATATCTAGGCATCCCTCTTCCATCAAGGCCACCAGTTCAGGGAGCTTGTTGCCCAGACTACAGGCATTGGTACTCATTACCCTCCATTTCCTGATTGCCTTACCCCTTTTTGCCCCATCCCTGTCCTTATTGCCTTTGTCACTTTCTCTATTTACCCCAGCCCTTTTCCCTATCGACAACTCTAACTTGGTGTTTACCTCACTTACTACCCTGACTTTTTTGGGGAGGCTAGGATTTTCCTGCTCCTTCCGGTGCCTCCCTCCTTGGCTAGTTTCAATGCTTGCCAATGAAGCATTTAAACCTATCACCTAGGATCCTGGTTCCCCTCCTGGACAGATGCAGACCATCACTCCAGTACAGGCCTGCATCACTCCAGGTGGACCCCCAGTCCCCAGTGAAGTCAAATCCCTGAGCTCTGCACCAGTTTTTCAACCTCTGATTGAATCCCATGGTGTGGAGCACCCTAGCCTCACCTACGCCATAGACAGGCAGCACCTCTGAGAAGGTTACCATGGGTGCTACTGTCCAAGACCCCTCCCCAACTCCAAAAACTCTTCCTGCACTGCTCTGATCCCTTTCTTAGCCAGGTCATTTGTCCCTACGACAATGACATCCAGCTCCCTCCCCTGTGCAGCTGCTCCGGTAATCCTGAGGATTCGCTCCCTGTCCCTCCAAGCCATGGTGCCAGGCAGGCACCTTACCTCCCTCTCCCCTTCCTCCCCCAGATCTACCTTCCTAACAATGGAGTCCCCCACCAGGAGTTGTTTCCTTCCCCTGTGGGGTCCCATGCCACCCTCCTGTGGGTCTCCTTTGTGGAGGTTCCCAGCATCCTCCTTGGTCTCCACTGCAGGTGCCTCCATAGAGGAACCACACTTTGCCAGAACAGCATATGAATTGTGGAGAAGTACAACTGGAAGGATGCGTCTCTGTTCCACCACCCTCACCCTCCTTGAGCCCACTGTGGTCCAACCGCTCCTCTTTCTTGGCAACCTCTGAGGCAACAGCAGTGGCCCTGGTGGTCTCTGAATGGGAGAGGAAGTCCCACAAATCCTGGCCAACTCAGCTTGGAGATGAGCAACCTCCTCCCTCAGCCCAGAGAGGTGCTTGCAGATGGGACAACTCCGCATCCTCCTGAACATCTCCTGGAAGACTGCTGCTCCACAGCCACTGCACTGCGCCACTCCCATCATGTCTTATTTTTGGCCCCATCACTGTTGTTTGGAATACTTACTCTTTCCTCTGTTTATTTTTTTTATTTTTTTCTCCCTACTTAGTTACTGCCTCTGTGCCCTTTAAGCACCTGATCTTCCTGTTCTGAGACAAGAAGATCCTATATTTTTCAGTAGTCCCCTTACTTGCTCAGAGGCAGACCTCCAGCAGCTGGGGGGGGGATGGAGAACTACTCTTGTCCTTCTAGGATGGTGAGTCTTTGGTGGCTCTGTGATCACTCACTTCCTGCTCCCAAACAAGAAGTTCCTGTTGTCAGTCAAATCCTCTGCCTATAAAAGTAGAACTGGTTTTGTGGGGAGGGGGTGGAGGGGAAGGAAGGAAGGCAATATAGTCCCAATTGAGAAGTCCAGTCACAACAGCAGCTCCTTCTCCTGGTGTTCTCTGACAATTCTCTGGCAGAAGCTATCTAGGGCAGTGTTTAAATCTGGCTTTAACCTAGCCGGCCCGTCGGCGCAGCGGTGGGATTTCCGCTTGCGACGCCGGCGGACAGGTTCGAGAGCGGACCCGAGTCGTCGGAGAGCTGGCGAAGGAAGATAATTGGCGTCCGTTTGACTGCTCTCCTTCTTCCGGCCCGGGGAGGGTTTGGGCAGCATCCGGGCGATGGGGACTCCTAAGCGGAGGCTAGGAACACCGCGCTGCGGCGCTCAGAACATGAGGCGGGGCAGGGCGTCATGCGTCATTGCGTCCCCGCCTTCCCAAGCGGAAAAAGGGCGGTTGCGGCCACCCTCCATGAAACCCGCGCGGCTTGATTAGCCCCAGGCCAAGTCCTCCGACCGATTACGGTCTCTGGGGATGTTCCTCCTTCATCCCGTGGCCCGCTGTGGGGGTAAGCCACGGGAGTATCGGAGGACTAGAGGCCGATTTGGGGATGGAAGCTGGTGGTCTGACCGGTTGAGAGTACCGGGTGGCCGGCAACCAGGTTGGTGGAAAAAATGTAAATAAATAAAAATAAATAAATAAATAAATAAATCTGGCTTTAACCTGGCTTTCTTCTAGCTAAGACACTCCCCCCTACTTAACAGATCATTCTACACTTAGTTAAATTGCACAGATAACAATCCCCTTCAACCACCTGAGATTAACACCTAGATAACTGCTCAGATAATTCACTTCAGCCAACTCAAACACACTTTTTTTTTACCCTAAATTGAAGGTCCCAGTAGTAGAGTTCTACTTCTTAAGTCCCAGTAAATTGAAGGTCCCAGTAGTAGTGTTCTGCTTCTTTAGTCCCAGTAGAGAAGTCCAGTCACAACAGCAGCTGCTTGCCCTGGTGTTCTGTGACAGTTCTCTAAAGAGTCAGGCATGGAGGCTAATGGGGCACTCGCATGCAATTACTTTTAACCGGTTAGAACACAGAACGCCATTGGGCAGTGAGCATTTAGGCACACCCAAGGAAGACTTTTGGGAACTCCCATTTATAGGGGGTTACACCCTTCCCTGCCTGGAAAAACATGGCGTCCGCATCAAGTCTACACTTTAGCAGTAGCATACTAAGACAATATTCTATATGAGATATACTTGACATTAATACACTAGACAAGATAATGACTAATGCTTCAGTAAACATAAACTTATTATAGTACTGTACTTATCTTAAGACATTGTATGATCATATATCTATAATGACAATAGTTATGCATTTTTCATACACGTGATAATGATCTTCTATGATTAACTCATTATTATGACAACTTATACTGATTCAAGTTATAACTTCTTGCATGTTTAACAATACAGATGGGGACCCATCCCTATCAGCTAACTTGGCGCTAGATGGGGCAGGGGCACCATGTTCTGAAGGATGAGCAATTAACTTAGAGGTGGCAGAAAGATTCAGTTTAGGAGGTGCACTCTCGGTGATATAGACACCCTTATGGACGACATTCAAAGGGAAATCAACTGGTCTTCCAGGGGAGTCATAGCTAAAACATATAACTGGTTTAACAACTCTCCCAGACTTTTGTGGGGGAACAGGTATAGTCTCTGGAGTATCCGCACTTGCATTAGTCTCTTCCTGGGTTGAGAGGGGTAACTCTGCACTGGGTGAAGACTCTAGCAGTGGAACACTATCAGTCTCTGGATCTGTTAATTCTGGATCCACCACATTAAGCACATGGTTATCCTCTGCAAAAAGTTCAGATGGGTCATCCAGGGCAGACTCTAACATATCTGTATCTTGAGGCACTTGACTGACACTCTCTACAGCAGATGGGACACTCGGGTCATTTAGGACAGCAAGGTCAAGTTCATTACAATCATCATTTTCTGGTATGTCACCAGGGCAGTGTATGGCATCAGACTCCTCCTTGGGCAGTTCAAATAATTCCACTAAGCACAGTGAGTCAGCCATTTCAGATGCTATACTTTGCACCTCACTCTCAGGGCGCATTGGTTCTAGGGAAGAAGCTGGAGGGTTAGAAAGTCCTGAGGGCCCAGCTTCATCCTCATAGTTACAAATTGGGTTGCCTTGAAACTACTGACTCAGTTAATAAGTAGGATAATAAGGAGTATCAAACTCACTGTCCTGAGGGCCCAGCTTCATCCCCATAGTTACAAATTGGGTTGCCTTGAAACAATTGACTCAGTTAATAAGTAGAATAATAAGGAGTATCGCACTCACTGCTGTCAGATTCAGATTGACTCATTGTCGGGCTTGGCCTGCTGAGGAGAAGGTCTTGGTTGTTGCATGGTTGGAGATAGTTGACTCTGTCGCCTTTTGGCAGTGGCATGAGTCATTGGCCCAGGAGGAGCAAGGTCTGACTGTTCAGCATCGATCATTACTTGGCCAATAGGTAGTAAATGGTTTCTGTGCATGGTCTTAACAGCTTGAGAGTTGTCCACAGGGCGCACTTTATACACAGGCAGTTATCCAGTTTACCGACCACTATGTGTGGAAGATGATGCCACCTATCAGCAATTTTGTGCTTTCCATGCAGTCCCCAATTGCGCAACAACACACAATCTCTGGGTAGTAGCTTTTGAGACTTCACTTTCTTGTCGTGCCACTCTTTGTTGGCAAGGTTTCTCTTGATAGCCATAGTCTGGGCCAACTGAAAAGCATAGTTCAACTGGGCCTTTAGCTTTTGTATGTATTGCAGATAGTTCTCAGCACGGATTCCATCCGGGGCACTCCAGAGCAGGCATCTACAGGTAACTGGGTTTCCCTTCCGAACATGAGGCGATATGGGGAGAACCCGGTGGCATCACTTTTTGTACAATTATAGGCATGCACCAGAGTACTGATTTGCTGACTCCATTTGTGTTTATCTTTGGGGTGAAGTGTGCCCAACATGTCCAGGAGGGTCCTGTGAAATCGCTCAGGTTGGGGGTTCCCCTAGGGGTGGTAAGGAGTGGTTCTGGACTTTCGCACCACCCACAGTGAAGGCATCTCCTTGATCAATCTACTTTCAAAGTCTCTCCCTTGATCAGAGTGGATACGTTGGGGTGCCCCATAATGGACAAAGAACTTCTCCACCAGCACCTTGGCCACAGTAGAGGCCTTTTGATCTTTTGTTGGAAAAGCTTGAGCATAGCGAGTAAAATGATCAGTTACCACTAATACATTGCTAATGTTCTTTTGATCAGTCTCTAAACACAGAAGGTCTATGAAAATCAGTTCCATGGGGGCACTGGTAGAGATGTTGACAAGTGGGCAGCTTTCTGGGGCAAAGCTTTCCTCTGGAGGCAGCGACTGAAAGTTTTGACATGGTTATCAACATCTGCCCCCATTTTTGACCAATAGAATCAGGACCATACCAGGTCGAGAGTCCTGTCAATACCGAGGTGTCCCATGTGGTTATGGAGGGGACCTCAATACCAGCTGTTTGAAGGCTGTTGATAAGACCAACTGCTGCTTGTCCACTTGACCTTGATGATCTAATGTCTCTCTATATAATAACTTCTTTGAATAATAAAGCAGTTCATAGGTCAGAAGAATGTAGGTTTGACACATCTTTCCCTGCACGTATGGTGTCACGGGCGGGCTGGATCATTGGATCTTGGGATTGAGTCCACTGGATGCTATCACTGTCAAACTGAGGCAGAGCACTGATATCCAATGCTGAAAAATGGCAATAAGGTGCAGGTATGCAAGTATCGGGAGGCCCCAGAGAGTCCACCAGACAATCCACTGTTTCCGCAGATGGCCGCTCATCTTTGTCAAATTTTTGGCACAGTGCTTTAATAGATGGCTCGGACAACCTCACCCAGTTGTCAGGGGGGTTCGGCCACCTCGGGAGAGCGTCAGCATCAGTATGGTTCAATCCAGGCCAGTATTCAACCACATAATCATAGGTGGACAGTGCAGAAAGCCACTGGTGCCCAGTGGCGTCCAGTTTTGCTGATGTCTGTACATAAGTTAGGGGGTTATCAGTCTTTACCAATATCTTGGCCCCATAGAGATAGTCATGAAACTGGTCGACTATGGCCCATTTGAGGGTGAGAAACTCCAGTTTGTGAACAGGATAGCTGCGCTCAGATGGCATTAAACTTTGGCTGGTGAAAGCTACAGGTCTCAGGCCATCCTCATAGTTCTGATACAACACAGCTCCAAGCCCCTTCAAACTGGCGTCAGTATGCAGGACATACGGTTTGGTGGGATCAGCATAAGCAAGCACAGGGGTGTGAGTAAGTTGATAGATGATCTCAAAGAAGGCCCCCTCACATTCGGCGGTCCACTGGACCCCAAATGGTTCACCTGTTCAGAAATACACCTTTTCCTCTTCCTTGATGGACCCTTTCTTGTATCTACAATTAGTAGGAGGATAACCTTGAGTAAGATTGAGGAGCAGCCGGATTGCTTTGGAGTAGTCCTTGATGAATCGCCGATACTAGCCGCAGAATCAAAAAAAAGCTGCAGTTCCTTCAAATTGTTGGGTTGGGGCCAGGTGGTCAAAGATTCTACTTTACTGGGGTCTGTCTGTATCCTCTCTGTGGGTACTATGTGTCCCACGTACTTTACAGATGTTTGAAAGAACTGACACTTGTCTATGGACAGCTTCAAGCCGAACTCTTCCAGACGATCAAGGACTTTGAATAACCTAGTTTCATGTTCTTCTAATGTGCATCCGAACATGATGACATCATCCAGGTATACTAGACATTCCAACAAGTTCATGTCCCACACTGCATGCTCCATCAGTCACTGGAAAGTGGCGGATGTGCCCAAAATCCCTTGAGGCATCCTCAGAAATTCATAGAAGCCTAAAGGACAGACGAATGCAGTCTTTTCATAGTCTTCCTGGGCCATCAGGATCTGATAATACTCTTTCGTAGATCAAGTACTGAGAACCACTGACTCCCATTCAGGCAGTGCAGTGTGTCCTGTATGCGGGGCATAGTGTATTGATCAGGTACAGTCCATCGGTTCAGAGTCCGGTAATCTACACACATCCTCACAGACCCATTCTTCTTCCACACTACTACAATAGGAGAAACGTAGGGGCTCCTTGACTCTTGAATAATGCCAGCAGCTGGCATCACCTGTAGGTGCCTTCTGACATCGTCTGTATCAGCTGGGGCAAGGCGATGAGACCGCTTCCAGAAAGACCTGTCATCGTGAAGTCTGATTGTATGTTCAGCACCTCAGATGCTCCCCGCATCCCATTCTTTTGGTGAAAACACCTGGTCACTTTGAGCAAGTTTTTGACTGATTCAAGTCTTCAATTGGACAGGCAGTGGGGACTCCCCAAAGTTGAATAGGTCTGGGGTCATCTCGTCCTTTTCAGCAGAACACTCATTACTAGGCAGTACTGCAGTGTCAGCACAGTGCACTGTAGCTAGCGTGCACCCCCGTTTCACTCGGATTTCTCGGCCAGACACATTTTGTATTTGGACCATCACTCGTCGAGCATAGGCATGGGCATGAGCAGGTAATGTACTGGATTTGAACATTAGCCCCTCCGGCAGCTTCCCTTCACCTGGGGCACCCAGAATTAATATCTTGCTCTTTACGTCTCTTCTAAGATGGACTTCTCTGTGAACAGTATGCTGGGCATTGGGTGGTAATATCAAGGAATCCGGGTCTTTTTTTCACACTATCCCCACCGGCTCATCCTTGTCCAACTCTGTAGTCTGTGTCTGCAGGTTGTATGCTGTTCTTATCAAGGCTGGAATTTGCAGCGCCCGGCCAGTCCGTGCCCTTGCTTCTCCTGACACAATTAAGCCAGCCTCTCCAACATATGTGCATTGATTCCAATGAGTAGAGAAACCCCATCATACAACCCTGTAGGAGCGCACACCAGGGCTAGCATTTCTACTTGTTCATCCACTCCGGCCACTGCGGTGGGAAAAGACAGCCAGATCCGAATATATCCCAGGTAGGGGTATGAATTGTCACTCAACCCCCACACATGCAGACCTTCCAGGGATTGCAGCGGCACATCGGGCAGGTGTTTTCGATACCAATCTTGAAACACTGTAGTCACCTGGGATCTGCTGTTGAGTACGGCCCTTGCCAAAACACCATTCACCGTTATGGTGGACTCCATTGATGGGCCTACCACCTTGGACCAATCAGGTGAACAGGACCTAGTCATTTGTTTCATTGCAGTTTTGGTAGAATAAGTCTTTTTTACAGTTTCAGTTTGAGGCCTTATGTTGCTCTGCCGAACTAAAGCCAATAGCCGAGTGGTCGGGCAGGTTACAGTTTGGCCGGGCATGCCCGTCTTCCCCACAGCGATAGCAAAATACGAGTTCTCTACAGTCTCTAGGGGGGTAATCCCACTTCCTTGTTTTGACTGACTGGGTACATTCCGAGGTCCCTCTTTGATTCGAGGTTCACCTTCTCGCCCATCCGAGCCTCTCCAGGGGTCAACTACTTGGGTGGCCCTGATAAGGTCTCCTACCAGTGCTCTCAATTCTCATACTTCTTCCATTAGGTTACTCTTTGTCCGGGTCTCAGAGGAAATGACATGTACCTCCAATCCGACAGGAGGGATCTTGGTCTTTTGTTCAAGGGGCGTCTGACAAGGATTGGTATTGTTTGCCCCCTTATTAGCTTGTTGGCTAGCTCTCATCTCTTTCAATTCTTTGATTAATTCCCTCATCTGTTGTAATTCAGACTCATCATGTTGTTCATTACTTCGATCAGGGGTCTGACAGGTATGAGCAACCCCAGCATAGGACACCCACCCCTCTTCATCATTTTCTGCTTCTCGTAGTTCTTTCATAAGGTAGCAGTATTCGGATGGATTTGTCTTTCTATCATGCAGTTTCAGTTTCAGCATCATCACACTGGAGTACCTGGTGGATTTCAAGACATGCTCTAGCCTGACTTGATTCAGTTCACTGGCAAGCACTCCCCCTTTTCTATGGGTCCGCTGCAAGGCCCGCTCAATTCTGGTGACAAACATGGACAGCTTTTCATTCTTCCATTGTTTGGCGGATTTGAATTTCCACTGCAGGTCTTCCCCTGATTTGGTGCTGCTACCAAAGACCCCCTCCAGGGCAGAGAGGTAATCAGCAGCAGCAGTGGCCTCCAGGCTGGTGAAGCGAAGGAAACAGATAGCCTCCAGTGCAGAGCCCCTCAAGCTTTCCATGAGCCTCTTTCTTTTCTCCTCCTGAGAGCATTGCCACTTCTGGACCAGTGGGGTGGCGAAGTCCATCCACGTCTTCAGGTTGTCCTCCCCCACGGGCACTGGGACTGTGCCAGAGGAGAGCCTAAGTCTACGGTAAGAGTACAGGTGTACGGATTGTACCACTGTGGGGAGGTTACCACAGGGGAAACTCTAGGGGTGGCAGGAGATGCTAAAGAGGACTGCAAGGGAGCGGTGTCTTCAGAAAGATCCAACATTTTCACTAACTCTTTGGTGGATCACCCCTCAGTAGCTAGCAGTCTGAGCAATTTGTCTTTAAATCCCTCTATACTTGGGGATCCCCCAGAAGCAGTCGGGTCACTATGCAAATGAATGACCCACCACCCTTTCTGGGACCCTTCAGGCAAAATAACAGAGGGTACTCTCACAGGATCTATGGGGAGGCTACAGGAGAGGAGGGCCATCATGGTATCGTCAAACAGATCCGAATCCCTACCTTTCACCTCAACCTTCCCCAAACACTTGACTTGTTCTACAGTCTCTATAATAGTAGTATTAGTGGTCCCTAATGGGATATCCATTAACAACATAGCTTGTTGGGGGTCTACCCCCTCAGCCTCGCTCCACCCCATCATACGGTGCACAACCAACTTATGGTGGGCAATTTTAAGCTTGGGCGTAGTGAGCGCCTCCATTCTGTCGCAAATTTAAAGTAGCAGGTTGCAGTTCCCACCTCTGACCACTGGGAGGCGCAGATCCCAGCGGTGCCTCCAAGATGTAACCCCTAAGTGGCGCTACCCCAAGGGATACTTTCCCTGTCTGCATGACTAAGTGCAAGTTAAGGGGCCTGACGTCTATGAACAAGTGCCTCCACCCGAAGGACAGGGTCAGTGGTAGCGTAGCTGCCATGGGTACAGCCCTCCAGGACACTGTTAC
The DNA here is from genome assembly GCA_016271365.2 of Neoceratodus forsteri. NCBI lineage: Eukaryota > Metazoa > Chordata > Ceratodontiformes > Ceratodontidae > Neoceratodus > Neoceratodus forsteri. Next base: position 1,524,387,389 of record CM028130.1, on the reverse strand, counting down.
CCCCCTCTTTCCCCTCTAGTGGCCTAGGCTGTTTAGTAAATACACAATTGCAATTTACACTGGAATGCAATACCAGCCCCACACTTTATGCACTTACCACGAGGGTTGGATCAGCTGGCTCGGCCCTGGAGACCCCCTGTAAAATAAGGCGTATAACAATAAACAGCAATATCACAGTACTTGCTACACAGATGTACACCACAACCAGTTTAAGTGCAAAAATATTTAGATCTGATTTATTAAAGGGGTTTGAACAAGGGAGGGGCAGTAATCTGGTGCTTGATTCTATTTCTGATTCAATCAGGTTGAGCATGCATGCCTCTGAGTCCCTCTATCACAGTCACATACACTCTGGGTACCTAGTTGGAAGTACAGGCTAGCCTGAAGCGTTGCCCAGGGTAGGCCAGCGTTGTAGCTGTTGTTGGGGCCCTTAGAAAAAAAAAACACACAACATGCACTGTAACCAAATATTTGTATTGCAGAGCCGGAGGGCTCAGTTCTTGACAATTAATCAAAACAAATAAATCAGATGACACACTTTGATTAGGTTTTTGTTGCAGGGAGCTACCCTGTGATTTACTCACGATACCCAGACCAGGTTGCAGGATGGATGAAATGGAGACCTCAGGATGAAGTGCTGGTTTGCCAGGAGAAGCAGGGCCCACACGATTCATTGTTCATTGATGTTGAGCAGGGAGCCGAATCCCCAGTCAGGTCTCTTGTCGGGTGGTTCTCTGCAGCATGAGCGGCAGTCGGCCGTGGTGTTGAGACCCAGACAGGTTGACGGAAATGGATTCAGTCCAGTCAGTTACTGGATACTGCTTCCAGCAAGTGTGACACATTCAAGCAGTTGGGAACCAAATTGCGACCCACAATTCGTATTCAGCACACTTATAGTAAAGGCAAGGAAGTACCACAGTTTGGATGACAGTCCGGCTGCAATACACAGGGTTTTCTGCGCAAACTATATGTTCTGCGGTTGTGATGGAAGTCCTGACAGGCCGATCACTCTAAAGCAAGTCTTCGGTCCTTCTATCGATGAAATTAGTCACAATTCAAGCTGAAAGTTACAAGTTCAGATAAACTCAGATTCAGGTTTTCACTTCTCTTCACTTGGGAAGATGGTAGCAGGCAGGTCCGACACAGCCTTCCCGCCGATTTCCGCTGTGCACTACGCAGGAGCAGCTGCTTAAATCTCTCGCGCTCCTCTCACTCTCAACTCCCATTTCACACTAACTCATTGCTGCGGGCAGCTCAGGACTTTCCCAGTGATCCAAAAGGTTTGATTTGTTGATACATCTGTCTGTCACAGCTAGGGCTTCCCCTCCAGGTCCATTTAGGCGTCAAAGGGTTGAAAGGTGTAAGTTATATCTGCAGTGCCTTTCGGCTTCTTTGATATAACTTCACTTTTTTTGCTCAGTCTCATGTACACGGCATTCACCAAGACCTTCGGAGACTGGCAGTTTTTTAAGTTGTCAACTAACTGTGCTAGGTTAGGAATGACAACACAGACGGTTGGAAGAGTGACCCCTGTGTTATGGTTTATACCACCAGCCACAATTATCTCATGTGACACTTGATTGACCAAGACTATATGATCTCAGTCCAGGAAGACAACTGTGTTCATTAAAATCCAAAGTTCCCTTATGGGCATGTTTACTTGTCAGTGGACAATGAGTCCTTTCTAGTTCTACGAATATCATGATATTTATTTTAAAACCATCTGTCCGTGCCTGGGACCGTCCTATATCTTACACCAGTGTATTTTACTAGAATCATTGCTACACTACCCCAAATATTTATGTAGTAATTTTAGGCATAAGAAATTTGCACATTTAATTATATGAATATAACCTGGAACTGTCATCTTAAAGGTACTGACTTACTTCTTAGGTTATTATTTTCCAAACTAAATGCTCTAAGTTTTATAATATTAAATTGAGAAGCATTACTCAAGTCAGGATTCATGATTAAAAGTATTTACTTTTGATTTGATTTTGTTTTTTTTTTAAAGTTCACAAAGTAGTTTTGACAACAAAATGAATAAACAGTCATGATTTTAAAATTCCTGTCACAATTTTGAACTGTTTTACCAGTATAATATCTATAAGGCAGCTTTTTTGGCATTGTATATATATAGGCAAACACAGTTTTCAAATTTCAAAACTCTTTAAATGCAATTATAATTATTCTGAACAGCAGTACAAACAGAAATTACTTCCTGTGCTGACTAAGGTAGTCATGGATAGGAATAAAACAGAAGCCAGATTTGTCAGTCCTAGTTCCAGTCCCTAGAATTCAGGTAACTAGACTCACCAGACCAGCAACAGATGTTCCCATGAAGTCATAAGAGTAGAGGTGATTCTTGCTTCTCCCTCTAGTGCTCTTACCTTGCCTTGGATTTTTGGCTGTTTAAATAGTCTTAGACAGGTAGTGCTGTAACTAGATCTTTGAGTTTAACAAAACTGGTTCAATCAATCAATCACTCAAAATCTTTATTTTGCCAGGCGGAACATCATTGAGACAAGCTCATTTACAAGATGGACCTGGGGCAAAATAATTGGCAACAGGGTTAAGACATCACAGGTTGAGTGAACGTACATAACAATTAAGTAGTAATAATAACAACATAATAACATATAACCATCGCATGTGAGAAGATACTTGCACCAGAACATAGCAATAGGTTCAACAGGAGTTGTGCCATTTAAATACAATTGCATGAATTCAAATATATGGACGTAAGGTAATGAGCTAAAGTTTATACAGTAAACATAATTGGAGGAGTCATAGTGAGCAGGAGTGGCAGTTCCTCTAGCGTCAAAGTGTGAAGAAGATTGAAATGTAAGAGTCCTCTGATAAGTACTGTAGGCATGGCCTGGCAAGTGGGGTGGGAAGGGGAGGGAGTATAGGGAGTGGGGAGGGAAGGTCAGCTGAGATAGGAGCGGGTTGGACATAATGGCCTAAGGAGGAAGGACTGTTTGAAGGGAGAATACGACAGATGCCACAGGCAATGGTTGGGGTTGAAGTCCAATATTTGAAGCAAAGACAGATCGTGATGTTGGGACCTTGATTTGGACGATGACAGAAGGGAGGACTCAAATGACGCCTTAGGCAATGGTTGAGGTTTAAGTCCAGAATTTAAAGCAGTAACAAATAGTGATGTTAAGACCTTGACTTGAAACAATGACAGACCTCGGAGAAGGTCCTCAGGAACAAGGATTTGAAGAGGGAGAACGTGACAGGTGTAGCGAGCCTTAAAGTTTTCTGGATCTTATTCCAGAGTGTAGGAAGAGTGAAGCTTATTGAGGCTCTACCAAAGTGCGTTTTAACTTTAGGGATAGCCAGAGATAAGATGGTAAGACTTCTGAGAGAATAGGTACTAAGGATGCAGGGAGTTAGGCAGCTTGTGAGGTAATGAGGTAATTTATGAGTGATTGCCTTGTATGTCCATGGAATAGCATTCTTTTGCCTCCTGAAGCTAAGGGAGGTCCAGCCTATGGAACAATAGAGGATGCAGTGGTGTGTGTCATAAGGGGCATCTGAAATGAAACTAAGGGCTCTGTGGTATAGGGTACCAAGCTTGGAGAGAGCTGTGCCAGTACTATGGCCATATTGGAAGTCCGCATAGTCTAGGAGAGGCAAGAAGGTAGCTTGGACTAGGAGTTTTCTAGCCTCCTGGATTAGTGAGTGCTTGATCCTGAAGAAAATACCGAGCCTTTGATGCAGTTTCTAAGTGAGTGCATCAATGTGATCAATGAAGGACAATTTGTAGTCAATCCAGACCCCCAGGTATTTGAATTTTTCCATGAACTCCAGGACTTCTCCCAAAAGGGAGCTTATGTGAGGAACCTTATCTGGGTTTTTTTTTGAGATGAGGGGCCAGTGGAGAGAAAATCATGGCCTTAGTTTTGTTTGGCATTGAGCAGGAGTTTCAAGCCGAGTAGATTTTTTTGGAGGATATTGAAATCGTTCTGGAGGTCCAAAATGGCTTGATCTGGAGTTGATCTGTCAATGTATAGCACTGTATCATCAGCGAAGAGATGGATACTAAATGACTTTAGGCCAGTGTCAATTTGATTACAATCAATGGCAAAGAGAAGTGGACCAAGTATGGATCCTTGGGGGACACCTCTAAGGAGTATTTTTTTTGGCGATAGGTCTCCTTCAGTCTTGACCTGCTGCTCTCTGTCCACAAGACAGTTTACAAACCCACTTAGGGCCAGGTTGTCCACCTCAACTTTCTTCACGGTCACCAGGAGTAAATTGTGATCCACCGTCTCGAAAGCCTTGTTAAGGTCCAGAAACAAAGCGCATATGTATTGGTTGCTGATTCATTGTTGCTTGTTGTCATTTAATGAGGACTTTATCTGGGCTTTGTCTCGATTCAGCCTCATATACTGTAGGCTAGTTTGGAGCTAGTTACGTCACTACATTTGCAGGAACTTTAGGTGATAAGAATAGCACCATGGAGTCCCACCATGCTCGGATAGCACCATGGAGTCCCACCATGCTTGGCTAGCACCATGGAGTTGCACCATGCTCAGCTAGCAGGTGATATAAAAAGAACAAGGAGTTACTCCATGTGACATAAAAAACATCATGGAGGTTGGCTACTAAAATGTAATACCAACCATTTACAGCTCCCCTTCAAGACAAAGTTGACTTGCATGATATGTTTTATTTTGCAGACAAGCTGACCTCTAGTCAGCCTTTCATGGTTAGGCTGAATAGCTGTAAATACACTGTCTGTGGTTACTGGTGGGAAGTACCAAGCAGATGTCAGAAATTTTTGTCTCTTGTTGGCAGTAAAAATTAAAAAGTAAGAAGTTCTTAAGTAAAGTAAGTCTACAAATCTTCAAACTTATTAGGTTATAATTTGTTAGTCAATCAGAATAAAATCAACACGTCTATTTGTAAATATTAAGTCGTAAGTTCTCAATTGATTAGTACCAAGTAAATCACACTTATTTCTTATCATTAACTATTAATTAGTAATATATATGACAGTGGTCATTACCAATAAATCAGGGCTTAGCAAGAAAACAGCAGGCTAGTGTTGAAGCATTTCAATCTAACTACAAGCAGGCTCTCAAAATCCAGGGTGTGGAAAGTCTGCAGTAATCCCATCAGTTTGATCAGGGGTGTCAAAAAGGTGGTGAGTCTAGCAGACTTAGAAAATCCTCCAACCATGGGGCATTAAGGTCAGGCAGACTTAACGGGGCGAGTTTGTGTAGGACTTCAAGCGGGGCCGGTGTTGGCCCTGGATAAGCTTGAGGTGAGGGGTCCTGAGATGGAATAAGCCCATCTGACAAAGGGGTTGGACAGTGTGGATCAGGTGTGTCTGATAGCAGACCCTGTGGGGTCTGAAAGATGGAATTACATGCAGAGCAGGATAAAAACTACAATTCCTACAGAAATTCACTCCCACAAGACCCCTGGGGGCAGGCTCCATTTTAGAGCCCCCAAAGGTACTGATTGGTGCATACTGGCAGTTCAGAACCAAGATGGTGGCGATTAACAGAAAAGTCCATACTGCAAAGAAGGCAGGTTAGACAAACTACTATATCATTATTAAGAAAGCAGATAATCAGCAAACAATTACAGTTCTTAACGCAATTAGCGATGGTAGAATGGAGCAGTTATCTGGCAGCCCAAACGGGACTCGAGCTTGGGAACACTTAGCCCCAACCCAGATTAATTATACACTATGAGATAGGCAGCTCTTAAAGAGACAAGCACGGAGGCTAATAGGGCACGCGCATGCAATTACTTTTAACCAGTTAGAACACAGAACACCACCGGGGCAGTGGGCATTTAGGCACACCCAAGGAAGACTTTTGGGAACCATCATTTCTACAGTAGGTGGGTTACACCAGTATCCCCCCATCCCTCCTTACTGCCTTCTCACATTGCTTACCCTACCTTAAGGTCATCTGATATGACTACCATTCCATTTGTATTGTTGTTAGTACCCCCCTCATTGTGTACTCTTCCCCTGGGTTTTTGTTTCCCAGGTGCATTACTTTGCACTTTTTTGCACTGAATCTAAGCTGCCATATTTTTCACCATTCCTCCAATCTTGCTAAGTCCCTTCTCATCCTTTGCACCCCTTCTTGTGTATCAACCCTGTTGCAGATCTTTGTGTCATCTACAAAGAGGCATACTTTTCCTTCCAGCCCCTCTGCAATGTTACCTATAAAGACATTAAAGAGAACTGGTCCCAATACTGAACCCTGTTGTACCCCACTAGTAACCCCCCTTTCTTCAGAGTGTATTCCATTTACTATTACCCTCTAGGTCCTGTTGTCCAGCCAGCTTGTTACCCAGGCTACCACCCTGGGACCCACTCCCAGGCTGGCTAACTTGTTTATTAATTTTTTGTGTGGGACTGTGTTGTGACAAGGAGCTCCTGCCACTCTTGAGGATGGACCTTCTCTTAAATCTGTTGCAACAGTTCTTCTGTTACTTAGCCTAATCTATCCTTTACAATTTTTAGTCCATAAGGTTGGCCACCTATGGGCACCCCTTCCCTTTATTGACTATGCTATAGAGTCCTCTTTAATTTTCCTTTTCCCTCTCAAGCCCTCGTATAGGGAGGTTATTGTGGTGACCTCCAAACATATGTAAAACAGGTTGTGTTTATCGTTGTTGGATTTAGTATGTAATAGCACTATGTCATAAAATACCTTGATGTATATACCTTATGTTTATGAAACCTGTAAATGTTGAAAATACCATGGCACTATGTGTTTTTGATAAAGGTAAAAAGTACTAGGTGACTATTGCAGAAATTAAGTTAGTTGTGCTATTTAAAATGCATATACATTGCTGTAAACTGAATAAGTCTGAAATGTCATGGGTGATTTGCATATATTCCATGATACTTTGCATTATGGAAGTATGTATGATGTAGTATTTCTTTGAAACTTGATTTGATGCCAATGCCCTTTGGTGTAACCCTTTTTTCAGTGATTCTGCACTGAGGTTCTTTGTTTTTAACTTCTTTTTTTTTTTCTTCTTCTTTTTGAGTCCCCATTACCCAAGCAAATGGAGCCCACATAGGGATGAAGGGTTTTCACTGAAAAGTGATTAGATCAGTGTCAGTAAGTGCTGGCTAAGTGCAGAGAAGGGACATTCATAGTCTTTTGCTACAAACTGATGTATTGAAGAAGGAATATGCTATTGTTAAAGCTTACTTCCTGTATCCTGAATAAATATCACAGAGATTATGTGTTGAACCTGAATTCTGGTGTCTGGTCCATCTGTTATTCCGCAACCCCTCCACGTGTGTCAAATGCCTTGCTAAAGTCTAGGTAGGCCATATCAACAGCCCCTCCCATGTCTATTACTTTAGTTACCCAGTCAAAGAAAGCTATTAGATTCGTCTGACATGACCTTCCTGCTGTGAATCCATGCTGCCTTGGGTCCTGTGCCCCACTGGCCTCTAGGTACTCAACATTTTTTTCTTTCAGAAGTGATTCCATCATTTTCCCTACCACTGAGGTCAAGCTAACAGGTCTGTAGTTTCCTGCCTCTGCCTTGCTCCCACATTTGTGAAGAGGAACCACATCCACCCTCCTCCAGTCCTCTGGTACAACACTATCCTCCCATGATTTGTTAAAAGGGGTAGTCAGTGGTGTCACTAGTTCTCCCCTTAGTTCTTTCAGAATTCTGGGGTGAATCCCATCAGGCTCCATTGCGTTGTCCACTTTGAGTTTTAGGAGTTCCTTCATGACCCTTTTCTATGTGAATGGACTGGTATTACGCCCCCCCAACCCGTCCAGAGTGCTTTTATTGTTTGGTTTAGGTATCTCCCCCTCTTCTTCTTTTGTGAATACTGAGCAAAAATATTTGTTCGGTATCTCTGCCTTTTCACAGTCACCCTCTGCCCACACCCTCCCCTTTTTTAAGCTTCACTATCCCTCCCTTGATCTTCCTTTGCTCCCTGATGTACCTATAAAAGGTTTTATCCCTCTTCTTAACTGAGTTGGCTATCCTTTCCTCGGTTTGGGCCCTCGTTATTCTGACTGCCTACCCTGCTTCCTTCTGCTTTAACTGATACAGTTCTCTGTCCTGCCCCTTCTGTGATTCCTTGTACTTCCTGAATGCTATTTTTTTCTCCCTAACCTTCCTTGCCACCTCCTTTGAGAACCATAGTGGTTTACTTCATTTTGTTTTATTTGCTTCGTACAAAGGCTTATTGCCTCTGTGATGGCAGTTTTGATTATTCCTCATTGTTCTTCCACCCTTTCTTCTTGCCCATTTGCTAGTGCATTCCTTAGGCACTCACCCATTTTGGCAAAGTCAGCCCTCCAAAAGTCCAGGACCTTTGTCTTTGTATGGCTTAACTCTACTGCTGTGTTTACCGTGATCCATACTGTTTGGTGGTCGCTAGTTCCCAGATGGCTACCCACTTCTAAATCTGTGATCCTCTCTCCATCTCCATTTGAGAGTGCCAGGTCTAAGATTGCTCCCTTCTGAGTGGGTTCCAGTACTAGCTGTTTAAGGCATGCCCCCTGCAGGGCATCGAGAATGACCCCGCTCCTGGATGTGGCTGCAGCAAATGCGCTCCAGTTAACATCTGGCATATTCAGGTCCCCCATCAACAATATCTCCCCTTTTTCTGCCATTCTAAGGATACCTTCTATCATTTCCTTGTCCATTTCCTCCCCCCTGAGATGGGGGTCTGTATACAACCCCTGTGCAGATTGCAGAGCCATTGCCTGTCTCCAAGTTGACCCACAGTGCCTCCTCTTCTCCCTGTTTACCCTTCTGTTCTGTTGCTTTGATTCCTTCCCTTATGTAGAGAGCTTCTCCTCCTCTTTTACCTTCCTGGTCCCTCCTGTAGATAGTGTAGCCTGGTATGTTTACATCCCAGTCATGGTTCTGTGTGTACCATGTTTCTGTGACTGCCATGATATCCAGGTGTTCCTCTTCCATCAAGGCCACTAGTTCAGGACGCTTGTTACCCAGACTACAGGCATTGGTACACATTGCTCGCCATTTTTTGATGGCTTTACCTCTTGCAGCCCCATCCCTGCCCATACTGACTTTGCCTTCTCCATATACCCCTGTCCTGCTCTCTACTGACCTTATTACCTTGATGTTTACCACGCTAACTACCCTGTTTTGTGGGGGGAGGCTGGGAATTCCTTGCTTCTTATCAGTGCCTCCCCCCTTGGCTAGTTTAAAAGCTTAGCATTTAAACATTTAAACCGATCACCCAGGAGACTAGTTCCCTTCCTGGACAGATGCAGATCATCATGCCAGTATAGGTAAGTATCCCCCCCCCGGTGGAATCCCAGTCCCCAGTGAAGCCAAAACCCTGTGCTCTGCACCAGTTTTTCAACCATTCATTGAATCGCATGGTGCGGAGTACCCTCTCCTCACCCATGCCATAGGCAGCACCTCTGAGAAGGATACTGTATGAGCTACTTGTCTAAGGCCCCTCCCCAACCACACAAACTCCTCCTGCACTGCTCTAATCCCATGCCCAGCCAAGTCATTTGTCCCTAGGTGGACAATGACATCCAGCTCCGTCTCCCGTGCAGTTGCTCTCATGATCCTGAGAATTTGCTTCCTGCCCCTCCAAGCCATGGCGCCAGGAAGGCACCTTACTTCACTTTCCTCTGCCCCCTCCCAGTTCTATCCCCCTAATAATTAAGTCCCCCACCAGGAACTGCTTCCTTTCTCTGTGGTGTCCTGTGCCACCTTTTTATGAACCTCCCTTGTGACGGTTGCCAGCAACCTCCTTGGCCTCCATTGAGGGTGCCTCCATAGGGGAACTATGATCCACCAGAATGGAGTATGGATTGTGGAGTGGTACAACTGAAGAGATGCTCTGAGGCAGAGGTGGTGGCCCTGGTGTTCCCCGGGTGGGGGAGGTTCCTCTACTCCTATCCAGTTTGGCCTGGAGACGGGCAACCTCCTCCCTCAGAGCAGAGAGTTGTTTGCAAATAGGGCAGCATCTCAGCCTCCAGAAAGTCTCCAGAAGATTGCTGCTCCATAGCCAGTGCATTGCACTACTCCCCAGATGTCTGTGTTCTTTCCTGTTTATCCTATGTCAATTTTTTTTTTTGTAGTTGGTGTGTGCGCTTTTACTGTCAATGCAGTGTGCTGTGCTGGTAAGGATATGACAGTTGTATGCTCCTTGCCCTCTTGAGGAAATTATGTCAGAACCCCTGGTATAAAGGAAATGACACCCGTGGGGTGGGGGGTGAGGCGGGGGTTGGGCCTCAAGGCTCCCTCTGGCAACAATCAGCTACAAGCTCTGACCCACCACCATGATGAGTGTTGACCTTCCTTTTGGCAAGACATCCTGCACAACAGTTTAACAGAGAAAATACCCTGCAAAACAAACAGAAAAATCAAGCAGTTCAGCTCAACACAGGTAAGCCTGCCCTGACACAATACAACCTGATGTGTGCTCTGAAAGGAATCGGGGGAACACAGTTTCCCCCAGCTGAGGCTCTGTCTGGGTTCAAATACACAAACTGCAGGCTTTGCTATGACACCTCCTCAGCCACCAGTAAATTATTTAAAAATAGTTTGATGCAAACTGTCACAAAATACTAGCAGACAATCCAGCTGCCCACAAGGGAAAACCAAATAAGCAGTATTTCAATCCTTCTGAAGTTACCCGCAAGATAAAAAGCTTTGCAAACTCCCTTCTTGAGTACAAACTAAATAAATAAATAAACACAAAGCAATACCAAGTGTAAGAGTTAAAGTAAGGTACACCTCCCTCAGATCTGAGTAAGAGTGAGATTTGTTGCAGATTTCTAATCCAATATAGTGTCTCCCCCACAGCTCTCAGTTGTTTCAAAGCAGCAACTTGTTTGCAACTTCAAGAAGATGGGCCTTCCCAAACAGAAGGAACCCACAAAGTACAGTTGTTGGACACCTAGGGCCAGATGTTGAAAAAAGTGCAAAAGTGGAGTGCAAGGAGTTGTGCTGCACTTGCTCCTGAACCCGACTAAAAGGGTGCAGTATTCAGTTGGATAGCAGTCTGGCACTAGCTGACTGAATATCAGCCAGTGTCAGCGCAGTGCTAAGTTAGGTTGTGCTGCCCTGAAATGAACCTGGGCTGCAGCCACCCATAGGGAACTGTGCTCCCAGACCAGATAGTGCTGGGAGCCATGTCGCGATATTCACACACAAAATGCAAATGAGTCCATTGGGCCTGCAAGATGCTAAGAGCTATTAGCATGTGCATTATGGGCACATTTGCATTTGAAGCGGCGGCCTGGTTGCGCCTGACCTGACATCATCCCTGGTGGCTAGTGGCACCCTCACCCCCAGACACCCCTCTCTCCAATGTGCAGCCCTTGCCCCGGTGTCTACAGGTTACCCACCCTCTGACCACCCATCCCGAGACTTCACAGGTATGCCCTGGTGTCCAGTGGCCCCCCCCTGCCCTCTGATCACCCATCTCGGTATGGCAGATGTAGTGCTTGGTGTCCAGTGGCACCACTGACACCCTGGTCAACCATCCGGTGTATATTCGGGCTGGCCCTTGTGTCCAGTGGCACCCCTCACCCCCCCAAATGCCCATCCCCTATATGTGTATATATGCCCTGGTGTCTAGTAGTACCTCTCCACTCACCATTTACCCATCCTGGTGCTGTGGAAGTATCCCCTGGTGTCTAGTGGCATCCCCCACCCACTGAGCCCAGTCCTGGTACACCCTACATTAGTCCCTGGTTTCCAGTGGCACCCCTCATCCGCCAATCACCCATCCTAGTGAAACCATCAGGTCTGTGGTGGCTAGTGGTACCCTCCACACAAACAGCAGTGATCCTGGTGCTACCACAGAGGCCCTGGTGACTAGCAGACCCCACCCTGCTGCAGTCACCCATCCCTTATAGTTCCCTGCCTTCCTGGTGTCCAGTGTCATTCCACCCTGAACTCCTGGCCCAGGTACCTGAGCTGATTATCAGCATCCAGTGGTACCCCCAACCACTAGGTGCCACATGGACTGGTGCACAGTAGCGGTTCTGCAGGCCCCAACCCATCCCAGCTGCACCCAGCACACCACCCAGCCAATCCCCCCAAACCTGTGCTTGCGGGGCTGCGCGGAGGGCCCGAGACAATGACTGGCACAGCTGTTCTTTCACTTCTGTGGCCAGCCACCATGTGGATCAACAGTATGGAGGCGTACACTGTACACATGCTGACTGTCAGTCCATACGATGGCCGGCCACAGAGGTGAGAGGAGAGCTTTGCTAGTCATTGTCTTGGGGCCCCCCGACTGGCTGTGCAAGCACATATATGGGGGGCTGATTGGGTGGTGTACTGTGTGTGGGCAGGGCACATGGTGGCCCATGGAACTGCCACTGTGCACTGGTTCATGTGGCACCTGGCGGTTGGAGGGGTACAACTGAATGCCAGGAATTGGCATGGTGCCTGGCCAGGAATTTGGGGGGGAATGCTGATGGACACCAGGGAGGCATGTAACTATATGGGACTGGTGGCTGGAGCATGGAGGGTTCCACTAGCCAACAGGTCCTCTGTGGTTGCACCAGGATGGGTGCTCTATGGGTGGGTGCCGCTGGACACCAGGGCAGCATTGGTAAAACTGGGATGGGTGTGCTGTGGGTGTGGGGGTTTCACTAGCCACCAGGAATTCACTGGCATCACCGGAATCGGTGGTTGGTAGGTACCACTGGCAACCACTGTAGGACATACCAGGATGGAGGTTCAGTATGTGGGGGGATTCCACTAGACACCAGGAAATAATACCACAGCACCAGGATGGATGAAGAGCAAGTGGAGGGGGTGCTGCCTGCCACCAGGGACTTTGCGGCATCACCAGATGAGTGATCAGCAGGTGGGGGGTGCTGCTAGACACCAGGGACATCCTGCCCATGTCTGGGACGGGTGCCTGAGGGTGGGAGGGTGCCACTGGCCCTCAAGGATACCATTTCAGTACTGGGATGGGTGCCGAGAGGGTGGGCTGGGAGCCAGTAGCCACCAGGGTTATTGTGCACACACCAGGACGGGTGCCTATAGGGTGAGGGTGCCACTACTCTACAGGGTGCCATCCGCCCATCATGGAACGAATGGACACCAGGGCTTTGTGCACAGTTAAGACTAGGTTTTTGGCGGTGGTAAATAGCACCGCATTAAGTGCCATTTACTGCCAATGTAAACCTTTGAAATTGACACTGTGCCCATTTGCTGTGGGGAACCCCACATATTCGTGGGTGCAGTGTTATGTTAGTGCTCGTGCTAATGGGTTTACCCATGCTATAGGGGTCTCTGAATATATACCCCACCCAGAAACTGGGCACAAAACCCATTTAGCGTGGGTAAATACCCCTTAGTGTCCACGCTAACTTTTGAATATCCGGCCTCTACGGTACCAAATCATGATCAATGACGTGGTCACAGTAAACCTGTCAGTAATTTGTGTCGATGGCACCACAGTGTGATCCAGCTTTAGGGATCCCTCCAGCTACTGCCTCCAACAAGACCGTGACACTCTTATGTCCCTGGATAACGCAATCACATATGCTAGTCAGTGTCTCCAAAACAAAGGAACTTACAGGACGCAGACCCACATTCCCTTTCCTTCCTACCCTATGGAACGCAATTGAGACCATCAGAAGGGTCCATGAAATCAAGCTACTTGATCTTATCATACCAGAAGACTTAAAGCAGGCTGGACACATAGCTTACATCACCTCTAAAGCCAGCAAAAGACTGTACTACCTGAACATTCTAAAAATCACTGGCCACCATGAAACAGCACTAGTTAAGGTATATGTCACTTTTTAGACACCTGCTGGAATGTGCCACAGTGGTCTGATACAGTTCCCTCTTAAGTGCTGAATCAGAATAAATAGAAACAATACAAAAGAAAGCCCTAATAATAATAATAATAATAATAATAATAAAATTATTATGGTATAAGATTGGCTGCTCCATCACTGTGTCTCGTTCACATGTTGAGCACCTCGACCTCAGATGAATGAGTTCATACCGAATGCTGTTTAAGCAATTGAAGAATCCCCAGCATAAATTAAACCACTCGATCAGATATAATGATCTGCACAAGTAGAACATGAGAAGGAAAACTAATGATCCACAAAAAAAGTCAAGAGGAATGTCATCTGTTGCTATATCATAACTTTCTCTTGCTAACCCTGCCCACCTTCCTTTTGCCTACCTCTCCACAAACCACACCAATGCTCACTTCCATGCTGCCTCTGGTGATGCACAGTTTGTAAACAACCCAGCCTGCAACACCTACCATGGTCCGCTGCCCCAGCAGCCTTATGCTTAATTTGGCTGTATCACTGTAATCCATGTGTATATGACATGTCACTTTGATTAATTACGTTGAGTTCTACAGAACTACTGATGTACTGTACCTGTAGCTATGTTAGTAATAATTTTCACTCCATGCCAGTAAAACTTCAATCCACCTTGAAGGTTTGCCAAATAAACCAACCTTTCAATCTCAAAAAACAGGTGTTAGCCAGAGAGCTGTTTCTGACACAGACACGTGCCACGCGGGCTCCAGAGACTATGTACATTTGAACAGCAAATTCATATTTTATGTCTACTTTTTCAAAATGTTGCCCTCTTTGTGTTCTTGATGCATTCCTGAGCATGCAGATAATCAAATTTAATTATTGCTCATCCAAAGTCAATGGCAGGAGGAGGCTGCAAGCGGCAGCAGCCACTGGAGTCCTCAGGCAGCACCAGAGCTGGTAAACCCAAGCAGTCAGTAACTGATCCCCCATAGAAGGTGATGACTAAATCCATCAGCCTGCAAACCCTGCTTTGATCCAAGAGATGTAGGTGATAGCTTTAGAATCCGATAAGAGATTGGCATCAGCAATGGCTGGAGTGTCTAGGTTAAGCGGATGACAGCAGGCGCTGGAAAGTAAAGCTACAGGTGCTAATTTAAGGCTGGTGGGATTCCTGGAAGGAATGGAAAGTAGTAATACACTTCTGTTTTTTGAAGACATGGATTTTTGAGCACCTTCAATTTCCCAGAGGACTTCAGCTTGGCTCAGTTGTGGCAAGCCTGTTGAATTAACCCTCACACTGCTAAAGCTTCAACTACACAGACCCCACACATTTCCATATGGAAGCAGGTGTGGAGGTCCGCAACGTTGCCTTGGCGGCAGCTTGCTCCCACTGTCCCCTCAGTGTAGATGGTAGTGACCTGAGTTTTTTTCCCAAATTTCCCCTTTCAAACACATGCTTTATGGAAGCAATGTAATGCTATCTGCAGTGACTTGGGGCTTTAAGAATCATACACTCCTTTCTCCTTCCTGCCTGCAGATTATAAGGGCAAGACAATTCCATATAGTGATTTGAAAGATGCAAGCAGGTGGGTGAAGTGGGTGGAGAGGGAGTGTCAAGCCTGGGAGGAGAAGGATTCAAGATCTGAACAACACTCATTGGTTTGGCCTGACTCTTTTATACTTTTTTTCTGCTGAAGAAGGCAGCAGTTAAGTGAGCCTGCTATTAAAGTGGCTACCTGTTGGTCACGTTTAAACTGTTGTTTTTCTAGGGGTTCACCTATGTATAAATTTGATGGGTTTGACTTAGAGATGTGGTTGTGAAATCATGGGCCCAGTATATACAGTGTTGAAGATAGCACCACCTGTGTGGCTGGATACTGGGACTGAAAGAAATGGATCTTGTTCCTCATAAATATTTGTACTTTTTTTTTCTATTCAACTTTTATTAAAGTTTGCAATACAGAGAACGAAACCACAATAGACTTGACATGATGAGAATAAAATGATAACAAAATGTATAATGGTTCATTCTCCTTTTCCTCCCTCCCTACCCACCCACATAACCCCTCCCCCAGAATCTCAGCGCAGCATTATACCAACAAAGTAACGGTATACACTGTGAAAATATGTGTTTCAAATTTGTAAAGCATATAGGGTTTGTAAAGGGCCCCAAATCTTGTTGAATTTATTAATTTTATTAGAAAGACTTGCAATAGTCATCTCCGTTCTGAGATTAGCAAGGAGTTCCTGGAGCCACTCAAGATAATTTAAGTTATCAGAATCTTTCCAATGTCTAAGGACAACTTTTTAACAGACAAATAAATCAAAGCCATGTGATATTTTCTACACACCACAGAAATAGTAGAGAAATCACCCAGTAGACATACTTCGGGTGTGAACAAATCTGAAAGTCCTAAAAGCGGGTCAACTGCGCTAGATAAAGACTACTACTCCTCATGTCCATCCTCACATCTGAGGCCTCTTCCTCCCTGACTAATGAACCCTCTGGTACCTCTACTACTTCCTGTCTCCCACCCAAACTCACTCCCCCCCTTTTTTCCTGTCCCCTCTCACTTACTCTCCCGCTCACCACCTTTCCCTCCTCTCTAGCCTCCTTTTGGTGCCTAATGATCACCCTCTCCCCGGAAGTTTCCTTAACCTCGAAATTGTCTAATCGCTTGAACCTGTTATAGCTTGTTTTTCTATGAAACTTAAAAACATTACTGCCTTAAACTGTTAATAGCAAATTTATGATGTGATGTAACTTTCCTGTCTGGTTTTACCTGTAATGTGTATCGTGCTTTGTTAAATGTTCTTTGTGACGTGGAACCTTTGTAAAAGAGCCCTGGCTCAAAGGTATTAATTCCTAGACTACTAAACTAAACTAAACTAAACTCTATGTTTAATAGTGGCCCATAGTGAAGCCACTCTAGGACACTCCCAAAAGATGTGAAGAAGGTCTCCAAGCAATATTTGTACATTTTAATTTTGTTATAACTGGTGTGTGCTTTTTCCCATAAGGAAACCCAGCTGTAATTTTCCATTATCACCAGCTAGTTATAATGACAAACATGCGTGGGGTTTCCCTCGGACCATGTGTGCACCAGTCGCTGGTCTTCCTTAACTCTGCAACGGTCCCTAGGGCAGTTCCGTGTAGCCGCAGACTTCACTGCCCCTCACAGTTGGCAGTAAGTTGATTTTTTATTGAAAAAAGAAAATTTTCTTTCGCCGCTGACCCAGAAACAATAAAAAAAGAAAACGAAAGGGAAAAATACATGCGTCATGTTTACAAGTCAGCATATGCACCAGTGGGTCTCCACACCTCTTTGATCTGGAAGGACCGCAACCTCCGTTCAGCGGTAAGTTTAACATACTAGAGAAAAACAGACAAATACAGAATTTTTTCAACAAAATCTCCACTTCTTTTTGCTTTAAACAGGTGCAGCACTCTGACTTGGCAGACCATGGATTGTGCAGAATCCTGACTGGTCCACGGCTGCCTGAACACCAGTCTGTTTGCATATTTTATTTTGTATAATTGCTGAGGCAAAAGAGCACACTCCAGCAATTATATAAAATAAAATATGAGGTGATTGTGTAAAACACGATTTTAACACACACCTTCGTTGTGGGATGCGTTTCATAAACCCCTTGGGTGAATAGCATTCCACAACTTGGGTGTGTGTAAAATCTCGTTATACACACCACCCCATATTTTATTCTCTCTTTTTTTTTTGCTTGAGCTAAACAATCTCTCCTGCAGTAATAACAGAGACTTATAAATATACTGCCTGTCATTTAATGGTTGTATTGAGCGTTTAAGCCTAGGCCATCCTGTCAACTTCTAACAGTTCTAGTAGATTCATTTATTGTACCAAGATTCAATAGTAGCTAAGTAGCTATGTTTAAGAATTCGTAATCCTAGCCCTGTTTTTCTTTTTACTACCATAGCTGTTAAAAGGACTGGCATTTTTTATACTTCACCTACTTATATATTGCTCTATTCCCCTATTTCCTTACTTTCAAGATTAAAAGGTAATGCATTTGAATGTTAGCTATTACCCAGGTGGATTTTTGGTACCTCTTATGAGATGACTTGTATATTATTGTCTTGTTACAGAACAGTAAATTATAACTATAAAAAACATAGGAGTTACATGGTTGTCACTACCGGGGATTGAATTACATTTTATGAGCTTTAGTAGCTGCAGAAATGCATTGCAAGCCCTGTGTTTAAAATAAGGGTTCTGCCCTTAAAATGTTTGTGGAATGTTGCATGAGCTACTGGTGCTCACTTAAGAACAGTTGAGGGGGTTGTCAAACCTGTGGGGTGCTCCCCCTCAATAATAGGAGTGATCAAGCTAACATCATCAAAGTTCTAATCACTAAATTCTCCTCCCTGGTTTGCAAAAAAAGCTACTGATTTATGTGCCGTAGTGGTTCTCTTTGCCAACCAGCTGGCTGCATGGGTGTCAAAATGCCGAACTGTTTACATTCTATGATCACCTATATTCCAGTAGTAGTTCCTATATTGCCTGTAGTAGATAACGTTTAAGGGAATACACCAATATCTATGTCTATCTGGGTCATGCCTGGTGTCTTCTTCACAGAATGATGTCTGCTTTTCTGATTTGTTAGAAAGTGTCACTGCATTTGCTAAAATCAAGAGAGGCATGCATGGGGTAGCAACAGAACCTTTTATTAGTTCAACAGAAAGGCTGAAAGTGCACAAGCTTAAAGGATGTCAAAGGGCTCTTCTTTCCTGAAGCACCTTCTGAAAGGAAAGGCTTTTGGAACCTTGAAAGCTTGTGCTTACTTTTTTTGTTCACATAATAAAAGCAGTCATTAGGGTTGCACCTGTTGCTGCTTTTCCCTTCATCACAGCTGATGACATTGTCTCTGTTCTTAAACCTCAGATGTGCGTTGCACCTCTTTAAATGTAATGACTTTTTAAATTGATTAACCTTTTATATAGCAGCAAGCAGTCATCATCATCACAGTGATTAGGTGTTGCATACATAGCATTAATGAATTTATTAGAACCCTGCTGGCTCTACTTGTTGCCTCTCCCTGTGATGCTGACCTCCTGTTGGCTGACATACAGCGTAAATTAGTTAAGGAAGGACAAAACAAGGAATTTGTGCTCTTAACAGTGACATGCTGAATTGTCCATTTCATTGCGGAAATCAAGCTTTTATGATAATGTATGTATTTAGTTAAAACGTTTCATGGGGAAAGATGTACTGAGCTGGTAACAGCTTATTTCCAGATGTGTCGTGGGGGAGGGGAAGGGATGACAATAAGGAATACCAAGAACAATAATATAGTAATGGGCGAATAAGCATCATAAATGACAACTGTGCAAAGACAAGGATTGCAGAAGTGAAACACGTAACAAAACAACAAAGTACTGGAGGATAACTGCAATTGCGATTAGAATACAGCAACGTACTGGAGGATAACATTTGCAAAGTGCAGAGGCAATATTGAGTTCAGGGTGGGAGCAAAGGTTGTTGATTGGGGAGAGTGGAAGAGGGGACTGCACTAGCACAGGTGCAGGGAGATGGGGAAGTAGTGGTAGGCAGCAGCACAAGGATCTGCATGAGGGGTAACTGTGGGAGTGAGTAGTGAAGTCACAGAGGAGAGAGGAGAATGAATGGTGGGCACAGGCGGAGCGTCTGGTAAGGAGGAGAGAAACCCATAGTTTGGGGAGTCGGAAGGAGAAGACGGCTTCACCAGCAGTAGATTTCTTTGAGCGGAGTGCGAGAAAGTGATAAGAGTTTAATGGGGGTATGAATTGGTAGTAGGGGAAGAGAGGGGGGAAGCAAGCTAGGAGGCGAGGGAGCCAAGCCTGTATTTAGAGATGAAAAAGAGGCACAATGGACCAAGTGTCTAGCTTCAAGGGAGGGGAAGGAGGAATACAAGGAGAAGCAGCGGGTGTGGGAGGGGGTACAGTCCAGAACAAAGGGGCAAATGGAATGGAAGATGGCATCCAGTCTGGCCATGGTGGACTAGGGAGCAACACTATATACTATGTCACCATAGTCAAAGGTGGGACGTATCATCTTCGAGATGATCTCTTGACATGCAGAAAACGGAATACACCCTTTATTCATGTGGCACCTACTAAGTTTGGGATCTGCAGCTTCTTGTGGATGGCATCTGCATGTGCAGCTGAGAAATCAAGGTGCTGGTCCAGCCAGACCCCGAGGTACTTGCATGAGAGGGCATCCTCAATTGCTGCAGCATCAAGGTTATGGAAGGAGGGGAGAGGGGTGAGTCTGGCAAGCCTCTGCCTGGTACCAAAGGTCATAGAGACAGTTCTCGTTGCATTAAGGGACAGCTGATTGGCCAGGAACTAGTACTGGATGTTAATAAAATCCATTTTGCATTCATATAGTCTGTACGTGATCATGTACAGATTATATAAATGTGCTACAACAAAAGATCTTTTTGTCCATAAAAAGTCTAGGTCTGCCCCCTGATGAGTCTACTCATTGTATTGCTGCATTTCGTCTGTAGTGTACTCTGATTATACCTCAAAGCTATCAAGAATCTGCATTGTGTTGCTGTATTTTCATCTGCTGTGTACTGTGATTGTACCTAAAACTGTCATGTATTTGAAATGTTCTACCAAAATTTCTCTGTAACTAATTCTGGGTCGCCCCTGAAAAAGGGACCTCTTGGGCCCAGTGGGCCTATCCGGTAAACAAAATTAAATAAATAAATACATTTATTGCCTTGCCATGAGGTAAGAGGTAGAGGAGCCAGAAGCAAAGATTACTGTGCCATTTTCATACATGTGGATGGATGCAGAGGAGTATACTAAGGTACATATTAAGGATGAAGGAGCCAAGAAGGCGGTGTGCCCATTATTGCTTCTATCTTTCACCCATAATAAGACAAATTGTGTCCTCTCAATATATGTGCATCTAATTTACGCTTAAATTTGGTCTTGTCTTTACTAATAACAGCGTCCAATGGGAGTCTGTTCCATGGGTTCACCACTCTCTGTGTATAAAAGGCCTTTCTTCTGGTTGTATTAAATCTTTTAGGTCTAATCTGTAAAGAGTGGCCTCTTGTACCTGATTCGCAGTTTTTATACTCAAAACCCAGCTCATTAAATAGATACTCTTAATGAATTATGTCATAACACAATAGGAGATCCTCTCTGTTTCCTAGTCTCCAATGACATTAATTCCGTTTTAGTTAGGCGTTCATTATATGTATCATGACTGATGTTGTAAAGCATCCTTGCTGTTGTTTACCTCTGCCCCAATTCAATTTTTGTGATGTCACCTATATTGATTGGACCCCACACAGGACTTCCGTAATCTGGAATGGGCCTAACATAGTAGAGTATATAGAGTATAATATACAGTATAATAGAGTAGACAGTGGGGGAGAGCATTAGGGAAGATAGAGAAGAGTAATGGGCCAAGGATGGACCCTGGGGGACACCTGAAATGATAGGGAGTGGGGAAGGTATGGATTCTCCAGTCTGGACAGCTTGAGACCTGCCCTCAAGGTGGGAGCAGAACCAAGTGACTGAGGAGTCATAGAGCCCTGTTGTGTTGAGCTTATCTAGGAGGAGGGGTTGGGCAACAGTGTCGGAAGGCTTTGGCCAAGTTGACAAAGATGGCAGTGGTGACCAAGCCCTGATTCATGCCAGATAGAATGTAGTTAGTAAGCCAGAGGAGGGAGGTGGTGATGGAGTGGGACTTCCGGAAGTCAGCCTGGAAAGGGGTGAAGAAGGAGAGGATGAATTGAGGAAGGGGTAGAGTTCAGATAGCACAAGCGCCTTCTTGGATCTTAGCCAGAGTTGGGAGCAAAGAGATAGGGTGGTACTTGCCAGGAAAGGTGGAGTCACCCTCTTTGGGATGGGGATGATCATGGCCTATTTTCAAGTGTCAGGGATGGAGGCTAAAGAGAAGGAGAGGTTGAGAAGGGAGGCAATAGGTAGAGCAGTGGCAGTGGTGGAGAGATGGAGGAGTTTGGGGTCAAGTCTGTCAGGGCTTAAACCTTGTGGGGGTTTAGAGCCAAGAGGGCCTTAAAGGAAGCAGCAGGAGTGGTGGGAAAGAAGAAGGGGTGATTATGTAGTGCCCCAGAGTTGGGAGGCACTACAAAAAATAATCGGGACTGTTCCCGAGCTAGGGATTTGAATTTTTTTTTCCTCATTATTTTTTATGGGTGCTCCCTTTCGACCCCTTCCCAGCCTTTTTCTAATTTGCGCCTTTGGCGCAGCAGGAGGTCAAGGGCAGGACACAGCACTGCCAGGAGACCCTTCCCCAAGGCCCCAAAGGCCCAATCCCCTGTCTGCTAGCAGGGATCTCCCCTTCCCTTGAAAAGGGTCTGGGGAGTGGCTGTGAGGGGTGAGTCACGGCTCAGCTGGCAAGGTGGAGGAAGCATGGAGCATGGATGCCTGAACTTACCTCTGGCAGGCCCGTGGCTCTTCCGGCATTGCTGCCCTCTAGCGCAAGCCCAGCAAAGTGGCAGTAGCAGCAGTGGTTGGTCAGGTGGGAGCATGTTTCCCCAACGCAATCTGTCCTCCTCTCCCCTTGAGTGGTGGGAGCTATTTCAGTAACGGATGGAGGCATACAGCAGGGATTCCAGTCAGGGTGAAAAGACACACCCTGGGCCTCTTGTTCCACTCTGGCTATTCCAGCAGCAGAGCAGAGAAGCCTGGTGGGAGCGCAGCTCCCCAGCCACCTCTCTAGAACCCCCACCAACAGTAGCAGTCCTGGACTATTGTTGTGAGTGTGCTGTATGTCTGAATTTTTTTTTCTATTATCTATTTATACTTCTGAGCCTGGCAGGCAGCTCCAGTCCCTCCCTTGGAGGGACTCAGTCTCCGGCCACACGGTTCCCCCACCCGCCATCCCCTAAATCCCCCACGGGTTCCCCCCATGGCAGGGCCGATGTGAAGGAGCGCCAGCTTTCCCCCACCCCCAGAGCAAAATCCAGACGTCGGGTCCAGATGGGGTACTGGTTCAGCCATCATGGAGCTGCCAGCTCCTTTTACTCCAAGTTTTCTCCTGCCCCCCCACTGACGACATATGTCGCGACATGCCTCCCGGCTTGCATCTCCCCCTGGCTATTGCCAGAGGGCAATTAATGAGTGGGACAGAAAACCTGCCTTCCCTGAGACACAGGAGAGCAGTCCTCCAGATGCTCAATCCTCTGTCTGTCCCCTGCTGACCCCTGGCAGCCCAGGCTCGTTTCAAACCCGGGTCGCCAGCGTGGTGTGAGGTGTAGTGACCAGTGCCTCAACCACCAGTGCCACTGGGCCTGCATTGTCTGATTTTTTTTTTTTTTTTTTTAAACTTGCGCCATGGGTGCTGGAAAGAGGAGAAGGACAGGGAAGAGTGGGCCAGGCGCCCCAGAGGAATGGAAAGGAAGGGACCAGTGGTGCCCAAGGGGGCAGGAGCCTGGGCATTTTGTCGGCACCAGTCAGCACAAGAAAAAGGAGGGGCACAGCGGGCAAGCAGCCCTTTGTTTGATTTTGCACCTTTCACCACCAGGAGTGGGCCAAGGAACAAAGGCCCATAGGAGACCATAGGGAGAGAGGGCCTAATGGAGGTCAAGGCCCTCATACATATTGGTTAGAGAGCAGGGTTGAAAAGGCCCTAGACAGGGGCAAGACACTGAGGCTCAGTTAATATATATAAGAGAGGCAGGGCCAGGACATAGACGTTGGAAGGAACAAGGGTGGGGTCAGCAACAAAGGCCCTATGAATATTAATTAGGGGACGGTCCATCCTTAAAGGGGAAAGATCCTTAAAGGCACAGCATCCTGTGGGGGGGGGGGAGGTTGCTATTTGATTTGTCCTGAGTCCCACACCGGAACAGAACTGTGCTGTATCCTGCCTGGTGCCCCTATGACGGAACCTGTTTTCCTAAGAACTGAACTGCATTGCTTGTGACTAGAACTGGGTGATTGTACCCATGTGCCCTACACTCCAGTGATGTTCAACCAGAGACAGTACCTACACCGGGTGGGGTAACTATGTATTGCTCAGCCGCAATTCCTGCAGCACGTTCCTGTGATATCCTTCCTGTGATTCCTTCAGAAGTGAGCTTCAGCATTTGAGCCTGACCTACGGAGGCCTGGGGTCACTTTTTAGACCTGCTTTGAATCTCTGCCACAGTGTTCCAGCATCAGTCCAAAGGAAGTAAGCTGTTGTACACCCGTAGTCAGGTATCAGAGGTGAGTCACCTTAGGAGCCACCCCAGCTCAAGAATGAGGGACCACAGTTGACGTCATGTCTGACCATTTCTTATTTTGTCGCCCATCCACCAGTTGTACACGTACCAGTGCCACTCCACCGAGGCTGCGCTGAAGATCTCATCACCAGTTATTGTCCTGTTGGGAGGTGGCCTGGGTGCTGGGAGCCTACTAGTGGTCATTGCTGTGGATCGTTTAGTGAACCATCTGCTCGATCAGAAGACTGGCTTTCTTTTCACCCAAGGCCTCCAGCTCCTCACCAGGAGTCACAGAGGATTGCCAAGTTCTTTACTGTCCAGCAAGCGATGTTCTTTTTCATTTTCTGTTCATCGGGGGGACACACCATTATAGGCCCATTTGTAAAAAGAGACTTGTGGGGTCAGTTCCCAATTGCTGATCAGCCAATGCACTGCAAAGCCCAAGCTTGGTTTGTCAGTTGTCTCATTGTATCTCCACATCCTCGCTGTCTGTGCAAAGTGCACTCAGGACTTGGACTGAAAAGGTTAACCCGCTGCTGTTGGTCAGGCCAGTTGTTGGTCCTGCTTGTATTGTTTTGCTTGCTTGTTCTGTCATCTTGTAGCACTGTAGAAAAACAGTTATCCCGTTGTTCATTTGTCCCCTGTAAATAAACCTTTTGTATCGTGGTCCCTGAATAAGCTTCCTGCCTCTCCTTCCAGATTTGTCTGGTCTATCCTAAACTCAAAAGGGAGACATGAACCTCGTTCAACTGGAGCTTCGGACCCCTACATCTACAGGGTTCTAAATTGGTGCCCACCTGCCAAATATGGGCAGATTTTGCCTCGGGCTGGTAAAAGTAGTGTTGTAGAGCATCCACTGGGTGCCTTGTGGGAGTAGCAGGCTACCTGACCCACCACAGGAGTTGCTGCAGTGTTAGAAGCTGTACCATCCGCTTCATGGGTTGGGGATTTTGTACCAGCCCTGTCCAGCCACATGTCTCGAGTCTGCTCCCAAGCCTGGCTCCTCAGCATGGCAGCAAATATGGGCCAGCGGGCACCCCTCCATGTAGACAACTGTATTAGAAAGCTTGGCTTAACTGCCCAGTGATGCTGAGGGTTGAGGCGATGGACGCCACACCTTGCACCACGCAGGCGACCTGGGTTCAGGAACAAGCCTAGGTTGTCGGAGGTCAGCAGGGGGTTGGACGAAGAGCAGCACTGAGCTGCCATGAGACGGCTCTCCTCTCCTCTCCTGGGGAGGATAGAGATGAGGTGTTTCCCCAGCCTTTGGCTGCCACCTGGTGGAGGAAAGATGGTAGTGTCAGGCTATGGGGAGCACCGCAATTGCCAGGGGAGGGGTGGAAGGGGCCCGAACCGGTGCCACAGAGTGCGTGTGCGCCTCCACATGCACACACTGCCGTATGCTGGGGTCCTAGGATAGTAGAAAGAAAAGCCGTGAAAAAATGGTAAAATATAAATACAAGAGAAAAAAAGCTTGGCTCAACAGTTTATAAATTAATTAACTGATTTTTTCCCTGGGATAAAGCCCCTTTTGAGGCAGCACCTCATTTATAGATGGATCCAGGGGGGCCAGCAACAGGTCAGCTTGGTAGTACAGCAATAAATGCACACTCCTAATCATACAGAGGTTAGTGCGCCATCATTGACCATACACGTTTCACAATATCTTACGCAGTAGGTGTTATAGAATATACAGCCTAGCAGTTTTCTGACAGGCTGTACAGAGACAGGGTTTTCCTTCGGTGACCCTGTAGTTAGCAGCTGTATGGGAAAAACATTATATTGGAATATTGCATTTGCAGTGAGCAGATAGTTCAGGTGCCCTCTGAGGAGCTAGAGATGCTCAAAGATGCTGGAGTTTGTAAGTGTCCACCATGGCTGAATTGTGAAATCTGCTTGCATGTGGTATTGATTTTTTGCTGTATTAAATTTGTGTTTTTTGTACTTATTCATTTCACCAGGAAAAGGTTCATTTGAGCAAGCTCATTTATACAGAGGTCTTGGGTAGCATAGCATACATACGTTAGAAAGCAGTGATATCAGGATACAAGGCAGTACAAATTAAAGCGCAGTTACATACAGTAATACAGTCAAGGAACAATAAAGCACAGTCAGTAGTAAAAAACGCACAAGAATTTAAGCAAGTTAAAAAATGTGTTCAGCAGCTGGCCCGGTAGTGCTGAGAGTTGAGGTGCTGGATGCCACACCTCGCACCACACTGGCGACCCGTGTTTGGGAATGAGCACAGACCGCTGGGGGTTGGCCAGGGAGGGAGAGGATCAAATGTCCGACAGTTCTCCTCTCCCAGGGAGGAGTGGGTTGCCTCTCCCGCCGCATGACTGCCACCAGGTGGAGGCCTGGAGGGTAGTCTGGGACTGTGGACAACACGAAGGGGTGGGTGTTGCCAGACTACAGTGCACCTGTGCCTCCACGCATGTGCGTGTACTGGCAACAAGGGGCTAGGGGAGAAAAAGTGAAAATGGAGCTGGCAGGCTTCATGACTGCTGGTGGTACTGTTCAGCCACCCCACCCCACCCCCAGCTTCTGGATTTGTGCTTTGGGGGGGGCAGCACTCCCCTGCCCCCTCTGGCCCCACTGTGGAGGGCAATCTGTGAGGGAATTACTGGGGAGGGAGCAGAGTCGGGAAACCGCTGGAAGAAGCTTGCCTGTCAGCTCCGAGGGAGTGGAGCTAAAACAGAATAATAATAAACAAATGTGCTCAGTATGATCAATGGCAAGCAAACAGTGACCAATCTGTAGAGGACAAAAGGAAGATAAACATAATTAATTCAGCCACAAGAGCAGGACTCGGTTCATAGTTCTTAGATGAGGGCTTTAAAAACATTACGACTGGCCAAAGAATCAAGTTTTAGAGTGGCTTGCTGCAAGTTCAATGCTGAGGGAATGACATAGCTGATCACTGGTTTTCCAAACTGCATTTGGGTGACACACCCTTGCATCTGTCATACTATTGACTTTGAGTGCTTTTTCTGTGGCACTCTCTATCCATTTTCTGCACTGCTTTTTATGTTTGCCATGCATTTTGTTAGGCAAGTACTTTTGAGGGGTGTGACACTGTCAGTCCAATGCAGAGTGACCTGCAAGGGGCTCGTCAGTGTCACACCAATCATCAGCCAGGCTGATTATGACACTGTTCTAACTTGCTGGGCGGAAATGTCTTGTACTTCAATTATACTTCAACTAATTATAGGTCGGCTCTTTGCTTTGATCTACGCCGCACAGCAGGCACAGCTGATCTGTCAAGATCAGCCTGCTGAGGAATTACACCCTTTAACAAAGAAAACTGTCCATTGATGTCTGTTGCTGGTGCTGCCGTAACTGTCCACCCCACCTGCCCCTCCATCTCAGCATCCACCACCCCCCCCCCTTCACAACAAACATGACACTGGGGGTTCCCAATCACTCAGCATCGCCACCTAAAGTAAAGAAAACTGTCTATATATATATATATACTCTTTGCAGAACACTGTGTTAATGCAACAGTTACGGTTCAGATTAAACCAACAAAAACAGGGAAATATGATGTTAGGCTTTCAAATCCTAACACCCCTGCCCCACCCCTGAAGTAAAAAGATGGGTAGAGTCTTCATTGGGGTCATCAACCCCAATGCTCGCTCCACTGCAATAACAGAAATGTTGAGATGTGATGGAGACAGGTGTGTATGTTTCATGAGTGTATAGAATGGGGTGAGCGTTAGGGTTGACAACTCCAAAAAGACTCTACCCATCATTTGCTTCAGGGGGTGGGGCAGGGGTATTAGGGTTTGAACATCACATTTCCCTACTTTTGTTGCTTTAACTTGAACCCTAACTGTTGCATTAACGCAGTTTTTTGCAAAGAATTTCCTTTACTTTTTGAAATAGTATAATTGTATCCTTATTTGCCTGTAAAAGAAAAAGTACTTCAATGTCTGTTTCTGCCGCTGCCTTTACTGTCCACCCACCCGACCCTCCCACTCAGCACCCCACCCCCACAAACATAACATCTGACACTGGGGTGCCCAGTCACCCAGTGTCACCACCTGAAATAAAGAAACCATTCCATATAATTTTTTTTTAAACCCTGTAAAAAGAAAACTGTCCACCGATGTCTGTTGTGATGTTAGTCCCCCACCCGACCCTCCCACTCAGCTACCCACCCCCACCCCTGCAACCCCTTACTTACCCACTGGGGTCCAACACCGTAATCCTCTCTGGACTGCAGACAGGTCTTCGCCTTTCAAATCCGGGCCACAAACTGAGGAAATTAGGTATGCGGTTCAATGTATACCATTGGGGTTTTGAACTTAGTGGCATAACTTGGCCATTTTTGAATATTTTTGCCCCAGATTTTCAGCATGCCTCTTTTGGAACCCCAGCTCGTGAACAATGGCAGTAAAATTAGGCAAATCAGTTCCGAAAGGTGATTTTGCAGTCACTGCATGAACTCACCTTTCAAGCAGGAGTTGAATATTTTCTTTGCCCTTGCTCATGAGGTG
The DNA here is from genome assembly GCA_016271365.2 of Neoceratodus forsteri. Taxonomy (NCBI): domain Eukaryota; kingdom Metazoa; phylum Chordata; order Ceratodontiformes; family Ceratodontidae; genus Neoceratodus; species Neoceratodus forsteri. The sequence goes on along the minus strand of CM028130.1, from coordinate 1,524,358,924 downwards.
GGGTCATAAGAAGGCTATGCTGAAAATGTGGGGAAAATATTAAAAAACAACAAAGTTATGAGTCTACATTGAAATTCGGGAATACAGTCTCGTAACTTTGGTCATTTTCAATATCTTGACCCCAAATTTTCAATATAGCTATTTCTTTACAGCACCTCATGAATGTGACAGTTGTCATTTTTCAGATCCTGGCCAAAATGTGTTTTTGTACTTGTGGCACAAACTCACCTTTTGGGTAGAATCTGAAAATGTTCTTCACCCTTGTTCATGAGGTAGGCTCATAAAAAGGCTATGTGGGGTCATAAGAAGGCTATGTTGAAAATTTGGGGTAAAAATGTGAGAAAACAACAAAGTTATGAGTCTACATTGCAATTTTTCAACGCACGCTCACAACTGTGATAATCTTCAATATTTTGACCCCAACTTTGCAACATACTATAGCCATTTTTTCACACCACCTCATGAATGTGACAGCTGTCATTTCTCAAATCCTACCCAAATGTGTTTTAACCCTTGTGGCGCAAAATGACGTTTCAGCCATAGTTTTATAAAGGACACCTGCCATGCTCAGGAGGAGTAGTCATAAAAAGATGATGTTGCAAATTTGGGGGTAAAAATGTGAACACCAACTAAGTTATGAGGAAATTAATTTGTCCAATATTTACTCATAACTTAATTTTTTTGCAGATTTTGGACCGTAATGTTCAGCATCTCCCTTGTGTTACCCCACCTCCTGAACATATCAGGTGTCATTTTTTAAATCCCTCCGAAACTTGTTTCCACAATCGCACAGCGAAATCACCTTCTGGATGGGATTTTAAAATTCCACCTGTCTTGATCATAACATCAGTTCATAAAAAGACTGTTGGACATTTGGAGTCAAAATGTGGGAGCCCACTTAAAAGTAGATATTGCCTCTCAGCTGCCCTATCCTGGGTAATTGCAATCTAACATTGTGTCAAAGCAGGACACCACAGAAAATGAGATATTGCATCTCATCTGGTCTGTCCTGGGTAAATATGTAATAAAAATACATACATGCAAGACCCGGTACAACAGCAATACCAGCAGCGAACATTTGGCATTGACAAATGCTTGTTTATGTTATGGGGTTTGCCACTCCCGAGGCGCACCAGTGTCATGCTTGTGCACACCAGACCTTTTTTTGTCTTTCATTGGTGACTCTCTAGTTTTTTTAATTTTTTGTTTAACCAGGTACAGCACACTAAGCTGAAAGCTTTCTTACAGGAGTGACCTGGGAGCACAAGGAGGGTAAGTGACTTGCTCAGGGTCACACAGTATGCAAGTGGAAGCTGTGGGATTCAAACCCAGGTCTAGTCTGCTGGATGTCACTAGATTTGCAGCTCAGAGCCTTAGACCACTGCGATATACTGCCTCCTTTAGCAGCTGTATGGAAATTGTGAGTTTAGGTTCGACAATGTATTTGGAATATTGCATTTGCAGGGAGCAGATAGTTCAGGTGCCACAGCGTGCTAGAAACCTACATTTACACTCACGTTCATCATAGAGGTTTCTTTTCATGGCATTTTTGAAGGTAATCAGGAAATCTGAAGAGGCAGATTGCTCCAGTCCCCGGTGGCATATTAGGCAGAGGCCTGCATGCCTGGGTCTGTTTTGATCTTTGTTTTTAGACTGTATGGTCTGTCAGTCTATCGCAAGCTTTAATGGTTTAGTACTGGAATGAAATGGGATATACGAACTGGCCCATTAGCACAGAGGTAGTGCTACTGCTTACGACAGCGATGACCCTCATTCTGGAATGAACATGGGCAGATGGAGGCCGACCGGGGAGGAAGCATAAAGCTTTCCAAGGACTTCTCTCTTTCCTTGGGGAGGGGAAAAACTGTTCCCGCTGCATGGCTGCCACCTAGTGGAGACCAGATGGGAAGCACTGAAAGGGAGGGGAGATCCCAGATCCCTGGCATGCATGCGTGCATACATCACAGCACAGTGGCAGTAGTCCAGTCTGGCCCTATGACAGCATCTCCCTCAGGCTTACACACAACCGACATGACCAGTCACACAGCACTGTGTGGTCCTGGGTACGTTATATATAACCAGTAAGTCCACGAGAAAGTTGGTGGTGGGGCGGGGGTGCCATTGGACTGAACTAGGGATGAGAAAAAGTTTTTTTTTTTTTTTTTTAAATTGAGAGAAAGAAATGGGATGTATGGTAATGGTAGTTAGGAAGATAACTTTGAATAAAAAAGAAAAGATTAATTTACCTGAAGCATGCTTAATTATTATACAGGTGGTGATATTCATAGGTTTTATAGGTTCTTTACAAACAAAGTTAGACAATTTGTCCTTAAACTGCTCTCCTTTAACTTAAAGATTATAGCCCTTAATTGCATTCTTACTGCAAAATATATCAAGTTTCGTTTTAAATTCATCCATTGTCCTATTGCCCACGATTTCCAGTGGTAGGCCATTCCATACCGACACCACCCTTTGAGAAAACCATATTGCCCTTTTGTTGGAGTGATTCAAATCACCCTTGAGCTGGAGTATATGTGATCTAGTGCTGTACTGCATTACTCTAGTTTCCAGGCTGATACTGTCCCGCAAGTTGGGGTTATTAAAGGTATGGAAAACTATGCAGAAGTGCCTCCTCAGCCTACGATACTCTGGTGTATGCAAGTCTCAGTTACGTAATCTGTCCTTATACCCTTGGTTCTGCAAACCAGCTATCATTCTGGTTGCTTTATGTTGTACTCGCTCTAGTGATTTAATCTCGGTTTTTGTACAGGGAGCCCAAAACTGAGCATAGTAGTCTAAATGTGGCATAATGTGGCACTGGCATTATCCCAGACCTCTGGAAAATTGCCAAGGTTACTCCTGTGCTAAAGCAAGGCAACCCCAGAGAGCCGCTCAACTTTCGCCCCATTGCCATCCTGTCGGCCGCCTCGAAGATCCTGGAGAAGGTCATGGCCACTCAGCTCTCCAGGTACCTACAAGAACACAACCTTCTCTCCCCCACCCAACATGGATTCAGAAAAGGATACAGCACGTCTACCGCCCTTGCTGTTGTATCCTCGACGATTAGAACCGCCACTGATCAGGGAAACCTCACCGGTGCCATCTTTGTTGACCTTTCCAAAGCTTTCGACAGGGTTGACCACTCTCTTCTTAGCTCCACCCTTCTCTCACTTGGTATCTCCCCCCCTGCTCACAGCTGGTTCCTCAACTACCTCTCCGGTCGGAAGCAATATACCAACTTCAACCGTACCCCCTCCCACCTCACTGATGTCCTGTGTGGGGTTCCCCAGGGGTCGGTCCTTGGCCCCACTCTCTTCTCCCTCTTTATCAACGAGCTGCCGTCCATCACCTCCCATGGTCACACCACCTTATATCGCGGATGACCTGGTTGTTCTGTCAAGCGCCCGTGACATCACCACCATTAACTCACAACTTAACTCCGACTTTGAGCAGATCCAATACTGGCTGGCCGAACGGAGCTTACCAACCTCAAAAAAACCCAAGCGATGCTTTTTGGGTCCCACTGCAAGTTGAAATCTTGCCCTGCCCCGCTCAAAATCCTCGGGACTGATGGCTCCCCACTGCAGATGGTAGCGGCTGTCAGATACCTGGGTGTCATGCTTGACCCTCAACTGGATCTCTCTCTACACATCCAAAATGTCTGTAGGGCCACGAATGGTAAACTGGGCCTAGCCTATAGAGCAAAAAGTTGCTTAACCCCGGCGGCCCGTGTTGCCCTAGCTAGGGGGGTCCTTCTCCCGTCTCTCTGTTATGGGCTAGTCGCCTTTGCCCCTATGCCCAAATCTTGCCTCTCAAAGTGGGATACAGCCTACAACAATATCTGTCGCTTTGCGCTTGCGGCTGCCCCCTAACCCATCAATGTGACCTCTACTTACGCTTACATTGGCTACCCCCTGAGAAACACCGCACCTGTGTTGTTGGGAACTTCATTGACAACATTGTCAGGGCTGGTACTCCTGTATCCCTTGCCCTCCCCCCCACTCCCGACACCTCCTCCTACCCTCTCCGGTCGAGAGCAACCCCTGATCGCCTGGTTCCCAGAACCCGTACCCAGGCGGGTGACCGCGCCTTTGTCGCCTATGCCCCAAAAATCTGGAACTCGCTCCCGGCCAGTACTCGGTCCTCCTCCTCCCATCTGGGCTTCAAATCCTCCCTATGGTGTTACCTGAGGGGTCTCTCCACTTGTTTATGCTTCTCGGTCTAATTGGCGCTTTGACATGTTAGTGAGGCCCTCCTCCCCTCCCTTGGGGTACTACTTAATGTTATCTAACCCCTGGCCCGGGCCCTGTAATTGCTACATGCCTCACCTGAGCCTGCTCTACCCTCGGGTGGTATGGTCCCCTCCCCCGCCGTTGGCACTTGTACTTGGTTTAGTTCTCCTGTCTGGTGTAAGGTCAGTCTCCGCCCCATGCACCGACCTGCAATGTGGTATATCCAAACTTTGTTTCCCCCGGTGTACTCACCCCGTGGGGAACTGTATCTCTGTTATGCACTATAGGTTCTCCTGCACTGTATTGTCTCCACGTGTTAGTTTTCCACGACAGCCCTGCTCAAGCTGTCAAGTATACTGTTGTAAACCTTAGCTTATAACTTACTGTTTGTTGCACTCAACTCTCTCTCCCTGTGTATGCTTATCCCGCTTCTCGATGTAAACCTCACTTATGACTGTATGTAAGCTCTCTGTAACCTGTTTTGTAACCCTCCCGGGTCTCACCTGAAAATAGGCACTTGGATGTCTAGTGTGACCTACCCGGTTAACAAAAGCAAATAAATAAATAAATAAATAACCAGCGAACAATATAATGGCATGATCACCTTTTTATCCCTACTATCTATGTGTCTTCTTTTTACAGCTTAAGATCCCCACTGAGAATCCTGGCAGTAGTAAACCCGACGGCCGTTTACAGGGGTAAGGTAGTGGATGTGACACTTGCTACCTTACCCCTGTTGATGGTTTTCAAATCCTGGCTGGATCCAGAGGCTGGCCGACCTGCCCCGGTGGTGTTGAGGGCAAAACCACTGGCAGCTCAGCCAGCGTGCCCGGGTTCTGTTTCGCACTGCGTCCATTTGCTTGTTTTATCCCCGTAACTAATTTTAACTCCGAGGTCTGCTCCCCCTCAGAGTTAATTATTTTAGTTACGGGGGTACTGGGGGTTTGTGAGTCAAAGCCCCCCAAATTGTATTTTGTATTTTTCAATCAAATGCCTGACATTGTATTGTTGGGCATCTGACTTATTCGGGAGTGTGCATTTTGGGCCACTAAACTTGGGATCCTGAGACTCAGGATCTCAAGTTTAGGAATATCATAGTATATCCTATTTAGTCTTGTATTTAATCCCATACTCATCAAACTCTCTACTAATTTTCTATGTGGGATTTTGTCCGATACCTTACTGTAATCCAGAAAAATGACATCCACAGGGCTCCCTTGATCCAAGGCTTTACTTGGTTTGTCGAAAAAGGAAATCAAATTGGTCTAACATGACCTGCCCCTAGTAAAACCGTGTTGCGCAATGTCTGTCAAACTATTGAGTTTAATGTCATTTTCTGTTTCTTCATAAACAATGTTTCCCAGAATCTTGCATAACACCGAGATCAGGTTCACTGACCTGTAATTTTACATCTGGTTTTTTGTACCTTTTTTTATATACTGGGATGACTGTGGGTTTCCTCCAACATTGTGCTATGTCTCCATTATCCAAAGAGGACTGGAATATTTTAGTAACAGGCCCTGCTAGTTCTGCCAAGTCCCTTAATATTCTTGAGTGCATACCACTAGGGCCAGGTGCTGTATATGGATTTAGCTGTTTCAGTCTCATTTTGATATTGTCCTCCTTTTCTTGGGCTATCTATAATCTTCTGATGTATAAGTGGATTTGTATCTATTTTGCCAGAAACTGTACTGAAGTCTGTATTTAACAACTCAACCATTTATTTATCTTCTGTTACTAAAGTACCCATTGTGTCTGCAAGTGGCCCCACCTGAGCAGCACTGCACCTTTTATGGTTGATTTAATTATAAAAAGATTTATAGATCTTATTTTAGAGGGTTCCTTCAGTAGGTCATCACATATAGGACTGGCAGCACCTGGTGTTGGGCCGCACGGCAGACTTTTCTAGCAATACCTGACGGGGGCTGCCCACCCGACGTCACGTGACTGACGTCAGCGTGACTGTATATAGTGGGCTGTCCCCATGCCCTCCCTCCAGTTCTTTCCCGCCGTCACCTCATGTCAGTCGCATTGCAGACTTCCATATAGCGATTGTTGTGAAAATGTCTTGCGTTGGAATATCCTTCGCTAATTTTTTCCAACTTTTCATATTAATTATTGATGTCTTCACCCAAGAAGAAGTGCTTGTCCTGTGGCATGCAGATCCCGCGCAAAGACGATCACCTCAAGTGTGTCCTCTGTTTAGGCCTGGACCATCTGGTCTCCTCCTGCCCTGAGTGCCAGACCTTTAACCAGGCCACAAAAAAGAGGAGCCAGCAGGCTTTGTAGGCCCATCTGCTAAAAGCTCGCCTAGCTTCCCTCGAGAAGAAGATGGATCGGCTTAGACATTCTTCATCTGAAAAGGCTTCTCCTTCTAAAAAACATAAGGAGAAATCTAGGGAGCGGGAGCACTCCGCAGACAATGCCAGGCACTCGACGAGCAAGGCCCAGCTGCGGCCCAGCAAGGACGGTAAGTCTGGCAAATCTATGGTGGGTCAGTTGGCTCCTCCGATGACCACACCGCTTCGACCGATAAGTCAGCCCCCGGCTCCTCCAGGGATCGCGCGGCGGCCGGTAAGATGACTACCCAGGCTGTGGGTACTCGCCCAGCAATGGTAAATAATCCAGCCGGGGGCTCCTCTCCCAACTCCACCCGCTAAGTCAGTCATCCCAGACGACCGCACAGGTGAGGTTCCCCCATTGGGGCCTGACGGCGCCTCACCCGACGTCTGGCGGAACCAGAGGGAGAAAGCCCCTCTCCCTCCTCCTCCTTCCTCACCTGTATCCTCCAATTCCCCGGTGGGTACCTCCAGCGATGACAACGGCAAACCCCTCAACTCTGTTGATGCCTTGGGGTCCGCTCTGCTTTCCCTTATCAGGGTCAAGGAGAAGGAGGCTCCTCTTTGGCCATCAGGCCTTACTGTAGAAGCCCCTTCTCTGCCTTCCGGCGGGCTCCCGGCAACTTCGACACTGGTTGTCCCGACTACAGTCCCGCAGCCAGGACCGGTTGTCTGGCCTCTGCCTGTGGCCCCGACACTGGATCAGGTTCCACCGCCAGGGCCCCTCCACCTGGCTCCGACGCTGGCCCCTCCGACGCCGGACCCCTTTCCAACGCCAGATCAGGTGGTGCCGGTTCCGACGTCGGTTCCTGTGATGTGGACTGTCCCGACGCCGGACCCTCTACCGATTTATACAACGGTGGGTCTGACGTGGGTACCCCCGACGCCAGATCTGACGACGGGGATTTATACCAGACCCCCAACTGTCCCGCAATACCCACAAGGGGGGCTACTACCTGGGGGGCCCCACTCCAGACTGGAGTAATTTTGGGCAGTTCTACCCTGGATCCAAGCCCTACTTGAACTTTCAGGGATTCCACGGTTATTACCCTCCACCGGTTACTGCTCCTCCTCCTCCTCCCCCTCAGTCTCTGCCTACTCTACCACCCCCCTCCTCCTCTGGTTACCCCAGATTTTAAGGCTTTAATCCAGTCTTGGTGGCAGGGGGCATGGTCGGAGTTGATCTTGGACCTGGAGACTAGACTCCCACAACCACGGTCTCCCAGGTCTCCTTCCCCGAGCAGTTCTTCCATTACCACTGTCCTTGTCTCGGGGAAGACTCAGCAGGATGTTTCCCTTCTGGATGCCAGACGTCATCCTGTCGAGGAGGTGGACAACGATAGTTCAGAGGGGGCGGACGATTCTTCAGAGGAGGTTCCGGAGATCCCCAAAGAAATGAAAGGCAAGGATTTCCCAAAGTCTCCACCAGAGGACCCTGCTTTTTTGGATCTGTTGAGGTCCATGAAGGATTACTTCAACTGGGAGTCGGAGGAACAGGACCCTATGAGACAGAGGCTTGCGGAGCATCTCAACCTAGAATCTCTGTCTCCGGTCCCTATCCCTCCCTGGATGGCACCTCACCAAGACCTCGCCACTACCATCTGGCAGATGCCTCATACCCTCCCAGCTGTCCCCAAATGGGTGGACAGGCTTTACCGGGTGCCAAAGGATGCCCCGTTCTTGAAGGTTCATCCCAAGACTAACTCTGTGGTCATCTTGGCGGCTCATGATCGCTCCTTAACACCAAAGCACATGAGCATCTCTCCTCCTGACAAAGAGTCGAGGCAGATGGACCACTTCAGAAAAAAGATATACTCATCAGCCATGTGCACACTTCGGTCTCTCAATTACGTAGCCCACATGGTGTCCCATCAAAAAGCTACCTTGGCCAGGCTGGAAACTAAGTCCAGTCCATGGACCCCTGCGCTGAAGGAGGAACTTGCCAAGGATCTCTGCCTTCCCAAAGTTTGTGTAGGCATGCCTACGTGCCACTTATGACTCCATCGACTCGGTGGCTCGTACCTCAGCAACTGCCGCTGCCCTTAGATGGCATTCCTGGCTTCGACTTTCTGAACTCACCAATGAATTCCAGTCGGCGATTCAGGATGCCCCTTTCAGGGACTCAGTACTTTTTGGTGGGGACACCAAAGACATTATCACAGACCTACAGGACAAGGGCCTTGCACTTAGGTCTGTGAGGTCAGTGTAGCGATTGGGCTCCCAACAGCAGCAGTAGCCCTTTTGGAAAAGGACCTGGAGGCAGAGAAAGAATGCTCAGGCACGCCGCCAAGGGAAGCGTAAGGCCACAGGTACAGCCTCCCCTCCTGCCTCCAAAAATCAGAGACGTTCAGGAGGTCCTCCCCCTGAACATCCTGCCACTTTTTGACTCCCTGGCCCCACTGCATCCTCAGTCTCGTGACGGGGAGCGGGTTGGGGGGAGGTTTTCCCGCCACGCGCAAGAGTGGAGGGCGATCACCTCCGACGAATGGGTCCTGCAACTAGTGTCTGTAGGACACACCTTAGAATTTCTGAAAATCCCTCCGGAAACTCTACTACAGAAGTCCTCCTATTCTTGGGACCAGGCCATCCTAGTTCGCAATGAAGTAAACTCGCTCTTGCTCAAAGAAGCAATTGAGCGGGTCCCCTTCGGGCAAAGGGGAAAGGGATTTTACTCCCACTTTTTCCTGGTTCCAAAAAAGACTGGGGACTTCAGACCCATACTTGACCTAAGTCAACTAAATCAGTTTGTCAAGTACAAAAAATTTCGAATGCTGACACTCTGGAGCCTTCTCCCTCTTGTCATGGAGAACCACTGGCTCTGCGCCCTGGATATGCAGAATGCCTACCTGCACATCCCCATCTTCCCCAGCCACCGCCGAATTCTGTGCTTTCATTTCCAAGGGGAACACTTTCAGTTCAGAGTGTTCCCTTTTGGTCTGTCTTCAGCACCACGGGTTTTTACCAAGTGCCTGACGGTGGTCGTGGCGTTCCAACGCCGCAGGGGTATTGCGGTTTTCCCTTACCTGGACAATTGGTTGATTTCAACCCCGTCCAAGGATTCTTTGTTGGAGACTCTTACCTTTACCCTGGACCTTTTCAGCAGACTAGGGATCACGGTCAGTGTTCCCAAGTCATCCCTTATCCCTGCCTAGAGACTTCAGTTCATTGGGGCAGTCCTGGATAAGGTCCAGTGCAGAGCCTTCCTGCCTCCAGACAGGGTGGAGACCCTTATCTGTCAGGCCTCCCAAGTGGCCTCCCACAGAACCATCCCAGCTCAGGAGGTCTTATGCCTTCTGGGTCTGATGGCTGTCTCCATCACAACCATTCCCCTAGCAAGACTTCACATGAGGGTCACTCAGTGATCATTGCGGGTGCAGTGGGATCAGCTCCTGGATGACCTGGACCATCTGGTTCTGGTCTCCTCTGCGGTTCAGAAAGAATTGCGGTGGTGGATGGATTCTTGCAATCTTTCTGTGGGACTTCCCTTTCGAAGCCCTGCACCACTAGCTACCCTCAACACGGATGCCTCGAATATGGGTTGGGGAGCTCAATTTGGAGAGCACCAAGCCCAGGGACTATGGTCCGGTTTGGAGACTCCTTTGCACATCAATGTTCTGGAGCTGAGGGCAGTCCCGTGTGCCTTACAGGCCTTTCAGACCCTACTTCCAAAGGGATCACTGCTAATCCAAACAAACAACATGTTGGTAGTTTGGTATATCAACAAACAAGGAGGAACCCGGTCGTAGCCCCTGTGCAGGGAGGTGATGTGGGTGTGGAACTTGGCAGTCCAGCACCATCTGGTCCTCATGGCCGTGCATGTTCTGGGCATTTTAGATGTCCTGGCGGACAGTCTCAGCAGATCTCGGACCCTAGCTCACAAGTGGGAACTGCATCAGGAAGTGGCGGAGTCCATCTTCCAATGTTGGGGGCGTCTGGAAAGATATTTCCCGAGATTTCTGAAGAGTTTCTCTCTGCTGTCCCTACTGCAGAAATGGAGAAAGTATTAGATATATCTGGAAATATCACAGAAATTTTGGGAAATAGCTGACAGTGTCTGTGGCTGCTACTGTATCTCGGCGTACCACGAGCTAGTGGATGGTAAACCTGTGGCTCAGCTGGAGGTCTCAAAAACCTTTCTGAAAGGGATTCTCCACCTGAAATCCCCATCTGTAGCCCAACTCCACCTTGGGACTTGAATTTCGTCCTGGAAACGCTCACCCTTCCTCCTTTCGAGACGGCTATGAGCTGTGATTTGCGTTTCCTGTCTTGGAAGGTGCTTTTTCTTGTGGCTATCACGTCAGTCCGAAGGATTTCGCAACTTCATGCTCTAGTCTGCAAGGAGCCCTATCAGATTTTCCATAGGGACCGGCCGGTCCTCAGAACACATCCGAAGCTTCTTCCCAAGGTGGTGTCAGAAGCTACGCTGAATCAATCAGTAGAGCTTCTGGTGCATTATCCATCCCCCTCTAACAGAGGTGAGGCACTCCTTCATACAATGGACGTCCATCGGATTCTCTGGTGTTACGCCCACCAGACCAAAGAGTTCCACTCTTGCAACCAGTTGTTTGTTTCCTTTGCCCCGAGATCGAAGGGCAAACCAGTTTCTAAGCAGGGCCTGTCCAAGTGGTTAGGCAACTGCATTAGATTCTGTTACCAGAAGTATGAAAAGCCTCTGCCAGGTTCTATCAGAGGTCATTCTACTAGGGGCATGGCTAGCTCCGTGGCCTTCCTACGGAACGTTTCTGCGGCCGACATTTGTGCTTCCCCTACTTGGGGTTCTGTCCATACCTTTACCAAGCATTACAGTCTGGATATTGCTTCTAGGCAGAGGGCTTGCTTTGGCCTAGCCGTCCTGCAGGGCCTTCTGTCCTAGACTGGGTCCATTCTGGATTCCATTTTTTTCCGTTGGAGTTAGTTTTCCTCCTCCCTAGTTTCTCTCAGTCTCTCCTTGGAGGGACTGCTTGGGACTCTGTCCTATTCGTATATGTGATGACCTACTGAAGGAACCCTTTCAAAGTAAGATAGTGCAGTTACATAGGAACTTGCCGTAACAGTAGATCTTCGAGAGGTTCTTCAGTGGGTCATATTTCTCCCTCCCTCCTTCCCCTCATTTTATGTTTTTACAGGACTAAAAATCCTGTCGCTCCTACTGTCAGGCCTCTTCCTGGCTCCGGCGAGAAAACTGGAGGGCAGGTGTGGGGACCGCCCACTATATACAGTCACGCTGACATCAGTCACGTGACGGGTGAGCGGTCCTCCATCAGGTATTGCTAGAAATGTCTGCCGTGCGGCCCGATGCCAGGTGGCACCAGTCCTATATGTGATGACCTACTGAAGGAACCTCTCTCGAAGATCTCTGTTACGGTAAGTTCCTATGTAACTGTACTTTATCTTTCACCCTTGCTGCCAACTCAAATTCATGATTCCTATTTGCTTTCCTTAAATATTTCTTACATTCTGTAGTTATTTTGCTATATAATATTACCAGTTTTAGTTTATGCTGATTTACTGTATGACCATGCATCCATATATACATATTCTTTGCAGAAAACTGCGTTAATGCACCAGATAGGGTTCAGATTAAAGCTACAAAAGCAGGGAAATGTGGCGTTAGAGTTTCCAGCTCTAACTCCCCACCCCCACCCCCAAGCAGGAAAAAGGAAAAAACATTAGTTTTCACTGTCCTGACTCTTGGCGAATCAGCGGTGGGGTCTTCCTTTGGGTTCTCAACCTAACGCTCACTCCATTGTGATACAGTCTTCAAATGTACAGCACAGTTTTTATGGGTCCTGAATTATTATTGGGGGGTATTATTTGCCAGTGTTGTAGTACTCATGGATACCTTTCTTTTGATAAATAGATTGTCACTTAACTCCAAATATTGATAAGAGTTATGGCTTGTTAAAAGTCAAATAAGCAAAAATAAAAAAGACCTCCAAGTCCAGATTCTTGTTTTGTATGAACCAATCCTGTTTCGTGAGATTGTGTCATTCTCACAAGAGGGGATTGGTTCATACAAAACAAGAGTGTGAAAAAAAACTAAGTCCACATTCATGTTTCATATGAACCATGCCTTTTTGTTCATGAGGTGGAGTCCCAAAAAGACCATTTTGAAAGTTTGGTGAAAAAATTTTAACAGTTAGCAAAGTTGAGTGAATGTTGAAATATATCAACATTCAAGCGTAACTTGGTAATTTTGACATATTATTACACCAAATTTTCAACACTGTCTTCTTATGAATCCACTTCATGATGAACTGGATAGTTTTTCAAATTCCATCTGAAAGCTGATTTCACACAGTGAATGCGAAATCACCTTTCAGGATAGATTTGAAAAATTCCACCACCCTTGCTCATGAGATGATGTACCAAAAAAGCCACATTGAAAGTTTGGTGTGAAAATATTAAAAAATGACACAATTATGAGTCAAAGTTCAAACCCGATTGAAATACATTGGTGCCCACACTGGTTCACGCTATGCAGGAGCTTCCTGGATCTGCTTCTTCACCTATTTATGTGGCACTGCCACCACTGTAGCTGAAGGTGGGTGCTCTGACCAAGGACACCTGTCCAGCCACAGGCAAGTCAGGCCGGTTGTCAATGCAGATCATCCTGGGGAAGGATACCTGGGTGGTCTATGGTGAGGAACGGTCAAGGGCCGTTTTCAAGGAGTCCTTGTATGACCCAGACCACGAGTCCATGGCCTCCTCTGGGACTTCCTCCTTGACTGAGGACTGGTTGAAGAACTATCTGCCAAGCATGGCCCAGTGTCCTTTGGGGTTAATCTCTGCCTAATCTAAGAGTCTATGTCAGTCCCCCTAGAGCCAGTCCAAAAAAGGGTTAGGTACCCTTTTACAGACATTTTGGACCAGGACAATTATGTGGCAGTTGCATTTTCCATGGCTGAAGTCATTTTGGGACCAGTCCTGGAGCTTTAGCATTATCCAGCATCTTGCACTGCATACTCTGCCCATATGGTCCACATGTGTGCGGCCCATACTGGGTCCCTTTCTGAGTTCTCGAACCACCCCTTCATGGATGGGCTGGTCATGGATTTGGTGTTTTGGTGTTCTGCAAGTCCATACACCAGGGGGACATGGACAAGCCTCCGGACAAGGAGTCCCACAAGATTGACCACGCTGCTAAGAAGATGTATGTTGCAGCATCCTTGGGTCTCTGTCAAGCTGGTTGTGCCATGTTGCTGGCCAATTTTGGTCACCCCCGATGGAGTCTTTGATACAATCCTCCCTCAGTTGCCTGTTGATCAGCAGGTGGTGGTGATGGTCATCAGAGACCAGGGTCAGTCGTTGGCTAAACACCAGCTCCAGACAGCCTTGGACATGGGCGACTCATGTGCCTGTGCCATTAGAATGGCTGTCTTCATGTGTCGCATTGTCTATTTGTATCTGTCCACCTTCATGACAGACACCCACCACAAGTTGGACAATGTCCCTTTCTTGAGTATCGACCTGTTTGGCCCTGGGGTGAAAGGACATCTCCCCTGTATTAAGAAGTACAATGCTGCCCTAGATTCTGTGGCGTTGCTCTAGAAGGACCCAAAAAATAAACCTAAGAAACAGGCTTTCCAATGCCAGTCCTTTCAGCCACAGCCACCTCGGCAGCAGCCCCAGCAGGGGCAGTACCAGGTCTGGTGCCTCAAGCCCAAGTCCAGGGGACAGAGTCCTAGGAAGGGGGGTCAGGAGTAGTGGTGCCCCTCCAGCCGTAGCCACCAGTGCCTCTGCAAAAGCTGCCCAGTGAAAGGCCAGGGGTGTCATCTCTACACCTGTCCTATCCCTGTCTGTACTCCCCATTTGAGGTTAGCTACATCACTTCTTACCATGTTGGTCGACTATCACAACAGACACCTGGGTGTTGGATGTAGTAGGCAGGGGGTTGCCTCTGCACTTCGAGGATCTTCCACCTTGCTGCCTCCTCATGCCTCAGGAGTCCAAGGTGTCGTAGGACACACTCTTTTCAACCTTCAGAAGGACATTGCTCAGCTACTGGCAAAAGGGGCTATAGTCCATGTTCCGGAATGCCCTGGCCAGTCAGGGTTATGTGTCCAGGTACTTCCTGATCTCGAAATGGATGGGAAGCTGGCACCTCATACTGGATCTGCATGATCTGAACCAGTTCATGCAAAAACACAAGTTCTGGATGGTCAGTCTGAATCAACATATTCCATCGCTGGGCCCGTAGACCTCCAGGATGCGTTTTTCCATATCCCAGTTTCAGTCCTACAGCATTACCTCTGGTTCCGAGCAGAAGGGGTCCTGTACCAGTTCTGGGTCATGCCCTTTGGTCTCTCCTTGGTGCCCAGGGTCTTCACCAAGTGCAGGGCAGTGGTGGCTGCCTACCTGTGGTGCCTAGGGGTCAGGGTGTATCCCAGCCTGGATGACTGGCTGTTAGTTGGTCCATCCAGAAAGGCCTTGAAGAGGTCAAAAGATCTGTCTCTCCAGATTTGCTAAGAC
Source organism: Neoceratodus forsteri (assembly GCA_016271365.2). Taxonomy (NCBI): domain Eukaryota; kingdom Metazoa; phylum Chordata; order Ceratodontiformes; family Ceratodontidae; genus Neoceratodus; species Neoceratodus forsteri. Next base: position 1,524,343,881 of record CM028130.1, on the reverse strand, counting down.
GTGTGCCTGTTGGCCAACCCGGACAAGTCTGAACTGGTAGCCAAGCAGGTGGTCAAGTTCATCAGGCAGAACTAGACTCCCTGTGGGCTTAGGCCCACCTCCCTGCAGACCGGGCACTGGATCTTACTTCCTTTGCCCGATCATTTCAGATTGGGCTCTCGTACCCTGCCTGGGATTGCCTGAGGCTGCTGGGGCACACGGGGTCCTGCACCAGCGTAGTCCATTGGGCCCACTGTGAATGCGCCACCTCCGGTGGGAGATGGACTGTCAGTGATACCAGCACCTAGGCTACATGAACCAGCTGGTCATGGTGACCCAGGCCATGTGGGATGTCATCTAGTGGTAGCTGATCCCAGAATACCTGGAGGAAGGAATCCCATTTACCTGTCCAGAGCCAACCGTCACACTCACAACGGACATGTCTCTGGTGGGGTTGGGAGTGCAGCTGAGAGACCACAGGGCCCATGGGTTCAGGTCACCCTGGCATTCCTGTCACCACATAAACCTGCTGGAGCTCAGTGCAGTGCATCTGGCGTTGATGGAATTCGCTTCTCTAGTCAGGGATCAGGTCATGTAAGTGCATACAGACAACACCACAACCATGTTCTACCTGAACAGGCAGGGCAGAACTCACTTCCTTCTCTAGTGTATGAAGCCCTCCATACTTGGACCCTCATACACAGCCTGGGTGCAGATCTCGTGGTGATTCTTGTCGCGGGAGTGAACAGTCAGTTGGCAGATGCTCTCAGTCAGGTAGGAGAGATGTCTCACAAGTGGTCCCTGAATCAGGAGATGGTGCACCACCTGTTCTCCCAGTGGGACACTCCTCTGATGAACCTGTTGGCCTCCTGTGAGAATGCCAAACTGAGGCTGTTTTATGCCTACCCCCCACAGTCTGGGACACTATTGGGGGATGTCTTTGCGAGGCCCTGGACCTCAGACCTTATGTACGCCTTCCCTCCCCTTCCTTCCCCTTGATCCACAAGGTAGTAGTCAAGGCCTGGAAGGACAACATGCAGATGATCCTGATAGCTCCAGACTGGCCAAGGCAGTTCTGGTACCTGGATCTCTCAGCCTCAGCAGCAGACCTCTGTGACGTCTGCCTCTCTGCCTGAATCTGCTGATCAGACATTAGGAGATGGTCCTGCATCCAGACCTGCAGTCCCTGCACTTCACAACCTGGTTCCTGAGCAGCTGAGTTCCAGGCCTTGGGTCTCTCAGATGATGTGCTCCACATTGTGGAGTCCTCCTGAAAAGAGTCAACTTGCAGATATCAGTCCTGTAACTGGAAGAGATTTTCCATTTTGTGTCAGGAGAAGGAGCTTGATCCCCTTGCCTGTCATGTGGCTAGCATCATGGACTACCTCTAATCCCTCTCTCAGTTGGGGTTGCGGGTGACAACCCTTAAGATGCACCTGGCAGCTATCTCTGCATACTGTGCGTGGGCTGGTAAGCCGATGGTGGCCCAGGAGAACGTGATTGGGTGCTTTTTCAAGGGCCTGGACCAGTTGTCCCCTCTGGTGGATGAACCACCTCCACTGTGGGGCTTACTGTTGATGTTGGCTTTGCTCATGGGCAAACTTTCAAGCCTGTGCACAGGTGTGGGATATCACACCTGTTGTGGAAGACTGCCTTCCTGGTGGCACTACATCAGCCAGAAGGATTGGGGAACTCCAGGTGCCTTCAGTGGATTCTCCTTGCCTGGTCTTCCAGAGGGACAGTGTCATCCTTCACCCCAGCCCGAAGTTCTTCCCAAAGGTAGTATTGGTGTTTCACCTTAACCAGGTGATTAACTTACTGGTATATTTTACAAGCCTTCTTCGTAGTCCAACTGCAGGCTTCATACTCTGGTTCTGTGGAAGGCACTGTCTTATAAGGAGTGCATGGCTGGAGTTTGGGGAGAGGCTTGCCAGCTCTTTATAACATACGTTGAAGTCACGCCTGGCAGAATGGCAGCAAAGCAGATGATTGGCAGGTGGATCACACCCTGCTTTGACTTCTGCTATAAGTTGGCTGATAGGGAGCCTCCCACAGGGTTTAGAGTTCATTACACCAGACATACCGGTGCCTCAGTGTCTGCTTCCAGGGACATCCTTATCCAGGAAATCTGCAGGGCTGCTACCTGGAAGTCAGCACACACCTTCATTTGCCACTACCGTATCAACCTTGAGTCATACTGGGTTTGGGATCTTGGTTCTCCAATCTCTGTATGCCAAGTCTTTCGGATGAGACGTTAAACCGAGGTCCCATCTGCATGTTATGGTGGTATTTCAGGTGGATGTTAAAGATCTCATGGCACTTGTCGAAAAGAATAGGGGAATTTTATTGAAAAGAAAATGAACATTACAAATCAAATATTATTTGTACAGAACACATAAGTCAAATATAATCCGCATACATTACTCATTTCATCCCTCTTCCCCAAATCATATGTCGACATAAATCAGATACAATGCATAGTTCCATAGAACTCTTAATAACCTCTCTCTTTTTTTTTTTTAAATATTCTTCCATAACTGATCATACTTTTCTTTTAGAATTTTTTTCCTTTCATCCTGTTTTATCTGTCCTAGAACTGTTTCTATCTGGTAACTACTATCTTGGGTGGTGTATAAACTTGTTGCAAAACAAACTGACATCTACCTTGCCATAAATAAAACTTAATCAGTGGAAAAACTACCCGCAAAGTACTTTTGTGAAATCTTTTCCACCATCCTGAAAAATCCCCGAAAATCAATGTCTGATAAGTGATGTGCATCAGGGATGGCCATCAACATTTTTGTCCTAAATAATTCCAGAAATTCCTTGTTTCATAACATTCAAAGAAAAAAATGGACCATTGATTCTTCTATATGTATGCATGTTTGTCTTGGGCAATATCTATCTAGTATTGTTTTATGTTTTAGATTCCCTCTTACCCCTAATCTTCCATGACAACATAACCAGTAGGGGAATTACCCCGGTGAACTGGCCAAATTTCCTCCCACTCACTAAAAAAAATACCACCAACAGCTTATTCTGGTTCAAGGTCAGTTAACATTCATCTGTATTCTTCTCCCCCCGGGTCGTGCCTGAAAATAGGCAAGAATTTGTCTAGTGCACTTACCCAGTCAACAAAAACTAAATAAAATAACTAAATGAAGTAGGGGGGCACACCTTGTCCTCTCCTCCCAGATGACTGCTAGGAGTCTGCCAGAATTTGGATAGTGAACCATATCCACACCCCTAGAAAAATAGGTTACTCAGCTGTAACCGTAGTTTTTGGAGTGGTATATGGTTCACATCCACACAACCTACCTGGCCTCCTCTAGCAAGTGGCACACGGATCTCTGCTTCCAGCATTCAGAATCTGACATTATGGGGTAGAGTCAGGGATATGCAACTTGGGTGGGTGGGAGGAGCTTAGTTTAAAGATGTCCAGCATATCAGACTGATCCAGAGGAACTGTCAGAGTGTGGATGTGAACACATACCACTCCTAGAACTACGGTTACAGGTGAATAACCTATTTTTTCATCCAACTGCTTACCATCTTTTAAATGGTCTTTGTCAGGTCCCTCCCCCGTTGCAGTATATGTCTTCTCGACTGCTTTTTATGTGTATATCCTAACCTGGGCAAAAGAATATCCCCTTATTAGGGCTGGTCTGCATTCATCAAAGTCAGGAAGTGTGCTGGAACTGTGCCATTGAAAAGCACGAGGGGGCCAGCCTGGTGGCACTGAGGTTGAGGCGCTGGACGCCACACCTCGTGCTACGCTAATAACTTTCAGGTTTGGGGCAGACTCGGGTCACTGAGTGGGTCAGCAGGGGAGATAGGCTGAGCATCCCATGACAGCTCGCCTTCTCCGGGAGGGGAAGAGGCCTATTCCTACGCACTTGCTCTGACTCTGAGTGGAGGCTTGAGTACTGCAAGCCCCAACTGTAGGGATGGCAGCTGCTGCACAGTGTGGGCGTTGGCACTTTGCGCCATGATGTCAAGGGTTGCAGCTGGGGAGGGAGAAAGAGAGCTGCCTGCTGGCGCTGGGTAGATGGGCTTCCAGGGCGTGCCTCCAATGTGCCCCCTTCGCCGACCACAGCCAGACTGACACAATGAAGGATTACAGGTGTCTGGTCCCCACTTCATCGCTCAGGGGCAAGCCACTGGCTCCATGGGGTCTGGGTGAGTACAAGTGGAGCGGGAGGTAGGAGGATGACACCTTGTGGGGCCCTGAAGGGTCGGAGTCAGCAGGATGAGGGGTGGTTAAAAAAAAAAGTGTAATTTCAAAAAAAAAAAGAAAAGCTCGGAGGTGGGTGCCCTTCTCCACTGGTGGTTGCTGCTGTCCCCCACAGTTGGCTACATGAGCGAGCAGCAAACCTCTCGAGATTGCGCCTGCAATTTGGGTTACAACTGTCTCTAACATCAGAATTCAGTGAATGCACGCTCACTGAAATTTTCCTTTCCATTCAAACACCATGCAGGTGTGTGTGGATGTGTGTATTTGTGTGTATATATGTGGGGTCATATGTTCTTCTTTTCATTGTTTTTTGTGAAGTTTTTTCATACAGTCAACATACAGTCATGAACAAAACATTTCATACATTGCCATTTAACTGAAGAATTAATAATAGTACTTAGGTTTACAGTGTGATATTTCCTAATCCAGTACTGTGCAACTATTGCACTTATAGTGCCTTCAGAAATGCTTATGCTGTATAACATACTAACATACTAAAAGCCAGCAGAATAGGCCTCATGGTCTGTCGTGTCTGCTCGATAGTCAGCCACTAACTGGGTGCTCGCTTCTCCACCCCCCCACCCCAAGATTGGGACTTCTTTGGCTTCAGTTTCCCCTTGTACCTGTCCCACCCCTTCTTGAAACCCTCTACTGTGCCCTCTTCCACCAGACTCCTGGGTAATGCATTCCATGGCCCCACCACCCTCTCAGTGAAGTAGTGTCTCCTACGCTCCCCCCCTGTAATTTCCCTCCAGCTTCCACTCATGCCCCCTAATAGTTCCCTCCCTTCTTTAGCCTGAACATCTCCTTGGCTCGCCTTATTTATTCCTTTTACATATTTGAAGACCTCAATCATGTCCCCCCTGTCTCTCCTCTCCTCCAGTGGGTACAGCCCGAGCTCTTCCAGTCTCTCTTCATAGGGCCTCCCCCCCCATGCCCTGAATCATCCTGGTTGCCCTCTTCTGGACCCTGTCCAGCAGTGCTGTGTCTTTCTTAAGGTGGGGTCTCCAGAACTGCATACAGTACTCAAGATGCGGCCTGACCAAGGCATTATACAGAGGGAGGATCACCTCCCTCCTGCTGGAAGTAATCCCCCTGGCTATGCAGTCCAGTATCCTGTTTGCTTTTGCTGCGGTCCTTCGACAATTTTCAGTGTTATTCATTTTGACGTCCACCACCACCCCTAGATCCCTCTCGCCCAATGTGGCTTGCAGTGTGATCCCCCAGGGTGTAAACATGGCCCGGGTTTCTGACCCCCAGATATAACATTTAATTTCTATGCATTATCCAGTTACATATAAGATCCTGCTTTGGAATGGGAAAGTCAAGACCCTCCGACCCCGCAATGAGGAGTAAGTCATGGGAAAGTGGGGCCGGAGGGTACATCCCATAGATGATGAGTGACTGGGCTAGGGGGGCCATCCAGAAGGGACCTGGCAAGTTGTTAGGAGAAAAAATACAATAAGAAAAAAGGTACTCTGCTGTAGTGGTATGGGATGCTTCATGGCTCTATGAGCTATTGTTTGTACTGCATGTTACTACTGTATAACATTTTATCTTATGATGTGTCCTAGAACTTGCTGATATATACAAATATGTCTTCTGCAGAGCACACTTGCCTAACTGCTCAAGAAAGTTTTAATTGCAGAGAGAAAATACAGACTGTACACCAGATACTGAAATGTCAAGTATCATTTGCCAAGCTTTTCATCTTTTGTGAGCTCTGATGCACAGTGATTGTGCTTCTGCACAGTCTGACGGCTGATATCAATGCACATGCAGTCAACCTTTTTGGTACAGTTCAGGCTGGCAGTTCAAAGAGATGGTTCAGTTGCGCTGGTGAATTTAATTGGTATATACTGGAGACAGCTTTTCCACAGATGTAGATTTTGAGGCCAGTGGATAAAAGAATGATTGTTTTTTTTTTTTTTCCAATTGTAATGTCAGCAACTTCTTACATGAAAAAATCAACCGTTAGGCGATATAAAGCTGCAAATTGTTAATTTTATTTGTCTTTGTGATGCATTTAACTGGAAGGATTTCTAGGAAAGAGTAAGGATGAGTCAGCATTTTCTGGTTCTGACTGAAACGGGGTTTCATTGGCGCCCCAATCAATGTTGCAAAAAAGGCATACCTGTGGTTCACCTTCCAATGGTAATCCTTGTTTGACGATGATGCTGAAAGGTTTGTAGTGATTAGTGGTGTAAGTGGCAGAGAAAAGTACAGGAACTCAGGTACTGGCAAATATGAAACACACAATGAAGACAAAGAATACTGGATGGGCAGCTATGCATAACCAGGTGCTCTGCCACAGAGGGGTTCTGATTCCCTTTGACCTCAAGAGCGAAGTTCCAGTGGTCCGTTGGAATCAGAACCCAGAGGTGGCAGAACACACTGGTTATGCATAAAGTTGCTCATTCTGTGTTTTTTATAGTGTATAGTATTATGTGAAATGTGTGCTTTGTGTTTTTTTCTCTTTTAGAATGAAACTGACTTGTGCAGTCTCCAGAGGTTCTAGAATACTGTTCTACCACAGAAGGGCACAATCACATTCCATGACCTTTGAACTGTGGTACAACAGCTTTTTAAAAAGGATGGAGTTCTATACAGAACACAGAGGATAATGGATGGTCTTTGTTTAATAACCACGCTGTAATCTCTTTGAGAGGTTGCCAGGACAACATTGTAAACCTTGAACGCGCAGCTCGAGAGGTTTTATTGTTGTCCTGGTAATCTTGAGAAGAGATTTTAGTGAGGTTGTTAACTGAAGATCATCCATTATATTTTATAGTGTATGGGAACCAATTAGAGGAAATATTTTTGTATGCAGCTTCTAAACTGGGGAGGCTTGTAAACATGGGCAGCTTTAACTAGTAATGAGCTGTATGCCGTTGTCCTCTGTGCTGTCTCCCCAGTTTCCTCCAAATTGCCCCAGTATAGTACAGCCTAAGCAAAGCAAGAGCATACTAGTAATAAGCAGTCACAATCACTACGTCACAATCAGCATTAAGTGCAAAGCAGCAGCATACTAGTAATGAGCAGTCACAATCACTACGTCACAATCAGTATTAAGTGCAAAGCAGCAGCATACTAGTAATGAGCAGTCACAATCACTACGTCACAATCAGCATTAAGTGCAAAGCAGCAGCATACTAGTAATGAGCAGTCACAATCACTACGTCACAATCAGCATTAAGTGCAAAGCAGCAGCATACTAGTAATGAGCAGTCACAATCACTACGTCACAATCAGCATTAAGTGCAAAGCAGCAGCATACTAGTAATGAGCAGTCACAATCACTACGCCACAATCAGCATTATGCAAAGCAGCAGCATACTAGTAATGAGCAGTCACAATCACTACATCACAATCAGCATTAAGTGCAAAGCAGCAACATACTAGTAATGAGCAGTCACAATCACTACGTCACAATCAGCATTAAGTGCAAAGCAGCAGCATACTAGTAATGAGCAGTCACAATCACTACGTCACAATCAGCATTAAGTGCAAAGCATCAGACTGAAGAACAGACATGTTATATCAGATGGACCACATGGTGGACACTGACCAGAGAATGCCAACCGTAGAATGCCAGTGCAGGGAGCAAGTCGGAGTAACAAGTCATCTCCTTTATTGGGCACAGGTACTATTTTCACAACGGGAGGGAGATCTGTTATTTTATGATATTTTAGGTTAATTTTTAAATTGGTGACAGTTCCAGTAATCGATTCTAGTAAACAGGTCCACGTAAGCGTTTCAATCAACTCTGCATGTGTGGTTCTGCAGTAATTGCTTCTTTGGCAGCTCTCACCATGGCAGCCGTTCGTGTCCAAGAGACGTGCATGTACAAGACGCCCCACAGACCTCCTCCAGAATGGCCGTGGCATTGAAACATCTACCCAGACCCCAGTATTTACTTAAGGTAAGGTACTGGCCAAAAGCTGGAGTGGAGCTGCAGGTCGAATAGGTTCCTCCACTCCTGCCGCAATTTCTCCTGTCCTTGTGAAGTCACTCGGACAGTAGCTGACATTGTTATGGTATCGTTGTGACATAGTCAAGAGGATATAACAACCTCTTGACATCACAAGGCTAGGAATTCATTGAATTCCATCCTTAAGCACCCTCTCCCGTGCATTATAAATGGCTAGGTTCAGAATGTTGGGGATATGAGGATTCCACAGTTTCTGTCTCATCAGTCTTTGTGCCAGTGTGCTAGAAACAGCAGCACATTCTAGAAGTTCTTCAGATTAATTGAATCGTAGCTCTTACACCTGTTCTTGTTTATTGTAATCCTGTATATTCAATGTATTAAGTTTGCTTGTTATATTTTCTGTAATTAATTCCGGGTCACTTCTGATAAAGGGACATTTTGTCTCGGTGAGCTTACCTGATTACCCAAATCCAATCAAGAAATCAGTCAGTCAATCGATAAATAACTCTAGCAAACAGTTATTGATTGTTTTTATAAGCAGGCAGTATTCTCTATAATAATGATTGTTTTAAAATTTCAGTTGATAAGCCTACTTTTTTCTCACAAAAGGCTTTGTGGATGAATGTGTGTCTGGATTTCCAATCTTCCTGCCTTGGCTAAAATTGAGGGGGCAAGATGAGTATAAAAGCCTTTTTGCTATATTTGATCTGCATTTTCTGAGCCTGTGCCTAAAGATAAGTGTGGTATATATGTTGTTTCACTTTTTTGACAGTCACTTTCGCTCCTGTGTCGACCTGTAACTCTGTATGTTCCTGAAAAGGTTTTTTTTTTGGTTTTTGCTATTTATAAATTTTGCCAGTGGGGTGACTTTTTGAGGTTTTTTTTGTGTTTTAATTTTTAACTTTTAAATCTTCAAAGGCCTCCTGAGCCATTTGCAAGCAAAAAGCACTGTTTTTTTGCGCTCAGCTGCCCAGAGCAAGTACTGCATTGGTCCAAGGACAGCAGTGGCTCAAACTGAGGAAGGGATTGCCCAGGAGGTCAAAAATGGGGATAAGACTTTCTTCAGGAATGTCAACAGAAAGAAGAAGGCAAGAGGTGGTATAGTGAAGATCTTCTTCAAGGTGTCCCTTACAGCGGGTCATACCTTAGGAACTATGGATGCCAGGCACTAGGACCACATGGAAAAATTTTTGTTAGCAGTTTTCCTAGGGCCACCTGTGGTGATGGCATCACATCGATGCCCCCCTTTATAGCTGTAGGGTGGGGGGCCCACCCCTGCCCACCCCCTCCTCAGTTATTTTCCCACCGTCGATCTTTGCACCTTGGACTCTGCAGAGCACTGTCCCTTCAATCGACTGCCATTCTTCTAGAAATTTCTACTTTCGTTTCTCACCCTAGTTTTTCAGTCACTTTATCCCCTAAAGTGATTTTCCCCCATTTTATTTCCATTTGAGTTCAGATACCCTCTTCCAACGCTGCAACTGTGGTCAAAAGATTTGCCACAAGGACTTACATGAAGGCTGCATCTGTTGTCTCAGCGCCGACCATGATGTCCAGGCCTGCCAGAACTGCAGCGGCTTCAATCAAGCCACCTGTCGATGACATCTGCAAGAGCTAAAGTCTTTCCTTATGGATCCAAAGACTGCAATCCTAGAGAAGGAGCTTCAGGCCAGGAGCTCCTCCGCTTCTCTGGCTCCATCCTTGGGCTCTCATTCTGTCAAGGCCTGGGACAAGTCAGGGAAGCACTGCCACCAAGAAAAGGACAGGTCCTTCCGGGAGCATTCTCGGTTGCTGTTCCCAACACCCACTGCTTTGAGATCATCAGCCAGGCCGGTGACAACTCCTGTTGCTGCCCACACCCTGTCTTGTACAGGGTCGGTTTCGGCAGCCCTCTCTTCTGTTCCTTATGTCTCTGGTGCTAGCTCGTCATCGATGGGTTCTTCCCTTTCCCCGCTGATGATTCACACTGCCTCCTTCACCCTGTCTGCCATGGGGGGACCTTACTAGTAATGTTCAAAAGCAAACAGGAGGTACAGATGGGTATCCTTCAATGCTTTGTTTTCTTGTTTTGGGCTGGTGAGCGGGAAGGTCATGAACTTCCTGCTCACCATCCCCAAATAAGAAAACAATGCACTGAAGGGTACCCACTTGTACCTCCTGTTTGCTTTTGAACATTGCTAGTGTGATTATCTGGGCCACACTAACCAGGTGGAAGGACTTCACTTTTCCTAGAAGGAAAGATTTAGACATTGTTTGGTTTCTAGACAATCAATAGGTTAGACTTGATGCTCTGCCTATATGTGTACTTATGGACTAAGTACTGAGTTAGTTCATTATATAAGGTGTATCGTAAGTATAATTGTTGATTACACGTTGTTTCCAGTTTGGATAATTGACAGGTGTGACATGGATAGCTTTGCAGCAATAGGTGTAAGCCTTGAAACTAGACAACCGGCATTTAGTTTTTCAGAAGCAGAGCAGAAAAAACTATTCTTAGCTGTTGGAGCTGGCAGAAACCTAGAAATAGAGACAAATGAAAAACAACTACAATACAAATCAGAACAGCTTCAGAAAAAGGACAACAAGCTAGAGTGGCATGGAATTACACTGAGAGAATATTTACACTATAAACGGATACCTAGAGGGCTCAGGGTTCTGACAGAGCCAAATTTGGGAGTAGAGTGCAAAATTCTAGGGGACAGATGGGAGGGTATAAAAAAATCACTGCTCTGTAGAGTTTATGTATGTGCTACTTGAAGCATCTATAGAAGGTAGAAGTGCACTAGTGGCAGAAATAACCAAAACACACGATCAGCTAAAATTAAAATCAGAAGAAGAGCAATTTAAAAAGTCACTGGAAGAAATTAAAAAAAGACTATAGACATTCGAGGAAGAACTTAAAAAAACAAGGATAAAAAAAATTTAGGAGGGGTACAAATGATTTTAGGCTGAACAGGGTTTACACCTGGAAAATTACACTGGTATACAGAAGTCAGAGGGACGATACAGATTCAGACAGCTCAGGAAGCTACGGTAGAAGCGCAGATAGAGATCCCCCTTCTAGACAAAAATCAGAACAAGTTTTTTTCAGGCAGAGAGAACCCTCCAATATACAGCAAGCAGAGAAACCACCCAGATACTTCACAAGGGCCCAAGGACGGGTACGAGAACAAGAACCTACCTATTACCCACAAAGGGGAGGAGGGAGAGGAGGAGGAGGAGGAGGCAGAGGGAGAGGTATAGGCCGGGGAAGGGGAGGCGGGGAACTATCGGGGCAGGAAAAGCTAGCCATCTTTAATTTAAGCAATAGAGAATTAACTGATACAGAAATGACTGTGTTAAGCAAAGGAATGTCTTTTGCCCCATATCAACACCCAAATAAATTTGAATTGATGGCAGATATACACGGATTTTTCAGAAACATTAGATTAAAAGAACAGTTTCATCAGGAAGCACCCTTAGTTCGGGGGTTAGAACAGCTGTAAAATACAAGTGTAAATATAACCCACCGAAAGGTAGGAGTCACAGCACTGAAGCCTTTATATCCTCGGTCACAATGGATGTGAATAACTTATTGAAGAACACTAACCAAATTCCTCCTACATATAACTTGAGTAGAGAAGAATTGGTAGCCCTAAAAAAATAGAGAAAGAAGAAACCATAATAACCAAAGAAGCTGACAAAGAGGAAGGAGTTGTGTTGGCCAAAGAAAAACACATCAAAATGTGAAATGAGTTGTTACAGGTCTCCAAGAACTATGAACTACTTAAAAAAGACCTGACAGCTAGAATAGCATAGAACCTTTATCCGGATTTGTCAATTTATTTGCACAGCCAGTAGTTGCCACAATGACTAGCTACAGCAAGGACGCAGGGGATGTCTTGAAATTGATACAACAGGTCAGTTCAGAAAATAAGGAAAGTGACTTCATACTATGCAGTATGGATATAAAAGGACTGTATATGTCAACCCCTCATGAGGAATGGCTGGAACATTTAGGGGTAGGGCTACAAAGAAGCCAGGTAGAGGGAATGCCACCAATCAGTACACTGATAGAATTGGCCAGAATGGTTCTTTATGAAAACTATTTTAGATTCGAAGGTAGATATTATAAAAAAAATAAAAAAAAGAGGAACGGCACTGGGGAGCATACTTGCTCCTACGTATGCAAGTCTTTACATGGACCTATTTGAACAACAATACATTCTCAACCCATTGTACAGCCCCTGTTTACAAATATCTCAAGCAATATAAACACTTTATAGACAACATCCTAATCTTCTGGACAGGGACACAGATGCAACTTGATGAATTTCATAGACACATTAATTCACTAACAGGCAATCTTAAATTTACAATGGAAGCTAGTCAGGAAAAAGTAGCATTTCAAGATCTACTAATTTACAAACAAAACGGCTTAATCAGCACCAGAATATATAGGAAAGAAACAAGTCGTAACACATTGTTGCACACCAGTAGCTTCCATCCAGACTTCCTGATGAGAGAATATCCCTTACTCTCAAATGCTGAGGGTAAAAAGGAATTGCAGTGAGACAGAATTAAGCGAAAAGGAATATACCCACGTGGCACAAAGATATATGGACAGAGGGTACAAACAAAAGACAGTAAGGCAAGCAGAACAAGGGCAAGACAAATCTATGGACTCAGAACAGCCAGGAGCAAACAGGATAGTACTATCACTGGGGTATTCTGTATTAACTAAACAAATTACCAATATTGTACATGCACATTGGGACATATTCTTACCAGTAGGAGTACTAGAATTCAATAACAGACCGATAATAACCTCCAAAAAAGTTTGAACCTTAAAAGATAGACTAATACATTCCGAAATGAAAGCACCCACACCCCAAGGGGGCCACCAGTTATTATTGGGGCCCCTAGAAAATGGTATGCACTCTTGTGGGCACTGTGCACACTGTAGTAATATTTCAAAAAAATCAGAGCTCAAATACCCCAATGGCAACACAACGTACAAAATAAACTCCTATATCACATGCAATACAGATCACGTGGTGTATATGCTCATATGTCCTTGTTCAAAGGTGTACATTGGAAAGACAACCAGATTGCTGAAACACAGAATCAGTGAACATAAGAGCAGAATCAGGAACAAATCAGAAACTAGCCCAGTGGCAGTCCATTTTGCAATGGAAAACCATACAGCAGCTTCCCTAAAATTTTGGGGAGTAGAAAGAGAAGAGCCACCAAATCAAGGCAGTGATTGGAATAAAACATTAGAAAGAAAAGAGGTGTTTAGGATTTTCACATTAAATGCAACAGACGATGGATCAGGGATAAATGAAGAAGAAAACTGGGCAGCATGTTGGTAAACAAACAGCAAGCAAATTATTGAAATGGAGAGCCTAGTGACATAGGGAGGCAGTATAGCACAGTGATTTAAGGCTCTGAGATGCAAATCTGGTGACATCCAGTAGACCATACCTGGGTTTGAATCCCACAGCTTCCACTTGCATACTGTGTGATCCTGAGCAAGTCACTTAACTTCCCTGTGCTCCCAGGTCGCTCCTGTAAAAAAAAAAGCTTTCAGCTTAGTGTGCTACTCCTGGTTAAACAACTAAATAAAAAAAAAAAAAAAATATGATTGAATAACATCTAGGTTAGAATACTAAATTAAAGAAAACAGAAATGTAACCCCCGGGGGTGCTATCCCAAGGGCTACTACCCCTGCCTGATTTTCCCTAACAGGTTGAGGGGCCTGGATCTGATGGTGGGTGCCTCCACCCCAGAGGTCGGGGTTGAGACAGTCTGGTATGACTTGGTCACAGCCTTCTGGGTCACTGCAACCCCCCCTTTCTTCCCATTAGTGGCCCACACAAATCAATCACAGTACCCTTACTGTATACACTGACCCCCAGGCATGAACCAATCAGCTTGCTCGTGGGACCCCCTCAAAAGTAAGATGCTGTTACACAATAATCACTGTTCAGTAATTCACCATAAACACACAAGTTAGCCAGTATACCTTTGCAAAACAATCAGTCTGATTTATTTAGGGGGAAATAACAAGGACTAGGGTGATCAGGTTAATTAGCTTACCACTCTAATATATAAGTATCTATCTAGGGCACTGTGCACAGGCCTAACCTATAAGTCACTGTCTCTGGGTACCCAGGCAATAAAGGCTAGTCCCTCGATGCAGCTGGTTGGGGCCCTGACACAGAAACGAGCATGTGAGTCCTACGAAGATTAAATAGAGCCAGCAGGCTCAGTTAGTGTAGCCAGCAAAGTAGCCAGAAGATCTTGCCCTCACTAGGAACATTTGACAGGGAGCTACCCTGATTTAGTACTCATGACTCCAGAAGAAAGAGCGCTCTCACACCACTTGCAGGACCCAGCCTGGACTTCAAACACTTCTCCACACATTTATATGAAAGGCAGAGGGGTACCATACCAGACAGCTGCTGTATACCTCCTGATCGCTTTCACTGCACTACCCGGGCCCAATGCTGCAGCTTCACATGTCGTGACAGACCAAGCGAGATTGAAGCAGATTCTCCAGTCTTCTACAGGGTGAGCCTGGTAGGTAGCTGCGGTTTTGCACAACCTCCTCTGACCGCTGCGTAGCGGATTTAGTCCGACACTTGCTGGCGTTTGAAACTGCCGACTTCTGGCCTTCCACACACGTTTCCCGCGCGAAAGCTCAACAGCGCAGGTACCCAGAGCTCCTTCCTCGCTCACAGCCACAACATCTCTGCCCCTTGGCAGTTTGGGCAAGGGCTCTCGATTCAGGCGCAACCCGATCCCATTGGTGGGCTGCAGGTATCAGTCACTTAAGTCGGTCCCAACTGGTGCAAAAAGGGCGCAGAGGATCCAAGACTACATTACCCAGAAGCTCCCTTTACACGACCCCCTTTTAGTAGGCTCCAGACAGAGTCCCAGTCCCTATTGGTCCAAGTAAGCTCCATTTTAGAGTCCTCACATATTGATTGGCCCAATTCAGCAGTCCGGGACCAAAATGGGGTAGCTGATCAGAAACAGTTTGTGCTGTAAAAGACAAAACTACATTTTCACTAATACCCTGCATTTCTCCCCAAAATTAGTTACATCTTTCAATAATGCTCACTCTGCCCACTTAGTAACGGCAGAAATGGAGTAACTGGTCAGAAGCTCGAGTGAGACTCGAGCGGGGAAACACATAGTCCCACCCTGCAAACTAATTATGTCTGCAAGCAGACAGCTCTTAAAGAGACAGTACGCAGAGGCTCTAAAAGCACTCTCTGCAGTGCCATTTAAAACGGCTTAAACGCCAAACACCATCCAGACTTGGAGAGCCCAGCAAGCTCCTGGAAGACTTTTGGGAACCCCCCATTTGTAGGGGGGTTACAGAAATAACATGAGAGCAGGGGCTAAGCATGTCAGGACTGGAATAGGTGGCTTTCAGCGCGATTCATGGCCATAGAAAGCAAAGAACGAATTTAGGGAGCATTTCCAATAAAGAAACCCTATGGCCAATACATCATTGACACCTCTCCGATCATCCTCTTAGGGTTGCATGGTGGGGCAAGAGAAAGAAAACTACTGCCTGTTAATAAAATAAAGAGGCATTTTCAAAGGTAGACATGGAGTTTTATAGACTAAGCTCTTCTTCCCTCGTAGAAAAGTTTGAAAAGAAACAAATACTAGGATTGCAATCCCTACACAGCTATCTGGAGCACTCCACAAAAAGTGATGTAAGACTAGCTAAACTAGCCTTGGGGCAAGAGTCAGGAGATTAAGTCTATATCACAGAAATGAGAATTGAGCCAGAAATTGGTTTATATACCGCCAACAGCTTAATCTGGTTCAAGGTCAGTTGGCATTCATCTGTATCCCCCTCCCCCGGGTCGTGCCTGAAAATAGGCAGGATTTGTCTAGTGCACTTACCCGGTCAACACAAGCTAAATAAAATAAGTTGGTAGACAGAAAGAATAAACTGAATTGTTTGTTGTTCACAGTTCCGGTGATAAAAACCCATCAAGTTAAGGCCCCAGTAGAAGGCGTACTAAATTGATGAATGTAGCGACTTTACAAAAAATTCCAAGGGTATGTGAAAGTTAAAATAGTCAAGATAACTATCTCTTGTCTGAGCCAGCAGCCTAGAGGAGTGATAATACTGTGCAAAATAGAGTAAGTTTGAATGAATTAAAATAAATTGTGAATGGGTAACTTGTATATTTTAATATGGCGAAATTCGCCTTACTTATTGGTATAAGAACCACAGTGTGGGATTACAGCGACAGGGACATATGGATACAGTCAATTACAGTTGAAAACTGTTTGTTATAAGAAAACAGGTGATGAAGATTTGTTGTATAGTAAAAGAGAGACCATGCAAATTAGTGTGAACAGCATTAGAGAAAGCAAAATTCGCATTGTGAAAACATTAGATATAACACACAGGACTGTGCATATGATTAATGTAGACAGCAAATGTTGCCTTGTGAAATATAACAGTATTCATTAAAAAGCAAATAAGTAGTATTCACTGTAAGGTAGAAAACAAACAAAAAAACAGTGAATATAGAGTTTGAAGATCACTGGATGTTAACAAAGTTAGAAACCAGGTATACAGTAGAAGTATAAAGAGTTAGAATGAATAAGAAACAAATTGAACTGCTGACAAATATTCATAGGATGATGTTCGTATTTATATTAGAAATCTAAAAGAAGAGAAAAATAACGTGAATTGCAGAGTAATTCACAAAAGTGAACACGAGGTAAACACTGTGGCCTAGATATTCAAACAGTCTTGGCATAACTAAGTGGCACCAGCGAACACGGACATGCGCTCCGAGCGATATTCAAAGAGAGAGACTGCACAGCGCAACTACCATTGCGCCATGGCACAAATATAATGTATGCAGTGCAAGTGTAGGGGGCATTCCCATGAATATTTGGTGCAATGGGATATTCAACCGTGAAGCCATGGTGCAAGCCCAAGATGCACCGGCCAGACTTATTCCTATAAAAACATGGCTCAAACATACAGATAGCAGATGTGCAACCCCATGCCCAGGGAGAGAGACAGAGTGAGAGAGAGAGAGAGAGAGAGAGAGACACACACACACAAACAGTGAAACAGAGAGACGTAGAGGCTGACAGACAGACAGACAGGCACACAGCTGCCCAGGGGAACAGACACACAGACAGAGGGATGGAGAGTGCCCCATTCCTAATGGAGGCAGTAATGAGGGGTGTGAGGAGGTAGGAGGAACAGCTACGTGACCAACGAAGGGCCCGGTGGTGGTATGCCCGACACAGGTGGTACCGTGCCCGCATCCCCAGCATTACCACCTCCATTTGTACAGAGCCCCCCGTCCCCCTCTCCCTCACCCCCTCTCATGCCCTTATTTTCTACTATTGTACTTCCTTTTGTGATATGAGCATGCTTTTGTGATACATATCTGTGTCTGTGTCTGATTTGCAGGTGGTGTGGGGAGCCATGCTGCAGCTGTTTGTTCCCTGTTTCTGGGGTCACCGTGGGTACAGGGCAGGTCACTGGCACCGCCATGGCAGCTGTGGAGTCTGTGTTGGGTGTACTGTTGTGTCCCTTGGTCTTGGCGTGTTTACCTGGGTGTGCACAGGTAGGGCGTGCTGACTCATGGACACGGTTGTTCCGCTCATGTGTGCAGCCATGGGAGTGGGGTGCCAGTGGTCAGGTACGGGTCCCTTGGTGGCATGGTCTCTTGGGCTGTTGGGATTCCATCTTCCAGCGTGCACTGTCTCCATGCGGGGGGCCTGCCTGTGGCATTGTGCAGGGGTGGTTCGGCACTGGTGTGGGGGTGGGGGCATGTGTATCATTGTGTCAGGGAGCTGGGGTCATTGTGTCTGGGGTGTGGTCTGCGTGGGTCTCCTGTGCCCTTTCCCTGTGCTGCCTTGGTTCTGTGTTCCTTCTGCCTGTTGCTCCTGCCCTGCTCACTGGTGTTGTGCTCAGGTCTGCTCTGCGCATCCCTGGTTACGCTGGCGCATCCTTGGTTGCGCCATGGTGCATCTTTGCCATATTCAGCCGTCTTGAGCATGGATTTCCATTGGTGGCGATCTTCTGAATATGGTCCAGGTGTACCATGGTGCACTTGACTTGAGTTGCAACTTCTTGCGCCAGGGAATGATGCATTTCTGAATATCCGGCCCAGAATTTTTTGACTAGAAAATAAAAAGTGATTTGAACAGCAGTAATTCAAGAGCAGCAGTTAAGGGACTGTGTTTAGCCAATGATATTGCCAGCACTCTGTATATAATAGCATAAAGTGATGTTTATGGTAATGACAATGAAATAAGCATGGAACTGTGGGTTATTTTGGGCAGAGAGAAGTTGCCTAGAAATATTAAGTATATTCATAAGACCAAAATAATAAAGCATTTAATATGTATTTATCACAGATCCTCAGCCCCTGAGGAAGTCCTTCTGGGTGAAATGCTGGGTGACTACAGGGGATCATTGTGCAGAAAAAAAGAAAAATAAATGAGAATTTTTATTAAAAAGATGTATGGCTGGCTTCCATGAATTTTCTCTGAACACAGGGGGGACCTTCGTAGTGTGGCCTGTCGGTTCCGCCGACGCTGGCCCCTCATCACTGGTATTTCCTCCTCTGCCCCTGCTGATGTGCTGGCCCCCACCGAATGCCCCTTCACCACCACAGGGGACATAGTCATGGAGCAATGAATGTTTGCTTGTGGCCAGCAATGGTCATTCATTGTTAGGCATCCAACTTTTCCAGTTGATGCCCCTGACCATCCCCGTGACATTGGGGATGCAGGTTCCCCAGCTGGTAACTCAACTTACTCTTATCTTGTCATTTCTTCAACCATCTCTCCTAAGGCCAGGGCCCCAAACACCCCAATTATTGCCACAGGGCATTCTGCCCATGCCAGTAACCATCGATGTCCAGGCCCTGATCTCTTCATTCCTGGACCTTGTACAGAAGGTTGTCCCATCCCAGGCTCCATTGCTGGTGGGGCCTTCTCAGCCAGCTTCAACACCACTGCACCAGGCACTGTCGAGATCTGCCCCCTCTTACTTGTCGATGTCCTCAGTGCCCCCCTCTAAGCCAGGGGATGACGATGATTGTCATCCTGACTTCCTCCTCCCAGATGAGGAGGATGAGCAAGATGTGGGTGCAGGGGCTAGAACTCCCTCTAGCACCTCCAAGTCTCCTCTGCAGGGGCGGACTCCTCCAAATATGTCCCACGGTCCCCACGGATGACACTTCTTTCACCGCTGTGATGCGGTAACTGCAGGCCACCATGGGGTTTGATTCCTCAGAGGAGGATGTCCCTAGATGGAACCTGGCTTACTACCTTAGGCCTGCCAGAGTCCCCTCCTCTTATTATCCCTTCTTTGATTGAGGCATATGAGGATGCCACCATAGCTACTTGGTACAGGCCTAACCCCCCCCCCATGCCCATGAAGGCTGACAAGCTGTACCAGGCCCCTTCAGGGAAGCCCTTTCTCTCAGGACCACCTCAGGCAGATTTTGTGGTTAGCAGCATGGCTCATGATCAGTTCAAGAAACCCCAACATCTCAGCTCCCTCTCTCTGGACAAGGAGTCCAGGAAGCTGGACCTTATGGGCAAGAGGGTTTTTGCCTCTTCCACTCTGGCCATCAGGGTCCTTAATTATGTAGGCCATCTGCTTAAGTACCAGAATGACCATTGAGAAACAGCTAGGTCAGCCACCCAGTCTCTTCCTGACGGCCCCCAGAATAGGAGCTGCTGAAGGCCCTCCAATCTGGTGCTGACGTGGGCAGGCATCCATTGAGGGCTACCTATAATATCGTGTGTCTCAGCCAGAGATTCAGCGGTGGGCATTTGCCTGAGGAGGTGCTCTTCATTCAGGGTACCAGGTTTCACAACTGATGTCCAGAAGTTCATCTTGACTGCTCCCTTCAAGGAAGACATGCAGGACATCTTCAGTGAACTTCAGGCCTCAGGGAGAAGCCTGCGTTCTGTTCACTCCCTCTATCACACCCACCAGAGGAGTGGACAGAGGGTGCCCTTTTGATGTGCCACCCACTGGCCTAGGTCTGGCACTAAATAGCCCAGCAAATACAAGGCTGTCTCGGCCCTGCCTGTCCCCCTCCTCCTCCACTGGAAAGCCCTCAAGAGGTGAAGGAGTGGGCCTGGCTGCAGGTTCAACCTCAGCCTGACTTCTTGCCTGACCCCCTCCATCTGGTTCCCCAAGATATTGTGGTAGGGGGTCGCTTCTCCCTCCTCCTTGATGGGTGGTGGGAGATTACAACAGATTTCTGGGTGCTGCAGCTTATAGAAAGAGGACATGCCCTTAAGTTCATAGAGATGCCTCCAGATCTTCCCCCAAGACCTTCGACTTACCCTCCAGGTCACATAACCATGCTGCTGGAGGAGGTTTACACAAAGGGGCCATAGAACCAGTCCCCAAGAGTCAGCGGAACATGGGGTTCTACTCCCATTTCTTCCTCATCCCCAAATCCACCAGGGACCTGAGGTCCATCCTGGACTTATGAAACCTGAATTACTTCATCCAGTACAAAAAGTTCAGGATGGTCACCCTCCCGGGCTTGTTACCGTTGCTGCAGCAGGGAGACTGGATCTGTTCCCTGGATATGCAGGACGAATACCTGCACATTAAAGTCTGCCATCCCCACAGGAAG
Organism: Neoceratodus forsteri; assembly: GCA_016271365.2. Classification (NCBI taxonomy): domain Eukaryota; kingdom Metazoa; phylum Chordata; order Ceratodontiformes; family Ceratodontidae; genus Neoceratodus; species Neoceratodus forsteri. Next base: position 1,524,323,084 of record CM028130.1, on the reverse strand, counting down.
TACCTCAGGTTCTTGTTTCAGGGGGACATTACCAGTTCAGGGTCTTACCCTTTGGCTTGTCTTCAGCACCACAGGTTTTCAACAAATGCCTAGCAGTGGTGGCAGCAGCCTTTCAGAGGAAAGGTTTGTATATCTTCCCCTGCCTGGACGACTGGTTACTCAAAGCTCAGTCCCAAGAGCAACTGTCTTTGACTCTGGAGCATACCCTGCAATTGTTCCACAATTTTGGGGATTACTATCAATCTCTCCAAGTCGGTATTGTCTCTCGGCCAGCGTCTCCAGTACATAGGAGTTATACTGGATATGGCCCAGGGTTCTGCCTACCTCCTTCCAGACAGGGCAGAGCACTTGATAGTACATGCCTGTGAACTCTGTTACATCCGATATGTCACAGCCAGGGCATACCTCAGGCTGCTGGGCCTGATGATCATGGCCATTCCCACGGTTCCCCTGGCGAGGCTGCATATGCGTGTTCCTCAATGAACTTTGAGGGTACAGTGGGACCAACGAACTGATGATTTAGAGCAGGGGGTTCTTGTCTCTGTGCCATTAAAGAATGTCCTCCTATGGCGGATGGAACCCAGCCACCTACTCAAGGGGGCTCCTGTCCTCATACCCTCCCCTCATCAGATCCTCACCACAGATGCTTCAGGGATGGGCTGGGGTGCATATATGGGTCCTTACTAGACTCTGGGGACATGGACTCCACTTGATGCTTCACTCCATATCAATGTCCTTGAGATGAGAACTGTCCTGTACGGTCTGCAGGCCTTCCAGTGCCACCTGTCCCTGTGCCACTTGCTAGTGCAGTCAGACAATATCAGTGTAGTGCACTACATCAACAAGCAAGGAGGCAGTCACTAGTTATACCTCCTGTGCAGGGAAGCGATGAGGGTTTGGTACTGGGCCCTGGACCGCGGCTTCGAACTGTCGGCTGTCTATGTTCCAGGTGTCTAAAATGACCTGGCAGACAAGCTAAGCAGGTTGCAGTTAGGGATGCACGAATGGGAACTACTCATCTCAGTGGTAGAAGACCTGTTCAATAGGTGGGGTCACCCAGAGTTGGACCTTTTTGCGTCCCCACACAATGCAAAACTGCCGCTTTTCTGCTTGTTCAATCCAGGACCTAGAGTTTTCTGACGAGATACATTGTCCCTCTTTTGGAGAGAGAGGTTCCTGTACACTTTCCCTCTCTTCCCTCTGATTTAGAGGGTACTAATCAAGTTCCAAATGAAGGGTGCCAACCATGATTCTAGTGGCCCCCTTTTGGCCTTGACAGTTTTGGCTTCCACTGCTACAACAGTTAGCATTGGAACCTCCTATGCCCCTTCCCCTGTGGCCAGGCTTGCTGTCACAGGAATGGGAAACCCTGGTCCATCCGAACCTCTGGTCCCTTCATCTGCATGCCTGGCTCCTGAAGACGTAGCCATTTGCTAGGTTTGGTGTCTCCCCTAAAATAACCTATGTCCTGGTGGTCACTAGAAAGCCCTCCACCAGGGTGACTTACTCCATTAAATGGAAGCGCTTTGCACAGTGGGTGGCTTCCCATCACCTGAATCCCTTCACCTGCCCCATTAAGCAAATTCTAGAGTGCTTGCTGTCCTTGTCAGATGCTGTACTAAAGTACTCTTCACTAAAGGTGCACTTGTTGGCCATATCAGCCTTCTGCGTATCCATTGAGGGTCGTGCAGTAGCTGAGTTAGACATGGCCCATACCTTTCTGAGAGGCATCCTCTGCTTGAAGTCTCCCATCTGTAATCCAGTCCTGTCACGGGACTTGAAGTTTGTTTTGGAGAAGCTTACTTTGGCTCTTTTGAGCCTGCTGCAACTTGCAAGCTACGCTTTCTTCTGTGGAAAATGTTATTTTTTGTTGCTATTACTTATGCTAGAAGGATTTCTGAGCTACAGGCTTTCATGTGTGAGCAGCCTTATTTGATTTTTCACAAAGACAGGGTGTCTTTGTTTACTAACCCTATGTTTTTGCTGAAGGTGGTATCTGAGTTTACTTTCAATCAGACCATCAACTTACCTGTTCTATTTGCCAGAGAATACCAATCCAGGGGAAGCATTACTCCATACTTTTGATGTACACAGAATACTTAAATATTATGTTCATTGCATGAAGGACTGCAGGACATTCTTGCAGCTGTTTGTTTCCTTTGCCCCTGGGAAGGAGGTCATCCCAGTCTCTAAACAGTGCTTATCCAAATGGTTGCTCAACTGTATTATTTTTGCTATAGGAAGTATGGTAAGAAACTTCCTGGGGCTGTCAAGAGCCACTCTGTTAGAGGCGTGGCCACTTCCTTTGCCTGTTTCAGAGGGGTCTGCACAGCTGAGATTTGTGCTGCGACAACTTAGAGTACTGTCCACACTTTCACAAGACACTACAGTCTGGACATTGCCTCGAGAAGGAGGGAAAATTTCAGTCTAGCTGTGTTGCAAGGTCTCCTTTCAAAGACTGTTGACTCCCAACCGCCCGGACTGGTTCCCTCTGCGTACTGCTTGGGACTTGTTTCTAAGGTGTGACCTGCTGCAAGAGAGATCCTAAAAGATGATAGAACAGTTGTGTAAGAACTTACCATAACAGTGGATCTTCAAGGGAATCTCTTGCAGCAGGTCATGCCATCCCACCCACCTTCCCCCTTGCTTCTAAATTCCTCCTTTCCTGTCCTCTCTTCTCCAGGGTGGTAAACCTTCTGCATTCCATCCTCCTTCAGGCAGATTTCTCTGGCTCTCCCTTGGTTCCCTTGGGAGCTCATCCTCGGTAGTGGGTCTCCAGTGGGGAACTGAGGAGGGCATGGAGCCACCCATGGCTATAAAGGGGGATGTTGATGCTATGATGTCACCATGGGCAGCCCCAGGAAGACTGCAAGCAAAAAATGTTTCCATGTGGTCCTGGTGCTTGGTGGCTATAGTTCCTATGGTGCGACCTGCTGCAAGAGATTCTCTCGAAGATCTACTGTTAGGTTAAGTTCTTACATAACTGTTCTATCAGGAGACCAGGAGGGGGAGACTGTGCTGAGGAAGACCAAGAAAAAGCGAAAATTAAAAAAAAACTTTGTTCGGTCTTCACAGTGGAATGGGGGGTACAGGCCAAGATACATTAACAGTCACCAGGGGAGTGGACACAAATCCTTTCACGGTCATGGAAGAGAGAGTCTGCTGGAGGTTGGAAGCCCTAAAGGAAAACAAGGCAATGGTGCCAGATGGGGTCCACCTAAGGGCACTTAAGGAACTGAGCGCGGTGCTAGCCGCCCCTCTGGCAACACGATTTAGTGTAGTGGGGGTTGTTATTTGGGGGGGGACAGCTGCAAGTTGAGGGGCTAGCTGCATAATCGAGCAGACTCGATAGACCAAGAGGCCTGTTTTAGCTGGCATTTCGTATGTTCGTATGTAAGTATGTACGTATTAGAGATGGGGGGTGGTTCCAGAGGAATAGAGCAGGGCTGTGCAGCAATAGAGAGGAGGCTGAGTGCCTGTGTGGCAATAGAGAGGAAGCCAGCAATTACAGATTAGTCAGTCTTACATCAGTAGCGGGGAAATGAATGGAGCCCCTGCTGAAGGAGAGACTGATGGAGTACCTTGAGACATATGGACTGCAGGGCCACCGGCAGCATGACTTCACAGGGGAGGTCATATCAGACGAATCTCATCGATTTGTTTGACTGGGTAAGTAGGGAGGTGGATCAGGGGAGGGCAGTGGATGTCGCCTATCTGGACTTCAGTAAGGCGTCTGACACTGTACCACACAAGGGGATAATAAAGAAACTTAGCAACCTGGGAGTTTGGGAGAAGGTGATGAGCTGGGTATCTTAACTGGTTGAAAGATAGGAGGTAGAGGGTGGTAGTAAATGGCAGTCACTCAGAGGATGGGAGAGTGACCAGTGGAGTACCACAGTGATTCAGTACTGGGAACTGTCTTCTTTAGTGTCTTCATAAGTGATATTGCTGAGGAACTGTAGGGGAAGGTGTGTCTCTTTGCAGATGACACAAACATCTGCAATAGAGTTGACACCCAGGATGAGGTAGAGAGAATGCAGAGGGATCTGGGAAACTAGAGTAATGGTCTAGGGAGTGGCAGCTGGGTTTCATTGCCAAAAAATGCAAAGTCATGCCCCTAGGGCAGGGAAACCCGAGGGCCATGTATAAAACTGGAGGGAGTTACTTACGGTAACCAAGCAAGAGAGGGACCTTGGGGTGATTATATTTGATCTCGGGGTGGCAGGGCAGTAGGCAAGGCGAGCTGGATGCTTGGGTGCACGGGGAGGGGATCTCTAGCATGAGAAGGAAAGTGGTGTGGCCTCTGAATCACTGACTTGTGGGACCCCGCCTGGAGTACTGTGTCCAGTTCTGGAGCCCACTCCCCACAAGGACATCGACAGGGTGGAAACAGTCCAGAGGAGGGCTACTAAAATGGTGTGGGGGTTGCATGAAAAACTATATGAGAGGCTGTGGGAGCTCAACATCCACTCCCTGTTGGAGATGAGAGTGAGAGGCGACATGATTGAGACCAGTAAGTAACTCATGGGGGTGAACCAGGTGTAGGAGGAAATCTGTTCCATACGAGGAGGAGCACCAGAACATGGGGGCATGCTATGAAGCTTGGGGGGGGATTAAGAGGGATGTGAGGAAATACTTCTTTACAAAAAGGGTGGTGGATACCTGAAACAACCTGCTAGAAGAGGTGATGGGGCGAAGACAGTGAGGAGCTTCAAACATGCATGTGATAGGCACATGGGTATAATAAATAGAGGCAAGGGAGATGGGCGGGACACCTGTGACCAAATAGAGTCCAGGGTGTAGTGTTAGGCAGGGGAAAACAGGGCAGACTAGATGGGCCAGTGTGTCCTTTTCTGCCAACACATTCTGTGTTTCTATGCATCAGTCAGTGTTGGGTAAGTTACTCTTTCTATTACTTTCTATTTCTTTAGAAACGTGATCCAGGAAGCTCTGTGCAGTCACTGGCAAGGATGGAGACGTACTAGGAAAAGTACTACACCTGACAGTTACAGTTACTTATTTCTTTTTACACAAAAGCAATACAAAACTATTAACAGATGACATTTATTTGAAAGTAATAGGTTAGTTACTCGTTACTTTCAAATAAATGTGATCAGTTACAGTTACGTATTATTTTTGTATAAAAAGACACAAGTAATAGTAACTGTAAGGTGTCTTACTTATTCCAGTACTTCTCCATCCTTTCTAGTAACTGCACAGAGCTTTCTGGAACACGTTTTCAAAAGTAATGGAAAGTAATAGAACAAGTAACTTACCCAACACTGGCATCAGTTTTGATGCACGAGATTTGAACGTGCGAAGCGTTAGGTGGTATTCTGATATCCTGGGACCTACCAATTGTTTCTGGTTTGCACATTTCATGCATGCATTTCATTTAATTTCATTTTGTTATTCTGGTAAGTACACTGGAGTACAGTTCTGTTTACAGGTACGACCTGAGGTCAGATACAGAGAATTCATCAACAAATGGGAATAAATTGGGACCATAAAGTTTCACGTCAGTTAAAAAAAACAAAACAACAGTTTGGTACAACAGAAAAGTTATCGATAGGGACTGTAACATTCCACCTCAGTTAAATGATACAATAAATTGGTACAAAGCATTAGAAACATTCACATTTGGATAGTCCAGTCAGGTGGGTTGATAATGCTGTAGATAAAGCACTGTAAGTAGGCACACACCTGATGTGAAGGGGTATTTCATTACTGGTGGATGCTGCAGAATGAGCAAATGTTCGTTGACCACTTAGAATATGTGCAAATTGCACATTTAAAAGATGTTGGTCTTGTGAAGAGCGTGAGTTGAAACTTGGTACATGGTCCATAAGAGACTTAGGCAGAATAGGTGGGGTGCCTGCCTTCCGGATCCTGTAAACAAGTCGGGACAAGGATAGCTTATAATTCAAGGGGACAGGAAACCAACCCATTCTTCTAAGTGTCTCACAGTGATGCGTTGTATTTGGGGCTGATGGTGCAAATCTCCCTATCTTGTGACGTACGACTGTCTTCTTAGACTATATATTTGCCGGGGGCCATGTCAGTCACTGTTGAAGCGTAATTAACCAGAGGTAGTAGATTTTGGTTAACGATCACCATTCTGTTTTGGGTGTTAGAAAATTGAACTCTGTATAGAGTAGTAATTCTTGCGTGAACCTTTTTTTTTTTTTTTTTTAATTACTTTTTCTCCCCTGTGCCCCCACCGGCTATCACTCTGTCCCCCCGCGACACCCCTGAGCATCAGACCCCCTCCCTATCGCCCCAACGACTTACCCTTCATGGCAGGGGGTGGGGAGCTATCTCGACCTACCAGCACGGATCCAGCTGGGAGGTGTTCTCTCGGGATGCACCGCAGATATTAATGGTCATCCTTTTGCTGCAGTGAGTGCCCTTTTTTCCAGTTTCCTTGCGCGCCGGTGAGCGCACATGCTGCCAATGATGCTCAGCCCGAGCATCTGCATGCTGTGCATCGGGCAGCTGCTCTACCTCCGCCCCCTTGCTGTAGAACCTGGCATGCCGGCCCCCACAGCTCCTGCTAGGGATCAGGCAAATGCCGGTCTGTGTCCCCACCCTCCCCCGGGAGAGGAGAGCTGTCCTCTGGATTCTCAATCCTCTCCATCCCCAGCCAACCCCCGGCGACCTGCTCGCACCGTGAACATGGGTCGCCGGCATGGCAGGAGGTAAGGCAGTAGTGCCTCAGCCCTCCATGCCACTGGGCCGCTTGCATGAACTTTTGATGTGACTATGTCCATATGTGGTCCAAAGCTCAAAGTGGGTTCCAAGGTTACCCCAAGATATTTAAAAGAGGTAACATTTTCATACTTTGTCCCATTCAGTGCCACCACGCTTCGTCTGTTACCATGGTCTCTCGGCCTGGAATGTGTCCCAAAGACCATTGTCTTGGTTTTGATAAGCTAAGAATCATGTTATTACTACATAAACCTGTTCTGTACTAAACCCAGTTCTCTTGTTAAAACCACTTCCAGCTGAGTAGCTGATGATCCATGACAGCATATAACTGCATCGTCAGCATAAAGTTTTATTTTTTGTTTCAGTTACAACTGTCATTATTGGGTCAAAGAACAAGGAAAATAAGATAGGTCCGAGAATCGAGCCCCGTGGGACACCACACCCCACCCTGACTTTTCCAGATATATTGCCTCCGTATTGGATGAATTGATACCTATCAGTCAGATAGTTATTGAGCTAGTCTAAGACTGGTTTCCCAAACCCCAGTTGCTCTAATCTTCTACTAGTAAAGTATGATCCACAAGATCGAATGGCTTGGTAAAGTCCACAAAGGCTGCCCCAGTGAGGCATCCCCCCTCCATGCCATCATATACTTCACTCGTGAATTCAACCAAGGCAGACTCAGTCCTGTACCCTTTTCTAAAGCCATGTTGATTAATTGACAAGAGACTGTATTTATCAGTATGTTCCATCACGTTGTTATACATTAATTTTTCTTGAATATTTGAGAGGGTGGATAAAATAGACATTAGCCTGTAATTTCCGAAGTCAAAGAGGGGTCCAGATTTCTGAAAAAGCATGACATGAGAATATTTCCAGAGGTTTGGAACCTGTGCCAGGGATAATTTATTTTCACTTTGTCTACTGCACTGTATTGGCCCTTTTTTAGAGATGACAAATAAAGAAACTGCATGAGTGCGTTACTATCCTGTCATCCGTATCAGTGGCCAGGAGCATCAAAGTTCTGCAGCCGTGCTGGTGTGGTATGTGAGTGCAGCCTTTTTTCTTTTTCTCATGACTGATTGATTTAAAGCAAAGCACACAGCTTCCCTTTGAGCTGCTGCTTTTTTGCTTCATGCAGTTTAATGTTTCAGTTGGAGAGTTACTTATAATTCACTATGTTTAGTTACATCCTGTTTGTCCTGAGTTTAGCAGCTCTATGTAACCCCGTTGCAAATGGGGGTTCCCAAAAGTCTTCCAGGAGCGTGCCCGAATACTCCAAATCTGAGTGGTGTTCGGCATCTGAGCTGTTTAAATGTGGTTCCAAATGAATGCAATTTGAGCCTCCGCTTACTGTCTCTTTAGTTTGTATGGGGGGGACTGTGTATTTAATGCTTGAATCCCGCCCGAGCTGCGGAGAAATCGCTTCGTTTCTGCAGTCGCTAAGAGCACAGAGGGAGCCTAAATAAAAGATGTAACTGTTTGCCTGAAACAAGTTAGAGTGTTAAGTAAAATGCAGTTTGTCTAACCTGCCTTTCTTGCAGCTGGGACTCTGTGTGTGTTACCCCTCCATTTTGGACCTAAACTGCTGTGCTGGGCCAATTGGGTTAAGGGTTCCCTAAAATGAAGCCTGTGGACGAATCAGAACTTGGACTCTTAATTTTGAGCCAGCCACAAGGGGATTGTATGGGCAGTGACTCTGGGAAATGTAGTTTTGACCTTGGTGCCTTTTTCTACCAACAGAGGGAGTCTTATTGTGAGTGACGGCTGAATCAGCCAGCAGAATAGTGTGGAGCTAAAGGAAATGCCCTGCTCTGTGACTGGAAAGATCAGATCAATTGTGGCAGTGAAGAGAGAAGGAGCTGTGTGCTTCTGTGGTGTATAGTTTCGCGTGGGAAGCGTGTGTGAGGCCCTGAGTTTCGGTCTGCAGCCTTTGTGAGTGCCAGCTTGGACTGAATCCGAGTTGTGAGGAGAAAGAAGCAATAGAAGTGTGGAAACCAGGCTCACCCTGTAGAAGACTGGAGAAATTGCTGAATCGCGCTCGATCTGTCAGGCACTGAAGCTGCTGTGTGTGTTCCTGGGTATTTTGCAGTAATTGCGATCGGGATCGAGGAGCAGCCTGCCTGGTATAGTACTTTCCTTTTACATATAAATGTGCGTAGTGCTTGTGGGGAATCACTATTTCAAATCCCCTGTACAGTGAATTCTGTGCTGAAGCTGGAAGTAAACCCTCAGCTTAATTTGGACTACATCTGTTTGCTGTCAACTGTAGTGGGGTCCAGTCACAAGGACCTTGTCCTCATGCCCTGCTCTCCTGGCAATCCAGAGGGATATTCTCCATTCGATCCTCAGCTTGGGTGTTGTGAGTACAAATCAGGGTATTCCCCTGCAGCTTGTTTTCAATCACAAGTGTGTCACCTAATTCTTTTTGTTTCACTGTTTCATGGACTGAGCCCTCTGGCTCCGGATTACAATTGGGTGTTGTGCATATATTTTCTTCTACAGGTCCCTATCCATCTGCACCTGCCGGCCAACCCCGGGGAACGGACCTGGCTAGCTCCCCAACCTAGGTACCCAGAGTGTGACTTTTCAGACCCTGTATGTGTGCACAGTACTGTGATTTGAATATTTCAAACCAAATCAACCTGATTGCCCACCTCCTTGTTACTGTCCCCTAAATAAATCAGATTTGTTGTTGTTTTACTATATACTGTCTGTGGTGTTGGCACTTATGGAAACAGTATTGTGTTTTGCTGTGTATGTTGTTTAACCTTACTTTACAGGGGGTCCTCAGAGACGTGCTGCAGAATCAGTCTCAAGGGTAAGTGGTATCTATATGAGTGAACAGTGTGTATATGTGGGGTATTGGGGCTGTAGCTCCGATGTACTGTGTGAGCCACTAGAGGGAATAAAAGGGGGTCTCAGTGTCCCAGAGGGCTGTGACCAAGCTAGCCTAACCACTACAAACCCTGACCTCTGGGTGGAGGCATTCGACATAGGACATAGGCCCCTCAACCCATCCATAGTCAAACAGGCAGGTGTAGTAGCCCTTGGGATAGCGCCACCTAGGGGTTACATCTAGTTTTCCAAGAATCCTGTCAGACGTTTCCTGGTGCTGTCAGGGTTCCGAACCAAGCAAGTCGGTTTGATTCTTTTGCAAAAAAAAGTGCATTTTTTTTATTCCTTATTTCGCATATAGTTTGAATTGGAAAATATGAACGTTAGCTCGGATTACTGCTGTACGATGTAGAAATAAATGTGGACAGATAAGTTAGAGGCTGTGGAATAGTCATATCCCCAACATTCCATGCTGATATCACAGCTCTGAGCTGTGCCAGTGAGTCCCTAGTAGGGGTGCATCTTACACATTTATCGATTCCCAGTGACAGTGTTGGAGCTAAAATTACGGTGAGTTCTGATAGAATGTCCTTTTCTTGTCATTTTTGGGGGGTTGGACACAAAGAAGGCAAGCGAACTGGTTGATATTAATGGAAAATGCTATTCACCTTGAGAATAAACTTCTGAGTTGTGGATAACAAAACTTAATCCTTTTAAAAAGACATATAAGGTTCTTTGACAGAAAATGCTCCCTACTCACTAACCCCTCTGTGAGATGCGATTGCAACCTAGAAAATAACTTTGTAGGTCAGGAATATTAACTGATGATCAGCTAACGACTCAAAAAGGTCCTTCATGAGCGCTTGTAACACCAGACTGAGACTCCACAGGGTAACCTTAGACTTTACCGGATGTCACTTGAGGGTCACCTCCCTGAGGTGTCTATGAATATGTGGATAAATAGCCAGAGAAACTTTGTCATCAGAAGAGAGATTGGTCTCTAGGGCTGAAGCTTGGGGCTGTAAGGGTGCTGATGCCGAGACTGTCATCTGATGTGTTGCTGAAAAGATCCTAAACATCCCTAATACTGTTATCAACTGCATTGGGCCTTTTGCTCTGTAACCAAAATAGGGTAGTGCTAAAGGAATAATGCCTGACAGGGTGGGTGTTATGCTGGGATAACATCCCACCTCAGGTGGTTGGGCCCGAGGCCACTGGCCAAGGGTGTCCAACACCCGAGAAGGAATGTTATCCCAGCATAACACCCACCCTGGAGGGCATTATTCCTATTATACAATGGCTTGTTGTTTTATAATTAAAAAAATAATTTTAAAGAATGTTTTTGTTAACGTGTAAAAATATTTTTGTTTCTTAAGAAAGGATGGAAACCAAGCAAATACTGTTGCAAACAATCAGCAGGCATGTTATGCCAGGATAACATCCCTGCTGTGATGGCCAACTGACCAATCAGAAGCCAGGATTTTTTTCTTGCCATTGTATAATTCTAGATAATGTGATACATTTTGAAGATGGCAGCCATTCTGGAGGCAGTCATCAATTCCACTATCTTGAGGTAGTAACTGAAGGATGATGGTATTCCCCTCAAGTTCCAGGCCATTATAATAGTCTGTCAGGATCTGGATGAAGAATTTGTCCCTGAGCCTGTAGGCTGTGAACCTTTGGCAAGTGAAATGGGGAAACTGAGATGGCTGAAACAGCAGAGAGAACCCCGCTGGAATGACGTTACCAGATGTACAGAGGTGAAGTCTACAATAATCTTTCTTTGTACTTGCAAAAGGAGGAGAAAAGGGAGAAAGGCATAAAGAATCTCCCCATTCCCCAATAAAAAGACTGAGCATCCTAGCATATTATCTTTGGGTATATCCCTCAGGAACAAAATCTGAGAGGTTTTTATGGTGTCTCTCTTGAGGCAAATAGAGCAGTCGTCAGAAATCTTCAGAAATGACCTCTTCGGGGCAAGTTGACAGAGCACAGTGACTAGAAGGAGCTAATCTTCTGACAGAATATCTTACCTGCTCAACCAGTGCTCTTTGATGTTGAGCCTGCCCTCCAGGTGTACTGCTTACAGTGACAGCAGGTGCTTTTCTGCTGCATTGAATTGTACCATGGACTCTTTCAGTATGGCCTTGCTGTGTGTTCCTCCCTGGTGATTGATATATGTGATTGTCCTGTTGTCTGTGACAACCATCATTGCTTTTCAAAACACCTGCTTACTGCAGTGCATTATAGCCATGCATACTGCCTACATCTGCAGAACATTGGTGCTGAGAGAGCTCTCTGAACTTGAAGTGCCTGCACAGTCTAATGATCTAGATGTGCACCCCAACCCACATGCTTGCATCTGTGATCACTATGATTTGTTCGGGCTCTGCTAGTGGCCTGCTAAGCTTCATATTTTATCATAATCTCCACCACGCTAAGGAAAAAGTGGGTCTTGTAGCGAAATAGGAATTAACTACCAAAGATCCCATTTGGACAAGGGTGATTTGAGCTGTAGAAGGAAATCTGTATAATCCTGACGTGCATCATCGCCCAAGGTACTTCTTCTGTAGAGGTAATCATAGTGCCCAGAAGGCTCAAGTATGAGTCCACTGAGCGGGCCCTTTTTGGCCAAAACAGCTGAAGTACATAGGCGATGCAGTGACCAAAACTGCTGTCATGGTGATAGTGCCCTTCTCTTTGTCAGTCTTGATCGACAGGTGGAGATGTTGGGGTTGGGATGAGGACACTTTTCTTGTGAAAAATCAAAAAAACCATGAGAGGGTAGTAGTCCAATGTAATTGAGTTAAACATTGGTTGCTTGGATCCAATTTTGGTCTTGCTAGCTATAAAACATTGACAGTACTTAAACCTAATTTAAAGGAGAAGTACTGCCATAGTTAATGCAGTGATCACTGTAAAGTTCGGGGCGTCAGTTTCTCGATGCCCCCTGTATTCACACTATGCAGAGCAGCATTTTCATACTACCCTTTTTCCCATGCGCAGTGCTGTTTTTACACAGTTTACTTAAATACCATGTGTATGCCAGGCAGACACGTGGTATTCAGGCAAATTGTGTAAAAATAGTACCGGACATGGGGGGAAAGGGAGATTATTAAATCTCCGTACATAAGGGCACAATACAGGAAGGGGCAGTGGAGCTGCAGCATATTGCGTTGTTTGCAGCGTGATCTCGGACACTTCATGCCTGCCTGTTTGAAAATGCTGGCTGCACCCTTGGGAGTTGCAAAATTTATGAGTGTTCCGGTAGGAAAATGCTGCCCTGCATAGTGTGAATACGGTGGGGCATCAGGGTAATGACGCCCCAAACTTTGCAGCGATTGCTGCATTAACTGTGGCAGAATTTCTCCTTTAAATTAACATTCATTTTTTTCTTTTCTTCTGATTATATAATTTGGATATTAGCCAAAGCATGTACTTGCTGATCAGTGTTTTGTCAGTTAAAAAGAAAAGAATGATAAAAAGCTTTAAAAGAAATCCATGGGACAGCAGATGATGAAGTGCAATACCTTGTTAACTTGTTAGGACACCCTGTTGAACATGGGATGTTCTCTAGATAAGGGAACAGCTGTATACTGTCTAGTTGGAGGTAGGTTACGACAACCAGTCTTACCTGGCAAAAACTCTTGGAGCTTTGGCCAACCCGAATGGAAGAGTCCTGAACTGGAAATGTTTTCTCCCCAGTACAGATCTCAAAAAATGCCATTGGCAACTCTGGATGGGGATATAATGTATGCGTTCTGGTGATCTAGGGAGGGCATATAATCTCCTGGGTTGATTTCTTAAAGGACTGGTGCTAGGTATTTCATATTAAATTTTGTTTTCCTCCCACCTGAACTGAGTCACGTATTTTAAGTCCAGGATAGGACAGAATCCCCAGTTCTTTTAGGGCCTGTGAAGTAAATAGAATAGATTCCAGATGAAAGCTCTTCTATCAATTGCCTCTGTATTGCTTTGTTTTCTAAGAAGAATGGTACTGTATCCATGACTACCAGGAGCTTTTTGTGATGCTTTGGAGCAGGAGAAGGTATCTACCTTGAACTAGGAGGCTTTGTTGTAAACTCCAAAGAATAACCAATGTCAACAAACTCTAAAATCCACCTCTTTGTGGAAGAGAGAAGCCATTCCCTCATAATATTGGCTATTCTGCTTCTGATTTCTGTCTACATACTGCTTCATTCATTCTTTTTTTCTCATATTCTTCAGTAGACTGTTCAGCATCTTTTCCCTTGATATTCGGTTTGGGGGAAGCAGTTAGGCATTTTTTTATACCTTGGAGTACTCCTCATTAGAGAAAATCATCTTCTTTTATATACCTTGCCATTTCGTTGGACCAACACCTTGATTTGTCCAGTCATATAGATGCCATCCTTGCAAAGCATCTCTACAGACTGGATGCACTTACAGGAACAAATCTTATATCCCCCTTCCTGCCTGCCAGTAGATTATTCTCAAAATGATTCTTGTGGCATTTGAGTATGGGAATGTGATCTACAGTGCAACGTTCAAATTCACTGTGGCCAGACTGGTGCCCCTTTATCACGTCTTCTGGTGTTTTACCCTAAACTATCTCCCCCCCCCACCCATCACTGTACCCTGGTACTATAGTGTATTTTGCATAGCCTCTGTCCAATGACTGGATTAAATTTATGCAACTTGTAGCATGCAATCTTTCCTTTGTCAGTCTGTTTATTCTCCTTACCTGTCCTTTTCTTGTCCGTGTCTTCTCCACCTCTCAGCTCCTGCAATTGCAGTTACACTCACTCACCTGTTCAACCTTCCATCCTCACTCTGCTCAGTTCCCCAATTGTGGAAGATTGCCAGAGTTCTCCCACTTCACAAAGGGGGCGGCCTCTCCTACCCAAAAAACTTCTGTCCAGTCTCCCTCCTCCCCAACCTTGCTGAGCTGCAGGAGAAGTTAGTCTACTCTAGACTGTTTGACTGCCTCACATCTTCTGGTTTCCTCTCCCCATTCCAGTCTGGCTTCCACAAGTGCCGCTTCACAGTCTCCTCTCGGGTGCGCATCACTGACTTCATCTAGTAAGGGATGGATCAGGGCACAGCTTGGCTACCATTTTCATCAATCTTGCCAAAGCCTTTGATTCAGTGTCCCACCTGCTCCTCCTCCTGGACAAGCTGAACTCTGCTTGCCTCTCAGCTACCACAGTTGATTGGTTCCATTCCTACCTAACAGGCCATCAACAGTTGGTAAAAGTTGGTGGCATCTTATCACCACCCCTTCCCATCCAGGCTGGGGTCCTGCAGTGCTCCATCCTAGGTCCCATCCTGTTATCCACTTTTCTGAATGCGCTCCCCTTTGCCTGTGCCAACTTGCATATACACATGTATGCAGATGATACGGTTATCTTTACCTCTGGTCCCTCTACAGCATCTATGGAAAATCTGCCCCAGCAGGATTTCCACAATGTGCTGCACTGGTTCCACTCCAACCATCTCCATGTTAACAGCAAGAAAATGGTGTCTTTGCCCTCTGGTACCAGACAGAAATTGATTGGACACTCAAGCCTTCTGGTTTTCACCATGCTGGATGGCCCCCCCCCCTTGAAGCAGTGTAGTCCTTCAAATACCATGGTGTGTGGCCCGATAGTAAGCTTGACTTCTCATCACTCATCGATGTCACCTGTGTGAGACTTCACCCTAAGCTGGGTGCCCTACATATTGCAATAAATACTACCTGGCCCTTCTGGTCTGCCAAAAGCTAGGCACCAAAATGGTGTCCCCGGTCTTCAGTTATGTGTACATGGTCTGTGGTACCACCTCCTCCTCCTCCCTAGCCAGACTGAACACCCTTTGCCAATGTCTTTGATCACTTCACTACAAACTTCCCTTCTTGTATGCATCACAGCTCCCTATACTCCTCATTATACAACCTCCATCTTCACATTGCCATAGTTACACTGTACCTCCTTCACTTCCAAATTCTGGTTTGGTTCCCTTCCCTCCTACCGCTCCTCACTCCTCTTTCCAGTCCCCCTGCTCCATGCTTCCTCCACTCCAGGGACTTGCATACTTTCTTCACTCCTCATCCCTGTTCCTCTGTGGGTCAGTCTGCCTTCTGCTATCGCCTCCCATCCCTCTGGAACCTGCTCCCCTCTTCCCTCCACCATTCTACCTCCCCAGGCTCTCTCGGGTACCAGCTGAAACTCCTACCACCCCCTCCCTCTACCTGTTTCCTGCAGGAGGCCTTCTTTGGACACTGGTTGCACAGGGGCTTGGTATGCCTAGACCTTTTCAAGTATCTTGTGCACTGCGACGTTTGCCAGGGTCCAGCACTGTGCTTTATTCAGTATTCTTTTGTACATGTATAGTGGTAAAGTATTTAACTTCTCTCAAATATTTTTGTGAATCTGATCTATTTATATTATACTGTATCATCACTTTACTCTGTACCATGGAATGTACTGTGCATTGTTCGCTGTCTCTTCTGTAATCTCTTTCACTTGGGTTGCACCAGGAAACAGGCCTCAGCTCAGCACTGGGTCGGAACATAGCCGACCACAGTGCCGTCCAGCATTAGTAGCGGCAAAACTGCCGTCCTTTTTTATTTTTTGGGGCTTTACGCCTGTACCCTGACATGGGGAGCTCTGTCTCACTTCCTGGACTTAAAGATTCTCACTTTCGGGCGGATCACGAGGCAAGTTAAAATTTGTGGGGCCATGGAATTTGGTTTCCTCAGCCCCTTGTAACAAACAAGTCCCGATTCTGCCAAAATGGTTGGAGACCAGGATTAGAAACCTGGTCTCCACTGCTGCTTGGCCAAGCTGATCTATGCCCCAGCCCTCCACGCCACAGGAGCAGTTTGGCCAGCCTCCTGGATTCTGCTGCCCTTGTCCTGTGGCAGCACCACGGACAGCGACCAGAGGAACGCATATAGCAAGCACTGCACATCCCTGCTCGCTGTACGTGGTAGCACTATATGGACTAGTGCTCTCTTAACTGGTGCCATAAATGTAGCACTAATCTAACCGGGTACCCTCAGCTCAGTGCGCCTCTCCCAGTCACCAATTTTCAAATAAATAAATACATTTTCTCTGGGAAGAGTCATCGGTTATTCCATTAGTAACCAAGAAATGTGTTGCTGCTCTAGCAGTAGCTCTGTTCCATTCTCCATTACAAATTGCTTTTCAGGGTGTTTTCTCCTGCAAACGCAGTGGTGAGGAATTTTGTCTGTTGGCTGTGGCTGTATGCAAAAGCTGTCTCTCGCCATTTGATGCAGCTGGGTTCACTGTACGCAGGATGACCCTGCTCTTGCAGCTAACCACCTGCACTATTTTTGGCTGGCTTCTATTTTATTTATGTATTTTTTTACTTACTGCACGATTAGTTGCACCAATGGCTCCCCTTCATGGGCCCCACTGTCCTTGCCACTGTCCACAGTGATACAAGGCCGCCCCACTCAAAGTGCCCCCTGGATTACCCCCAAAATGTTTCCCTTTGCAATAAGCGCATATCAATATCTCCACCTCTTATAGACTCATGTGCTTTTTCAGTTGCCTCAAAACTGAATTGGTGTTCCCTACCTCTCTTGTCACAGTGTTGGGCAAGTGCACTCACCCCATCCAGCCTTTGAATGCTCCTGACGTGTTCCCCTATGCGTTCTCTTAACTTTCTTTTTGTCTTCCGTGTAGAACATGCAGGACATTTATTGCAGGATGTTAAATAAATAACATTCTCTGTACTACAGGTAACAAAATCCAAAATCACATATTGCTTATTGGATACGGGGTGTTTGAACGTTTTTCCAGTGGTTATATATTGGCAAACCAAGCAATTGGTTATCGGATGATAAATGCTTATATTTTGCATGTCCTTCTCTTTTTTCCCCAATAAGTACTGCTGACCAACTGATTTCTTAAATTAGATCCCCTTCTAAAAATCATTCTCGGAGCATTTTCTGTTGTTTTTCTAAGTTTTTTTCTGTTCTGAGTAGATACCAATTACTTTTAACAATTTTCTGAACCAAGTGTGCCTGTGGTGTAAATGTTGTAATACAATCAGGGGTTCTATTCCCCGCCATGGTTAATATTCCTTCTACTACTTGGTGCCAATAAAGTCTCTCTAGGCAGTGCATCAACATGTTCTTTTGCTCTGGTAACCACATCTAAATCATAACCTGTTACTAAAAACCTGTCTGCAAGAGTGTCTGCCTGTACTTGATAATCTGCTTCTAGAGTGTAGTTGCACTTCGTCGTTGTAAATTGACTACTGGGACGTTACATGCAATGTGCCCTGGATGGCAAGTCTCATAATGGATAAAAATTCACTTTTGCATTGTTTTTCTATACAAATTTGAGATAATGTGGGGCCTTTTTTCAATGGGTCCTTCAGAACTCACCTGACTGTTCTTAGTTGATCTCACTGTTAATGTGCTTGTAACATCACTGTGTGTTGTCATGGCAGCATAATTAAACAAAGGGTCTGTAGGGTTGGTTCAGGACCAGTCAAATACTTTTAATAATAGACCAGCTAGGTGTATTATAAACCCTGGAGACAATAACGGACAGTAAAAGTGTACAAAGTACATATCAAAGTGCATGCATAGCGTCTCTTTAAATGTCTTGTATTGTACTTGACTGGTCAGATCCCAATCTGTTATGCTTTTTCATATATAGATACTGTATATGCTATATCTTTCACCATTGTGTAGGCATTTACTAAAGTCTATCAAATAAGTACAAATGAATAACTCTTGAGGGAAAGCACGTGGTGCATGCGTGGACAGTCTGATTTTCTACGACTCATTTGTGGGAGAATGTTTTATGGGTATGTATTGTTTTTTACGGTGACATGAACAGAAGTGTGTACAAGAATCATAAGAAAATATCAGGTACTTTAGCCATATGGCCATTATTGACCTGCTCTATTTATATTCCAATCTGTAACAATTCCCTTGACTATTTTTATCAAGTGCTGATTTTAAATTTTTTGATTTTAGTTAATCCTTTTTACCTTGGCTTCCCGATCTGCCTCATACGTCCAGGCATCCTGTTCCTCCAACCACCATCCAGTCCTCTCCCGGTCCAATGGAGCTCCCGCTGCCAGTTACCCCTACGGCTTGCCCCCCGCGGTGGGGCGGTGGAGAGTCCCCCTCACTCTCTGACCGAGACAGGATCCAGCAATGCAGTGATGCCCCCTGGCCAGGTGTCCCTTAGACGGCCATCAAGCCACCGCAACCGTTCCGCCATGTTTTCTCTTTTTCTGTGGCAGTGTAAGTGGGGCGTGCAATGACGCCAAGGGGAGGTGCACGCGTCTGCATGTGCTCCCTCCCGGCACTGTGCCCCAGCTCACAAATCTGAGCTCAATGCCAGTGCACACTCCCCCAGCCTTCGCTAGGGGCCACAAGTGCACCAGCAACTGAAGACCCCCCTTCCCGGAGAGAGAGAGAGGAGTCCCACGGACGCTCAATCCCTCTTCGCCCCGCCGACCCCTGGCAACCTGAGTCTGTTCCCGAACCCGGGTCGCCGGCGTGGAGCAAGGTGTGGCGTCCAGTGCCTCAACCCTCTGCACCACCAGGCCGGCCTATCAAGTGCTGATTTGAACTGATTCATGGTGTCACAAGAAGCCACCAGTTCCGGTAATGCATTCCACTGTGCAAATACGCACTGGGAGTACCAAGCCCGCTCTGATTTTTGCTATAATTCTCACCCTTTAGTTGGTACTGGTGACCCCAATTGTTAATTAGATTAGATCTTTTCTCCAGGCCTATGCATTCCCAAAGATCCGGCTCTTTCCAAGCCCTATACACCAAGCATATATCACCCCTGTAAGCTCGGTATTGCAACGAGAACAGACCCAGCTCCCACAGTCTTGCCTCGTAAGGCAAGTCCTTGACTGCCTTTATCATTTTGATTGTGCGCCTCTGCACACCCTCCGCCCTCCTCACATCGGCCTTCGATCTGGGTTGCCAAAATCTCCCTGCATACTCCATATACGGGCACACCAGTGATGCGTAAAGGGGGACTATCGTCTCCCTATCTCTACTTTTAATAGTTCTCCTTATTGAGGCTAAAACACCATAGGCCTTTTTTACCATAGCGTTACAATGGTGAGTAAACTCCTGATCTTTATTTATTCAGACACCCAGACCTTTCTCTAGTTCAGTTTCTACCACACTAATCTGATTTATGCTATAGGTATGTTTGAGGTTTCTCCTCCCCAAGTGCATAAGGTATCAAAGATGAATCATGGCCTTTAGTTTGCAAGGAAGTTGAAGGACAGCTCACTGCAAAAATGCATGGCACTCAGAAATAGAAACATAGAAACATAGAATTTTGATGCCAGATAAGGATCGCTTGGTTCATCCAGTCTGCCCATATTCCCCTACCTATAGTATTACCACAGACCATGCCTGATCTACAGCTCTTTCTCCTTGCCCTCCCTTCCTTTCCTTCCATTATGATTCCCTTGTGTTTATCCCATGCATTCTTGAATCCTGCCACTGTTTTTGCCCCATCACCTTTGCTGGAAGGCTGTTCCAGGAATCCACCACTCTTTTGTGCGAAGAAGTACTTCCTCACATCTCTCCTGAATCTACTCCCCTCCAACTTCGTAGCATGTCTCCTTGTTCTTGAGCACCTTTTCTTCTGAAAAAATACTTCCCTCCTCTGCCTTATTTAGCCCCATGAGGTATTTAAAGGTCTCTATCATATCCCCTCCTCCCTCCTCTCTTCCAGGATGTACACACTGAGGTCCTTTAGTCTCTTCTCATAGATCTTTTAATGCAGACCCTGCACTATTTTAGTTGCCCTCCTCTGGACCACCTCCACTTTTGTCTATGTCCTTCCAGAGATGTGGACTCCAGAACTGGACACAGTGTTCTAGGTGGGATCTTACCAGCAGCCTATACAGAGACACCACCTCTCTCTCTTGCTGTTGGTAATGCCCCTTCCTGTGTACCCCAGCATCCCACTAGCCCTCCCTACTGCTTTGTTACACTGCCTGGCCACCTTTAGGCAATCCAATACAATTCCCCCAGGTCTTTTTCTTGCTTGAAGGTCATTAGCATCACTCCACCCATTTTGTATTCCGCCCTTGGTTTTCATGCTCTAAGTGCGTTATTTTGCACTTTTTCGCATTGAAACCCAGCTGCCATACCCTTGACCACTTCTCTAGTTTTCTCAGGTCTCTGCTCATCCTTTCCACCCCAGAATGTGTGTCCTATTGCAGATTTTGGTGTCATCCACAAAGAGGCAGGCCTTCCCATCCAGCTCCTCCAGTGTCACTTATTAACACATTGAAGAAGGCTGGTTCTGACACTGATCCCTGAGGCACCCTGCTGGTACCCTCTTTTCCTCGGAGTGAGCTCCATTAACCACCACCCTCTGTCACTTATCCCCAACCAATTTTGTATCCAGTTTACCACCTTTGGACCCACTCCTAGGCTAACCAGCTTGCTTATTCTCCTATGTGGAATGGTGTCAAAAGCCTTGCTGAACTCTAGGTAGCCCACGTCCACTGCTCCACACTGATCTAAATCCTTTGTCACCCAGTCAAAGAAATATATCAGATTCATTTCACCTGACCGCCCTCCTGTGAAACCATGCTGCCTTGGGTCTTGTAGCCCACTGGATTCAAGATATTCTACAATTCTTTCCTTCAGCAGTGATTCCATTAACTTTCCCACCACCGATATTAGACTGACTGGCCTATAATTGCTAGGCTCTTCCCCGCTACCACTTTGTGCAGTGGGACTACATCCGCCCTCCTCCAGTCCTCTGCAACCACTCCTGTTTCCACTGAGCTGTTAAACAGAACTATCAGAGATGCAGCCAGTATTTCCCTGAGCTCCCTCAATACCCTTGGATGCACCCCATCTGGCTTAATTGCTTCATCCACTTTCAGATTAGCAAGTCCCTTCAGGACTGTCTTCTCCAAAAATGGACTAGTGTCCACCTTCCTATCTCCAAAGCTCCTATTTTTTTTTATTTTTTTTTTTGTGGCCCCTTCCTTTCTCCTTCCTCTGTGAACACTGAACAAAAGTATTTGTTCAGGATGTCTACCTTTTCCTGGTCTCCCTCTGCACAGTCCCCTCTTCCCTTTTAAACCTTACAATCCCACCCCTGGTCTTCCTCTTTTCACTTACATAATCTAAAAAATGTCTTGTCCCTGTTCATTACATACTGGGCTATTCTTTCTTCAGTTTGTGCCTTCGTGCTCCTTACTGCTTCCCTCTGTTTCCCCTGGCACACCTCCCTATCCTCCACCCTCTGCATCTCATTATGCCTTCTGAATGCTACCCTGCTTTTGCTCACTTGTTTGACGCAGTGGTTTGTCTCCTTTACAATGCTCCCTTTTATCTTCTTCCACTGTTCCTCCACCCCACCAAGGCCACCCCTCTCCCCTGGGACAGGTCATCCCTGAGGCATTCACCCATCTTTATAAAATCTGCCCTCCTGAAGTCCAGGACCCTTGTCCTTGTTTGGATAAGTTCTTCAGAAATGCTATCGCACGTGAACTGAAGCACAACAGGATGCATAGAATGGAACATCATGGGGCTATAATGGTAACTTAAAGCCTTCAGTGGTGGGGGTGGAGCTAGCAGCCCAGCCAGCAACAGAACTTATTTAGAGCTCCATACTTTTAGGCTTTAAATCTTAATTTAAAAGCTTACTCTACAAAATACCTAGCTACTATAACGTGCTGATAGAGGAAAACTCACTGTATCCAGAGATCTAAAATTCAAATGAAGATGGGTTGAAATAAAACTGCTAAACAAGACTTCTTCCTGCCATGCGCTTCCAGCTGGAAACCTCCAGATGAAGCAGCAGGCCCTACCAAATCTACCAGCTCCATCTCGGATGTGCTACTCTACAAACTCTGCAAATAATAGTAAATGCCTTGACGAAAACGGTCCAACAAATGGACCAAAAACTAGATGGCTTTTCTGAAAAATGTCTAACTATGGAGCACAGACTTGATGCCATGGGTGAGATCACGAAGACGGCAGAAGCTACTGTGGGGAAGGCCTTAGCTGTGACTGCGACCTCCCTAAAAGAACAGGCCACATTGCTCACCCGAGTGGAACAACTAGAGAACACAGTTCGAGCTACTAATGTGAAGGTATTGGGTCTCCCTGGTGATTCAGAGGGAGGAGCCCTTCTTCCCTATCTACAAGCTTGGATTGAGGAATTAACCAAACATTCAGATTTCCGATTACCAGAGCCTACAGGATTACCCCTAGAAGGCCCCAGCATAACATGGACAATCCTTCTATGGTACTTTTCACCCTCCGGTCCCCGGTAGAACGGGATGTGCTGCTTGGATTGTTGAGAAATAGAGGACCAATTTATGTGCAGGGGGCTCGTATTCTATTTTTCCCTGACGTCTCCTATGCAACTCACATGTGAAGGAAGGCTTTTTTTTTTGCATTATTTATTTATCGCCCCCCCTATGTCCGACTGGCCTCTCCTTCAGGCCTTCTGCCAAGGACTTATCCCCCCGTGTTTCCATTCCGATCCCTTCCCAATGCCAGCTTCCCCCGATTCCAGATCGCAGCAAACCAGGGTAGCCCGACGTAACCCTTTCGCCGGATCGGGTCCCTCTCCTTCCGGAGGGAAATTGCCTTCAGGCATTCTTGCTCTTAGCCCCGATGCTGCTGGGATTCGTTACTCCCTGGCTCTTCGGGGTTCCATGGAGGCAGAGGGGGTCCAGCGCCTTCATCCGTCACTGACGCCATTTTCCAGATTTCCTGACGGCGCCGCTTCTTGTAGTGTGCCTCCGCCCCCACCGGGGCCGACAGAGCGCAGGCATGACCCTAACCCACCCCGGGAGGAGAGCAGTCCTTAGGATGCTCAATCCTCTCCGTCCCTACCGACCCCCAGCAACCCGAGTCCGCTCCTCAACCCAGGTCGCCAGCTGAGTGAGGTAAGGCCCAGCGCTAACCCTCTGCGCCACCGGCCGCTTGAAGGAAGGCTTTGATGGAGTTAGAACCGACTGCGTGAGCTGGATATTTCTTTCACCTCAGCTTTCCCGGCCTGTCTCTGCTTCACTGTGGGTCGAAGACAGTATCGCTTCACAGACCCAAAAGAAGCTGGAGCCCTTGTGGAGAAAACTATGGCCAAAAGACAGCAGGAGAGGAGTTCATCAGATAAAGAGGGTCTGGGAGGTGACTGATTTTGCTTGTAGTGGTATGACGAGGCTTCCACTATACATTACATGGAGATACATGTTTTAGAAAGAGCTAGTAGCTCTCGTCAGTCGCAGGACCCTAAAATCTTCTGTTAAAACCCAGAGTGGTAATGTACTGTAAATTTGATTTTATGAGGGTCATGTATACAGTTTGGATATTTCATGAAGCTTAGAGACATTTAAAGATCTCAGTCTTTTCTTTGGTAGACTTTCCTCACGCATGCTAAGCAGCTGTCTAAAAGCATGTTTTTCTTCCAGTTTATGAAATGTTTGAAGAATTACTTTATTATCTATATGTTTCTTAAATGTAAATTTCAGTACTGAAAGAAAGTATAAGATACCATGTTGCTTTATCAGGTGGGGTATGCAGTGGGTGCTT
Organism: Neoceratodus forsteri; assembly: GCA_016271365.2. Lineage (NCBI taxonomy): Eukaryota > Metazoa > Chordata > Ceratodontiformes > Ceratodontidae > Neoceratodus > Neoceratodus forsteri. The sequence goes on along the minus strand of CM028130.1, from coordinate 1,524,298,990 downwards.
TTTGTCTAGTTCCAGATTAGCCTGCTTAATAGTAGTGCAATTCCCAGGGAGCCCTGGAGACTTGTTCTCCATTATTCTGGTGTCTAAAGCTGTTTCTCTTAGAGGCATAAGCAGGTTTTAGTGCAGCTCACACTGCCTTCTACTTTAAGCAGGTCTTAGTGTAGCTCACACTGCTTTCTACTTTAAGACACCAGACCATGTTTGTTTGTTCGAATTACAAAAAGGGCTGATTTTCCAAGGGTTCTATATAGGCATATTCCCACCAAACCTAAGGGAGTTCTAGATTGGAGATCTTCTTTACCGTTGATGTGTAAAGTTAACACAGACCTTTTTACATACGTACTAACTTACTAATTGCCAGCAGATTAGGCCTTATGGTCTATCGAGTCTGCTCGAACCTCAGATCCCTAGTTGGGTGCCGAGGCCCTCCCCCCCCCCTCCCCATGTTCCAGAAACCCCTATCATCCATCCCCACCCCCCTGGGCCAGGCCATCATCTGATACATCCGCTTTCTGTGTCTGTCCCACCCTCTCTTGAAGCCCTTCACTGTGGATCTCTGAACCAGTTCGCCAGGCAGTGCATTCTAAGGGTCCAACACCCTCTCAGTGAAAAACCTCCTCTTCTTTCCCCCCCTCACCCTTCCACCTTTCAACTTCAAACCATGCCCTCTGGTGATACCTCCTTGCTTTAGTCTAAAGATCCCCTCCATGTTTACCCTATTTATTCCCTTGAGGTACTTGAAGACCTCAATCATGTCCCCCCTGTCTCTCCTCTCCTCTCCTCCAATGAAAACAGGCAGAGCTCCTCAAGTCTGTCCTCGTACATCAAATCACCCAGTCCTCGTATCATCTTTGCTGCCCTCCTCTGTACCCTCTCCAGGAGCTGTATGTCCCTCTTCAAGTGTGGTCTCCAGTACTGTACACAGTACTCAAGGTGTGGTCTAACCAGTCCATTGTACAGTGGCAGAATCACTTCCCTGCTCCTAGAGGTGATCCCCCTTACGATGCATCCCAACAGCCTGTTTGCCTTGCTAGCCGCTCTCCTGCACTGCTCAGAGTTACTCATACATGCATCCACCATGACCCCTAGGTCTTTTTCCCCTGCTGAGGCCTCCAGCACCTCCCTTCTCAGGGTGTACCTGTGTTTAGGGTTTCCCCACCCAAGATGTAACACCTTGCACTTGGTAATATTAAAATCTAATTTCCATGCATGAGCCCAGCTTTCCAGGGTGTCCAGGTCCCCTTGCAGGGCCAACCTCCCCTCTTCCCCCTCAACTACTGCTCCCATCTTAGAGTCATCAGTGAAGAGACTCATTTCACACCCTATACCCTCCCTGATGTCTGATATGTATACATTAAACAGGATCGGACCCAGGACCGAGCCCTGCGGTACCCCACTACCGACCTCTCTAGGGTTCGAGAGCTCCTCACCGACCACTACTCTCTGGGTGCGTCCAGCTAGCCAGTTTTCAATCCATCTGACCATCAAAGGGCCTACTCCCAACCCTGTCAGTTTATCTACCAGACCATTGTGGGGGACAGAGTCAAACGCCTTGCTGAAGTCCAAGAATAATACATCCACAGGCTTTTCCCCTGTCCAGTTCTGATGTTACCCATTCGTAGAACTCCACAAGATTAGTTTGACATGATCTACCTGGCACAAACCCATGTTGCCGACTATCCAGACGTCCCACCTCCTCCAAGTACACCCCCAATCGTTCCTTTAGTATACTCTCCATTAATTTTCCCACCACCGAGGTCAAACTGATGGGTCTATAGTTACCTGGTACTTCCCTCGACCCCCCTTTATGGATTGGCACCACATGTGCCTCTCGCCAATCCCTAGGTTCCCTCCCTGTCTCAAGGGACCTGTTGAAGAGCTCTGCCAGGGGTGCAGCCAGTATGCCCGCCAAGTCCCATAGTGAAAAGACACAGGCAGAAGGGGATAGGGAGAAGTACCAGGAGAAGCAAAGGGAGGCAGGGAGGTCAGTAAGGGAAGCCAAAGCTCAGACAGAAGAACGCATTGCAAAATCAGTGGGTAGAGGGGACAAAACCTTTTATAGGTACATAAGTGAAAAAAGAAAGACAAAGGGAGGGATAGTGAGACTGAAGGGGGAGAATGGGGGCCACGTGGAAGATGACAACAGTAAAGCTGACATATTGAACAGGTATTTCTGCTCAGTCTTTACTGAGGAAGAGGAGGGTAATGGGTCTGAAGGGGTACAAGGGTGAGAATGGTGCAGAAATGGACACAAGTCGCTTTACACCAGAAAAGAGTCCTGAAGGAACTGGAAGTAATAAGCGTTGATAAAGCAATGGGGCCAGATGGGGTGCACCCAGGACCTTAAAGAACTAAGAGGTGGTGGCTGAACCTCTGGCTATCCTGTTTAGCCGATCACTGGAAACAGGGAGGTACCCAAAGACTGAAGGACAGCAGATGTAGTCCCCTTATACAAAAGTGGGAACAAAGAGGAAGCAGGGAACTACAGACCAGTCAGCCTCACCTCGGTATGGGGAAGATCATGGAAGAACTACTGAAGGAGAGATTGGTGGAACATCTGGTTGTCAATAGACTACAGGACCCAAGGCACCATGGTTTCACCAGGGGGAGGTCATGTCAGACCAACCTCATTGAATTTTTTGACTGGGTGACTAGGGAGGTGGATCAGGGGAGAGCAGTGGACATGGCCTATCTGGACTTCAGCAAGATCTTTGACACTGTGCCACATAGAAGACTAGTACACAAACTGGGGAATATGGGTGTGGGCAGGACAGTAGTGTGGTGGGTAGGTAACTGGCTGGGCGGCAGGACACAGAGGGTGGTGGTAAATGGCTGTCACTCCACAGAGGGAAGAGTGACCAGTGGGGTACCACAGGGATCAGTGCTGGGACCGGTCCTATTCAACATCTTCATCAGTGACTTTGCACAGGACCTAGAAGGCAGAATGTCACTGTTCGCTGATGACACAAAGCTCTGTAACAGAGTAGACACACCAGAGGGTGTAGACAGAATGAGAAGGGACCTGCAGAAACTTGAAGAATGGTCAGGGGTTTGGCAGTTGAAATTCAATGCAAGAAGTGCAAGATAATGCATATGGGGCACAAAAACCCTGGCACGATATATCAGTTGGGGGGTGAGGATATAGCATGCACCAAGCAGGAAAGGGATCTTGGGGTTATCATCTCTGATGACCTCAAGGTAGGGAAACAGTGTGACAAGGCAGCAGGTAAAGCAAATAGGATGCTGGGATGCATAGGCAGGGGCATCACCAGCAGGAAAAGGGAGGTCATAATTCCACTATACAAGACACTAGTGAGGCCCCACCTGGAGTACAGTGTACAGTTCATGTAAGGACATAGACAGGGTAGAGAAGGTTCAGAGGAGGCAACAAAAGATGGTACATGGATTGCATCACAAGTCCTATGAGGACAGGTTGAAGGAACTGAACATGTACCCCTGAAGGAGAGAGGAGGAGGGGATATGATAGAGACATACAAGTATCTTACAGGGAGGAACAGGGTGCAGGAATACACTATTTTAAGCAAAAAGATGTTCCAGGATTAGAGGGCATGGGATGAAGTTGGAGGGAGGATGATTCAGAGGAAGCGTGAGGAAGAATTTCTTCACAGAGCGGGTGGTGGACAAGTGGAACACCCTGCCAGAGGAAGTGGTGGGGCTGAAACAATCACGGGATTTAAGAATGCATGGGATAGACATAAAGGAATTCTGGAGGTCAGGGTAAGGGGCAACAGACTTCTAGGAAAACATAAAGAAAACATAAACAGAACTTACAAGCTCAAATGGGCAGACTGGGTGGGCCATAGGCCCTTATCTGCCGACACTGTCTATGTATCTGCATATCTATGTACTCTCGGATGAATGCCATCCGGCCCAGGAGATTTATCTTTCTTTAGGGCCTTGAGGGCTAACCACACCCTTTCGGTGGAGATAGCATAATCCGTCCCCTCCACCTTACTGGCCTTTTTATCCTTATCCTGATGTGACACCCCTGGGGTACCTCTCCCTCCCTCTTGCTCCATTTCTGTTGCTCCCCTGATCCCACTCACTACTGCTTCTATCCCCATCGTGCCTTGCTTTGTAGATATCCCATCCCCCTCCCTAGTGAACACAGAGGCGAAGTACTCGTTTAATACCTCTGCCTGGTCCCTCGCCTCTTCCAACTACCCTCCTTCTGATCTGAATCTGCTGAGATGGTCCTTAGTTTTTCTCCACTCCCCAATGTACCGGAAGAACCCCTTTTCCCCTCCATGTATCCCCATGTATCCCCTGTGCCAGCCGCTGCTCTTTACTGGACTTTGCCCCCCCCTCACCATCCGGGGTGACTTTTCTAGATGCAAGATGGTACATTTCCTTTTCCCTATCCCCTCTTGTTGTTTTATATTTTTTGTAGGCCGCCTTCTTTTCTCTGACCACTACCTGAACCTCACTGGACCACCAGCATGGTTTATGTGACTTTGCTCCCTTACGTTTCACCTTAGCGCAGGTCCTGACTGCCTCATGAAGTCTCTGTTTTATGACCTTCCATCTTTTTTCCACATTTGTCATTGATGTAATCCCCTTCAAGTGATCCTTGAGAATATTTCCCATGCCCACAAAGTCTGCCCCTCTGAAGTACACTGCCAGTGTCCTAGATCTCTCCCCCCCTCCCCCCATGCTTATTTGAAACCAGACTGTATTGTGGTCGCTTCCAGTCAGGGGATCCTCTACAACCAGGTCCCTTACCAGATGCCCATCTGCCAGAACCACGTCCAGGACATGCCCCTCCCTTGTGGGCTCCATCACATGCTGTTTTAAGACACATCCTGGAAGTCGTCCAGCAGCCTCTGCTCCTTGGCCACCTTAGAGGACGTGGTTCCCCAGTTTGTACCTGGCATATTAAGGTCCCCCATCAACACCACTCCTTCCCCTTTTGGTCCACACTGGGCAATGATGTTGTCCAGCAAACCATCCTCCAGAACATCACCCATCCCGGGGTGCCTATATACTACACCCAGCTTGACCTTACCTCCTGCTGGGGTTCGTAAGGTGACCCATAAGGCCTCCACGTTTCCCTCTGTCTCTTCTACCCTAGCAATTTCTATGTCATCTCTAATGAACATAGCCACTCCACCCCCTCTGCCCTCCTTTCTATCCTTCCTAAGCATAGTGTACCCCCGCACGTGTAGGTCCCAGTCATGGTTTTTGTTATTACGTTCCGTGACCGCTGCCACATCCACCCCACCCCCCACCCCGAACAGCATGGCCTGGAACTCTGGCAACTTGTTTCCCAAGCTCCTGGCATTTACTAACACCACCCCCAACCCTTATCCCTTATCCCTTTGTAGACCTCCACTTCAGGTTCCTTATACTTCCATCCTCCTCTGCTCCTCCAGAAATCTCCTCCCCAGTCTGTTCCCTCCCCCCCTTGGGTTTGAAGGCTACTCCCCTCATCTGGAGGAGAGGGCTTCTGGTCAGCCCCTCCCTTTTTGGTCAGATTGCAACTGTTTTGTTTTTTTCCTCAGTATTCCTAAACTAAAAATTCAGGGCATTGGTTGCTGTGTAGTTCCTGAACTGAATAAAAAAACTTTGATAGTATATTAGTAACTACTGTCACCCCCAATGATGTACCATTTGAATGGATAGTCTTCATCCTATGTAATGTCTTTCTAAATACTAGTGTCGATTATACCTGTTCAGGAAGCAAATATTTGTATGTTTACGTACAAAATGCAATAAATACAAATAAAAAAAATAAAAAGCCTTTAGTGGTCAGTGCTAGGCAGCAAAGATATATATGTGGTGGAACAGAGTCAGTTTCCACAGAAAGGTTTGTCACTAACTGTACCTTGTGGAGGTAGTGGAGAAATGATTTAAGAGCTTAAAGAGCTGCTGACATGACATCTGTTACTTAGCTGGGTCTGTGTCAGAATGGTATATTACGTTGTTTGGTGAATATCATTTTGTGTAATAAATAAGGTAAATATCTTTGTTTTCAGTTTTCCTCCCGCCTTGGTGATGCGCGCTCCCGTGCTGCCGTAACGTCACCACTCAAGAGCTGAAGACGTGATATCAGGTCCGAAGTCTGTGTGTCAGCAGGGATTTGGCAGCCTGTCACTCCGGCAGATATTAGCATCGAATAGATGAAAGCAAAACAACACCAAAAATCAGTGCAGTTCCGTGGATACCCCATAATAAAAACGGAGTAAAAAAATCAAGAACATTCATTCTACCCACATCTGAAATTTATACCGTCACACTAGTATTTATGCTCTACCAAACTCTACTAGATTTCTTAGTGTTATGGCACCCCTTATCTGCTTATTTAACTTCACTTCTTTTTAACATGTAACTTTTGAATTAGTACAAAATCTGCCTGTTTCATTTCGTACCTTATGTTTGCCATAAGTGTGCATGGCACAGAACATATCTCTTTCATTACAAATATATACATCTGACAGTCTCAATGCATTTACTGTTGCTAATACATACTGCTTCTGTTTTCTGAACAATATGGATGAGAACTGGCAAACAACAGTTGTGTATTTACTCCCCTTACTATAATTCTGACCATGTTTACTTTGCACCTCTGTTTGTCAGTCGAACTGGCTACTACAAAATTACTACAAACCCGAAATCTGACGGTTGCCATTTTGGTTGCTCACTATTAAATCAGTGTTCCTACTTTGTGCTGATATATATCTGACTGTTTGTAGATCTTGCTACGTCCACAGAAATATCTTGCCAACTTGGCGGTCACCTCGTTCTCAGACTTTGATATTTACTTGACTAGCTCACTTTTGTTCTCTGTGCAAGATCAGTTTGTCTCAGTATCTGTGCATGCTTGTTGTTGAACCCCTCTGTTGACTGCTATTGTATATACCTTCAACACATTTGATTTTATTAAGCTGTATTTGGCACCAGTGTTATGCAAGAATGTGCACCAAGATATCTGCCGATCAAATATGATTATTAGAGCAGACTCTATAATGGGTGTAAAACCTTGACGCATTCAAATCACAAATATTTCCTGTCTGTTGCACAGTACTACACAATAATCCACATAAGAGTACCAAGCTCTTAATATTTTTTTCCAGTTGCTAGCAGCATGTGCACATAATTCTTCAGTGGTAGTGGTTGTGGTTGGGGGAACTGGAAGTTACAAAAGACTAAAACCTACCCTGCAGACACTTGGGTTTCACTTATTGCAATATATTTTTTATGGTAATTGAATTTGACTGAAGTCCCACGTAGGTTGGTTTGCATACATAGAAGGGCACCAGTGAGTCACCAAAACTGCTTATTCGCATACATTCTGCCTGTATAACCTGTGCAGTTTTTGGACGTGATGCTTTACAAATTATCATTATAGACTTGTAATTTATTATCTTATCAGTTTAAAAAAACATTGAGCCACTATGTCAACTTTCCAAAACCGAGGCGCTCACCTGAGGTCAAAGTCATTTATCCATGGTAATTCCACAGAGGTTCATGAGTCACCCAATGCTATTTTTGAATCATTTTCCCTCCACCACAAACTGGTCCAAGGCCTACCTTATTAGCGGAACCCAATCAGTTAAGATCTTGGATGCCACTTCCCCTCCCCTTCCCTCCCAATTAGTACTGGTGTCCCCCAGGGCTCAGTATTAGGGCCCCTCCTATTCTCCATCTTCTTAAATGACCTTCCCTCTGTTTGCTCCCCATCCTCTGCTATACATATGTATGCCAATGATAAAGTCCTGTATGCATCTGGCTCCTTGCCTGATGAGGTTACAATCAGCTTACAGCAAGACTTTGACAAGGTGCAGCTCTGGTTTGCTAACCATCAGCTTTTCCTCAATGCCAAGAAGACTGTCTCCATGACCTTTGGCACAAGGCAGAGACTCTCTAGGCTTCCCTTCCTACCCACTTTCCACACCGTTGATGGGACTTTACTTGAGGACACATCCTCCTTCAGGTACTTAGGTGTTTGCTTGGATCAGCACCTAAACTTCTCTGGACATATTGACGCCATCCAGAAAAAACTGCGCCCCAGGCTTGGTGCCCTGTTCAAGAACCATAATTGCATCCCTCCCATGGCTAGGTGTGAACTTGTTCAGAAGATGATACTGCCCATTTTTGACTACTGTGATGTAGTCTATGGTGCTGCCACTAAGTCCTCCCTGGCCAGACTGGACACCCTCTTCAGTTCCTTCTGCCACTTTGCCCTGGATGCCCTCCCCCCGCACCCATCACTGAAATCTTTATCGTGTCCTGTCCTTCCCATCTTTTACAAATAGGCGACTCTCCAACTGTGCAAAATTCACCTCCAAGCACTAGTTGGGTGAGCTCCCTTCCTGCCTCACCTCCTCCTCCTTTATAACACCCCCTCTACCCTCCCATTCCTTAGATGGTCCGATTCCCATACCCTGGTTGTCCCCCACAGATCCAATCAAATCGGCCAATCCGGTTTCTCTCACTGCCTCCCATAAATTTGAAATTCCCTTCCACCTCAAATCCAGCACTCATCCTCCGCCTACTCCCATCAGCTCTGCCCTCAATAATTCCCTTGCCCCTAGCTGCTCCTGCCATGTCCCTATCTAATTACCTCCTCTACATCCTGGACAAACCCTACCTCTCTAGCATCACCTCCACTTACCACCCCAAAGGGCTTGTATCTCTGATCTACTACCTTCCCCCACCATCCTAAAGGGGTCTCTCTGGTACACTACATTATCCCCTTCTCTCTGGTCCCAACAGTCCCATTGCAGGGTTCCTTGCACCCTGAGGGGGTATCCAGGGACATGACTCTTCCCCCTCTCTCCACCTCCCCCCTCCTCCCCTTTCTTTCATGTAAGCACTTGCTTACTTATTAACCCAGCACTTATTATTGTCCACTCTTTCTACATGTTATGCTCAACACTTGTAACACTTTTTGTAACTCCTGCCTTACAACTGTATGCTATTGTTGACCTGGTAAATTGAATGTTTACTGTCTCATTCCTATTGTACCCCTTACCCCCAGGTCACACCAGGAGACAAGTGACTTGTTGCTCAGTGTGCCTTCCTGGTGAAACATTTCAGTAAAATAAAATCAATTTTATTGTACATTTCTGACATTTTGATTTTTACATGATCCCATACTTTCTTACATGGGACTCCAGGAGAAGTCAATGTTTATGTATTGAATTTGATCACTAAGGGTTTCTGTTTTTCTTGTTTCTAGTACAGTATTTTGGAGTCACACCATACACAACCGGAGTATCAAACTGTTCATCTGTCACAGTGCCCAATTAATCTGTACACACTTTGTCAGGAATCAAATTATACAGTATAGAAAGTAGCCTGGATGAATGTGGAAGGGTGCTCGAGGAATATAATAAATATATATAAATATATATATATAGTAAAAACAAAAACAAGGTGCTGCGTCAGCATGTGGTTTGAAAACAAAACAAAATGGTTATATTAAATGTACACTGAAAATAGAGTTAAAAATCGACATTTCGACTGTAGGTCTTCTTCAGGAAATATCTAAAAGAAAAAAAGCTAAATTAGTGTAGAGGAGAGATAAAATAAGGAAAATATATATATATATATATATAGAAAGAAAAAAGTGGGTGGCTATGGGAGAAGAAGTGATAAATGGCAAGATAAAGACAGAATCTGGAAAACAAAAAGGTGATGATGGGAAAGATAAAGCATAATAGCAGGGAATGAGCTGGAGAAGTCCCCAGGTGGGGACTAATTAACAGGGCCTAGTAAGGAGGCTGAAAGGTGATAAATGTTGGGGAAGGATACATAGATGGAGACAACTGTGGAAAAAGAAAATAGATGTGTATAGATACAAACAGACTTTAGGGAAAAGAAGGGGTGGCTGAAATATATTAGTAGAAAATAAGTCTATCATTTAAACCGGAGCGCTGCTGGGAGCCAAGGCGGATGATCAGCTTGGCTTCCATATTTTTTCTATGGTCAGAATCTCAGAAGCCCTGCTGAAGGATACAAACAGAAAGATCATTGACACTGTGGTCCCTGGAGATAAAGTGGGATACAATGGGTTTATTAATGTCTCCATTCCTGACTGCCCTGTAGTATTCCCTGAAATGGTTAGCAAGGCGTCTACCAGTTTCTCCGATATAAACAGCTGCACACTTCCTGCAAAGAATACAATATATCACATTCACGGAGGTGCATAAGAACACCTTGGTGATGTGAAAAACACCTGTGGGCCCCCGAATTTCAGTCACATTAGAAATAAATTTACAGGTGTAGCAGCAACACCTGCTAAAAGGAACAAGTGTGGCTTAAACTCCACTCCTGTGAAAATAGATCTAAAGAGGGAGGAGTCTACTCTGCATAACCCTAAAGCTGTAGCAGAGGCATGCAGTGAGGAGTAAAATGCACAACTTTTGTTTAATTTCTCTTATGGAAGCACTTTAATAATGTACAGATGCCACTAATGTTTCATGGCCCTCCTGCCACTTCTTCATGGTGGAAAGTAGTCTAATTTATGTATTTCAAAAGTTTCAGCAGGAAAGATATATTAAGCTGGTTAACAGCTTGTTTCCAGATGTGTCCTGGGGTATGGAGGGGGAAGGAGTATGCGTACAGAAGGTGAAAGGGTAAAATAAAATACAGTGCAGTACCGAGTAGTTAAAAAGCTCCAGGCCCAAATGGATATTCATTTAATTTTTATCATAAACTTAGTAAAGTAATTTCTCCTATATTACTGAAAGTATATGATGAAGCCTGGGACAGGGGAAATCTCCCTCAGGATATGATGAGTAGCTTAATCATGCTTATTCCCAAACCCGGGAAAGACCCTAAGGAATGCAAAAATTGCAGACCAGTTTCACTAATTAACACCGATATCAAAATACTGGCAAAAATTCTGGCAGGCAGACTAGAACAAGTATTGCCTTTATTAGTGGATACCAGGCAAACAGGCTTCATAAAAGGCAGACTTGCAGCTGACAATTCAAAGAAAAGCTTTCATCCAATACAGATGGCAAACAAATGAAAGGTAGCGTCAGGCCGTCCCTCTCTGGATGCCGAAAAGGCATTCGATAGAGTTCTATGGCCTCATATTTTCAACACATTGAATATGTATGGGTTCCTGGAAGATTTTACAAAATGGGTTGGGATTCTGTACCAGAATTTATCTGCCTCAGTTCTAATTAATGGATTGATCTCAGCAAGCTTTCCGCTTTTGAGGGGAACGCTGTCCTGTTTTCCCGTTACTTTTTAATCTTACCTTGGATCCAATGGTGAGGAAACTTTCACAAGAGAATACCATTAAAGGTATCCCCATATTACGTCCTCTTTGTTCCTGCTTGTATCTGTTTTAGAGTCTGCAACAGTCACTGCTTGCCAGCCTAGGGAGGCAGCAACCATTGAGGACCTGTGTCCTTTATGTAACATGCTCAGGATTTCATTTGCACCATGTACAAAAGTATACTTAGGCATTCCTGTCCATCTGAGCCCCAACATCCTCCCCACCCATTTCCCTGAATACCTCACCCCACTTATTTATTTTTTTAAAACTTAAGAATTTACAGTACAACAGAGTCTTCCTCATCACCAGTAGCCGTGTCACTCTAATGGTGCCCATGATGAATCACTGGAGATTACTAGTATTCGGGCCCAAGGGGTAGAGAGAAGATGAGGATTGTTGCTCTTCATCGGATGGTTAATTTTTTTGGAAAAGAAAAAAAAAACCTATGCAGCAAAGGGCTGTACCAAATCCTATTACAGTACTTACATGGCTGAGTATTTACTGCCATTTGTTGTTTTTTTTGGGGGGGTGGGGGATGGGTGAATAAAAAGCAGAGCAGACACAGCACATAATGGGAGTGGTTGGTGTAGACTGAATGCCAGCTTGACATTTTTAGTGGTTGGGACTGCAGGGATAAGTATTAGAGGGAGAAATCTGCAGTAATTGAATATTAAGTGACTTGCATTTTTTACTGTATACGCACGTGTGCATAATTCTTCATTTAACTGTGTACTGAACGCATTCGTCTGCTGCAGCGAGTGCAGTTTGGGTCACTTTGTTCTGCTGGTTAGCACACAACAGGTTAAATTAAACTCCTGAGTTCCTGAGCAAGTAATTGCCTCACTGTTTACCCAAGGACTACTTGAAAATTAGTTTTGGCTCATATCTCTGGATCTGTTAGTAGCCACTTGCCCATCAGGGCTGTAGCAGCACTGGTGAAGCCCAGGGTACTTTTTGACTTGTGTGACACAAGTCAAAAGTGTGTGCTTGTTGTTCCACTATGGTTTGGCTACTAAAATATCTTGCCAGCAAGACACTACATGTAAGCTCAGCTGACCAGTTTAGGGCTGTCAAGTCACTGACTTTTAAAATTATGTTGCCAGTATAATGAGGCATACATGGGATGGGGGCTGTTTGTGGGTCTGCTTTGGGCAGTAGTGTTGCATTAAAGCAGCAGTGCATGTTTGCAGTGAATATTTTGACCAATATGTTTTTATTCTGTTTTAAATTACCCCTTGTCTCCTGTCTCATATGATACATTTTTTTCCCCATTTAGTCTACTTTAGCAAATATTTTACGTCTGAAATAATAAAAAGAGCACTCCTTTTGATACAGTTTGGTCAAAGTTTTTATCAGTTTTCTCAGCTGTTTTCGAACACTCGTGATTTAACATCACTTTTCTTGTGACTAAAATGAACTAGCATGCAGCGACACTGCTCCCTGACCTTAAAGAGCTGCTGATGCCACAATGAAAACTTTGAAAAACCTAATAATTTGGTACAATTCAGCTTACATTTTACATATATTCGACAGATTTCTCCTACCCATCTCTTATTACAGAGGAAATTTCCATGAATACATGATCTTTATCTGTTAGAGTTCATCTGCCTCTATAGCTTACTCACTACTTCAAGTCATAATCCTCTGCTGTAACATCACAGTCTGTTGTCATGGGAGTAACTGTGATGTCACAAGCAGTGCATTATGACCTCAGGTAGAGAGAAAGCAGCAGGAACAGATTAACTCTTCAGGAACAGAGGTCCTGTTTTCATGCAAATGACCTCCGTAATAAATAATGGGGAGGAAAAGTACAGAACTAATGTGAAATATAAACTGAACTGTGTCTAAATATTATGTTTTTTTTTTTTTTTTATGCATCTCCACCTGTACACTGGCCAATCACTCCTTTGGGTCTCTCAAGGACCCATTCTCATGACAGGCTACTCTCAACCACCCACCACCCCACATCACAGCCACCCAGGGTACCCTGATGTATCCCTTCATCGGGTGGGTCCCCTTCCTGCAAAGAGAATTAGCCTTACCGGCCTTCCATTGGTCCTGGGTGCTGCTGGGGTGGCCATGCATGGTCCGGGAGCTCCGGTGACGAAGGTCCAGGAGGCCATCACCTGACTGGCGAGTGCGCCATTTTCCTCCGTTTTTTCTCCTGTGGAACGTGACGTGCAGGACATCAAGGCAGATGCCGATGTCTGTCGCGCTCCCTAGGCAGTGGGCCCCAGACACACTGCTGTTCTCCCGGCCTCCTTCAGGAGTCAGTAGGCACAGGGCCTCAACCTCCCCCTCCCCCCGAGAGAATTCGAGCTCTCTCTCTGGCTGAGGTACACTGCCATCAGAAACTGCACCAGCCACAGCGTGCCTGCTAACATGAGTGACTTGAGTCTCCTCCCTGCTGCCGTCAGTCTACCAATGGTGCTTGGGGTGCCCTTACCGTTTGGATACTTGGCACTTTTAATGGCACAGTGTCAGTGCACTACAGTGCAAGATGAAGTGTACCCTGTCAAACTGGATGTTTTATTGAGCAAACAGTGGGTTATAAAGCCCTTAAAGAGTCTGTGACACAGTCACCCCCTGTGGCCCAGCAGCAGTGTGACCTGCGTTCAGGAGCAAGCTCTGGACACATCAGGTGGCAGGCTAGACTGTACCAGCTGCTGCTTGGTAGTGCACTGCGGTTGAGGATGGTTGGCATAGGACTGTTGGTGCCACATTGACCCCCTGTGGTGGAAAGAGGGAGTTTATTCCCACTGTATGATGTCTGGGCTACCAGATAGGCAACACCCATGCCAAGGGACGAGGGAGAAACCAGGGAAGAAATCTAGCAAGAAAAACCTATGACCATCTGTATAACGGCCTGAGCTCCAAGAACTCCCCTGAGTTCTAGTGCCATCTGTCACTGGATCTGAGGTCACACAGTGGAATGCCTCATGATGTCTGTATGGGCAAGGACCTGGGGAAGAAAGGGTTAACAGGCCTGAGCAGGGTATATCTGTTTAACAGGGTATCACCGTGACAAACATGACAGGGGAGAAAAAGCTACATAAAAAAAGAGTCGGTGACCCCTCTCAGAAAAATTTGGAAATTATATATGATTTTTTCTCCTATATTATATGTTGTTGTCTTCCCCTCTTCTGTTGCTAAGGAAATTTGTATGGAAACAGGATCTTTGTCGTTTGGACTAAACCTTTTTTTGCTGCTTGACTACAAGTGATGTCATAATCTGCCATTTATGACATGATAGTGTCCGTGGCAACCAGCTGAGGTTTATAAATCGAGGATTGTGGCATCACATGTAGGCAGACTGTGTACAAAAAAAATTATTCTGTGGGGCAAGGATCCTGTTGTTAGTAGTTTAATATCACCCACTATCTTTAATCTGACTGATTCTACGTATGCAGTGGGCTAGTACTCATGTTAGCTGTTATGTATTTTTTTTAATCCTATTTATTTTACCTCTTAGCAAAATTAGCTTCTACTTTTAAAGGCACAAGTAATTTTGCTAGTCTGCCAAGGGCTTGCTTATTAGATACTGTAGATCAGAAAATCTTGCCTACATTGCAAGTCCTGAAAACCAGTCATTTGCTAGACTGTTACGTGCCTCAAGGCTGGATTTACTTATTTTTCCCTCACAGGTTTGTGTCTTTGCAGTTTTTTTTCTTGACAAGGTGCTGTATGCTGCATTATTTTTCTTTCTTGTTCTTTGTGTGATGGCAGTTCACGTATCTTTCATCAAGGATACTTTAAAAATTGTATTCATTGATGAGGAAGCCCTGTTAAAGGAAAGCTGTCCAAATATTCAGCCCCCCCCCAAGGCTCCCCCCTCCCGATTAAGCACTGCACGGAAAGCCTTTGTCTTATGAGCTGGTACTTACTTTATTTTTTGAAAACTCGGGAGTTGGGAATATGGCGGATGCTGTGTGGCTCCATTTAGTGTGAAAGTGCAGCACCACTTGCTTGTATTAAAGTGAGTGGTGCGTCGCCGCACTTTCACACTAAATGGAGCAGCGTAGCTTCCGCCATATTTCCAACTCCCGGAGTTTTCAAAAGTAAAATAAAGTGAGTACCAGCTCATAAAATGAAGGCTTTTCCTTGCGATAAGCTTAATCAGGGGTTATGTCTTTGGGGGGGTGGGGACCTGAATATTTGGGCAGCTTTCCTTAAACAGGAATTATTTTAATACTGCTTAGTAGGGGTGTACCAGGTTGTTAAACTTTTTTCCCCTGTAAAACTCCTGCAGAATTCTGCAGTTTCTATGGGATTTTTTCATTTTGTATGGTGTAAAATAAGAGTTTTTAGTGTGCGAGGGGCACTCCATAGAGAGTAATACAGTTATTGTAACACATATTTTCAGGCCTCTAGGAGTCATGTATACTGTTCCGCAGATTTTAAAGATTACTGTTACGTTTACTGTGAACAAGCCAACAGTGTTGGGGTCTGAGTAGTGACATGGCTTGAAGAATGTAGTGCTTGTTGAGATTTCCTGTAAACCCCCCCCCCCCAAACACAGAAGGACTTGCATACCCATAATGCTTTGCATTGGGTTTTATGCTGGACATGTATGCTTATGTCTTGGAGAAATTTACAAAAATCAAATAAATAGAAAATTATCTGTCTTTTATTGTTTATGCATTCTACATGCTGCTCTTCTTTCATACTGCTTTATCATTATACTGCTTCTTGGATATGTTACTTTCGACTGCAGTAGCTGTTTCTGCTGGTCTATAGTATATGACTACCCCATATTTTGTATGGATTTCCGTACACAGACTTTTCTTGTTACGGTACAGTTCAAACCTCATGAAAAGGCGTTATGGTATTGTTCTGATGTCACAATGGTACCATAACAACTTTTTAGCCTTGATGTGCCACCCAATTGGTTAAACCTGTGGCTTAAAAGAAAAAAATTAACAAAAAAATGGTGGAATTGCTTAGCAAGCGGGTGTCTGCGTGAGTTTACATATGGACACACATTGATAGCTCTCCAGTTCTTAATTTGTGTAGCTATACATCACCCTAGCCTATTTAAACAAACAAAAAATAAAAACACAATGTGGCTGTTATTCATCTTCAAGAGTGATAGAGCCTCGGGAGTGGCGCTTTTAGAGACCAGACGCAGTGAAGCAAGTGGGAGCACCAAGTACCAATGGTAAGACCCTCACGACACTATCTGCTGATCTCTTTTACACTTGGAAACACTCCCCTCTGCCATTGTTCAACCATATACTATAAAAATAGTGTATGGGGGACCATACACAACTAATGCTGTGTTTCTATCTTGGGGATGTGATGACATCATATAGATGAAACACAGCCTTGTTGTGTATGGTCACCCATGTACTAGTCTATATTAGCAGATGACTCGCTGTTTTGCTGAAGCAGAAAGATACATACATGTTGATGGCAGAAAAAGGTCCATCGACCCATCCAGTCTGCCCACCAGTATGTGCACCGTTGTCTTGGTCCTTCGGGGACAGGCAATGGTCAAGCAAGTGTGTTGTTCCTTGACACTTTTCTGGGCTGCTGTTGAGTGAACTAGCTGACACTCCCTGTGAACCTTCAGTCCAGGAGATGATGCGGGGGAAGCCCTATGAGGAGTGGTAGAGGGAAATGGATCTGTACCCACTGGAGACTAGAAGGGAGAGGAGGGCCATGATAGGGACATTTAAGTACGTGAAGGGGATCAATAAGGTGAGAGAGGGGAGCTTATTTAAAAGGAAGGTGGGGGCTAAAACTAGAGGGCATACTCTAAGATTAGAAGGAGGAAGATTTAGAGGCAATGTTAGGGGACGTTACTTCATGGAGAGGGTGGTGGAGGCCTGTAATAGACTACTGGAGGAAGTGGTGGGGATGAAATGGTGGAGGGATTCAAGAGGGCATGGGACAGATGTAAGGGGTTGGCAAGTGGGGGGAAGGGGAGGTCCGTGACATAGGTGATAAGTGGGGGGAGGGGGGAAGGGGCAGACTTGATGGGCCGGAGGGTGCTTTTCTGCTGTTTAGATTTCTATGATTCTATTATTAATTTTATGAAGTGGGGGAAAGATCCAAGATCATAGAGGAAAATAGGTGGGAAACATGGGAAATACTTAGTTGGAACCTCTCACCACAATTTGGTATTTTGATAAAATACTGGAAGTACATGGACTGTAGAAAAGTTTAGAATTTTCACTTATGCTGTGTTTATCATCAACTGTATTTCAAAATGCTTTGCATGCAACTTATTTACACACAATAGCAGAGCTGAGATTCCACATCTCATTTTCAGTGTGTTCCTGCTTCTGCTTGAGACAGCTTGATGTCTGTCACTACCTTTGGTACTTTGATAATGTATGTTAGGGGTCCATTTGGTTTAGATCAAAGCCACTGCCAAACTAACGAGTCTTATTAGTTCAGTGATGGTTTTGATTTGAGCCAGATAGGCATCTAAAATGTAAAGAAATCTAAATTAAAACTTACCCCTATTGATTTCCACGGAGTGTAGCCCCAAGCTCTCCAGACTCTCACATGAGCTCTTACATCATAAAATGTTGTTGTGTAGGGGCAGGACATTCCCAGCGGGAAGGAGAAAAGGATTGGGTGGTAGGCTTCTAAGAGCCAAAGTACAGTCCCTTCCCTTTCTGTAGGCAGATTTGTAAAATTATGATGGCACTTGCAGCACAGACAGAAGAGGGCGATATGGAGTTTTTAAGAACCCCCACATTGGTGCTGTTTAAAGTAATGACAATTTGAAGTCCAGTATAAAGCCTCATATTTGGTAATCCAGTGCCTCACTTTTCATAACTTTTACATAGCTCTAGAATTTTGAAATCTTGTCTGTTCTTCCCTGTCCTAAAAGGACTGTGGTGTAAATACAGAGACACACACACACACACACACACACACACACACACACGCACACATATATATATAAAAATTTGAAAATGCTCGTTTGAACTATGTTCATAGGTCCCAGTATGAGCAGTGACAGGTCCGTCCATCTCTTTATGTCTTTATGTCCCTGCACACCATAGACAAAGAACGCATGGGTTAGTTACTCAACAGCAGATGAGAGAAATCTCTAGATACCTGACGCTCCAGAAATGTCACCTCACCTGCCGCTTGAGTAATTGTTCTCCACCATTGCACTCAACTGTCTTGTACTGTAAGTAAGCTGTATTTATAGAATCTGTGGGAAGTAAAAATGATGTGTGCTATTGTATTGCATTATAAAGTAAGCACTTATTGTACCCTGCTATACCAAGGGGCTCCCTTGAAAACCAAATATTGTATTGTATCTCATGGGGCCATCCCAACATCTGTTTACTGTAAACTTAAAATAAACAGATAAATGAATAAACATGATATACTAGAGGTTCCACACGAAGGAGAGAGAGAATTCTGATGCCAGTTCACGGAGGTTTTACTCCAAAATGCTGTTACGGTAGGCGGGTTGTGGATGTGGCTCAAGCCGTTCGGTGACCGTATGGTGCTCAGTGACATGGAAGATGCTTGAAGGGCTACCGCGGGAGGCTGCTTCGAGATATGGCCTTTGCCACTCAGGGAGACTGCTGCTCCGTGACATGGGAAGCACACAGATAGGGAATGCTGTCACGAGGTGAGAGGAACACGTTGTGATGAAGAAGAACTACAGTAACAGTTGCAGGTGGCAGTTTACAGATGCAATTCCAGCCACCACAAGCAAGAAATTTCTCGTGGATTAGTCGCACAGATTAATAGCAATGTTTACAGGCAGTATTTATGGTACTTGCTTTTTTTTATACATTTTAGTAATAGATGGGCTGAAATGAGGGTGGGGTGGGGGGTAGAGGTTATTATTATTTATTTTAGTTTTTGTTAACCAAGAACCAGATTAAGCTGTTGGTTGTGTTTTCCTGAATGGGGGACATTTGGCCAGGACACCGGCAAAATTCCCCTACTGTTTTCAAGAAATGCCATGGGATCTTGAACGTCCACCTGAACAACCACCAGAACAGGCTCAGCTGCAGTCACTAAGGCATCTAAAATTATGGGGTGCATAAAAATAAACTTTATAAGCAGGAACAGAGATGTTCTCTTACCACTGTGCAGAAGCTTGGTTGGGCCCTACCTCAACTTTTGCTCCCAGTTTTGTTCAACTCACTACAAATGCAACAAGATAAGAACTGAGAGGGTACAAAAGAGGTTTACTAAATCAGTATATGGTTTAGGAAATGTCCCTTATGAGGAAAGGTTGAATATTAAGGGGGTACATGAAGGCCTGGTGTGTGATACTGTATGTATCACAATGAATGGACAATGACCTCGGCTCACGAGTGGTGAAGCATAGCAGAGCCACGAGTGAGGTTTCTGAGGTCACTGGCCACGAGTTGTGATACATAGGTATTATGTGTAGTACAGCTTTAAGAAATGTTAGACAATACAGCTTTAACGAATGCATTTACTGTAACTCTTCCTGTGTCTGTGTGTTGAGTGCAGTTTTTCCCTATGTGTGTGCTGAACAGAAGTAAACCGAGAAGGCCTAGATTGCTGTGTCATGTGTTTTCTTATCACCAAGACCCTGATGTGTTTAAGGTACTTATTTTCGGCCACTAAATACAACAAACTAGTGACGAGGATGGTGGAAATTTTCATAGCTCCAGCTTCGGTTTAAATGCTTCATTGGCAAGCTTTTAAACTAGTCAACGGGGGAGGCACTGATAAGCAGCAGGAAAATCCCAGCCTCCTACAAAACAGGGTACTAAATGAGAAAAGACAGAGGTAGAAAGGTCAGTGGGGGATGCTGCAACAGAAGGTGAAGCCATCAAAAATGGAAAGCAATGAGTACCAATACTCGTAGTCTGAGTAACAAGCTCCTGAATTAGTGGCCTTGATGGAGGAGGAACATCTGGATATTGTGGCAGTCACAGAAACATGGTTCGCACAAAACCATGACTGGGACGAAACATACCAGGATACACTATCTACAGGAGGGAAAGAGAGGGAAAAGAGGAGAGGAGTAGCTCTTTACATAAGGGAAGGAATCAAAGCAACAGAACAAAGGGAAAACAGGAGGAGAAGAAGCACTGTGGGTAAATTTGGAGACCAGCAATGGCACCACAATCTGCACAGGGGTTGTATACAGACCCCCTTCTCAGGGGGAGGAAATGGACAAGGAAATGACAGAAAGTATACTTAGTATGGCAGAAAAAGGGGAGATATTGCTGATGGGCGATCTGAATATGCCAGATGTTAGCTGGAGTGCAGTTGCAGCAGCCACTGAAGAGTGGGGTTATTCTAGATGCCCTACAGGGGGCATGCCTTAGACAACTAGTATTGGAGCCCACTCGAGAGGGAGCAATCTTAGACCTGGTTCTCTCAAATGGAGATGAAAGAGGATCACAGATATGTAGAAGTGGGTAGCCATCTGGGAACCAGCGACCATCGAACAGTATGGTTCACAATAAACACAGCAATAGAGTCAAGCCATACAAAGGCAAAGGTACTGGACTTTAGGAGGGCTGACTTTGCCAAAATGGGTGAGTGCCTAAGGAATGCACTAGCAAATGGGCAGGAAGGAGGGGTGGAAGAACAATGGGGAATAATAAAAACTGCCATGACAGAGGTAACAAGCCTTTGTGTGAAGCAAATAAACAAAACTAAACGATGTAAGAAACCACTATGGTTCTCAAAGGAAGTGGCAGTGAAGGTTCAAGAGAAAAAGAAAGCTTTCAGGAAGTACAAGGAATCACAGAAGGAGCAGGACAGAGGACTGTATCAGTTAAAGCAAAAGGAAGCTGGGAAGGCAGTCAGAACAGCAAAGGCCCAAACCGAGGAAAAGATAGCCAACTCAGTTAAGAAGGGGGATAAAACCTTTTATAGGTACATCAGGGAGCGAAGGAAGACCAAGGGAGGGATAGTGAGGCTTAATGGGGGAGGGGGCAGAGGGTGACTGTGAAAAGGCAGAGATACTAAACAAATATTTTTGCTCAGTATTTACAAAGGAAGAGGGGGAGGTACCTAAAACAAACAGTAGAAACACTCTGGATACAGAAGTTGATACCAGCCCATTTACAGAAGAAAGGGTTCTGAAAGAACTCTTAAATTGAAGGTGGACAAAGCAATGGGGCCTGATGGGATTCATCCCAGAATTTAAAAGAACTAAGGGTAGAATTAGTGACATCACTGACTACCCTGTTTAACAAATCATGGGAGGATGGGTGGTACCCAAGGACTGGAGGAGAGCAGATGTGATTCCCTTCACAAAAGTGGGAGCAAGGCAGAAGCAGGAAACTACAGACCTGTTAGTTTAACCTCAGTGGTAGGGAAAATGATGGAATCACTTCTGAAGGAAAGAACTGTCGAGTATCTAGAGGCCAGAGGGGCACAGGACCCAAGGCAGCATGGATTCACAGCAGGAAAGTCATGCCAGACAAATCTGATAGATTTCTTTGACTGAGTGACCAAAGTAGTAGATCAGGGAGGGGCTGTGGACATGGCCTACCTAGACTTTAGCAAGGCATTTGACACAGTCCCACACAAAAGATTAATATACAAGTTGGCTAGCCTGGGAGTGGGTCCCAAGATGACAGCCTGAGTAAAAAATTGGCTGGAGAATAGGACACAGAGAGTAATAGTAAATGGAGTCCACTCTCAAGAAAGGGGGTTTACTAGTGGGGCACCGTAGGGTTCAGTATTAGGACTGGTCCTCTTCAATGTCTTTATGTTTACATTGCAGAGGGACTGGAAGGAAAAGTATGTATCTTTGCAGATGACACAAAGATCTGCAACAGAGTTGATGCACAAGGTGGGGTGGAAAGAATGAAAAGGGACTTGGCAAGGTTAGAGGAATGGTCAAACGTATGGCAGCTTAGATTCAATGCTAAGAAGTGTAAGGTAATGCACCTGGGAAACAAAAACCCAGGGGAACAGTACACAATGGGGGGTGAGATACTAACAACAACAAAAATGGAAAGGGACCTGGGGTAGTCATATCAGATGACCTAAAGGTGGACAAGCAATGTGAGAGGGCAGCAAGGAGGGTTGGGGGATACTGGGATGCATAGGGAGAGGCATCACCAGTAGAAAACAGGAAGTTATTATCCCTCTGTACAGACAGCTGGTCAGACCCCATCTGAGTACTGCGTGCAGTTCTGAGACCAGTCTTATGAAAACATAGACAGGATGGAAGCTGTCCAGAGGAGGGCAACTAAAATGGTGCAGGGTCTGCACCGAAGACATATGAAGAGAGACTTAAGGAGCTTAATGTGTATAGCCTCAAGGAAAGGAGGAGAGGGGACATGATAGAAACTTTCAAGTACCTCAAGGGAATCAACAAAGTCCAAGAGGTAGCATCTTTCAAAAAAGGGTGTGCAGAACAAGGGCTACAATTTGAAGATAGAGGGGGGCGGCTCAGAGGTAATTAAGGAAATATTTTTCAGAGGGTTGTGGATGCTGGAATTTCTTCCCGAGGAGGTCGTGGAGTCAAAAACAGTGGTGGAATTCAAGCATGCATGGGACAGTCATAAGGCAATTCTAGGGGGTAGGGGTAGGAAGAAGTAGGCTGCTGGTTAACTAGGATCTGCAGCTTATCCAGTAGGCAGGAAAATGGGCAGACTGGGTGGGCCAAGCGGTCCTTATCTGCCGTCAAATTCTATGTTACTGAATTACACCATTTTGTGACTTTCTGCATTGGAAGCAAGTAAACAATTTGGAACTGTACAGTATTATGGCAACTTCAGCCAGCTTTGAGATTTTTACAGGAATGGACTGGGATACATGGTCAAGATGGTTTGATCAGTGGTTATTACTTAATCCTGCCATAAAATCTGCAAATGTTGAGCGACAGGATATACTTATTCGAGCTGCTTTTTGTACTTTCTTGGGGAGTGCAACCTTCAAACTTTTATGCAGTCTGTGTGCACCGGAATGGCCCGAGGATTTGTCATATCAGTAGCTACAGGCTAAACCGAATGCACACATTATAGTTTAACAACTGTTCCAAGGGCTGAACGGTATAAATTCTATAGTTGCTGTCAGAAACCGGGTCAGTCATTACAATCTTATTTGGCTGAGGTCAAAAGCTTAGCTCTCACATGTGAGTGGAGCAAGGAGCACCTTGAATCTAATTTAGCTGATAAGTTTGTTATGGGGTTGAATAATGAACGTCGTATTCAGCAGTTACTTTCTGTAAGTGTCAAGAAATTTGCTGATGAACTTTTACAGTTGACACAAAGGTACAAGGCTGCAGAAAATGAAGCACATGCTAAGATGAACACTGCAAATGAGGTACAAGTAACTGCAGTAAACCCCAAATTGAAACAGCTCAAACCTAAGTCTAAACTACTGTTTTCAAAGAAAAATTCAACCACTCCACCCAAACTGCGTGGCCAGTACAAATGTGCATCATGTGGGTCATTTTAATATTGCAGGGACCAGTGCAAATTCAGAGAAGTTCAGTGTCATGCATGTGAACGTCAGGGGCATATGGCTAAGGTTTGCAGAAGCAGGAGAACTGAAGTGGGCAGTTCAGAGAGCACATATAGTGCAGTGGTTCCTATTGCATCGTAGATGCAGACTAAAGATGCTTCTCCTTTCTATGTGTTACTTCAGTTGCCACAACTGAGGCGTCATTTGTGTTTAATGGTAGACTCTGCTTCCCCAGCTACTTTTATTAACTATCAGACATGGTCTGATCTGGATAAGCCACCACTGTCTCCTTGTAATAAGTTGCTGCATGCATTTAAGGGCAACCAGTTTGGCCACTGGGCTTGTTTACCACTTTGGTACACTGGACTGATTCTCCTAGTATACCTTTAACTTTTCTGGTTTCAAAAAAGGGTGTCAACATGTTGGGCAGAGACGCTCCAGTTCTTCTAAGCATTCATATTGATCCAGCAGATTTTGGCCTACTTGCTGCTCTCCAGGTACCACAAAGCAGTAACCTGCTCAAGCTTGAGGAGAGTTCAGGCATGTATCCAGAGTTGTGGAAAGGCCTGGGATATTGTACGACAGCTAAAGCAAAGCTAGTTACAAAGCCTAATGCAGTCCTTCAGTTTTGTAAACCACAGAAACTTCCTTTTGCCTTAAAACCAGTGGTTGGAGCAGAATTGGACTGACTGGGAAAAGCAGGTGTGCTGGAAGAGGTTTCAAGTTGAGACTGGACCACTCCAGTTGTGGTGGTATCCAGGGGTGTAGCCAGGAATTTTAAACTTGTACTGAGAACTGATGCACTGTTGCCCCCCCCCGTTATGTAAACATAAACCAAAATATGCGCTGGCACGCCACACCAACAATAGACGCACCCCCTCCTCTGTTTGCCACGTCTAAGTTTAAGTAATCAGTTTCTTCCTGTAATTCTCCTTCCTTTGTTTTTCTGCCTGCCTGGTAAGTTGCTCTTGTTTGTGTATTTGGCTGGTGGCATCAGTGCCCCATGGCAAACAACAAAGGCAAAAGGGCTCAGCGCAACATAGACACAATGTGACTCATAATGTCCTTGCTTTCCTCTTTTTGTTGCCCCATGCCTGATTTTTTTACTGTACTCTGCTGAGTACAGTGCATATGCCTGCTGACACCCCTGGTGGTATCTAAACCAGGTGGTAAGGTTTGAATATGTGGAGATTTTAAGGTGACACTAAATCCAGTACTTAGCACAGACGTATCTCCTTTACCTGTACCAGAGGAACTTTTTCACAGACTGAATGGTGGTGTGGGGTTCTCTAAACTGGATCTCACTGATGCATACCTTCAAGTGGAGCTGGATACAAACTCTCAGAAATTGGTAGTGATTAATGCACACCAAGGACTGTACAAGTACAAATGGTTATGTTTTGACCTTAGTTCTGCACCGGCTATTTTTCAAAAAATGATTGAGCAAATGGTGGGTGATATACCAGGTGTTGCTTCTTAATTGGATGACATCATTGTCATTGGCAAGACAGAAGCAGAACATTTACTTAACTTACAAAAGACTTTAGAGAGATTTCAGCAGAGTGGATTCAGACTCAGGAAAGAAAAATGCCAATTTTGTCAACCAAGTGTCACGTTACTTAGGTCACACTATTGACAAAGATGGAATTCGTCCAAATGATGAAAAGGTGGAAGCCATTGTGCACATGCCTGAAACTCAGAATGTTTCAGAGTTGCACTCATTCTTGTCTAGTGCACTTACCCGGTCAACAAAAGCTAAATAAATAAATAAAATATGGTGCGCTACTATGACCATTTCATACCTGGCTTAGCCTCTAAATGTGCTATCCTAAATGAACTGTTACATAAAGGTACTCCGTGAAAGTGGATCAAGGGCCACAGTAAGGCAGTTCATGCCATCAAGCTCTCTATAACCAATGTGAATAATTTGACTCATTATGACCTTACCGGTCGCCCCTGAAAAAGGGACTTCTAGGCCCAGTGGGCTTACTGGGTCAACAAAATTCAACAAAAACAAAACTTACCTATCACATTGGCCTGTGATGCAAGTCCTGTGGGTATAGGAGCTGTCCTTTTCCATACAGATCCAGAAGGAGTGGAGAATGGGGGGTGAGATACTAACAACAACAAAAATGGAAAGGGACCTGGGGGTAGTCATATCAGATGACCTAAAGGTGGGCAAGCAATGTGAGAGGGCAGCAAGAAGGGCTGGGGGAATACTAGGATGCATAGGGAGAGGCATCACCAGTAGAAAACAGGAAGTTATTATCCCTCTGTACAGACAGCTGGTGAGATCCCATCTGGAGTACTCGTGCAGTTCTGGAGACCCAATCTCCATAAGACATAGGCAGGTGGAAGCTGTCCAGAGGAGGGCACTAAAATGGTGCAGGGTCTGCACCAGAAAAACATATGAAGAGAGACTTAAGGAGCTAATATGTATAGCCTCGAGGAAAGGAGGGAGGGGGACATGATAGCAACTTTCAAGTACCTCAAGGGAATCAACAAAGTCCAAGAGGGTAGCATCTTTCAAAAAGAGGTGCAGGAACAAGGGGCACAATTTGAAGATGGGAGGGCGGCTCAGAGGTAATTTAAGGAAGTATTTTTTCACAGAGAGGGTTGTGGATGCATGGAATGGCCTTCCGGAGGAGGTTGTGGAGTCAAAAACAGTGGTGGAATTCAAGCATGCATGGGACAGTCATAAGACAATTCTAGGGGGTGGGGGGTAGGAAGAAGTAGGCTACTGGTTAACTACGATCTGCAGCTTATCCACTAGGTAAGGAAATAGGCAGACTGGGTGGGCCAAGCGGTCCTTATCTGCCGTCAAATTCTATGTTTCTATGTAGAAGCAGATAGCCCCTGCTTTATGCAGATTCGCTGCAGTTGAAAGGAATTATGCCCAGATTCAGAGAGAGGCATTAGCAATTGTGTTTGGAGTCCAGAAATTTTGCCAATGCTTGTTAGGTCGCAAGTTTCACCTGAAGACTGATCACAAGCCACTAGTGACAATTTTCAGTCCAGAAAAAGGAATTCCAGAAACAGCTGCTAGCCGACTTCAATGATGGGCATTAATTTTATCTGCCTATAATTTTGAGGTCACATACCAACAACTGACCAGCATGGAAATGCGGATGCCTTGTCGAGGTTACCAATATCCAGAGAAATGGAGTTTGATATGGGACTTAAAGAGGAGCCATTAGTATGCCAGGTGGGGCCAGATAGTTTTCCAGTGCAATTCATAGCTATGGAGGACTGTACTGTTGTGTGTGCAATAGAGCTACAACAGTTAGATCAGCTTCCAGTACTAGCCAAGGACATTGCAAAAGCAACTAGTCAGGATGCAGTTTTGAAACAAGTGTATCAGTATATGTTTGAGGGTTGGCCGCAGGACTCTACTTGTTTGGCTAAACTACAACTCTACTATACAAAGAGACAGCAGTTGTCCATTGCTGAGGGGTGTCTTCTGTGGGGATTGCATGTCATAGTACTCCAATGTTATCACTCAAATGTGTTGACTCTTTTGCATGCAGGTAATCCAGGCATTGCTAAAATGAAATCCCTAGCCAGACTTCACGTATGGTGGCCTTCCATCGACAGAGACATATACCAGCTTGTGCAAAGATGTGAAGGTTGTGCTGTATTGATGGGAAATCCAGCAAGAGCTCTAGTTCACCATTGGGAACAATCTGAAAAAACCCTGGCAAAGGTTGCATATTGATTTTGCAGGACCTTATTTAAATTCCATGTGGTTACTCTTAACTGATGCTTATAGTAAATGGCCAGAGATTCATCAAATGTCTTCGACAATTACTGAGAGTACCATTCAAGTGCTGAAATCTATCTTTACTACCCGTGGTTTTCTACAAGTGATTGTCATGGATAACAGACCACAGTTCACGTCTGTTGAATTCCAAGCATTTTGCCAGCAACGTGCTATCCACCGTATTTTCTCACCTCCCTACCATCCAAGTTCAAATGGTGAAGCGGAACGCCTAGTTCAGACTTTAAAAAGAGTATAGCCAAAACAAATCCTTCTACTCTGACGGCAATACAGATATCCCTTTTGGACTTTTTTTGTGATGTATCGAACAACACCACATTGTGTCACTGGAATATCCCCTGCAGAACTGTTGTTTGGACGTCAGACTCTAAACTCAGTTGGACCTTCTTCACCCTCTAGGCTATAAGTTAGTAACTGAAGTGCTTCCTAAGACCAGATCCTTCAAACCCAATGATCTTGTGTGGGTCAGGATGTATGCAGGCCTGAAGAGATGGATAGAAGGCGTGGGGGAAAAATTCGGAAATGTTGTTTATACTGTTCGACTGACTAACCAGAGGAGAGTGAAAAAACATGTGGACCAGTTACATACTAGAATTGAGACAGAACAAAAAAGGGATACCCAGAGTCAGGGTAGTTATCCAGCATTATTTCTTCCAGAACCAGAACAGGAAGAGATAATGGAACCACAGCAATTGACAAGATGTGGCTGATGCTAATCAGATTCCAGAGCAACAGCCTCCAGTACTTCTACATCAGCCAGGATGTATAAGACTTCCACCAAAGAGAATGGACTTGTAGAGATATATGTCACCCCTAGGTGGCACTATCCCAAGGGCTACTACCTCTGCCTGTGTGGCTAGTTGCAGGTTAAGGGGCCTGGGTACTGAAACGGGTGCCTCCACCCGGAGGACAGAGTTGTTAGTAATAAGGCTAACCTGGGTGCAGCCCTCAGGGACACTGTAACACCTCTTTTTCCCCTCTAGTGGCCTAGACAATATGCAACAAACACTTTCAAAGTAGCCCCTATTCAGCATACAAATCTCCACACTGTTTGCGCTTACCACCAGAACTGGTTCCAACAGTTTGACCCTGGAGTCCCCCTGTAAAACAAGGTTAGGCACAGCAAATAACAGTACAGTGCTTTTGGTACAAACTGGAACCACAGTCAGATTAAATGCAAAAAAAGAGTTAGATCTGATTTATTCAGGGGAATTGAACAAGAGAGGGGTGTAATCAGGTTGATTGATTCGAAAACTGATCTAGTCAGGCAATTATGCATGCACTTTTAGTCCCTCCACAGTCACACTCTCTGGGTACCCAGTTGGATGTAAGGTGGGCTAGCCTGGAACATTGCCTGGGGTAGGCCGGCGTCGCAGCTGGTTGGGGCCCTGTGATGAAAAGAAAATTCATGCACAACCACACACAATTTGTAATCCAGAGCCTGAAGACTCAGTTCCTGAAAGGAAAAACAACAATGCAATCAGATGACAACACTTGAGATTTAGCTGTTGCAGGGAGCTACCCTGATTGTTACTCATGCTACCCAATGCAAGACACAGGAGGGACGAAATGGAGACTGCAGGTTGACAACTGGTATGCCAGGAGAAGCAGGGCCCACACAAATCACCGAGGTGTCGTTCCTAGTGGAGATGTTGAGCGGGCAGGGGGCTGATCCCCGGGTGAGTCTCTCGTCAGTGGTGTTCTCTGTGCCTGAAGTAGCTGGCTGGGCCAATGTAGCAGGGCCCAAGCTGGGTCAAACAGTTTGGAAATCAGTCCAGGAAGGCTGGATGCAGCGTCCAGCAAGCGTGGCACAATTAAACAGTGGGGAACCAAATTGCGACCCACTAACAGCACACAGCACATTTATAGTAAAGCAATCACCATACCACAAAGCGGATAGCAGTCTGGCAGCAATATTAGTGTCTCTGAGCAAAACCGGGAGTTCTATGGTGAATGGATGTCTGGACAGGCCGATCGCATACAGCAAATCTTCGGTCTTCTTCAGGTTTAAGCCTGGTCACACTTCAGTAGCTTTTCTCTCACTCAGTTCGGATACAGTCTGGATTATTACGCCTTTCAAAGGATTCCCTCTCAAGGGACTGCAGGCAGACAGGCCAAACTCAGCCTTTCCACCAGTCTCCCGCGCAGACTACACAGGGGCTGCTGCTGCTCGAATCACTCAAGCTGTTTACTCTTCAAACTCTAACTCCAGGCTGACTGACTGCAGCAGGCAGCTTGGGAATTTCCCTTCGGTCCAAAAGATCCTGGTTGGTTGATCCATCTGTCTGTCACAGCAAGGGCTCCCCTTCCAGGTCTGTTTTGGCGTCAAAATGTAAAAACTACAATTCCTACAGAAATTTGCTCCCATAAGACCCCTGAGGACAGGCTCCATTTTAGAGCCCCCAAAGGTACTGATTGGCAGTCCAAAACCAAAATGGTGGTGCAATACATAAAGTCCATGCTGCAAAGAAGGCAAGTTAAACTACAACACTATTGCCATGCTGATAGATAATCAGCACATAAGTACAGCTTCTAACAGAGCTCCCTCTGTGCAGTTAGCGATGGCAGAACGGAGCGATAATCTTACAGCCCAGGCGGGACTCGAGCATAAAAACACTCAGTCCCCTCCCAGATTAAATAAGCACCGCATTATTGGCAGCTCTTAAAGAGACAGAGCGCAGAGGCATTAAGGCACTCTCACACAAACACTTTTAAAGCACTAAGACACAGGATACCAGCCTGGCAGTGGACATTTAGGCACACCCAAGGAAGACTTTCAGGAACCCCCATTTGTAGGGGAGTTACATATAGTCTAATGACATAGACTAACTAAAAGGGACATTGCAGTAATAACTTTAATAGTTTCATATTACTTCTGAATTATTGACTTACGTACTTTCTAGCTAAGTCAGGAGGGATTGTTCTGTGTAGTACAGCTTTAAGAAATGTTAGACAGTACAGCTTTAAGGAATGCATTTACTGTAACTCTTCCCGTGCGAGTCTTTCTGTGTCTGTGTGTTGAGTGCAGTTTTCCCCATGTCTGTGCGGAATAGAAGTAAACAGAGAAGGCCTAGATTTCTGTGTGATGTGTTTTCTTATTACAAAGACCCTAATGTGCTTAAGCTATTTATTTTCGGCCACCAAATACGACAGGTATCACGCCGGGACATCGCGTGTCTGTTTTATATAACAGGACTCCGTTTTTTGTTACTTTTCTTTTTTTTTTTCTGGTTTAGCGGCATGGGGGGAGTGACGTGCACACTATGTTGATAACTGGTGGTGATGTGTACACTGTGGTTGATAGCTTCACGGTGTACATGTCATGATCTGGTTGTAGAAACATAGAAACATAGACTCTGATGGCAGATAAGGACTGCTTGGCCCACCTAGTCTGCCCATTTCCCTACCTACAGGATAAGCTGCAGTTCCTATTTAACCAACAGCCTATTTCTTCCTACCCCCCCACAAAAATTGCCTTATGTCTGCCCCATGCATTCTTGAATTCTCCCACAGTTTTAGACCCCACAACCTCCTCAGGAAGGCTGTTCCATGCGTCCACCACTCTCTCTGAAAAAATACTTCCTCACATTGCCCCTGAGCCATCCCCCTCTGTCTTCAAAATGTGTCCCATTGTTCTTGCACATCTCTTTTTCTGAAAGATGCTACCCTCTTGGACTTTGTTGATTCCACAGAGGTACTTAAAAGTTTCTATCATGTCCCCCCTCTGCCTCCTTTCCTCAAGGGTATACATATTAAGCTCCTTTAGTCTCTCCTCGTATGGCTTCTCTTACAGACCCTGCGCCATTGTAGTTGCCCTCCTCTGGACTGCCTCCATCCTATGTCCTTGTGGAGATGGGGTCTCCAGAACTGGACGCAGAACTCCAGATGGGGTCTCACCAACTGTCTGTACAGAGGGATAACAGCTTCCTGTTTTCTGCTGGTCATGCCTCTCCCTATACATCCCAGTATCCCCCCAGCCCTCCCTACTGCCTTCTCACATTGCTTGCTAACCTTAAGGTCATCTGATATGATTACCCCCAGATCCCTTTCCATTTTTGTTGTTGTTACTACCTCCTCCCCTTCCCCATTGTGTAATCTTTCCCTGGGTTTTTGTTTCCCATGTGCATTATTTTGTACTTCTTTGCATTGAATCCTAGCTGCCATACTTCTGACCATTCCTCCAACCTTGCCAAGCCCATTTTTATCCTTTCCACACCTCCTTGTGTATCAACCCTGTTGCAGATCTTTGTGTCATCTACAAAGCGACATTCTTTTCCTTCCAGTCCCTCTGCAATGTCACTTATAAAGACATTAAAAAGGACTGGACCCAGTACTGAACCCTCCGGTACCCCGCTAGTAACCCCTCTTTCTTCAGAGTGGACTCCATTTACAATTACCTTCTGTGTCCTGTTGTCCAGCCAATGTTTTACCCAGGCTACCACCTTGGGACCCACTCCCAGGCTGGTTAACTTGACTATTAATCTTTTGTGTGGGACTGTGTCAAATGCCTTGCTAAAGTCTAGGTAGGCCATGTCCACAGCTCCTCCCTGGTCTACTACTTTGGTCACCCAGTCAAAGAAATCAGTTAGATTTGTCTGACATGACCTTCCTGCTGTGAACCCATGCTGCCTTAGGTCCTGTGCCCCGCTGACCTCTAGATACTCAACAGTTCTTTCCTTCAGAAATGCTTCCATCACTTTCCCTACCGCAGAGGTCAAACTGACAGGTCTGTAGTTTCCTGCCTCTGTCTTGGTCCCACTTTTGTGAAGGGGAATCACATCTGCCCTCCTCCAGTCCTCAGGTACCACACCATCCTCCCATGATTTGTTAAAAAGGGTAGTTAGTTGTGTCACTAGTTCTCTCCTTAATTCTTTTAGAATTCTGGGGTGAATTCTAATCAGGCCCCATTGCTTTGTCCACTTTCTGTTTTAGGAGTTCTTTCAGAACCCTTTCTTCTGTGAAAGGACTTGGATCGTCCCCCCAACCCCATCCAGAGTGCTTCTGTTAATTGGATTAGGCACCTCCTCCCCCTCCTCCTCCTCCTCTTTTGTGAATACTGAGCAGAAATATTCGTTAGTATCCCTGCTTTTTCACTGTCCTCCCTGTAGTTGTGATACAGATTTTTATCTGATACCATGTCACTTTACCCCTATTGTACTAATTAGGATTGCATAGTTTGTAGAGAAGACAATTGAGGGGTGATTTGATTTTAGTCTAGAACGTAATTAAAGACAAAGAATTAATATCTGACATAGGTTTGGAATTCATAGATTTACCATTCAATTCATGTAGCCACACCAAACAGCTACAGGGCAAATCTTTTAAAACTGAAAGAAGGGGTACTTTTTTTCCACAGAGAGTTGTCAAATACTGGAACATCTAGCCCCACCATATTATTGATTCCCCTAATCTGGGCTCTTTTAATACAAATATCGATGTCATGGACAGCTGGGAACACATTTGGACTACCACTGATTAGTGGGGGAGTAGACCGATGCACCTATGGTGCACTTCTACTTGTAAATGACCAAAGTAACAGGCAGGAATGCAGCTCCCTCCCACTACAGTGTCAGTATTTAACCCAAGTTCCTGGTGTGGGGTTAAAACCTACAACCTTCCGATCTGCTGGTTTCAGAAGCAAGTGTGCAACCTGCTGAGCCACTTTCACTTAATGATAATGACTGAGTGCGGGTGTCATTTCCTATAATCAGTGCTGACGGCTGGACTGAGCATTTACAAGAAAATGGTCTCCTGGAGTTTATGCTAAGATGAAAGCTTAATATATATTGTACAATAATGTGAAATGACATGAAATCTGACAGTATTACTATTACCCTTTTTGTTCATCATATTGAGTTTGCTGCTGATGCCTACTGCTGTCACTTCTGCTGCCAACATGGATGATCAAGGGGCTAGAAGGGCTGAGGTGCAAACAGAGATTGGAGCAGCCGGGGCTGTTTTCATTTCTGAGGAGAGGTTGAGAAAGACATCATCTGATAATGCCAGCCTGGACGTCGTGTCTTTAGACACAAGGGGCTAGATTTTCTTTTTTTTTAATTTATATTTTATGGTAGTTTTTCCCACGGTTTTACACCTGCCTCTGTCTCGGGCACTTGCATGCATGTGTGGAGGCACACGCACGCCATGCTTTGAGATGCCCTCCCTATGTGCTGCCCCCTTCCACTTACACTGCCATCAGACCTCCACCCAGTGGCAGTGGAACTATGGTGGGGGGGACAACCTCCCCTGGGAGGAGAGCTGCTGGTAGGCTGCTCAATCCTTCTCCCTCCCCCACACCGGCTCCCGAGTGACCAGAGGTCATTCCCGAACCCGGGTCACCGGCATGATGCAAGGTAAGGCATGATGCCTCAGGCCTCAGCACCACTGGGCAAGCACACAAGCAGCTGGAGTTTCAAATGACTTGGATTGCGGCAAGCCCGGGGTGCGCCAAAGATATGGCCCATTGGGCTTGCGGCAGTCACCTGGCTGGTGATTGGGATTTTTGATCCCATGTGCCAGTTGCCATATCTTAGACCAACTTTTTCTGGTCTAGCTAGAGGCAGTCCAGGGAGCGCAAGCTGCTGTAAATCAGGTAAATTGTTGCAGCAGCACCCGGCCGACCACAATAGGGTAGAGCTGCAACAAAGGTGATTGGCGCAACTGCGCCAGAGAAGGGGTTTGATGCGGGGCTTGATGCAAGCCCCCCCAGCATCACCCTTTGAAAATCGTCCCAAGGATACAAAATCACGACACATGTTAAAAATGGTCAGTGATACACTGGGTTGGTTTGTTTTGTTACGCCCTTTTAGCGTGCACCATTGCAACATGTAAAAGGAACTAAACTAGAGCTCTCCTGAGGTTTGAAGGGGAAGACATTAGTGTATAAGGGAACGTTGTTTAACCAGAAGTACCACACTAAGCTGAAGCTTGTTTCCAGATGCAACCTAGGAGCACAAGGAAGTCAAATGACTTGCTTAGGATCACACAGTATGCACCTAGGTGGCTGTGGGATTCAAACCCAGGTCTCCAGATCTACAGCTCATAGCCTTAACCCACTGCGCTATATTTTCTCCTAACATTTGTGTATAATTTGATTGCGCTTAACAAACCTCCATACCTGACAGAAAATCGGACCAAATCAAAATATTCTGGAGCTCCGATCATAAGGCCTTCACATAACTGGTATTAAGAGAAAATATCATATGGACAGCTGATAATAATTTTTAGCATTTCAAAATCCTGGAATGCAAAGTCAATATATATCAGAAGGTTAGAACTGGAGACCAGCTGGCCTGGTGGTGCTGAGGGCTGAGGCGCTACGCCTTACTTCACGCTATGCCAGCAACCTGGGTTCGGGAATGACCTTGGGTCGTCAGGGTGCCGGCACGGGGGGGAATGGGATCGAGCTGCCTAATGGCAGCTCTCCTCTCCAGAGTGGTTGTTACCCCCCGGCCATAGTTCTGCTGCCACTAGGTAGAGATCTGGTGGCGGCATAGGCAGGAGGGAGTGGCAAGGTGGGAATGAATCTTGAAAAGTGGCGTGCGTGTGCCTCCACACGCGTATGTAAATGCCCAAGAAGAGGCAGGGGAAAACACTGGGGAAAAGCACTAAAAATGTAAAATAAAAAAAACTTGAGACCATCTGAATGAAGCAAATTACACTTCTTTTTTTGTTTAACCAGGAGAGACACACAAAGCTGAAAGCTTGTTTACAGGTGTGACCTGGGAGCACAAGGAAGTTAAGTGACTTGCTCAGGGTCGCACAGTATGCAAGTGGGGGCTGTGGAATTTGATCCCAGATCTCCTGGTTTGCATCGGAGAGCCTTGAACCACTGTGCTATACTGCCTCCTTACCCTTTGCTTTAGTATTTAAAGGGACACTGTCAACCTTTTTAGCATCATATTGTTTCTAGTTGAAACCCCCCATTTTATGATTGCTTACCTAGTCTAAAATTCACTGATGTTGCTGGTTGTTTTTATCTGCTTACTTTCTTAGAAGAATTAAAGCGCTAGTGTACTGCCTAAAATTAAAAGTAATTTTCATATGGAGTCAGCTATCACTTCTTACATCTGAAGTATTTTCGCTTTTCTGTTTGCCTTTGTGTTTGCTAATTAGACTTTCCACCTGGCAGTACTGGGGTGATGTGTGGAGCAGCAAGTTACCAATCAAAATGCAAGAAATGGTGACATCACTAGTAACCAAGAAGAGCCAATCCCTGCTGCCTCATGTGAAAGAGAATAATCTGGCAGTGAGAAATGGTTCTCCTTGGTTACTAGTACTGTCACCGTCAGTGTGGTCTCAGTGTTCATGAAGTAGTGGGAGGAACAGAACCGACTTTTCCAGCCTCCAGAGTACTGCCCCACACATCATCCTAGTACAGTACTGCCAAGTGGCAAATCTTCTAATTAGCAAACAGAAAAGAAAAAATACGTCAGATGTAAGAAGTGATAGCTGACTACATCTGAAAGTTACTATTATTTCTAGGCAGTACACTGGCTCGTTAAAATGCATGCTAATCATTATACCCAACACTGTTTTCTTGCAAGTCCTTGATATACTCCTCTTGCATACTTCCTGAACATTAGGAATATTCCCAAACAGTACAGCCTCTCAAATGCAGTAGTCTCCGTTCCTACCACGGCATCCTGAGTGGCCAGTAGGGCTGTGCACAATGCAGAATTCATACGGAATGACAGTCCACTTCCAGAATGTTTTTCTGAATTGCTTTTTAAATTCTGCGAAATTCCAAAAAGCATTTCTGCGTAAACCATGGACTATATCTGTGGAATAATATGCTGTGGATCATGTACACTGCTGAATAATTTTCCTCAGATTGCGGAAAAACAATCCACAGTTTGTGTAACCTGTGGATTATTAATCTACGGAAACCATTTTGTATGCGGAATGTCGGAATTCCACTACTAACAGAATTAGGTGGAATTCTCAGAAATTTCACAGAATTTAGTCCGGCTGGGATTTTAACATGCCGCACAGCCCAGTGGCTGGACTATGTTGGGGGTGTTCCCAAGTGCAGGAAGGATGCAGTGGGAGATGAACAATTACTGTAGACAAACACATTTTGGTGTGGCAACACCAGTGTGGCGGGCAGTCTGTTTTTCACTTTTCAGATGAGGAAAGGGATCTGAATCAAACTTCCAGTTATATCAACAATCTCTCCAGGATGTGACAAATCATAAAATATGTTTTTAAGCTTGGAGACACTTTGAGTCCCGAGGGGGTTGACAGGGTCCTTTTAACTTGTACCTGTATTTGTTTTCAGCGGGGTTGTTATGGAACTTTAGGATGCCCTTGCAAACAAGGGCTGTGCCCTAATAGTCTGTTTTCCTGTTTATAAATAACGTTTTTAACCATTCCATACACGATGGAGGTGTTTACGATGCTGAATAGAATAGAGAAGGTAGATGCCAGTAGGTTATTGATGGTGTTTCAGGAAAAGAGAATGAAAGGGCTAACTCTCGATCTGAATGGTACAAGGATGAAATGAAATGGGCCGGCCCGGTGGTGCTGAGGGTTGAGGCGCTGGATGCCACACCTCGCTCCATGCCGGCGACCCGGATTTGGGAATGGACTCTGGTCGCCGGTGGTCAGCAGGGGCGGAGAGGGATTGAGCGTCTGAGGGACTGCTTTTTCTGGGGAGGGGGGTCTTCAGTTGCCAGTGCACTTGTGGCCCCTAGTGGAGACTGGGGGTAGGTGCACTGGCACTGAGCTGGGAGGGGTGAGTAGGGGCATGATGCCGGGTGGAGCACGTACGGACGTGTGTGCCCCCCCTTGGTGTCATTGCATGCCCCGCTCACACAGCCAGAGAAAAAGGGAAAAATGGCGAACGGTCACGGTGGCTTATTGGCCGTCTATGGGATGCCTGGTCGGTGGACATCGCTACATTGCTGGATCCTGGTTTGGTTGGAGAGTAAGGGGGACTCTCCAGTGCCCTGCTATGGGGGACAAACCATGGGGGTAATTGGCAGCGGGGGCTCCACTGGCTGGGAGAGGATCAGATGACGGCCGGAGGAACAGGATGCCTGGACGTATGAGGCAGACCGGGGAAACCAAAGTAAAAAGGACTAACTAAAAAAAAAAAAAAGGATGAAATGAAATAGAAGGAAGTATTACTTCATGCAGAAGGCAATGGGAAGGCAAGTGAGACTGTCCACGGAGACAGTTGAGCCAAATACAGTTTCAGGCTTCGGGCTTAAACTGGAGAAGTACAGCTTCTGAACAAGAATAGTATCAATGGATACTGTTAGGATAGCAGGGAGACAGACTGGGTAGACCTGCGGCCTTATTCTGTTGTATTTACCTATTTAACTATGTCCATCAGGTCACTGGCATAGAATATATTGTAGCAGGATGTTGCTGCTGCCTGCCCAGTTAGTTTCACCACTAGATTGTGTTGTACCTTCCTCGTCCAGACTATTATTCCTTGCATATTCCGGAGTCCCCAGCAGCTCCGGCACCACATGTACTCAGTAAGTCGGTATCAATAGCGGGGGTTGTCCTCCAGACTTGGCTCTTCTTCTTCCTGTTGCTTCTCTAGCACTTTCCGAGGACAGGACCATTGCAAGTGGTGCCATTTAGTTGTAGTGGCCAGATTGCTAACTGTCTTACCTCACCTGATTTCAGTCAAGCATAGTTTTATTTATTGAAATCTCAGATTACAACACCTTTGAGCTAGAGCTCTTTTACATATTGTAGGTTCCACATCAACAGAAATAACAAGACATTAACACAAAACAGGGGATGTACAATAAACAAGAATTACTGAGACGGGTGAACAACTTTGACTGACATTGTACAATGTATGCTAGCACTAGATTATAACACAAGGTATGCGAGCATGCACAGTAAGTAAACAAATTAAGTCAGCCAGGGGCCTTGTTGTATAGTAACAGACAAGTCGGAAGGAGGGAAGAAAGGGAGTAGGGGATGCAAGTAGGAGCATGGGGCAGAGGGGTAGCAGGGAGGGAGGGAGGTAGTGTAGGGATATGGGGTTGTGGAGAAGAGCATAAATGGGAGAGAGGACTGGGAAAAGGGAGGGCCAAGAACAGGGAGATGGAGAGGAGGAATTTTGGGTGATGAGGGGTGAGATCAGTGCACGTTGAGTGGGGCAGCGTCGTAAGTGCTAGAAAGAGACGGTAGTGATGTGGAACTGAACTACTTAGTGGATGTAGTCACAGCAGTTATTTGCCGTTGGATACTGTAGGAGTTCAAGTTTGAACGGGCCTGACTTGGTGATAGATGAAGAGTCAGTGTGTAGGGAGTTTAGCCAGAGTGGAGCTCTTCAGGTGAAAGATCTTTTGGTCTGTATTGCACAGGTGAAATATACCCATGCTGTTGTGTCCTTCCAGAAGGAAGGCATGTACACTGGCCTTAGTTGTTCTGAGTGGGCTCTCATTAGACACAGTCTGTCTACAATGTCTGGGATCTTTGTGCCTGACGTTTTGAGTTCTGCTTCCCTTTTGGGCACTGAGGTTGGAATTGCTTGTGCTGCTGATTCAGATAGGATTGAGCGACACTGCTTTTGGCTGTCCGACTCCTCTGACTCAAAAGAACCTCTGCATCTTGATCATGCCACTGTGGATACACAGGGAGTACTGTGTCATGTGGTATGCACTGATTCTGAATTCCTTCTGTCTTATTTTTTTTCTCTTTCCCTTCTCCTGATTTGGCCTTGGCAGGACCTCCTTCCACTGCAGCTAGTGCCATTCCTGTCCAGGTAACTGCTGTCTTCAGCAATCACCCTGTTCTCTGACTTAACCAACATCTTTCCAATACTCACATAGCGAACCCTCGACCGCAGTTCACAACTGGTTCTAAGGACATGGATATGTTGTCCATCCGCACTGTCTGGCAGGTTCCTTGCCGCTTTAATTCTTGCCGGAAGGTCTTCAAGCTGGCTTCTCCCACCCACCCGGGTGGTAAAACTCTCGGTTCCGCCCCATGACGCCAGATCTTCCTTACCACTTGAAAGCTCAGGTTCCCTCCTTAGCGGTCTGCGTCTAGACTGGATCCAAACCTTCGGTTCACCCGAAAATAATTTTAAAGTTTTCAGACTTCGTCTTCTTCTTCCTTCGCGGCGCGGCGGACAAATTGACTGCCTGGGCGGTGCCCATGCGGCAGGAAGATGTCCAGGGACCCGAGTCCGCACCCATGTGCGCTCACTGCCTCGGGCTTGACCACGACCCCAGGCTGGGGAGTTGTGCAGGTCTTTTCGACTAACATCCTCGAAGACCGTGCTGCCCGGCTCCAACTTGGGCGCCCCCGAGAAATGTTATCCGGGCCGTGAAGTCCAAGTGCGGAGGTCTGCTATGTTTCCGCGGTGGCTGGCTCGCTGAGCAACTCGAGCAGATGATCGCCTCGAAGGAGGGCGCCCAGGCCGATCTTCATCTTCCTCAGTCGCGCATTTATCCCGCCTCCTTGGGATCCTCCTACACAGCTTCTTTATGAGCTTTTGCCAATCCTCTCCACGAAGGTGAGGGGCCATCGACACTCTTCTTGGTCAAAAAGAAGGACTCAAGGGTAAGTCCCACTGTCGATGTACGTGGGGAGCGGAGAGGTTCCCTTCCCCGACAGTTGACACTCGACTGCTGAAGTTGTGGCTAAGGCCGCTGGCTTCACGGTGTCCCCATCAGGTCAGCCGGCCGAGACACCCGTCGACACGGTCGAGATTTTTCTTGACCCGTTGGACAAGCTGTCAACTGGTGAAGCAGACAACCCTTCATCACCGGTTTCCCCGGTGGAAACCGAGGACTTGACTGCGCCTCCTGTGCCAGAGTCCCCGGCCCGGGCTCCCGAAGCCGAGGGAGGAGCGGGTTTCCCCCGCTCCCTCCCAGACCCCACCTCGGAAACACCGACAGTCTCGATCTCGGACCTTGTCTTAGTCCAGCCGATCCCGCCGGCACCGGCAGTCTCAGTCTCGGCACCGAGGAAAGCAGCGGTGCCGCCTGTCCTCGTTTTCCTCCTCCTCCTCGGAGAGACTTTGGCGCAAATTGCGTCGACGCTGTGAGGACTTAATGTGGCAGCAGCTCCTTCTGTCTGGGAACAAGCCAACGCTGTCACCTTCCCCGGCCATTAAGTCATTAAGTGGCTGTCACCCGAAAGGCCGAAACAACACCTCGCGGTGGTCGAGGTGCCCAAGCCTGGGCCGGTTGTTCAGCCGAAACCAGCTGCCCCACCGATTGTGGTGGAACCTCCGCCTTCACAACCGAAATTGGGGGCTCCGACCAAGGATTCTCGGTCGGGTCAGGGACTGCCCCACCGGTTGTCGGTCACCCTCACTCCCGACCGTCCTCAGCAGGTGGAGGAAGTAGAGACCAAAATACATTACATAGCTTCACTGCATTTCAATTACTTTTATACGCTTCTGTCGTTCTGCATCTTAACAATTACGTCTTTCTTCAGCTTCAGTTTTCATTTGTACTACCTCTCATTCATTTTTGCTTACCCTAATTCAATTGTTAACAGGATCAAAAGCAACTTTTAACATTAAAAAACTTACTTTAGATTATCCTAACTAATAGTTACGAAAACATTAAGTTACAAAATGTATAAAACGCAAATAAATATGTAAATAAATAATGCTGCAGTCCACGTCATATTTTCTCAATGTCCAGTAAACCTCCAGTTAGTCTCTGATGGTCTAATGTATTGGGTAATTCATCCTACTTCCCCCCCTCCCCCTCCAGATTATCTTTGTTTCATTGTCTTCACTAGTGCCTTATGTAAACAACAGCTGTACGCCCAGTTATACGTGTCTACCCTTCAGTGTAGATCCATGTCCCTTTTCCTTTTGTGTGCTCTGGTCTTCCAGGGCACAGGGGTCAAGTCCCACATCTTCCTTTTATATTTGTCGCAGTTTACCTCTTGATTAGCCACATCATGCATCTCCCACCTAGTCCAGCGGGAGAACACCCATCTTAAGGAGGTCCACCCACCCCAGAAGCGTCCGTGGAAGTGGCTGCCACCTCACACAGTCTTCATGTACCTTGTGAATCATAGGCTTGTAGTTTATTTCTCCTGTTTTAGAGAGTTTACTAGGGAGTTTAATCCCTAGATATTTAATGTCAGCTGATGGAGAAATTGTTACCCCTGCTAATGATACAGGTTCTTTTTCCCCTCCTAAAGGCAACCATTCATATTTGTTAAAAATAATTTTGTGTCCAGACAAGGGTCCATAAGCAGGAAACAGATTGGTGAGAGCTGGCATGGCTCTAACCGAGTGTGTAATTAAGCAATAAGGCACAACAGGGTGTGGGTTATTAGGGGATTAATCACGCCTTGTGTGGTGGGTCACGAGGCACAGCCAAGTGATTTAACCACACAAGAAGTGGGTAAACCCCCAATAACCCACACCCTGAAGTGCCTTATTGCGATTATACAATGAACCCATGTGTAAAATAAATTTAAAATGTGTTTAAGTATGTTTTTTATAAATGCCATTTCTCAGCCGTGGGTTATTGCAGGACATACCACAGTCATGTGATGTCTTTTGACCAATGAGGTTACAGGATTTTCATATCCTATTGTATAATTAAGCAATAAGGCACGACAGGGTGTGATATATCGTGGGATATCATCACGCTTCGGGTGGTTGGGCACGAGGCCACAGGCCGAGTGCGTCCAACGACCCGAGAAGTGACGATATCCCACGATATATCACACCCTGGAGTGCCTTATTGCTATTATGAACTGGCTTTAATGTTTAAAAAATAAAAAAAGTAAAATAAACAGGTTTTAAAACGAGTTTTTGGGTGGTGTAGGGTGACATTTTGGTAAAATAGTTCTTGAGACAGTAGGTGGCGCTATGATACTGGTAGTTGACAGTGGTGGGACTGTTGTGTCTCTGTGAACTCATCTCTCAGTTGCTGCGGATGTGATTTGTGGGTATTTTGAAGAGGTTTCTGTTGAGTCAGCAGTCAGCTTGAAATACTGTACATTGATGAGTAAGTAAATGGAGTAGTTGCAGCTGTTGTGTTAATGGCAGAGCGATTGTTTTTATTCCGGTGCAAGAAAATCACCCATTACTGTGGTCGTGCGGTGCTGCTTGAACCAAGTGAGAAGTTACGACCGTAACTTCTGTGCAGCTGCCGCTCGACCGCTTAGCAACGGATTGATTTTTTTGTTTTAAATATGTGGCTCGCTGTATGCCATTGTAGGACAGCTTCTGTGTCGGAGAGTTTGCGAGGGTCGTGAGGGATGTGGAGAATGCTGGCAACAGCGGGAATTTTTTCAGTGAGGAGGCTGGTTGCCGGAGCTTTTTTAAAGCCGTGATGATGTAGCCCGATATCATCACGGCTTTAGAGAGCTGTCGGCCAATCAGCTTGCTCGAATTACGATCGCCGGTTCATAATGAATAATAAAATATCGTCTGCAAGTAAGGAAATGACATGGTTTATGCCCCTTCCACTTAAAACCCTCAGTATCCTCATGGTTACAGATCGGGACAGCCAGGGCCTCAATAGTCAGAACATACAGAAGGGGGGATAGAGGACAGCCCTGCCTCGACATGATCTCATTAGTTAAAATTTGAGCCATAGGCAAATTATATAGGTTGGATATCCAAGTTCTTATCATGGGACCAAAGTTACATTTTTGAAGAACCGCAAATATAAAGGGCCACTCGATGCGGTTAAAAGCTTTCTCTGCGTTGAGTGCTAAGAGGCCCTAACTGCTGCCCTCCCCACATCTGGACCAATGGTGCATTATATTTAGCGGTCAATGCAGTTTGTGTTTAGCGTGTCGTCACCCCACAAAACCACCCTGATCAGGGTCGGGAAGACCCCATCTATTCTACCTGCAGTTATTTTGG
This sequence comes from Neoceratodus forsteri, assembly GCA_016271365.2. NCBI lineage: Eukaryota > Metazoa > Chordata > Ceratodontiformes > Ceratodontidae > Neoceratodus > Neoceratodus forsteri. The sequence continues at coordinate 1,524,255,739 of CM028130.1, read as the reverse complement.
CTATAATCTTATAGTCTGCATTGAGCAGTGAAATTGGTCTATAAGAACTACATTTTTTGGGGTCCTTCTCAGGTTTAGGCAACACCGTGATTGTAGCCAAAAGTTGTGATCGAGGAAGGGACCCGCCCTCCAAGGCCTCCTGTACCATGTCAAACATTAAAGGATGCAAGGTATCCCAGAAAACTTTATAGAATTCAATTGGGATCCCATCCAGGCCTGGCGCCTTACCTGGTTTCGAGGACCTGACAGCCCGGTGTAATTCCCTAACCATTACCGGGCGGTCCAACTGGCCCTTGTGCTCAGGTCCCAATGTGGGAAGATTATTGTCCTTCAAAAAGGACTCCGGGGAGGAATAAGCTGGGGCTTATGTTGTGTACAATGTAACATAGAATTCCCGAAAAATATTATTTAGTTTTGATATGAAGTAAGGGACCTATCTGTTTTTTCTGGTTCGAGGATAGTTCTGTCTGCCCTTTTCTTTTTAATTTGCTATGCTAACCATTTACCAGATATTCAGAGACTTCCATCATTCACACTCATGGCATTCCAGATTTTGTTTCCACTCTGCTAGTTGTCCCCCTCTTTTCCTTTTTGCCGTCCCTCCTTCCCCACTCTCTCTGTCCTTTAGTTGGACCTCAGCAAGGTCTTTGTCCCCCCGCAGGAGGTTGATTAGAAAACTGGAGGACCTGGGGGTAGGGGAGAAACTCACTGGATGGATAGCAAACTAGCTAAAGGACAGAACCCTGAGGGTGGTGGGGGTGAGGGTAGCTCTTGGGTTATAGGGAGGTCACCAGCAGGGTCCCACAGGGGTCTGTGCTATGCCCAGTGCTGTTTAATGTATGCATTAACAACATTGAAGAGGGCATAAAAGGCAAGATCTGCCTGTTTGCTGATGACACCAGGCTCTGTGAGAGGGTGGACACAGCAGAAGGGATACAGGATCTAAAGGAAGATCTGGCCAAACATGAGAGGTGGTTGGGAATATAGCAACTGAGGCTCAATGCAAAGAAGTGCAAGGTCATGCAGATAGGAGCTACAAACCTGAGGATGGAGTACAGCCTGGAAGGGGTCCTGGTAACCAGATCTGAGGAAGATGAAGAGCTGGGGGTGAAGCTGACTAGTAACTTCATGCACTCCTCACACTGCAGGAAGGTAGCAGTAAAAGCCAATAAAGTGCTGCACTGCTTTGCTGGGGGAGTTTCAATTCTCCAGTAAAAGAATAATGTAAAATGCTAAAGTACAGTAGACAAAAAACAAAGGTACTCGGCCTGGTGACGCTAAAGGTTGAGGCACTGGACTCCACACCTCGGGCCACGCTGGCAACCCGGGTTCGGGAGCGAGCTCGGGTGCCGGGTGTCGGCAGGGGCGGGATCAGATTGAGCGCCCACTGGGCTGCTCTTCTATCTCGGGGGGAGGGTTCTGAGGTGTCCGGTGCACCAGCGGCCCCTGGTGGAGATCAGGGGCGCTGCTGTGCACTGGACGGCACGCTATTTCCATGGCCCGACGTCGGCAGGGTGGCCATGCGCCGATCGGGATGTGCACCATGTAGGGGAGGGAGGGTGGAGCACAGAAACTAAGGGGGAAAATACCCCTCCCGCCAGATAGGTGATGGCTCCTTAAGTGCCATTGCCGCCTCATGCCCAACGCCGGTTCCCCGCCACTGCTCATTCTACCTCCTCGGGGGTCATAGCCCCTCCCGTGCCTCTGGGGAGGGGGTCGTAACATACTGAAAGATGGCGGGGAACACAGTGGGCAGTAGTGCGGTTACGGTGAATGAGGTAGCCCGAGAGAGTTCCGGTCGGGAAGGCAAGAAAAAGAATTGGAAAAAAAACCAAGCAAAGGTACAATGCAGCCCTGTCCATTGTGCTCTCCCGGATGATGCACTACGTGTGAAACTGGTGGGACTGCATTGTGCCTCTGCTTTTTATTCTGCAGTACTTCAGCACTTCACATTATTTTTTCACTGGTGAATTAAAGTTATTGACTCTGACCTTGGTGTCCTGTGCAAGATTTTGTTGCTCTTCTGCTTGCTGGTTTATCCGTGGCATGAACATAGGAGTGGAGCCGAGTGTGTTTACGTTATTGCCAGGGGAATCACTAGCAGGCAGGAGGAAGTCATACTGCCACTATAAAGATCTCCAGTGCAGCCGCATTAGGAGTATAGTTTACAGTACTGGCATTCCTACCTGAAAAAGGACATTAACCTGATAGAGGCAGTCCAGAGATGGGTGACAAATTATGGCTAAAGGTCAGTGGGATATATGAGGACAGGCTGGAGGACCTTAACATGTACGCCTCAGAGGAGAGGTGGGAGATGGGGGTCTTCATTGAAACCTTTAAGTACATGAAGGGCATCAACAAGGTGAACAAGCAGGGCCTCTTCAGTCTTAGTGGAAGCAAAACTATGAAGGGGCATTGCCTTAATACTGGAGGGGGGAGGTTCAGGAGAGAGATCAGGAGGCATTTCTTCACGGAGAGGGTGGTTGCAGGGTGGAATGAGCTACCTGAAGAGGTGGTCTCACTGGAGGCAGTGGAAGGATTCAAAAGATTGTGGGATAGGGTAAGTTGGAAGGTCAGGGTCAAGGGGGTGGTGGACAAAGACGGGGAGGTAGCAGTAGGGGAGGGGGGGGCCAAGCCCTTTGTTGCCACAAAGGACTCCACAGCATAAGCGGACTTGAAAGACCATTGGGCCTTCTGCCGGCAACTTTCATGTGTTCATACACCATTGCTTGTGGCAGTTCAGCAGTCTTTCTCTGCAGCTACACAGTCATGTGATGTTCAGCACGTGAATGCCTCCCTTTATAAAGCAGAGAATCTGCTTATATTTTTTTCCACAAAGATTTTTATCCATCCCTAGCAGACCTGGGCAGTTACGAGCCCTGTCCCCGTGCTTGGCGGCAATCCCTTACCTCACTCCTGGTCTGACAGCTTGTTCTCCCATGGAGTTCCCCCTGCAGCGGGGCAGGAGGAGGGTTGTCCTCCTCCCCACGGCAGGCATATCCACATTCACTCCAGGACCGGAGCGGTAGGGCAGCCCACTGAGACATGGGCAGGGCTTCACAGTGCCCAGGCCCCTAGATTTTCCATTTCTAATGGATTCTCGTGCTGAGGTGTGCATGCAAACATGTGCGTGTGTGGAAGTAAGCACATGCCGCTGAAGTTCTGCAGCTCCTTGAAATGGAACCACGCAGCATCCGCCATGTTATGGAAGCCCAGACTTTTCAGCAATAAAATAAAGCAAGTTAAAACACAGAAACGAAGATGTTATCATTGTGAAATGACTAATCGGGAGCTACGGCTTTGGAGGTGGGGGAGATTCTAAAGTTGACAGCTTTCCTTTAATAGTTCTGGTTCATACGTAACTCTGGTCCCATTGCCTGTGGCTGTTTACATTTCTTGGCATGAATAGGATACTAGTGATGAGGAACACTGAATCAGATTGCTACATGTGACCAGTTTGTCGGTTAAGCGGTTGATTTGTTGGGGTATTTTATGTGTTTACACCGCAGATGGTGGCTGCCTTTTGCAGCATCTTTACACTTGCAGTTTTCCCAACTTGATTAAAGTGCATTACAGGCACCTGCATGAGCGACTACACCACTTGCTTCTCAAGAGGAACATTTTACACCATATACTAATATTTAAAAGTTTAAGGGACACTGCCAACTCCCCATAGGCTGGCTGCGGCCTTTTTAGACTACTGTCAGGGGATGATGGTGTCTTAAACACAACGTTTAAATCAGGGTTCAACACCTCTTACCAAGGACCAGTTTTGAAAACATTTTGAAAAATAATACAGGTGCCATACTGATGTAACAACACATAAAAACAGGCTTACCATTCACTGTACTGAGCACATTCCCAGCATGCAAACAATTCTGGTAATGGGCTGTCATGCTAAATAAACACAGTTGGGGTATTTCTTTTTTCAAATTAGACCTTGTGTTGTGAGGTCATTAACAGAGTTCCGACCTGTTTACCCTTCAGCAATGTGCACTGCTGGGAGCGGTGCTTAGTTACTGCTGTGCTGCAGGAGGCCAAGTATAGACACCTCTGGGAACACAGTGAGACGATATTTTTCCGCTCCTGTGAGATGCTGTGATGGTGGGGAGCTGAAGTGGTGTAGGACCTCTCAGTCTCCACATAAATGTTTCCTACCACCTACAGCAATTCACTTACAGGGGTGGAAGCCAGCAGAGCAAAATAAAACATGGTTGGGGAAGGGGGAGCCAAGCTGCCTGCAACACCCACAGCTTGTGCACAGTTCCACAGCTCCAGTGTGTAGACGCCCTGGAAATGGTTACAACAGTACACTTGACACGCAGGAGCTGTAATGGTGCCAAAGCCCAGCATGTGTGTAAACTCACCTTTAAATTCTGTGTTGACACTGTCACATACCCCTCCCCCCCCCCAATTAGTTTAAAAGTGCCAGAATGAGTCTTTAGAGGGTTGATTGCTGCCCTTTAATTTCTGCTACATCTCTCATGCCAGACTCCTGGGTGACTCCAGCCCTCAGTAGGTACAGATAGAGAATGTGACGCTTCAGCTCGGCAATGCTACCGTTCAGGTTGCACCCTGGTTCATTATTCTTTGTGTCCAGTACTGTGAAAGTACCTGATCAATTGATGCCCTGGTCAGACTGCATTTTAAAGTATAATAACAAAATAGGCTGCCATTCATGAATAATAAACAGTTCAAGTTGCAAACAGATCCTTTGAAATGGAAATAAACACTGCATTTTAATTGGCGAGTCTAAAAAATATGCAAGTGGGGTAATTTTGGAATTCTTAAAACATCATCCATCAAGTACAGAATTAATCAGTGTTTTAATCACTGGCTTGTAAATGGGGTACTGATTCATTATTCTCTCCCTCGGTCTCCAGCTTTGATCCATAGATTGCTGTAAAGCAGCTAACGGTTTCTACCATGTAGTTCCTTTGGTAGCGGATTTCTAGTTAATGTCATGTTATGCACAAGTACAGAAATTGACTGCAAATAATCCAGCCAAATACACTGTGGTAACATTAGCAATTAAAGAAGCTGCTTTTCAGTTGCCTTTCCCCTGCCTTTCTATTGAAGGCGCACACCCTAGCTCTCTTTGGGCATAATTTAGATGTTACATCAAAGTGCATGAAATCCCTGTCTGCCTCTGTGAATTCTGACCTTTCAAACCCTAATGTGGGATACTGGAGCTTGCTATTCATTCATGGGTAATGCAGGTGCAGAGGAAAATAGTGTTTATTGTCTTACTCAGCAAAGCAGCCCTGGAAGCTAAATTGCATTTTTTTTTCTTTTTATAGAGTTTTTTTTCTGCTGCAGCCATACGTCCAGTACATGGCTAAGGCACCATTCCCCTGTGGCTGCCCCAGCCTCTGCTGTCCCCACCATCTCCATTGAGGTCCATTGCGTGGGGCCCGGGCCTCACAGCAACACTGGTTTTTCCTTCGCTTATTTCATCCTACCCATCTCCCGCCACCCTCCACCCACAGAGGCGCTATCTGCCTTCTTAGTGTCTTGGACACCACAGCTTAATTAACCCTGGGGGAGAGGACGCTCTCTGGCCCTTCACAGAGGTCACTGCAGTGCCAGTTCCAGCGCCATCCCTTCCCCGGCTGGGTGGCACTAACAGTGGCAGCACTATTTCTCAGCCCAGCCAGGTATCTGCTCTGCATGCCCAGAGTCTAATCCTGAATCTGAGTCATCAGCTTGAAAGCAGGATGCGCTTTCATTGTGTCAGAGGGCGGCCTACCAAAGTGCATTCTAAATGCAGTTAATGGTCTAAAAGGCATTTTTCATCATTGCTGTGTCTCACAAGATACTAGCAACAATGGGGTTTAGTTACTGTAGTGGATATTCTTATGCGGTTGTTTGCCAACAGACAGAGAACCACGCACATAGAGACACGATACACACACACGTCTACAGTTTTATGAAAAGCAAATATTAGATTAAATATTCAATGTACCATATAGAAAAAAGGAAGCACAGAGAAACAGGAGGCGTGTACAAAAGCTGTTTTACTTGGAGCATCTTGTGAAGATCGTTACTGTACTGTGTTTAGTCCTGCTCTGTTTTTATTCGTAAGTAGTGGTAGCCTTGTAGAGACTCAGTCCCACATATTGTGGGAATTTAATCTGCCACTCACACCAAATGTAGCTTTTGTGTCTTGTTTTATATTGCTGCTGTAGTTTTAGAACCCCCTCCCCCCGTTATCTCAACTAGTTCATTATAATTAAGGTAGATTTGCTAAATATATACAAAGCTAACACCATCTTTAGAAGAACTGCAAAATGTAGCAGTTGTACTAAATCTGGCCATACCTAAATTTGTCTCCGAACTACTAACACTGACAGTACACAGACTTAATGACTAGGTGTAAAATGCGCAAATAAAGTTAGGATTTCACAGCTGTGTTCATGGCTGCCAGTCTAAACGGCAAAATGAGGTGCATGCTTGCCTTGCTGAGGCTCTAGGTTGTTACCGTGTAAAAAAATGAAGATGTCTAATTTTTCATCTTCATGACAGTGGAAAGCCCTATTATTAACAGCATACAGTGTATGTGGGAACCAGAATATTCAGCAGTAGTCTGGCCTTTTATATGCTGTGCACCGATATCTTCCTCAGAATGTGTTTTTGTGCCATATGGTAGGCAGGACCTATATTCAGCTCTTATTTAATAGTGCAGAACAGTTTAAAGAAATCAGCATTTCATTTTTGGGATGCACTGCCAAGTGGCAGAGCAAGCCCATGCTGCTATTTTTCTCTTTGGGGGGGGGGTTGAAAATGAATTGCCAGTTTAAAGAGGAAGTCTCCCAATGTGTTGAAATGGTCATAGTAAAACAATAATCAGCATTGCTCCAGATAAAGTAATGGCCTATTATACGCCCCCACCTTTTGGGAAATACTCTTCAGAAAATGTTTTAAGGAGTACTGATACGTATGCCAGCATTTAGAAATTCTCCAAAACCTGTGTAATAGTGTCTCCGATACTGTAGCAGGGTTCATTTCAGGTCGTGGCATTGTATAATTTACACAGCGTTACCTGAATTTGTCCCCTTGTTGTTTGTTGCCACAGGACACCAGGGTCCACTGTAGTTGTTTGTTGTGGGTGGTTCTTTGCTGGGACTCTAATGCGGAAGTCAGGCTGGATCTCCAAATCATACTGTTTGTTTTGTTTTCTTCCCGCAGCAGCCAGCATAGCTGGGATGCGGGGGCGGTCGTCAGAGCGCGTAGATAGTCTGTGATGGCTGCTGGTAGGTGGGGGAAGTCTTACTAGCAGATCAATTGCGCAAAGTGGTGCAGTCATTGTAAGTATAAGTCTTGGGAGTGGCTGTGTTGCGTGGGGCAGGGCATCATTGGAAGGGAAACTGAGCACACTTACAAGGCCGGGGCAGGGCTGGAGACTTAGGGTGGGACAGAGCCTGCAAGAGGGACCATGTCAGTCAGTGTGAGCAGCTTGTTGAGTCAATCAGAAATGGGGTTGGGGGGTGGGCTAACTAGCACTGCTGGCCAGACTTTGACTGTGCTGGTCATTCACTCTTGGCTCACACATTAGTATCAGGACCTTACTGTACCATGTGTGTGTCTTTTCTGTCACGTATATGGTACAGTATGGATCTGAAAGGCATGTGTGACTCAGAGACATATGCACTTAGAAGACGGCAGTTTGAGAGTGAGGAGCTCTCGTCTTGATCACAGCAGCAACTTCAATTTCTTTGGGCACACGGGATTTCACCACTGTACTGGGCAGAATTTCTATCATAATCTAATTACCGAGTCTGTATTCAAAAATCAGCAAAGATAGCTACATAATTTGTGTGAAACAGCAAATTAAAAAAAAATAGTTTGTCCCCTTATAATCTGCTGGATGTGGAGTGGCAGTCCCTGTCTGTGACCTCATCCTATGTTCCTATTTTCACAGTTTGCCTCACTAGTTTTTCAATATGTCTCCCATTTTTTGCTGTCGGTGTGACATTGTCCCAGTTACAAAAATTTCTGAAATGAACCCTGCTGTATGTGCCTCAGTAGGAGCATTTGTTTTTCCAGGTTGAAGCACTTACACACATCCAGATTTTCTTTTACTACCCCACTTTAAAACTGGTGAGTAAATTACTCTCGCCTGTCAGCATTATCTGCAACATTGATAATCAGATTACCTTTAATTCATTTTTCTACATTTCCTTTCTTGATAATGTTAAGTTCTAACAATTTGTGTTTTAAATAAGTGCTTTCTATCTTTCAGTTAACTTGTTTACTCTGCTCAGGCGCGCTGTGATGTCACAATCAGGGCTTCAGGTAACTCCATTTTGGGAGTATTTAACTCCAAAAAATAAGGCAGTAACTTCCAAAATAAAGAGTGAGGAAGTCATTGACTTCCAAATGTAAAAAAAAAAAAAAAAAAATTGGACGCGTTCCAAATCTGAAGACACAGAGGCTAAGAAATGATCGATTTCTCTAAAATAAATTGATTTTATCACTAATATTTGCATGAACATCCATAAATTGGTCCTTCCTAGAATACTGACTTTCAAATTGTGGGATCTGGGAAGTATTTTGACTTCCAAGAAATTGGAATGACTCCCAGATTTTGACTCATGGAAGTATTTGACTTCCACTAAAAATAAATTTACTGAAGCCCTGGTCACAATCTCATATCTATGTCATCTGAATGATTTCTGTGGCAACAGACAGTGATCAGTACTGTGCAATGCATATAGGATTCGGGACAAATGCACACAAACACGGCACTTTTTGCAACCGCAGGTCTCTCTCTGAAATATTTGTGTTTGTGTTAGACCACATAAACTAGCATTAGATTGGCTGAGGCTGGTGTGACACATGTGATTAACAATGGCCTCAGCAGAACCACTACTACAATCTGCTCGTGCACTTTCTAAAACCCACTTTCCACCCAAGACATACCATTAGCCCAAAACTGCAGGGGGATGTGGACTAAACCATTCTACACTGTTACTAGGGTAAGTTATCATATACTACATCTCCCCTTCTAGTAAAAGAAAGCAATTACCTTGATTTCAGTTTGCATATCAATGACAAATAACTACCAAGCACTATTAACATAATGGTTGAGTCTTTGTGATGAGTTGGGGTCTAAAGTCACTGGTACTGAGCTCTGTCGAAATAAGTCTTTACCACTGACTTAAGTCATAACAAAATCTCTGAACCTCTCAGGAACTTTAAGCAGACGCCCTCTTCTGGTCATTCGAGTAGACTGCACACTGGGTACAGCCTCAGGACTTTCTGGCCAAGTGTCATTGAAAACAACAGGTTCCATCTTGGGTTGCTCATACTGCTGACAAGTGTCCTGTTCCTGGCTGTTGTCCCTGGATTTCACTGTTTGTGACAATACGGATTCAGTTGACTTATCTGCCTGTTGCTCTTCAGCCTCCAAAGTAACTGTTCGGTCTCTCCTCAGGTGTCTCCTGTTCCTGCGGTATCGCTGTCCTGCAGGTATAATCACACTATAGGATCTTGGCTCATCACAGATTCTTTCCACTGTAGCAGGTTGCCACCCACTAGAAGTCTCGATGCATACACTTTCCCCTTCTCTGAATGAAGTAAGTGGAGCTGCATTCCCGTCGTAATACTGTTTCTGTCTTTTCTGTAGTCTTTTCAGACATTTATGTGCATCCTTTAGTATTTCAGGTTGCAGTGCCCTTGCACTTGCAGGTAATGTTGTCCTCCATATTCTACCCATTAACAATTGAGAAGGTGTACAGTTCAGTCCTGTGACTGGTGTATTTCTAAGACTGAGCAATGCGAAATGTGAATCGGTCTGACCTTGCATAGACTTCAGAAAGATTCTTTTTACTGACTGGATCATTCTTTCAGCTAAACCATTAGATTGTGGGTATCCTGGGCTGGAATGAGTCATTCTGAATTCCCACAGCTTTGCAAATTGCTTCATTTCATGACTTGCAAATGGTACATGCTCTGCTACCAGTTCTTATGGAATTCCGTGTCTTGCAAATACAGCCTTCAATTTTGCAATAACTGTAGCTGCAGTCTTGTCAGGCATTCTGAGAACCTCAGGGTATTTTGAAAAATAGTCCACTATTATTAAGTAAGAGTGTCCCCTAAAGTCAAAAATGTCTGCACCAAGCTTTAACCATGGCATGTCAGGTATCTCATGTGGACACATTGGCTCTTTATGGTTTCTGGGTAAGAGTTCCTGACAAGGTCCACATGCTTCAACCATCATTTCTACTTCTTGATTCATGCCTGGCCAATATATCACAGCTCTGGCTTTTGCCTTCGACCTTTGTATTCCTTGATGTGCTGCGTGAAGTTTTTGTAGCATATCTGTTCTCAGCTCTTTGGGTATGATGATTCTTTTACCCACCATTATGAGTTCATTTTCTATGTATATATTGTGTCTCATGGGCCAGTAGTACTGAAGTTTGATGCCGACTTGTTTTTTCCTGTTTGGCCATCCTTTAATGTGCATTTCTTTAAACAACTGTAAATCACTGTCCCTCTGTGTGGCCTGTTTTAGCCCCTCTAACATGCTGTCAGGCAGTGTCTCTCTTGCTTGGATTGAGTATATGACTTTTTCACTACTTAGATCAGTGTCTCCCTCTGCTGGTTTTCTTGGTACTGCCCTAGACAGAGTGTCTGCAATCAGAATATCTTTTCCTGGAGTATATATTACCTGTATGTCATATTTCTGTATCTGTAACAGCATCCGCTACAATCTTGCTGGAGCCTTTCCAATTGGTTTGTTCAGTATGGACTGTAGTGGCTTGTGATCTGATTGTACTTTCACTGACCTTCCATAAACATACTGATGAAATTTCTGTAGAGAGAACACAATCACTATCAACTCTTTTTCTATCTGTGCATAGTTTCTTTCAACACTGGACAATGACCTAGATGCATAAGCTATTGGTCTTTTTTCTTTGTAGTAGACAAGCACCTAGTCCGTCCTTAGATGCATCTGCTTGGATTTCAAAGTCCTCTTTTGGATCAAAGAATTTTAATACTGGTGCAGAAGAAATAGTCTCTTTCAGCTTTTGTAAGGCTTCTTCCTGTGCTGGCTGCCACTGCCACATGACATCTTTTCTGAGTAGCTGCCTTAGTGGTGCAGTGAGGTTTGCTTCATTCGGAATGTGCTGCGCTAAGTATTGAGTTATTCCTAACAGTCTCTCCAGTGCTTTTTTTATCTTTGGGAGGGGGCATCTCGGCTATTGCTTCTACTTTGGCTTCATCAGGCCGTAGCCCATTTTCGGTTATGATGTGCCCCATATATTTCACCTCAATCACCAAATACTGTATTTTGTCACTTTTTAACTTTACATTGAGTTCCACTGCTCTGTCCATTACTTTTCTCAAAATATTGTCATGCTCTTCCTTGGTAGCTGCATCTATAAGCATGTCATCAGCTATTACAAAAACACCTGGTATGTCCCCGAAGTGTTCAGCATTTGTCTGCTGGAATACTTCAATCGCAGACCGTATACCAAAAGGAAGTCTCTGAAATTTGTACCTTTCCCATGGACTGTTCAATGTACATAGGTCAGCAGATTCGTCACCTAATTTGATCTACCAGTACCCATCTTTTTCATCTAGAATTGTAAAAAAAACTTTTTACCTGCAAGCTTACTCTGAATATCCTCCAATGTGGGGATGGAGAAGTGATGTCTTCTGATAGCTTTATTTAAGTCTCTAGGGTCAAAACACACCCTGATCTCACCATTTTTCTTTTCGGTAATTACAAGGCTATTTACCCATGTTATAGGTTTTCTTATCTCGCTAATCACCCCAATTTGCTCCAGTTGTTCCAGTGTCTGTTTTAGTCTGTCCGTGACTGCATATGGGACTTTCCTGCACCCATGTATCACAGGAGTAACATTTGGGTCAGTATGTATGTGGTGAACTCCTGGGAATTCTCCTAGGTCTTCGAACACTGATTTATATTGTGCAAGAAGCTCCTCTTTTGTGCTTGGTGGCTTGGTTTTAAGCACCTTTAATTTGCGAATCAGATCCAGGATGACACATGCCTGTTGACCCAGTAGAGAAGCTCCCAACGTATTAGTGACATAAAACTGCAGATTGGCCTCTCTGTCTTGTGTCTTACACTTTAGTGTCACTTCCTCTTCAGGACTAATGTGTGCTCCTCCATATACCATTAGGATAGTACTGGTCGGCTTGATTTGTACCTTGCTTGGAAATTGCGCAATCACTTCTTTTGTCAGTATATTGGCTTCAGCCCCAGTGTCCAACTTGAACTTAACTGGCTGTCCCATTATCTTCAAGGTAGTGTACCACCCTTCATCTGGTACTTGTGTCCGCACACTTTCTTATTTTCTTTTTATAGCACCTACAAATAGTGCTTCTACCTCTTTGGTCATTTTCTCATGAGGTTTGTTGGACTTTTAGTACCTGCACATTTCTGCATAATGGTTGAGGCCACCACATTTACGACATTCTTGTCCATACGCTGGACAAGCCTTTGGCACATGTCCCTTGCCACACCTCCCACACGTGTTTGATTTTTGTGCATGTGTCTCACGTGTTGGTAGCTGGCGGTCTGGTTTTTGGCCTGTATTACCATCCTGTCTTGAACAATAATTCTTAAATGCTTCCATAACCTCAGCTACTTTTTAAGCTTGTGGGACAGCATATGTTATATTGAGGGTATTGTACACCTCAAGGGCCTCATCCCCGATCGTGCATAGCAGGACTGCAGTTTTCATTTCCTTTGACTTACCATCTAATCCCGTGTCTGTGAAGTACAGACTTAATCTCTGTGCCCACCTTCTCCAGTTTTCTGCAAGATTTCCGGTCAACAGTAGTGGTGGAGGTGGCTTAAATTGCTCCAAACTGCCAAAAATACTTTGTTATACAGTCTTTTAGTAAGCTTTAGGTACTCACAAATACTGTCTTTTGTTTCTTTTCTTGGCAGCCCAAACATTTCTTCTTTCCTGCAACTGCAGCACTGCAAGTTCACTTCTGCCACCATATAATATTTTACTTTAGTTGCTTCTTACTGGATCGCTGGTTTTAGGAATGACTGGACACCACAAGTAACTTCTAACAGCTCTGAGGTTTATTCAACAAACATACATTAGATAGATCAGCAGGCCTCAGCAGAACTACTACTACAATCTGCTCGTGCACTTTCTAAAACCCAGTTTCCACCTAAGATATACCATTAGCCCAAAACTGCAGGGGGATGTGGACTAAACCATTCTGCACTGTTACTATGGTAAGTTACCATATACTACAATTAAGGGCACTAAACTGCAACCTGGAAACCTGGGTTTGAATCCTGTGAGACCCCACTTGTATACTGTGTGGCCCTGAACAAGTCACTTAACTTCCTTGTGCTCCCAAGCCGTACTTGGAAACGAGTTCCAGCTTAGTGTGCCTATCCTGGTTAAACAATTTTTCCCCTTCTCACTTAAAGAACAACTTTTCTGATGCTCACCCGAGAAACTCAGGAGGACTCCTACCTGGCTAAAAGTTAAATGCCGGAATGTTTAAGTATCTGTATTTTGGGAGGGAAGAGATAATATTGTAGCCCTGAGGGGCTGACAGCCAGCCTTCTTCCACGTCACGTTTCTGAGCTCCACACCACGCTTTCACGTTTTGTGATGTTAGGACATGGAGAGCATGAGGGTGTGCATTATAGGCTTGTATAGGACCAGTTTTAAAATGTCCTTTTTTTTAATACTTTAGAGTGATGATTCAGACAAACCAAGACCACTGATCAACTAACAAGGCCCTAGCTCAGGGCTGGGAAGTGGAAGAGATCAGCCTGTCACTTCCCCAGAGGTAAAATTCAATCCCTTTCCTCCCGAAATACAAGCAGTCACAAATTAAACTTTTTTTTTTTAACTCTATTTATTCCCTTCTTATGGAACTTTCTCGGGCATCCTCCAATGCCCCCAACTGTACCTCTGTGCCTGAGAGGCCTCCTAGTTCCTGGCATCAGCCCAGCTATCTCCCCGGCTCTGAGCCCCCCAAGGTAGGGCCGCCCTATCTGCCCAGGGCGCTCTATCTAGAATTCAGGCCGGGCTGGGCTCAGCCCAGGAGAGGAGTGCAACTGGTGGTGGAGCATGGTCGGGAGAGTGGAGGTGTGTTGCCTATCCACAAGGCAGGGGTTTTTTCTTATTTAGCCTCCAGATGTGTGACATGCAGTGCTGTACAGCCCATGACGTGAGTGCTCCCACCCACGTCCGGAAGACAGTCGCTCAGCGTCTACCCTGTTCGTGAGCCCTTGTGTGCTGCAGTGCCTCCGACCTCCGCCAGGGGCCACTGCTGCACCAGGCTCCTCCTGGATCCCTCCCTGAGAGAGGAGAGCAGTTCTCCGGATGCTCAATCCTCTCTCTCTGCCGACTCCCCGGCGGACCAGGCCTGCTTGAACCTGAGTCGCCGGCGCGTGGTACAGGTGGCGCCCAGCGCCTCAGCCCTCAGCGCCACTGGGCCGGCCTCACAAATTCAATTTAATACAGCATTAACTTTGTGGCATTTAAGGGCCTCCTGTGTTTCGGGGTTGCAATCAGTGAAAGAGCAGGAAAGGTGATCTTTAATTATATATTTCAAATCACAATGATTTCATACAGTTTATGTCTTTAGGGGAGGGGCATCTACTCAATATAGACCAAAATGTAGTGCAGGTGGTTCACCAAAACAAAGTCATATTTGTGTAACTCCTAGGTGGCAAAATCCTAAGGGCTACTACCCCTGCCTGCATGCCTAGGCACAGGTTGAGGGGCCTGAGCTCGTTGAACGGGTGCCTCCACACAGAGGAATGGCTCTGGGGTAGCGTAACTGCTGTTGGTATAGCTCTCTGGGATGCTATGACCCCCCTGCCAACCCCTCTAGTGGCCTAAACAGTATAGCAGCAAAACATTCACATGTACCGTATGGCAATAATGACTTGCTCACAACCTTTGCACTTACCACCAGGGCTGGATCCTCTGCAGATGCCCTGGAGACCCCCTGTAAAGTAAGACCTGTAATGCAACAGTTCAATGGCAGTACAGTACCCTCACCAAAAAGGTACACACTAGCCAGGTCAAATGCAAAAAGAACAAAATCTGATTTATTCAGGGGGAAGTGAACAGGGGTGTGGCATGAATCTAGCAGATGATTGACAGATCTGATTAATTCAGGCTGAACATGCATGTACAGTGAGTCCCTTGTATACAGTCACACAACCCTGGGATCCCAGTTGTTAAGCAGGCTAGCTTATAGAGATGCCCGGGATAGGCCGGTGTTGCAGCTGTTGTTGGGGCCCTTAGGAGAGAAAACAATTGGCATGCACATCAGCCCACAATTTGTAATCTGGAGCCGGATGGCTCAGTTCATTGTAATAAACCCAAACAAATCAGATGACATAAAATGATTGCAGCTTTGTTGCAGGGAACCACCCCATTTGGTACTCATGCCACCCAGACCAGGAGGCAGGACTGATGAGATGAAGACCTCTGGATGGTGTTCTGGTTTGCCAGGGGAGGAAAGATCCACACTACTCACTGAGGTGGTCTCTATCTGTTCGATGGTGTTGAGCAGGGAGCCGAGTCCCTGAGTGGGTCTTTCGTCGGAAGTGTCTCTGTGATGGGAGCAGCAGTCTAGGCCGAGATGGAAGGGCCCAGACCACAGCAGGCAGTTCAGATTTAGTCCATGAGAGTGCTGGAGCAGCTTTCAGCTAGCATAACACACTTGAAGGTGGGGAACCAAACTGCGACCCACACAGCACAGTCTGCACACATAAGCAACACAACTCTTAGTCACAGTTTGGGTAAAGTCCAGTTGCAATTTAGCAGAAATTCTGCACAAACCTGTCAATCCATGACTCACTTTGGTACGTGGCAGGCCGATCGTTTCTTGGACAAATCTTCAGTCCCAAATTCAGCCAATGATCACTTTCTTTCTCTTCAGGCCTCAGATCTCAAACAAAGGAATTAGGCTGAAGTCCAACTTTCACATTCACAGGATTTCTCACTGGAAGATGTGACAGGCAGGCCAGTGCAGCCTTCCCACCGATTCTCCCTTGCTACTACGCAGGAGCAGCTGCTCGATGGCTCAAGCTGTTCACTCTCCAAACTCCAGCTCACAACTGACTCTGCTGCAGGCAGTTTGGGAGATTTCCTCTGAGACCCAAAAGGTTTAGTTGGCTGAGGGAACTGTCTGTCACAGCAAGGGCTCCACCGCTCCAGGTCCATGTAAGTGCCAAACCTTAAAAACTACAATTCCTACAGATTTCAATCCCACAAGCCCTCTGGGGACAGTCTCCATTTTAGGTCCCCTGAGTTTCAGTTGGTACAGCTCTGGCAGCAGTCTAGAACCAAAATGGTGGCTCCTATGCAAAACGTCCAAGCTGCAAGAGAAGGCAAGTTAAACAAACTTCTGTACTCTTATTAATGTCAGATAAACAGTAAATGAACACAGTTCCTAAAAGAGCTCCCTCTGCGCCATATAGTGACTGCAGAATGGAGCAGAAACCCACTCGCCTGGCTGGTCACAAGCCCTAAACTACTCAGACCCAGCCCAGACTAATTTCTAACACAGCATAATGAGTCTCTTAAAGAGACAGGCATGGAGGCTTTCTATAGCACTCTCATGCAGACACATACAGCTACTGCAGACACAGGACACCCATCCTGACAGTGGGCATTAGGCAGCCCAGGAAGACGTATTAGCAAACCCCAATGTGTAGGGGGGTTACATCTGTCTTTGGCATGGGACATAACTGACAGAACAATTAGTAATAGTAAACTTTTTATTCACAATCATTGTTACATGGTATGAACATGGTCAGACCCCAGTTGAGCCGAGGCTTATTTTCAGTGGGTACCATATGCAGTAGTCTCAGTTACCACGGATATTACTGTGGCCCCTAGGTGGTGCTATCCCAAGGGGTGCTACTCCTGCCTGCTTGGCTAGTTGCAGGTTAAGGGGCCTGGGTATTAAAACAGGTGCCTCCACCCGGAGTCCAGGGTTGTTAGTAGCAAGGCTAACCTGGGTACAGCCCTGCGGGACACTGTAACCCGCCTCTTTCTCCTCTAGTGGCCTAGACAATATGCCACAAACACTTTCACAGTAGCCCCTATTCAGCATACAAATCCCCACACTGTTTGCACTTACCACCAGGGTTGGTCCCACCAGTTCGACCCTGGAGACCCCCTGTAAAACAAGATTAGGCACAGCAAATAACAACAATACAGTGCTTTTGGTACAGACTAGAACCACAGTCAAATTAGATGCAAAAAAGAGTTGGATCTGATTTATTCAGGGGACTTGAACAAGGGAGGGGCGTAATCAGGTTGATTGATTCTATAACTAATCTAGTCAGGCAATTATACATGCACTTTTTAGTCCCTCAACACAGTCACACATACACACTCTGGGTACCCAGTTGGTGAGATAGGCTAGCCTGATGTGTTGCCCAGGGTAGGCCGGCGTCGCAGCTGGTTGGGGCCCTACGATGAAAAGAAAAGGCATGCACAGCCACACACAATTTGTAATCTGGAGCTGGGAGGCTCAGTTCGTGAAAGGAAAACAACAATGCAATCAGATGACAACACTTGTGATTTAGCTGTTATTGCAGGGAGCTACCCTGTTGGTTACTCATGCTACCCAATCCGAGATACAGGAGGGACAAAATGGAGACTGCAGGTTGACATCTGGTTTGCCAGGAGAAGCAGGGCCCACACGAATCACCGGGGTGTCGTTTCTGTCCGAGATGCTGAGCAGGGAGCTGATCCCTGGGCGAGTCTCTCGTCGATGGTATTCCCTGTGCCTGAAGTAGCTGACTGGGCCAGTGTGGCAAGGCCCAGGCCGGGTAGAACAGTTTTTATATCAGTCCAGGAAGGCTAGATGCAGCTTCCAGCAATCATGGCATGATTAACTAGTGGGGAACCAAATTGCGACCCACTAACAGCATACAGCACATTTATAGTAAAGCAATCACCATACCACAAAGCGGATAGCAGTCCAGCAGCAATATCAGTGTCTCTGAGCAAAACCGGGAGTTCTGTGGTGAATAAATGTCCTGACAGGCCGATTGCATGCAACAAATCTTCAGTCTTCTTCAGGTTCAAGTCTGGTCACAATTCAGTGGCTTTGTCACACTCAATTTCGGATATAATCTGTTTTTTTCAAAAGCTCCCTCTTGAAGGTCAGCAGGCAGATAGGCCAAACTCAGCCTTTCCACAAATTTCCTGTGCTACTACACAGGGGAAGCTGCTCGAATCACTCGAGCTGTTCACTCCCCAAACTCTACCTCCAGACTAACACACTGCAGCAGGCAGCTTGGGAATTTCCCTACGGTCCAAAAGGTTCTGGTTGGTTGATCCATCAGTCCGTCAAAGCAAGGGCTCCCCCTCCAGGTCTGTTTTGGCTCCAAAATGTAAAAACTACAGTTCTTACAGAAATTTGCTTCCACAAGACCCCTTGGGACAGGCTCCATTTTAGAGTCACCAAAGGTACTGATTGGTCCCATTAGGCTGTCCAGAACCAAGCTGGTGGGGCAATACTGAAATGTCCATGCTGCAAAGGAAGGTAGGTTAGACAAACTGCAATATTATTATTATTAAAACAGATAAACAGTAAATAGGCACAGTTCCTAGCAGGGCTCCCTCTGCTCAAATAGCAGTGGCAGAATGGAGCGATAACACTGTAGCCTGGGTGGGACTCGAGCCTGAGACTACTCGGTCCCTACCCAGAGTAATTTTACACCACAAGATAGGCAGCTCTTAAAGAGACAGGCATGGAGGCTAACAGGGCACTCACATGCAAACACTTTTAAATCGCTAGGACACAGACTGCCAGCCTGGCAGTGGCCATTTAGGCAAGCCCAAGGAAGACTTTTGGGAACCCCCATTTGCAGGGGGTTACATTAGAGTACAATATCAGGGTTACAGTGATGTCAATGAGATCAGCATCAGCCGTTTTTTTCAGCACATTACCCAACAATACATGACAAGCTAATACTGGCAAGTGCTTCACTTATGCCAGAACTGGGACCGTGGGTCAGCCTGGCAGTGCAGCAATAGTACTGCAGCTCAAGGGGTTGGTGACCTGGGCTTGGGTTTTATGAATGAGCCCAAGCCGTCATGCACCGGCCAGGGAAGGAGAATTTAGTATCCCAGAGGCTGCTGTTGCTCCTTGGGTGAATGGGTTGCAGTCTCCACTGCTCTTCCGCCACCTGGTGACCATGGGTTGTGGTGCAGCTAGAGCCATTGATAGGCGATGGGGGGGGGATGCCCACTGGTAATGACGTTCACAGCCATGCATCACTGTGTGCACGCATCCTGAGCCCCAGATGTCAGCATCTCTAAGGGCAGGGTAAACATAGGAAAAACCCTGCAGGTGTGCCAGATGATGTGCAGGCTTTGGCCCTGATGTGTCAACTGTCCTCTGCCTCCAGCAAACCAAGTTGTTTCAGTGGGGAGTTTGCTGCCACAGTCTGCTGATTCCTTCCCGCATGGCTAAGTCCAGGGCAGCATTGAGGTACTGTAAATGGCAGAGAAGTCACAGGTGGGGCTGAGAGGTCGCCTGAACAGGTGGGGGTCACCGCAGAGCTGGGGGGAAAAGAGAACACAAGAAGGAAAAAAAAAAAGAACTGGATCTTTGGAAATCCTACCTCACTTATGGAACTGAAAATTCTGCATGAGGAGAATCGCATCATTCTGCTTTTGTTTTTAACATACCTAGGTGCCTTCACTGTCTGTCTGCTGCAGTGCCTGCAACCTTCACAGCCACAACAGTGGCCACACACCCTTATCTTCAGTTGCACTGGTGGCACTCCTTCCCACTTAGTATTCATTTAGGTGGCACATATCTCTCTCTACCTGCACTCCATCTGTATCGGTGGAAATCTACTCCTCCAGAGCTATACCCCGCACATTTGACTACCTGTTCTTTAGTTACACACGTGGCACAATCTGTCTCCTTTTCAGTTGCACCTGTTCAGTACTGTCTCACTCATTCTTCTGACACAAAAGACAATTTCTTATACTTGCCTTTCAGCCACGCTGGTGGCACACACTCCCATCCATTCTTCAACCACATGTGACAGGCACGTATAGCCACGTTTCAGCCACAGTAGTAGCACACACTTGTATCCAGCCTTCAGCCACACTGGTGGCACAAACCACTATCCACTCTTGAGACTAGAATTTGGTTTTATACTGTGCCTTTCATTCAGCTCGCATCCCAAAACAGTTCAAAAAGCAGTGGGTTATATGGTGGTGCAGTGACTGGATTTGGCATTCTTAATGGCAGTTACTAAGCTGGCCTGTACCACACACACAGCTGTAGTGCATTTGGACCCGTGTTACTGAGAGAGACAGTGTTAGCCCGGTCACTAGAGATAACTCCCCTACTGTTTTGGAAAATGCCCCGTGGTCTTTAACTTCCATCCGGACTAGCACCAGAGATAGTGAAAAGGGACCTCAATTTAACATCTTATCCAAAACAACGTCACCTTAGCTGTGCGCCCCCCTTCCCCGCCACCTGGGACAACACTGCAGTGTCAGTGTTAAGTGTCAGCTCTAGTAGCTGTTGTGACACTTGAACCCATGGTCATCTGATCTTCTTGGCCCAGAGGAGAAACTGCGGCAGGCTTAACCATGGCTCTTGCAACCACACGTTCAGTGACCCACATGCCCTACATGGAGCAAGGCAGAGTAACCCTGGAGAGCCTGTGAACCCCAGTGGACATATTTATTTATTTATTAAAGAACTAGAACTACAAACCTTTGAGCTAAGAGCTCATTTACAGAGGGCCCTTGTCAGTCAAAGGAGGAGAACAATGATATGAGTTGGGAATAGCAAATGCAACTAACAGGCATTGTCATAAACATATTAGTAACACAGCAACAAACTAACATAATACAAGAAATTGAGCATTAAAGACAGAGGCAAATTGTAAAGTACAGTCTTAACACAGAGTACATAAGGAACAAAACACAGACAGTATAAATAAGGTGCTAACAGTTCAGTTAGGGACTCACAATAGCAGCTAAGAAGCCTTGTCGTAGGCAAGAGGATGCCAAGGTAGAAACCTCTCGGTGAAGGTGTAGTGGGCAATGGGTAAGAGAGTGGGGAGGGTGGGTGGGGACGCACTCACAGCCTCTGCTCAACTCTCCATACAACCTTCCCAAATTTCACCCACCATGATGTTGCATATGTTGTTGTCTTGTGAAGCACTGCCCTACGCCCACTCACCCTGCATGCGTGAGCACTTCTGACTGCATTGTTACCTGTGGTCACTTAGGTGGCACTAAAACAAGGGAAGCTGCTGTCCTGCCTCTCACAGAAGGAGAGTGACCTCCTCCTCTTGCTAGCCCACAGTGCTCCAGAAACTAAGAGCATGACCATGGGTTATTTATGTGGCAAGCGGCCCCCCAGCTGCCGCACTATTGGATGAATTTGAACATGTTAATTTTTAAATAAAAACACCATTTGGGGGCTTTTCTGTAACCAAGATTTTCTTTAAAGAGACACACACCTGTTTTTGTATCATATTATTTCTAGTTGGAAACCAACTTTTGTTATTGCTTACCTTCTCTAAAATGTGTCAGTGTGCCTGGCCGTTTTATCTGATTCCTTTCTTAGTAAACTGAAATGCATGCTAATGGTGAAATTATACCAAACTTTGTTTTGTTTCAAATTCTTGATCTGCTCTTATTGCATTCTTCCTTGGGGGGCTCAGCAAGGATTTTCTTAAGGGGTTAACGTTTTTTCCCCCAACACTAAGGGGAGTTGACATGATATATTTTGGGTGTGGCTTGTTATCTCCTCCCCCAACAAAATGAATTTTTGGAAATAGTCTAAAGAGCAGTCTGTTGAAAATATGGGCCTTTAATATGCTTTTTAACAGGGTTACAGTCTCACGTGGAGGTGCTTTGTGCTAGACCCCTTCCCAGAAAAAAACAAAACTTTTTAATAAGGGCGCTGTCATATTTTCCACAGATTTTTGCCATAAAAAAATGTTTGCATGATTTAAACCTGGGAATATTTAGAGAATATTCTCTCAGTTTATGGAATAAGTTATTTTTTAATTTAATATTAATATTTATGCTGTTCTCAAAAATGGCATAGATAAGGGGCCAGATAGCCGACGTGCATGCAGCATGTAGGGGCAAAGTTTGCTATGCATCGGTGTTTGCACCTGCACCAGGCCTACAGCCTGCTGTATTCAGAGGCACAGCGCCAGTGCTATGCCATCTGAATATAGTGTGATCATGGCACAACACAAACAGATGTAGTATGCACAGCGCAGAGCAGTGGTGCAGCACTGCACAGAGCACACAGAAGAGTGTGGCCCTATTCAGGGCAGTGGCTATGAAGCAGCACAATGGATGTGGCCATGTGTGGGCAGAGAGGGCACCAAGGACAAGCACACAACACAGCTGCATCAGTAACGAAAATAAACTTTATTTAGAATACACGGCAACAGACCACTACAGAACCAGGTAACACAGAGAGTAAACGGGTGGAGAGCAACATGGGGTAGGTCCAAATGGGGGCATCACAAAAAGGGGGTGTGCTCAAGGCAGGCTCATGGTGCTAGTGGGGATGGGGTGGTGCAAGAGGCGCTGCCAGGTACAGTCATTTGCCACTGTCTGTATAGCCTCTCAGATTGTCCCTAGCTCCCATAGTATGAGACACTGTTGGCTTACTATGCACTGCAGGATGTTGTCCTAGCCCCCAAACTGTTTGGGCCACCAGCAGTGATCTGGACTCTGCTGAACACCTGTGGACAGAAAGAAAAGGAAATCGGCCACCTGTGTGCACAGGATGGGGATGCAAGTTCTGCCCCGTGAATGCCAACACTGTCAAACAAGCCAGTACATGTGCCACCATGCTACCCGGGGAGTGCGGCAGACTGGCCCTCTCGATGGAATGGACGTGGTGCACCATGTAAAGCACTGTGGACACATACACTGGAGGGATGCATTGCCATGGCTGCACCTTGCAGCACATGTGGTAGGCTAGCCATGGCATGCAGACATACCATTGTTGGACATGACAGACGTACACCAGTGGCACAGGCCATGGCAGCATCACGGCAGGGTCTGCAGGGCAGAGGCATGTTCCAGGGACATGTTGGGGTGGCCACACACCCCATGTCCACTAACCAGGCATCCCCTGTCCTGGCAGCCCCTGTGCCAGACATGGACAGCCATGACCCTCCCTGGGCTGTAAAGGACAGGAAGAGCAGGCACAATACAAGGCCACAGTGCAGCTGCATAAAAGTGGGAACAGTTTGCAGCACCGTGTGCAGATCCATGGTGAACTTTATGGCTGTGGTGGTGTACATTGTAGACTGCTGGACCCACCATGCACCTGTTGGCAGAACATCAGTGTATGCTGCACTGAGGCTGAACGTGGCCAACATCTCTGACAGTCAGTACAGCACAGGTGCCGTGTAGCCAGAATGGACATGGGCACGGGGATGCTTGGACATGTTCACATGGGCTCCCCGGTAGGTCCATAGGAATCCTATATATCCTGAAGGTCCCCACATGTAGAAGCCGTACTGTACCTGACCAAGGCTGCTGAATTAGTGTAGCCACAGTAATGGTGCCTGTACAGCACCATGGCAGCCCAGTGATGACGCCCACGTGTGACACTACAGTACCCCGAGCCCGGTTTCAGTGATCACCCCGTGGGCCTGTAGATACTGTCCAGGTATGCCCCCCACCCTACACAGACTGTGTGATGTCCTCCACTACAGGACCCATGCAGGGTACTGGTCGCATGTCCCTGCTTGGCTAATGTGTGGCTAGTGGTGCTGTATGCACTGAGTCACCATTGCCGAGTCAGCATGGTGTATTGTGAACACCACTGCAGCTGAGTCCTGAAGTATGCATGCCTGGCCCCCAGGGTGGACTGGCCACAAGAGGCTCCAGTGTCTGCCACCCCATGCCAGTATGCTGGGCCAGTGCTGTGCTGCTGGGACATGCAACAGACATGGGGGTACAGGAAAGGCCAGCAGCGCAGGAGACACACCATGGAGGGCACGTGGCTAGCCTTGACACTGTACTGACCACACATGGATGACTACCTGCCACTGCTTCACCTAGTGGTCACAGTCCTGGCCGCAGAATGTCAGGGGCCACCACCCATGGGACAGCCTTACCATGGCCAGTGTGCACTGACCCCATCCCTCGTGGCAACCAGCTAGCAGCCCATGGTACCTGTAGCTGCACAGATGGGGCCTTGGAGTGGCATGGGACAGGTGCATGGGTGGCATGCCTGCAGCATGGATGTGGCATGATGCACTGACTGTCACAAACCCACTCAGCAGGTCAAGCCCTCTACTGCCAAAGTGCCAACCTCCGAGTGCAGTCTTGTGAACAGTTTAACAGAACAAGGTAACCCTCTTGTCTGTTTTGTGAGTTCAGATCAACCTTTTGGTCTCAAGTCTTGGAGGGATTCAAACTGTGAACCTCTTGCTAGCGTACCCAATGCACAGGCTCAGATATATCTGTCTTCGGGGGGCCAGATATCCTTGCCTACGGGCACCTAACCAAGTATACAGAGATGGTGACAAGACTTTCTATAGATACATTAGTGAAAGGAGAAAGTCCAGAGGGGGTATTGCTAAGCTTAATGGAGAAAAGGGAGCATGTGAGGAGGAGGACCCTGTAAAGGCATCTATCCTAAATAGATACTTTTGCTCAGTATTTACTGAAGAGAAGGTAGGGCAGGGCCCACAGCTCAGCATCATGGACACAGGGGGGGGAGGGAGGTGAGCACTACTCCCTTCACAAAAGAAAGGGTCCTACAAGAGCTTGCTAAGCTCCGGGTGGATAAGGCAATGGGACCTGATGGCATACATCCCAGGGTACTTAAGGAGCTAAAGGAGGAACTAGCAGAGCCATTAGCAGAATTGTTTAGTGAGTCTCTGAGCACAGGAGAGGTCCCAGAAGACTGGAGAAGGGCTCATGTGATCCCACCTCACAAGAGTGGTAGCAGGGAGGAGGCGGGGAACTACAGACCGGCCAGTCTTACCTCAGTAGTGGGCAAGATTATGGAGGCACTCCTTAAGGAAAGGATAGTGCAACACCTGGAATCCATAGGGGCACAGGATCCAAGACAGTATGGGTTTACAAAAGGAAGGTCCTGTCAAACTAATCTCATAGATTTCTTTGACTGGGTAACCAGAGTGGTGGACCAAGGGGGAGCAGTTGATGTCACCTACCTTGACTTCAGCAAAGCTTTTGACACTGTTCCACATAGAAGATTGATAAATAAGCTGGGTAGGCTCGGGGCGGGTCAGAAGTTGGTTAGCTGGGTGGCAACCTGGTTGACGGGCAGAAAACAGAGAGTGGTGGTAAATGGTATACAGTCAGAAGAGATGCAAGTCACAAGTGGGGTACCTCAGGGATCAGTCCTGGGGCCAGTCCTCTTCAACATCTTCATTAGTGACCTTGCAGATGGACTAGAGGGTAAGGCTTGTCTGTTTGCAGATGACACCAAGATCTGCAACAGAGTAGATGATCCAGATGGGGTGGGCTGAATGAGAAGAGATCTGGATAAACTAGCAGAATGGTCAGAAGAGTGGCAACTGGGATTTAATGCAAAGAAGTGCAAAATCATGCACATAGGGAAGAGAAACCCTGAAGCCACCTATAGGCTGGGAGGGCAGTTGCTAGCAGTCACAAAGGAAGAAAGAGACTTGGGCATCATCATCACTGATGACCTAAAATCATCCAAGCAGACCTCTAAAGCAGTAGGTAAGGCTAGGGGGGTGTTAGGGTGTATTAGGGGTATCACAAGTCGTAAGAGGGAGGTAATAATCCCTCTGTACAAGACACTGGTTAGGCCCCATCTGGAGTACTGCAGTGCAGTATTGGAGGCCACACCTTCACAAGGACATTAACCAAATTGAGGCAGTGCAGAGAAGGGCAACCAAAATGGTGCAGGGACTGCATCAGAAGACATATGAGGACAGATTAACGGAGCTCAATATGTATACCCTTGAGCAAAGGAGGGAGAGAGGTGATATGATCGAGGCATTCAAACACCTTAAGGGCATAAACAAGGTGAAAGAGTCTAACATGTTTAAATATAAGAAAAATAGCAGGACAAGAGGACACAGCATGAGATTAGAGGAGGCCGATTAAGGGGAATGTGAGGAAATTCTTTTCACAGAAAGGGTGGTGGATGCATGGAATGGCTTACCACAAGAAGTGGTGGCTATGAATACAGTGCAGGGCTTCAAACAGGCATGGGATAGGCATAAGGGAGCAATACAAATGACTATGAATAGATAGGCCACTGACAGAGCAAAGGCCGATGGCACATTTATAAGGTAGAAAAAGAAATGGGCAGACTGGCTGGGCCTTGAGGTCCTTATCTGCCTTCAACTTCTATGTTTCTATGTTTCTATGTTTCTATGAACCCTTAAAAACTTTAATAAAGACCTCAGCTTTATAACGCTTCTCTTTCCAGTTTGGTACCACCATTCAAGCTTATGCTTCATGTCTGCTATAACCATATATACTCTTCTTACAAGTGAAGGAAAAACAAAGACAGACCAAGTAAGCTCTAAAAAGAGTTTTTACTAAAATGGATAAAAATATGTCAAACGCAAAATACAGAACTGTTATAGCACAAGACATACAAATCTTTTAAAAGAACAAGGTTTACACAGTGCAATTCCTACTACAGTACTTAATCTCTAAATACCTGCTTAAAGTGCTCACAGATGTGTCCTTGTCAGAGTCTAGATAAAAGTGCCTAAGTAAAACAGAATTATTCCTTAAAGCAAACTGTATTTGCCAACCCCTTTTTGGTGATGTCACCTAGCTCCTCCTCTTTCAGAATATATAAAAAAACATATCTATAAAAACAGGCTGTCTTTTCCCAGTATTAAATTCTGCAACCTCAGCATGATTCATGTTCTGCAAATGACATTTCTTTGATCTCATGATAAGCTTCCCCCTTCCAGGACATGAAAGCATCTTTATGATTTTCGCACTAATACATCACAACCTGTTTTTCTTCCTCTGGAACCGTCATAAAATGGATGTGATCTTCCATTCTTAGCAACTACAGCTGCAATTAACTCAGAAAAACATGAGATCCTTGATTAAGGCCTTCCATATAACACAATGTCTCTAAAACCTGTGTGTGTGATCTCACATACTGTTTTAGCATTTCCTCATGGCTTTCATCTTCAGCTGAAACCTGGGGGGGGGGGATGAGTGAGGTCATTTCAAGAGTACCAGATTTCTCAGCAGAGACAGTGAGTAATACATTTTATATAAAAACAATGACACAGCACTCAGAACTGGCTGTCTGCGTCACAATTCCTCCCCACCTAGACTGAATTTGGGTGTTCTATCCCCCACATGGGATGAGCTTCCCAAATCAGTTCACTCCTCATAGACCCTAGACAGCCCATCTGAGTTCTGGTTTTTTGCTCCAGCCCTGTGTACAATTTTTAGATTATACCCTTGTAAAGTAAGACTCCATCTTAACAGTCTGCCATTGTTTTTCCCCATCTGCGTCAGCCAAACCAGGGGGTTGTGGTCAGTCTGCACCACAAAATGCTGCCCGTACAAGTATAGCTCTAATTTCTTTAGGGCCCAAACTATGGCAAGACACTCCTTTTCTACCATGGAGTACGCTTGCTCCCTGGGAAGTAACTTCCTACTCAGGTACATTACTGGGTGATCTGACCCTTGGCTAGATGTCTGACTCAGTACTGCCCCAGTACCCACGTCTGAGGCGTCAGTCTGAACTGTAAAGGTTTTGCTGTAGTCAGGACTTGTCAAAACAGGAGCACTGCACAGTCAATCAATCAATCAATCAATCAATCAAATCTTTATTTGTCCAGGCGATCACCGTTGAGCAAGCTCATTTACAAGGTGGACCTGATGTTGTCAAAGGATAGTTATACATACATAAATTAGCTGTGCAATACACAAAATGTTTTAAGTAAGAAAACAGACTTACAATTAAAAGGTACAATATATACATTCCAAGTACACTTGAGGGAACATATAAACAACAGTGCCTCCTTTAGTTTGGTAAAGGCTTCCTCACAGGCTGGGTCCCAGGTAATTTTCTTTGGCATCTTTTTTTTGGTCAGGTCAGATAGGGGAGCAGCCAGGGCATTGTAATTGGGTACAAATTTCCTGTAGTACCCTGCTGTCCCTAGATAGTTCCTGACCTGTTTCTGGTCTGGGCCATGCCTGGATCACCTCTATCTTTATTTGGTTAGGTCGGAGCTGTCCCCGGCCTACCACATGCCCACCTGGCACTTCTCGGCTTTGACAGTGAGCCTGGCCCTCTGTATCCTGTCCAGCACTTCCCTAAGGTGGGATAGGTGTTCCTCCCAGCTGGTACTAAAGATGGCAGTGTCATCCAGGTATGCCACGGTGTACTCCTCAGCACCATTTAACACCTCGTTCACCAACCTTTGGAAAGTGGCCGGGGCCTTCTTCATCCAAAAGGCATTACTTTAAACTCAAATAAGCCTATCAGAGTGATGAAGGCCGACATCTCCCTAACTCTGTCTGTCAACTCTACCTGCCAATACCCCTTTGTCAGGTCAGTGGTCGTAAGGTAGGTCGCCCCTCCCAACTTGTCCAGGAGTTTGTCCGTCCGGGGCATCGGGTGGGCGTCAGACTACGTAACTGTATTCAGTCCATGATAGTCCACACAGAAACAAGTTGAGCCATCTGTCTTGGGCACAAGGACTACGGGTGAGGCCCAAGAGCTGTGGGATCTCTGGATTACTCCTAAATCCAGCATCTCCTCCACTTCCCTCCTAATGTCCTTTCGGGCAGCCTCTGACACCCGATATGCTGTCCATTGTATGGGCGTCTGTGCCCCTGTCTCCACATCGTGTGTCACTAGGGGAGTTAGTCCTGGCTTGGCCTTAAACAACGGGGCAAAGTCTGCTAAAACCTCCCTTACTTTCTGAATCTGGTCTGGGGCCAGCTGGGGAGACAATTTTACTGCCTCCACAGAGGACTCCTGCTTACTTTCTTCCAGCAAATGCAGAAGGGGGTCTTCTTCGTCCGTCCCCTCCCCATGACTACACACTGCAAACACCATGTCAGCCCTGTTAGCATATGGCTTCACCATGTTGACATGGTACATCCTTTCTGTCTGTCTTCTGTCAGGTAACTCCACAATGTAGTTCACGTCATTTACCTTCCTAACCACTCTGTATGGTCCTACCCACTCAGCTTGCAGCTTGTCTTTCTGGACCAGAATAAGGACCATGACTTCCTGACCCACAATGTACGAGTGAACTCTGGCTCTGTGGTCGTACCACACTTTTTGTTTCTGTTGGGCAGCTGCTAGGTTGCTCTGGGCTGTTCCCATAAGCTCCTTCAGCCTTTCCCTAAACCTAAGGATGTAATCCACAATGGGAGTTCCCTGGGAGACGTTCTTACCTTCCCAGTCCTCTTGGATCAAGTCTAGGGGCCCACGTACCCGGCGTCCATATAAGAGTTCGAAGGGGGAAAATCCTGTCAACTCTTGGGGCACCTCCCTGTATGCAAACAGGTGGGGAAGGTATTTCTCCCAGTCCCTCCCATGCTGTTCAGCAAATGCGTGGAGCATTGACTTTAGGGTACCATTGAATCGTTCCACAAGTCCATTGGCTTGTGGGTGATACGGTGTCATGCATCTCTGCACCACTCCACACTTCTCCCATAAACATTTCATCAGGTCTAACATGAAGGAACCCTCTATCGGTGATAACCTCCTGTAGAAGTTACATGGGAGAAATTATAGTATCTGCCCCTTTGTCTGAGGACAGACAAAGGGGCAGATGCCTTACTTGAGATTTTCTCCCATGTTGCCTCTGGGTACCGGGTGGCATAATCCACCACAGTCAGGATGAATCTCTTCCCTGAGGAGCTGGGGGTATTTAAAGGACCCACAATATCCATTCTCACCCTCTGGAATGGCTCGTCCACTATGGGCAATGGAATCAGGGCAGCTTGGGTATTCTTGCCCGCCTTCCCTATTTCTTGGCACCGGTGACAAGACCTGCAATACTCTTTCACCTGCTGAGTGAAGTTAGGCCAGTAGAAATTCTGGGCTAACCACTGCATTGTGCGCATGATTCCCAGATGATCAGACAAGGGAATATCATGTGCAATTTTGAGCAACTGCTCATGATACCCTTGGTGAACGATAAGCTGCCTGCCTAGCATCCCTCCCTCTGTCTGCACAGCCCGAGTATACATAAGTTAATTTTCCCAATAAACCTTATGTTTGCTGTCACCTCCCTGCCCTGTTCAAGTCTGCCCAAGCCCTCAGATTCTCTAAACTAGGGTCACTTCTCTGAGCAGATGTGAACCCTTCACACATTCCCAAGGCATGGGACAGCTCCCCTTCAGTCGCTAAACTAGGGTCCCTAGCACTACCATCCAGGCCCTCAGGATCACTGTCAGTCCCAACCCTCTGACAAGGGGTCACCCCTCCCTCTTCAGAGCAACCTTCCATAGCTGTAGGGTCACTTACTACCGGGGAAATTTCTACCCCCTTTTTATCAGTCTCCATATCAGGATACACAGGGTGGGGAACCAGCCTCCCAATTGTTTCCCCAATGGTCTCTGTGGGGCTCAGGGAACTACAATTTTCCCTTGCTGCTTGGCTACAGGGAACTGCACGTACCATCCCCTGCTGGAGATTATTACCCAGGATCACATCCACTGCTAATGTTTTGGCTACAGCCACCTGTTGCACAGTTCCCCCTGTTTCACCCCAGTCTAAGAGAACACTAGCAAGGGGCAATGTTTTCTCCCCGCCTGCAAAGTCCTGTACAGTGATGTATTTATTGAGTATAAGCTGACCAGGCTGTACCAGATCCCCTTTCACCAATGTCAGGGATGCCCCTGTGTCTCTTAACCCCTGCATCTGTACACCATTCACCATGACTGGGTGCATGTGTTTCCCTCATGTTCACTGGCATGCTTCCAGGGACACACAAACAACCCACCTCTTTTCTAGCACCCAGTTGTGTAGTATGGCTCGCCTTTTTGGGACACTGTCTGGCAATATGCCTAGTTTCCTTGCACAACCACAACATTCAGTTCTTCTCTCAGAGAAATCTTTTCTCTGAAACCTGGGGCTAACTGGTTTTGGTGGAGGCAGTGAGAGTTTTAGCTGCTCTGAAGGCGCGCTTTTCCCTTTCTGCGCTGCCACGCCTGCCCAATTTGCTATCAGAGCAGGTCTGCTCTTGGCATAGCGGTCCGAGAATTCAGCAGCCTCTTTGCACTGTTTTGGGATCTCGGTCCTCTAGCCATGTTTTTAGCTCTGCTGGGCAAGCCCAATAAAATTGTTCTAATAAAATCACATTTTCAATTTTATCAACAGAGGTTGCCTCAGTTTCTTCCCACCAACGTTTTAAAAACTGACGTTGTTTAGTGGCTAGGTCGTTGTGGCTCATATCAAGGCTTCTCCTGAGCTTACGAAATTTAGCTCTGTATGATTCAGCAGTTAATTCAAACTTTTTTAACAGTGCAGCTTTAAGTTTGCTGTAATCATCACTGTCCTCATTGTCCATTTGACCCAATGCATCCCAAGCTTTTCTGGTAAGTAGCGGGGATAGCTGGAAGCTCCAGGACTCTCTAGGAATTTTAGCCTGAATACAAACTTTTTCAAAAGAATTTAAAAAAGCATCCATGTCCTCCCCCTCTTCAAACTTGGCTATTAATTTGGAGTTCAATTTGTAACCCAGTCCTGCAGTTCCAGTTAAACCCAAGCCACTTACCTGCTCTGGTGCCACCGATCGGAGTCGTATCTTCTCCAGTTTGTGTTGTTTCTGGCGCTCTACTCTCTTCTCCTCTGCAGCTCGCTGGCGCTCACGCTCCTCACGGTCTGCCTCCCTCTGTTGTTGCTCTGCCTCCAGTTCCATCCTGCGCAACTCAGTTTGCAGTCTGAGTACCTCTGGATTCAGGATACTGGTGACCATCCCCTACTGCTGTGGCCCTTCACTGAAAGTGGTCCTGCTGTCCTCCTCACCGGATCTGGACACAGCACTGGCTGCTAGTCCTGCCACACTCGAGGTCTGGTCCCTTTCATTCATGGTCCGTGACTTGCTGCTCTGGGTATTTGCTACCATCAGGGCCTCTATGAGGGTGTGCTTTCTGGCTGTCATCTCGAACGGGACTCCTCTGTCCCCGCACAACTGCTTCAAGTAATCTACAGTGTGCCTGCTGTAGTCTGAAGCCATCTTCTTCTTCTTCCCTGACTACGGCTACTCTGACTTGCACTTTAGGAAAAAAAATTGAAAGGGTAGGAACTTGACTGTATGGCAAGTGATATATAGTTCTGTTTCCTTTTTAAAATAAAACTCTGCCTTTTTTTTCTTTCTTTGCAAGAGAGCTCATGGTCTCAGCTGACACAGAACAATAAAAGCTTGTGATACCAAAATTATGCCACCTCTGCCAACCAATCTGTCACAAATCCACTCAGCAGGTCAGGCCCTCTACTCCCAAAGTGCCAACCTCTGAGCACAGTCTTGTGAACAGTGTAACAGAACAAGGTAACCCTCTTGTCTGTTTTGTGAGTTCGGATCAACCTTTGGTCTCAAGTCTTGGAGGGATTCAAACTGTGAACCTCTTGCTAGCATACCCAATGCACAGGCTCAGATATATCTGTCTTCAGGGGGCCAGATATCTTTCCTACGGGCACCTAACCAGGTAGACAGAGATGAACCCTTAAAAACTTTAATAAAGACCTCAGATTTAAAATGCTTCTCTTTCCAGTTTGGTACCACCATTCAAGCTTATGATGCGTGTCTGCTATAACCATATATACTCTTCTTACAAGTGAAGGAAAAACAAAGGCAGACCAAGTAAGCTCTGTGATGGATGGCATAATATACCAGTGAAATATTTTTTTTATTTTTAAGTCTGTTGCAACAGCCCTTTCCTACCTTACCTATCTTATTTTTCTCCTTTTCCTACTGTATTTCTAAACCTAAATAGGCAGGCCACCTATATAATGCCCTTGCTATCCATGCATATTCTCTGCCAGTATATTTCCTGGTATAAAATCTGCATTCAGACACATTGGTTATGTTGACCCCCCCCCCCCTTAGAATCATGTTGTACCACATAGTACTGTATAAAAAGTAATAGAGAATATAATGCAGTACCTGTTGTGGATACATATGGGAGAAAAGGAGTATTCAAAAAATCTTCCTTGTTCCTACCCCACCTTCTTTGCGTATTCGCAATCTGTAGAGAATCGGGAAATAATAAAGGCACTTGTTTAGCGCTAGCGTGTTTTAATCTGGGTAAAGTTCATTAAACAGATTGGTCCTGCTTGTATAAAATGAATCCCCCTATTTCAAAGAAAGGAATGGAATGGATTAAAGGATGGTAACCTAGACAAGCGGCTTACTCCTGCCTCGGTGGTCCGACGTTCGGTCTTGACTGGAAATTTACAAAACTGGACCGAACACTTCTTGGTTAGTGTTATGCCCGCATAACCCCCGTAAAGGCACACGTTTTTACTTCATTACTCTCTCCTTGCCACACTTATACCACAGTCCTGGGAAAGAGAGTTAATGAACAGTAAAACACCCTTAGCAGCGCCGGAGTAGCGCTAATAATCTCAAAGCTTTGCTTTAGTCGCAAGGGTGTGTTCTTTAGCTTAAAGAAGTGAGCGGCTAGTGTTCTTGGTGTAAATAACGTATACCACTCGCTCAGCTATGCAGTTTTTATTAATATCCAGACATTTACTCTGTCTAAAATAATGAAATAATGAAAAACTCAAAGCACTGTTCAGCATGCAGTGTATGGAATGATAAATGCCAAGCTAGGCATGATGAAGCATAGTGCAGGGTAACACCTTGAATGCTCAATTTACTAAACTAAAACCAAACTCATGTTTCTTTTTTTTTCTTTTTGGCTCATTGTCATTAGATGGGGATAAAACAGATAAGTAACGTAGTAGAACTAATTCTAAAAGCCTTTAAAGGTGACTGTACCTTTTTATGTTATTCTGTCTTGAGCTGCAGCATGACTTCTGTTTCCCTGTGTTGTTACTATTGTGCTGGCTGGCCGGTTTCCATCTATCTTTAAAGGTATAACACAGAGGGGGCAGAGCTAATACTGTAGTTCTTACAAATATTCTGTTTCTTTACATTATTATTTCATAAACGAATAGTATGAAGTACTTAAACATTGCTGAAAAGGGTTTTCTATTGTGCTATATAAAAATACACCATTGTTCTCTGTTAATTTAGAACTAGAGTGTCAAAGGGGAGGAGCCATGATTGTTGCATGTTTCTACAAGTATATAAGGCGTGCTCCTTCTCAATTAGTCGGATAGCTTGGTGAGGAGCAGACGTATTCTGACCTCAGAAGAATGGTACACTAGCCCCTACTAGTGTCCAGTATGTTATATGCAGTGTATTTTTTCTCATTTTGTTTATTTCAGTTTATTTTGTTTGCTTTGCCGTGTAAGTCCACAGTTAATTTAATCTGCTACAATAAATTTTACTTTTAGATTGCTACAACACCTGGTGTGACTCCTCCTTACAAAACCCACACCTCACAAGCTCCACAAAGAGTTTTTACCAAAAATAGATAAAAATATGTCAAACACAAAATATAGAACTGTTATATCACAAGACATACAAATCTTTTAAAAGAACAAGGTTTAAACAGTGCAATTCCTACTGCCGTATTTAGTCTCTAAATACCTGCTTAAAGTGCTCACAGATGTGTCCTTGTCAGAGTCTAGATAAAAGTGCCTAAGTAAAACAGAGTTATTCCTTAAAGAAAACTGTATCTGCCAACCCCTTTTTGGTGATGTCACCTAGCTCCTCCTCTGTCAGAATATATAAAAAAACATATATCTATAAAAACAGGATGTTTTTTCCTAGTATTAAATTCTGCAACCTCAGCATGATTCATGTTCTGCAAATGACAGTTCTTTGATCTCATGATAAGCTTCCCCCTTCTAGGACATGAAGGCATCTTTATGATTTTCGCACTAATACATCACAACCTGTTTTTCTTTCTCTGGAACCGTCATAAAATGGATATGATCTTCCATCTTAGCAACTAAAGCTGTAATTAACTCAGAAAAACAGGAGACCCTTGATTAAAGCCTTCCATGTAACACATTATCTCTAAAACCTGTGTGTGTGATCTCACATGCTGTTTTAGCATTTCCTCATGGCTTTCATCTTCACCTGAAACCTTGGGGGTGAGTGAGGTCACTTCAAGAGTACCAGATTTCTCAGCAGAGACAGTCAGTAATACATTTTATATAAAAAAAAAAAAATGATATAGCACTCAGAACTGGCTGTCCACGTCACACTGACCACCTGCAACTCTGTGGGCATGCCCCCACAGGGTTGCCCTTAGCATGGTGACACACACAGGGACACATGTTGCCAGACAGCGGCACTGGCGAAATAGTGTGTACATGTGCTGTACAGGGCACACTGTGCTGTGCCAGGCATTGTGAGGTTGAGGCCCTCCAGGCCAAGTGAGAGTCCATGGTCGGGGTATATATTAACAGGCCCCGCCATTGTGCCCCTGTGTCTACTACCTCCTATGGCAATGACTGCCATGGGCACTGGATACCAGAACCCAGTGTGCCAAGGCCCAGTGACATAGGTGCATGGGCATACCTGGCTGCACGCTCAGGGGTTTTGTCAACTCCAGTGACACTGGCCCCCATGCCGCCATGCACACATTGTGGTATGCCACCCCCACCCCCACCCCCAACAACCTGTGTAGTAGTGATAGGGTGCACACTGCCAGAGTTCCATATAGCTATGTGGACACCGTGATGGGAAAGGCCCACCACCACTGATGGTAGTAGGCCACAGCTACTACCGTGCAACATGTGCCGGTACCTTTGCATGTACACATGTAACCTCACGTGCTGCATAGATTGTGGTCTACTCACTGGATTGCCTCCATTGTGACAGTCTGCTCTGGGCCCCATCATGGACTGCCAGTGCATCACGTGGCTTCCTCCTGTGCATCTGTGTCTTCTTCACCTGGACTGGTGTGGGCTGTGTGGTGAGATCAGTAAAGCAGGAAAAGAGGTGCAGTTTCCCACAGTCGTACACAATGCTCCATCTATTATACAGTATCCCACAGAACTGCACAGCTGCCCAGACCAAGGCCCAACAGTGACATATGCCATGCATGAAGAATGGGGTGGGATGAACTGCCCGCTACCAGAGGCCCAGCCAGCGGCCCTACACACCAGCAGATTTGCACACGCACATACAGCATGGCCCACCCCTCCCCCCATGGGGTGCAACATCCACAGTGCATGCCGTGCTATGTAATGGCTACTGCTAGAGATGCAGTGAAGTTCTACTATGCTATTGATTTTTCAGCGAAGTCGCAAAATCCACCTCTGTGTAACAATTCCCGAGCTTGTGGCTCTCAAGTGAAAATTCGTCTTTTGTAACCCGCGTACTTTGTTTTTTTTTGTGCAAATTGCACTTTAAAAACCCCCAAAGCAAGGAGATGTTACAAACTGTGAATCACCCAAATCCCTGGTGTCTAATGGACCCCGCCAATCGCCAGCCCCAGTATAAATAAAACATATCTAAAATCCCTGGTGTCTAGTGGATCCCCACCCCGTCGATCGCTGGCCCCAATATAAATAAAATATATCTTAATTCCCTAGTGTCTAGTGGACCCCCCCCCCCCGCTGATTGCTAGTCCCAATATAAAAAAATCTTTAATCCCTGATGTCTAGTGCACCCTATTGCATCACACACCACCTGGCAAGTGATGGAATGATACTCTTTCCTAGTAAAGTAGGCATCCACCCCATCACCAGTGGGTGCCCAGATGGCAACATGGGTGTAGGCAATGGCACCAAGTACAGATGGTTGGTGTGCAACTCAGTAGAACTGCTACATGGTTGCTTTGTGCTGTACCGGGATACTGGGGAATACAACAAACTCACCAGCATGTTCCAACAGTGCATCTAGGAACTGTCCCAACAAACGTGAGGTGGTGTCTGCCACTGGTGTCTGAAGTGTTCCTGTAGCCAGAAAACACACTGCAGCCATCAGCTTCATCTCCACGTACAATGCATGGCTGCACAAGGTGCCTGTCTGGAGCTGATCATGCAGGAGCTCACAGGGCTGCCTGATCATGGGCCTGTTAAACCTGTACCGGCGCGTGAGCTGGTCATCACCGAGGACTTCGAATGTGACTCGTGGACGTTACTGTTTGTGTGCAGCATAGTGCGTCCATGACCTGCTTATGAGCCCAGGGTGGGCATCTGCCCTCTCGTCCTGCTGTACAGCCTCCTGCAGCATGTTGAGTAGGTGTTCTCCCCTAAACGCCATCTTGGAATGTTGGCTGCAGGGTCGCCACTCATCTCTGGGATCCACGTGGGTTTAAAGTGGCCTTTTTATAGGCGATAACTGTGTGGCGCAAAAGGATCTGAGCTACCCTGTTGCACAGCACAAACCAATTGAATATCACGTTGTGCCTTTCTGCATGGTCCTGCACTCCCCCTTTGAGCACTGCATATATTTTCTTTGCATGTACACGCGATCGGCTTTAGCACATGCTGTGCGTCTCTTTGAATATGGGATTCTGATGCAAATCCTGTGTGATGTGGGCACTATCACTTTGCACCCGGTGCAAAGTCTTGAATATCTGACCCGTAGCGTATTTGATAGTACTTCTGGGCACTGTGACCTAGTGAACAGAGTACGATGCTGTGAACTTGCAGATCCAGGTTTGAATCCCACCACCATCACTCACTCTGTAACCCTGAGCAAGTCACTTAACCTCCATGTAAACTCTCATATCTCTCTCTCTCTCTCTCTACACCATCAGTGTCCATGTGGGTTGAAAATAGCAGCAACATTATTTCCTTTATTTTCTGAATTATAAAGACAGTTTAGGATATAGTTATATGAAAGATGCAATAAAAAACAAATTCCTTTCCTTTCCTTCAGGAGCACCCATAAGTCATGTCTCGTTAGCTTCTTACCCAAGTGAATGTATCATCGGTGTACTTGACTCACTAGTGAATTACATTGTATACGGACTACGTAAGTGTAAAGCAATACGGGCTTTATGACAGCTAATATTTTTATATATTTTATATTGTGTATCTCATTTTATAATTTATTTGGAATTGTGAGTGTGAATGGCATAGACCCCATTGGAAGTGAGCTTCGGCTCAGCTGGGCAGTCCTTTTCCTGGGTTTTCTGAATGCACTTAATTAGTACTACAGCATGTGCCTGATGCATGCTTGCTCCATAACACAGCAATCATCTGGATTTATTAAATAAGAACTGTACGTAAATGGCAGCAATCCAATAACATGAATATTTTACTTTTCTCTCAGGCGAGGGCTTGCTAACTATACCTCTCAATACAGCATTTTAAATCCTAAGATTACATTTTCTGTAGTCAGATATGATTGTGCTTCTGTAAATGCCAAACCAGGCAAAACAGTAAAAAAAAACAAAAAAAAAACCTACTGTTTCATTTGTTTTCCTGGAAGAAGATTACCTAAAAAAGAAACACATTTTGTACTCTAGGTTCTGTACTGTCTGTCGGACAGTGGAGACTACATATAGTCAAAATGTCAACCAACGAATCCACACATCAACCACTTACATATGTGTGTGTGTGTGTGTCACAACCCATACATTATGTATCTATATACTGGTACAAGTTTGCACAGCAGACTTAGTTCATACCTCCTTATGTCTGGGGGGTGGTGGTGGACATAAAGGACCAGAGTCCCTTTTGACCTTAAATTACTGCCACGTCTATGTTACAAGCACGGATCTATTTTTCATTTCCAAAATAAACAAACAAAACAAAAAAAGAACTAACTAGAAATCTAAACAGCTGTTACTGTTGTGGATGCCTTAAAGAGCACCTTTTCCAGGTTCAAAAAGATTTAACATGAAGCTCCCTTACCTCTCTGGGACCTCATCCAGGCTGTGTTTTTTTTTTTTGATTTGTTTAATACAGGTGCCAGAGGAAGGGAAGGAAAATAATATGCCCCCAGTGGGCTGCCCGTATGATCCCTCTCCACTTCCTGGATCTGCAATGCGTCCTTGCTCCCCGACCTACTGTGATATTTTTATAGCGGCGTGGAAGTGCTCCATTCACTTGAATGGAGTTGTTTGTTTAAATGTATTTCTGACAATTGGGTTTTGTATTGTTGATGGCAGAGTTCAACTAACAAGAGGTCTGTTAGTTGAACTCTGCCATCAATAGGTACCAAAACCCGATTTACAACTGGGAAATTACATTTCAAGTGAATGGAGCACACCCCCGTGCTCTGACCTATAAAGACGTCACAAAATGTCAGAGCATGGGGCAGCTCAGACATTTAGGAAGTGGAGGCAGTATAGTGCAGTGGTTTAAGCTCTGAGCTTGAGACCTGGGTTGGAATCCCACAGCCCCCACTTGCATACTGTGACCCTGAGCAAGTCACTCAATTTCCTTATGCTCCCAGGTTATACCTGTAAACAAGCTTTCAGCTTAGTGTGTGTCTCTCCTGGGAAAACAAAGGTAAAAAAAAAAAAGAGGGATCATGTAGCCAGCTCCGGGGTCAAATTACACTCTTCCCTTCCTTTGGTGCTTATATTTAAAAAAAAAAAAAAAAAAAAAGAAGATAGGCTGAAGGATCTCCCCAAGACGTAAGGCAGCTCCCACTTTAATCTTTTTGTAATTTAAAAACTACCGGGAAAGGTGCTCTTTGAAATTAGTTTTACCTATCCTGTCAGCTGTCTGCAAAGTGCAGTTTTATTTGTTTAAAATTTAGCTATTTAAAATTGTGTCCAGTAAAGGCAAGCTGAGACAGAGATCAGTTCCAGGTGCAGAAGACTATGATACCGTAAATAAACTATCTCAAAATGACAGGAAGCAATATGAACAACTAAAGCACTTGGTCTTGCTTCTGATTATTTAGAGAAAAGACGTCTGTGCATTGGTCTGGGTTACATTTTTTTTTTTATTTGATTTTTATTAAAAAGATTTTAAAATCACACACAATGTACATACATCATTTTATGACAGTTACAGCCTATCCTTATTCAGTTTAAATTTTTGGCATTACTTTAAAAATTAGGATATTTTACTCCTTGTTCCATTGTAAAACAGAGAGAAAGATGAGGCAGGAAGAAGAAGAAGGAAAGAAAAGAAAAAAAAAAAGAGGACAATTTCCCGGGAACAAATTCTACATCTATACTGAGCTTGGTATAGAGACCAGCCTCCATTTGTTCTGGAAGCCTATGATTCTATCTTGTAATTTTGCTGACAAACCTTCCATTCTGTATATTGTTGTTATAACTTCTCTCCATTCTTGTAGTGTAGGTATTACTTTTTTCATCCATTTTCTAGTTAAAACTTTTTTTGCTGCGAGTCTGAAAACTGGCATTAATGTTTTTTCCCCAAGAGGGGGACCAGTCAGGATATATTGATAGTAGAACTATTTCTGCTGATAGTTCTGTTGTTTCGCCCAGGCAGTTTGTTAATTCCTCCTGGAGAGAGCACCAAAATGGCATCAGCGTAGGACAGAACCACATGATATGTCCCAGGCTGGCCAGAGTACACCTGCAATCTCTCCAGCATTGGCCATATGATTCAGGTAGGTGTTTGGCCAATAAAGCTGGTGGACGAAAGTAATGGACTCTACATTTCCATTCATATTCTCTCCAGAATGTGGAGGAGGTAATTTTAATGGCTTGCTCTGTTGTTTGTGTCCAGAGGGAGGGGGAAACAGAAAGGCCTAATTCCGAATTCCATTTCTCTAAAATGGATATTGTCGATTCCTGGGTTAGATCTCTGAGACCTTTGTAAATGTTCCCTATCAGGTGTTCTCCCAGGTGTCCTTTTATGGTGTCTATGAATAATTTTAGGTTTGGAGTCATGGGGGTTGGTATTTTGGCTTCTATATTCCTTTTTCTCAATATAAAATTTCGTACTTGCAGATATCTAAAGAAGTCATTTCTTCTTAGGTTGTAGTTTATTCTCATTTCCTCAAATGAACATATTCTTTTCTCGTCTAGGAATTGAAAAGTGTGGGACAAACCCCCGTGCCTCCACCGCATAAATGTTTGGTCTGAATGGGATGGGATAAATAGTTAATCCTGAGAAAATATCTTACAATACGTGTATACCTGATCCAGATATGTTCGTTCCCTTAACCTGTACCAAATTTTTAATACATTGGATGTGATCTTAGTAAAATTTCTAAGTGGAGGAGTTTTCCCCATTGAAGAGAAGAGAAGACTATGGATGTCGTGCATATCGTTGATTTCAAACTCTAATGTTTTCCATGGAGCTGAGAATTTCCCAGACATCCATAAAATCAATATTTTAAGAAGGGCTGATACGGCGTATAATTCTAAATTAGGGAGAATTAATACCTCCTTGGGCCAGTGATAATGTTAGGATTGAATAGCATATCCTGGGTCTATGATTACCCCATATGAAGCCTGAGAAGGTTTTTTCCCAAGATTTAAAATTAAATCTAGAAGGTAAAAAGGGGATATTTTGAAATAAATATAAAAGTCAGGGTAGTACGTTCATCCGTAGTAGTTCTGTTCGTTGAAAGAGGGCTAGATGCAAGGCAGACCATTTTTTGAGGTCTTGCTGAATTGTTTGAGTCGGCTTCATAATTTATTGTCTCTCTTACCTCCAAATTTGAGGAAAGATACACTCCAAGATACTTAATTTTTGTGGAAGTCCATTTTAAAGGGTAAGTCCAACGTAGTGAATTGCTAGGGCGAAAATTTGGAAGTAACACTTCGGTTTTTGTTCATATTAAGTTTGAATCCCGCTGCTGTTTCAAATTTTTTAAGTATGTGCCATACTGCCGGGATGGAAGTTTCCGGGGACAACAGAGTCAGCAGAATGTCATCCGCGAATAAGTTAAGTTTAGACTCCTTCTGACCCAATGGGATTCCCTTCACCTCCCTGGCTCCACAAAATGCCGACGCCAAAGGTTCCATATAAATAGCAAATAGTAAGGGTGATAATGGTCAGGGTTACATATTGTCTTGTTAAAAATCATATTTGAGCCAGCCTTTTGGCACAGTGGTTTGATTTCTGCTTGCGACACTGGCGACCTGGGTTCAGGAATGGACCCGGGGCATCGAAGGGCCGCTCAGGGGGAGAAGAATGGAGTGTCCAGAGGACTGCTCTTCTTCTCCGGGAGGGTGGGGTGTGTGTCCAGTGTGATGGACCCCTGGTTTGAGGCGAGGTACCGCATGACAGCTGTGGAGAAATGCTCTGGTACATCCCGCCCCAGGAAAAAACTCAAAAATGCCGACCCCAGCATGACTGCTTGTCCCGTTCCGCCGCCCACTGCCACCCATGCCCGCCATGGGGGTCCCACTCTTGTGGCTCCGACCCAGGGATAATCCAGAACTTGCCCACAATGTCCATTGGAGAGTGGGAAGTCCCCTCAGCGGCCCCGCCGGGGGCAGCCTGGGCATTGGGTGCGGCAAACAGACAAGACCTGAGGTAAGTGAAGGCTGGACCAAAAATAATAAAATAAAAACATTGCAGCTGGTTGGGGCCCTGTGATGGAAGAAAGCAACATGCACAACACACACTAGTTGTAATCTGGAGCCAGAGGGCTCAGTTCTTGAAAGAAAAGGCAGCAAGACAATCAGATGACAACACTTTAAGATTTAGCTGTTGTTGCAGGGAGCTACCCTGATGTTTACTCACGATACCCAATGCTGGACACAGGCAGGACGAAATCGAGACTGCAGGCTGTTGAGCTGGAGTGCCCGGAGAAGCAGGGCCCACACAAATCACCGAGGCGTTGTTTCTGTTCAAGGCGTTGAGCAGGGAGCTGATCCCCAGGCTAGTCACTCGTCGATGACTTTCTCTGCATAGCAGGTATTTTGGCTGGGCCAGTCTAGCAGGGCCCAGGCAAATTGGATGGATACAGATTCAGTCTGTGGAGCTGGATACAGCTTCCAGCAAGCAAAACACAGTTCAGACACACAGTGGGGAACCAAATCATGACCCACTATAAGCACACAGCACATTCTTATCTAAGAAAATTTCACTGTACCAGGCAAATGGCTCTCCGGTCGCAATTGCAGAGTCTCTACACAAATCCGGGAATTCAGAGGTAGCTGGAAGTCCTGACAGGCTGATCGCATTCAGCAAATCTTCGGTCTTCTTCAGGTTAAAGCCTGGTCACAATTCAGTGGCTTAATTCGCTCTCTAAATTCGGATTCACTCTGAAAAAAGCAAAAGTTCCCTCTCAGGGACAGCAGGCAGGCATGCAGGCCAAACTCAGGCCTTTACACAGTTCTTCCACGTGAATCCACTATGGATTGCTGCTCGAACTATCTCGAGCTGTTACTTCTTCGCTTCCCAACCCAGCTCTAACTGAAACTGCAAGCAGTGTGGGACTTTCCCCAAGATCCAAAAGGTTCAGTGGGCTGATCTGTCTGTCAGTCACAACAAGGATTCCCCCTCCAGGTTATT
Source organism: Neoceratodus forsteri (assembly GCA_016271365.2). NCBI lineage: Eukaryota > Metazoa > Chordata > Ceratodontiformes > Ceratodontidae > Neoceratodus > Neoceratodus forsteri. The sequence goes on along the minus strand of CM028130.1, from coordinate 1,524,212,293 downwards.
TTAGGCACCAAAAGCCCAAAACTGCAATTCCTACAAGTTTTGGCCCCACCAAGCCCCTGTAGGCAGGCTCCATTTTAGAGTCCCAAATGTACTGATTGGCCCATTCTGACAGTCCAGGACCAAGATGATGGAAACAAACAGAACTGTCCATGCTGCAAAGAAGGCAGGTTAGAACAAACTGCATCTTCTAACAGAACTCCCTCTCAGATTAATTGTGACTGCAATCCAGGCAGCTCTTAAAGAGACAGTACACAGAGGTTATACAGGCACTCTCTGGCAATACATTTAAACTGCTAAAATGCAGAACACCAGCCTGGCAGTGAGCATTTAGGCAAGCTCAAGGAAAACTTTTTGGGAACCCCCATTTGTAAGAGAGAGAGCTACCATAACCCCACTGAATGTAGTATGACTTCCCCCCTGCAAATGAGGATTCCGAAAGTCTTTCAAGGAGCTGGACGAGGTGCTCTAGCCTGAATGGTGTTCGGCGTTCAAGCCGTTTATCAGTGAGTGCTTTTAGAGCCTCTAGTACTGTCTCTTTAAGAGCTGTCAGCTCACAGACAGACATAATTAAGTTTACATGAGGGGGGACTGTGCGTTCTCCTGCTCGAATCCCGCTCGAGCCGTTGACAAATCGCTCCGTTTTCTGCCGTCGCTAAAGGGGCAGAGTGAGCACTTTCCAGAAATGAAACTGTTTGCCCCATGCCCTTTAGAGTTTAGTGGGAATGTAAGTTGAGTAATCTGCCTTTCTTGCAGCTGGACTTTGTGTGTTTTGCCCCTCCATTTTGGATCAGAACTGTAAACTGGATCCAATTGGAGGCACTTAAAATGGAGTATGAGCAACTAAGCAGGACTGGGACTGTCTCGGGAGCCGACTGACAATGGGGGATATGGCTGGTAATTCGGGGAAGTGAAGTTCTGGACTGTGGCGCCTTTTCGCACCAATAGGGGAAGTTATAAGTGACTGGCATCTGAAGCCTTCCAATTGGGTCGGGTGGCGCCTGTTGGTAATTCCCTGCCCTAGTAGCCGAGAAGTCAGATCCGTTGTGGCTGTGACTGAGGAAGGAACTCCGGGCTTCTGTGCTGCCGAGTTTCGCAGGGGAAGCACGTGTGGAGAGCGAAAGTTGGGCGGCTCGTTTTGCCGTGGTGCTTCGGACTGAATCTGCTGTGTGTAAGGAACAGGAGAGGCTGTGTGGCCAGCAACCAGGCATACCCTGTAGAGGACTGGAGAATCACGCTCGGTCTGTCAGGAGAGTGAAGCTGCACTGCGAATTCCCGGGTTAGCAGTAAGTGCGATCGGGATATGAAAGCAGCTGCCTGGTATGGTAACTTTCTCTGTTCATATAAATATGTGGAGTGTGTCCTGCTCACTGGCCCATGTTCCTCGCTGTGTGGAAGGTGCCCAGCAAAGGTCGTGAGTAAAAATTAGAGTAGCTCCTTGCCAGTTGAGTGATTAAATTGCAAGGGTTTCAACTGAATTTTCTTCCTTGATACACGAACTGAGCCTACTGGCTCCGAATTACAAATTGGGTATTGTGCAAGTATTTTCATCCTCAGGACCCCAACCAGCTACACCGATCCTGGCTAGCCCCCTCCATCCTGGGTACCTAGTGACCGTGACTCTAGGGGGCCTTTAGCCCTATGCGCAGTGCTCTGAATACTAGTGTGGCTGAATCAATTAACCTGATTTCCCCCTGTCCTTGTTACTGTCCCCTAAATAAATCAGATTTGGTTGTTTAGCAGGGTTACACTGCTTGAACTACATGTTTGTGTTGAAATACTGTACAGTGGCTATTGTATTACTGCATCTTACTTTACAGGGGGGTCCTCAGAGTCAAGCTGAGTGAACCAGACCAGGGGGTAAGTGTATACTGTGAAGGTAATGCTGCTAAATTGTGTGGGCCACTAGTGGGAAGAAGGGGGGGGGGGTTGCAGTGTCCCACAGGGCTGTGACCAAGTCATAATAGACTGTCTTAACCCCGACCTCTGGGTGGAGGCACCCGCCATTGGACCTAGGCCCCTTAACCTGTTAGCAGTTACGCAGCAGGGGTAGTAGCCCTTGGGATAGCGCCACCTGGGGGTTACATTAGGAACACCCCCAAACAGTGCAGCCATTCATGATGCAGTCGTCTCCTCTGCTCACACTGCATAATTGAGGAGCTAGACTGTGTTGTGATGTTCCCAAGTCCAGGAAGGTTGTAGTAGAAAATGGCCAAGGGCTGTAAAGAAGCACATTTTTGTGTAGTAACACCAGTAAGGGCAGTCTTTTTCACTTTTTAAAACACAAAAGGAATCAAAATCAAATTAACCAGCTACAGCAGCAAATTCTACCGCGCGTGAGCAACCATAAAATGTGTATTTTAAATTAGGGACAATTTGAAGACCAAGCGAGGTTGGCAGTGTGCCTTGAAAATGAAAAACATTTGGGATACCAATTTCTTTACTGGGGGAGGGGTGCATTTCACGTATACCGACTTTACATCAGGAGCAAATAAAGCACCCCATCCTGCAGAGGTCCTCAGTGTGGTGCCTTGGGGCCCTTTGTGATTTGGTGTTGTGTCCTCTTACGCTGACACCACTCCCCCTTTATTATCTGCATCCAACTGACGCATGTCCATGAAGGGAAGCTGAGTTCCCAAGGACATGTATGGCATTTGTGAATGCCAGGGGCAGATCAGAGCACACAGTACTCAATAGATTGTAGTAAATTTCTGTTTTGCGACATGGGCCCTCAGTGGAAGAATACGACTTTTCATATACATGTCATTGTCCCCCATCACTCGTCTTAGCTCTCTCTGTGTATCCAAAATGCTTCCCCACCCTCGATACAACATTTAGTAATTGAGTTTCAGAGGTGATAGCCATGTGCTCCCACTTATTCGGGTTCCTAGAAATGTACACCAGCAAAACGTTTAAATGTTTGATAAGGTTTGCCATAGGAGGAAAGAGCTCAGCTGCTGCTGGACAACAGAGCACCTTGGCAAATACGAAAGGGGTGTATCTGTTGTAAGTCAGGTGCCCTTGCAAATGTCTTCAGGGCATGGGTCATGACAGCCATCCTTGTCACAGGGTCGACGTAGTCGTCACACTGGCTCCTGGGCTCAATAAGCCTTACCTAGACTAGTATGGGGGTTGGATCTGAGAAAAATGCAGTGCCTCCACCTAGAGAAGGATTTAATTGGGTCTGGTGACAGTTCGGACAGTTGTATCTGCCCCAGGGAAGTTGTGTCTCCCCACATCCCCACTGTGGTGACCCCACTCAAGGACCTGCACAGTGACAATCTGCAATAAGCATGCAGCTGACTCCAACCATATATTTTTACAGTTAATCTTTTTATTGTAATTATTGTGATTCTACATACAAATACACTACATTCTCCAATATACACTTACATAAATTCTTAATAGGAGAAGGAAAAAACATGATGTCTGAAGTATTCTACAATGATATTAAAGGGGAAAACAAATGTTGAGAAAACAATATGTAGCAGTACAATCTGTATGATAGAAAGAAAATATGGCAATTTATGGTTCAAGGGGTAAAAGGAGTAGATACAAACAAGAAATATGAGCAGTCGTGGTTGCACTTCTATTATGCTGTAATTTAATACAAGTATGTGTAAGATTGTATAAAGGAAGAACATAAAAAAGAGAAAAATATCTAAGAAAGTGAACAAGAATGAAGAGGGAAAGGGAAGAAGAAGAAGAGAGAAAAAGACAGAAAGAGAGGAGATGAAAAAGGAACGAAAGAGCTAGAAGTGAGATTCCAATGTGACCATATAACAACCCATGGATTACTCCAACCATATTTCAGCAGATCAATAAATACAGCAATAGACAAAGCTTTATTAGTGCAGCAAACCCTAAGGGTGGGGAGGAGGTATGAGAACGTTAGCTGCAGGAGGCTGGCCATCAGTTGCCCTGTGTAGGTCCAGCCCAGTAGACGGTGGCTGCCTTCATGTGCCCTATACAGGCACTGCCAAAGCAAACACTTCCTAGGCTATCACTTAAAATGCCCAACAGTGCATAGTCCTGACACTCAGCCCGCCCCACACCCCGGTGCACAGTGCAAGATATGGCATTCACTCTCCTATACTGGATGCACTACAATCTACTCACTGGTACCAGTGGGTCCCCCTTTAAACATTTTAGAGGGCTCCTAGCAAGTTACTGTGTGCCCAGTCGCTGACTTGGTCTCGGTGCACTGGTGTTGCACATGGCTGTCTGGCATTGGTGCACTTTAAAATTAACTGACAGAAGTATTTAGTGAACTCAGTTGGATCCTACCCCCAAAGGCCATGGAGTTGCAAAAATGGCAAAACCTCAGACAGAGGGAGTTGCAACTCCTCAGCTGGCTGACTAAATCCAGTTAAATGCTTCCCAATGAATGCGCTGTTTCCCAGTTGCAAGGACAAGCCTGTTTTACTCACAGTTGTGTTGCACTAAGATTGCCATTTGCTAAGCAGGGATCTGGTATTGCAGCTTGTGGTGCCTCCTCTCAGTCTCAGTCTTTTACTCCCTCTCCTTCAGCCTCTCATGGTGTGTCTGTACTGGTGATGCAAATAGGAGGTACAACTATCCTCCAGTCAATGACGGCACAACAAATCTACACTGCGCCCCCCCCCCATGGCATCCAGACCCTCCAGGTGATAATAGCTTGGTACTCAGCTATGGTACCTGCAGGCAGATCCCACAGCATTCATGGGCAGCAGTTCACCTCTCTCTCTCTCTCTCTCTCACTCTGTGCCGGTGATGCTCAGCATCCGTGGTGTACTGGTTAGCATGAGAATGCCCTCTTTTACTGAAGTAGAGAAACTGCTTGCATACACTTTTAGGGTTATCTCCAGCAGATGCACAGTCTGTTGCAGCATAGCACTCAGGCCCTGGACAGTGAGCCTTCTAGGATGAGATCTCCCACAGATCTGTAGTGCGGGTAGCTCATGCCGTGCACTTTATGGGGGCGACCACAGACCCGATTAGTACATTCAGGCCATCAATCAGGACAGGCAATACTGGAACTCTGATACACAAGTGGCGATTGGCAGTTGCGGAGGTGCCTGAATTAGTTAGGTCCATCTTTAGTCCATGAGCCCCTGTGGTTCTGTGAGTTGGCGAATGTCCCTGATTGACTGGTATGTCCCTCTTCAACCCCATCACATGGCTGGGCGGGTCACAGAGTGCAACATGGTCCCAAGTTGTAATCCTAGTGGCAGATCCTCCTCGAGGAAGGAGAGCTGTCTAGGGACGCTTGATCATTCTTCTCCCTGCTGACCCCCGAGCAACCCGAGTCTGTTCCTGATCTTGGGTCGCCAGTGTGGCAGGAGGTAAGGCGCCCAGCGCCTCAGCCCTCTACGCCACTGGGCCGGCTAGATATTACATTTTTTCATGGCAGGGATGACTTTTAAAAACTTCAAAATCCTGTATCTTGGTTTGGGAATGAAAGAAAGTGAAAATAAAAATAGGTATCTGGTTATCTTTCCTAGACAAACATTACTGCCGAAAAATACCATCTGGTGACTAACAAATACTGTTCCTTGAACTAAACTTGCATGAATTCTGAATGCTGATTACATGCTGATGACCTTTCAGAACAGTGCTCTAAGTTTTAAACCAGGGGTGTCATGCAAACCAAAATATTGGAGGGGCACAAAATCAAAACCCTTCTAGAAGGGTCTGGGGGCATGTCCCTTCAGTAAATTTTGAAAAAATGAAGCAAAATAGTGGAACTTGATGGCTTTTGGCAAGCCATGAAGCTGTCCAACAATATGCTAAAACTTAAGGAAATGGGTGCTGTAACCGGGGGTTATTATCAGTCCCCAGATGGCATTTTCATTACCCCTCCCATTATTTCCAGTAACACCTGGCAGCTTTGTAAACAGGTCTGACTTATCTCTGCTGGAGGTGGTGGCAGCTGGGGGAGTGTGTTATTATTTTTTTTTCATTCTTTGGTAACCAGGTATGGCCCACTAGGCACAAGTGCCTGTTTTCAGGGGCAACCTGGGAGCACTGAGTGGTTAAGTGACTTGCTCAGAGTGACACAGTATGCAAGTGGGGGTTGTGGGAATCGAACCCAGGTCTGCTGGATGTACAAAGCTCATTCACAGCTCATTACTCTAACCTCTAGGCTATACTGCCAGCCTGTTATCTGTTGGGCACGTCTGAATCATCTGCGTAGAGACAGTTTTCAGCTAGGAACCAAAAAACACAAAGAGCAGCAAGCCCAAAATCATTGGGCAAATGTGCGCCATCGCTTAGAGTTGCCAGCCAGCACTAATTACTGTGTCCTTAGCCTGGAGAGCTTACAGCGCAAACCACGACTGCAAACGCTGTTTCCCAGTCAGAGACCAAGTTAGTCCCCACTCTCCACTGACTTATCAGCAAAATAAATACTGTCTCAGTCCTGGTGAAACAAAGAAAGCCTAAAACTGTCTGTAATAGAGAACAGTGAGGCTGCCTGCCTGAGTAGCAGGAGTAACTCGATGTATCCGAGTACATCAGCACACACCCACTGACGTTCCTGTTGCTCCATTAGCTGCTGTAGATCCAACACACGGTAAAGGGGATAAAACTGCCTCTGCAGCAAATACTGATATTATAGACAGCATATTCTGTACTGTCTGTAATATCAGTGTTTAGTGCCGAATTGGAAAAAAGGATCTAGAGGTGCAGCTAGCACTAGCTACTCTGTCCCTAACTGGAGATCTCACAGCGTACAGAGGCTACATTTAATACCGTGATCTTGCATGTCAGAGCAGAGCTCTTTATCTCTCACTGATAATGCTGCCAATCAAAAGACTGAGATGGTTCCAGGGGTGAAATTTTGAGTGCCTGATTGAGAGAAATGGGCTAGATTGAAGTACGAGTATCTGGGTCAGTCTTTTAATTGTCAGCATCATTGACAGGTTGGTGTATTTGCGCAGTGTCCCCTCCAGCTGTTCTGGCCCTCTCCCAATGAGATCTGCCCCTACTTTCTCAACCCGACACACACCTTCTGCAGACGGGCTTGATCCCTACCTGAGCCCGCGCCCGCTAGGCTGCTCAACCTATCAGTGCAGCATCAATCAGGACAGCCTGGGAAGCCCCCTTACCACCAGTGCCCGATGATCACTAGGACTAGGTAGAGAATGGGGTCAGGTCTCGTGGGTGGCATACAAAAGAACATTAACAACCACACCATCATGACTCGAGCATGCATGGGAGGCACAAGTAGATAAAGCCATGAAGTCAGAATTCTTTCTTATTTCGTTTTCAGTTCTGCTTTGTCAAGCGCGAGGGACCCTGTATCTCAGTCTGGCATCTAGGGCTTATGGCTGTTCTGAGCTCTGCTCAGCCAGATGCAAGGGGTCTCCCTCTGTTGTCCTCAGTCTGACTGGAACCATCGTGCAGTTGTCCTTTAATATAGTTCAAACCTTCTAATTCGTCTTAAATGATTTCTAAAAAAAAATTAGAATTCAGGAGCTGAAGTCAAAATTGAATACTTTACTTACATACTTGTTCTCTGACCTTCGTCGTACAGGCTGCCACGTCAGCTGCCTCATACACAGACAGTAAGTTCCTGTCCAGGAGCTCCACCACCGAATCTCATCTTGACCATGGACCCCCCACCACAACACCTCTTTTAACAAAAAATTGTCTTCCCCGACATGCACCCCACTGGAGTTAGTAATCTTTATTCAGGGGGGTGTGGGGGGCAGTGCAGCCCCTCTGCAGAAACACTTTTCTTTTGTCGGATGTCAGGTTGCCGGGCACGTGTATATCGCCGATTTGATTTTCGGCGATATACACTCGCTATAATAGTGATTGCTGTTTTGCAATCACTATTGTGACATGGAACCCATTTAAAATAAAAATAAAAATCAGTTTAGTGATTCCTTAGAATGAAATGAGGGGGGCACATGCCCCCCATGCCCTGTGGGCACGATGCCACTGTTCTAAATCCATACTGTGAGATAATTAAAACCCCGACTTCCTGGTTACATGAAAGGAGCTGTTCAGATTGTTGCCCATACAAAGAAAACAACACAAAACACGGTTTGCAGTTTTACTTTTTTACGCAGATACTGTTAATACAGATCCTTTGGAAGGAATATAATTTTTGAAAACAGGAACATTACAAACAGGTTATCCTTCCTATTCTATGTCATGCCAATGCCATTCAAATGACTGCTGCAACTACCTCAGTCATCAAAGTTTAGACCCTTGTGCCACGTCAGCAAGATTTCCACTAGTCAGTGGGTTAGGACTCATTATGATCTGTTACAGGGGTTGAGCTGCCTGACCTCTACTGTTCAAAAAGATTAACATGGGTTTAACTTCTCTGTAAGGAGTCTCAAAAGACTGCCAGATTATCTGTCTTGAGCTCCTTGTTCTCATAAGCACTGAACATTACTCCCTGAGACCTGAATCCTAAAAGAAATTCTTACTTCCAAGGACTAAATAAAAGTTAGAAGCCTAGCAGTTTCTCATAATGCCTCATTTATGTAGAGCCGCCACTTACGTGCCCCTGAACGAATACCACACGCTGGAACTTTCTGAATACATCATGACATTATTTTAAGTAAGTCAGTTATGCCACACATGCTGCAGCAACTGCATTTTTATGTTTGCTTGCATGCATGTGCAAGAAACATAGTGCCATCATCCGAGTTTTTGTAGGTGTGGCACCCTGTCTTCCAATTCAGTCAGTGTGTTTGCAGGTGCAGCCACAGTTCACCAATGAATGCTGCAGCTGTCTATGACAGCAGTTGAAAATGCAGTGGTGTACAGTTGAAAGGGAGAGACTGCTTCAGTGAGCAGCAATAAGATAGTGTTGATTAGCATATTGCCGGCAATCCTGCTTGTATATGTCTCTGCTTTCTCGTCTTGGAACATAAATTCAGTTTGAAGTGAACTTTTCCTAGGACTATCTTTCCAGGAGGAGGCAAGTGACTAAAATGACATCCTTGGAATGTTTGCAAAAAAATTGCCATCTTTGGAATGTTGAGTCAGAGTTCAGGGTAGGAGCGGCATTGAAAAAAGCAGGAAAACAGAACCCCAAAGAGACTGAAAAAGCGGACGCAGTTGTCGTCTGTTGGCACACTTGATCAGTATTGTAATAATATCCCCAACCCTCTGAGTGTCTCTGAATAATGCTCCTCCCCCCGCCCGCTGCACACAGTATGGCTGATGGCTCCACGCTCCCCCCCAGAGTTCTAGGTGCCAAGCTGGGAGCCCACCCCAGCGTGGCATAAGTGAGAATGGTGATGGGGTGCCTAATCCCCGTCGGCTAAATTAACCCCCCCAAAAGAAACAGACTTCCAGTTGCACCTGGGAGCCACCCCAGCATGGCTACGTCTGTATGGCTGCCGGGAATGCCCAATCCCGTCGGCTCCACTGACCCCCCCAAAAAAAATCTTCCAGCTGCCACAGTGGGAGCCCACCCCAGCATGGCACAAGTCCCGCGTCGTCTTCCTAAAAAGAAAACAAACACCTGAAAAGAAAAAAACGGTCCCTCGTTGATTGTCTTGCCCGCCAACCCGTGCCCACCCTCTGTGCATCCACCTCCCCACACCCCCACCTCACCCCATACTTACCTCTGGAGGCCGGTGAGACGATCTTCGGCTGTCCGGGAACATGTCTGCACTCTTCAAAGCTGACTGCGAACAGAAGAAATGCCGGTAAGCTGTATAATGGATTAAATAGGGTTTTTTCAACTTTAATGCATATCTCAGGCATTTGTGACACCAAATTTTCAACATGGGGTTTTTGGGACCCCTCCTCATGAATTCTGGCACTGTCATGCCGTTAATCGGCCCGGAAAGGTGATTTCGCAGTCACTGCGCGGAACCACCTTTTGGGACTAATTTACGAAATAACAGTGTTACAGTTCATGAGGTCGGCCCCCCAAAACCCTATGTTGAAAATTGGGTTAAAAAATTCCCCAAAATGACTGATGTACGAGCGTGCATTGCGCAGTTCCTACGCATGCTCGTAAGTTTGCGAATTTTTAATATTTTCACTCCAGATTTTCAGCATTGCCATTTTACCATACCTCCTTATGAGCAGCACAGCTGTCATTTTTCACATCTCGCCCAAAATGTGTTTCCGTGCATGTAGTGCACAATGGTGCAGTCGATGTGCGAAATCAATGTTCAGGACAGATTAAGAAAATCACAGTGATACTGTTCATGAGTGGAGGTCTTAAAATGGCTATGTTAAAAATTTGGTGACAAAAGTCCATAAAATGACTGTGTTACGAGCGAGTATTGCGCATTTTCCATGCACCCTCGTAAGTTCATGAATTTGTAATATTTTCAGTCCAGATTTTCACCAGTGGCATTTTTCCACACTTCCTTATGAACAGTACAGCTGTCATTTTTCACACCATGGCCGAAATGTGTTTTCGCACTTCCAGCGCAGAAATGCGTGGTCGCTGTGGGAAATCACTGTTCAGGACAGATTAAGAAAATCACAGTGACACTGTTCATGAGCGGAGGTCCCAAAATGCCTGTGTTGACAATCTGCTGTAAAAAAATCCCCAAACTAATTACATTACGGGTGTGCGTTGCACAGTTTCTACGCATACTCGTGACTTCACCAGTTTTTTAATATTTTCACTGCAGATTTTCAACATTGCCATTTTTTACACCTCCCCATGAACAGTACAGCTGTCATTTTTCACATCCTGTTCGAAATGTGTTTTCACACCTGTGGTGCCAAATGGCGTAGTCGCTGTGCAAAATCAGCTTTCCGCTAACAAACTGATATTGCCACTGTTCATGAGGTGGGGGTCACAAAAAAAAAACATGTTGAAAATTTGGAGTGAAAATATCAATTGACGCCTGAGGCATTAGGGTTTCCGACCATAACACCCCACCCTGTAGAGACCGACAGGCATCAGGGGTGTGACTTGGGATTGTTGCCTGAAATGCTCATACCGTTCCACGCACACCCTGCAGCCAGTGAGAGGCATTGAGGTGTGCCTTGGACTCTTCGACCCCAAAGTTCACCCCATTCTCCTATACAGCACTCATCTCACTGTATTTCCTGATGGAATGGCGTGAACATAAGGGTCAAAGTCCCCAAGGCACACCGTGACACTTGTCGGTGTCTGCAGGGTAGGGTAGGGCATGGTGAAATGGCGTGGCCGTTGTGCCTGACAACCCAAAGGCACACCCCAATGCCTGTTAGTATCTGCAGGGTGGTGGTGGGGTTGGCTTTAGTTCAATACTTCACTGCCATTCCTATTATGCAGCTCTGTAACTCCTATACTACCAATGCCAATGCCAGCAAGCAAACATTCTGCATTGACAAATACTTGTTTTAATTTATCATATATTCCTTGCCACCCATGGAAAACTTTTTTTCAGTCCCTCTTTTCCCCCTGACCTGGTTCTCATCATCCTCCGACGGTCCTGCCACTAGCCTCACCGCTTCTCCAGCTTCCACGGTTTCCTTACTGGCAGGGGTCTTCTGGGAGGGGGGTGTCCCGCCCCCCCCCACCAGTGACTCAGTCAGGATCCAGGGCAAGTGATGGATTTTGTGGGGTGAGGCTCGAGTGTGCCATCTTGTTGTGTCCATCATTTACACGGACCTGTTTCTTTCCCATTATGCAGTTCTCTTACTGCCCAGTGGCACACACAATAGCATCCACTGACCTTGCAGACATGCAACTTCACCACTGGCGAGAAGATGAACCTTTCAGGGTCCTACAGCAGGGGTTGCTTGTGCCACAGAAGCACTATGCCATCCCACCCAATCGACGACACCCTGTCATTGGCAGAGCTCCTTGTCCACTGGCCGCCACGGTATTCAGTATCTCTGGCTATTACAGAATCCAGGTCACTGGGATGGGAGTGCAAAACACTCTCCAGTGGGCATCAGGCAGCCCACAAACCTCCTTTTTCCTGCTGTTCAGTTCAGACTGCATTTGGCCAATGATGCCCCCATACTTGCTACTAGCTCCATACGATTCCAGAACAGATCACCCTGCTGTACTTTATAGCCTACCCCCATGTGGCATGTCTCTGATCAGTCAGTGTGCACTTTCCAGCCTCTGGAGTGTCTCCTAGAATGATGGAGGCAGTTGAGGAAGGGGTTGGAGCATTTGTGAGCATCTTAGATGGTTGTTTAAGGCACCATTATGGAGCACGACCAGATTTTTTCCCTGTTAATCATGCCCACCACCCCAGCTTTCACAGATGGCCACAAGCTTGGCCATCCTGTGGGTAAGGATAACTAACACTGCGTGGTAGGGTTGCCAGCAGTCCCATATTTTAAGGAACATCCCGTACTTTCAGGAAAAGTTACCTGTCCCATATTAAATCAATACGGGATGCCTTTTATCCTGTATTTTAACTTGGGTAGTTGGGGCTAGTCTAAAAGACTCAGTTTCCCAGTTTTTGCAGTGGCTGGCAGCAGCCACACCACCACAGTACGCAGACTCCAGATGTCAGGAACAGGGACATAATGAGAGCGGGAAGCATGGGGAATCTGAGTGTGTCTCAACTCCTCTTCATGCATGCAAGCAAGGAGGCAGAAGCGCAAGCGACTCGAGCTGACTGAGTGTATTTAACAACTTGACCCTTCTTTTTTGAGGATCATGATTCATACTAACATGCCAGCAGAGGAGGCCTAATGGTCTTTCGTGCCTGCTCGATAGTCAGCACCCACACTGGGGGCCGATTTCGCTGTCCCCCCTCCCCCCCCCTTGGGTTTCACTGTCCCCAGTCCAAGATGTTCCCCGTGTATTGGACCTCGTCAGCTTCATCCTCCCCATGTACCTGTCCCATCCCCTCTTAAACCCCTCCACAGTCTCTGCCTCCACCAGTCCCCTGGGCAGTGCATTCCATGGTTCCACCACCCTCTCAGTGAAGTAACACCTCCTCCTCTCCTCCCTGAGTCTCCCCCCTTCTAGCTTCCACCCATGTCCTCTATTTGGCCCCCCCCTTTCCTTTGGAGCACCCTAACTGGTCCCCTCTTATTAATCTCTTTTACGTATTTGAAGACCTCTATCATGTCCCCCCCGTCCCTCCTCTCCTCTCCTCTAGGTTGTACATGTTGACCTCCTAAAGCCTCTCCCCGTAGGTCCTTTCCCCCAGGCCCCAGATCATTTTGGTTGCCCTCCTTTGGACCCTCTCTAGGAGTGCAATGTCCCTTTTTAAGTGCGGTCTCCAAAACTGCACACAACACTTGAGGTATTGCCTAACCAAGCAGTTATACAGAGGAAGGATCACTTCCGCCGTTCTGGAGGTAATCCACCTAGCGATGCATCCCAGCATCCTATTTGCTTTTGCTGTTGCCCTCCTACAAGTTTCCGAGTTGTTCATTCTGACATCTACCACCACCCCCAGGTCCCTCTCGCCCTTCGAGACTTGTAGTGCGTCTCCCCCAGGGTATACCCTTGGCCTGGATTTCTGGCTCCCACATGCAGAACCCTGCATTTCCCTGCATTGAACTTCAGTTTCCACTTTCCTGACCACCTTTCCAGAGCCTCCAAGTCCTCCTGCAGGGCCACTCTCCCCTCCTTCTCATCCACCACTGCACCCAGCTTCAAGTCATCTGCAAAGAGACTCATTTCACTCCTGATACCCTTCCTTATGTCTGAGACATAGATGTTAAACAAGAGTGGCCACAGCACCAACCCCTGGGAAACCCCCTCTAATGACCCTCCTTGGAGATGAGACTAGCCCCCCAACCATCACCCTCTGAGTATGCTCTGAGAGCCAATTTCCTATCTATCTTATCATCTGCATCCCCACCCCCATTTCCTCCAGCTTAGTCAGTAGGCCATTGTGGAATACCGAATCAAACTCCTTGCTGAATTCTAGAAAGAGGATGTCCACCAGCCTACCGTGGTCCAGGGCACTCGTCACCCAGTCGTAGAACTCCACAAGGTTTGTCTGACACGATCTTCCTGGGATGAAGCCATGCTGCCTATCATCCAGATACCCGATTTGCTCCAGTAGCCCCTAGCCTTTCCTTGACAATACCCTCCATCACTTTGCCCACCACTGACATCAGGCTAATGGGCCTGTATTTCCCTGCCTCCTCTCTTGATCCTCCCTTGTGGATAGGCATGACATGGGCCACCCTCCAGTCTTGGGGTACCCAACCTGTCTTCAGAGAGATGTTGAAAAGCTCCACCGGGGGGCCGCCAGGACATCAGCCAGTTCCCTCAGCGTCCTGGGATGTATTTCATCCGGCCTTGGTGCTTTCTCCATCTGAAGGGACCTGAGGGCTTCCCTCACTCTCTCTACTGGGATTTCAACCTCTACGTCCTCCCCCTTTTCTTCCTGTACTGCCAGCCCCCCACCTGACGGTGCTGGCCTTTCCCTCTCCCCAGACCCTTCAGGGCTCCCGATCTCTAATTGTCCCACCCTTTCCTATGGTTTGCCCCCTCTCCCCCCGCAAGACGTAGCCCCTCCATCCTCCCTGGTAAAAACTGAGGCAAAGTACTCGTTTAGAACCTCGGCCTGCTCCCCGCATCCTGTACCCATCCCTCCCTGTCCTTATCCTGCTGCTCTGCCCCTTCACTTTCCTTTTTTCCCCTGTGTATCTAAAGAACCCCTTGTACCCCCTCCTGATCTCCCTGGCCAAGGTCTGCTCCTTCCTCGCCTTAGCCGCTCTCACCACCCTGGCGACCCTCCTGGCCATCAGTTCATACTCTCCCTGATCCCTTTCCCTCCTTGAGTGCTTGAAGCACCTATAGGCTGCCTTCTTATCCCTCACTGCCTCCTGAACTTCCCGGATCCAGCAACAGAATATTCTGGCCTTACCGAATTTGCGCCTCTCTCTTGCACAGGATCTGGTAGCTTCCTGTACTCCCCTCCTAATGATCTCCCATCTGCCGTCAGCATCCATGTCAGGCCTTATCCCATCGAAAAGACCCTTAAGGATCCTTCCCATCCCCCTGAAATCTGCACCCCTGAAGTCAGTTACCACCGTCTTTTTGCGGCTTTCCTCCCCCACTAGGTCCAGGAAAAACCAGACTGTGGCATGATCACTCCCCGTCAAGTCCCTCACTTCCAGGCCCTGAATCTGGTCACTGTCCGCCAGAACTACATCCAGTGTCCTGGCCTCCCTAGTTGGCTGTCCCACCTGCTGGGTCAGGAACGCATCCTGGAAGACATCCAGCAACCTCTGCTCCTTGGTCACTGGGGACGTCATAGTCCCCCAGTCTGTTCCTGGCATGTTTAGGTCCCCCATCACCACTACCCTTCCCTTCCCCAGTCTACAGTGTCCCACAATATTTGCCACCAAACTCTCTTCCAGAGCCTCCGACAGTGCAGGGGGTCTGCATACCACCCTGACCTTTACTCTCTTACCCCCCCCACATCAGCAGGGTGACCCAAATTGCCTCCATGCTCCCCCCACCTCCTCCACCCCTCCAATACCTATGCCATTTTTGACTAACAGTGCTACCTCCCCTTCCCTCCCCCCTGTCCTTTCTGAACATAGTGTAGCCCTCCAGGTTTAGGTCCCATTCGTGCCCTTGGGTGGTCCAGGTCTCAGTGACTGCTGCCACATCTACTGCCCCCTCAGCTAGCATCGCCTGGAGCTCAGGCATCTTATTGCCTGAGCTCCTGTCATTTATCAGGACCACCCTCCACCCCTTTCCCCTCCTCTCATTTCCCCCTCTTGAGCTACTGTTCAGCAGCACCCGCACCCTACCTGTTGGCCTATTTCCATGTCCCCCCCAGCCCCTTAGGGGAGTGGATTCGTGGCTGACTGGCCGAGGCTGAGTGAGTGCGACCTACCCTTGGTGATTGGGATTGTTTGTCGCTGTGCTGATTCTGTTGTCATCACCGGTGGGCTGCTGTGTGCTGCTGAGGAGATGAGTGCTGCTGAGAGCTTTGGCCTGCTGAAATCAGAGTCCTTGCCTCATCGGACTAAAGCCAGCCAGGAGCAGGACGAGGTGCTGTACCGCAGAGTAAGCGGTGATGATGAGCGGGCAGTGGCAGAGCAGTGCCTGAGCTGCTGAGAGGTGATTTAATTAATTATTAGTCTGTAGACTCTGAGACAACCGGTCCGGTCAGCAAAGCAGCTACTAGCTCTGCTCGCCTGGGGACCTGGAGTCCGAGGAGCCTGCCTAGAGGAGGGTCATGGAAGGAGGGGATCAGACTGGGGCTGGCAGGGGAGGGGAGGGTCAGAGCCTGGGACTTGTACTCGGGCAGGATGACAGATGAGCCTGGAGCCCTGGACTAGGAGAAGAGCTGGAGAGGAGGCTAGGCAAGAAAGGACACAGATAATGCACTAGAACACGAACCACATTTTTTGCCTGCCCACTCCAACTATCTTGTGAAAATGTTCAGATTTCATCTTCAACTTGGCATTTTTAGCAGACAGCTATAAAATGCAAACATCCAGAAACAAAGACCATTCAAATCCAACCTTGAAATAGGTGCTTGCCACTTACGGTTTTCTCGGGACGGTGTCAGTCAGAGAGTGCAAGCCACAACTAGGGTCATGGCCCTGGGCCATGGTGCAGCTGGTGGACTGTGGGGCTGGCAGCCGCAGGGCAACAGCAGTGGGCTGTCTTAAAAATAAATAGTCCTGACTGAGTGTACTGTCCATCTGCAGAGGCCCTGAGAAGTGGCCGGGGGGGGGGACAGGTTGGAGGGGTCTGTCCTTTAGTTTTGAAATCCAGTGTTGGCAACCCTATTGCGTGGTCACCCACAATGTTAAGGTCAGCCCCAGTCTTGCTGTGAGAGGTGCTCTGAAAATGGGTAGGCCAGCTCCCATCCCTCCTGGGATCAGTCTGTGATAGTTGCAGATCGTGTCCTAGATCAAACTGGCTCAAGGTGGGGGAATCTGGATTGGGTCCCGATCCTGGGTTTTCCATATGGCAGTGCATTATCAGCTGGCATCACCGGACCATGCAACAGTTACCTTGAGGTACATCATACTGAGCAAATTGGAGCTTTTCCAAGATCAGCACTGTTGTTTATTGTAGAAGCTATTCAGTTGTAAATTGTCTTTTAGCTGTGTTTGATCCAGTACTATTTTATTAGTAATTGTGCCTGGCTGACCACCGTTATTGAGTTGGGTGTCTAATGCCAAGGATTTATTTGTTTTCCACTAAATAAAAATCACTGGTGTTTTTTTCAGCCCACACCCCGGTGACTGTAGCCAACACATACCCTATGCTCACCTCCATGGCCGGCTGTCATCTCTAGCCAGTAAAGTACTTGTGTACCACAGATGGCAGCTGGCCATAGAGGGAGCAGGGGGCATCGTCTGGCTGCCATCACCAGGGTGGGGGGGGGGCACCAGACACCAGCAATATATGCTGGATGGGCTTCAGGAGTGGGAGGAGGTAACACTGGATAGATAGACTGGGAATTGTATAGACGACGAGGGGCTACCACTACAGCGAGGGACATTCAAATTAATATTGGCACTTGGAAGGGATTGAGAGAGAGAGTGTGTACACTAGAGCCAGGGATATTAAAAATCAAGCCACAAGCAGCTGGAAGGGAATCGGGGAGAGAGTACCACTAGAGTAAGAAACACAGAATTTGTCAGCAGATAAGGACTGCTTGGCCCACCCAGTCTGGCCATTGTCAAGGATATTAAAAATAATGCTGCTGAAACCAGAATTGGAAAGGGGGCCACTAGAGCAAAGGATATAAAGTGTACTGCCGGAATCAGGACTGAGGGGAGAGGTACAACCAGAGCCAAGGATGCATGTTTCATGGAGATCAGATGAGAAAAGGAGGTGCCACTAGACATCAAGCATAGGCAGAACCGGCAGAGGGGTGGGAAGAGCATGCACTGTGCATGTTGTTAAAAGGGTTTTGGAAGTGTTAACTAGTGCTTTAGGCCTGATGATGCTTCCAAAAACATTTGACTATCCCATCACACACTTTATGCATGCCACCACCCTCGTTTGTGCGTGTTCCCACTGCAGGTTAGAACTCTTTTTTTTTTTTTTTTATCAAATGTTTTGACCCCAGTTGCCACCTCCCACCAACTTTGGCGATGGGGGTACATGGTAAACTGGCAGGCGGCTTACACCCCGGAAGGGATCAGTCTCGGGACCCGCATCTCAACACCCAACCCTCCCAGCAATCCCCATGGGTTTGCCCCGTGCGGGACTGAGGTGAAGGGCGTTGACTCCCCCAGAGACCAACATCTAGACTCCCGGGGGGCGGTGTGGCTTATAAGCTTCATGTTTTACACATTTTCTCCGCCTCTCAAGTAGTTGTTCAGATGCATATGGGAGGTGACACGATGCAGCCACCAGCGGCACCCCTCCTGACTCTAGTCGCCCAACTGCACTACTCAGTGTCTTCACCCAGGGGCAGCCTTGCAGCGGGCATGGCTGGGTCCCTAACTGAGAGGGGAGAGCTGCCTTACGGCTGCTCAGTCCATCTCCCGGCCTCCCCCCGATGACCCCTGGTGACCTGGACTTGTTCCTGAACCTAGGTCACCGGCGTGGTGCGAGGTGTGGCGTCCGGTGCTTCAACCCTCAGCACCACCGGGTCAGCTTGCAGATTAGCACTCTTGAGCTAAAACAGTTTTGAGCCACACTAACTGTGCCTTCAAATATGGTACCTGCCGCTTTAACCCACTGTTAGGCATGCAAAGCACAGTTAACACTTCCCAGTCAATTGGTGTTGTGCTAACTCTTCCAATATAGGGCTGTAGTTATTAAAGAAGAAACAGATTAGTGCACCATGTTATTAACCAGTTTAAGGTTGTGAGTTTGGTTTTGTACTTAGAGACAGAGCTGCAATCCAGGAGACCCAGATCTGAATACCATTACTGCCACTTACTCACTGTGTCAGCTTAGGTAAGTCACTCGGCCTCCCTGTGCATGACTGCTGTGTAATTTCTCACAAATCATTATTTGTGCTGTTTTTTTGTTAGATATGTAACTCCCCTTAACCCCACCCTTTGTGTCTAGGGGTCCTGATGGTATGCCGTGGGGGGGGGGGGGGCTACAAACCAGATCCCTTGCAGGCATAAGGCCTACAGCTCCGAGAAATACATGGCCTTACCTCGCCTGCAGATTTAATGCAGTGTAGTGCAGAATGTTGTCTCACCCAATAGGCTTTCACTTACTCATCGCTGCAACTTCAGGCCAGGCCAGGGAGGACAGAGGCCGGACTGTCTTCTTTGGGGGAAGAATATGGTTAGTTCATTCAATAATCCCAGCACACACGAAGTAAAAGAACAAATAAAGAAATTTTATTCGACTGCTATTTAAAATGAACAAATAAATTGAGTGCACAGCTCCATGGAGCCGAGAGACAAGACAGGCGAGAAGGCATTCATGGAAGGTAGAAACAGTACCAGGCTGATACAAGTGCTTAAAACAGACCTAATATAATCGACCACGCACAGACTCCATGCAGATAAGCTGAGCAGAGTAAAGCTCAAACCTTAGAGGGCACAAGACATAACCAAAACCAGTACGTGGAGAATGCCTTACTCCCCACTCTGTAGTAACCAATACCAGGGGTGCAACCTTTAAACACACCGCAGCTACCCTGAAAACCTTGCCACAGAACCAACCAGTTTGTAACCCTCTTCCAACAGAGACAGGATGCTAGCTTAAAACATTAGCATGTGCAACTCGGCTCCTTCCTTACAGTTACGCTTACATTATATTTCTTTAATGGGCCTAACATGGGACCTGCCCCAGACACAGACACAGCAGGCCCGATAAAATGAGATCCTGAAATGCAATCCACCCAACTTGCCTAGGCAGTGTGCCACACCGGGAAAACGACCACTTCAGAGCTGCCACCTCCAAGGGGCCCTACCACTGCTGCGACAGCCCCACTACCATACCTTCCTTAGGGCACCAGCTCTCCCGAATCCTAGATGTTGATGAGCTTACCTCTAGGTTGCTGTCCCCCCAGCTGCTAATCTTGCTAGGACCCCAGTTCCCAGTGGTTGTCATACTCCTACCACTCTCCTCATCGGAGTTGAAACCGCATAGCCATCGACACTAGCAGCAGTCAGTACCTCCCCGGCCAGGGGTTTGAAACCCCAGCCTGACTTGCCCTACATACAGCCCGCTGGCTCCCTCCTCCCTCAGAATCCTCCCCCCTTTAAACCTGGGCAGGAGCAATGCCCCCTTGGGGCGGAACATGGAAATTTCCAAAAAAGGGAACCTAACCAAGGGGAGAATACGGCCTAGTAAGCCAGCCCTGAGAGGGTAACTTACACTCTCCCCCTTTAATTCCATTTCTTCCTGGAAATGGGGCAACTAGCCATCCAAAGACGGTGCAGACCGAACAGGTATGCGACTCCCCACCCAGAAGTTCTTCCCAAGAGCATACCAGTAAACCCCCCACCCCAGGCCTACTTTCAAATCCTGCTACGTGGAGCTGCTCCTGCTCAAAACATTGTGGTTGAAACTGAGAGATTAAACTATAGAGCAGTAATGCCAGGCTGTCACGTGAACAAAATTATCTAGCATGATGTCTAAATGTTGACAAAACAGTTCAAACAGTTTATACCTTTTGAAAAGAAAACCCATTCTCTTCTCACACATTCGTCACACTCACTCAACCCTTTCACAACAAGAGGTAGAAACTTGTAAAGCCATCATTATTCATTTTCTTTGTTTCCAGCGAGGAACACCTTTTTTCACTATAGTATTAACAACAGTTACAGTGGGGTAGTACGAACAGTCCCAGTCTCTGAATCTGAGGATCAGTCCTGCAACACCATCCACTGGGCACAGCATCTTCTGAGGGTTCTTTCATTTAACTAGACAACAGTCAAAACAAACTTGCTTGACAGTCCTAGCAAATCACAATGTGTTGGGTGTCTTCCTCTAAATGGCGGGCCCTCCGCTGTGGGGGAAGTAATTAGCAGGGTCTGGCTTGGTAGTCTCATCCGCAAACGAATCGGTAGATATTATATAGTGTTTCATGCGACAGTCGGCCACATCCTGGACAAGGGCAAAGTGCTTGAATAAAGTTAGTCCTGCCCAGGAAGATGAAAAACATGAAGTCCTGGCTTTCTGGATGACCTCCTGAGGTGGTGGGCCGATTCTGACTGCAGTTGAAGCTTCAATCTGGACCATTCCCCAAAACACCCAGTCAGGATGCTTTTCCTCTATGATGTCCCACAGCCTTTCTGAAACATAAGGGTATTCAGCATTCGGATATTTGATGTGGATTCTGCACCTTACCCATCTCTCCACTTACGACCACTGAGGTAGATTGCGAACACTGGTCCACCAGGTGGTAAGGGCTCCAACCACACCTGGGTTCTGTATGGCACATTCACCGGGTCACCACTTAAAAGACTGTCCATCCTGGCAAGGGTGGCCTTGCACAGCACTGGGAGGCATGGAGATATTATCCGGCAGCTTTAGAGTAGGGCACACATAAGGATGAAGGATGGCTCGGTATACCTCCTGGTCAGCAAATCGATGGGCTTTAGGCAGCACAGCTGATATCTCCTACACAATCCAACTCTCCTGTTCCTCCATCTTCAGCTGGCTTGGAGTAGTTAGATAGGAAAACTTTTCACAAAGGGCACCTGAAGAGCCACCGTCGCCAGGTAGAGGACTTGCGGCCGACTCCCTGGGCCCTGGGAGATCGCCAATTAGAAGTCCCCATCCACTACCTCTCCCTCTGCCAACAGGATAGTCAGTGGTGGCGGGTACCATAGGACTGGGAAGATGGCTGTGTCCCACAGCACCCTTGCTTGTGTCCTCCTCTATGGCCTCCACTATCACCTCAGGAGTCCCCTTACTTGTCCCCACTGGGGGAGAAGTTGGTTTTGCTTCCTCCACTGAGCCAGATAACTTGGTTTCTTCAAATAAGTCCAGGCTCCTCGAGATACCAATGATGCTGCACCTGCTGATGCCTGAGCAGGGTATGGCCAGGCATAAGCGTAAGGGGTACCTTCAAATAGTCCTGCAGAAGGTCCTCTGGAACAAACAAAGCACTATGGCAGCCAAACTATTCCTTCTCCCTGAAATCCACAGCACACACATTTCTTCTCTGCCGCTCCTCTTCCTGCTGACTTACACAGCCAGGATAATAATGATACTGGGACGATGGTCTGGGGCCATAACTACTTTTTGCTTTCCTTCTAACAAACTGCGTCTTTCCACAAAAAACTCTAGGATAAAATAGCATCTTCTCTGCATGTTCCTCACACAGCTAACACCAGAGCCAATCAGCAGTGGCGCTTTTGCTCACCTGACCACTCCTTCTGACTGCTAGGCACTTCTCTTAGAAGAAGAAGATGAGAAAAAAGGGGGCCAAACACCCAACAGTGGTGGCCCAATGATGATGCACTACCAAATATCCAGGCCTGCCGTGGCAGCGGGGACCCCAGTTTCATTTAGTTCACTCCCAAGCACTCGACTTTTGACACAAATCCCAGATGAACCCCCACATTTTTAACTCCCCTTTGGCCCCCCTTATGTCTCAGGGTCCTGATGGTATGCAGGGGAGGGGTACAAACTGGAAACCTTCCGGGCATAAGGCCTACAGCTCAGAGAAATACATGGCCTTACCTTACCTGCAGATCCAACACAGCGTACTGCAAAATGTTGTCTCACTCAGCAGACTTTCGCTTACCCTCCGCTCCGCTGAAACTTCAGGCCAGGCCAGGGAGGACAGAGGCTGGATTGTCTTCTTTAGGGAAAGAATATGGTTACTTCATTCAATAAACCCAGCACACACGAAGTAAAAGAACAAATAAAGAAATTTAATTTGATTACTATTTAAAATTAAAGAGCTGCTGACGCCTTAAAGAAAACTTTGAAAAACATCATATTTTGATACAATTCAGCTTACATTCCATATGTGTTCAATAAAATAGACTTCTCCTCCCCATTACTTTTTACTGAGAAATGGGCATGGAAACATACTCTATATCCCTTAGAGTTCATCCTCCTCTTTTGCTTACTCCCTACTTCATGTTGTAGCCCTCTGTTATGTCATCACAATCCGTTACCATGGAAGTAATTGTGATATCACAAGTAGAGCATTATGACCTCAGGTAGGGAGAAAGCAACAGGAACAGATGAACTCTTCAGGAGCAAAGATCCCGTTTTTATGCAAGTGGCCTCAGTAATACATAATAGGGAGGGGAACTACAGAACTAATATGAAATACAAGCTGAACTGTGTCTAAATAATATGTTTTGTTAAAGTTGTCCTAATGGCGTCAGCTGCTCTTTAATAAATAAATAAACTGAGTGCACAGCTCCATGGAGCCGAGAGACAAGACAGGCCAGAGGGCATTCATGGGAGGTAGAAACAGTACCAGGCTGATACAAGTGCTTAAAACTGGCCTAAAATAATAGACCAGGCGCAGACTCCACACAGATAACCTGAGCCGAAGTAAAGCTCAAACCTTAGAGGACACGAGACATGACCTAAACCAATACGTGGAGAGTGCCTTACTCCCCACCTCAAAGTAATCAATACCGGGGATTGCGGCCTTTAAATACACCACGGCTGCCCTGAAAACCTTGACAGAGAACCAACCATGTTGTAACCCACTTCCAACAGAGACAGGATGCTAGCTTAAAACTTTAGCATCTGTGACTTGGCTCCTTCCTTGCAGTTACCCTTATACTGCATTTCTTTAATGGGCCTAACACGGGACCTGCCCCAGACACGGGCACAGCAGACGTGATAAAACGAGATCCAGAAATGCAATCCATCCAGCTTGCCTAGGCAGCGTGCCACACCAGGAAAATGACCACTTCAGAGCTGCCACCTGCAAGGGGCCCTGCTGCAGCCCTGCCACTGCTGTGACAGCCTCACAGCCATACCTTTCTTAGTCCACCAGGTCTCCCGAACCCCAGATGTTGATGGGTTTACCTCTAGGTTGCTGTCTCCCCAGCTGCTGATCTTACCAGGACCCCAGTTCCCAATGGTCTCCATACTCCTGCAACCCTCCCATCAGAGTTGAAACCATGTAGCCATCGGCGCTAGCAGCCGGTACCTCCGGGGCGGAGGTTGAAACCTAGCCCTACATACAGCCTGCTGGCTCCCTCCTCCTTCTGAAAACTCCCCTTTAAACCCGGTAGAGTAATGTTTCGGGGCAGAACGTGAAGTGAAATATAAAAGGGAACCAATGGAGAATACGGCCTGCTGGCTTATAGATAGATGGATAGGTAATTTATTTAAAAATGCCTTTCTGAAAACCAAGGCGCTTTGCATAAGCACAACAAATTAAATCAAATTAATAAATAACCCAGTCTTCAAACAGTACAGTATAGGTCAGTTACAATAAAATAGCTAGCTCAGTCTCCTTCAAAAGCTTGACTGAACAGCCAAGTTTTAACTTAATTCCTGAAAATGGTGACAGAGGGGGCAGCATGAATGTCTGCTGGTAAACCATTCCATAGCAAAGGGGCCACCACTGAAATGGCTCTGTCTCTGGCTGATTTTAACCTCAGTTTAGGAACTGGTCAGTAAACCAGTGCCAGCGGAATATAACCTCCGGACAACAGCGGGGGGTTGTAAGAAGCTCGCTAAGGTACTGGGGTCCCAATCCATTTTGGGCCTTAAAAGTAAGTAGAAGAATCTTAAAGTCAAATTGCCATTTTACAGGAAGCCAGTGCAGAGAGCGTAGCGCTGGAGTGACAAGTTTACTCCTTTTTAGAGATGTAACAAGTCTAGCTGCAGCATTCTGCACAAGCTGAAGACGGCGGTTCTGACCTACTGGAAGGCCTCGGTAGAGTGCATTGCAATAGTCAAGACAGGAGACGACAGAAGCATACACTAGTGTTAGCAGATCATGCCAGGCGAGGTAGGGTCGCAGTCCTGCTATGTTCTTTAAATGATAGAAACCACTCCTGACCACAGCCAGACTTTAGATTTTTTTGTCATGAAAGGCAATACGTTACAGTCCACATTGTTAATTTAACACTTTGTTACAGTTTATAACACTTAACTTGGATTATTGAAGGCTGAATATAAGAGCATTGAGAAGGGGGATAAGACAGAAGTAGTAATTTGAGATTAGCTTGGAGGGATAGAGTTAGGTAACAGTTGTCTGTTAGGGGTTAGAACAATGCAAAAGAGAGTGAGAAGATTTTGAGAATCCAAATTAAAATCCAGTTTGTGCTGTTCGCAGTGCTTCCAGATTGGTCTGGCATTTTCCCTGCAACTCCAGGCTAATTTTCTTTTCAATTACATTATTTCCTATAGAAGCAGAATTGCTCTGTTTTCCTGTATGTAACCCCCCTGCAAATGGGGGTTCCAAAAAGTCTCCTAGGAGCTTGCCTAAATACCCCCAGCCTGGAAGGTGTTCAGCATTTAAGACATTTATTTGTGGGTGCTTTTAGAGCCTCTGGTGCTGTCTCCTTAAGAGCTGTCTGCTTGCAGGCAGGATTAGTATGTGGGGGGACAGTGTGGTTCCCTGCTCGAGTCCCGCTTGAGCTGCTGACAAATCGCTCCATTTCTGCCGTCACTAAGCGGGCAGAGTGAGCACTATTCAAAGATGTAACTGTTTGCTAGAGATCAGTTAGAGTGGTAGTGGAAATGTAATTTGTCTATCCTGCCTTTCTTGCAGCTGGGACTTTGTGTGCTTTGCCCCTCCATTTTGGATCTGAACTGCAGAATAGATCCAGTTGGGTAGAAGGGGCACCTAAAATGGAGTTTAAGCCGACCAACCAGGATCGGGACTCTCTCGGGAGCTGGCTGGCCATAAGTTCTGGACTGTGGCGCCTTTTCGCACCAATAGGGGGAGTGTTGAATGACTGGCAACTGAAGCCCACCAATTGGACCGGGTGGCGCCCGACTGTAATTCCCTGCCTGGTGGCTGGGAAGGCAGATTCGTTGTTACCGCGACTGGGGAAAGAGCTCCGGGCTTCTGCGCTGCAGAGTTTTCGCGCGAGATGTGCATGTGGAGGCCTAAAGTCGGGCAGCGCGTTTGCTGTGACGATTTGGACTGAATCCGCTGTTACTGAGGAAAGGAGAGGCTGAATAGTCAAGAACCAGGCTCACCCTGTAGAGGACTGGAGAAACTGCTTCATTGCGCTTGGTCTGTCAGGAAAGTGAAGCTGCATCGCGAACTCCTGGGTCGGCAGTAAGTGCGATCGGGACCTGAGAGCAGCTGCCTGGTGTAGTAACTTTGTTTACATATAAATGTGTGGGGTATGTCCTGCTTGCAGAACCTTGTTCCCCTGCTGTGCAAAGGGCGTCCAGAAATCCACGCCACTCTCTGGGACAGTGTCTAGCATTAGGTTAGTGAGTGCAAATCAGGGTAGCTCCCTGCCATCTATACCTTTAATTGCAAGTGTTTCATCTGATTTTCTCTCTTTCTTGCTACATGAACTGAGCCAACCGACTCCGGATCACAACTGGTTAGTGTGCAAGTGTTTTTTCATCATGGGGCCCCAACCAGCTGCACCCATCCTGCATACCCAGTGAAAGTGACGTTTAGGGACTCTGAAATTGCGCACAGTACTGTGAATATTAATATGATTGATCTAATTAACCTGATTTCCCCCTTGTCCTTGTTGCCACCCCCTAAATAAATCAGATCTGGTTGTTTCAGCAAAGTTACTCTGACCAAGGTATGTGTTTATGTTAAAGTATTGTACAGTGGCTATCGTATTACATCATCTTGCTTTATAGGGGGTCCCCAGAGTCAAGCTGACCAAACCAGTCCTGGGGGTAAGTGTACATTGTGAAGATACTCCTGATGTATTGTGCGGGCCACTAGTGGGAAGAATGAGGGGTTACAGTGTCCCAGAGGGCTGTGACCAAGTCAGAATAGACTGTATCAACCCTGACCTCTGAGTGGAGGCACCCGCTATTGGATCTGGGCCCCTCAGCCTGTCAGTAGTCATTCAGGCAGGGGTAGTAGCCCTTGGAATAGCACCACCTGGGGGTTACATGTATAACCAACACAACTCTCAGGGAACAATTTCCCTGTAGATGGCTCCAAATTTCCGTAAAATACAGGAATACATGTTGATCTGGGAGCCCAGTGTTTGAATTAGAGTTGCATAGATAGTGCACTGTTCAGTTTGCCAGGATATCTGACTGTATCTGATGCATTTAGCTTAGACAATGGAGTCAAATATAGATTTGTGGATAGTTCACACTGTCTGAACTATGTGAATCTGAGCAGATGAGATCTGCACAGCCCTAGTCTGACTCCCCCTGTGTACCTAATAGCAGCAGCATTGTCTTCCAGCATTGCCTTCCATCTCTCCCCGGAATTGCAAAGCACTTTGGGATACAATTTGTAAGAAAGATACAGTACATAACCAAGTTTTATTTTTCTTTCCTCCCTAGAGGAAACTGCTTGAATATTTGAAGTGATGACCCTGCAAACTGCAATGAGGTGGTCCTCTGAAACTAAACACAACCCCTTGATAAAAAGGGGTTTCTCTCATTCTGTGCCCAGGGCAAAAGTCTTTGGAAAATAGGGCCTGTAGTTCAATAATTTATAGTACACTAAAATAAAAATGTCATTTTTGCTTGAATTTTTCTTCATTAGATCAGGCCGCTGTTAAAAAAAAATTCTTTAAAGGTCCATTGTCACCTGTTGGCCAGTGCAATGTACAATGTAATTAACAATGTACGGTGTAATTAACCATGTCATGTATAGTGTAATATACAATGTAATTAACAGTGTAATTAACCATGTCATGTACAGTGTAATGTACAATGCTATGAACAATGTAATGAACAATGCTGTGTACCATGGAATATACAAAGTAATTAATGTAATGAACAATGTAATGTAACGTAATGAAGCCCTCCTACTTCAAACATATGAATGAGTCTCATTCTACAGCTGATGCGCTGATCTGATTCTTCACAAGTCCTGCTAAACAGGAATGGAATTTGTGACTTCTGACAAAGTCTGTTTAAAGGAAATCTGGTCTGTAGTTTCTATTATTATTAAGAAGGACAAATCCCGCTACTAAGAAACAATCCACTATTCCATGCCTTTGCGCCCTGATTAAGATTCTTCATAAATGGGGTTGTCAAAGAATTTCATTTGTAAGTGCAAGCAAATGCTAATATGGTCCAGGGAGGCAGAGCCCCTGACTCAAAAGCAGTTGGCCTGCTCAGTGTTCCCAGCATCTTTCTGTGATTTCTAATGTAACCCCCAGGTGGTGCTATCCCAAGGGCTACTACCCCTGCCTGCTGGACTACCAACAGGTTGAGGGGCCTAGGTTCTATGGCGGGTGCCTCCACCCAGAGGTCAGGGTTTATAATGGTTGGTCGAGATTGGTCAAGGACCTCTGGGACACTGAGACCCCCTTCTAATCTCTCTAAGGATCCACACAATACACAGGAATTACAGTGCCAATACCCCACATGTACACACAGTTCAATCATAAGATACTACTTACCCTCAAGATCGATTCTGAAGTTCATCTCGGAGGACCCCCTGTAAAATAAGGTTGATCAACATACACAAACCAGTGCAATACCTGTTATATAGATACTGACACTTCAGACAGTTTAAAGTCATTAACATCAAATCTGGTTTATTTAAGGGCAGTGGAACACAGGAGGGGGAGATCAAGCTGATTGGCAGAATTAAATCATAGTACTGTGCACTCATACAGGGTCTTAAAAGTCACACTCTGGGTACCCAGGTTGGAGGGGGCTAGTCAGGTCAGTTGCCCAGGGTTGGCTGGCAGGAGCAGATGAATAGGGCCCTGTAGGAAAAAAGATATGCACAACACCCAATTGTAATCCGAGCCGGATGGCTCTGTCCTTGAGGAAATGAAATAAAGCAAATCAGATGAAACACTGGTGATTGTTAACAGGTCGCAGGGGATGCCCTGATTTGTACTCGCAGTACCCCACACTGAGAACCTCATGCAGATGGCTGTTCTGGATCACCAGACAAACAAGGCAGGGAGATTAGATTCTACTGGCTAGGCCCAACTGCTCGACTAGCAGACGGATTTAGTCTGATTACATTCAGTTCAGCTTTCAGCTTACACCGCACGGTGACAAGAGAACCGGAATAGCTATTCTTCACAAGCATTCAACACATTTATATGTAAAGGAAATTACTATACCAGGCAGCTGCTCCTAGGTCCCGATAGCACTTACTACAGATACCCAGGAGTTCACACAGCAGCTTCAGTTTCTGACAGACTGAGTGCGATTCAGCAATTTCTCCAGTCTTCTACAGGGTGAGACTGGTTTCCACTTTTCAGCCTTCCTTCCTTTCAGTCACCTCGGATGCAGTCCGATTCGAGCTTGCAACGGCAAAAGACCGACTTCAGGCCTATCACGTGCTTCCTGCGCGAAACTATACAGCGCAGAAGCACAGAGCTCCTTCTCTCCTCACGGTCACAACTGATCTGACCTCCCAGTCGTAGGGCAGAGCCTTCTCTACGGGCGCCACCCAATCCAGTTGGTGGACTCAGCTGTCAATCACTCCAAAGCGCTCTCAGTTGATGCAAAAAGGCGCCAGGGTCCGAAACTTCACTTCCCAGAATTACTAGCTATATATTTCCATTGTAAGCCAGCTCCCAGAAGAGTCCGAATTCTGGTTGGTCCAAACAGTCCCCATCTTATAGCTCCCCTTATTCCAATGGCCCAACACAGCAGTTCAGGTCCAAAATGGAGCGGCGACACACACAGAGTCCCAGCTGTAACAAAAGCAAGTTAGACAAACTACAATATTACTAATGCCTTAAATGTTTACAGGGAAACAGATATATCTGTCAGAAGGGCTACCTTGGCACTTTCAGCGACCGTAGAATGAAGCGAATACCCAGCAGTTCAAGCAGGATTCGAGCAGGGAAACACCAGCACACCTGGAAAAGCATCAATTATGTCTGCAAGCAGACAGCTCTTAAAGAGACAGTAAGTGGAGGCTTTACCAGCACTCACAGTGCCATTACAATGGCTTACACGCCGAACACCAGCAGGCCAGGGAAACACTTAAGCAAGCTCCTAGGAGGCTTTTTAGGAACCCCCATTTGTAGGGGGGTTACACTAACACACCCTGTTAAAATGAAAATGTCATTTTTTCTATCAGTGTTATGTTTAGAAAATTGTGAAACCCTAGCTTGCTAAGGCGATTAAAGGCTTAATTGGTAGCGCTGTACATTGTGCCCTTTGCATTCCAAAGTCACACGCACTGCTGCAGCCAGTTTTTTTTTTCCAAGCGATGTTGGGTGCCCTTCAGCTCATGTGATAACCTGCTGTGCAGCAGATATAAATGAAATAGATGGCACTGGGGATGGCAAACCATATCCAAGAAAGAACCTGCACAGAATGCTCCTCTAATCACCGTAAGTGACATAGCCAAAAAGGATAGAAGAGGTTTAGCACATCCATAGAGATATTATAGAACTACCCCACATTCTAAAATCTGAATACTTATCAAGTTTGGAAACAGTGCTACTGAAAAAACAACAACTTTACTGCTTACTACAATGGTGGATAGTTTTCAGGGTCTGCCAGGAGAGGTGGTCACACCAAGGTGGTGATGGATTTCAAGAGAGGGTGGGACAGCTGTAAGGGACTGGGGAAAACAAAGTCAGGAAAGTGGGTGTGGAGCAGGTTAGGGGTCAGGTGGAGAAGGACCAGATTGTCACTGGGACATATGGCCTCAGCATGTCAGTGGTTAGTTGGTATAGCTCAGGTAGGAAAATCAGCAGACAAGAAGGACTACCAGCCTTTTATTGTCAACACCTTTCTGTGTTTCTATGATTGAGGTGGTAGAATCTGGTTGCTGCCTGTGTTAAAATGTCAGTTATGAGCAGCCCTGCCTTTCCTCTGTCTGTGAGGGTGACTGTAGCATTGCATTGCTGTGTCTCTGGGCCTTGGAGAACAGGGTAGGGCACAAATCATTTATCAGATAGTTATTCCTCAACTCTGGCTCCACATATGTTCTTGTGGTAGCTTAGGTTTGTGTGTCATTATAGACACGTGCCATGACTGAAATTGTGTCTGCAATACAAATTGATTTTTGTCCTGTCAGTGTCTTGGTGGTGTGAAATGCCCCTGTGCACGGGATGATTGCGTATGCTGTTGCCAAGTACCCTTGGGCTGAGCCACGACTCCTGTATCTTGTTGAACAGCATTGGGAAAGAAACTGGATTGAGTGACTAGTTTCAGGTTGCCACCCCCTTGGACACCCACCAAAGGACATTTACAAGTATTTTAAGTCACTTTTGGGATTTCAGCCAATCAGTGTGAAGAAGTGCAAGACTTCGTAACATAGAAGCATAGAATTTGACGTCAGATAAGGACCACTTGGCCCACCTAGTCTGCCCATTTCCCTACCTGATGGACAAGCTGCAGATTCTAGTTAACCAACAGTTTACTTCCTCCTACCCCCCACCACTAGAATTGCTTTATGTCTGTCCCATGCATTCTTGAATTCTCCCACTGTTATTGACTCCACAACCTCCTCAGGAAGGCTGTTCCATGCATCCACAACCCTCTCCATGAAAAAATACTTTCTAACATTAGCTCTGAGCCATTCCCCCTCTATCTTCAAATTGTGCCCCCTTGATCTTGCACATCTCTTTTTCTGAAAGATGCTACCCTCTTGGACTTTGTTAATTCCCTTGAGGTACTTGAAATTTTCTATCATGTCCCCCCGTCCCTCCTTTCCTTGAGGGTGTACACGTTAAGCTGCTTTAGTCTCTCTTCATATGTCTTCTGGTGTACACCCTGCACTATTTTGGTTGCCCTCCTCTGAACAGTCTCCACTCTGTCTATGTTTTTGTGGAGATGGGGTCTCCAGAACTGCATGCAGTACTCCAGATGGGGTCTTACCAACTGTCTGTACAGAGGGATAACAGCTTCCTGTTTTCTACTGTTGATGCCTGTCCCTATGCATCCAAGTATCCCCCCAGCCGTTCTTACTGCCTTCTCACATTGCTTGCCCACCTATAGGTCATCTGATATAATTACTCCCCAGTCCCTTTCGATTTTTGTTGTTGTTAGTATCTCACCACACATTATGTACTCTTCCCCTGGGTTTATAGAACCTGAATACAGCTGGCATCTCGTGTTGCAGATTGAAATTGAGCATTACGCATAGTACGGGGAAACAGTGACACATTTATTTATTTTTGCTCCTCTGCCCTGGGCACTCCTTCAGGCTGTCCACAGGGCACACTCCCACTGCCTGTCAGACTCACCCTGAACTTCTGGACCTTTCCCATAGGCCTCTGGTACCTCCGTTGTAGGTGGATTAGACTTATCCCAGTCGGGGGGGGGGGCACCCTCCTGCTGCCACCAGGAAGGAAGTGCCTTTCACCAACCTACAATTGGTGGAGGTGGAAGGGCCAGCCCACTTTGGGGGTCTGGTAGTGTGGGAGGGGCTGCCAGGGAGGCCATCATCTAGGGTGCCCAATATGACTGTTTTCCATTTATGAGGCCCAACCCACCACCAACATACATGCATCTGCTGTGGCATTCTGGGGGGGTTGGGGCCCTTGGTAGCATGTGGTCACACACGCTGCCAAGAGCACCTCCACATAGCCACCACCAGGAGCCACTATTGAGGCGGCAAACCATCTCCTGCCCCCTGAGAAGGAAGCGGCCAGAGGACACTCTGGATCTCTCCATGCCAGCCTCCGCTCCTGACTTCTTGGCTCAGAGCTCGAACCCTGGTTGCCAGTATTCCAGACTGATGCCCTATCGCTCTGCGCCATAGAGCCAGTTTTATTTATTTATTTTTTTTCAGTAAAAAACATTAGCATATGTTATAAGTCACTCAAGGAAACTTGAGTGATTTATATTTTGTGGAGCCTCCTAGAGATGTCTCCAACTGCACATGAGCATCATCTCATACTGTCTGAGTTTAAATGGGCAGACTGCATGTTTAAATGGGCAGACTGGGTGTTTAAATGGGTAGACTGGGTGTTTAAATGGGCAGATTGGGCGTTAAAATGGGTAGACTGGGTGTTTAAATGGCCAGATTGGGCGTTTAAATGGGCAGACTGGGTATTTAAATGGGCAGACTAGGTGTTTAAATGGGTAGACTGGGTGGGCCAAGTGGTCCTTGTCTGCCGAGAAATTCTCTGTTTCTGTGTTTTGGCTGTGAGAACCCCTGAATTGCACTTCACAGTCCTCTCACTCAAACAGCAGAAGACAATGCTCTTGTTCAGTAGTACGGATTG
Organism: Neoceratodus forsteri; assembly: GCA_016271365.2. NCBI lineage: Eukaryota > Metazoa > Chordata > Ceratodontiformes > Ceratodontidae > Neoceratodus > Neoceratodus forsteri. The sequence goes on along the minus strand of CM028130.1, from coordinate 1,524,179,248 downwards.
CTCACAGGCCCTATAGACAGTTCAGTATCAAGAAGACATAGATGTTGTCCCTACAGATTGACCCAGGCCATTTATGTGACAGTAGTATTCCTATTTAGGAGGCAAAAACTAGACTCTGGCAACAGTTTCCAGTTTAGAAGGCAAAACTAGACTGGCTTTATACAAATCTCCTGTTTGTCCACATTTTGTCAATAAAGTTATTTTTTATCTTCAGGTCTTTTCATGTTCTCCAAGATGTGTTTTAGAGTGTGAATGTCTTCTGATGTGCATACTTAGACATTTCATGCGTTTTCTGTTGTTCTGCTCTGCACATGCTCTTCCAGACCAGGACTGTCCAGTCTGCAGTCTGGGATGTGTCCCTCCCTCCCTCCATGTTCACCACCTCTTCCAGAGGGATGCTGCAGATGTCTGGGCATCGCATTATGTCAGTGGGAAGAGGGAGGGAGGGAATGGGCAAAAACCTTGAATGCTGTTTGGATGGTGACCCTCCCTTAGAACTCACAGGTCCCACCTCAGCCTAGCTACACTGGACGTGGCTTGTCCGGGTTGGGATTTTGCACAGAGAGCCTGAGGGGTAGCAGCCATTGGTATCTTAAAAGTAGTACTCGAAAAGGACACTTGATTGAGTGGTTGGTTTCAGGATTACACCCTCTTGGGCACCTCCGTAAGAACATTTACATGCAAGCTAAACATAGAATATCAAAGGAAAAAAATAGTGTTTTCCCTGCTGACTGACTCAGTCCATCGGCTTAACCACATTTTCACTATTAAAGGAGAAGTCTCGCATATGCAGCACTGTGTATTTACTTACTTCACTCTTCCCCTGTCATATTCCCTCTCTTGATATTTTCAGTCAGCAGCTGTGGTTTAAGGAGCATTTCAAATGTAAAAAACACACTTTTTAAACGAAGTGATCTAGCTATCCATTTTCCAGCAGCTAGAAGGAGAATGTGTGTCATCTGTGTAAAGGAATCATTCAGTCTACTCCTCCCCCACAACATGTTACAGCTGTCTTACAGTGAGTGATGAGCAGTACAAAGAAAGATTTTTTTTCTTGGTAATGAAATAATTTTAGATGTATTATTTACTATGCACAAATCAAGGCTACTAGTACTACACACTGTGTTAGTGGCATGACAGGACTGTCTCAAGCCATTGCAAATTTAAACTACAGATAGGAAGCATTGAAAACCTAATGCTTTCTCTGAGCTGCTGCTCCAGTGACACTAGAAAATGGGGTGGATTGTACTACAAGTGTAACCCTGCCGCCATTATACCAAGGTCTACTACCCCTACCTGCTTCCCTGACTGCAGGTTGAGAGGCCTGGGTCCGTGCCTAACTGGTACGGGGGTTTACCTACCAGTAGTAGTACTACAATTATGGTGCCTCCACCCAGAGTAGTATTTAAGTGGGCAATTATCACAGTAGGAGAATCCCTCTGGGAAGCTAATACCACCCACAATCCCGCCTAGTGACCTTTCTGAATTAACTGAACAGTTGCAGTACTTAACCGTTAGAATACCAAGTAGTTTAACCATTAATGATATGTTCCCACTCAGCCCATTTACCCACAGGGTTTGGATCACTGGTACGCACCCTGTGTTTCCCCTGTAAAAGACAGTTTCACAACCATCATGCACTTTAAAACAGTTTGCATATATCTTATCACTGTAAGCAGTGTAATAATATGCTCATGGAAACAGTAAATCAGGTTTATTTAGGGGCTTAACAAGGAAGGGAACGAGAATCAAAGTAAAGGGTAAAGCAGCTGGCATGTATTGAATTGTTTAGCTTTAAAGTCACTCAAGCCCTGCATTCACAGTCCTGGCAACCACTGGGTACCCAGATTGTAAATGGGCATGCCTGATTGGTGCTGCGGGTTGGCCAGCGTTGCAGCTGCATTGGGGCTCTGATAGAAAAGATAATTAGAATGCAAACAACTCATTTAACACCCAAAACTGATTGTATCTGCGGCCGGATGGCCCAGTCACTTTTAAAAACACTTTAACTGGCAACAGAAATCAGATAGTATCGTATGCAATTAATGGTTGGTTGCAGGGAGCTGCCCTGGTTTTATTCACTGTACCCAGATGAAGAGACAAGAAGGTGTTGGCGACATCAAGAACTGTTGCTGGCTTGGCTTTCTGCTGGGGACTGGGTTCGACATGACTCACCTCCACTTCACTGCCTTTCCCTGTAGGTGGCCGCAACCTGCGTGTATCTGCAGTGCAGGGGCTGTCTCCCCAGATCTGGTCTCTCGCGGAGATGGTGCTGGCTTTGGTACAGGAACAAGTTTTCTGGGCCTCTGATGGCATGGGCCCAGATAGAGGAATTGTCTTTTGAAAGTTCTGGTCTGCATGCTGATGAACCCTCCAGCTGGTGTCCGTCAAAGTTCTTTTGGCTCTTGAGTGGCTCCTGAAACTGCACAGAAATCCCTGGTTCAACTTCTCTGCACACGAGGTAGGCCACAGGCTGCGGGGCTGAAGAACAACAAACTTTTTTTTTTTGGTTTCTTGCTTTTCCTTCAGCCTCTCTACTGAAGAAACCTCTTGGTCTGCTAAAGGCAGTTCCTGAATCTCAATCCCCTTTTAGGACCGAAAGATGGCTCACTGGAGGCAAGACAGGCCATTCCTGTGAAAAACACACAGAGCCCCAAAGGCTCCTCTCTTCTTTGATTTTCAAGCTGAAGTCCCCCAGTTTGAAAACAGTTCTGGAGCCAAGTCCGGTTTTTCTAGATTTTGGTTGGCTGGGGGATCTGTCATGTCACAGTTCTGGCACTCCCACTGGTCTTTTTAGATGCCAACCTGAAAGTTCAGTTTCCCCACAGTGCAGCATAATGAGGACCCCTCTGTTTCGATTGGTCCAGAGCAGGAGCCCAAGACCAAAGATGGTGGCTCCCATCAGGAAGTCCAGTACTGGCATCATAAACAATTTATTTATTTTACCAACAGTAACGTTTTAATGATAAACAGTAACAGATTCTTGTAGGGCTCCCTCTGCACTGCTAGTGACCGTAGATTAGAGTGGATGGAAGCTATACCTGGCTGGTCACGAGCCTTGATTTACTTGGACCCAGACCATGCTATTTACACTATACACAAACTGACTCCCTTAAAGCTCGGTGGCATGGAGGTGTGCACACACGCTGGACAACAGCAGAACATCGACAGCCATGGATTTAGCTCTGCTCGCTGGATGTCTTACAGGCAGTGGGCATCAGCGGAACCCAGGGAGATACATAAGATAAGCCCCCCGAAATTGTGTGTGTGGGGGGTTACACTAGTGTCTCATTTACATATACAGTACATGGAGACTTGCCTCAAACTTTACACATTGTGTCAGAGCCTCACAATCTAGATATGTGTAACAACAGAAAAAAATGATCTCTTATTGACATACTTGCAATAATTGATGTAAGGTATGAAAATAAATATCAGAAATATCCAAGTCATCAATAAGCAGAAGTCATCTTCTTTAAGGAGACAAAAAAGGTAGGCTTAGACAGACCTCTTTTTTAACTTCCTTTCAGTAAAGTTTTTTTGTCTTCTGGTGTTTTCATGTTACATAGAGATATAGACTTTGTGGGCAGAAGGAGACCCAGTGGTCCTCTCGGTCTGCCCATTTCTCCATCATGTTCTCCAAGATGTGTTTTAGAGTGGGAAGATTCTTCCTACTGTGTGTGCATGGTTTGGAAATATCATGCCTTTTCTGTTATTTTGCTCCACACATGTTCTTCTAAACCACATCTGTCCTGTGCAGCAGTCTGGGGAAATTGTCCCTCCCACTCCCTGTTCCTCCCTACATACAAAGTTTAAGTTAAACAGATTTCAAGGCTGCTCAGTTGCCCAGTACAATATAATTTGGGTGACCTGGATTCAAGAGCAAGGCCGAGCTTCTGGTTTGTGGTGGCAGTGTTTCCTGTGGCGTTGTTTCCTGATTGGGGAGGAGCCACCACCACCGCTGCTCCCACCGTGACACCAGTGGTGGGCCAGGGAAGTAGTGCAGCCATGCTTGTCCTCCTCCACAAGGACACTATGGACATTCACTCATGCCATTGCATTAGTGGAAGGAAGAAGGGAAAGATGATAATGGGGCAGAACCCTTGACTGCAGTGTGGATGGCAGCTCCTTGGTGTTCTTGGGTCTTATGCCAGCCAGGCTGCACTGGATGCGGCTGGTGTCAGGACAGAGAGTTTCAATGAGGAGGCCTGAGAGAATGGCAGTCATTGGGAGGGGAGAAAAAGCCTGATAAAAATAAATAACACAGATGTTCCAAAGGAATACTCAGATGGGGCATCTTAAAGAAGTAGTATTTGGGAGGCGTCCTGTGTTTTTTTGTGATAATAATGTATTTCAGGCACATACATCACAATACCAGTTGTTCTTCTCATTTTATTTTTATCCTTTTTAATTTATATTTTATCACCCGGACCCGGCTTCGCCCCTAGATCGCCCCCCGACACCAGAGCACAGCCAAACCGTGGGACATAAACCCTGTGAGTTCACCCCCTCGCGGTGGGGCTGTCCCAAAGGATGGTTCCGTACCACTGTGTTCCCGTGGTGGCCATGCTCGCTGATCCAGGAAGTCCTAACACACAGGGGTTTTTCGACTGCAGTAAGCTCCCACTCCCTGAGGACGATGGAGTACAGTGGAGCTCAAGGAGGCATGTGCACGGAGAGACATGCTGCCGCTCCGGACTCCAGCTGACATTCTCCCTTCCCATGTGGTGGCCCCAGCTGTACTGCCACCCGTGGTCACCCAGGTGACAGTAATGCAGTGAGTATGGCAACCCTTCCTCCCAGAGGAGAAGAGCATCCCTTAGGGTGCTCAGCCCCCTCCCCCAGCTGGCCCTCAAGTGACCTAGGCTGATTCCTGAACCCAGGTCACTGGCATCGTGAACGGTAGCTCTACCGCTGCGCTGACAGACTGGCTTTCTTTTTATTTTTGAAATGAGACACATGATTTTGACATCTTTAAAAGTTCTTGCTACCCTGTAGTGCCCACCATGTAAAAATTAAACATTGTGATGTGGTGTGGTGTTGTTTACTATCAGAAACAAGCTAGCACCATCAGAATACATCCACAGTATAAATACAGTATTTACAGTCAAAAGGGATAGTCAGCAGAAGAGATTTTCAAATGTTGCGAGTGGTGGCCATCTTTATTGACGTAATTACAAAAATAGTTAAAGGCTTTTTTTTTAACATCTGAGGAAAATGAAAAGAAACTGATTATGAATCTGAGGCTGTCAGAAATACATTTTTGTGCCAGCCTGGTGGTGCTGAGGGTTGAGATGCCGGATGCCACACCTCACGCTGCTCCGGTGACCTGGGGGTTGGTGGGGGGGAGCTGAATTGAGCCGCTGTTAGGCAGCTCTCCTCTCCATAAAAGGGATGGCGCTGATCCAACCAGTGAACAGTGTTGGGAGAGGAGGACGCTGTTAAGCGTTTGATGGAAGCCATGTCCTCACATGGCTTTCCACCTGAATGCCAGTCCTTCGTGCTGGTCCTCTCGGGGGATTAGGGCTTCCCACAGCCAGTAGCCATGGAAAAAAAACATATCTTCTGCCGTACACAGTGATCCTCACAAAAAAGGGGGTAGGGGGAACGGTATGGATGGTTGGTTCACCGCCACTGAGCCTCGCCAGCAGTTAGGGGATAAAACGTTGTGATGAAAAACTTATCCAACTAATAAATCCTGCTGCTTTAATGTTTGGTCATCATAATACAAAAGTATCAACAAGCCCATGGCTTGCATTAAAAAAAAACCTGTAAGGCATAGAGTTACAGAATGGTGATTTTGATGATTGAAGTTTTCCTTATGTGGAGAACTAATATTTGTAAGAACTGTCAATAAAATACGATTTTCAGAGTTAAAAAATAATCACCATCAGCACTAACCAGTGAGTTGTTTTTAATTCTTCCCATTGTATACTTACAAGATTAACCCCTGAGAGCTGCTTTACAAGCTTTAAGAGAGAACATGTTTAGAACATTATAAAACATTCAGTGATCTGATGAAACATTCTGGTGTAAAAACAACTCATTCTGATTGTGAAAGAATGAGTTGAACAGATTTTTGACAAAGCAGTGACTGAGATATTGGTTGTGCAATGGCTGTCATTATTTGTAGCCGCTAAAGTGCTTCACGTCCATAGCCGTACATTGAATTGCAACCTGTTTTATGGATTGGAGAAATGTTCACATGGACACCAGTCTACAACACCAGTCTCCAACAGGGAAGTGCCCTGACAGCGCTGGCCAGTATTGTCAGCACTGGAACAAAGACCTAGTTCCTGATGTGGGAAACTCACAATCTCTGTCCTGGCCCCAGGGCAGAGTGGGGCCAGTTGGGCCATTCTTATCCATAATTATGTTAATATTTGTAAGTCACTCTGCATACTGCATGCCCATATTCTGATGTGGGGAGACGTAACTGAAATGACACCTCTTGATTTGTGACAAAATGCTAACCTATACATTTGTAATAATTCCAGAATCTGACGCAAGTGACCTTTGGAGTCTGATGCAAGTAACCTTTATAATGGAGTCAATATGATATTTACAATTTAAATTAGAGGCCAGCAATTTTCATCCCTTGATCAGTCACAAATGTTAATAGGTCTGCCATGAAACATGAAGGTTATTGCTTGGGGACTCACCAGAGGTCACGATTAATGTGTCTTGGGCAATTTGCTGTGTGAGCTAAGGTTTGGAATAAAATCAATCCTTAAATTAGAAGCAGTTTACATTGCACAGCATTAAACAACCTATGTTCCATCATCACTTTTGGAAGCTAGACTACAAATACAGTATGTCTCAGTTTCAGTTGATTTTGCCCCCCGACACATGACCTAAAACGTGACCCAAAAGTGCCCATTTTGCACACCCCATTGTTACAGGTGCTCCATTGTTTTATTGAGGACAATAACTGTTTCTGCACAGTAAACTGTTAGACTTGCCAATAAGTATATGTTGGGGAGAGGGGAAGGAACACTTCAACATTAAAAGATACAGCGGTCCAGCCAGAGTGAGCTTGTCAGAGTTTTAACTCTGAGAATAGCATGGAATTGCATTAAGGCCTTAAAGGAGGCATACTATAAACGTTATCATTTTTTTTAAACATCATTTTATTATTAATGTATATGTGTGTGTGTGTGTGTGTAGCCTACTGAAGCTCTGTAATGTGTTTTTTTAACCCCCTAATTTTGTCCCCACTTTTTTTATGGTGCCTTGTTGATGCAACCTTTTTCCTGCCTGATCTTCATTATTAGCTATTGATCCGTTCCAGAAACCAGTGCCGTCAGTTAAGTGGAAGCTAACTGTACAAGATTCATAACATGGCCTCTACTCAGCTAATGTCACATGGCTCAGGAACTGAGCAGTAATTCTAAAAATTAATATCAGGTGGGAAAAAGGCGGCATCAGCGAGGGACCCTGAAAAGGGGAAAACATCATTATGTCAAAGTGAACAAATGAAACATCACAGTAGGGAGTTTAAGGAGGTTACACACATGCCCACATTTCCGTTTATATTAACAGAAATGTACAACCAGCTATATGGTCACTGTAAGCGTTGTGCACACCTCCGTATTGTTGTACAGCTGTACAGCATGTTAGAGACTCAGTGTTGTATATTGATAGAAGTGCCATTAGACCAGCGGTACTCACACAATTTGTTGTGAGGGCCAGCCTGTATGGGTGGTATCATTCCAAGGGCCACATCAAACAATATGTGTCAGGGAGGGGGGGGGTCTTTATTCTAAGTTCTCAGTAATTTCTGGACTCATCCCCCCCCGGCTTTATACGTTTCTCTTTACGTTCTTCATTTGCATTCATCTCTGATCTTTACGTTTTCCATGCTCTTTATTTACCTCGTTCCATGCTTTCATTTTTTGGTTTTAGTTTGTGCGTGAGACGACAGACTGGTGTTTTAGACCTAGGTGGTCCAGTCGGGAATATTGTCCTTCCTGGGGGATGCAGCTTCAGATATGGTTACCTTGACTGCTAGCTTGGCTTCATGGTCTGTCCAAGTTGAGAGAAACACTTGGCTACATTTTTTTTTAATATTTTCTGCCAGGAAAGACACATTAAGTCAAGGCTTCTTTTCAGGTGCATCCTGGGAGCACAGAGAGGTTAAAGTGACTTGCTCATTGTGACATAATATGCAAGTGGCAGCAGGGGGATTCAACCCCAGTTCTCCAAGTTTGCAGCTCAGTGCTATTGATCACTATGCTATACTGCCTCCCAAAGTCTTCCTGCTTGGCTGGCCCAGTGGCACTGAGGGTTGAGGTGCTGGACGCCACACCTCATGCCGCACCAGCGACCTGGGTTCAAGAATAGACTTAGGTTACCGGGGGCTGGCAGGGGGAAGGAAAGATTGAGCGTCCCACGACAGCTCTCCTTCCTTTGGAGTGGGTTAAGGATATGCGCCGCACTGCAGTGACACCCAGCGGAGGCTGGGTGTTCTGCAGGTACGGGCATTAACATGGGAGGAGAGCCGACAGATGTCTGCACGGAGTGCATTGATGTCATTGCTCGTCGGGCTCTCTAGAGAGGAAAGGAGGAAAACATCTCCTAAGCCTCCTAGATGACCACCGTTGCCTGCTTCGCCACCCACCGTATAATAAGGGGCAGACTCTGCTATGCGCAGCTGGATCACTCTGGGAGAGAGGAGGGTTAGGAGGGTTCCCTCCTCGCCTCGCCCCACCTGGGGGGTAATCTGGGTCATCAAGGGACCCCGAGAATCGCGAGTGTGTGGCACTCTAGGAGCAGACTCCAGGGTAATCAGTAGGGTCGGGGAGCAGAGCACCTTGGTGACCTGAAGGAGTGGAGGTTAGGAGACAGTAGAGGCGTAGAAAAAATAGAAAGTTAAAAAAAAAAAAAAAAAAGTCTTCCTGCTTAATGTCCTGGGCTTTTGACCAAACATCCAAAATACAGTTGGCAGAAATCCCCTTCCTAGGCTCTGTCCTCTTCCGCAAGCAACTGGAAGGAGTTTATAGATGTTTTTTACAAGTTTCACAAGGTTCAGATCTGCCTTACTTGGGCCTAAGGTAAAGGATCTGGGTTCAGCTGGAGTCTTGGTAACCATATAAACTAGTCCTTTTGAGGGAATTCAGCTTCCTGGTTGAAGCACTTCCCAGAGAAGGCCTATCATTAGAGGAAGTTCCAGGGAGCTGGGTCTGACACAAGGGAACAGAGCTCCATAGGACAGTTCTGATGGTGTCCCTGTCAATCTTGCGGAAATTCTACAGGAGTAGGCTAACACTACCTCAGATAGTGGGATGCTGAAAATAGTTTCAGACATGTACTACAGAGTTTTGGCAGCACTCGCTTTCAAGACCAGTTATGCACCTGTAAGTAGGTGAAAGCACCCCCCACCTGGATGCCATGTAGAGCATGTAGCTCTCCAAAGGAGAACATATTCTCTCCTTTTTAGGTGTTCCCCAAGGCAAGGCAAATTGTATTTATATAGCACACTATCCAGGGGCTCAGAGCACTTGACAAAGCATAATAAAATAAACAGATTTAATAAAACATCCCCACAGATAAAATCACTTTATCAAAGAAAATTAAAAGTCTTCTCAAACAGGAATGTTTTTAAGGAGACCTTAAATTCCTTCACCGTGCTGGCTGCATGAATATATGGTGGAAGAGAATTCCACAACAGCGGTGTGGCTGTACTGAATGCTCTATCACCAGATCTCTTGAGGCAGAAAAAGGGTACAACTAGCAAGCCAGCCTTGGCAGGCTTGGACAGTACAAATGTCCAACTTTTGCCACCTGAGAAGTGCCTGGTGTGTTAAGACATTATACCAAGGAAAATCCCTAAGCAGGGCTACTAGCAGAGCCTTCCAGGAGTTGATTTCCCTCTGCTGTAGGTGGGTGTGTAATCTCATCCAGGCACTCAGGGTTGCCACAGTGAAAACATCAGGGACCTTCCCCTCCCTTCTACTGCTTAATAATAGTGACAGCAGGCAGTTGCTCAGTGATGGGTACCCCAGGTCCTGTTCCTCCAGTTGCAGCCAAGCTGGTGGGGTTGCCAAATCTGTATCTACTGTGAAGGACAAATGTGAGGCCAAATAATATGACTTGAAGTTGGGTAGGGCTATCCATCTGTCCTTTAGTGGCCCTTGCAATATATCCTTCCTTATATTGGCAGGATTACTATGCTATATGAAGCAATGTATTATAGAGTCCAGCTTTTTGGAAAAGACTAAGGCACTTTGATCGGGAGGGTTTGAAACAAAGGGTTTGAGTTTGCCATAACTCAGCAAGTTCCCATTTGGGGGTAAGCTCCTTTTACTCTGCTTAGGATTTAGATAGCTGTGAACTGGGTTCTTCTGTGTGCCCTCTACCTTTTCAAATGCATTTATTTTTATGTCTGTAGAAATACTGTATTCCCCATAGTCTGTATTGTGTATTATCCTGTAGCATATATAAATATTGTGGCACATTAAATGTTTTTATATACAGGACAAGGAGCTGCTGTTGTGACTGGACTTCTCTACTGGGACTAAAGAAATAAAACTCTACTACTGGGAACTTCAATTTAGGGTATAAAAAGTGTGTTTGTCTGAGTTGACTGAAGTGAGTTGTTATCTGAGCAGTTATCTAGGTGTTAATCTCAGGTGGCTGAAGGGGATTGTTATCTGTGCAGTTTAACTAAGTGCAGAAAGATCTGCTAAGTAGGGGGAGTGGCTTAGCTAGAAGGAAGCCAGATTTAAAACCAGATTTAAACACTGCCTTAGATAGCTTCTGCCAGAGAATTGGCAGAGAACACCAGGACAAGGAGCTGCTGTTGTGACTGGACTTCTCTACTGGGACTATATTGCCCTTCTTCCCTCCCCTCCTCCCAAAGCCAGTTCTACTTTTATAGACACAGGATTTGACTGACAACAGGAACTTCCTGTTTGGGAGCAGGAAGTGAGTGATCACAGAGCCACCAAAGACTCACCATCCTAGAAGGACAAGAGTAGCTCCCCCCCCCCAGCAGCTGGCGGTCTGCCTCTGAACAAGTAAGAGGACTGCTGAGAAATATAGGCTCTTCTTGTCCCAGAACAGGAAGATCAGGAGCTTAAAAGGCACAGAGGCAGTAAGTAAGTAGGGAGAAAAAAAAATAGAGGAAAGAGTAAGGATTCCAAACAACAGTGAAGGGGCCAGAAATAAGACATGATGGGAGTGGTGCAGTGCAGTGGCTGTGGAGCAGCAGTCTTCCGGAAGACGTTCTGGAAGATGCAGTGTTGTCCCATCTGCAGGCACGTCTCTGGGCTGAGGGAGGAGGTTGCTCATCTCCAGGCTGAATTGGCCAGGATTTGTGAGACCTTCTCTCCCATCCAGGGACCACCAGGGCCACTGCCGTTGCCTCAGAGGTTGCCAAGAAAGAGGAGTGATTGGACCCCAGTGGGCTCAGGGAGGGTGAGGGTGGTGGAACAGAGGTGCATCCCTCCAGTTGTACCTCTCCACAATTCATATGCCATTCTGGCAAAGTGTGGTTCTCTATGGAGGCACTCGCAGTGGAGACCAAGAAGGATGCTGGGAACCTCCACAAAGGAGACCAACAGGAGGGTGGCATAGGACCCCACAGGGGAAGGAAACAGCTCCTGGTGGGGGGACTCCATTGTTAGGAAGGTAGAACTGGGGGAGGAAGGGGAGAGGGAGGTATGGTGCCTGCCGGGCACCATGGCTTGGAGGGACAGGGAGAGAATCCTCAGGATCGCCAGAGCAGCTGCACGGGGGAGGGAGCTGGATGTCATTGTCCACCTAGGGACAAATGACCTGGCTAAGAAAGGGATCAGAGCATTGCAGGAAGAGTTTGTGGAGTTGGGGAGGGGCCTTAGACAAGTAGCACGCACGGTAACCTTCTCGGAGGTGCTGCCTGTCTATGGTGTAGGTGAAGCTAGGGTGCTCCACACCATGGGATTCAATCAGTGGTTGAAAAACCAGTGCAGAGCTTGGGATTTGGCTTCACTGGGGACTGGGGGTCCACCTGGAGTGATGCAGGCCTATACTGGCGTGATGGACTGCATCTGTCCAGGAGGGGAACCAGGATCCTAGATGATAGATTTAAATGCTTCATTGGCAAGCATTTAAACAAGCCAAGGGGGGAGGCACTGGAAAGGAGCAGGGAAATCCTAGCCCCCCCCCAAAAAAAAAAATCAGGGTAGTAAGAGAGGTAAACACCAAGTTAGAGATGTTGATAGTGAGAAGGGCAGGGGTAAATGGAGAAAGTGACAAAGGCAGTTAGGACAGGGATGGGGCAAAAAGGGGTAAGGCCATCAGAAAATGGAGGGTAATGAGTACCAATGCCCATAGTCTGGGCAACAAGCTCCCTGAACTGGTGGCCTTGATGGAAGAGGGATGGCTGGATATTGTAGCAGTCACAGAAACATGGTAAACAGAAAACCATGACTGGGATGTTAACATACCAGGGTACACAACCTACAGGAGAGACAGGGAGGGTAGAAGAGGGGGAGGAGTAGCTCTGTATGTAAGGGAAGGGATAAAAGCAACTGAACAAAAGAGTAAACAGGGAGGAGAGGCGGCACTGTGGGTCACCTTAGAGACTGGAAATGGCACCACAATCCGCACAGGGGTTGTATACAGACCCTCATGTCAGGGGGAGGGAATGGACAAGGATATGATAGAAGGCATTCTTAGGATGGCAGAGAAAGGGGAGATACTGTTGATGGGAGACCTGAATATGCCAGATGTTAACTGGAGCACATTTGCTGCAGCCACATCCAAGAGCAGGGCCACATCGATGACCTACAGGTGGCATGCCTCAGACAGCTAGTTTTGGAACCCACTTGTGAGGGAGCAGTCTTAGACCTCATACTGTCAAATGGGGACAGTGAGAGGATCTCAGATGTAGAAGCGGGTAGCCATCTGGGAACAAGTGATCACCAAACAATGTGGTTCACGATAAACTCAGCTACAGAGTCAAGCCATACAAAAGTGAGGGTACTGGACTTCAGGAGGGCTGACTTTGGCAAGATGGGAGAGTGCCTTAGAAAAGCACTAGCAAACAGGCTAGAAAGAGGGGTGGAGCAACAATGGGAAAACATCAAACTGCCATTACAGAGGCAACAAGCCTTTGTGTGAAGCAAATAAACAAATCAAAACGAATGAAAAGCCACTATGGTTCTCAAAAGAGGTGGCAGGGAAGGTCAGGGAGAAAAAGATAGCATTCAGGAAGTATAAGGAAACACAGAAGGAGCAGAACAGAGAGCTGTACCAGTTAAGGCAGAAGGAAGCAGGGAGGGAAGTCAGAATAGCAAAGGCCCAAACTAAGGAAAAGATAGCCAACTCAGTTAAGAAGGGGGATAAAACCTTTTATAGGTACATCAGGGAGTGTAGAAAGACAAAGGGAGGGATAGTGAGGCTGAATACAATGGACGGTGGGGGAGGAGAGGGACAGTGAAAAAGCAGGGATACTGAATGAATATTTCTGCTCAGTATTCACAAAAGAGGAGGAGGGGAGGTGCCTAATCCAATTAACAGAAGCACTCTGGATAGGGGGTCGATCCCAGTCCTTTCACAGAAGAAAGGGTTCTGAAAGAACCCCTAAAACTGAAGGTGGACAAAGCAATGGGGCCTGATGGAATTCACCCCAGAATTCTAAAAGAATTAAGGGGAGAACTAGTGAAACCACTGACTACTCTTTTTAACAAATCATGGGAAGATGGTGTGGTACCTGAGGACTGGAGGAAGGCGGATGTGATTCCTGTTCACAAAAGTGGGACCAAGACAGAGGCAGGAAACTACAGACCTGTCAGTTTGACCTCTGTGGTAGGGAAAGCGATGGAATCACTTCTGAAAGAAAGAACTGTTGAGTACATAGAGGCCAGTGGGGCACAGGACCTAAGGCAGCATGGGTTCACAGCGGGAAGGTCATGTCAAATGAATCTAATTGATTTCTTTGACTGGGTGACCAAAGTAGTAGACCAGGGAAGGGCTGTGGACATGGCCTACCTAGACTTTAGCAAGGCATTTGACACAGTCCCACACAAAAGATTAATAGTCAAATTAAACAGCCTGGGAGTGGGTCCGAGGGTGGTAGCCTGGGTAAAACATTGGCTGGACAACAGGACACAGAAGGTAATTATAAATGGAGTCCACTCTGAAGAAAGAGGGGTTACTAGTGGGGTACCGCAGGGTTCAGTACTAGGTCCAGTCCTTTTTAATGTCTTTATAAGTGACATTGCAGAGGGACTGGAAGGAAAAGTATGCCTCTTTGCAGATGACACAAAGATCTGCAACAGGGTTGATACACAAGGAGGTGTGGAAAGGATGAGAAAGGACTCGGCAAGGTTGGAGGAATGGTCAGAAGTATGGCAGCTTGGATTCAATGCAAAGAAGTGCAAATAATGCACCTGGGAAGCAAAAACCCAGGGGAAGATTACACAATGGGGGGAGGTAGTAACAACAACAAAAATGGAAAGGAACCTGGGGATAATCATATCAGATGACCTTAAGAGTAGCAAGCAATGTGAGAAGCAGTAGGGAGGGCTGGGGGTATACTGGGATGTATAGGGATAGGCATCACCAGCAGAAAACAGGAAGTTGTTATCCCTCTATACAGACAGTTGGTGAGACCCCATCTGGAGTACTGCGTCCAGTTCTGGAGAGCCCATCTCCGCAAGAACATAGACAGGATAGAGGCAGTCCAGAGGAGGGCAACTAAAATGGTGCAGAGTCTGCAAGAAAAGCCATATGAGTAGAGACTAAAGGAGCTTAATATGTATAACCTTGAAGAAAGGGGGCATGATAGAAACTTTTAAGTACCTCAGTGGAATCAACAAAGTCCAAGAGGGTAGCATCTTTCAGAAAAAGAGATGTGCAAGAACAAGGGGACACATTTTGAAGATGGGGCGAGGGGTGGTTCTGGGGCAATGTGAGGAAGTATTTTTTCACAGTGAGGGTGGTGGACACATGGAACAGCCTTCCTGAGGAGCTTGTGGGGTCTAAAACTGTGGGAGAATTCAAGAATGCATGGGACAGACATAATGCAATTTTTGTGGGGGGTAGGAAGAAATAAGCTGTTGGTTAACTAGGATCTGCAGCTTATCCTGTAGGTACGGAAATGGGCAGACTAGGTGGACCATGTGGTCCTTATCTCCCATCAAAGTCTATATTTCTATGCTTTCTGTGACAGAGTCATTTCGGGTATAGATTACCAGGGGTTAATTGGCAAGTCTGTGATGTGTTTCCGAAGAGGCTATCTACAAAGTTACCATAGAAAAACAGTGTTCTCAACTGTAGCAGAAGGGAGTGGGTCGTTTGCCCTTTGGAAAGGAGCACTGTACTGTGTAGGCATTGCTCTGGTGGGATTCGGACCAAGAGATACCTCACGTGAGGTTCTGGCCGAGTGGTGGCAACATACCAAGGTAACCATTTCAGGTGACTGATGGGCTGTAAAAACAGGTAATGTCACAGGCTAAATTCTAGGAAGAGAACAGGTCTATGGTAGTTTCTATGTTCTCAGAAATTATGGTAGTGCTGGCAGCACGCCATAGACAGCAGGACCTCAGGGTCTGCCTTTATCTTGACAACTGGCTGCTTCGATCATGCTTCCTGAAACTGTCCTTTTAGAGGTCACCAGGATAGCAGAGACCCTTCAGAACCCTTAGTGATCAGCTGGAACAAAAGCTCTGTGACTTCATCCCAGACCCACCTGCACTTGGAGGGGGATCTTCAGAATGGACTTGGGAAAGGTTTTTCTCTTGGAGGAGAGACCTTCCAGAGTGCAGTCCTCAACAGACCCACTCCTCAGCCAAAGCCACATGTCACTGGTTCTAGTCATGCAGGTGTTGGCAAAATAGTTTCATGCATCAACTTATTTCCTGGGCTATAGCACTATGTAGGAGACTCTGTCCTCTGCATTCTCAGTCCTGATCACCATCCAGTTAAAGTCAAGTTGGAAATCAACCCTCTGGTCAAATTAAGCCACCTGTGGTGGAGGTCCAGGAGCAATCTGATGAGGAGTTCCACCTTATGGAACAGAACTACATAGGTGTGTGCGGCTAAGTAGGTAGCACGCTCACCTCTGGAACCAGAAGATCAGAAGCTCATGGGTTTTAGCCCCACACCAAGTACATGGGGTAATACCCATAGCTGGCACTGTACTGCAGTATTGGGGGGGGGGGTGCTGTACTGCTGAGGTGCTGTTTTCTTGGATGAGATATTAAACTGAGGTCTCCCTTCTGCTCGTCTCTGGTCACAGTCCAGGTGGAAGTTCTCGTGACACTCATCGAAGCAGAGAAGGGAATTTTTATTTAAAGAAAAGATATCATACCTATGCGGAAATCTATTTATTTATTTAAGAGTTTAACCAGGCAGGCGTACTGAGCAGAGTACCACTCGTTTCCAGACGTGACCTGGGGGAAGTGGGGGGATAGGGGAACACTGATTATTACATACAGTACAGATAAATACAATGGTGAGCAGATGATGCTTATGCATTTCTCAAATGAAATAAAAGGCAGGGAAAAGACAAATAAACAAAATAATAGAAGCAGAATAACAAAAATTAATATATATATATATATATATATTAACAAAAACGATACTCATTTTCATTTTGTCCAACTCCCCACCTTATACACCCCTTACATCCTAAGGTAAAGTATTATTTGTGAATCCATGTGAAACCTTTCCATAAACTATTTACAACAGTGTTCTGTGCTGTTTTACATTTATTAATATACACATTTGTCATAGCAGAAGAGGCCACCCTAATAACAGAATTAGGGGAAATGTATTTTTGTTGCATTTGTAGGCACAACAGGCTTGCCGTAAGTAAAACTTACAACGCGACAAAGAAATCTGTAAGGTGGAAAAATGGAACTTGTTCCAGTGGCTTGAATATATTCCTAGCGCAACTGTCTGTTAATCTGTGGTATAAAATAGTGGTTCCCTCCATACATTACTAAGTTGTGCCCAGAATCGCTTGAGATACTGGCATTCGAACAAGAGATGTGCTTGTATTCCTAACTGCAATACACACTCCTCTCTGGGGCAGTACCTTTATTCAATTTTTGTTTTTAAAGGAGTCTTTTACAGGTGTTCTACCATAAAGTCCAAGCCAGGTTATATCCACATAGAGATGCAACACATTTTAATTGCTGGCGAATTTCTGGCTAGATTGCCAAATTCTCCTCTCAATTGTTTCACAAACTTTTTCTGTTTGATAGGAAATTCGCCATTTGTAAGTTCATCTTGCTTTTGTTTTTCACTTAAAACAAACAAACAAAAAACAAAACAAAGCGAAGTCACAAATGGTGAATTCACCAATCACTAGCCCAATCTTTCCCTGGTGTGTAATTGTCCCCCCGCTGATCACTTGATCGCTGGTGGATAATGACACTCTTTCCTGGCCCCCACTGATCATCAGCGATGTAAAACATACACTTTCTTTGGTGTCTAGTGGTCCCGCTCCCCTCATCGATGGCCAGCCTGATGTTAATTGTTGACACTTTCCCTTGTGTGTAGTGGTCCATCCCCTCACCCTTTCTGGAGGAAGGCCAAAGCGGCCGCTTAGGCTCTTCCAAAGAGTCCGCAGGGGCAGGAACTGCTCAAGGCCCTTCAGTCTGGGGCAGAGATGGGAAGGCATCTTTTGAGGTCTGCCTGTGATGCTGCTGACGCCTCCGCTAGAGCAACCGTGGTTGGCATCTGCTTGAGGTGGCATTCTTGGCTCAGGGTGTCCGGATTTGCTACTGATGTTCAGCAGTCCATCTTGAATGCCCCCTTCAAAGGCTATAAGCTCTTTGGGGCGGATGTGCAGGACATACTTGCTGACCTGCAGGCCTCGGGCAGGACACTGTGGTCTGTCCACTCTTTATATCACACCCAGCCAAAAAGTGGCCAGAAGGTGCCCTTTTGTCGGGCCTCCCATAAGCCTAAGCAGGGCACCAGACCCCAGGACAAGCGTCAGGCAGCAACAGCCCTGCCTTCCCATACCTCCACCACTGAAAAGACCCCCAGAGAGGAGGTGGTGTGGCCCCATCTGCTGATGCTGCCTCAGCATGACTCCTTGCCAGACTCCACCCTCCAGCACTTCAGGAGGCGGTAATAGGGAGATCACTACAGGCCACACTCAAGAACTTCGGGAGTGGCCTCCAGATCTACCTGCAATTCATTCAACCGACCCTCTAGATCACATTCGAGTGCTGTGGGGGAGGGGGAGTCATACATTGCAGAAAAGGGCCATAGAACCTGTCCCTGAGGATCAGAGTAACGGAGTTCTATTCTCACTTCTTCCTAGTCCCCAAATCCACAGGGGACTTACAGCCCATTCTAGACCTGAGAAACCAGAATTTCTACATTCAGTACAAGAAGTTCAGGATGGTGACTCTGCAGGGCTTGCTGCCACTGCTGCACCAGGAAGACTGGATATGCTCCCTCGACATGCAGGATGCATACAGTATCTGCATATCAAGGTGTGTGCTCCCCATCGGCAGCACCTCAGGTTCCAGTTCCAAGGGAAGCACTACCAATTTCCGGCTTGTTCTGTGTGCTGTGGGTCTTTCCTAAATGCTTGACGGTGGTAGCAGCAGCAGCCCTCAGGAAGGAGGGGATGTACATCTTACCTTACCTGGATGACTGGTTGCTCACAGCACAATCCAGGGAGCATCTGCTTCAGACTCTGGAGTGTACCAGGCAGTTGTTCTATGCCCTGGGAGTCACTGTCAGTCTGCCAGGTCAGTCTTTACCCCTTGCCTGCACCTCCAGTACATCACGGCAATCCTCAACATGGCACAGGGCTTTGTTTTCTTGCTGCAGGAACGGGCAGACTGCCTCATGGCTCAGGCCAGCTGATTTACAACAGCAGATATGTTATGGCCAGTACCTTCTGCGTTTCTTGGTCCTCATGGCTGCAGATATTGTCACGGAACCTTTGGCCAGGCTGCACATGCAGATTCCCCAGTGGACTTTGAGGGTCCAGTGGGACCAGAGCACCAATGACCTCGAGCAGCAGGTTCTAGTCTCCTCTCCAGTCAAAAAGGTGCTGCTATGGTGGATGGAACCCAGCAACTTGTTCAAAGGGGTTACCTTCCTCATTCCTTCCCCTCAGCAAATTCTCACCACAGACACTTCAGGGTTGGGCTTGGGGGTTCATCTGGGGCACCATCAGACTCAAGGAACATGGTCCAGTGTGGAGACTGCTCTCCTCATCAACGTCCTGGAGACGTGGGCCGTTCTGCATGCTTTACAAGCCTTCCAGTCTCACCTGTTCCCAGGCCATCTGCTGGTGCAGACAGACAATATCAGTACTATATCAACATGCAAGGAGGGACCCATTCATATCATCTGTGTTGGGAAGTGATGAGGGTTTGGTACTGGGCTCTAGGATACAGTCGGGAACTATCGGCCATCCATGTTCTAGGCATCCAAAGCATTCTGACAGACAGGCTCAGCCAGTCACAGCCTCAAATGCACAAGTGGGAGCTGCTGACCTCTGTTGTAGAAGACCAGTTCAACAATTGGGGTCATCCAGAGTTGGATCTTTTTGTGTCCCCACTCAACGCAAAACTGTCATGCTTTTGCTCGCTTGCTCCAGAGCCTGGAGTTTTCTAGCAAGATGTGTTGTCCCTCTCTTGGAAAAGGAGGTTTCTCTATGCCTTTCATCCTGTCTGTCTGCTCCAGAGAGTGCTGATCAAGCTCCAGATGGAAGGGGCCACTCTGATCCTCATTGCCCCTTTTTTGCTACAGCAGCTGGAAGTGGAGCCTCTGGTGTCCCTGCCTCTCTGCAAAGGCTTGCAATCCCTGGTGCAGGGCATGCTGGTCCTTCCAGACTGCAAGTCACTACACCTCCATGCATGGCTCCTGAGGACATAGCCATGGCTAGGTTTGGGGTATCCCAGAAGTCCTGATGTCCTGGTGGCTGCTAGGAAGCCCTCCAGCAGGGCCACTTAATCCATGAAGTGGAAGCACTTTGCTCTGTGGGCGACTTCCCATCATTTGGACCATTTCACTTGTCCAGTGAATCAGATTCTGGAGTATTTGCTGTCCCGCTCAGATTCTAGCCTGCAGTACTCCTCCATTAAGGTGCACCTGTCAGCCATTTCAGCCTTCCATGTGCCCGCTGATGGATGTACGGTGGTACAGCTAGAGGTGTCCTGTACTTTTTTGAGAGGCATTCTCCACCTGAAGCCTTCCATCCACAATCCAGTCCCACCTTGGGACTTAAATTTTGTGTTGGAGAAACTTACTTTGGCTCCTTTTCAAGACAGCTGCGACCTGTGAGCCACGCTTTCTGTCATGGAAAGTGTTATTTTTAGTTGCTGCTACTTTTGCTTGAAGGATTTCCGAGCTTCAGGCTCTGATCTGTGAGCCTCCTCATTTGATTTTTCACAAAGACAGGATATCTTTGCTTATGAACCCTAAGTTTCTTCCTAAGGTGGTGTCTGAGCTTATCTTAAATCAAACCATCCACGTGCCTGTTTATTACCCAGAGCATGCTAGTCCAGGGGAAGCATTACTCCACACCCTAGATGTACACAGAATTCTGCATTACTGTACATAGCGCATGAAGGACTACAGGAAGTCCTCCTAGCCGTTTTTTTCTTTTGCCTCTGGGAAAGAGGGCATACTGGTTTCTAAACAGTGTCTGTCCAAATGGTTGGCCAGCTGTATTACTTTATGTTATAGGTAGCATGATAAGGAACTTCCTGGTGTTTGTGGTCATTCAACCAGAGGCATGGCCACTTCTGTCACTTGTTTCAGGAATGTGTCATCTGCAGAGATCTGTTCTGCTGCAACCTAGAGTACAGTCTACACTTTCGCTGATCACTACAGTCTGGACATTGCCTCTAGGAGAAGGGAAGGCTTTGGCCTGGCTGTGCTTCAAGGCCTCCTGTCTTAGATCCATAGCCTCCAGCCACCCAGACTGTCTGTGTCAGTATGTGCTTGGGACTTGTTCCATAGGTGTGGCCTGATGCAAGAGATACCTTCAAAGTAAGATAGTACAGTTACGTAAGAACACCGTAACAGTAGATCTTCAAGAGGATCTCTTGCATCAGGCTATGCTGTCCTCCTCCCCCATCACCTTGGTGCTTTTCTATGTCAAAGTTCTTTCTCCAGGATGGTTAACCTTCTGTTTCACCCTACTTATGGCAGGAACCTCTGGCTCCTCTTGGTTCCACAGCAGGAAATCCTCTGTATATGGTCTCCAGTGGGAGAACTGAGGAGGGCGTGGGGTGCGCACGTATATATGGGAAGGGGGTTGTTGGCATACGACGTCGTCGTGGGTGGCCCCTTGTAGACTGCTAGCTAGAAAAGTTTCTATTGTGATCCTAGTGCCTGGTGGCTATAGTTCCATAGGTGTGGCCTGATGCAAGAGAGCCTCTTGAACATCTACTGTTATGATCAGTTCTTACGTAACCATACTTTCTTTGCAGACATATCAGTTATGAGTTTAGATCTCAGCCCTAAATAATGTAAATATTTATTATTATTCTTGTTACAGCTTTCTGTTTGAAAAAACTTACAAGTCTTTTCTGATGTCCTCCCACTAGTCCAGTACAGTAACATAGGCACAGACAGTAAAGCATCTTGCTTTAAACAGTTCTACACATTTCTTTTGTACAGTTTCTCATTCTAAAAGTGAGTTTAACCTCTAAGGTTTTTTGTTGACGTCACTGTCTGAGTCATACTGCATTAGCATGCAACAGCTAGATGGTCTGATGTTTCCACTGCAATTGTTTGATATACTTGCTACTAAGGCTGATAACACAAATATAAAGTCTATTCTAGAAGACAGAGGACCTCTTGTGAAGGTAACTTGAGAGGTATGTTCATTCTCCCCTCACCAAAAAAAAAAAATTCCTGCAGACTAGCATTAGCATTCCTCTCTTTTAGGTACAAGGAAGAAGAAGAAGAAGAGAAGGGGAGTTTCCCCAGTGCTGTGGCCAGGATGCCCCCATTTCAGAGCAAGTGTACAGCCTAAAACTAATATTAGTTTTTGAAAGCAGTCTACTATTACCTTTAATATCTACAATCATTTTTTCTTTCCACTTTGGTTAGAAGACTTTTTACCTGATGTTAGGGGGTGTGATGTGTGGAACATAGCACTCTTCTTGGCAGCTGACACATCTACTTCTGTTCGTCCCATTACATTATCAGCGTTGTGACCTCACAGCTGCTCAGGAAGAATAACTCAGCAGCTGCCAGGTCAGTCACCTGTGATGTCACTGTCAGTGAGGTCACAGTGCTGATTATGATATATTGGGAGGAATACAACTAAATATGTCAGCTGTCAGGCAGAGTGCTATTCCACAATACAGAATAATACTGTCACATAGAAAATCTTCTAATGATCAAAAGGAAAAAAGAAAAGTACTTAATAAAAAGTTACAACTGACTGCTATTTAAAATTTATAGAAGTTTCCTGTCCTATATGTTGATTCTACTGGCTGTTTAATAAAAACAGATCCATATAGCCCACCCCCAGGACACACCTGTAAACAAGCAATCACAGCATAATGTGCCTTTCCAAGTTAAAAATTGCAAATATATTAAAAATAAATAAATAACTAAATAAAAACAGGCTGAAGTCTCTCTAGGTTGGCAGCTGCCCTGGGATATAAGTATGTGCAAGACAAATGGACGTGCTGAGATGTTTGACTCAACATACACATTCAGGAGGACAGAGCCATTCTCAAAGCTCTACAAGCATTTTATCCATTCAGGAAGGCAAACGTGATAAAGATATGACAAGCAGTCAGACTGGGCTTATATGAAGAAACGAGGCAGTACAAGGAACTGCTAAATGTGTGCAGAGGTCAGAGCAGTTCTGGGGTGAGTAGAGGTGCACCTGGAGGATCTCTTTACAGTTTACTTGCCAGGAGTTGGCAATTCCAAAGTGGATTGGCTGAGCTGTAAGTCCTCCCCAAAAGAATGACAGCTACACCCTTGGGTGTTGGAGGAACACAATGCTGGTGGTGGTGTCCCACAGCTGATCCGTTTGCATTAAGGCAACTTTACTCCAGACCCAAGTGCATGGTGGTTCGATGCTCTGCAAATACCATGGGGACAGTTTCTGCTCTATCCAGCTCCCCCTATTCTGCTCATCTCTCTGTTACTAAGAAAAGCAAGGGCTGATTCTTGTAGTTCTTGATTAGCCCAGAAGGATGTGATTGTGGGACCTTCTATAGTTCATGGTCGAACCTCCCAACCCTCTCTCTCTCAGGATGGACCTTCTACTGTATGGACCATTTTTCCATCCATAGCCGGACAAGCTTTGTCTGCAAGCTTGGAGATTGAGAGGTGGTATTTCCTGAGTCTGTGATATTCTTCAGAGATGGTTTGGTTATCCTCTAGGAAGTCTTCCATGTCTAGGGTCTATGAGATAACTTGGTGAGTATATGAAACCTGCTGATTTTGCAAGGGTATCACCCCTGAGAAAGCCTCCATGTCAGATGTTATGTGTTTCTTCTGTAATGGCCTGCATTATGTTTGGCAACGTCGACTCTGAGAGTTCAGGTAGCAACTCCTTTAACTATTCTGTCTGAGCTGAATTCTTCTTCTTTGGGGTGTCACTCTCACATTATTAGACATCTGAGGACAGTGGAGCAACAGCGTCCCAGGATCCAGCAGCTGGTCCCTCAATGGGATCTTTTTTCCTCTTTCAATCCTGCTTTTTTTTCTCATGAGCCAGTCCCCATCTCTTTCCGACTCAACTGTCAACCGCCCAGTCCTGTCTCCCACTGCTGCACCCCAGAAGTCCTCCACAGCACCCCTCACCTTAGTGGGTCCAGCAGAGAGGCACAGGTCTCCACCTCCCCAACTGGAACACAGTCAGGCATGTGGAAAAGCAGCAAACACAGGGCCTGAGTGCCCCATAGCCTTCACCCTGATGGATGCTGTTTTCCCTGCTTTCCCTTCCCTGGAGGGCATCAACCAGAGCACTCAAGCATGCACCTGCTGTGGCATGACACAGGGGCTACTCTGTCTGTACAGTGTTCTGTATGTCCTGCATGTGCTGATTTCATGTGGCCACCTGGGAGCAGCCACAGAGTGGTAGCACATCTTTCCCTCCCTGAAGACTGGGGGTTTACACACAGATGCATAACCAACCTTCCACTGGTCCACAGTGATGACTCAGTCTCTGGGTGCAAATCCAGGTCTCCAGCATGGAAAGCAGTTCCCCATCTGCTGCACTACCAAGCCAGCCCCCAGCATGAGATCTTAATCCAGATGCACTCTCAGCTTATGGAGCACCTCTTGAGCCTGTATACTCCTACAGTTGCTGACAGTGAAGGTAGTGTTCCTAGTGGTAGCCATTATCTTAGTCCAGCATGTGAGTGAGTTTGGGGCACTTTCAAGCTAAATACTATACCGCGTCTTCGTCTCAGATAGAATAGAGCTCAGGACAGCTCTGTAATTCACTCCAAAGATGAATTCCCATTTTCCTTTGAATCAGGAACTAGTGCTTCTGTCATAGTTCCCTTGGTCAGCTAATGATAAAGAGAAATATCTGCATAGCCTTTATGTCAGCAGTTGTCTTAGATATTACCTACACAGGACTAAGCACATAGGAAGACATCAGCACTATTTGCACTGATCTGTCCAACAATTAGAGGGCAGAAAGCCTGAGGTTCTGTTATCTCCAGGTGGCTGTGATCCTGCATTAAGGACAGCCCTGTCTGGAGGGTATAAAAGGGCATGCCACTGGAGCACTGTCCATATCCTAAGCAAAGAAGGCCTCTGTTTTAGATGTATACAAAGTGCCTCTATGTTAGATTTATGTAAAGCTGCAATTTGGGCATCAGTGCATACCTTTAGTACCTTCACTAAGCACTACAAACTTGACAAACAAACCTCAGCTGTTCATGGGAAAAGTATTGTAGACTGCAGTGAAGTAAGAGATGAGTACAGTATCTTTGCATAACTGAAAGAGACCAGTATATCCATTCTGTTCCATTTTAGGCAGTTTTGAGCATGTTGTGTTTTAGTTACAAATGTTAGCTTTGAAGCTTTCCCATACCAGTTTAGTCTCTGGGGTACCACGTTTGGTACAGCCCACATTGTGATATACTGGTCAGATGGGAGAACATGAGGACAACAGGAAATGCAGACTTTCTTACCTGGAAATATATTTTTTATTTACTGTTTTTTTTTTTTTTTGTGTGTAACCAGGTAGGTGCTCTAGATCAAAGGCCTATTTTCAGACATGGCCCAAGTAATTTGATTTCCTGGATTCTTCTCTATCCTTCCATGTGCCCCACTCTCCCTTAGTTTTATTACACATAAACATAGACATTGATGGCAGAAAAAGACAGCTGGTCCATCCAGTCTGGTCATATTACCCTATCATACCCCAGGATCTATTTATTGTCTCGGTGTTATCTTCCGTGTTTCTACCTCCCATTTCCCACTGGGTGGCTAATATCCCCTTGACTCTGACCTAGTCAATCTGAAGCAGTTGTTTTTTTGGCACCCACCACCTCTGCCGGCAAACTATTCCATGGCTTAACCACTCTTTCTGTAAAATAATACTTCCTCGCTGTGACAGGGAGCTCCTGCCACTCTTGAGGACCAACCTTTTCTTAAATCTGTTGCAACAGTTCTTCTATTTCTTAGCCTAATCTATTCTTTACAATTTCTAGCCCATAAGGTTGGCCACCTATGGGCACCCCCTTCCCTTTCGTAACTATGCTATAGTGTCCTCTTTAATTTTCCTTTTCCCTGACAGGTCCTCGTACAGGGAGGTTATTGTGGTGACCTCTGAGCTTATGTAAAGCAACAGGCTGTGTTTATCATTGCTGGATTTAGTATGTAATAGCACTATGTCATAAAATACCTTGTTGTATATACCTTATGTTTATGAAACCTGTAAATGTTGAAAATACCATAGCACTAGGTGTTTAAGATAAAGGTAAAACGTTACTAGGGGACTGTTTTATAAAAATGAAGTTAGTTGTGCTATTTAAAATGCATGTAAATTGCTGTAAGTTGAACGTGTCTGAAATTTCATGGTGATTTGCATATATCCCATGATGCTTTGCATTATGGAAGTATGTGTGATGTAGTGCTTCTTTGAAACTTGGCTTATTGTCAGTGCCCTTTGGGGTAACCCTTGTTTCAATGCTTCTGCGTTGAGGTTCTTTGTCTTTAGCTTGTTTTTTTTGGTTTTTTATTTGAGCCTCCACCACCCAAGCAAACAAGGCCTGCATAGGGGAGGCTGAATTTCAACTGCTAAGTTAGATCAGAAATCAGTGAGTTAGTAGGTGTTGGCTAACTGTAGAGAAAGAAATACATAGTCTGTTGCTGCAAACTAATGTACTAAAGAGGGGATATGCCATTGCTTAAGGTTATCTTCTGCATTTTGAATAAACATCACACAGAGATTGTGTGTTGAACTTGAAGTTCGGTGTCTGGTCCATCTATTATCCCACAACCCCTCCACACTTGCATGCTTTTCAATCCTCCCTCCCCCGTTAACCTCCACTCATGACCTCTTGTTCTATCTTCTCTGTTCCTAGTAAACAGCTTCTCACAGTCCACCCTGTTAATTCCTTTTAGGAACTAGAAGGTCTCTAGCATATCCCCCTTTCCCTTCTGGTTTTGAGTGAATACATGTTCAGTGCTGTTAGTAGATCCTCATAGGATCTGCCCTCCCAACCCTGAGTCATCTTGATCATCCTACACTGTACCTTCTCTAGACTGTCCCTGTCCTTTCTTAGGTGGGAACTCCAGAACTGGGCATAGTACTCCAGGTGTGGCCTCATCGTGACTCATACGGTGGTAATAATACCGCCTGCCTTTTGCTATCCAAATTTCTCCCGATGAATTCCAGAATCCTGTTAGCCTTGCTGAAGTCCTTGTTGCATTGGCTGGTTTGTTAAAGGGAGTCACTAATGATGACTTCGAAGTCGCTTTCCTCTGATGGTGTGTCCAGCTTAACTCCCCCCTCCCCCCCAATCCACTATCTTTTCTGGGGTTTTTGTTCTCTAAGTGCATAACTTTGCACTTTTTGGCATTTCATCTGCCAGACTTTAGACCAATTTTCCAGCCTTTGCAGATCTCTCTGCAACTCCCTTATCCTCGTCATATTGTCAACTCTACCACAGAGTTTAGTGTCATTTGTGGATAGACACAACCTGCTCTAGATTCCCTCTCCTGTATCTCTGATTAACACATTGAAGAGGACTAAATGTGGTACTCCACTAGTGACCTCTCCTTCTCTTTTGACTTTGTTGTTGCTAAGTGTGGTACGTGACCTTCAGTAGAGGTGTTTAGTGGACAGGGGGTCCTATTTTTCCAAAGAGGTTTGCTATAGGCACAGAATGGGAGAAATTATTTTGAACCTAGCCTCCAGGTCTTTACTTTGAACTGTTTTTGGTGCTTTTCCCAAGTTCTTAGCTGTAGCAGTTGGCAAGTGAACATTTATTATCTACGGAGAGCACCAGCCTGTCAGTAATTAAAATGGGTGTGCATCCGAGTACTCTGTGGTCAGGAGGCCCCATGTGATAGACTAGCCAGTGGAAGGATATGAAAACTCCAGTAAACCAAATTTCCAGGCATTTTCTGTTATATGCCTGTTTTGCTGTGTTGGAAGAATTAATGCAACATGTTATTAGGTCAGAGGTAAAGTGGTGCTCACTTTTAAGTTTTTTTTTTTTTGTCTGACGTTTGCTGGGAAAACGCAGATGGCCAGGTCTTGTGGCACTGGGTACAGGGACCTATGACTGCTAGGGATCTCCGACTGGAAACTGCTGTGCAACCTGCTGTACAGCAAGTCTATACCAGAGCTTGGTGACAAAAGCCAGCTTGTGCTGTTAAAACGTATATGTGGAAGAAGAATGAGCATTTATGTACCGTTTTTCATACACGTTGTATCCCAAAGTGCTTTACAAGCAGTACTAGACTGGTAGTGGAGTGACTGAATGAGTAGTGGCTGCCATTTCACACATCAGCACCCACCCACAGCCTTGTACAGTTGCATGAACTAGTTTTATGGGAAGGAGAATGTTGGCCAGGACACTGGGGAAATCCCCTACACTTGTGAAGAAGGCCTTGGGTTCTTTTACTTCACCTGGAAAGCATTAGAGATAGGTAGAATGGACCTCAGTTTAACATCTCATCCGAAGGATGGAACACCCCAACAGTACAGCACCCCCCAGTACTGAAATCGGGTGCCAGCGTTTTTGGGTACGAGCCCAGACCCAGTATTGGACTAGAACCCACAACCTTCTGGCCCAGAGGCAGATATGCTGCCAGGTGAGCCATATTGACATGAGTGTTCGAGTCAGCCTGTGCCACCATATTGTGGTGTACAGACATTGTATGTTTCTACATGCAGGCCACTAGTGGATGGAACAATCTGAATAACTAATGGAGTTGAAAGCAAAGAGGAACTAGTCGCGTAAGTAGCCACATAGTGATAAACTGGCCAGGAAAACAGTAGTGTTGCTAGGGTGAAAGTGAGCTGGGGACTCAAAGTAATAGTGCATGCTGGCCCAGTGGCGTGGAGGGCTGAGACATCCATGTCTTACCTCCTGCCATGCTGGGGACCTATGTTCAGTGGCAAATGCGGGTTGCTGGGGGTTGGCCAGGGAGGAAGAGGACTGAACATCCGGAGGACTGCTTTCCTCTCCAGGACAGGGAGGCTTGGCGTAGGCCTGAGGGTAGTGCGGTACTGAGGGCGCCAAGGAAGGGGGGGGTGCTGTGGGACTTCTGCGTCATGCACGTGTCTCCACGTGCATATGCTGACATGTCCGCCCCAGTGACGGGGAAAACGGGAGAAAACAGAAAATGGGGGACACTGGCAGGATACACAAAGCCCTGATTAGGGCAGCCCAGAGCTCCGGGAGAGAGGGAGAGAGAGAGAGGGACGAAGCCTTGCTTGCCAGCCCCCCATGAGGAAAGAAGCTATGTGGGGAAAAAAAAAAGGCAGCAGTGCGTGACAGTAGTGAAAATTTTCACTTATACCTTTTTATTCTATTTTAGATTGTCCCTTATCTCCTGAATTGTGTGATGCGCTTTCTTTCCCATTTTGGTACTGCTTTTGTACTTTTTTCACATTTATATAATAATAAAGGGCGCTCCTTTGTCATGGCTGAACCACGTTTCCATCAGTATTCTCAGCTGTTTATGTATACCTGTTATCTCATAAGGTCAGGGGGCACTTTGTGCTGCGTGATAGTTCATTCCAATTTCATAAAAAGTGAATTTAAACAATGGGTGTTAAAAACAACAGAGAATACTGATGAACATTTGGTCCAAGCCATATTCTGAGGAGCGCTCCTTATATTATTTCAGCTGTAAAAAAACGTTGGTAATGCAGACTCAAAAGAGGGGAAGGCAGTGTATTATACAAGTCTGGAGATAAGGAGCAATCTACAGTAGAATAAAAAGTATAGGTCAACATTGTTACCATTATGCACTGCTGACTTAAGACTTTTTTTATTTTAAATATGATTTGATTATAATTCTGATATTAAAAATAATTAAAGAATGTACCACCTAAGCTAATATGCATTAAATAAGTCATATGCCATTGCAGGCTTAAAACTACATCTGAAATGAACGTAAGAGAATAATACCATTTTCACGCAGCAAAAATGTACTTAAGTGCTGTAGTGTGTTGAAGTCATACTCGATACACAGTTGGTTTGACATGGGACGTCAGTTGGGGGTAGTGAGTGTGAACTGGAGTTGGAGCAGGTAATAATACCATTTGAGTTTGTTTTATGCCAACCTAAACTTTATGCTGCTCAGATTTGCTCCAAGTAGGGAGCTCTACAGTGTGAAAATGGTATGAGACTGTTAACCTGCAGCAGACTTCTTTGAAACAGTATAGCCAGCCAACATGTTGTTTCACCTGCAGTGTGTACACAAACTCAGTATAGCAGTCTAGTGGCACTAGCCACCTTTTGTTGCTTTTCCTTTCAGAAATCAGCTCCCACACTCCTGCAAACTGGATGGACTGCTGGGTTTTTATCTGCCGACAAATTCTATGCATCTACGCTGTATTTACTAGCACTGAAGGAAGGCACGAGCTACATAGAGCAGCAGCGGGCTTGGCATTTAGCAGTATTATTTCCAATATTTATAGGCTTAGTAACCCATTATCTCTTTTCAGTACCTGTGCAGTAGCACAGCAGAGGTACCGCAGTCATATCAGCAGGGTTCTGTATGTTGTGACAAAGCAAGTGGCAGTCTCCAGGGTGCTCTGCTGAGACTGTATGACACTCATTCTGTGTTTCATTATATGAATGAGCTGTGAAAACAGTTCTTTGTTAACGACTATGGACCTGGATCTCATCGATTCAAACTTGATGCGAGTCCCACAGTGAGACTGCCTGCCTGCTTGTTTTCAAGGAGCGCAGTCTGTGTGCTCTGCTGCTGTAATCTCTGAATCTGCTTGCAGTTATTCTTTACAGTTGGGAGGAGTGGAACAGTACCTTGGAGCAGCTTATTTCCAAAAGTGAACTTCATAGAGTGAGCCAATACAGACAGTATGCAATAACCCCACGACAGGGCACGGGGTTATGCTGAACTAATGCATGCTCCTGGTGTGTTGTGAGCAACGAAGCTGCTGACTGAGTGTCCTCTAGCGCACCAGTGAATTGCATTCATTCAGCAAACTCCCTGCCCAGGAGTGGCTAGTGTGCTTACAAAATGGATAGAAAACAATTAAGAGAAAGAAATAAAGATCTTTAAATGTGAGAAAAATAAAAACATTTTTGTGGATGTTCATCCACATGATAAAGTAGTTCATGGATACGTGGTTTTGTTTTGTATGCCTTTTGTATGTGCTGGCATTTATATCTCTGCCCGAGATTTGACATGAGAAGAATGAAAAAAATAGTGTGCTTTGTGATGCTGAGTTATCTCCCCTTCCCTTGGAGGTTTGCTTGTCCTCAAAACCTCATGCTTGTTCTAGTATCAGAGCTCCCAGTGTCTCTCTCTCTGTCTCCTGCACACTTGCCGACAGCTCTTTCTCTCATTGTGCTGGTGCTGAAGTGCTCAGTGATCAGAGCTGCCAGCAGCTCAATCTCTCTCTCTTCCTCTGTCTCTCTCCCGCGCACTCACCCGCCAGCAGCTCTCTTTGTCTCAGTGTCTACCACTGTGCTTGTGCTGGAAAACTCGGTCATACTGGACACTAAACTCTCTTGCCGAGTCTCTCCTCACCCCTCCACCCCCAAGGTCTGCTTGCGCTGGATGTCGTGTTTTGGTGTTACTCACAGTGGGCTTGGTTTTATTTTTTTGCTGATTGTTTATTTGCACTTGGGACTCTTGTACTTTTCACAGTGCCTATGTGTATGTTTTGAAAATGGACAGAACACACATCTCACTGCATCACAGTTGAAACGGACTGTGATAGATAAAAATAGCTGCCAAAATATTTTGGAACAGGGAAAAAAATGGGTACCGATTTTGTTTGGGTAAACAGGTTACCAAGAGAGGGTGAATATAGTTCGGCAAGGTAATATGGGAGAATTCATCAATGGTCACGTGACAGCTTTTGACCAATATGTTTATAGGATTTTTTACCCATTTTATTATTTGAAATAATATATGGTTTATGTGCACCCGTTGCATCTGGGACCGGGTAGGAAATTAACAAATCATATGACCTTGTGTATTCCATGTTATCACGTAAATCTCACCAAATACTTTTTGTTTTTACTTTTTTAAGAGGACATAACAGGTGCCTACACGTGGTCAGTATAAGCCTAAGTGGAATCAGATGCGTAAGCCTGTTTAAAATGCAACATCTGTTCTGGTGATGTCTTGTTAGCGCAGCTTGCACACCCATGATGTCTTGCTCTGGGAAGGAGGCTTGAGAGTATGTGTGTGGTTTGGAGATGTGCTCTGGGTCAACGTGAGGGAGTATTTTTTCACGGAGAGGGTGGTGGATGCATGGAACGTCCTTCCTGAGGAGGTCATGGGGTCAAAAACAGTGGTGGAATTGAAGAATGCATGGTACAGACATAAGGCAGTTCTAGTAGGGTGGGGGTACGAGGAAGTAGGCTGTTGGTTAACTAGGATCTGCAGCTTATCAAGTAGGTAGGGAAATGGGCAGACTAGGCAGGCCAAGCGGTCCTTATCTGCCGTCAAAGTCTATATTTCTATGTTACCTTGCCAATAAAGCTCCCTACTAGAATACCATCCATCCATCCTAAATGCCTTTTCCTAAACATATCAGGTCCTGCCTTAAATATGCCCGTTGGTGTCTGAAAACAGGCAGCTTTATGCCAAGTGCAGTTACCTGGAGAATAGAAACAAATAAAACAGATTTTTCATAACTCATTTATGGTAATCTTTTTTGTATACATTTTGTCACAATTTCTTGTTTTATTTTGTGATAATTTTTTTTAACATTTACCAGTGTAATAAAAGATCACTAACTGTGTTCAAAAGGCCCAAATAAGCACAAAGAAGCCTTACCAGAATGCTCTAGTTTAAAGCTGCAGTATTTGGTAGTACCCATATAGATTTTTTCAGCAATAAAGTTCATCTGGCAAAACTATCAGGATACACATTCTTCTTTTCGTTTTCTTTCATTCCTGAACCGAGATATGAGATTTTGAAGTTTTAGACTTTCCTACTCCCATGCTACGCCAGTTTTGAAAAAATTAAATATCTTGATACAGTAATGTGCTGTTTACCATCAGAAACATGTGGTAGCACCATCCTTATACATCCACAGTATAAATCTAGCATGTACATTCAACAAGTAACCTCAGTGGAAGACATTTTTTAAAATTGTGAGTGGCGGCCATCTTTAGTGATTTGAGTTATCAATTACAAAATTAGCTGTAAACTATTTTTTTCATAATATTTTTATTGCAGTTTTGCAGAAAACACCATGACATTACAATACATATTAAGACAAACTTGAGAAAGACAAGGAAAAAGAAAAGTCGTTCTACAATTCAGTATAAAACAAAATCAGATGGTTCAGGCATGGTAAGACAGTACAAGGAAGCAAATATATATCAGAGATATCTCAGTTTCCAGGAAGCACAGTCCACTCTTGTACAAAGTTTAAAGCAGTCTCTCTTGCAATATCATGGTTTCCTTCACATGAAGGGAGTCCAGATATGTCCCACAACTACGAAGGAAGAGCCCTTCCCAACCCCTTAGGGCATATGTCAGTCACTTTTGTGTCAGTGCCCGTAGCACCAGTTTCTTTCAGTGGTCCCTAGTTGGGGGAGACGGGATACCCAGGTGTCCTGTATGCCCTGACACGCAAGAGCCAACATAACCCTTATCCACCTTGGATATGGCTCCTAGTGTTCCTCACCCAAATCCTCCAGGCCAAACTGCAAAGCCATGGAGGTGCAGCATGGTACTGGTCTGCCCACCAACATAGTTATTTCCCCATGTTCCAGTAGGGTTGTAAGGTGGGTCTGTCCCAAAAATAATGGAGGTAAGTACCCACTGCTCTCTTACACCTGACACATATTGGTGAAATCCCTGGTTGAAACCTGTGCACCACACTTGGTGGATGACATAATAAATGCACAAACCTATATTGGGACTCTTTATATTTGTTGCACAGTAAGAGGCCCACATGCAGCTGCAAAATGCTCTCCCACATTTCATCGGTCAGGGTAATCCCCAGATCCCCTTTCCATTGTGACTTCAGTTTATTGGACAGATCTGGCAAGTAGGTCCTGTCCTGCCGAGTCAAACGTGCCATCAGGCATTTGAGCGACCCTCTAGAACTAAAAGTGGCTTGCTCTCAAGTCCCATAGAGGGGAGATGTCAATAGGGCCCCTACCCATGCTGCTACTATATGTTCTAACCTGCAGATATCTGAAGTGTTGCAATGCTGGGATGTCGAGTTTTTCCTGTAATTCATTGAATGGTCAGATCCCCAAACTATTGTACAAATCCCCTATGTACAGGATACCCTTCTTCTCCCATTCCTTAAATCCCCCGTCCTCCAGCCCTGGAAGAAACTCTGGATTACCAGCTCCTACATTGATAATGTAGCCTCACCCCCACCTTCCTTCTCTTCTTCATCTCCACCCATGCTTCCAGAGTGTATCTAGCCATGGAGTTAGGGGCTTCCCCCGATTGTAAGCCTTTCTTCTGTCAGTTGCCAGATTGACCAATAGTCTCCCCTCACTTCCATACTCCTCAAAAACTCTAATCAGCTAACTGCCTCTCCCCTATTGACCCAGACCTGTACATATCTCTGCTGGATGGAAACATAACAGCCCCTCACATCAGGAAAATGTAGTTCACCCTGTTCTGTACTACCCTTCAGCCTCTGCAGGCTCATCTGTGATCTTTTATTACGCCATACACAGGTGGTGAAACTATGCTACGATGTTTTAATGTCTGCCCTCATAGTGCCCATAAGGCATCATCTGCGTAACATAAAGTAACCTAGGGAGTGTATTTATTTTCGGTAGGTTGATTTGCATCAGCCATGACACAGGCAAGGCCCTCCACCGTTCTAACTCTGCCAGGATAGTGGAAAACAGGGTTTTATAGTTCAAAGTGTATACACTGCCTATGTCCCTGCCCACCTTTATCCCTGTATAGGTCAGGACCTTCCCTACCCTTTTCAGACCCCAAGAAGCCCCTGAGGTGGAAGACGAGGTTTGCTGGCAAAGACACCTAGCTTCACCTGAGCTCTTTTCTTCTAGGTGTGCTTGTAAGGACAGAGCAAGGAACAACATTATCAGAGCAAGGAAAAAAATTAAGGCTTCTTTTGGCTAGGCAGATTTACTGTGTGTTGTTATTTGCTTTTGTGCTTACAGGTTTTGTTACTGTTCTTTGCTTACATTTTACAGCTTTATTGTTCTGATTCAATTTGCTGTTGCAGGGTGTACTTTCTGCTGCATTATTACAAGGTGTGACTACAGGTTCGTTACTGTTTTGTGTTTACAGATTACTGCTCTAATCTTCTCTGATCCAAAGTGGTTTTTGCAAGGTATATCTTCTGTTAAAGTGTTCTGCAGGTTGTGCATACAGGTTTTGTTACTTTTTTACTGCTTTATTTTTCTCTGTAGCAAAGTGTTTTTTGCAGGGTGTATCTTCTGTGAAATTGTTACAGGTGGAGCTTACATGTTTTACAGTTTTATCTATCATTAGGCTAAGCTTTCAGGGCTAATTACAGAAGAAGAAGAATCAGCATTTATATAATGCTTTTCATGCACAGTATCCCAAAGTGCTTTACAAGCAATGCTAGACTGGTAGTGAAGTGACTGAATGCGTGGTGGCAGCCATATCACACATCATCACCCACACACAGCCTGGATAATTGCATGAACCGGTTTATGGGAAGGGGAATGTTGGCCAGGACACCAGGAATGTTCCCTGCCCTTTACGAATAGTACCCTGGGTTCTTTTACTTCCACCTAGACACCCGCCAGAACAACACCAGGATGGGCAGAAGAGACCTTGGTTTAACGTCTCATCTGAAGGACAGCATACCCCAGCAGTATAGCACCCCCCAATACTGCACTCGGATGCCAGTGATTTTTAGGTGCAAGTCTATCCCAGTGTGGGACGAGAACCCACGACCTTCTGATCCAGAGACAGATGTGCTACCAACTGATCCATGTACAGGAGCACATATGAGATACAGACTCAGGGACAGCGACTGCATTTGTTGTTGGTTGATTTTTTCTGCTCTTACTTCCTTGTGTCTTTCGTCCGTAGCTCTTCTTTTTCAACAGGGGAAGGGCCCAACCACTCCCTACTACAATCCTTTTATAGAGTAGCACAGTCATGACATTTTCTGTAGCAAAGCAGGAAGGGGAGGATCGGAGGGGTATCCACACAGTGACCTCACTTACAGGGGCACAATTAATTTAACATGTTATTAAAAGTTATACAAAAAAATAAATAAATAAAACTTTTGCTTTTCTTCTAAATACTCAGACCAGGTTACAAACTCGGCAACTCAACTGGAATGGATATTATTAACTGCAGGTACTGCGGGACACTTTTCAAAAGGGCAGTTATATAAGATTTAGGATGCTGTCCTACATGCTGGACCATCGGAGATCTAAGGGCTCAGCTCCGGGCAGCATGGGCAGAGACTGCGCACCTCAAATTGCATATTCAGGAGGAAATATATTACAAGAACCAACTGCCATTTCCTCAACATCCTACTGAAGCACCTCGACTGCAGAGGGTAGTTGGTCCGGGAGGTTGGCAGGTGGTTAGGAAGGGCAAATCAGGTGCCCCATCACTCAGTGCTCACCAACGTATCATCTCCACAAACCATATAAAAACTACAAACAGGTATCTGCTTCAATCTCTGAAATCAAACAAAGGGGCAGGGGACGCTGCAGAGTAGGATGCTCCAGCACAAGAGCTAGCGCTACAAAACTCTCCTAAAACAGGGACCAAAACAAAAAAAGCAAAAAGGAAATCCAGAACACTTCTGATCATAGGAGACTCCATGATTCAGGGAATTGATACCTACCTCCGGCCGGGGGTAATGGTCAGATATCTCCCTGGTACATCACCATGGAGAGACACTGACCACATTGCTAAAATCATGCAGGAAGCAGGAGAAAACATTGACATCCTGGTACACATAGGGACTAACAATCTCACCAGCCAGTCAGTTGTGGAGACCAAGGAACACCTGACCAGGCTGAGAGACAAACCGTCATCCATTTCATCTTGCATCTCCGTTTCTGAGATTCTGCTTGTCTGGGAGAGGGGGGCAGACAGACAGATAGACAGAAGGTCAGAGAAGGGGAGATAGGGGAGCTAAACATGTGGTTCAAGGGCTAATGCCAGGAAAAAGGACACAAATTTGTAGGTAACTGGCAACAGTTTTGGGAGTGAAAGTTCTTAAATTCGATGGACTGCATCCAACTAAGGAGGGGAGTCAGTGCATTGGGGCAGACGTTTGATGTCTTTGCAGAATATTTAAACTAGCAAATGAGGAGAGGAGTGCAGCACCCGATACATCGAACGGAAAGAACACCCCTTCCCCCTCAGCTAGTGATCAAACAGGAGTTCAGCATGTTTGTAGTTCATTTGCTTCACCAGGTAAGGAAAAAGGTCCGGCTCACCATACGATGCGCAGGGGAAAAGCCGGACGTCGACCCACAACTAGCACACAAAAATCTGGCCAATGGAAAATCACGTACACAAATGCCCACAGTCTGGGAAACAAGATCCCAGACCTGGAGGCAACAATGACAGAGGCTAAACTGGACCTAGTAGCCATTAACAAGACATGGTTCACCGGTAACCACACTTGGGAGACTTCAGGACCCAGCTATGTACTGTTCAGAAGAGACCAAGGTGCAAAGGGGGGGCCCTTTATGTCAATGAAAATATCAAAGCTACAGAAATTCAGAATACACTTAAGGAGCCAGAAGAACTGTGGGTCACCCTGGAAACAGGAAATGGGACAGCCATACGAACTGGGGTTGTCTACAGGCCTCCAGACCAGGGGGAGGACATAGACACATTACTGTTAGAAGATATACAAAATATGACAGCTAAAGGGGAGGTTCTGATAATGGGAGACTTCAACATGCCAGATACAGATTGATCAATACCAGCAGGAACATCTGCCAGAACTGGACACATAGGGGATTCCCTGCAGGAGGAGGGCCTCAAACAATTGGTACAACAACCCACAAGAGACAGGGCTATCCTGGATCTAGTACTGACCAATGGGGAAAGGATCACAGATCTCCAGGTAGA
The DNA here is from genome assembly GCA_016271365.2 of Neoceratodus forsteri. NCBI lineage: Eukaryota > Metazoa > Chordata > Ceratodontiformes > Ceratodontidae > Neoceratodus > Neoceratodus forsteri. The sequence goes on along the minus strand of CM028130.1, from coordinate 1,524,141,598 downwards.
AGGTCACCTGGGGGCCAGTGACCATCACATGATATGGTTCAGTTTGGCCGCTAGAACTAAGTCATCCCATTCCAAGGCAAAATATGGGACTTCAGAGGAGATGACTTTGATAAGATGGGCAACAGAGTTAAGCTAGCCATGGCAATAAGAAATACAGGTGAGGGGGTACAGGCAAAGTGGGCAAGCATTAAGGATGCAATACTTGAAGCAACATCCCATTGTGTTAGGGAGAAAGGCAAGAGCAAAAGAAGGAGGAAACCACTTTGGTTCTCAAAAACAGTAGCAGAAAAGATCAGAGCCAAAAAGTTGGCCTTCAGGAAATATAAGGCAACACAGAGGGATGAAGATAGGGAGGCATACCAAACTTCCCTAAGGGAAGCAGGGAAGGCAGTAAGGCAGGCACAGGCCCAAACCGAGGAAACACTAGCATGAACAGTAAAAAAAAAAAAAAAAAAGGGGGTCAAGACTTTCTATAGATACGTTAGTGAAAGGAGAAAGTCCAGAGGGGTATTGCTAAAGATCAAAGGGATAAAGGAAATGTATGGAGGAGGACCAAGGAAAAGCATCTATCCTAAATAGATACTTCGGCTCAGTATTTACTGAGGAGAAGGTAGGGCAGGGCCATGGACACAGGGGGGAGGGAGGTGTGCACAAGTCCCTTCACAAAATAAAGGGTCTTACAAGAACTCGCTAAGCTCAGGGTGGACAAGGCAATAGGACCTGATGGCATACATCCCAGGGTACTAAAGGAGCTAAGAGTGAAACTAGCAGAGCCATCAGAACTGTTTAGTGAGTCTCTGAGCACAGGAGAGGTCCCAGAAGACTGGAGAAGGGCTCATATGATCCTGCTCCACAAGAGTGGCAGTAGGGAGGAGGCAGAGAACTACAGGCCAGTCAGTCTTGCCTCAGTAGTGGACAAGATTATGGAGATGCTCCTTAAGGAAAGGATAGTGCAACACCTGGAATCCATAGGAGCACAGGATCCAAGACAGCATGAGTTTACAACAGGAAGGTCCTGTCAAACTAATCTCATAGATTTCTTTGACTGGGTAACCAGAGTAGTGGACCAAGGGGGTGCAGTCGATGTCGCCTAGACTTCAGCAAAGCTTTTGATATTGCTCAACATAGAAGATTGATTAATAAGCTGGGTATGTTTGGGGTGGGTCAGAAGTTGGTCAACTGAGTGGCAAACTGGTTGGTGGGCAGAAAACAGAGAGTTGTGGTAAATGGCATACAGTCAGAAGAGATGCAAGTCACAAGTGGGGTACCTCAGGGATCAGTCCTGGGGCCAGTCCTCTTCAATATCTTTATCAGTGACATTGCAGATGGACTGGAGGGTAAGGTTTGCCTGTTTACGGATGACACCAAGATCTGCAACACAGTAGGTAATCCAGATGGGGCGGGCAGAATGAGAAGAGATCTGGAAAAACTGGCAAAATGGTCTGAAGAGTGGCAACTGGGGTTTAATGCAAAGAAGTGCAAGATCATGCACACAGGGAAGAGAAACCCTGAAGCTACCTATAGGTTGGGAGGGGAGTTGCTGGCAATCACAAGGGAAGAAAGAGATTTGGGCAACATCATCACAGATAACCTGAAATTATCCAAGCAGACCACTAAAGCAGTAGGTAAGGCTAGAGGGATGTTAAGGTGTATCAGTAGAGATATCACAAGTCGTAAGAGGGAGGTAATAATCCCTCTTTACAAGACACTGGTTAGGCCCCATCTGGAGTACTGTGTGCAGTACTGGAGGCTGCACCTTCACAAGGACATTAACAAAATGGAGGAAGTCCAGAGAAGGGCAACCAAAATGATGAAGGGACTGCATCATAAAACATATGAGGATAGATTAACGGAGCTCAATATGTATACCCTAGAGCAAAGAAGGGAGAGAGGTGATATGAACGAAACATTTAAACATCTTACAGGCATTTTTAAGGTGAAGGAGTCCAACATGTTTCAATATAAGAAAAATAGCAGGACAGGAGGACACAGCATGAGATTAGAGGGAGGCCGATTAAGGGGTAATGTGAAGAAGCTCTTTTTCACAGAAAGAGTGGTGGATGCATGGAACGGCCTACCTCAGGAAGTGGTGGATATGAATACAGTGCAGGGCTTCAAACAGGCATGGGATAGGCATAAGGGAGCAATACAGATGAGTATGAATAAATAGGCCATTGACAGAGTACAGGCCTATGGCACATTCATAAGGTAGGAAAAATGGGCAAAATGGATAGGCCTTGCGGTCCACATCTGACGTCAACTTTTATGTTTCTATGATGGTCCCCCCCACCCCCGGACCTATAGCCATAAGCTCCGATTTGTGAATATTAAGTTTATATCCTGAGAAGGAGGCAAAGTCTTCATTAATTCCCAGCATGCCCAGGATGGAGGTTGCAGGATTTGTCACAAAGAGCAATAAATCATCCGAATATAGCATGATTTTATGTTGTTGTCCTGACATACGGGGAACTCGCTGGACCAACTGCACATTCCAAATCCAAAGGTTCAATGGCTTATACAGACAAAAGTGGTGACAGGAGGCATCCCTGCCTCATGCCACGGGACAGCCTGAAGTCCTCTGACAAGCTACCAGTCACCAAAATTCTGGCCTTCGAGTCTTTGTATAGAAGATCTACAGAGTCATCTCCCAACCCAAACCTGTGGAGGGCCTGAAACAAATGCCCCCACTCTATACGATCAAAAGCTTTCTCGGCGTCCATGGACAGCACACATGCTGCTTCTGGCCAGTGGATTGTGAGGAGGATTGTGAAGTCGATTGAGGCCTGGGGAGAAACTTTACTGGCTGGGTTGTAGGCTAGGACAGTACACTTAACTGGAAGAAGTTACACCAGAATACCATCAGAGTCCTGACTGGATGGGACTGCTGTTTGGATCAGTTGTTGCAGTGAGTGTGCCCTAAGCGGGATTGGATGTCAGTGGGGAGCGGAGGGTTAGAGGCTTCCTTGCAGCCATCCACCTGAGGGGGGGGGAGGGTTGGTGCCTAGTCTCAGATGGAAGGCGCTGGATAAGGATAAACCGAAGTGCTGGGTCTTGCCTGGGTGCCTCCTAGGTCTTTGGGGGGGTGTCCAGTGTTGGCTGGGCGAGCCCCTGGGACCGTGGTTTACAGGATAATTTGGGCCGTCTTACCCTCCTGGGTGGTGGCTGGTTTGGGAGCTCTCCCGTGCTCTGGACAGTTGTCCTGTCCTGTTTTTGTGTGTAGCCCAGATATTTTTCCTAGGCGAAGCTGCGGAGGTGCTTTTCTTCAAGAGAGAGCCGCACTGAGTGGGGTTTTGAATTACGGATCCCAGAGAAGGAGTCTGAGGAGGAACGCCCCCTGAGAAGCTTTTTGCCCAATTAGTTTCATTGGTTTTACTTCGCTGGGCATCTGTGGAACTGGTTTGGATTTTTTTTCTTTTTTCCCTAAATTGATTTTAGCAACCTGGTGACTTAAAGCAGTGAGAGTGCTTTTTCACGCAGAGCTCATATTTTAGTCTGTTGAACTCCATGAAGCCCATATGAGAGCTGGTTGTCTTTTGGATTACTTGTTTGGCTTTTAAACCCTAAGAAGTGAGAGTTAAAAGGGAAATACATGCAAATTGGCTTTGAGAGAATTAGTATATTAATAAAGACATTTAATTATTCTTTCTTAAGGCCTTTTTTAATTTTTCTTTGATACATTGAGTGTTATAGTTTTATTTTTTATTTTTGGGGGGGTTTGAGTTTTGTAGGTTGTGGAGTTTGATTAATTCATATAGTTTAGTGTGAGAATTATTGTGTTGTGTATTGTAAATTAATGCTGCTGGGGGCATAAGTAGGCGATATGTGCTGAGAGCTTTCTGCGGCGGGCAGGCTCTACTCCTCCTCCAAGCTGAGGGGTCTACGCCTCTTTGACTGTCCCTCGCGCTGCTGTCTGAGGTTTATATCGCTGTTGGGTCTTGGGGATAGCGGAGGGGTTGGAGAGTGGAGGCCCCAGGCCTGGCGGGGGCAGGGTGGGCTGATTGGGGTAATGGGTTCAAGGAGGTGCCTGGGGGACATGGGCCCAGGAAAGGGTCCTCCCTGCCTGGCTCCCATACCCAAGGGCTCCACTGTTGGTGGGCATTTAATGCACTCTTCCACGGCCACTTATCAGACTCGGGCAGTGTTATGCAATGCCAGGTTGATGAAGAACAAGACAGCAGTAATTGCTGATCTTGTTGGAACATCAGACCTGGCTTGCATCACCAAGACCTGGCTGGATGAAAATGCTGGTTCGGTGTTGGAATCAGCAGTTCCAGCTGGATACTCAGTGATGCACCGCCTGAGATTAGATCGCAGAGGCGGGGGTGTAGCCATCTGTTTTAAGATGGAACTGGGCCTTGTAGAGGTACCAGTGCAGATCACCAGATCCTTCAAGTGTATCATGGGCGCAGGTGTGGGTTGCAGGATTCTTCTCATCTACCGTCCACCTGGAGATGAGAAAGTTTTCCTGCAGGAAGTTGCAGACTTCATGATCAACATGGTGTTGGAATCCTCCAGGTGGTTGGTCCTCGGGGATTTCAACACCTGGATCAATGATGAACTCTCACCTTTTGGTCAGAACTTCCTCCAGCTGATGATTTAATTGGGCTTCACACAGGAAGTTACCACTGCGACCCACAACCAGGGTCACTCCCTGGACCTGGTGTTCCTCCTGGTGATGGAAGTCTCTGATCTGGTGGTGGAACCCATTGTATGGTCTGACCATCACACTATAGGGTTCAGTTTTGTGGCTCCCCCTAAGTAGACCTGCCCCTTCGGTGATGGTCCGGTACTGCCCTTTAAGGGGTGTAACTCCCGAGAGTCTAATGGCAGTGCTGGACCTATCGAGCAGGCCGTTGGAATGCTCGGATCCTAGAGACCTGGTATTGTACTATAATGGTGCAGTATTGTGTTCCCTGGATTCTATAGCTACTGTCCTGGCTCACCCACTCACTCTTCATCCTTGGTCCCCTTGGTTTGATGGAACCTTGAAGGAGTTGAAGCGAGTGGGGCAAAGGTTGGAATGGTGTCGGCGGATATCCAGCTTGGAGGATGACAGGCTTAGAAAGATGGCCCATTATTCAGACTATCAGTCAGCAATCTCCCTTAAGAAGGCAGAGTTCCTGTCCAGGGAAATTGCTGCAGCAGGGAATTGACCAGCTCAGCTCTTCCGGACTGTCAACAGGCTGTGCAATCCAACCTGTCTTCAGAATTGGAGAGCTTTTTCACAATCTAAGTGTGATGAGTTTGCTCAGCTCTTTGCAGATAAGGTTGCCACCATCAGGTCTGAGATCGTCTGACTCATTCAAATGAGTGTTGTAGAGGCCAGTGGGATATCACAGACACCCAGCCTGCTTGGATGAACTTTGACCAGCCGGCGATCATGGATATCATGAAGATTGTCCAGAGCTTGCGACCGACTTGCTATAGTTTGGACCCTGGTCCAACCCGCCTCCTAGTGGGGTGTGTGGAGGTCATCAGGCTGGTCCTGGTGAAGATAGCCTGGTGCTCATTGGAAAAAGGTGCGTTTCCAAGCCCCTTGAAGGAGGCAGTGCTAACACCCTTTTTGAAGAAATCTTCCCCTGACCCAGACTGTCTCGTGAACTACAGACCAGTCTCTAACTGCCCTTTGTGGGCAAGGTTATTGAGAAGGTAGTCACGTTGCAGCTCAAGGACTTTCTTACCACCCACAAGGTCTATGATCCTCTCAAGTCTTGTTTCAGGAAGAGGCATAGTACTGAGACGGCTCTGGTGTGGGTACGTAAGATTGGAGGAGCCGCTTGATCGTGGTGCTTCCTGATCTCTCTGCAGCGTTTGACACCGTGGACCTTGGGGTGTTGCTGGAATGCCTGAGGCTAATCTGTGGACTGTCTGGGACAGTCCTCAGGTGGTTCCATTGTTTCCTCACAGGCAGGACTCAGAGGGTGGTGTGGAATTTTTTCCTCAGCCACTCTCTCCCTGCCATGTGGGGTGCTACAGGGTTCCGTGCTGTCCCCCATGTTGTTCGTGGTATACATGCTGCTACTGGGAGACATAAGGCAGTATAGGCTGAGTTTTCACTGCTATGCAGATGATACTCAGCTGTATATGTCCTTTGTACCTGAACAGAATGATGCTATCTCAGTCTTCAACAACTGTCTAGCCGAGATTCAGGGCTGGTTGAGTGCCAGCTGGTTGAGGTTGAATCTGGATAAGACTGAAGTGTTGGTGGTGGACCAGGTTGTCGGGTAGAGGGGTTATCTCCTGGTAAGCCATCTGACCTTATGCTAGGAGGCAGCCAGTTGAGGTCCATTGACCGTGTGTGGAATCTGGGCATTGTGCTTGATGGTGAGTTGACTCTTAAATCTCAGGTGTCAGCAGTTGTCAAGTCCTCCTTCTACCGTCTGAGGAACATCGCCCGGATAAAGCAGCTTGTTCCACCTGATGACCTTCCAACATTGGTACACGCCTTTGTGATCTCACGCCTTGACTACTGCAGTGCTCTATATCTAGAGCTACCGGGGTGGATATCCATCTCTTGCAACTGGTGCAGAACGTGGTAGCCAGGTTGTTGATGAGTTTGTCGAGATCTAGCCATGTCTCACCTGTGCTTCATGAACTGCACTGGGTGCCTGATGGAGGATAACCTTCATGGTTGCTTTGCTAACCTACAAGGCCCTACATGGACAGGGACCACATTATCTGCAAGACCTCCTTCGACCCTACTGCCCCTTCTGCTTCTCTGACGAGGGATTGCTAGAGGTTCCCAGGGTCCGCCTTCAGACCTTGGGGGCCAGAGCTTTTTCCTACGTGGCCTCGACCCTGTGGAATTCTCTACCTCACTGGATTAGAGCGTGCCTGTCTTCTGAGACTTTTGCGGATACTGTTTAGAGGATAATTTATTGCGCTGCCTGTTTTAATTTGCGTGTTTTAGCTGTGAATATTTATGTTTTTATGATGTACAAGCATTTTGGTATTGAAAAAACGCTTTTTAAAAATAAAATCTGACTTAACTTGACTTCCGGACACTGAGAGACCCAATACACAACATTAAGTAATCTACGAATATTATTGTAGGAGAGCCTACCCTACATAACGCCCGCTTCATCAGGAAGTATGGTCTGGGGGACAATTTCTTCCAGGCGCCTCACCAGTACTTTAGCATATATTTTAGTGTTGCAGTCCAGCAAACATATTGGACTATAAGATACACAGTCTAGAAGGTCCTTACCCAGTTTGGGTAAAACACAAACTGAAGCCATGTAGCACGAGGCAGGGAGCCCCCCCCCCCACCTTGGCTTCTTCAAACATCTCTAGCCAATGGGCCAAAAAGGGCTCTTCCCATTTCCTTGTAGTATTCTGCCCTGAAGCCATCCAGGCCACTAGCCTTCCCCCTCTTCAGTGAACCTGTTGCCTTCAAGACCTCTTCCTTAGTGATCCATGCCACGAGCAGGTCCCTTTGCACCTCAGTAATGGTTGGGATAGGCAGCCCCTCCAAAAAAGCTGTAGCAGCCCCTTCCATACCCTGGCACTTGGCCATGTATAGTGCATTGTAGAACTTCCAGAAGAGTTTTTGAATCCCCTCTACCTTGGATTCCACCCCAACTTAGGGATCCCTAAGGCGAGAACAAGTGCAGACACCCTCTGACTATGCACTAGAAGGGACAGTGGGGGACCTTGCTTATTTCCCCACTTGAACATCCTCTGTCTAGCAAAGAAGAGAGCTGTTTTTTCCTTCTCCATGATCAACAGATTAAGGGCCTGCCTTGTGGCCATAAGATCCCGAAGGGATATGTAACCCCCTCCTCAGCTGCCACTTTCTGTTCTAGATCTTTCAGTTTAGTTTCCAGCTCTCCCACCTATCTCCTTTTTTTGTTTACAATTTATTCTTTATCACCCTGGGAAATGCTTTGCCCCCAGCCAACTCATCCCTGAGCCGCGAGCAACACTTCACATTGGGACTTCCAAACCCACGATTTTCCCTCTCATGGCAGTGCCACTCTGCCAGATGGTAATGCTCAGGGTATCCCAATAGCAGTGAGAACTGACTACAGGACTTCCAGCTCCATGAGTTTATCCCCTCATTGCGGAGCCGCCCCTTGGTGGTAATATCCAGGGTACCCCCAGGGCTGCGGGGAACGGGGTCAGGAGCCCAGTGTTAGGAGGTTCTGAGGCTCATGGGACTTTTTCCATGTAGTTTCCCATAGGAGGGGTGGGGCATGCAGTGATGCTAAGATGGATGCCTGCGCAACCGCAGGTGCTTTTTGGTGCCTGCCCACCCCTACACCCTTGTCTTAGCAGGCTAGCATTGTTCACCAAATATGCCTGCCAGTGCTTCCTGGGGTAGTTGCGAAAATCCTTTTTAGCCAATCAATAGGTGGGAAACCTCCAGCTAGGAGGCTTCTGTCACTCTCTGGGCCTCTTGACCAGTAGGAGCACCACTGCATGATTTGAAGTATGAATGGGGCTATGCCTGACATACCTGACGGTATGATACCTCCCTCTAGGACTCAGTTTCAGTATTTGTATGTACTAATGTCACTTTTGTCATCTCTGCATAGCTATATGTATTATCTTGAGTACTGTCTGACTTGATCTGTAGCCTAACCTACCTGTACTATATACTATGTACCTGTACTATATACTATGTCTTGTATAATCTCATCTCATTTTATGTATGTATTCTCCCGGGTCGTGCCTGAAAATAGTCAACTTTGTCTAGCGCAATAGTTCTTAGACTTTGTCACAGTGAGCCTCCCCAAATCCATGGAAAAGATTTTGAGCCTCCCCCCAAAACTGAAATAATCTTGGGCCTCCCCGAAGAAAAATAACATACTGTACTTTGCGAAGTACACCATGAAAAAATTGAAACCTCTTTGAGTACTTGGCTCACATTCAGTTCTTTGTTTTATCCTGAGGTGGAACCTTTGAAAAGAGCTCCTGTGCTCAAAGGTGCTATCTGAGTAACAAATAAATAAATAAACAAATATTATTATTCAGCTTATGGTAACTCATCTCCCCCACACAGACCAGCCTACTTGCTCGCTATTTTCTATTCTTGAACAATTGTTACCCCTTGTTGCAGTACCTTCATGGGTCAGACTACTTTCTCCTGTTTCATCTCTATATGAAATAACCTTCCTCATTGTTTGCCTCTCCCCATCCTTCCCTGCTCCTAAGCAACTTCTCTAGGATTACTTTGCTCCTTCCTGCTATTGCTCTTAGCACTTCTATACTCAACCCTTGTATTTGGGCTGTTCTGCCATCAGTCTACAAATTGATCAGATACCACCACTCATTACTAGTTTATTGTTCGTTTTTGTTTGCACTATTGTTCATTGTGTATTTCTTGATTGTTTTGCAGTTACCTTTTGAAATGTATTCACTACCTACCCTTCCCAGGGTACACCTGAAATTAGCCTTGGCTCATTCACCTTCCCTTGTCACCTATTAGTAAATAAATACATAAAATTCACCTACTATTATCCTCTTTCAGTTTGCTTCATCTCTTCACACAAAATACATAAAAACTCAAAATTTAAATATAATACTTTTTCAGACTTGATGGAGCCTCCCCTGGAACAGGTTGGGGCCTCCCCAGGGAGGCTGGCCTCACCATTTGAGAACCCCTGGTCTAAGCACCCTAACCCGGTTAACAAAACTAAATAAATAAATAAATATATATATATATATATATATATATATATATATATATATATATATATAATCCAGCCTGGACCAGGTACCATGGAACTGGAAAAAGAAGTATATTCCCTGGCCCCATGGTTCGCAGCACTCCAAGAGCCTAGTGTGTCCAGATCAGCCATACCTTCCCTCCACCTTGCTATTGCCCCCCCCCATGGCACTGGCTGCTCCCACAGTGGTCCAAGGTGGGATCCATGGGGCATTTCAGGCCCCCCACCATAAACAAATTAACAAACTGCTCACTGTGCAGCACATCTAGTAACATCTTATAATACTCCACATCAAAAACCGCTGAGGTATACACACTGCAAAAGGTAATGACCTCCCCCCAGTCCCCCACTGATGAACACGTCTCCCTTCCTGCTGCTCACATAGAACCCTCCTTACCTTGAAGGGAAGGTGCCTGTGAATCAGGACCACAACTCCCCACTTATGAGAGTTATATGAGGTCGCATAACAGGCTCCCCAGCCTCCCACTAACTTAGTATGGATCCAGAAGCAAATGGTTTGATACCTTTTATTGGACCAACATACAGTAGATGTTACAAAAAGTCCTTAGTATCATTTTACGTTTAGTTGTCAAGGTGAAGCCCCGCACATTCCCGGAGACAATATTCAGTTCCTCTGACATAGTAACTGGTAATGCAGCCTTTTCCCTGTCCCCCACCCCCATCCTGTACTCCTGGAATCCAACAACCCCTGCATTCTCCATCCCTCCTCACCGTAATCCTAACCAAAACCTCTTGGTCCATCCAAAAATCCTGTAGAATGACATTATCAATAGAAACACATACAGCAAAAAGCAAATAACATAAAACAGTATTTCACATGTAAGCAACTTGAAATAGCTCTACAGAGCCTCTCTTCACACACATCTTGAGCTACCTACTGACCACCACCCACCCTAGCCAGTAGTTGGGAATGAGCAACTTTGTTCCCTTGAAACTGTAGTCCCCCCTGCCGTCTTCCTCTCTGATGTCTCCAAAACATATTAAAGTATAACAAAAAACAGACCACAGTTTCAAACTGTACAAATCACACATCTCCCTCAGGACCATCACAGGAAGCAAAGAGAAAGGGGGGCTCCCCTGCTCCCCACCCCTCCATCAACCCACTATGGCCCCATGGTTGACTGCTGCTCCCATGGTCCCCTGCCCTAACTTTTGAGGCCTCAGCCTGGCAGTGCCAATCAGCGCCCCCATGAGTAACTGCAACCACTCCACACATACCCCCAACCCCCGTACCCCCAGAAGCTAAGTAGAAAAGAGTCCCTTGCATATTTTAAAAGACATTATAGAATGACATGAATCAAACAAGCAATCTGTTTGTTTGAAACTGTGCGGTAATTTCAATTACTGCACAGCTCAAATGTTACTTTCTTTTTCCCTGCCTTTTTTAACTCTTAAAACCATTTTATCAGTGCAGTTCAGGGTGCGCGATAATGCTATAAATTGTCGCACTTCCCTGGGGGCTGAAGGTGCTCGACTGTGCCTCACAACCCACCTGGGGTGTGTGGTAATTAAGCAATACCGCACACCATGTCATGTTTTATTGCTTTCTTTATCCACGCTCTGGGAGCTTGAGGCATTGAGACTGGACAGGCGGCTGCGCCCACATAAGCACACGGACAGCCCCCACCTGACCCCCCATGGAACCCCCTGTGACACGTGGACAGCCAGTTTTGAGTACACTATGATTTTTGTAATATAAAAATGTGTTATGGACTGTCTCTCATGAGAGATGCTGAGACAGCATGTGAGGTGACACACACACACAGGTTTTAGATACAAGGTGTTACCTGGAAGGCCAGGAGCTAATTACAGACTAGAACAGGCCTTAATCAAGGATCTCCTGTTTTTCTAAGTTAAATGTAGCTTTAACTGCTAAGAGGGAAATCAGTATCCATTTTGTGACGTTTAGAGGAGAAAACCAGGTTATGGCACACTGGTGCGAAATTATAAATGCTTTGATGTCCGTGTGAGAGAGGATACTGCTCATAGATGAAAGGAAATTTGCAGACTTGATTGGGGAAGTCACATGGGGAAAGGAGTTTCTGCTGATGTAACCTTAATTAACTTACCTTCTAAAATGATAAAACATCCTGGGTGTATGATTTTTCATAAACAGAGGAGGAGTTAGGTGACCTCACACAAAGGGGTTGGCAAAGACAGTTTTTAAACAGTATTCTGTTTTCCATTTTAAGACACAAATGTTTGGACTCTGAAAAAGAAACATCTTCAGCACCGTGAGATAAGAATATCATAGAAAAGACAATTCTAAGAGTACTGTGGTAGGATATTTTGTCTGCACTTTTAAACCTGTTTTGTTTAAGTGATTTGTATGTTTTGCGATATATGGTTCTGTATTTTATGTTTTATATACTTTTATCTATTTTAGTAAAACTCTTATTTTTAGAGCCTACTTGATCTGTCTTTGAATTTCTTTCTTTAACAAGTGAAGTATATATGGTTAAAGCTGACACTACGCATAAGCTTGAATGGTGATACCAAACTGGAAAAAGGTGAGAGTTTAATCTGAGGTCTTTTATTAGAGTTTTTAAGGGTTCATTTTTGTACTCCTGGTTAGGTGCCCGTAGGCAAAGATATCTGGCCCCCCGAAGACAGAATTATCTAAGCCTGTGCATTGGGTATGCTAACAAGAGGTTCACAGTTTGAATCCCTCCAAGACTTGAGACCAAAGGTTGATTCGAACCCACAAGACAGACAGGAGGGTTATCCTGTTTCTGTTAACTGTTCACAAGACTGCGCTCGGAGGTTGGCACTTTGGGAGTAGAGGGCCTGACCTGCTGAGTGGGTTTGTGACACCCCCTACCTAGAGCTGCAGATGGAAACTTCTTGTCCCAAGGCCCTCCATGCTGCCGAGAGGAGTTCATCCTCCTCTGCGTTTAAGTCACACCGTGGCATCTACCATGTTGTCCTTCTCACCATGTGGTAGTTCATTTTCGGCCTTGGCATAACTCCTGCATAGTCCAAAAACCAAATGTCTTTTTAAATTAGTTCTCCACTGCAATGGAAGTCTTTGTGCCTCTGCCGTCTCATTATGCCCAACCTAAATGTATAAAGAAATCAGTCCCTTTGATGAGGGAGGTGCACCAAAAGGTGGCATGGTCAGTCCAAAGGGATGGAGGTGAGCATCTCTGTCCCCGACTGACGCCAAATCTGTTAAGCTATAAGAAAAAAGGTTCCAGCTAAGACATCCACAGGAGCCCGTACTCACTTGCCAGGCTTCCTGTCCCACTCCTGAATATAGTTTTTCAGCTTAGGAGCCTCCTAGAAGGTGTAGGCAGCACCCTCATACCTCACCTTGGGCAGACTAGATGGAGCAAATGGTCCCCATCTGCCGACACCATTCTTATGTTCACCTTAACCACCACTGGGTACAAGAACTCAAAATCCAGTTCCCACTCCCTTAGTGCGTCAAGGAGTGGGGTAAACACTTTACTCTTTTTCTGGAGCCACTGGGAAAAGTCCTGTGGATAAATAACCTGTGTCTATCCAATGCAAAGTCCTTGATCTTCCAGTAGGCTACTAGTATGGCCTGCCGATCCTGAAAATGATGCAGCCAAAAGATAATCTGTCGGGGGGGGGGGGCTCCCCCTGTGATGGCTTTGGAGCAACAGCCCAATGGGCTGTTTTAATCTTCAGCCAGCCACCTGCCACTTGGATTCAGAAGCTTGGGGAGAATGGTGAGACAGAATTCCGGAGTGCTTTCACCTTCTTTCCCTTCTGGGAGCCCACAGAACCGGAAGTTGCTCTGCCGGTTATGGTTTTCCTGATAATCCAGTCGTTCCTGGAGGTCCTCCAGTTCCTTCTCCAGTCTAGCCATTCTCTCTGGTAGCCCCCCATAGGTGTCCTTGAGTGCCAATACCCATTGCACCACCTTGCAAATTCTCTTCGCCTTGCCAGCGCATTGGGAAGCTATCTCCTTGGACTTTTTTTTCACTGTATCTAGCTGAGGACTGAGCACCACAATACTTGTTCAGATACAGTCTGAGCTCTGTGCCTACTGTTAGTGCTGCTGCGCCCGTTTTCTTGTTAAACTTAGTGGCTTCTCGTTATTGCTTCGATGAGGAATTAACAAGGTACTCATACATTGTCGTCTACTAACTGATGAGGGGCTTTAGCAATGAAATGGCAGAGTTTGTATTCCAAATTTAACTTTTAAAATGTGGAGGAGAAAGAGCTTTTGGGATCCACATCATAGCCGCTCAGCTGCTCATTAGCGCCCATGGAGGATGAATCTAAGGATGTCAGAAACATATTTTTGCCAAAAACCAATATGATGACATTTTTTGCCAACTAACAAGTACTGCTGCCTTAAGACTTGTTAGAGCACTGCAAACCCTCCCCTGATTTTGAACAGAAGGCACTCTAAAATACTAAAAAATGAAACTGTGTAAAGTGACACCCCAGTTCAGTTCTGTACAGAAGATAGGAGAGCAGTACTCTCCAAGCTTGGACATCAGTAAACGTCTAAAGGCCGGAACAGGGCATCAAGTAGGGAAGTGGAATGGAAGGGATTGAGCTGCTGGCTCCCAAGAGCCAATACAATCCCTTCCTTTCCTTTAGGGTTGTACCAGACAATTTCGCAGGTATAGTAGCTATACTCTCTTTCCAGGAGATAGGACTCCTTTGTGTTTTTGTTTAATTTAGAGCACAGTTAGTGTTCTTTAAGGATGCTCTTAACTTTAGTACTTTATAGGTATACTGTTGTAATCCCCCCTCCACCCCCTCATCTAGGAGCATACTTTCACTTCGCAGATGGTCCAGGGAGCATGGGAGGGGGCACAGCTAAAGCACTAACTCAGGCACCCTTAAACAAGATAGGAAAAGAGCTGTCCTACCTTTCAGTGGCTTCACTTTCAAGTGCACTCTCGATCTCACCACAGTAAGTCTGGAGTCTCCCCCAAACACTGTCCAGTGGACCAGGATCTCCATGCTGTAACCTCCTGTCTCCTTTGAGCTCCAGAGCCCCTCAGTCCTGATACAGCTCGATAGAACTCTTCTGGAATTAAAAACGTGAAATAAATTAGACACAAAGAAGGGGCTATTTCATTTGCCCCCCCACCTTTTACTCAAATAAGGAGAACATTACTATCAATTTCTTCCCAAACCAGCATCATTATTTAAGCTTCTGCACCCCAAATGATTCCAGAAATGCAGGGGTCTCATCTTCCACCAAATAAATAAAGCAGCTCCATGGGGGTTATCTGAACTCTGTACAGTTTACCCTAGCTGGACATTCTGAGCAGCACGAATTGATTACAGGCAGTGCAAGCGGATTTCATCTCTCTAACCACTTGGATGATTTACCCAAGGACCCACTTAACTAGAAGAAACCGACAGGCTCCTGGCTTCCTGGTGCCGGTAAGCCAAATTCTCTCTCTCTCTCTCTCTCTCTCTCTCTCTTTTTTCTTCTTGTCTGGGTTACTCACACAACCTTCTTAAACAGGTCTGGCACTGGTCAGCTGCCCATTTCCGACGCGGGAAAGTGGGTTGCATCCCCCACTTGGCCCCTGGATCTTGGCCCAAATCTACTAAGGGTGCCAGGAGTTTTTCCTCTGACCTAGGCCCTGTAACCTAACCTCCCTGGCTTCACGTTGAACCTGAACCTGTCTGGTGATACCAAACTCACGGCACCAATCCCACATCCACAGCTCATCTCTCTCTCTTTCTGGTGCAGTGGCCCCAAAACCCGGCCCTACCCCAGCACTTGAGCTACCTCACCTGGGCTACCCTGCCACAGGAGGGACCCAGGCCCTGCCACCGCCCAAGCCCTCTGAGCAGCCCACTTCTCTCAGTGTTCCCAGATAGCAAATTTTGGAAGGAGGGGTACACAGGTCCTTGCCCCACATCTCTGTCTAAACACCCTGGGCTTGCATTAAACCCCCACAAGAGGCACCCTCCAAGACCTGTCCTAAGACCTGCGAACCACCTGACCCTTTAATGTCAGCACCCCAAGTTCTGCCCCTGCAAATGTACTACAAATAGTGAAGCAGCCCCTGATTTCATGTAAGCTGAGACCACCCTGCCATGCTGGGTACGGAGAAGAGCCACTGCCACTGGCTTTCTCTCTGTGAGGACTCTGCCACTACCAACGGGATCTCTACGGGCCCGTACCCATCCTGGCATACCACCACCACCTACACCATCCCTTTCCCAACAACGCAGGCATACTGGTTGACCATCCTTCCCACAGAGCTTCCTCCCCTCCCCTACTCCTCAGCGCCATGTCACTGCCAAAGCCATCCCTATCTGCACTTTGAGGGGGGGGTCCTCTCACTGGCACACCCGGACTACCAAGCTCCCTTCTTGCCTGCCATCCCTGCTTCTCCAGCCGCCTTCTCCAACTCCAGGCCTACTGCCCGGGCTGGAAAAGGCACGAAACGTCCTGTCTCCAACCTTATATACCTTCCTAAGCCTGCCCTCTGCTGCCACCTTTAAGTGTCCAGCAGGTATTAACCCAGAGCACATAATGAATTTCCTAGCTCGGGGGAAGGAGGGGGAAAGTGGGACCTAATGGAGCAATAAGCCCCTCCATTAAGGGAGGCTTACACTATGTTGACGCTGTACTAAAGAGGAATGACTACATACATAAACAAAACAAGCACAAGAGGGTGGTGTGTAATCAGTTGACCCCCTATATTCTGAAAATGTAATCACACTTGTGTTTGAAGCTTGGTAATTTCCGACAGGCTGTTTTGTTAGAGGTGCACATTTCCAAGCCACGTCCATCTGTTAGTAGTTGCTTGGTGAAGCAGAGACCTGACACCCAGTTCCACATAAAGTGTGGTTGTATAATTACAGGTAACCAGTGGCCATGCAGGTTTCGTCTTACAAAAGCAAGAGCTAATTGCCTGGCTTACTCAGAAGGTTGCTGTGAGTAACTGGGGAATTGAAGGAAACTCGCTGATCACACGCAGTGTGCCAGCACCTTAATTAGCGATCCCTTAACAGCGAGCAGCTTGAGTGACACCTGCAGTCTGTTAAGTCACTCTGAGCACTACATTGTTATTGAACTCTCAGATCAAACTGGAGGGCTATTTCTTTCGCTACAACATAGAAAGAAAGCTTTCCTGTGCCCATTCTGTTATCGTTCTAAGATGAAGATATGTTTTGTGGAAGTTTCTATAAAAAATTCAGTATGAACCTCAAATCGATGGCTCAGTAAAGAGGTGGTTTGTAAATCACAGGGCGTACAGAAAAACCTGGTGAGCACTTTAGCAACAGAAAGCAGGCTGCTTCTTGTTACATTTTACAGCCACACAATTCTGTTTCGATAAAATGGAACGTGCCACTGTTCTTCCTACTGCACAAAACCTCAGCTAATTCTCATTGCCATGTTCTGATAGTATAACCAAGGCCACTGGTTTTCAGTTTTTACAGGAAACCCTGGTAAAATTCCAGAATTTGGACTGCCTACACACTGGTAAAAACAAAGAATTTAGCGGAATTCAGTATTTTATGCCACACCAGTAAATCTATTGAACTTTATTTTTTAATAATTGCTTCCTGTAATGTTTTCAGTTTACTTCACTTAATGATCTATATGTTAAGCCTTCTTTTATTCTGATCATTTATATACCTGCTAAAAGAATGATAATAGAATGCTGGTAAAATCTGTAATTAGACGAATAATTACAGGTGCATCGCCTGGAATTTCATGTCTTGAAAATGGAATTTCATTATTTTAATCATTGTACATGAGTGGCCTTAATTATAACTGTATACTGAGTATACGTGGCCTTGATTACAACAGTATGTATACTGATGTAACCCCTAGGTGGTGCTATCCCAAGGGCTACTACCCCTGCCTGCTTGGCTATTAGCACAGCCCTCCAGGACACTGTAACCCCCCTCCTTTCCTTACTAGTGGCCGGAACAATACATAACAATCACTTTCACAATACCCCGATACACCACACAAGTACCCACACTGTTTGCACTTACTACCAGGGCTTTTCTCTGGCCTCGCCCTGGGGACCCCCTGTAAAACAAGGTTATACACAGCACAATACTCTTGCACAAATTGGAATCACAGTCAGGGTAAATGCAAAAAAGAGTTAGATTTGATTTATTTAAGGGACTTGAACAATGGAGGGGCATAATCAGGTTAATTTGCTTAAAGGCTGTATCAATCAAATAGTTATGCATACACTTCAGGGACCATAAACAGTAACACACTCTGGGTACCCAGATGGAGAATGGTGGGCTAGCCAGGAACGTTGCAGCTGGTTGGGGCCCTGTGATGGAAGAAAACAACGTGCACAACACACACTATTTGTAATCCGGAGCCGGAGGGCTCAGTTTGTGAAAAGAAAACAAAACAATCAGATGACACACTTTTAGATTAGGCTGTTGTTGCAGGGAGCTACCCTGATGATAACTCATGATACCCAAGACTGGACACAGGCTGGACAAAAATCCAGACAGTAGGTGGTTAATCTGGAGTGCCAGGAGACGCAGAGCCCACACGAATTGCCGAGGCGTCATTCCTGTTCAAGCGTGGAGCAGGGGGCTGATCCTCAGGCAGGTCTCTTGTCGATGGCTTTCTCTGTGCAGCGGGTAGTCTGGTTGGGCCAGTGTAGCAAGGCCCAGGACAAATGGAGACAAATTCGGATACAGTCCGTTTTGGGATGGATACAGCTTCCAGCAAGCAGAACACAGTTCACACAGTGGGGGACCAAATCACAACCCACTTTCAATACACAGCACATTTACATGTAAGGAAATTCTACTGTACCAGGCAAACCGCTCTCTGGTCATGATCGTAAAGTCTTTGCACAAACTGGGGATTCAAAAGCAGCTGGAAATCCTGAGAGGCCGATCGCATTCAGCAAAATCTTCTGTCTTCTTCAGGTATGAACCTTGTAAAGTATCAGTGGCTTTCTTCATTCTCACAAACTTGGATTTAGTCCAAAATAATTCCCTTCTCTCCCTCTCAGGGGCAGCAGGCAGACATGCAGGCCAAATCTCAGCCCTTTCACAGTTCTCCCATGTAAAAGTACTGTCCAAATCACTTGAGCTGTTCTCATTTCACTTCCCAGCTCAGAACTGACTGAAACAGCAGGCAGCTTGGGGAGTTCCCTCAGATCCAAAAGATTCGGTTGGCTGATATGTCTGTCAGTCACAACAAAGGCTCCCCCTTTAGGTGCAAAAAGGCACCAAAAGCCCTAAACTACAATTCCTACAGATTTTGACTCCAGACAGCTCCTGTAGTCCGGCTCCATTTTAGGTCCCACCAGACTGATTGGTCCAGTTCTGCAGTTCCATGCCAAAATGGTGGGGATAAACAAAACAGTCCTTACTGCAAAGAAGGCAGGTTAGATGAACTACATTATTATTACTACTCTAATGAGTGATTAACAAACAGATACATCTATTAACAGGGCTCCCTCTGCGCAATTAGCGATGACAGAAACGGCGCGATTACCTAGCAGCCTGGGCGGGACTCGAACATGACAACACTCAGCCCCCTCCCAGATTAATTATTACTGCAATCTAGGCAGCTCTTAAAGCGACAGTACACAGAGGCTACATAGGCACTTTTTGGCAATAATGAGTAACTGCTAAACGCAGGACACCAGCCTGGCAGTGAGTATTTAGGCAAGCTCATGGAAGACTCTTCGTGAACCCCCATTTGTAGGGGGGTTACACTGAACATACCTTTGCTTGCATTATGTATGTTATGCTCCATTGTATCATGTTACTGCACTATGTGGTCTACTTTTTAGTACCAGCTAATGCCTAAAAAAGGTGCCTGGCACCAGTGCACCCACCCGGTCTACACAGAATAAATAAATAACACATGGTAGTTGAAAAAGTTAATGAAAGGGATGCCTGATGGCCTAATTGAGGTACGTTGGGCATCTGTGCCGGCAGCCCTGGTTCTGGAGCGGACTTTGGGAGCTGGGTTGGAGATGGTGAGGGCTATGGAGTACTGCCAAGTGCAGCGTGAGCCAACTCAGAGAGGGAGATGGCTGGGTTTCCCTACTACAGTGGCATGTCACGGCAGGAGTGGACTATTTTGCGAGGGGTAGTGCTTGCCTACGAATGTACTGTGATGTGCAAGACCAAACAGTGGCATGGGCAGCTTTAAGGGAGATGGGAGTGAGACAATAGGATGTAAAAATCACACCACCACAGCACGCAGTGGGATTTTACAGTTGTGGCATGCAGGAGCTGGTGATGTGTGGACGTTTCACTGTCTCTGGATCATAGAAACATAGACTTTGATGGCAGATAAGGACCGCTTCACCCATCCAGTCTGCCTATTTCCCCTACCTATTAGATAAGCTGCAGATCCTAGTTAACCAGCAGCCAATTTCTTCCTACCCCCCACCAGAATTGCCTTATGTCTGTCCCATGCATTCTTGAATTCCCCCACTGTTTTTGACCCTACAGTCTCATCAGGAAGGATGTTCCACGCATCCACCACCCTCTCCGTGAAAAAATTACTGCCTCATGTTGCCCTTGAGCGTCCACCCTCTATCTTCGAATTGTGCCCCCCTGTTCTTGCACATCTATTTTTCTGAAAGATGCTACCCTCCTGGACTTTGTTGATTCCCTTGAGGTACTTGAAAGTTTCTATCATGTCCCCCCCTCTCCCTCCTTTCCTCGAGGGTATACATATTAAGCT
This sequence comes from Neoceratodus forsteri, assembly GCA_016271365.2. Classification (NCBI taxonomy): domain Eukaryota; kingdom Metazoa; phylum Chordata; order Ceratodontiformes; family Ceratodontidae; genus Neoceratodus; species Neoceratodus forsteri. Next base: position 1,524,121,258 of record CM028130.1, on the reverse strand, counting down.
CCTTTATTCTCTCTTCATATGTCTTCTGGTGCAGACCCTGCACCATTTTAGTTGCCATCCTCTGGACTGCGTCCATCCAGTCTATGTCCTTGTGGAGATGGAGTCTCCAGAACTGCATGCAGTACTCCATATGGGGACTCACCAACTGTCTGTACAGAGGGATAACAACTTCCTGTTTTCTACTGGTGATGCCTCTCCCTATGCATCCCAGTATCCCCCCAGCCCTCCTTACTGCCTTCTCACATTGCTTGCTTACATTTAGGTCATCTGATATGACTACCCCCCGGTCCCTTTCCATTTTTGTTGTTGTTAGTACTCCCCCCCCCGTGTACTCCTCCCCTGGGTTTTGTTTCCCAGGTGCATTACTTTGCACTTCTTTGCATTGAATCATGCAGGAATGTTACACTTGGCATGCAGATGTTGCGGTTGGCACAAAGAATTTGGTTGAAAAAGATGTACTGTCTCTTTAAAACTATGGTTATTGATTTTGACTATTTTTGAGTCATGCAGTAGTAAGGGGCAGTTCTGAAACATGCAGGGGCAAATAACCAAGTTCAGAGCAAGCAAGATCAATTCAGATAAAATCGAAGCATGCAAGGGCAGTTAAACAGTCTCTGAGTATGCAGTTACCATTCAAGCAACTGAGGGCAATTTCAACTGTCTCAGAGCAATCAAGGTCAACTTTGTAGCAAACAAGCAATTTCGTAGCAAATGGGAGCAACTGGAGGCCCGTGAGGGCCTTTACATGGTCTCGGAGCATACAATGGAAATTATGCATTGTCCCTTTAAATAAGCAGTTTGGATACAACATAGTTCCTACATTTTAAAGGAGAACTGCGTTGAACCTGTAAGTTGTTTTTCCCAATAGAATCTGTTTTTTTAAGCACTGGTTGCATTTCTATTATTGTTTCATCTATACAGGCCTTTTGGTAACCTCAGAGGGTGTTTTTTGCTTTACACTCTGGTGTTAAGTGCCGTTTTGAAACTGTATGATGTAGTTTATGTCCCACTGAGCCAGAGAGGTCTGTAACAGAACATGAACGCATTGTGGCAAAAACAGACGAGTAGAACAGGGACATAAACTACATCATGCAGTTCTAAAATGGTTCTTACCAGCAGCATGTACATCAGAAACACCCAGTATGATAGCTTAAAAGCCTGGATAGCTGGAACAATAACAGCATTTGAACCAGTATTTAACAAACAGCTTCTACTGGGAAAACTGACATATAGATTAAAGCGCAGTTCTCCTTTAAAAAGTTTGTTCAGCAGTTCAGTACTGTGACTTTAATAGCAGCTGCACTTTAAAATGTTTTTCAGGTATTCAGCATAGTCACTCAAGTCACTTTGGTAACACTGTACTTGCACTTTAAATAGCAATTTGACTTGTAACCAGGGGCACTATACCAGGGCAGAAAAGTGTGAAGGGAGGCCTGAATTTGAATGGTGTTGGATGGCACTGTGCATCAGCAGTGAGGCCAATTCCAGGCTTACAGAATGACTTGGATGCACCAAGCTACAGGGGTGACAACGGGGTACGCCTTTCCTCCTGCAGACACTGGTAGTGTTATGCATAAACTGCCATCCTGCTCTCTTGCTTGGAGCCAGTCACTCTGGTGAAGCTAACTTGCTGGAGGTTCCACACCTATGGTCCTTTCCGAGCTGGGGCTCTGGGTACAGTAAAACACATTTAAAATTAACTAGTCGCTTTGCTATGGGTCCTGGTAGGGAGCTATGCTGGGATCTGTCTGCTTTCTGTCTTCCCCTGCTACAGGCTGGAGCAAGTGTGGCTTTTTTTTTTTTTCAATTAACTGGTCCTAGCTGTGGGGCCTGACAGTCCACTGGGCTGTTAGCCTGATTCATTGCTTTTTAGTCTGCAGGGCATCTAGTTCTGGGGCCTGCCCTGCTCCGTTAATCCTAATTCTGCCCAGCTGGCATTTACTTTAATCAGGACCTGCCTTGACCCCAGTCCTGCTCTCTAGGTGTCTCTTTTGTTCAGGGCCTTGCTCCTTCCCTTTATAGTGTCCCCCCCCCCCCCCAGTGTCCTTACTTTGCCTCTCCAGGGCTTTCCTGGGGCCTTGCTCACCTCATTTGTAGCTTCAGCCACTGCTTGCTACACTTAATTAATTTATTTTTTTAAATGTCACTGTTTAAATGGCCTGCCGTTATGGTGCTTCTGCTGACTCACTGTTCTGAATGGGTCTTTCTGCTGGCTGCCAAGAAGAAGGTCATGGTGGGTGGTCTTTTGTTATTTTAATTTTATTACATTTTATAGTTAAAAATAAAAGCATATACATGCATACAAGGAACTGCAAACTTATTATCATACATGTTAAAGTTAATATAAAGTTAATATAGGAACTAATGAGTCAGCATTATACTCTATGGCTACTTAATACTTTCCCTTTTGTGCTCTTAACTTTACACTTCATAAAAAATTCTCCATTATCTCTGTGCTCAAAAGCATATTGATTCTAAAGAACTTGCAGTCCCAGCAAACTCCGAATAGCGAGGCAAACATCTGTGTGTCCGGATTTTAACTTTAAAACATATCCTTAGAGAACTGAAGAGTGTCATAGCAGATTTATTAGCAAGGGATGTGCTCGCCCCATTTTACTGGAAGAGGCAGCATCAAGAGCCTGGTTCGATGGCCAGGAATCTTGTACACTGGGGACACCTGATGTGTCTTCATGACCTGTCCGAGCTCCTCCAGCCAACTCTATTCCCTGAGCCCCTGAGAGGAAGAGCAGAAGTGCTATCTTGTAGTGCACCTGTGGCACGAAATTATTGCTTATGTATCACTAGCTTGCTTACCTAGGCTCTGCGACTTTTACTTTGTCAAATGAAACGGGTTTAAACACACTGCTGAACAGTAGTATAAATCACCCCTTTACAGTTATACTATTGTACACATAATATGTCATCCTTAAAGGTCATCTAATATCTAGATCCACTCAAAAAAAGTTCAAAGGAGTCCGAAGGTTCTTAAGGCTCGATCTTTCTAATAGCGAGAACGGTATAGGTAGCAGCGATCATGATAAAGTAAACATGGCACTTTTTAAAAACCTAGTAAGTTATGTCCTCTTCCACATTAGCACCTTCTGCCTCCTGACTGTTCAGTTTGGGTAGCTTTGCAGTGAACTCCCTTGCTGCTCTAGACTGTGTGAAAAAATACTGTTTGTCCTTGTGTGCAGACAAGTCTGGCAGGGAAGGCTATATGATAAACCACACCAGCCTCCTGTAAAGTTTTTGATTCCCTCTCAAATGCCTTCTTGTGCCTTTGTGTTGCATATGAATACCCTGAGGAAAACAGTGCCTTATCACCAAGCATAATTGGTCTTTGTTCTTTTGCGGCTCACAAAATTTGACCTCTCTCTGCTGTTGAGGTTGTAGTGAATAATAAAATAGTTCTAGGCCCATCTCCTGCCATGGTCACATGGTGCAGACTGACCCAATATGCTTTCTGTATGTGGAGAGCATGCCCCAAACTCACAGCCCCCGGCAGCCATCATTCTAGGAATGTTGGTAGGTCCCCCTCCTCATTCCCCTCCGGGATACCCAGTAAGTGAACATTTGCAGCTCTTGCGGAACTCTTCAGCTGTTCCAGCCAGTTTTTAACCATTGAGCTGTCTAATGATGGTGACGGTCATGGCCAGTGCTTTCCCTACCACTCTCTTTGACTCTTCCACTGATCCAGCCATCACATCAAATCTCGGCTCCATAATAACCAACTGTTTGTTTTGTTGGTCTAGTTTTAAATCAAGCTGTTGGATGGTTTGAGTAAGGACAGTAATGGCCTACTGTAGAATTTCCAGTGTAGCTGGCTGATCACCACTCGGGTCCTGAGGCTGTTGTCCCGATGGTGGTTTGGAAGGCCCTGCTCCTTAGACCTTGTTTTTCCCAGCCCTTTTCACTATGACCATCTCGAAAATTTCTCTTGAGGTTGCAGGAATGTAAATGTCCACCTCTGTCACTGAGAGAACCAAAAAAAACACTCAGCAAACAGCTTTATAATGTAGTGTTTCTTTCCAAGTGTTACAGAGCTTCAGAGAAATGCGACTACAACGCTAGGTGTCTCTTGACGATGGCAAAACCATGAAGTGCACAGTAAAGGTGGGCACCACTAGAGAACTATGGTGAACTAGTAGGGGTTAGGAGCTGTTACAATGCCGTGAAGTCACGGAGGACGGGATTTAGTAATGAAGGCGTGGAGGCCGAATGGGTAACAAGGAAGAAGGTTATAAGAAGGGCTGATATGACCCACTGATAGGCAGATTGTTGGGGATTCTCAAGGTTTCCCCCAGGAAAACCTGTTGGAGCCTGAAACCTCTTACTTCCTGATTGGCTTCCGTATGATTATGCCCCCTGATAGTCATATGGCACTGCACCAGCTAGCCCCAGTAATTTTTATAGTTGGATCTCCATTGAACTTTACTCACTGAAGTCACAGAGTAGTTGGGTATATTCTTGTTTATTCCGCAGTTGGGAATTTTTCATGGTATACTTTATAGTGTACAAACATACATAACGAACATGCCAGCAGATAAAGGCCTGACGGTCTATTTAGTCTGCTCAAGTGTGTGGTTCTCAATGTATTTACAGAGGGAACTGCCCCCCTCAGTTTCCCTTCTGACCTCCCTTGACCTCCCCCCCGCTTGCCCCCCTCCTCCCTGCAGCTTTTCCCTTCATCCTGTCCCACCCCCCTCTTGAAGCTGTCCACCGTTTTTAGGGATACCACCTCCTCTGGCAGCTCATTCCACATGACCCCCACACCCTTGGTGAAAAAGTGCCTCTTCATCTCTCTCTATTGAACCTTCCTCCCACCAGCTGTAGGCTGTGTCCCCTATAAGTCTTGTTCCCACTAAGGCTAAAGGGGTCCTCAGTGCTCACTCTGCTAATACCCTTAAGGTATTTGAAGGTCTCAATCGTGTCTTCCTCCTCGCTTCTTTCTTTTAAGAGAGTTCATGTTGAGCCCCTTGAGCCTCTCCTCATAGGTGTTGCCCTGCTGGCTTGGATCATCTTGGTCGCCCTTCTGTGGACTGTCTCCAGCAAGTTGGTATCCTTCTTAAGATATGGGCGCCAAAACTGCACACTTTCCTGGTGGTAATTCCTCTGCCTTTGCAGGCCAGCACCCAATTTGCTTTGGCAACTTCTTCCCTGCAGTGTGCAGAGTGTTTCAGGTCAATTGTGATTATTATTACTTCCAGTTCTCTCTCCTCCTCTGACCTGGTTACTTGCACACCACCCAGCCAGAATCTGGTCCCTGGATTCTTCACCCCCAAGTGCATAACTACACCTTTTAGTATTGAACCCCAGCTGACAAATGCCAGACCACAATTCTAGTCTAGATCTCCCTGAGATCCTGTCTTCCCTCCTCCATGTCCACTCACCCGCAGAGCTTGTTGTCATCCATGAACAGGCAGATTTGTTCCTTGATCCTATCCGCAGTGTGACTTATGAAGATGTTAAACAACACTGGACCATGCACCGAGCCCTGTGGGACACCAGTGGTCACAGGCCTCGCTCCTGAGAATTCTCCCCTGACTGCCACCTTTTGACTTCTGTCCTGCTGCCAGTTTCTGACCCATCCCACAAGCTTAGTCCCCACCCACAGGTCCTCCAGCTTTCCAACCAGTCTCCTGTAAGGCATTGAGTTGAAGGCCTTGCTGAAGTCCAGATACAGGACATCATCTGCCTGGTCCTTGTACACTGTCTTTGTAATCCAGTTGAAGAAGTCAATTAGGTTAGTTTGGGGAAACTCCCCTGACAAAAACCCATGCTGCTGGGGTCTAGTACATTCTCCCGACATGTAACTGCCCATCGCATATTTTCCTGATGATGAATTCCCGACTTGCATCTTACTGACGAGTATTTTTTACCAGCAGCCATAATCCCAGCATCAGTTAGCAGTGCCATTTTTTTATATACACAGAGCCCGCAGAGTCAATAAAATTAAATCAATATAGTGTATAGTGGAATGCTGTTATGCATAAAATTCCATGCTTGGAATATGCTTGTTCTGCTGCAATAGTGATGTCATTATGTTGTTCTGCTGCAGTAGTGATGTCACTACTGCAGCAGTACCACTTGGAATGCTGGCACACTGTTGCTTTCCTATGTTTAATTCTGTGGTGACAGTAATCTAGAACCTCTAGACTTCACAAGTCAGTTTCATTATGAAAAAGAGAAAAGAAAAACACAATGCACACATTTCACATAATACTATACTCTATAAAAAATACAGGATGGGCAACTTTATGCACAGCCTGTGTGTTCTGTCACCTCGGGGTTCTGATTCCCATTGACCTCTCGAGCTTCGCTTTCAAGGTCAGAGGGAATCGGAACCCCTCTGTGGCAGAACACGCTGGTTGTGCATAGTTGCCCATCCAGTATTCTCTATGTAATGTATGGACAGTGTCTATTAACCCCTGTTTTCAAGCAGTTTATAACCTGATAATCCCATTGTTATGACATCAGTATGATGTAAAGCTTGCTTAACTGTGTCATAATGATGGGATTGCAGGATAGAATGTCACCACCTGTCAAAATTCTTGGAAAGGAAAGGTGATCTGCTACTTGGACATTCATTCAGAATACACACATTCCATTCAGATAGTTACAGACCCGCTGCAGTATAGATATCAGTGGATAATTTCAGCACTTCAGTTGCTCAACATTCAAACCAGGAGGCATTCATAGCGGAACAGAACAACAAGTGCACATTGAAAAAAAAACAACTTTTTTTTCCCCACAGTGGCTAGTTTTTCCATACACTATAAAATACAATGCCTGAATAATGGTGGTCAACCAGGTAATCACCTCTCGCAGTTGCCATGACAACTGTAAACCTCTCAAGCTGCGCTCTTGAGGTTTACTTGGTTGTCCTGGCAACTGCTTGAGGTGATTACACTGTGGTTAACCACTATTACTCAGGCATTATGCTCCATAAAGCCTGAATTGAAAAGACTCCTCGATTTGAAAAGATTCTGTTTTCCTGAAACCCCATATGCCTCTGATACCAAATTCAGTATAGCTTCACATCCTGGAGCCCATTTTCCTCCAAAAAGCCGACCAGTCTCTCTCTCTCTCTCTCTCTCTCTCTCTCTCAGGATAGTCTCCATCAGGTCAGCCCGCCGGTGCAGCAGTTAGATTTCCGCTTGCGATGCTGACCACCCAGGTTTGGGAACGGACCCGGGAGTCGGAGGGCCAGCTAGTGGGAGGGGGAACAGAGTGTTTGGTGCTTTGCAAACCCCTTGCAGAGGCTGGGGGTCTGCTGCAGCTGGTGCCGTCACCTTGGGGGGCGAGGTGGATGCTGGAAGTCATTGCATGTACCCGCCCCCAGGGATCCAGCAAGCATAGAAAAAAGCTGCCCCCCCCCCAGCATGATGACATGTTCTGCCGTCATCTCCACTGCCTTCAGCGTCCGCCAGGGGAGTCCTGCTCCTGTGGCCCCAATATCGTAGCTTACCTACAGTGTCCATTGCGGGGGGAGCCCTCCCAACAGCCCAGCCCGGGGGGGGGTAAACCTGGGCATGGAGGGACGACAGGCAGTGCAGGTTTGACCTCCGAATGGAGGATTGGGGGAACCAGGACCAAAAACAAAAGGATAGTCTCCATCAGCTTAATCACTATTGAAGGTCAAGCTGACTGGCCTGTAGTTCCCTGATTCATCCCTTGGTCCAGTTTTATGGAGAGGCACCATGTACACAGTTCTTCAGTCTTGGGGCACGTTTCCAGACTCCAAAGTGGTGTTAAGCAGGTCTGCCAGGGGACCCGACAGAACCCCTGCCAGTTCCCTTAGAGTTTGTGTGCATGCCATCTGCCCCTGGTGATTTGTCTGTCTTTAGGGCCCTTAGGCCCTTGAGTATCCTGTCAGTTTGAATTGCACCATCTGTGACTTCGCCCCTCCCAGCGTGCCCCCCTCCCCCGGCTCCCATGTGGTACTGGTGTCCTTCTCGCTAGTGAAGACTGAACAGAAGTATTTGTTAAGCACCTCCACTTTTTCTTCACTGTCCTCTGCCCAAACCCCCTCCTTTTTAACTTGACAGTCTCGTCCTTTATGTTTCTTTTCTACCTTATATACCTGAAAAAGGCCTTCTCACCTGCTTTTATCCCCTGTTCTAGCTGTACTTCTCTCATAGCTTTTGCCTCTCTTACCACCCTGCTCATTTCCCTTGATTTAGCAGCATAGTCCACCATATCCTCCTCCATCTGAATGTGTTTGTATTTTCTGAAGGCTGCTCTCTTGTCCCCTACCACGTTTGCCACCTCCTTGCTGAACCAACTGAGCTTCTCGGCATGAGCTTTCTTACTTTTGATTTTTGAACACTCACTAGTGGCCTCCCTCCATCAATCCCTTTTTTTTTTAGTAAGACCCTTTTCTGTTCCACAGCCAACCCCACTGTGATCCCAGCAAGATATCCTTTCAGAACTTCTCCCATCCTACCAAAGTCAGCCCTCCAAAGTCCAACACCGTTGTCTTGATCCTGACCTTCCCTCTGCCTATTACCAGGTGGAACCATACTGTGTGGTGGTCACTTCCTAAAAGTGGCGCATTCACCTTCCCATCCTGAACATAAGCACAGTGGGACAGGATGAGGTCCAGGCTTGCCCTCTCCCTAGTGGGCTCCATGACACCATAAATCAGGAAAGCGCTCTGGAAAGCATCCTACAGTATTTGTTCCTTAGTTCAGGAGGTTGCGCTGATTACCTCAGACCAGGTGCAGAACCTAGGCATTATTGTTGATGATGGCTTGACCCTGAAATCGCAGGTGTCAGTAGTCGTCAAGACCTCTTTTTATCATCTGAGGAATATCGCATGGGTGAAACACCTGGTTCCCCCCAACGATCTTCCAACGTTGGTCCACGCCTTTGTTACCTCTCGCCTTGACTACTGCAATGCCCTTTACCTAGGGCTACTGGGGGTTGATGTCCGCCGCCTTCAGCTAGTGCAGAATGCAGCAGCCAGACTGTTGACTGGTACAGTCAGAACCAGTCACATAACGCCTGTGCCTCACGCACTGCGCTGGCTTCCGGTGCGGTGGAGGATCACCTTCAAGGTCTGTTTGCTGACCTACAAAGCCCTACATGACCAGGGACCTTGTTACTTGCAAGCTCTCCTTCGCCCTTACTGTCCCCATCGCCCTCTCCGATCCACTGACAAGGGATTGCTAGAGATTCCCAGGGTTCGTTTAAAGACATCTGGGGCCTAGTCTTTTAGCTTTGTGGCCCCGACCCTGTGGAATTCTCTGCCTCGTTGGGTGCGAGATTGCCTGACCGTCCAGGAGTTTAAAACTGCACTAAAAACGTATTTATTTGAACTGGCATATTCTGGTTTTAAGGGAAGTATTACAACTGTTAGAATTTTAAATTGTTGGATTTTATTGATTATTGTTGGTATTTATTTAGCTGTTTACAATGTACAAGCGCCTTGGTTATAAGAAAGGCGCTTTTTATAAATAAAATATGAATATGAAATATGAGGTAACAGGGATTTTCCAGTCTCCCCACATAGATTGAAATTCAGCATTATTACTACTTCCATGCTGTTGCACATATCCATGATTTGGGATCCCAATACCCTGTCCAATTCCTCGCCCTTGGAAGGCAGTCTCTAGACCACCCACTTCCTTAGTTTCCTCCCTTTAGCGGATTGCACCTGTACTCACAAAGCTTCAGTTTTACCTTCTGCCTGTTCCTCTCTGGTACAAGTTATCTGCTGCTTCACATACAGTGCCACACTTCACCCATCCTGTTCCCCTACCCTTTCTGTACATTTTATACCCTGTAACTGCAAGGCCCTGGTCATGGTTTTGAGTGGCCCAAGTCTCTGTGATGGCTGCCATGTCCACCTCTCCCTCAGCCAACAGTGACTGCATTTCCACCAGTTTGTTCCCCAGACTTCTGGCATTTAGAGGCAACTCAGAAAATACATTAACAGAATTGAGATAGTACAAAGGAAGGCTAAAAAATGGTACAGGGAGTACACCACATGTCATACGAGGACAGGTTGAAGGAATTAAACATGTACTCCCTGGAACAGAGGAGGCAGAGGGGAGATGATCGAGACCTTCAAGTACATTAAGGGTATAAATAAGGTACAGGTGCAGGAAATTTTTGCTTCCAAGGAGGGTAGCAGAATGAGGGGTCATGATCTTAGGCTGAAAGGGGAAAGTTCAGGACCAGTGTTGGTTCTTCTTCACGGAGAGGGTGGTGGACGCCTGGAACAGCCTACCCTTGGAGGCCATGGGGGCCAAAACGGTCAAGGGGTTCAAAAATGCTTGAGATAAGCCCAAAGGAATCATTCAAATGAGGGGATAACAGGTTGGGGGTAGTAATTTATACACCATGGGCTGACTAGATGGACCCTAAGGTCCCCTTCTGCCATCACCTTCTGTGTTTCTCCACCCACTGTGACTGTGAACCCTCCTTACTCCTGAGCTACACCCTTCTGCCTCCTTCTTCCCTTGGCCCCTCCCCTCTTCCCCCACCGCTTCCATCTCTCTTCTTCTCATGCTGTCCTGATTGGGGGAAACCTATTGGCCTCCTCCACCAGGTGACTAAGGGTGCTATGTACCCTGTGGCCCCCCCAATCAGTTTAAATTTAGATTTTTAATCATAAAGTCCTCAGGCTTACTCTTGGGATCATGGTCCCCTTCCTACTTAGGTGTAACCTGCCTGGTGCATACAGTTCTTTGTCATCCCATGTCCCCCCCAGTGCACTGGCACCTTGTGCCTCACACCACCCTTTAAGCCATTTGTTAAATTCAGCATTCCTTACCTTCCTTGCCATACTAGCCCTCAGGACCAGAAGTACCTCTGAGAAGGCTACTAACTTCCTTTCCACCCTGCAGATTCTCCCCACCTCCTTGCTAACCCCACCTCACATCCTGCAAGGTCATTCATACCCAGGTGCATTATAATGTGAGGTTTCTCTTTTCCCTGTCCCATGCACTGTGCTACTAGAGGTCCCACCCTCCCTGCCATTATCCCTGGCTTGCAGTCTACCCTCCTACTATTTGCTCCAGACCCTTTCCCCTATCTTACCCCTTCACTATTGAATCCCCCAAGATCACCCCCCAACATCCTGGGCCCTCCATCCCTTCTGTCCATTCCCAGCTGCCTCCTCCTTTCTTTACTATCTGTGTTGTAATCCCTTCCAACCCTCCACACCCGCTGTCCCTGTCCCTTACTCCTGGACTTTTTTTCCCCCTGGCATGCCCCTATCTTTTCTGTCTGTTCCCTCTCCTGCCTGCTCACTACCCTTCCCTTCCCTTCTGCCCCCCATTGCCTATCCCCACATTCTCCCTTGTCCATCACCCTCTTCCCTACTCCACCTGCCCACCCTCTCTCGCCTGTATTTACATCCTTCTGCCTCTTTTCCCTGCTTACCCTGACATCCGCTCCCTTACCATCTCCAACCCTCCCCCTCCTGCTGGCCCTTTCCTTATCACTAGCTTTCCCGTCCACTCCCACCAGTCCAGCGGAAGGAAACTGCTCTGCACTAGCAATCCAGGAAATGGTCCCACAGGACCTCCTCCTGTACCTGCCTCACCTTTCCCCTTACTGTTATTCATGCCCCCTTCCAGGGCCTCCTGTCCGGCTGCATGAGGGGGGCCCAAGGGACCTGCCTAATCTCCTATTCCCTCCACCCCTCCTACTACCTCTTACCAGACTCCAAGCCCTGCGGCCCCTCTGCCCCTCTCATCATTACCCTATGAAGCCCCACCCCCGCCAGTGCATCTATCTTTTGCCTCAGCTGCCGTATTTCTACTCTCAGCCACCTAATATTTTGAAAACCCAAACATCTCCCCACCTCCTACAGAATTCCCAGAAACATCACTGCCCTAAATCCCTTGCATTCCACCGCTCTAGGTGCTTCACCCTGACCCCACTGCAAGCCCACTCTCCACATAGTAACATTTTCACCCTTCTCTATTATTGTATTTAGCTGTCCCCTTACCTTTATGAAGCTTTCACTAGGAGTTAGCTACTGATTTACCTGCCTAACTGCCTAGTCGGCATTAGATATACATTAAAAGCCCACTAACTAGGTTGATTTCCTGCATGCTAATTCCCTGTAGGCTGACCTTAGATAGGGAGAACTAAGACCCAATGGCAACAGCACTATTCGCTTCTACTTGAGGGATAGTTGCCCCCCCATGGAATACCCTTATCACTAAGCAAGGTGCAGACCTACCCCAGAAAGGGACTAGCTACAGCCTGAGGTCACTAGAGCAAGCTGCCCTCCTATAGAGCACCTTGACTCTTAGTTGTAGGCCTACCTTAGATGGGGATCCTGGATGGGGGGCTACCAGCTGCCTCCAACTGAGACTGAACCTAGGTAGGTAATATTCCCGGTGATCTCCTACTTACTTCTCCCTTCCCCCACTTGCCTTTCATGCCCTGCTTTGGGCAGCGTGGCCTGTGGTATTCCCTGTGAGCAGCCTGCCAACGGTCCCTGATGCCACTTAGGTAAATGCCACTTTCTTGCTTCGTGGCACTCACGCTGCAGGGTTGCTCGTAGTACAAGGTTGCTGTGGGATTGTGGGTCTTTATAGGAACTACAACCACCTCACTGGATGGCTGCAGTCACCTACTCCCCTACTCGCCTATGGTGCCAGCTTTTGGCTGCCAACTTCCACCCTCTGGTCTCCTCCTCCCAGCCTCCCTTCCCAGTGCACAAATACTGATCAGCACATTATACCCTAGCAATCAATCTATCAAAATCTTTATTTAACCAGGCGATCACCGTTGAGCATAACTCATTTTCGAGGTGGACCTGGGGTATACAGGATACAAACGGGTCAGAAGGTACACTGAATAATATATAATGCAGAAAACAAATGTGACACTAGAAAAATATGAACAGGTATTAACAACCACAAGCATGTACAGAAAAGACAGTTGGAATTTGGGTCAGGGAAATAAACTGGTGACACATCAAGCAAAATATATACACATATCAATATATAAAATAATATAGCAGTCAATGAGTACAGCAGAATAATGAGTGCTCAGTAAACACTAAAGTAAATGTCCGGGGTAAGGATGAGGGTTAATAGGCTATTCCAGAGGTATTTCAGAGGAGGTAACGACAACAGAGTAAAGGGAAAGGTCTGGAATAGGGACATAGTGGAATTGAATGGAGAGAAGAAAAGGAACCAAAACACGAAGATGATAACAGACCGCAGCAATAGCAGGGAAACTACGTCCGGCTGACAAGAGGGTTCCAGAGGAGAAGAGAGACGAGAGTACTGAGAAACAAGCCAGAGATGACAGAAGAGGCAAAAACAAGGGCATGGGAAGGGGAAGGCAGAGGAGGGGGCCCAAAATTATAAACATCAAACACAGTGTAACTGTAGAGGAAAGGCTCAAGCTAGGCTAGAGTTATGGGATTAACGACATCAAGTGAAACAGGTGCATGGCTCTTTATTATGACTTGGGTAAAGGGATTTGAAGTTAGGGAAATAGGATGGGTTAGTTTCAAGGTTTTTTGCAGCTTATTCCACATCTGAGATAGTACATAGCATAATGCTGCTCTGCCAAAACGTGAGTTTGCTTTATATACGTACAGAGCAATGAATGAAGTGATTCTCGGGGCATACTTTCCGAGAGAACATATCAGGAGGCAGATGGAGATGTACTGACGTAGCATTCCTATGATCGCTTTGTATGTCCAAAAAGCAGCATTCCTCTTGCGTCTGTAGCTGAGGGATGTCCATTCTACTGCCGAGTATAGAGAGCAGTGATGGGTAGAATACGGTAAACCTGTAACAAATCTTAAGGCATGGTGATAGTGTGTCTAGCTTTGCTAGAGTACCAGCAGTACCCTGGCCATATAGGAAGTCGACATAGTCCAATAGAGAGAGAAAGGTGGTTTGAACCAACTTCAGCTTGGCATCTCTAGTGAGTAAGTTATTTATCCAAAAAAAAAAGACCACGTCTCTGCCTAAGTTTCTTTAGCAGCTCTTCAGTGTGATCGGTGAAAGTGAGTTTATTGTCTATCCAGACTTCCAAGTACTTGAATTTAGATACGTAGTCCAACTGCTCCCCAACGATGGTGGTGATAGGTAGAAGTGTTCTGTTGACAGACGGGTTTGATGCATGAGAAAGGGGTGATAGGAGCAGTGCTTTAGTTTTTTTAGCATTGAGCAGTAACTTCTGGTTTAGTAGTTGAAGCTGCAATAAGTTAAATTCGCTTTGAAGGGTTTTCTGTGCAGTTACAGGGGAAGGGCTGCTGACGTAAATTACTGTGTCATCTGCAAATAAATGTATTTTTGCTTCATTTATGGTCACGTCAATATTGTTGATGTAGATAGCAAACAGCAAGGGTCCCAGAATGGAACCTTGAGGTACACCCCTCAGCAGGGGTTTTAAAGGAGAGACTTCTCCCTCAGCCTTTGCTTGCTGAAATCGATCAGAGAGATAGTTTGAGAACCATCTTAAAGAGAGGACGTCTAGGCCCATATTCCAAAGGGATGAAAGAAGCAGGCTATGGTCTATGGTATCAAATGCCTTGCTTAAATCCCAGAACACTGCACAGATAAAATTCTTATTATCCAGCTCTGTTAGCCAGTGGTGGTCACTTTATCAAGGGCAGATATTGTACTATGCTGAGCCCTGAAGCCAGACAGTAAGGGATTAAGCAGATTTTCAGATTCCAGATAGTTTCGTAGCTGGACACTCACTATTTTCTCCAGCATCTTGGACAGAATTGGGAGTAACGAGATTGGCCTGTAATTGTTAAGATCCCTAGGGTCACCTGATTTAAATAACAGGACCACAAGCACAGTCTTCCAAATGGGCGGAAGTTCACCCTGAGACAGAGACAGATTAAAAAAGTATGTATTTGGAACTGCAAGGACCCGGTGACCGACCTTTAAGAAGTAGGGGTCAATAAGGTCAGCCCCAGCGCTTTTTTTGGAGTCTAGCTGTAGGAGGAGGTCTTCGACTTCTTTCAGGGATGTTGGCTGGAGTGAGAATGATGGGCTGCAGACAGGTGTTTCTAGAGTATCCTCTGCCAGTTGGTGACGGAGAGAGCAGACAGGAGAAGAGTCAAAGGCCAGACCAGCAGTAGCAAAATGATTATTAAATGCGTCAATGATGGAAAGCCTATCAGAGACTACAGAGTTGCCAACTATAATATTGGCAGGAAGACTGTTTCCAGAAGAACGTTCTTCAATCACTTTGATTGTGTTCCAGAATTTAGAGGAACAACTGGAAGCTAGCTCTAGCTGTGTACGGTAAAAATGTACTTTTGCATCTCTAATCTACTTGGTGCAATAATTCCTTGTCCTTCTGAATAGAACCCAATCACTGGGGAGATTGGATTTCCTGGCAATTTTCCAAAGCATATACCTACTCCTCGGGGCACCCTTCAAATCCTCCATGAACCATTGACAATTTTTTTTCCCTGGTACGGACTTTCACCAGTGGAGCAAATTTATTTATGGCCCCTAACATAATTTCGGAGAAAATGTCATACGCTGCAGTCAATGACTTGGCTAAATAAAAATCCTGCCATTGTAGAGAGTCCCTTAACTCTGAAATATACCCCCAAGAATCAAAGTTACGAGTACGTCTTTTAATAGTAAAATTGGGAATCACTGTAGTTTTGTGGGTCACTATCAGCAGAAAGTAAGTTTAAATCAAAAAGAACACTTAGCTTCTCAGCTACGGATCAATCTTGGCTTCATGATTCAGGTCCCCCTCCTCCCGTCTCTGCATACTACAGCGAAAAGACAGAATGGTGGAAACTACTGAGGAAGCCTTCCTCTCTGAATTGAAGCTGCCATCTTACTGGCTGGTTGTAGTCACCTGACTTCCCTTCCCGCCACTGATGCTAGCTTTTGGCTGCTGATTCCCACTCTCTATCTACCTTCTGCCCCCAACCCACCTCCCTTCCTAGTGCACAAATACTCAGCAATACATTACATCCCAGCAGCAGCAAGTACATTTAAATGAAAAAGCACACTTCGCTCCTTTGCTGTGGAGTGATCCTAGCTTCAGGCTTTAGGTGCCCCATCTCCCATCTCAGCATCCTCCTTCTCTCTTCCGTATTATCATAGGTGGGGAAATCTTTGTATGTTTATTTGTTTGTTCTCTCCCTTTGGAGAGCAGTCATAAAAGATAGTGTCAGTGAAAACCATCAGATCAGGAAAGGCTCAAAAAATTACACCACCACACCACTTGGGGAAGTAACCTGTTGTCTCAGGGGTAGAACAAAAAGTCAAATACAAACCTGTACGAAATAATTCTCCCGAGTGACTTTGCTGTAGTATCTGTTGATGTCAGAGGGGTGAACAACCCAATTAAATGTACCCAAATTCTTACTTATCTGAAAAACATGCAAGCTCTATAGCTTTTCTGCAGGAGGCACACCCCTCCCCACTGGAACATACTGAGCTGAACAAACAGTGGTCAGGATAGCTGTGGCAAACCTCGCATCATAGTAATTAAAAAATGTGGCGTGGCACTTCTTCTACATAAAGACACAATGTTTACAATAAGGGATCACTTTAAAGACCCAGAGGGCAGATATGTGCTAATAACTGGTACATTTGAAACCCAACAAATCTCACTTCTAAATATATGTGACCCTAACATAGATTTTGTATTTGTATTTACTGTACAGCCTCGATTATTCAAGCCTCATTATCCAGGTCTCCTGATTATCCAAACTCTGACGTTGTCCTCCAACTCTGGTTTGCCTAATGTTACTGACCCCCGATTATCCCAATTCTCGATTATCCAAACAAATCTGATGTCTCCCAGAACATTCGGATAATCATGGTTGTACTACCAGGAAAAAATGGTGGGGGTTGGAAGAAGTAGGCTGCTGGTTAACTAGGTTCTGCAGCTTATCCATCAGGTAGGGAAATGGGCAGACTGGGTGGGCCAAGTGGTCCTTATCTGCCGTCAAATTCTATGTTTCTATCTAAGTTCCTTTGAGTAGTGCTCATTTGCAAGGAGGTTGGGTTTCTGTGCAAAATTTATAAGGAAGTTGCAGATAGAGCCCATAGTTATTGTGGTGTTATGGGGGATTTTAATTGTTTCTTTGTTTTAATATATGGATATAATGTTTCTTAAATCTATAGATGGAAAGGTCCCCACCTGCACCAGCTTAGAGATTACACATGTCTAAATCCCTTCAGACTCTTAGTTCACAACTAGGTTTTCAGAATGCTAGCTTCAAACAACATGAAGTCTTGCTGTATTCTGACAATAGCAGTGAGTCCCAACCCTCGAACTGCCCCGGAGATGAAAGAGTTAACTTTCCATGCCAGGCATGGAATGCTGAGCTCAAGCTCGGTTGAGACTCTGTCTGTTGCTGTTTGAACTCAAACTGTCGGATTCTTTACTCCGCCTCACTGAACAGTCGCTCCGGAGATTTCTCCTTCTACTCGGTTCAATTTGTCAGTTAAAGTACCACTTTTCTCAGTTTTCGACCGAATTTAAACCGTAACCTGTCGGTTCAGTCTCTGTCTGTAGTATTTGTGAGTACTATATAGGTTTTTGTTGTTTCTGTTCTGTGTGGAACTTGTAAACGGTTCATCGGTTCGGTTTGAACCGATCAAGTTGTTGAAAAATCTCTATCTGTACTTTTAGTGTGTGGTTACCGGTTCTTATCGGTTCTAAAAAAAACAGATTTTATTACGTTTTTTTCCACGACCCGTAACACGGTCAGGAACCGATAAGAGGGTCTTGCCTGGCTGATTGCCATTAAAAGGGTAAGTTTGGTTAGGACTGGCACAATGTCTGAGAAACCCAAAAGAAAACCGGGCCACTGGGTTTCAACACTGCAGTGTGTGTGGGAAGTCTTTGCTAAGGCTGATCCCACACCACCTGTGTTGTGTCTGGGGTTTGACCACCTCAGTGCAGACTGCCAGATTTGTAAAAATTTTCCTGCAGCTACCCTAGAGAAGAGAGTTGGTAGGCTCAGGGAAAGGGAGGCCAAAAAGTCCGCTGAACCAGATGGCCAGCCCGGTTTGGTTCAAACCGAACCAGAAGGAGTGCCCTCTGACCAGGGCGAGACTTCTCTGGGCAAAAGGAGAGCCGATTCTGAGGAGTCGGTTCCGGCTAAGAGAACAAGAAAGGAAAAATCAGCTGGTGTGGTTCCAAAACTTTCTTCTTCAACCACTGAAGAAATAGCTAAAGCGATAAAAATTGTGCATTCGCTTTCCCCGTTTCCGACTGAACCGGCACCATCAGGGAGGCGCTCGGTTCGGCCGGTTCCACCGGTTCAAGATTATGATTTAGAGGAATATTATGAACTGGAGGAGGAGGAAGAGGAGTAAGAGGAAAGTGAATGTGGTTTTGGAAGTCTGGATGTGCCTATTGACCCGGACATCTCCCCAGACAGACCTTCAGGAGTGTCTCCTAGGCTTTCTGAGTCCCCCTCCCATTTCATGTTTTATAAAAAAAGTGGCTGAAACCCTCCAGCTTCCTATGGAAGAAGCTGTGGATGACCAGGAGGATCCTGACTATGTGGAAATGATGGATATCCCAGAGTCTAGGAGGCTGTCTATTCCCTTACACAAATCTTTTGGGAAACAGACATTTACGATTTTAAAGACTCCTAATACTATACCTCCTGTGGATAAAAGAATGGACAAGAGGTATACATTGTCAGGCTCAGATATGGAGTTCCTTACACAACAATGCAGCCATGTTGGCGTAGTGCAGGCTGCAGCCTGTGATAAGGCAAATATTCCCTTGGCTTCACACCCCCCAGACAAGGACTCCAGGAGGATTGATGCCATGGCAAAGAAACAGTACATGGCAGCATCCTTGGGACTCAGACAGGCCAACTACATGGCCTATACTGCTAGGAATCAGAAATCCAGATGGGACACTGTCATGGCTTTGGCAAAACAGGTCCCTGGCCAGCTTGCCAAGGAGCTGGAGCAGGTGGTTGCTGATGGTATTGAGGCATCCAAGGTGCAATTCCATGTTGCAGTGGACTCCATTGATGTGTCATCTAGAGTCATGGCTACATCTGTGGCACTTCGTAGAATGGCTTGGCTCAGATGTACTAGCCTGTCACAGGATACCCAGACTAAGGCCATGGATTTTCCTGTTGTGGGTAATTCTCAGAGAGTTACATGAAGAAAATGGACGAATATAGGACCACCTATAGGAGTGCACAGGCCAAGGAAAGGCAGGCCACTCCTCAGAGGCATCATCCCAGGGGCAGGGGCAGGCCTTTTCATAGGCCTTTCTACCAAGGCCAGGCCTCCTCTTCTGCCTATGCTCAGAGGGGGTTCTTTAGAGGGAGTGGCAGAAGGGGTACAAGCAGACCTGCTTCCACCCTCAGCCAAAACCCCCAAACAGGCACCGGATGGGTTTGCCAGGGCTGATTCTCCACTACCTGTAGGGGCAGGCTGGCTTACTTTGTCCAGGACTGGAGTCTCTAACATCAGACAAGTGGGTCCTGGAAGTAGTAAGCCAGGGACTGGTTCTCAGCTTCAAAAATTTCCAAAGCTGAGAACCAGATCCTTTCCACCTGCAAATCCCTCAGAGGCACTTGTCCTAGAGGCAGAGGTCTCTTCCCTCCTGGCTCTCAGAGCTGTGGAAAGGGTTCCACCCCTACACCAGGGCAAAGGATTGTACTCCAGGTACTTCCTTACCCCAAAAAAGACAGGAGAATGGCGGCCCATCCTGGATCTCAGATCCTTAAACAAGCACCTTTTAAAACCAAAATTCAAAATGGTGACTCTGGGAATAATTCTACCCTCTCTAAGGCCAGGGGACTGGCTAGTTTCCCTGGACCTCAAGGATGCCTACTTCCATATTCTCATCAGAAGCTCCCATCGAAAGTACCTCAGGTTCGAGCTGCCCTCAGGCCAGTACCAGTTCAGAAGCATCCATTACCTAACCTCTGCTCCAGGGTGTTCACAAAATGCCTGGCAGTAGTAGTTGCTTCTCTAAGAAGGCAAAGGATTGCCATCTTCCCATACCTGGACGACTGGCTCATAGTAGGCCAGTCCCCAGACCAAGTCAAGTTACACCTATAGATAACTCAGCAACTGCTCACCCTCTTTGGGTTTCCTTCTGAATCTTTCAAAGTCAGTTCTAGAGCCTGTTCAACTCCTCACCTTCATAGGCGCAGAGCTAGATACAGAAAAGGCCAGAGCCTTCCTTCCCCTGGACAGGGCAAGGACCCTTATCACACTGGCCTCCTCATTCACCCTGCAGGTGTCTCGACCAGCAAGGCATTTTCTGCAGCTCCTGGGACACATGGCTGCTTCTACAACAGTGGTGCAGGGAGCAAGATTTCGGATGAGGGACATTCAGTTCCATGTGAGAGCCTTTTGGTCTCAGAAGAAGGACCCTCTGACCAAATTGATCCCAGTGACTCGAACCCTGATCCAGGCCTTGCAGTGGCGGCAGGATCAGAACAATCTAAGACAAGGAGTTCCCTTTGTCACTCAGTCCCACTCTTTAATCCTTACTACAGATGCCTCCCTCTTGGGGTGGGGGGGGCTCACTTGGGTGACCTGACCGCCCAGGGGTTGTGGTCCCCTCAGGAATCTCTGCTTCACATCAATCTGTTGGAACTCAGAGCAGTATTTCTAGCACTTCAAGCTTTTTCCAAGTCTGTTCAGAACAAAGTTATTCAGGTCAGAACAGACAATACCACCACAATGTGGTACATTAACAAGCAAGGAGGCACTCGGTCTATGACCTTGTGCACAGAAGCAATGAAGTTGTGGTCTCTGGCTTATTCCCTGAACACCTCCCTCACAGCAGTACACCTCCCAGGCAAGGACAATGTCCTGGCGGATGCTCTCAGCAGGATATCTCAGGGCCATCATGAATGGTCACTGGATCCCCTGGTCTTGGAGGTGATATTCTCCAGATGGGGCACCCCACAGATAGATCTTTTTGCAGCCCCAGACAGTCACCAATTTCCCCTTTTTTGCTGCAGGCCCCCAGTGTTGGGCTCAGTCCCCCTGAATGCCTTAGTTCTCAGTTGGGAAGGGAAGTTCCTGTATGCTTTTCCCCCCTTCTCTGTCCTGTTCAAAGTGCTAGTCAAAATCAGGTCTCAACCCTGCAAGGTAATCCTGATTGCTCCAGACTGGGCCAGACAGCCCTGGTATCCCCTTCTGTTGTCCTTAGCAGTCCATCTTCCCCTGTCTCTTCCCAGGAATTACAACCTGTTAACTTGTGCTCAGGGGAGGGTTTGGTACCCGAATCTCAAATCTTTCAATCTCAAGGCCTGGCTGTTGAGTTAGAGTTTGCCAATTTACACCTCTCCCAAGGTGTAATGGATATTCTAAAGGCTTCTAGGAAACCTTCCACCAGAACTACTTATAATTCCAAGTGGAAAAGATTTTCCATATGGTGCTCTGGGAAGCATATTTCCCAGAGTCTGCTGATCTGCCCACAGTCCTTGATTATATGGTCCATTTGAATAGCTTGGGACTCAGACCAGCTACACTAAAGGTGCATCTGGCAGCTGTTCTGCTTTCATTTCAGCAGGTAAGCCCTCTTCTCTTTCAGCTCACCATGTATTCTCCAAGTTTTTCAAGGTTGCTTCATACCAACCCTCCATTCAGGGACCCTGCCCCTGCTTGGGACCTTAACATTTGCATTGCTCAGCTTATGCAACCCCCTTTTGAGCCTTTGTCTTCAGCAGAGCTTAAGTACTTGACTTGGAAAACTGTGTTCCTGGTAGCCATCACCTATGCCAGGACCATAAGTGAGTTACAAGCCCTGTCAGTGGAGCCTGATTTGATCTCCTTCCATAGAGATAAGGTGGTCCTCAGGACTAACAAGAAGTTTTTACCTAAGGTGGTTTCAGATTTCCACCTTAACCAAGCTATGTCTCTTCCTCTGTACTTCACTGACCATTCCTCCTCTGGTGAGAGGAGGCTGCACAGTTTGGATGTGAAAAGAGCCCTTAGCTACTACATAGAACGTACCAAGGGTCACAGGTTTGACTCCCTCCAACTGTTCCTCACTTATGGTGAGGTTGGTAAGAAAACCTGCCACTAAAGATCCATTGCCAGGTGGATTGTCTCTTGCATTCAATTTTGGTATGAACAACTGGGTGAGGTTCACCCTCAGGCCTGAGGGCTCACTCTACCAGAGGTACAGCTGCTTCCTGCTGCTGCCAGGGATATTTCTATTCTAGAGATATGTCAAGCAGCTACCTGGAAAATTCACACTTCTACCAAGCATTACTCCCTGGATATCCAGGCTAGGAGTGATGCTCGGTTTAACACAACTGTGCTTCAGAGCCTATTTCCTAAGTAGGTTTTGTCCCTCCTCCATGGAGGTACTGTTAGTAGTCTGCTATTGTCAGAATACAGCAAGACTTCATGTTGTTTGAAGGAAAAATTACTCACCTTAGTAATGTTGTTTCTTCTAATGGAGTCTTGCTGTATTCTGACTCCCGCCTTCCTCTCAGAACCTTTGTTTTGGGATGTGGGTGGGCAGTGGCAGTGTTGGCACTCAGGAGGTGCCCCACCCTTTTAGTTATCACCCCTTTTCTTTGGGTGACTGGGTGTTGTGTTTATTCATTTTTTGGGTCTCCTGACTTGAGTCTTTGTTTTGGGACCAAAAAATCTGTTTTTTATGTTAGTAGCCAGTTGGCTAGTGTAGGTTTACAGCATCCACACAGGACCTCAGTGAGTTTAGCTCGTAAAGATCTGACGGTTTGAGTTCAAACAGCAACAGACAGAGTCTCAACCGAGCTCGAGCTCAGCGTTCCATGCCTGGCATGGAAAGCTAACTCTTTCATCTCTGGGGCAGTTCGAAGGTTGGAACTCACTGCTATTGTCAGAATACAGCAAGACTCCATTAGAAGAAACAACATTACTAAGGTGAGTAATTTTTTCTTATCTCATCCTTTAGACAATGATTTCTCCTTTTATTCATACCCATATACAATGTATTCAAGAATTTACATGTGCTTTCTGCCAATGGCATAACTTCATACGAGAGAGAACCGTAAACCTACATAATAGAACCCAATTTAATAATATCCTGCTAGAGAGTCAGATAACAATAAAGGAAAAATGCATGACAGGGTGTGTATCATGCTGGGATACGCCATGCCTGGGGGTTGGGCAAAGGCCGCTGGGCAGTCGAAACGACATGCCCCAGGCATGGCGTTAGCCCAGCACGACACACACCCTGGAATGCAGTATTATTGCTATTACAATGGCTTGTTTTATATATATATATATATTATTTATATATATATATATATATATTATATATATATAATAAAAAACTATTTTGAAGAATGTTTTTATTAGTGTGGAAAAATATTTTTGTTAAGAGGAAATGCAAAAAAAAAAAAAATATGATAATGGTCATCCAAATGGGTTCACAGTGCTGAGAATAGACCTGTGCCGTTATGCTAGGATAACGCCATGGGTCCAGCCCCAAACTGACCAATCACAGTCCAGAGATTCTTTCTTGCCATTGTATAATCTAGCCTCAGACATCACAAGGGCTATGTCATCTTAATGTTGATTTTCTTTTTTGGAAAAGAGGTAAACAAATTTAAAATAAAGCAAGAGACAAAAATATCTGGAGCTGACTGAGGCAGCAGATGTCACATCTTTGACAGTTTGGGATGCATCGAAGGACATATTAATTAGAATATGTGAGTTGACGATAATGCAAAGGAAATTAGCGGTAGAAGTGCAAATGAAAGTTTATGAAACTAGAAAAAAACTTAAGATATTAGAAGATACCCATAAGAAACAGTTAATAGATACACAAATATTGTCAGGAAGAAATTAAGTTAGATTGGAACTTCTAGAGATCTCAGTAACCAAGGCCGAGGAGAGGCTTAGATACTGTACTTCAAGCAGACATTTTGTGCTGTGGCAATAGAGAAGGGCGACTGAGGAACTAACAAGCCTCTCAGCATGTGACGTAGCTGCAAGCAGGTCCCCTAATCAGGCTTTTATCACTTCCCTTAAGTAAGTTGCAGATAAGTGTGTGCTGTATTATGAGGAGCTGTACTTAAACCCACATCCACAGAAAGAAGTAAGACAATTAGAGGATTTATTTTAAGACTATACAGTGCCGCACTCTTTCAGAACAAGATGAACAGTATTAGATGGTCTGGTAACCAGAGAAAAAAACTGTAGAAAATACGAAGTTGTCGAAGAATGGCAAAACACCTGACCTTGAGGGGCTTTCAGGAGTTTTCAATATACCGTATGTACACAGGAAATTGTTCCAGATCCCCTTCCCCAAAAAAGAGACATCACACTCAATATTGTAGATTTGGCTCTTCAGTCGGCAAAACCTTATATTTTCACATAAACACAAATATATACCTTTTTTACAATATTGAGTTCCTCTTATTTTTCTCTGTCACATTTTTATTCCATTCCTCTTTATTTTAATTTGTTTCCTTTTGTTTTTCTCCCCCGGGCGTCGAAACCCGAGGGGTTCCATATCCACTCCTTACCCGGGTGTAAACCCGAGCTGGTCTTGTACTTTCTTTCTCGGCAGGTCCAATTCCTCCTCCCCTTTTTCTTGTCCACTTATCAGGGTGTCCATACCCTTTGCCTTCTTCCAGATCTTAATTCCTCCATTTTGTTTTTCCCTAACCCCCCCATACCTGCCCGCCCTTACCTTATCAAATCATTACTTCCTACCTTCCTTTTATTTCCTGTCTTCCTCTCTGTTTCCCAGGGCGGCGGGTGGGTTTTGACAATTACTTACCCAAGAACCTTAGCAGAAAGTGGCAGAGCCCCTCTGTGTTGCCCCTCTTAAACCGCCCTATTGCTCTGCCCTTCAGTAGCCATTCTTTATTTCTATTGGTCCTTATCCCCCACCCCCCTCCGATGCTCTGGTGACGTCATGAGACCTCCCCCTTTATGACCTCACTCCCTCCTTCCTTCCTTTCCCTTTTTCCTTCCCTAGCTCCCTTCCTCCCCCCTCTCCCTTCCTCCCCTTCCCACCTCCTGTCCTTGCTGCTATTCCAGTTTCTTTCCAGGGTCAGGTGGCCTGGAACAATGGGGGCTGCCCTTATGGCAACCCATTTTGTTCCTGATCCCCTTACCCAAAAAAGAGACATCACACTCAATATTGTAGATTTGGCTGCTCAGTTGGCAAAACCTTTTATTTTCACTTAAACTCAAATATATACATTTTTTACAATATTGAGTTCCTCTTATTTTTCTCTGTCACATTTTTATTCCATTCCTCTTTATTTTAATTTGTTTCCTTTTGTTTTTCTCCCCCGGGCATTGAAACCCGAGGGGGTCCAGATCCACTCCTTACCAGGGTGTAAACCCAAGCTGGTCTTATACTTTCTTTCTTTCTTTCTTTCTTGGCAGGTCCAATTCCTGCTCCCCTTTTTCTTGTCCACTTATCAGGGTGTCCATACCCTTTACCTTCTTCCAGATCTTAATTCCTCCATTTTGTTTTTTCCTAACCCCCCCATACCCGTCTCCCCCCTTTTACCTTATCAAATCATTACTTCCTACCTTCCATTAGCTTGCCTCCAGCTTGCATTGGATGGTAAGCTTCCCCCTTTTTAGAAACCCCTTCAACCACTGATCTATGCCTCTGCCTAGCTCATTGATGAATATGTGATTTCCCATCTGGGATAAGTGTACCCCATCCATCCTGTACAGCCCATGTATCCTCTCTTCTGTTTCGTCATATCTAATCGCAGCTCCTTCATTTTCTATCATAAACCTCTCCACTCTACTATTCATCCTCCTCCTCCTCACCTTTTCTATGACTTCGTGCTGCCTGTCTTGTCTCCACACTCTACGTGGAATCATTTCGGACCACATAATTGTTTTCTCTGGCCACCATGTCCTCATGACCTTGACATCCCTTTGTATGCTGTAAAAGATTTCTAACCAGGGGCCATGTCCCAAGTCATTCCCGCCCAGGTGTATTATCAGAAGGTGTGGGTCCTTGTTGTTCTTCCTCATCTCTAACAGTAAGGGAAGGAGCAGCCCCCATCGCATTCCCTGTATTCCTTTCCACAGGATCCTTATTCCTTTGTGGTCATAACCCAGTTGCTTTCCACCTTTCTTCTGCGCTGCCTCCCTTTCCGCCCAATAAATGTGTGAGTGTCCCACCATCCATATGTCCTTCCTTTTTCGTATATCTATAAACACACTATGAGAAACCGTGAGGGCAGGCAAACATCCACTTGTATTTTTTTTGTTCTTCCCCCCACCCTTTTCCCCCCTTTCCCGTACCTATACCTTCCATTCTTTCCTGTAGGGGAGACAAAATACGATAAAGTTAGTGTACTGTATTTCTAATGTATTTCTTGTAGCAGTCTGAGGCCTATCGCCCTATGACTTTTATGTCCTCCCCTCCTTTTCCCTGGCCCACCACCTCTGAGGCTGCCCCAGTCCGGAAAGAATGAGATGAGAACCTGTCTGGGTTTTTCCCCAGTTCTTTTATGCTCCGTTTCAACACCCCCGATACTTGACTCCCTTTTACCTCCTTCCCATGTTCATGTACAAAAAATGAACCCCCTTGTTTAGGCCTAACTCTGTGGTAGTCAAGCATAAGCTGGCATGGGCACATATCCGGGTTCTCTTTGGGCTCGTATTTACCCTGTAGCCCTTGCCTGTCTGATCCATTTTTGACCTTGAAATTATGAGAGTGAACCCTACCCTTCTCCATTGTATATCATCCCGTTGCAGACATTTTCCTGGAGAGGGTATAGTAGGTCCGACTATTTTGGACACTCTGAATGCTCCTTTGTATAACACCATAAACAGTGCTTTGAATAGTATTACTTCATATGGGGTGTAGCAAATTTCCACCAATTTTCTTAGTATTTTTTCTAATAAGTGTTCCATGATTGGTTCTCTCATATTCCTCTCTTTCCCTTTTATCCTTTGCCACCCCATCATCATTCTTATTACTAAAATACTATTGCACGGCTCTCCCCAACCTTTCATCCGGCAGACCCATCCTATGGCCGCTAGATGTACTCTCACGGTGGCGCAAGACGTTCCTTCTTCCCAGTTTTACACTACAAATCTCCCCACTTGTTCTTCTGTGACCGCCCCACTTGCCTCCATGTTGTGGTGAGATCTCAAAACTTGGAAAACCCTCCATGAGCTTTTGTAAGCTTTTAGGGTGTTGTCTGCCCATGTGCTTCGAAAGAGATACGCTGCTCCCTCCAGCCAATCTTCCATAGCTCCTCTGGGATCCTCTCTCCCGTCGGATCTGCGTTGGGAGCCAGTGCTCGAAATCTTCCCATCTGTAATCGGGAGAGGCTGTCAGCGATGGAGTTGTTTATTCCTACAATATGCCTAGCCCTGAAACTCATGTTGAGCCTCAACCCTTGTAGTACTAACTGCCGTAAGATGTGTAGTACCAAGACAGACCTTGACCCCCTGTTGTTAAGCACGTTGACGACTGCCCTGTTGTCACACCAGAATGTGACCCGTTGGTTCTGTAACCATGGTCCCCATATTTTTGTCACTGCCCAGATTGGAAAAATCTCCAAGAAAGTAATGTCCTTTGTCAGATCCTCTTCGATCCACCTTTGTGGCCAGGGTTCTGCTATCCATTTTCCCTGGAAGTAGGAACCCACCCCATGCCCCCCTGAAGCGTCCGTGTAAAGTTCCTGGTCTGTGTTATATAGCCATTCCTCCTGCCAAATGGCTATCCCGTTGTGATTTTCTATGAATTGCTCTCAAATTTTTAGGTCTTCTTTGTCTCCCTATACTGACCCAGTGATATGGCTTTGAACCCCCCGCCATGGCCCTTGCCAGACGTTGTGTAGACACGCGTCCTGGCCCGATTGCTCTACACGCAAAATTCAAGTGACCCATTAATTGCTGGCTGTTGACTAGGGGCATCCTTTTCTTCTTTCTTATCTCCACCAACATTGCCCTTCGCTTATTTATCTTCTGAGTTGGCAGGCGGAATAGCCCCCGTTACGCATCCACCTCTATACCAAGGAATTCTAAGCACCTGCTGGGGCCTTCTGTTTTTTCCCCAGCTAAAGGGACTCCGGGGTCCTTGCACATCTCTTGAAAATCCTCCATAATCCTCCGCACCCCTTTTTGACCTTCCCCTATGAACAGAAAATCATCCAGGTAATGGACCAAAGTGTCATGCCCGTACCTCGCTTTGAATACCCATTGCAGCCACGGCTGAATTATTCAAAGGTGGAGCATGCCACTGAACACCCCATCGGCATGGCCTTATCAAAATAATATTCCCCTTCAATCTGAAAACCCAAGAATTCCCAATCTTCCCTGTGGACCGGCAGTAGCCAGAATGCGGACTTGATGCCCGTCTTTGCCAACCATGGGATGCGCCTTGCCCTGATGATCTCCACTGCATCCTTTAATGTCCCATAGGACACCCTACTATCCTCTTCCGAAATGTGATCATTGACTGATTCTTTCTCCGGATAGTATAGGTGGTAAATTACCCAATATTCCCCTGCATGCTTTTTTGGATCTAGGCCCAACGGTGATACTCGCAGGTGCTGGAAAGGTGGGTCTTTGAAGGGACCATCTATCCTACCTGCCTTTTTTTCAATACCAATCTTCAACTTTAGAAGTGCCTCCTTGCCTTTAATTGAATTTAAATTTGTTGCCCATGTTCCAAATCTCCTTCCCTGGTAATGTAGACTAAAACCCTTTTGGAAACCCTCTATTAACTCCAGTCCCACCCTCTTATTCGGATACTCTTTCATCCATTGCTCCACTAATTCGACTCTGATCAGGCTTTTTGCTAGCTGGAACTGACCTTTTTTATTTTCCCCCTTGGTGAAACCCTCTCCTGCCCATGTGTCCCCCCTCCCTCTCCCTGTATTATCTCTCTGGATCCCTCTGTAGCCTCCGCAAAAGGAACCGCTTCCTTGTCCTCCCCCAGGGTTGGCTTCGCCATAAGATCTGCATCTTGAGGCTGGGTGGGATACCCCACATTTTGAACAAGCATGCCTAAACCTGCAGCCTGGGAAGGAGCAGTGTGCTCTGTTGTACCCCCAACAGCACTTCTGATATCGCAGCCCTCCCCTCTGCCAATCGCCTTCAGCCCCGGCTACCGTCATGGTTTTCCACCATAGGTCATTATGTCTAGAATCCCATCTACAATCCTCTCCGTAATTGGCCATCCGGGTCCTGAACTTTTCATCATACTGTAGCCAATTAGTGCCTCCCATCATCTTATACGCATTTATTATGATCAACGAGTAAGCTAATAAGGGAATGCCTAATTCTGGCTTTTTCTCTTGGGCTATTGCACTATAATATGTGAAACCCAGGGTCCAGGCCTCCCATGATTTTCCTTTATATGTGGGCCCTTTCTGCTCTTCCCCCTTCTTGACCAGAACTACTGCGGCCGCTAATTCTTTTTTACTGAAACTCTCCTTTTCTTCATATAGCTCAGCTGCTTTCTTATCTACCACAGCAAAGATATCAACAAAATCTTCCTTCCAGATTTTTTCCTTTGTTGCTAGCGGCACATGGTCCCCTATTCTTACCCATCCGCCCCCTTTTTTCTGTTCTTTCATTTCCTTTTCTCCCCCATCTCCTTGTTTTTCCTCCTTCTCCTTTTCTTCTAATTTGCCCAGTACCTTCTGCAACTTCTTAACGTCATCTCCCCCCATACCTAATAATAATATTTGTTCCACATACTCCTTCATGGTACTTTCTAATGTCAACACTCTACCTGTTTCTCCATGGGGTTCTTTTGATGGTTCAGTCGTTGCCTTGAGTCCTTGTTCCGCTCCCTCTCTTGGTCCGTTAGTTGGGGACTGCCGGTCACTGCCCATCTCGGCGGCTGGCTTGAGTGCAGGGAATGTTGGGTCCCAGTCCCGGGTGAGGCCTAACCCCCTCCCTTGGGCTGGGTTCCGGATCAGGCATCGGCCCCTCCGGACTGGGTGCAGGTGCTGGGTCGGGCATTGCATGGGTTGTTGGTTGTCACCCAGGAGAACTTGATCTAGGGCGTTTTGGCCCCAGCTCCCTTCCCTTTTCCTCCTGCCCCACTCTGCCCCTTCTTTCTGACCCTTTCCTTCTGTGCTGGTACTTCCCCCCTCTCTGTGTCTGCCACTGTATCCAGGACCTTGTGGGCCCTCTCCATGAGATCCATGATCATTTTCATAGCGTCCACTTTCATTGAACTGGATCCACGGGTGTTCATTCTGTCTCTTTTTCCTGCTTGCAACAAAATTTTAATTTGTTAGTTAGCTCCCTTGGTTTTTCCCTGCGAATCGCCTGACCTGACAATTCCCTCTGCCCCTTTTTTTTTTAACCCAAAATGCCATGTTCCTTTTTCCCAATATGGCCGCCTTCCCCCTCCTTTTTTTTTGTCCCCACCTCTAACTAATATGGCTGCCCGTATTTCTCACTGAAATCACTTCAGATCCATAAATTCAATTTTCTTCCTCTGCAATAAAACAATTGTAGAAGGCAACAGCTGTTAACAAAGAGGAAAAGATTTGCTTGACAGTTTATGAATTACAGTGCTGGTAGAGTAAGAAAAATAGATTGTGTCTTCAAAGAAACTGTGACTAATAAGGACAAATGGGCCTCTCAACTAGAACATGTACCTCATATTATGAGGTAGATGACATTAAAGTTTGGAGTCTAGCTTGCTCATCGCAATTAAGGGAAAATCCTCCTGTATTCATTGGAAATGCACCAGACAGAAAACAGGAGGATGTGCTGATGCTGGGAAACGTTCTTGCCAGTTGCCCTTATTCACTAATTGCAGTCATTTCTGAGTCACTGCACACCTTTCTTGCCCAAAATGCTTGCAAACGCCTTAGGTGTACATTGCTGATGCAGTCAACAAGGAGGTCTAAATATAATATTGTCATGCTATCCCTTTGCTAATGGGCACCACTGAATAATTCAACTGTGATGTTAGTAAGGGGGAAAATATGTCTTGTATCGCCACATTATGAGTCAGTGTGGTACCCCGGCAGCCATAGATAGTGGTAGAGGCTTCCAAGGGCCGTGACCAGGGCCGAAAAAAAGTGACAAGGTCCTGCGGAAAAAAAAATAAAAATGAATCAGTGTGGTAATCTACTCCTGTAGCTTCTTCCCCCTTTTTAAACCTTTACGCTATACTTGTACGTGGTGCCTGGCATTATTACGTGGTCCTTTGTTCCATCCTGCTACCCGCAGCTGCATTTCTCGCCCCTGTGGTCACGTTGTCGCCTCCTGCTTACTAGGCTCCACCCTGCTTGTTGGGGCCCCTGCTGCTCTCCCTCGACTCGCTGTCCAAAAATCTTTTTTTTTTTTTGGAAAAACTCCTGCCTCTAGTGCACCTGCTCATCTCTGACATGCTAGCCCTTCCTCCCGATGCTTCCTGGAGCCTCCTTCCCCCTTTGCGGCTCCCTTTTGCTGGACTGCGCCCAATAGCCCGCCACATGGCTCCCGGTGCACGCCACGGTCCTTTCTTTCTTCCCCCGTGTTCTACGCTGTCTGCCAGAGCGTCTGCTCTGCCGCCCTTCTCCCCGCTCGCTATCTTACTTCTCCATTGACCCTCGGGGCTGCATCATCTTCTACTACCCATGCCATTCCACACACCGGATAACAGCTTTCACCCTCTGGTTGCCCTCTTATTCCACCGAAATCTCTTTCTCTCTACTTTTTCGCCCCATCAATTCCTTTCCTGCCTACCGCGCCTTTTTCCAATTCTTGCAACCGCTACCTGTTTTTAGTTCCCCGGTGGCTCGCTCTATTTTTCCACCTGAAACATGCTCACATTTTAGCTAACACAATCCCTTTGCAAGAAACAGTTTTTTTTTTTTTAACTGGCTAAGCATTTATTATTATTATGTTTGAAAAAAAACCCCTATTGCCTCTCAATCTTAAACGTCGCTGTATTCCTTCTCCTGAAACATGTTAAACTTTAGCTACCACTATTCCTTCGTATGAAACCAACGTTTTTTAACAACCTGGCTAACTTTATTATTATTATGTTTGAAAAAACCTCCTACTGCATCACAGTCTTAATGATCTATGTGTGAGCAATCTTCCTAAGGATTAGTGTCCAAGATATCCCCTCTCTTACCTTTTTCCTGAGGAACTCGCCGACAGATGTGCTAGGTTATTTCTCTTGAAAATTACTTACCCAAGAACCTTAGCAGAAAGTGGCAGAGCCCCTCTGTGTTGCCCCTCTTAAACTCCCTATTGCTCCGCCCTTCACTAGCCATTCTTTGTTTCTATTGGTCCTTATCCCCCCCCCGACTCTCTGGTGACATCATGAGAGACCTCCCCCTTTATGACCTCACTCCCCCTCCTTCCTTTCCCTTTTTCTTCCCTAGCTCCCTCACCCCCTTCCTCCCTCCCCTCCTGTCCTTGCTGCTATTCCAGTCTCTTTCCAGGGTCAGGTGGCCTGGAACAATGGGGCTGCCCTTGTGGCAACCCATTTTGTAAGTCCACTCAAAAACGCAAGATAGGGTATTGAGAACAAAATGTTCCTGACAGAATGGAAAAATGTGGTTATCTAAGTCAGCCCCAAATCCATTAAAGACACAATGGAGTGTGGCTCCTACAGACCCAATTCATTAATCACTGGAGACCTAAAAATTCTGACTTAAATATTGGCAAATCATGACAACAGCCACAAGAAAATTGATTAACTAGAATCAGATGTAATTCATTCCAAAGAGTTACTCTTCCGATAATAATCTTCGCCTCTGAGGCCAGGAGATCAGAGGGCTGTGGATTCAGTTCCCACATCTGGCACTTGGGTTAATATCCCAGTACTGACATTGTAGTGCAGCATGAGAGGGATGCTGCACTTCTGAGGTGCCGTCTTTCGGATGAGACGTTAAACCGAGGTCCCATCTGCTTGGATTGGTGGTAGTTCAGGTGGATGTTAAAGATCCCATGGCACTTAACGAAAAGAGTAGGGGAATTTCCCCGGTGTCCTGGCCAAATTTCCCTCATTCACTAAAAAAAAATACCACCAACAGCTTAATTTGGTTCAAAGTCAGTTGGCATTCATCTGTATCCCCCTCCCCCGGGTCGTGCCTGAAAATAGGCAGGATTTGTCTAGTGCACTTACCCGGTCAACAAAAGCTAAATAAAATAAATAAATAAATAAGCAGTGCCTTCTTAATATTACTACTGCTGTAAAAGACTTCCAACCAGATCAACCTGACAATATCTAGTAGTGCTGAGAAGGCATTCAGTAGAGGCAGCAGGCATTTCTTGCTATATAGCCTGAAGCAATGTGGATTTGGGTCACAGTTCCTTGCATGAATTACTGCATTGTATGAAACACATAAAGCACGAATGCAAGTAAATAGGGTACTAAGTATATCTACATGAAACAGGGGAGAGATGCCTCTTGTCACCCCTCCCTTTTACCTTGGCTAGAGAGAGAGAGAGAGAGAGAGAGAGAGGGGAGAGGGGGAGAGGGGAGAGAGAGAGAGGAGGGGAGAGAGGGGGAGAGAGGGAGAGGGAGGGAGAGGGAGAGAGAGAGAGACCCTAGTGGCAGCAGTATGACAAAACTCAGTGGAGCATAAGGGCTTCATGTGATGTAATACAACAGGAAATCTGTCTATATGCTGGTGATACCCTTCTGATGGTGTGTAACCCATTGCAGTTCATTCCGCCCTTGATGCAATTACCATCAAAATACAGCACACTATTAGGATTTAAAATGAATTATGATAAAAAAATAGATTATACCCTTAACTGGAGATATAAGGATGGAAATTAAAACAAGCATTTCCTTTAAGTGGACAAGAAAGGCTTTAGATACTTTGTAATTAATATTAGAATTGTGTAGTCTTTACCATACAAGGCAAGTTATGCACTGCTTATAACAGGGATTCAGGCTGACCTGAACAGCTGGAGAGTAGCACCCCTATCTTTGAGAGGGCAGATGAAAATTGCGTGAACGAATCTCTTGCCTCGTAGATTATACTAGTTTGAAGGCTCCCTATTGGTATCACAAATGTGGTATGGAACATAGAGGATAATATAAGGGTCATGATCGGTAACTAGTTTGTTAACCATCGAGAGGTTGCTATAGCGATTGTGTAAACCTTGAGAGTGAAGCTCAAGAGGTTTACATCGCCATGGCACCCTCGAGACGGTTAAACAAGCTGGTTGCCGATCGTGAACCATACATTATCTTTTATAGTGTATGGTCCCATAAAGAGCAAAAAAAAAGCAGGTACCTTAATTGAAAGTAATTTATGTCGCCGCAGGTCAAGTTTTCACTGCTGCGGACATTTCAGGGAGGCCCTCGCTTCCTGTACCGCACATGCCCAGAACAATCCCTGTTGTTATTCCATCGATGAGACGTGCCATCAATGGGTTAACAACAAATTGATGTCACATTGATGGTATAACAACCCTAGTAAAAGATAAATTTTGGTAGATAACAACGTTCTACCATACATTATAATTAGATAAATTAGTTTCAGAATTTTTGTGAAATGGATATAAGCCTAGACTTTGTATGTCCCTACTAAGTACAGTGAAGGAAGAAGAAGGGTTAGGGCTATCTAAACTTAAATATTAGCCCAATTAGCTCCAATAATGCAGACAGTGACTGACCAGAGAGATACGGGATGGGTAGAATTGGAAGCATCGGTTCTACCCAAATGACTACCAAACCTTCTACTTATGAAGTTCAGATGGTCAGTAAAAGCTCAAATTAAAAATCCACAGACCCTCCATATAATTCAGATCTGGTAACAGGTGTACAAACATGTGGATGACCCAAATGAGTTCTCAAGTCTAACTAGAATAATTGGTCACGCTGCCTTCCCCAGACCAAACACAGACCCTAGATTTGGGATCTGGCTACAAAAGGGGCTAGTCAGACTCTGCCAGACAGCATGAAATTAAACTCCTTTCAGCAGTTAACAAAAGGCTACAACCTAGAATAATAAGACTTTTTCAGTTAGTTACAAATAAGGCCTTACCTAGAAGGCTTAAGAGAAATGGAGAATCTAAACAGAGAGCTGCCCAAATAGAACAGCATGTTGAAGTATCGTTAATATTGGGAAGCATTCTTAAACAGGTCTCAACTTTATATAAAAAGTAATCAGTGCATCAGAGGCACTACGGTTAAATGTTTTGAAAGACAAGACGCATGGGGTAGGGAGGTAAAGGTTAGAGCAGAGTCTCTGAGAAAGGGCTGCTCAAATTTGTAATACGTGCAAAACTAGGATCTCACTGGTCTGGCATGAGAACAGGTGAAATATGCGTTCTATGGTTTCTTCTACATACCAGTTCAAACTAAATACTTTTCCACCTCCAGATCATACATCAGTACCTCTTATGATCAGGTGACCTGTCCCTTTGAACTGCTTCCAGGCATACTACCAATATGGAGTTTCAAGTCTTCTCTCACTTTGCACCCGGTTACTGGAACTCCCTCCTGGAAGCTCTCCAGGACTCCCCCTCTTACACCTGTTTCAAAAGGGAGCTCTACCACCATCTAATGGTCTCTGACTCTCGTACCTGTTTCTTGCCTTCCTGAGTAATATACCTGTGTGCAATTTACATTATTTGTGCTGAGAAACTGTTTGCTGAATTTGTTTAATTATCTTGATGCACCTTATGCTCCTGTTTTTTGTTGCAGTGTACTGTCTCCTTGCTACCTCGTTCATGTATTGTATTGTAAAACTGTAATATTCCTAATGCCATTATTTATTTACTGTGTTTGTACTCCATTTTGCTTATGTAGTAGTAGTAGTAGTAGTAAAAATATTTATTTTTATACAGGATATGCAAGACTTTAGGTCCAAAGACCTATTTTCAAAGTCATCCTGGTCAAACACTCAAGTTACAAATAAATATCAATATCAAAAACATTACAGTACATTCACAGCAATACACTATCATACAGTAACACACATAGAACATCATATTTACTTAGTGTAAAAATACTTCATACAGTTTATATATCAGAGTTTAGCATCTTACTTAAACTTCTTATACCTCTTTATATATCACTTCATACAGGTACAATCAGTGAGAAATATATCATTCAGACCTATTGTAAATTTTGCTAATTTTGTTACATTTCTTAAATAAGGGGGGATATTGTTTCAAATGTTTGCCACCTGGGCCTGTAGTGTCATATATCCATATTTTGTATTAATTTTTTTAAAAGTGAGACCTCTGTGTTTCACATCTCTTAATAAATAGGCATGACTCTTACAACTATAGGCCAAATCTTTAAATTACCTTTTATCATCCCATTATTTAACTTGTATATGAATATTGAATATTGTTTTTTTAAACCGTATCAGTAAACTATCCCATTTTAGTGCATTATACATGGTGCAATGATGGGTAGTGAAGTTACATGTTAGGACAAATAACTGTACTCTCTCATGTGTTGTGACTGAAAAGAGGCCTATTATAGTCTGGTGCACTTGCCCGGCAGTCAAGCAAAGCACCAAATAAATAACTAAAAAACCTTTGATGGAGATGTGTCGCACCAGTACCATATCTTTGAGCTTGCCCCAGGCTTATTTCCTACTGGAATGGAGCATGTAATTTAAATCGGGTCATGCTGCAGAAAATCTGTTCTCTCTTCAGTGTATCACCCGGGGATTATCTGGACATAAAGACATAAGCAAAAGAGATTGATATATCTACCTACTCCTCACAGTGCTAGCAGTCAGTTACAATTAAATGGTTACATAGGCAGCCTCCTACGTTGGAATAGTTAATTACTAAACTGACAATACCGTAGGATGAAATTGTAAATGACTGAGGATGTTTTGTGTGCCTGTTGGATAAAAAGGATATTTTTTGCTGCTGTGAATAAAATGCAAAGCACCCTTACAACCAGCTCAAGTGCATAGTGACTGGGGAGAGCTTGCCAAGCCAGGGGACCTGGGTTTGCACCCTAAACATGGAATGCCACTGTTGGCTGACGGGAGGGTAAAGCATTAAACAGCATATTCTCCAGGTTTGACGGGGCTGAGGTTGGCATGTAACGGCTCTCTCTGGTGGTAGTAGGGAGTGATCATGGAGCATGCCTTTGCTTGCAGGTGCATGGTGCCAGGTTGGGGTGGAAGGCAAATTGGAGGGACAATGCCAGGGTCTTGTAAAGAATATGGTGGCTGTTGGTCTTCTATGTCCCCTGCTATGGAATGTGGATTTCTGCATGGCCAGTGACGGGGGACTCCTGGTGGGGGACAAGCTGGAGGACTTCCAGAGTGTTGGGGTCATGAGGAGAGCCCTAGCCCTGGAATCCCTTGGGGAGGGAAGGACTGTAAGTGAAAAAGCACACTTACAAACGGCAACTAAATTATAGAAATGAAGCCACTTGCTGCCTATTCCCACAGCACATTATTTTTTATACGTCTCCTTCACATGAGGCACAATGAACAACATTTGAACCTCAAATAGGTCATTGCATTAATTTACTGAGCCTGTATCCATTTCAGTACATACATTCATAAACTTCATAAACATATTAGTGCACCTAGGCATTAATGACAGAGAGGAAAGTCGTGTGGAGGAGGTACAGGCAAGGTTCTGGGAGTTAGCCAGGGTGTGTCATGCCATGGGGTGCACGGTCTCTTTCTGTGAGGTCCTCCCAGTGCCTAGAACTAGCATGGGAAACAAGCAGAAAATCAGGGAGGTTAATGAATGGCTCAGAGCATGGTTGTATGGCTGGGGGGGTATGGGTTGGTGGGCAGGGGTACAACTTGGGAGAACAAGGGGCTATATGCTAGGGATAGGCTCCACTTAAATCTTGGGGGGGGAGGTTTTGAAACTAAAACTGACTGAGTTCATTGAAGCTAGGTGGGGTTTAAACTTGTGATGGTGGAGGGCTGGGATATGGGGCTGCTGCTGGCAGGCACATCAAGTGAGGACTTTCCCTTCCCCCCAGCAGACGGGAAGGGATGCTTAACTTGGGCTCCCGACAGTGTGCAAGGGAGCAGGAGCTTGCAGTTAACTGGGGGATCTTGGTTTGGTGGGATGGAGGGTGGTCCTGATTAACGTCAGGAGCATGGGAAACAAGATGCCTGAGCTTCAGGCGATGCTAACTGAAGGGGATGTGGATGTGACGGCAGTCACTGAAACTTGGGCCACTCCTCGGCACAGTTGGGACCTAAACCTGGTGGGGTACACTGTGTTCAGGAAGGACAGGGCTGTGGGCAGGGGAGATGGGGTGGCACTCATCATTAAGAATGGCAACGATATATGCAGGGTGGAAGGGGCAAAAGGAAATGTAGAGGCATTCTGAGTTACCTTGCAGGCACCTGGGGGTAAAAGGGTCAACCTGGGCGTGGTTTATAGGCCGCCCATGCAGGCCGAGGAACTCGAGGAGGGCCTGGTGATGAATCTAAGGGATCACTGTGATTGGGGGAGGGTAAAACTGTGATGCTGGGTGACCTTAACACGCCAGGGGTTGATTGGGGCACCATGGCATCTTCATTCATTAGGGAGCAGCGCTTGCTGGACATCTTCCAGGATGCGTTCCTGTCCCAACTGGTAGCTGACCCAATGAGGGATGGTCGCATCCTGGATGTGGTCCTGTCCGATTGCGATCTGGTTAGGAACCTAGTTGTGGGGGACCCACTGGCGGCGAGTGATCATGCCACGGTTTGGTTTTTAAGGGTATGAAGGGGATCAGACTGGTCATGGACACAGAAAGCCGGTGGGAAATTATTAAAAGAGGGCTTTTGGAAGCTACCAAGGCCTGCATGAAGGTCTGACGCAAGTTTGGTAGGGCCAGAAAGCCAAGCTGGTGGACTAGGGTGGTCCAGGAGGTGGTGAGGGAGAAAAGAGCAGCTTATAGAAGATATAAGTGCTCACGAGGGGACGTGGACAGGGGGGAGTACGATAGGATATCCAAAAAAGGTAACCAGGGTGGTGAGATTGGTCAAGGCGAGGACATAGCAGAGGTTGGCACAAGGGTTCAGAAATGAGGAAAAAAGGTTGTTTAGGTATATCAGGGAAAGGAGGAAAGTGAAGGGGCAGATTAGCAGACTGAAGTCAGGGAGTGGGTGGGCTGAGGAGGCAAGGGAGCAGGCGGAGTTACTTAACAAATACTTTGCCTTGGTCTTCACAAGAGACGATGGAGGGACAACACCATATGGGGGAGGGCGGCTAAGAATGGGGAAGGGGGGAGCTCTCTGACATTGAAATTCCTGTTGGTAGGGTAAGGGGGAGGCCCTTAAGTCCCTGAGAACAGATAAGGCACCGGGTCCATATGGCCTTCATTCCAGGGTGCTGAAAGCGATGGCGGATGTCCTTGCTGCACCTCTGGTGGACCATTTTAACTCCTCCCTTCAGATGGGTTGTGTGCCTCAGGATTGGAGGATAACTCATGTTGTGCCTATCCACAAAAGCGGCTCACGGGAGGAGTCGGTTAACTACAGGCCTGTCAGTCTGACATCGTGGTAGGCAAGATGATGGAGGCAATCTTGAAAGAGAGGCTGGGGGTGTTTTTGGAGACACTGGGCCATCTGGATGATTGCCAACATGGCTTTGTTCATGGCAGTTCGTGTCAGACTAACCTTATGGGTAACAAAGGCGCTGGACCAGGGAAAGCCAGTGGATGTCCTCTTTCTAGACTTCAGCAAGGTTTTTGACTCTGTGCCACACCCAGGGTTGCTGGACAAGCTGGGGGAAATAGTGGTGGGGGAAAGGATGGTGAGGTGAGTAGGGAACTGGCTAACTGGGCAATATCAGAGGGTGGTGGTCAGGGGGAGGTATCATCTCTTAGGAGGGTCATTAGCGGAGTCCCTCAAGGGTGCGTGTTGGGCCCACTTCTGCTTTATGCTTACATCTTGGACATCAGGGATGGTATCAGGAGTGAGATGAGCCTCTTTGCTGATGACTCGAAGCTAGGGGTGGTGGTGGATGGGGAGGAGGGTAGAAGAGCCTTACAGGGGGACCTGGATACCCTGAAGAGGTGGTTACACACTTGGAAACTAAGGTTTAATGTCAAGAAATGCAGTGTTCTGCACTTGGGGATTAGGAACCCTGGTCATGAGTACTTTTTGTGAGGGGGAGGATCTTGGTGTGGTCATGGATGCCAAAATAAATAACTCTGAGCAGTGTAGGAGGGCTACGACTAAAGCAAATAAAATGTTTGGATACATTGCCAGAGGGATAACCTCGAGGAGATGGGAAGTGCTTCTCCCTTGTATAACTGCCTGGTTAGACTTCTCCTAGAGTACTGCGTGCAGTTTTGGTGCCCGTACTTGAAAAAGGACATTGCACTTCTCGGGAGGGTACAGAGGAGGGTGACCAGGATGATACAGGGTCTAGGGGAAAGATTCTATAAGGAGAGACTTGAGGAGCTAAACTTGTACTCCCTGGCAGAGAGGAGGGAAAGAAGGGATATGATTGAGGTCTTTAAATATCTAGAGGGAATAAACAGGGTCAGCCTAAACAGGGTGTTCCAGCTGAGGGAGGAGGCCACCGGGGGCATTCTATGAGGCTGGTTGGCAGGAGGCTCGGGGGGAGACTAGGAGATGCTACTTTACTGAGAAGGTGGTGGAGCCATGGAACGCACTGTCTGTGGATCTGGTGGCTGTTGATACAGTGGAGGGTTTCAAGAGGGGCTGGGACAGGTATAAGGGTAAGGTAAAGCTGAGGAATGCCAGATCTAGAGGTGTAACTCTGATGTGGGATGGGGTCAGGGAACTTACGGGGGAGGTGGGGGAGGGCAGCAGCGGTGTTCTGACTGGGTGGTGATTTCCGAACAGACTCGATAGACCTTTAGGCCTACTCTGCTGGCATCTTAGTATGTTAGTATGTATTTAGTGATACTTTTTTTAGTATAAAATACAAAGACTGCTATCTCTGCATGTCCACAGGGAGCTTGTTACCATAATGGTGCTTCCAGTCTTTGACTGTGCGGATGTGGTCTGTGGTACTGCCCCTTTCACTTCCCTCTCCAGACTGGACACCCTCTGCAACTCCTTCTGCTGCTTTACTGCAAAATCCCCCCCCCCGGCACATACCATTGTTTACTGTAATCATCCCTATCCATCCTCTCTCTGCCATCATGTCGCCAGGCTCACTGTACCTCTTTTGTATCCAAATACTGGTTTAGTTCCCTCCCCTTTTTTTGGTACATTCTTTTCAGCTCCGACCATCGGGGTACTCTCTCCAGCATCAGTGACCACTGTAAGCTCTACCATCCACCTGAAGCTCTCTCCTCAGCCCCGCGTCATCGTGGCAGATCCCCCGGCTCTGCACCCCCGAGGTGGGGCCACCCTATCCGCCCAGGGCACTCTATCTTACAATCTAATGTGCCAGCTGTGTGGTTGGCCCTGGAGGAGCAAAGCCCGGTGCTGGAGTGTGGCTCGGTAGGGAGGTAGTGCAATCGCCTGTCCCCAAGGATGGGGCTTTTCTTAGTAGTTTCCTCCCTTGGAGCGCAATGTGCGGTGACGCCTGCGCATGGCTGCCCTGCTGGCATCTGCCATGCTCCACCCCCTACACTGGCTGGTGTACATGCAGTACCCCCGATCTCCATCGGGGGCCGCCATGACACCAAGC
Source organism: Neoceratodus forsteri (assembly GCA_016271365.2). Classification (NCBI taxonomy): domain Eukaryota; kingdom Metazoa; phylum Chordata; order Ceratodontiformes; family Ceratodontidae; genus Neoceratodus; species Neoceratodus forsteri. The sequence goes on along the minus strand of CM028130.1, from coordinate 1,524,079,823 downwards.
AACCCTGGATCTCTCCCCAGGGGTGGAGAGCTGTCCTTCAGATGCTCCATCCTCTCTCTTCCCTGCCGACCTCCGGCAACCCGAGTCCGTCACTGAACCCGGGTCGCTTGTATGGCACGAGGTGTGGCGTCCAGCGCCTCAACCCTCTGCCCCACTGGGCTGGCATGGTTCCCTTCCCTCTTACTTTTCCTTTCCCAACTGCCCACTGATTTCTGTTCCCTTTGTTCAAGGGACCATCGCAGTTTAGCCACTCCTCACCCCCGCTTCACTGCTGGGCAGTCTGCCTTCTCATATTGATTTCCCTCACCTGAAATCAATTATCCTCCTCGATCCAGCTCTCCCCTTCCCCAGGTTTTCTCAAACACCAGTTGAAACTCCAACTCCTTCCCACCTGTTCCTGTTACCCCTTTTTCTGACTTCCCCGGGGTCAAGTGTTAACCACCCTGGTGAACAACTGGTTGGTTCCTACTTCAGCCTTGTGTGACAGAATATGCTGTTCTGGGTGTTACTGTACACTTCTTGTGTGCATTTGTTAGGCGCTCTTTGAGCTATACCACACTTTATATCCCTGCCTATTAAGGGGACACTGTCAACCTTCTTAGGCCTCAAAGTGAACCTAGTTTAAAAACACATTTTATGATTGCTCATGTTCTATAGAGACTGCTGATGCAGCTGGTAGTTTGATTCAGATCCGTTTTTTCTTTTAAAAAGTGAAAAATGTACAGCTGTCTATACCGGTGTTACCACACCAAAACATGTTTGTTTGTATTTCTCGACCAACTCCCACTGGATCTTTCCTGGACTTGAGAACATCCCAAACAGTCTAGCCACTCATGCAGCAGAAGTAGAGAGGACTATTGTTTCACGAGTGGCTGCACTGTTTGAGGGTCTTTCTAATGTTCAGGAAGTGTGCAGTAAGAGTACTTCAGTGATTTCAAACAAAACAAGGCTGGCTATAGCTATACAATACCACGCATTTCCGTTCTAATAAACAAGGAGGCAGCTAAAACACCCAGCAACATCAATTAATTTTAGAGAAGGTAAGCAATCATAAATTGTGGGGTTTTACCTAAAAATAATATATGAAAAAAGGATTGACAGTGTCCCTTTAAGGATTTGTATGTTTTTTACTAAGTGTATACTAACTTTTTATTTAATGTTATTCCACAATTTGTACTTGTGTAACCCTCCTACAAATGGGGGTTCCCAAAAAGTCTTCCTTGAGCTTGCCTAAATGCTCACTGCCAGGCTGGTGTCCTGCGTTTTAACAGTTTAAATGCGATTGCCAGAGAGTGCCTGTATAGCTTTTGTGTACTGTCTCTTTAAGAACTGCCTGGATTGTAGTCATAATTAATCTGAGAGGGAGCCCTGTTAGAAAATGTACTTGTTTGCTGATCATTTGTTAAAGTAGTAATAATATTGCAGTTTGTTCTAACCTGCCTTCTTCGCAGCATGGACAGTTCTGTTTGTTTCCATCATCTTGGTCCTGGACTGCAGAATGGGCCAATCAGTACATTTGGGACTCTAAAATGGAGCCTGCCTACAGGGGCTTGGTGGGGCCAAAACTTGTAGGAATTGTAGTTTTGGGCTTTTGGTGCCTAAAATAACCTGGAGGGCATACCTCTCAACTGTCCCTGATTTTCAGGGATGTCCCTGATTTTGCCTCAAAACTTTACTCTGTCCCTCCTAAAAATTGTGTTTCTGTGACCAAACAGCAGGGGTTATAAGCACAAAACAATGTCAAACATTAAAGTTACAAACTTGTTCTTCCCTAGAAAATGCATTTTACACTAAGCCCTTTATTTTACCAGCTTCCTGAGTGAATAGCTCCAATTTTGAAGAAGTGTCCCTGATTTTGGTCCTTTGTCCCTGATTTTTTTAAGCCTTGTCCCTGATTTATGAGGCAGGAGGTTGAGAGGTATGCTGGAGGGAGAGCCCTTGTTGTGACTAACAGACAGATCAGCCCACCCAACCTTTTGCATCTTGGGGAAAGTCCCACACTGCTTGCAGTTTCAGTTAGATCTGAGTTGGGAAATGAAGAAATAACAGCTTGAGATAGTTCGAGCAGCAATCCATAGTGGATTTGCGCGGGAGAACTATGGAAGGCCTGAGTTTGGCCTGCATGCCTACCTGCTATTTCTGAGAGGGAACTTGTGTTTTTTTTCGGACTTGGAGAGTGGAGTAAGCCACTGAAGTGTGACCAGGCTTTAACCTGAAGAAGACCGAAGATTTGCTGAATGTGATCGGCCTGTCAGGACTTCCAGCTACCTCTGAACTCCCGAATTGTGCAGAGACTCTGTAATTGTGACCGGAGAGCCATTTGCTTGGTACAGTGGAATTTCCTTACATGTGAATGTGCTGTGTGCTTATAGTGGGTTGTGATTTGGTTCCCCACTGTGTATCTGAACTTTGTTTTGCTTGCTGGAGGCTGTATCCAGCTCCACGGACTGAATCCGTATCCATTTCCATTTTGCCTGGGCCCTGCTATACTGGCTCAGCCAGAATACCTGCTACGCCGAGAAAGTCATCGACGAGAGACCTGCCTGGGGATCAGCCCCCCTGTTCAACGCCTTGAACAGGAATGACGCCTCGGTGATTCATGTGGGCCCTGCTTCTCCGGGCACTCCAGCTCAACAGCCTGCAGTCTCGATTTCATCCTGCCTGTGTCCAGTATTGGGTATCGTGAGTAAACATCAGGGTAGCTCCCTGCAACAACAGCTAAATCTAAAAGTGTTGTCATCTGATTGTCTTTTTCCTCTTTTGTTCACGAACTGAGCCGTCCGGCTCCGGATTACAAACAGTGTGTGTTGTGCATGTTGCTTTCTTCCATCACAGGGCCCCAACCAGCTGCAATGTTCCTGACTAGCCCACTGTTTTCCTACCTGGGTACCCAGAGTGTGTGACTGTGTAGGGTCTCTGAATTGCATGTATAACTGTCTGATCAATATAGCTTTTAAGCAAATCAACCTGATTACGCCCGTTCCCTGAATAAATCAGATTTAACTTTGCATTTAACCTGACTGTGGTTCCCGTTTGTGCCAAGAGTATTGTACTGTTGTTATTTGCTGTGCTTAACCTTGTTTTACAGGGGTCCCCAGGGTCAAACTAGAGGAACCAGCCCTGGTGGTAAGTGCAAACTGTGTGGGTAATTACCTGGTAAATAAGGGTCATTGTGAAAGTGAGTATTGTGTACTGTTCAGGCCACTAGGAGAAAAGGAGGGTTACAGTGTCCGGAGGGCTGTGCCCAGGTCAGCTTGACCACTACCAACGCTGACCTCTGGGTGGAGGCACCCGTATCAGAACCTAGGCCCCTTAACCTGCAACTAGCCAAGCAGGCAGGGGTAGTAGCCCTTGGGATAGCGTCACCTTGGGGTTACACTTGTATGTACTGCACTGCTGTTTTTCGTATGTTCCTCTCCCCTGGGTCGCACTTGGAAACAGGCTTTGGCTCAGTGTGCCTCTCCGTTATGAGTTTTCAATAAATAAATAAATAGGTAGCTAAAACAGAGAGCTGTGATTGGCTGAGACCCATCATATGACAATGCAGTAAAATTATTGCTAGATGCACAGTTAGAGCTTTTGCCTTTTTTTTTATGTTTTATTTGTTAGAAATCCATTCTGTAAGTGAATTAACACACTCCAGAGTTTGCATTATGCTGTAATCACTGCACACCCTGGGTGTTGTCAGACAGGGACAGTGGCCTTATGTTTCACTACACACCCAGGGTGTGCGACCATATAGCCTGATGCCCACACTGTCTTGTTATTGCTTACTTCACATGCCCTCCTTCCCATGAAGGGGCCTCTTGTCTCACCCTACATGGAAAGTGACTGAGAAACCTGAGATGCCTCAATGGCTGATAGTGAGGGATGGAATCATTGAACTCTGAAATCCTGCACTTTTGGGATATGTGTGAGGCTGTATATGACATTTACAATTTACCTCTTTCTCTCTCTGGGGTAGATGCTCTGTTTCCCACTTTTGCCCCACAGAGCATGTCGCATCACCCAGCCATGGCTGTGATGAATAGGAGAGGGAGGCGGTCTCCTCTGACGAGAACCTGCAGAGTTTTGCTGGTTACATGTTGAGGGTAGACCATTTACCAATGGTGAGAAATTGGCTTTTTTAAAATAAATGTATTATTTTTTAGCCCTTTGGCAGGCCTGTGAATGCGCTACACCAACACTGGCTGGTATCAACGCAGTGACAGTGTCCATGATGACTGCCACTGATAAGTTCTGCAACTTGAAATAGCCTGAGTTGACAGCAGATTAGCTAATTTTTTTTTAGTTATGTTTTATTGAAATGTTATATATGGGGGATATGACATGGCCTGAGTGAAGATATCATATTTATCTTCACTCGAGGCCAGTGATATCATGATGTCTCACAAGTGGCGAAGCCACTAGTGAGATATCTTGATGTCATTGGCCTCGAGTAAAGATAAATATGATATCTTCACTCAGGCCATGTCATGTTCTGTTTATACAACATATGTTTTGACCATCAGAGACAATCCCTAAATCCCCCACTTAACATAATACCTACATATTTGATTTACCAAGCAGGTACAATCCCTATATATTAGATTTGCCAGGGAGATGCATGGCCTGCACTCACCCCTCATGTAATTCTGACATTTGGTTGATACTTTAATAGATGGTAAAACAATGTATTTAAAAAAATATAATTTCACCCCCCAGTACAGCAGGCAGCTCCATGACATCCCTCCCCCAGTAGTCTGACAAATGGTTGATAGTAATTCCTAAGAAATACATGCTTAAAAATCATTATCTGGTTGATTCTGCTGTAATTGTTAAATAAATACTTATTTAAACAATTATCTGGTTGATCCTGCTATTTTCTCCCAGTTTTAGGCAAGAAGCAGTTTCAGTGTTGCTGTTGTACATTTGTAGCGTGGCTGAGCACTTTGTATACTGTAAAATAAGGAAGTAGCTGAGATTTAAAACAAGACACTGTGCCTGTCAAAAGTTTAAAAACTGTGACTTCCCCCCCACTTTTTTCCTTAGTTTTCTAATGTTTGTTTGAAATAAGGTGGCAACAGTAGAAAGAGGACAGAGGTAGAGAGAATCTGCAACTTCAGAAAAACGCACGCAAGAGTCAGCGAGTGTTGCTATAACAACGCTCGCTCGGACTTGCGTTCACGTTCCTAAAGTTGCAGATTCTCTCTCTCTCTCTCTCTCTCTCTCTCTCTCTCAACCTCTTTCTGCTCTTGTCAGCTTATTTCAAGCATCAGAAAAGTAAGGAAAAAAAACAGCTCTTAAAGTTTTGTCAGGCAGTGTGTCTTACTTTAAATCAATCAATCAATCAAGTCTGTATTTAACCAGGCGTTCATCGTTGAGCAGAAGCTCATTTGCAAGGTGGACCTGGGTGGAGCATGAACAATTATATAGCCAGGTCAACACAGGTATTTACAAGGCAATACAGGTAATACTCTTTATTTACAGAGAGGAAGAAAAAGAAGTTCATATGTACATAGAATTATACAGATATTGTACTGATTACACGGTATTTACATACATAGAAGTGTCTACAGGAAGATAAAGCAGGTTATCTAAGGTTGCAGGAGTAAGTAACGGAAGAAAAAAAATTAAAATATACAACCAGGTAGAGGTGAAGGTAGGGGAAGGGAGGAGGTAGGGGAGAAGGCTAGGAGGGCACAGTGCACAGAAAGGGTTGGTAAAATGGGATGTAGAGAAGGTGGATGGAGAAAAGGAGTATGTGTGAGCCCCGGGATTGAATGCTATAAAGTATGGGGCATGGTAGGATGTCACAACCCAGGGTAGTGAGCTCCTATCCGAGGTTGGGAAAGGAAAAATAAGGGGATGGACGGGCCTAGTGTTGATAAGACAGGGGGATAAGAGAGAGAGAGAACAATTAGGCTGGTGAGGAGCAAGCTGGGGGGTCAGTACTAAAAATCGGGTCTAGGCGTGGCTATATACCAGTGCAGACACCGGTACTGGGTCTGAGTGGGTGAAGCAGTTACATACTTCTCTGATTGTACAGAAATAAAGAAGTCTTGAAGGCATTTATACTGATTAGAGTGCTTAATTTGAGGGTTTTTTGTAGATCGTTCCATAAGGTGGGTAGCACGAAGCTTATGGCTGCCCTGCCGAAGCGAGATTTTGCTTTGGGTACTTTAAGTGTAATAGCTGAGTAACTTCTTAACGTGTATTTCCCAGTTATACTAAGGGAAGACAGCAGGAGATATAGTAAGGCAGCTTATTAGAGATGGCTCTATAGGTCCAGAGAGCGGCGTTTCTGTGGCGCCTGAACTTTAGTGATGTCCACCCCACTGCCGCATATATGGTGCAGTGATGTGTGTCCAAGGGGAGTCCTGTTATAAACCTCATTGCTCGATGGTAGAGTGTGTCCAGTTTAGCCATGTAAGAGATGGGGCATTTGCTGTAGAGGAAGTCAGCGTAATCAACCAATGATAGGAAAATGGATTGGACCAGTTGTTTCTTGGCATCTCTGGTGAGAAATTGGTTGATTCTAAAAAACAATCCAAACTTTTGCTGAAGTCGTTTTAGCAAGTCCTCGATATGTTCAATGAAGGAGAGTCTTTGGTCTGTCCAAACTCCCAGATACTTGAATTTTGTAACAAATTCTAGTTTTTCACCTAGAACTGTGGTAATTAGGGGAACTGCCCCACTGGACATAGGGTTAGCTGTATGGATAAAAGGGGAGAGGACCATCGCTTTGGTTTTTTAGGCATTAAGGAGTAGCTTTTTTTGGAGGAGTTGGCTTTGCATAAGGTTGAATTCTGACTGTAGGTCATTGCAGGCAGCTTCAGGTGTTGGGCGACTCACGTAGAGAACTGTATCACCTGCAAACAGATGGATGTTGGCTTCTTTTATACAGTAGTCAGTGTTATTAATGTAGATTGCAAAAAGTAAGGGCCCTAATATAGAACCTTGAAGTACCCCTCTTTGCAGAGTTTTTAAGGGGGACAGGCTTCCTTCGGCTTTAACTTGTTGAAGGCGCCCTATAAGATGGTCAGTAAACCAACGCAGAGAGGAGGGGTCCACACCTATGGTTTGAAGGGAGGAGAGGAGCAGACTATGGTCGATGGTGTCAAAAGCCTTGCTTAGATCAAGGAAAACAGCACAAATAAAGTTTTTGCTCTCAAGATTACGCTGCCAGTCGTTAGTAACTTTGGCGAGGGCTGAGATAGTGCTGTGTTTAGCTCTGAATCCAGACTGCATAGGATTTAGCAGTTCCCTAGACTCAAGGTGAGTCCTCAGCTGTGCATTTACAATTTTCTCTAGGAGCTTGGACAGGACCGGAAAGAGGGAAATTGGCCTGTAGTTATTGATATCGCCAGGGTCACCTGATTTGAACAGTGGTATGACATGTGCTGTCTTCCATATAGGTGGTAAGGTGCCCTGAGACAGGGATAAGTTAGAAAGGTGGGTGATGGGTATTGCTAGTATGTAGTAGGCAATTTTTAGGAAGTAAGGGTCAAGGTTGTCTGCCCCAGCACTTTTTCTAGTATCCAACTGAAGCAAGAGGTCCTCTACCTCTTTCAGTGGGGCAGGTTGAAGCGAGGAAGGCGGCGAAACTATTGGAGTTTCAGACAGTTGGCTGGCAGTCTGGGAGCTAAGTATGTTTGCTGGGGAGTTATCAAATGCCATGCCTGCAGTAGCAAAGTGGTTATTGAATGCGTCAAGTTTATCCATCTTTTCGGTTATAGTCAAGTTGCCAGAGGTAATCTTGGTGGGAGTGAATTTCTGGGGTGGCCTAGCAGATCATTGATTGTGTTCCAGAGCTTGATTGGGCTCTTTGTAGCAGAGTCGAATCGGATTTGAAGAAGGTGGCCTTCGATTCTCTGATTGTTTTGGTACATAAATTTTGTAGTCTCCTGAACTGGTTCCAGTCCTCTGCAGTGTTCAGTCTGCACGCTTTTTTCCAGAGCTTATCTCTTTCTAGAAGCAAGGACTTGATCTGAGGGGTGAACCATTTACAGGTTTTGGTCCTAGTTCGAACTTTAATCAGGGGAACATACTTATTAAGGGCCCTTGATAGAATGTTATTGAAGATATTGTAAGCTGATGTAATTGTTTTGGCCAGGTAGAAATCTTGCCACTCAGGGGAGTACTTAAGCTCATTTAGGTAGGCACGTTCATTGAAGTTGCGCCTGGATCTCTTCATAGAGAACTTGCTGATGGGTGCTGGGTTGCTGGTGGATCTTACTTCCGCAATAAAACAATGGTTGCTGGCGTCTGAGAAGAAGACACCAGCGTGGGAGAAAGAATGAGGTTTGCTCACCATTAGCACATCAAAGTGTACTTTTACACAGGGTTCTTCACGCTTTGGGTGTGTTGTTTCAGTAATAAGTTGCGCCAGCCCATGTTCATCACAGAAGGATGCAAGGGGGCAGCTGTAGAGAGCCAGTCAAAGTTGAGGTCTCCTAAAATAATAATTTCTGGCAGCCCCAGTCCCAACTTGTCATAGATATGACACAAGCTGTAGGCCAGCAGGCAATTGGTCTGTAGCATCCTAATACATGAGTGCAGTAGTCTGTGTAATTTCCACTTTGAGAATTAGGCATTCGAATTCACTGGCGACAGATGCCGAGGATAAGCAGAAGGCAGAAAATGTGTCTTTAACGTAGATAGCTACCCCTCCTCCTCTGGCATGCCTATCAGCTCTGAACAAGGCATAGTTGGGTAAATCTTGGCGACTTTCTTATTTTACAGTATACAAAGCGCTTGGTCACGCTACAAACGTACAGTAGGAAAACTGAAACTGCTTCTCTACTAACACCAGGAGAAAATGTCAGGATCAACCAGATAAGTTTTTTTTTTTTGCTATTTCTTATGCAGTAATGAAACATGAGAGTCATGGTAGTAGGGAAGGTTGCAGGTGTGGAGTGATGGTCACAAGAGAGGAGCGTTCATTTATAGCATGCTAAACAGAAAATCTTTCACTTTCATTACGATGACGTATAGGAACGTGAAGATAACAGTGATATCGTCACGTGTGAAGATATCACTGATATCTCCACGATCTGGAAGAGATATTACTTTTTATCCTGGTATTTATGTCAAAACGTATGTTGTATAAATATATATATATATATATATATATACACAAATCAGGTAGAATATCTACCCCTGTACATAAAAGATGCTTAAGTCCATATCCATGGAAGGAATCAAAATAAACAATTTCAAAGCAAAATTATACAGGAACGCTTCTGCTTAGGTTAAAAAATATACAGAATATGCCGGCCCATCGGTGCAGCAGTTGGATTTCCACCTGTGACGCTGGTGACCCGGGTTCAGGAACGGACTTGGGTCACTGGAGGGCTAGCCGGGGGGGGGGAAGGAAAGGAACATCCCAGGATGGCTCACCTTCTCCTGGGGAAGGGTGGGGATGCACCTTGGCATCTGCTGGCCCCTGGCGGAGGTCAGGAGCACAGCATAGATGCCTGAGCTGGAAATGCTGGGGGAGTGGTGGACATCGGCATACGCCATGATGCGAGTGGCATGCCACTCCCCTGAGAGAAAACATGGAAACTGCCCTGGTTGACTGGATGACGGTCCTACCTGTCCCCCGCTGCCACCAGGCCTCGATAGCCTGCCCTACCTCAGTGGCACCCCATGCCAAATAGGAAGTGTGCTGGCTGCCCCCACTGGTGCCTTCCGCTCGGAGGAGGAGGACCCATCCAGTGAAGGGATATGCTGGGTTATCTGGGGGGGGGGGCATGATGTGAGGCAAGTGGCCGGTGAGAGGGAGAGCAAGCAGACAGGGAGACATTGGGGGACCTGAAGGAGTGGACGACCAGGGAAGGAGGAGGGTACAAAAAAAAAAAATACAGACAAAAACATTTGTTTCCAGTTACAGGTACATGCCAACACACAAAGGAGTCACATAAAGAAATTTTACAGTGAGCCAATCTATCTACCTCAAGACATTCAGTGCTTTATAGTGCAGTATCCTATCCTATACAGTCTCATGAGAAACATAAAGCTAGTACAGGTATTTATTAAGAGCTTAAAAAGCAGCTGACACCTGCAGGAGAACTTTAACAAAACATAATATTTAGACACAGTTTCGTTTGTTTTTCACATTAGGTCTGTATTTCTCCTCACTATTATTTATTAATGAGGTCACTTGCAGGAAAATAGGATCTTTGCTCCTGAAGAGTTTATCTATTCCTGTTGCTTTCTCCCTACCTGAGGTCATAATGCACTGCTTGTGACATCACAGTTACTCTCATGGCAACAAACTGTGATGTCATAACAGAGGATTATGACGTGAAGTAGAGAGTCAGCTCTAGAGGCAGGTGGACTCTAAAGAAACTCTAAGGGATTAAGATCACATATTCATGCAAATTTCCACAGTAATAAATAATGTGGAGAAGAAATAGGACTACAAATGGAATGCAAGTAGAATTTTACCTAATTATCAGGTTTTTTAACGTTTTCATTGTGGTGTCAGTAGCTCTTTAAATTGATGGATAAATTAAATGTTTATAGTAGTGTTTACACTTGTTTATGCCCATTCTTTGTATTCATTTAAGTTTACTAGAAAAAACAAGAATCATCATTTTGAAGGCATAGTTAGTGTCCAGTTATATGACTCTGTAGTTTAAAAATAAAAAAGAGTCTGTCATATTGCAGTGGTTATAGGGGAACTAATTGTGTCAGCTTCTCAACAATACCCAGAGCCAGTGTTGATATCTCTTTCTGCGAGGCTATTGGCAACATGGAACCTTCAAAAAGGAAGTGATCCGATCAGTCTCAAAGAAAATGTATATTTGCCCTGTGTGAATCACTTTAGCCTCTGCTAGAGCTTATAGTTGGAACTGGGCTCCAAGCTCTAAAATTTATTGATGGTAGTAAAGAAATCATTTATGACACTACTGGCTTGTGAAAGAAAAATCTGGATAGATGTAAAATCTGTATCCTTTGTAACGTAACTGTCTTTTGAGCCTTGAGAGTCTGGTATTTAAATCTCTATTTGATTTGAATACAAAAGATATCATGATTGACTTCTGGGGACGTCATCCTCCCTATGGCATGCTAATTGAGACCTCCGAAGTGGCTTCTCAACAAAGCGGCTTTAAAACAACCAATTTCAAGAAAAGAAAGTTTACAAAATACTAAGGAGCAATTCAGCACTAAAATAAGAAAAGTGGACCGGAAAACAATGTCTGAGGGGAAGGCAGATGCAGAGAGATGGGAGCCGGATCTGAACGACTCGCAAGCCTCATTGGCCTCTGGCTCCATTACATAAGCAGACCATGATATCGTCTCCCTGGGAAAGACCACCAACAAAAAGGGAAAGAAACTAGATCTGAAACTACAGGAACTCAGAGCTTTCCATGTAGATGTGGAAAAAAAGTTCTCAGGGCTAAGTTTGGGATCTCACTACACTTTCCAAAAGGGTCGATGAAGTTGATGAACAAATAACTACTGACTGCCGAGTGGATGATCTCGAGGCGGTAGTCAAACAACTGAAGGCCGAGTGTCAGAAACTTCAGGATAGGCAGGAGGACACGGAAAGTAGAGGGAGGAGAAACAACCTCAGACTCTATGGAATACTGGAGCAAACTGAGGGGCAAGACATGGAAAACTTTTTTGCTGGATTTCTTTAAACAAGCCCTGCAGCCAGAGCCAAATAAGAACATCGAGACTGAGCAGGTACACTAGGCTTTGGGCCCCCAACCCATAGGAGCTAACGCCCACCCATGATCCATAATAGAACGCTTTTTGAACTTCATAACTAAGTAGGAAATACTTTCTAGAGCTTGGCAGTTAAAGGATGTGCAGCTGGGAAAGGACAGGATCTTTTTCGATAATGACTACCCCCCTCGTACAATGAAACAAAGGAGGGCCTACATCCCATTGCTTCAAACTCTGTAACAACAACAGTTAAGGTTCCAAACACCCTACCCTGCCCACCTAATTGTATTTTGCCCAAATGGCAGAGTCATTTACGAGTCAGCAGAGGAAGCGGCAATGGATTTCTCCAAGTGGGGCATGGAAACCTCCACCAAAGTAAGGGAGGAGAGACACGTGCAGGTCTCAGGGTTGATAGATGGGCGACAGCCTTGAGAAACAGGAGGCAGCATGCAGCGGATACCATAAAGGATATAATTGCCCACCTCACAGACCCCAACAAAGCACACAGCCTGGAGAAATTGGTGGTCCAGGACACTTGAATCAGCGATGACTGAATAAGTACTTAAAATGGCTGTGTCAGCATACAAAGAGCGGCTGTAGTGGTGACTTAGACTCTACCAGAACAAATTAACTTTTTTTTCATTTTTCCCAACCGCAGCAGTCTGCCGGACTTGGAGCAGCTTTTCCCTTTCTGTGGTGGTACTCACGGAGCAATTTCGATAGCGTTGAGTCAGGTAAGTGGGGAGGGATGGGAGCAGGGTTGTAGTTAACACGAGGGGAGCGGGAACCTCAAAGATGGCTGCATTGCATGTCTGACTACTGAGAGCGGCTCCCTGAGGCTCTGAAGGTGTGCTCAAACTTTTTCCTAGGGATGACACTTTTGATTTGGGCCTAGCATGTGTCTCAGTCTCATCCTGGGTAAGTCTGTCCGGAGGTTGTCGGTTCCCCATTGATGTGCGTTTGTTCTCTCCCCCACTTTCTAAGACAAGTTACACAACCAAGCAGACTGAGCCCCCAGTCTGAAACAGAGCTATTTGACTAGACACTTGATGCATTCTAATGTCCAGACTAACAAACTAACTGATTGATTGGGGTTGCTGATAGTATTTTTTTAAGAATGTTCATTTTGACTGATTTCCCTTGTTTTTTCTTGTTCCAACACTGTTTTGATATGATAAGAAGACAGGATGCATGGGTGGTCCTGTAGGTTGGAGGGCCCAAGATAGTGAGAGTGTCGGGAACCCGTTTGCACCTCCCCCCTTCCCCCGGTTTGATCTCCTCAGCATGCAGTCTGTTGAAAACTGGGAGGGGGATCGTTCCTTGTCCTGGGGGCCTCCTCCCACTTGACTAGAAGCATCCCCTAGCAGACCTATTCCACAAATACAGGGTACTAGACAGATGGCTTATTTTCCTCTTCCAGAACTGTATGGTCCCAGCAGGAACACAATAGAGGGACCACTGTGGCACAGGGCCACAGCAAGCGAGGAGCGTCAGACCAACTCCTATTACTCCCCATCTCCACACTGGAACCCTTTTTTTGGATTCTCAGTTTGGTCCCTCCCTTCCCCACCTTTTCACCTTGGGAAGTAGGCTGTCCCATATGAGGCTGAGGTGCTTGTCACCCCACTTTCCTCTTGACTCAGAAAGAAGAACCACTGTCCTGATTACAAGGGCTCTCATTTACTGAGCCTCTGCCTAGGAAGACCACATGTTCGTTACTAGCTTTATTGCTATGTACAAAGTTTTCATAGTTATGTGTTAAATGTGTTTGTTTGGTGCTACTCACAAATGCAACCTGATAACAAGGCCACACCAAGGGGAAAAAAAAGGGCCAATACAACTGACACAAAGCCTGGGCTCGCTACCAAAAGCACAGGGACCCAGACCAGCTCTCCCTCTATAGGTCGCTGTGAAACAAGTGCAGATTGGCCATAAGAAAAGCAAAAATCAACTTCCTGCGTGACAAACAACTCAGTGAATCCTCTAACCCCCATCAGCTTTGGGGGACCCTTAACTCACTACTAGGCAAGACCAAAAATTCATATCCCATCACATTGCACCATGGCGCCAACCAGACTAATTACTCGACTGAAGTGGCTAACATTTTCAACAACTTTTTCGGCAACCTCAGAAAATACAAACCTACCCTCCTCTCATATGCCCGCCTCCCCCCTTCATCACCCCCAACCCCAACCCCAAGGCAGGACTTTCCACTTCTACTTCAAAGCCCTAAAAACCTGCTGGACACCAAAGCTCATCCATGGGAATAACCCCAAACCCAGTACAGGTGGTGACGATATAGATTATAAAATTCTTAAACTCTCCATCAGTGGCTTGGCAGTCCCCATCACCAATCTACTGAACCGCTCCCTCTGTTCTGGCTTCTTCCCCACCATATGGGAAACTGCCACCATCAGACCCTTATTCAAGTCCAGGCCTAGAAATGAGCTGGGCAACTACCATCCTATTTCCTTCCTTTCCCCTCTCTCAAAAATTATAGAGAAGGTTGCACACACTCAACTCACCGACTACCTGGAATCCAACAACCTGCTCTCTAGTGCCCAGCATGGGTTCAGAACTGGGCATAGCACTGAAACAGTCCTGGTCTGGTTCACCAGTGAAATCCTTAAAGCTAATGACAAAGGGCTAGTACACTGGCTCTGTTTTTGTCGACCTTACCAACACCTTCGACCTTGTGGACCATGCCCTCCTCCTTAACACCCCTGGTTTTAAACTCCTCAACAAGTCCGGCAACCTCATTGAACAGGTGTCAGAATTCAAATACCTAGGTCTCCACCTTGACCCCCGCCTCTCCTACAATCTCCACATTCGTAATCTCATAAAGAAGGCAGATGTCAGACTTGGTCTGCTCTACAGGGTCAGAAAGTTCCTCATCCCTGCATCCAGACTTCGCCTTGCTAGCTCTCTACTCCTGCCCCTAATCAACTGTGGATCTATTGTCTTCTCTCCCCCTGCCTCATCCCTCTTTTTCTCCAAACTTAGAGTCACATACAACAGCATAACACATTTCATCACCGGTCTCACTTGGAAAACACACCACTGCTCACTTTATTCCTCCCTCGAGTGGCCCACTCTAGAAGGGAGGTTCCATTTTAAGATGCTCTCCTTCCTACAAAAGATATATCTCAGTATCCCCCCCCCACCAGCGTCATCTCCCTAGTTCTACTTGCAGTGCCTAGGCGTTTGACTAGAGGTGCCTCAAGTCTGGTTTTTGACTCCCCTTTCTACAAGACCAAGCATGCCCAGAACTCCATTACCTTCAAGGGAACAAAGCTTTACAACAATCTACCCCCCAAAATCCAGGTTTGCTGGTCCATATACTTTTTCAACTCCTCCTTAAAGGAGCACATCCTCCTAACGTCCACCTGCTGCTGTCCTGATAGGCCTCCTCCATGGCCCTCTTGGTAAATCCCAGCGGCTTTCTCTCCCCCACATCACCCACACTTTTCTTCTCCCCACCGAATGCACTAAAACTTCCTGCCCTATACAATACCAGGTATCAGGTACCAGATAACATTTCTGTTTATTGGTCTGCCTTCTGGTCGACTCTTGTACAGTTTTACCCATGTAATATGCTAGTTTTATTTTGCACTTGTTAGTTCCTTGTACCTCTGTACACCTGTATATATAATGTATTTACTTCATTGTATGTCGTAGGTAGTTCATTGTATGTACTTTGTATTCCATTGGCCTATGTATTTGTTCATCTGTTGTATTTCCTACACTGGACGTTTGTGAAAGCGGACATTTTTGCTCACATACCTTCTAGTATACAAATAAAATTGACTGATTGATAGTTTTATTGTTAGAAACCTACAGGGGTCCTTACTGAACAACATGATAGGAAGGTACAAGGTGAAGCCAGGGGGACACTGCTTAGCCAGTCGAATGGCCATAGGGCTGCCATGTAAGACCAGCATATAGGATAGCACGACCAAATGTTTCATTATACTCTATAAATGTGAACAGTTTTAATAATCCAGTAAAAAGGTCCAAGATGTTCTCAATCATCCAAAAAGAAAAATCAGATGTGGTATATATACAGGAATCGCACCTTACACAAGCAGAGCCAGTTAAACTGTCTAAATATGGTTACTCTGGAATTTTTGCCTCATCCTACAAGCAGGGTAAGAGAAGGGGAGTGAATATACTTCTTGACTGACATTTAACCTTCCAAGAAGTAAAGGTAATTAGAGACAAAGAGGGGTGTGGTGTGATGGTTCAGGGGGAAATAGATGGAGTCCAAGTTACGCTGGCCTGTACATCCCATCCATGTATAATGTAGATACCCCTCATATTAAAAGTTTGCTGAATATGGTAGCAGATAACATTAGGGGGACGCTGATACTGGCTGGTGATTGCAATCTTTTGATGGACCCAGTAAGGGACACCACAAATATAAGAGGGACACGTTCCTAAGCAGCACATAAATATTTCCATAAATTCCTCTCTTCGGTGGGATGGGTGAACATCTGGAGAGAACTACACCCCACTCAAGAGTTTTTCAAATTACTCTGCCCCACACTACATATAGCTGCATAGATTATTTATTTATTTTACATAACAGGAAGAGGTAGCGAGGGTGACAAACCTAGTAGTTGGGGCCTATATCTGTTATTGGATCACGTCCCAGTCAAGTTGGAGATGGAGCTGGGCCTGCTCTTAAAAGGACTCACTGGCGCCTGGACTCTTTTTTTTTTTTTTTTACTTAAAAAATGAAGAGTTTGCAACTATGGTGAAAGAAAATATAAAGGACACTATATGTCTGAATGACACCCCTAAGGCACTACCCACCTTTTTATGAGACACTGTAAAGGCAGTACTCAGGGGCCAACTAATTAGCTATGCGGCACAGAAAAATAAAGAAGGGCCCATGGAAAGGGGTTGAATGCTACTCTTCTCTTCTTACAACAACACCAACAGGTTACCCTAGCAGATCCCACACAGATCACCAGGATCAAAAAACTATTAGACGACCTGGCCCTGGAACAAACGGAGGGAGCACTTAGGTACTTATGTCAAAAATATTATGATGGGGGACCAAGGGCTGGGGGCCTTTTAGCTCACAGAGTTAGGGGTCACAGACAGAAAGCAACTGTCTCTAAGGTTAAGAATCCCGTGCCAGGCCAAATACACAGGCAAACCCACAAGATAGCAGAAGCACTTGCTGCTTATTACAAGACATTGTACAAGGCAGAACAGACCCCATCAGCCTGAAGCATTGTCCTCTTTCTTTGCGTCTTTAAGACTCCCAAAGTTGGACGCCTCAGCACAGCAATTGCTCCAAAAACAAATTACGGATCAGGAAATCCCGGCCGCAGTTGGACACTTAAAGACAGATAAATACCCAGGGCCTGATGGGTATACGGCTGAATTCTATAAAACAGTTGCCCCTGAATTGGAACCCCTGCTGCTCAGAACGTCTAATTGGATATTAGAGAGCAATAATCTCCCCTCTTGGAACTATGCCACAGTTTCAGTTATACTGAAAAAGGGAAAACCAGTAGATAGGTGTGAATCATGTAGGCCCATTTCTGTCCTATGTGTGGGCTATAAAATATTCTCATCTATCTTCGCCAAAAGATTAGATGATATTCTGCCCCGAGTAACACATCCTTATCAAACAGGCTTGATAAGGACAACAGAAATGATGCATAGTATCAAAAGAACCCTATCCATGTTACACCAGGCAGCTAGCATTGCCACACCTCTCCTCTCTCTCAGTTTAGATGCTGAGAAAGCATTCGACAGGGTGTCCTGGGCTTTTTTTAGCAATTACCCTCTCACAATTTGGCTTCCCTCAACAATTTAGAAAGCTGATTGCATCCATCTATCAGGCTCCAGAAGCCCAGGTTAGAGCCAATGGCCATCTCTCCTCTCTCTTCCCACTGCAGAGAGGCACAAGACAGGGCTGTCCCTTATCCCTACTCCTGTTTGCCCTCTACATTGAGCCCCTAAGCTATCCAAACACATCCCCAACTCACAGGATGCAAGAGGCAGGAAGGTACAGAGCATCGTACTGCTCTGTACGTGGACGACATACTGTTGTACCTTACAAATCCCAAAATGAACCTACCTATGGTATGGTCCATTGTAAAACAATTTGGTGATCTTTCAGGATATGTTAAATGAGAGCAAAACAGAGGTCTTAACTATCAGGTATACCCCAGCTCTGACTCACGAAGCCAATTCCCATTTAAATGGGATCTTAAACACATGACGTATCTTGGAATTAAGCTTACACCATCAGCCTCTCAACTGTATGAGGCCAACTATGGCCATCTCCAGGAGCAGGTTCAAAAAGACTTAAATAGCTGGGCCATATTGCTGCTACTCTAGAAAGGTGGGTAGCTGCAATCAAAATGCTGATGCTCCCAAAATATTTGTATGTTTTTCAGAACATAGCACTCCCCATCCCACAGAGATCCTGGGCTCTCTGGGGAAGATGGATCTCCCGGTTTCTGTGGCAGGGCTGAAAGCCCAGGGTTGCTCTTTCTGCTCTAACCATGCCAAAGAGACAGGGGGGATTGGCTCTCCCAGACTTGAAAGTGTATTACGAAGCTGCACAACTACAGCCAGTAATGTACTGGCTGCAGAATGTACCCGAGCAACAATGGGCACAGTTAGAAAGTGAAATGGTTCCCATGAGTCCACTGGAGCTGGGTATATTAGACACAAGGTGTTTCAAAACAATACACAAGTGTACCTCGTCTTATGTCTACACCCTGCTTCAGATTTGGAAGAAGTGGATACAAAAGAGCAGACTGGGTCAGCACCTGACATGGCTGCTTCCTATACATCGTCAACCGGATTTCACTCCGGCATCTATGGATTTGGGCTACAGAGGGCAGACCCGACAAGCACATATTACAACTCAGATATACTTTAAACTACAGAAAACAGCAGGGTGCTTACTGTACCTTGAAATGTTTAATGGCCAGAACAAGACAAGAACATAGGGACTGCAGAGGACATGAAACATGAACAGCACTGACTGATACAGTAGAACTACTGCAGGCTTTAGCTCTAAAACATATTAACATTTTAGGATGCCTTATATGAGTTGGGTCATGTCCTTTGCAATGGAGTCAAGCAAGTTTTCACACCAGCCTAAAGTAACTTCATTTACATTTAAATCTTGATGAAATTAAAAGGGCACAACAGAGGCAATCGTTTATGCCTGCAAACTACACAGGTAAACAGAAAAAAAGGCTGAGTGGACCTTCTCTTTAATTAGGAATGGTACTAACTTCACACCTAAAAGCCACAAGATTGATAATGAGGGAAGATAGCAAACACTAGAGGAAAGCCTAGATGGATATAAGGATCAGCATCATTTATGCCTCAGCAAGTTTTTCCATGAAGTATTTAATGAACTAGCCAAAAGTAAATTAGAAAACATTATCCTAGGAGGTGACTTCAACTTAATGTAAGATAATTATTTAGGGAGGAGCAACCCCACTGCAAGGAAGTCAGTTCTGAAGCTAGATGTACCCTTAGAGACAGGATGGCAGACTTAGGATTGGTGGACTTAAGGTGGTGCCTGATGCACCTCATGGGGGACGACTATTTTCTGCTCCATTATGCATAACTCGTATAGCAGAATAAATGCCTTTCTGATTTTTAATTCTCTGGATAACTGTGTAATGGGTACAGACCTAGGAAACTGCATAATCTCAGATCATGCTCCACTTTAATTATCTGTGGCATTACCCAAAGAAAATGTAAGCCCCTAGAGATGGAGATTTAATTGTGCTTTGCTCAAAGATGAATATTTCAAGGCATGAATTAATGAAGAAACTCCTTTTTTTTAATTTTTAATTTCTGACAATGGCAAAACCTTTAAAACCATTATCTGGGATGCTTGTAAAGCATTCATTCATTGGATAACCTAAAGGTGGTCAGACAGTGTTACAAGGCAGTCGGAAGGGCTAGTGAGATGCTGGGGTGCATAGGAAGGGGTATCACAAGCAGAGAAAGGGAGGTGGTGTTGCATCTGTATAGATCGCTAGTGAGACCCAACCTACAGTACTGTGTCCAGTTCTGGAGACCACATCTCTGGAAGGACATAGACAGAGTGGAGGCTGTCCAGAGGAGAGCAACTAAGATAGTGCAGGATCTGCATCAGAAGCCCTATGAGGAGAGACTTAAGGACTTAAATACGTACACCCTGAAAGAGAGGAGAGAGAGGGGGGATGTGATGGAGACCTTTAAATACCTCATAGGAAAAATAAGGTGTGGAAGGGAAGTATTTTTCAGGAAAAAAAGGTGCTCAAGGACAAGGGGGCACATTAAGACACTTGGGGGGTAAGATTTGGGAGAAGTGAGAAAGTACTTATTCGCAGAAAGAGTGATAGATTCCTGGAACAGTGGTGGGGTTCAAGAATGCATGGGCTAGGCATAAGGAAAGTTAGGAAAAGGGAAGGGGTGGTGATTGGGCTGGAGTTCAAGTAAGTTCTACAGTGATACTGTAGGTAGGGAAAAATGGGCAGACTAGGTAGGCCAAGCGGTCCTTATCTGCTGACAAAGTTTATGTTTCTGTGTTTCATCTGATATGTGAGGGAGCCAGGAGAGTTCGTGCAGTGAAGGGAAGAGGGGAGTTGGTTCCAGAGTGAGGGATGAGGATAGTAGAAGGCTGTTTGCCCAGCAGAGGTGCGGGGATGTGTTACTGCAAAGGTATGAGAATCCCTGAGGCAGAGGGAGCAGGAGACAGAGGGAACATGGGAGAGGAGTGATGACATAGGGGAAGGAAGGGACTCAAACTAATATTTAGATATGAATGAGGCACAGTGAATCTGGTGATGCGAGTGAAGAGGGAGAATGAATAAGGATGAGTAAAGTAAGCTCTGAGTTCAGGAGGGGGCGCTGGTAGCAAAATAACAAAAGGAGTTACAGAGGGTGTCAGAGTCTGGCCAAGGAGGAGGAGAGAGCTGAGCCGCAGACCACATCTGCATAATCAATGACTGGGAGCACCATTTTGATGACAAGCTCTTGGCAGACCTGCAGGGACAGACAGTCTTTATTATGGTACAGGGCACCAAGATTAGGTTGAGTCTTGGCATGTATGGTGTTGATGTGGGCAGAGAAGTTTAGTTTGCTGTCAAGCCACACACCGAGGTACTTGAAGGAGGAGATCACTTCTAGAGGGGCGCCATCCCAAGATGGAGAAGATGGGGCATGGGTGGGAGCCTGGCAAGTTTTTGGCTAGTGCCAAAGGTCATGGACACAGGTTTCTCTTTTGTGTTGGCTCGGAGTTTGTTAGATTGAAACCAGAGTAGGGCGTTGTGGAAGTCTTGCTGGGGCAGACGTCCATATCTGACGTGGAGGGACCAGAAGCGCAGATGACTGTGTCATCTGCATACAGCATACATGTGAATATGTGAGTTGGCACAGGCAGTGAGGAGGTCATTGAGGAAGATGAAGAAGAGTATGGGACCCAGAATGGAGCCCTGAGGGATCCCCACCTGGATGGGAAGAGGACACATGAACATATGAATCTGCCAGCAGAAACAGGCCTCATGGTCTATCAAGTCTGCTTGAATGTGCGACTAGTACCTTTACATTGTAGCTGCCCCTCTCCCATCCCAGTTACCCCCCCTCTCGCCCTGTACCATCCCCTTTTTAAACAGCCCACCATCTTACAGAATACCACCTCCTCTGGTAGAGTGTTTCATTTAGCCTCCACCCTCCATGAAAACATGTCTCATCTCTCTCCTGTATCCTTCCCCCTCCAATCTGAGACCATGCCATCTCATGTCCCTCCCCCTCCTGAACTCAAATACCCCTTCTGTACCTGTCTTGTTTATCCCCATCAAGTATTTAAAGGTCTTGATCATATCTCCCCGATCCCTCCTTTCCTCCAGGGAGTACATAGTTAACTCCCTCAGCCTGTCCTCGTAGGGTTTGCCCTCTAGTCCTTAGATCATTTTTGTGGCCCTGTGCTGTACCCCCTCCAGAAACTTGACATCCTTCTTCAGAAACAGACACCAGTACTGCATGCAGTACTCCAGGTGTGGCCTGACTAGTGCCCTGTACAGAGGCAGGATCACCTCCCTACTTCTGGAGGAGTTTCCTCTCGCAATACACTCCAGCATCCTGTTGGTTTTAGCTGCCACCTTCCTGCACTGAGCTAAGTTGTTCATATTTCCCGTTATAACCACCACTAGATCCATTTCTCCCTCAGTGATAACCTAACTGAACCCCTCCCAACTGGTAGCTCCTCCTCGGGTTCCTTGTTCTGAAATGCAGTACCTTGCATTTCTTAGCATTGAACCCCAACTGCCACATTTCCGACCACTCCTCCAGCTTTGTCAGGTCGTCCTGCAGCCCCTGCCACCCTACTATGTTGTCCACCACCTCCCCCATCTTGGTATCATCAGCGAACAAACTGATCTTACTCCTGATGCTGTGTGAGATATCTGCTATGAATATCTCAAACAGCACCGGGCCCAGTACTGAGCCCTATGGAACCCCGCTTGTCACAGCCCTTGGGGATGAGAGTCCCTGCCCCCCCACCACCACCCATTGCTGCCTCCCCTTAAGCCAGTTCTTGATCCAGTTCACCATCTTTGTTCCCACCCCCAAATATTCCAACATTTCCCCCAACTGCCCATGAGGCACCGAATCAAAGGCCTTGCTGAAGTCCAAATACAGGACATCCACTGCATGGAACTTATCCAGTTGTCTCATCTCCCAGTCATAATATTCAACTGGGTTGGTCTGGCAGATCTTCTTAAGATGAACCCATGTTGCTGACCGTCCTGAAGTCCATTGACTTCCAAAAAGGTCATCATCCTCTCTTTCAGGATTGTCTCAGTTAGTTTTCCTACGATGGATGTGAGGCTTACTGGTCTGTAATTGCCTGGTTCATCCTTTGGGCCACTTTTGTGAAGGGGCACCACATGAGCCATCCTCCAGTCTTGAGCTACACATCCTGTGTCTGGGGAGGTATTGAACAGATCTGCCAGCAGCCCTGCCAAGACCTCTGCCAGCTCTTTCAGCACCCTGGGGCGAATGCCATCTGGTCCTGGTGCCTTGTCCACCCTCAGTGCCCTCAGATCTTCCAGCACCTTGCCCTCTGTAATTACCTAATCTGTCACCTTTGCCCACCTTCCCCATCCCCAGAGGTAGCTGCCCACCCTTTTCCTTTGTGAACACAGAACAGAAGTACTCATTTAGAGCTTTTGCCTGCTCTGACCCTTTCTCCACCCATCCTCTGTCCTTCTTAATCCTTACTATTTGATCCTTACAGCTCCTTCTCTCCCTTATGTACCTGAAGTCCTTTTCCCTGTCCTTGATGCCCTTTGCCAGTCTCAGCTCTCTGGAAGCCTTGGCCGCGCTGACTAGTCTGGTTACCTCCTTGGACTTCTTCACATACATTTCCCTGTCCTCCCCACTTCTGGATTTCTTGAACCTCCTAAATGCTATTTTTTTGCCCTCACCCCTTCCAAGACCTCCCAATTCAACCAGCTTGGTTTCTTAGCCCTTCCTTCTTGCTCTGTGTCTTAGGACATAACCTAGTAGCCTCCACCAGCCCCAGTTTGATAATTTCCCAGTTTTGGCTTGCATCCATGCTTGGATGAATTCCTGCTAGGTGCCTGTCCAAAATTTCCCCCATTATGCAAAAGTCAGCATGTCTGAAGTCATCCACCCTAGTTCCTGTACCTACAACTTCCATGCCCATGTTGAGTGTGAACCACACCGAGTGATGGTCACTCCCAGCCAGCGGGTCCTCCACCCCCAGCTCCCTTACAATCTCCCTGTTAGACAGTACTAGGTCCAGAGTTTTTCCACAACCTAGTCGGCTTGTTAACCAACTGTGTCAGGAAGCTGTCCTGGAATGTTTCAGGAGCACACCTATACCCTTACTTTTCAATTGGCTGGTAGCTCAATCCACTCCTGGTAGATTGAAGTCCCCCACGATCACAGTGTTCCCCCTTCCCGCAGACCCTCCTAATGTACTCTGCTAACTCCCTGTCCAAGTCCTTTGCTTCAGCTGATGGCCTGTACATCACTCCCATCCTCAGTGTCCTACATTTTGAATCCTGGAATTGCATCCATAATGCCTCTGTCTTCCCCTCCGCCCCCTCTTCTCTGGCACACCATATCCCCCTCCCTTACGTAGATCACCACCCCTCCCCCTTTCCCCTTGCTCTTATGCTTTCTGTATATCCTATACCCTGGGATCATCAGATCCCAGCCCTGGTATTGGGTGTCTCAAGTCTCTGTGATGGCTGCAATGTCCACCATGCCCACTGCCAACAGAGCCTGTAATTCAGCTGATTTGTTCCCCAGGCTTCTTTCATTCAGGGAGACAACCTTCCAACTTGTTCCCTTCCCTTCCTTAACCCATTTCTCCCCATCCTTAACCCCCCATGTCCCTTCTCTGGTACCGTCTCTGCTAGCTTGGGTGGGGGGGGTAAGCTCGTTCAGCTCCCCTCTCCGACAGCTTCCTGCTGCACACTCGCCTCCACCCCACCCTAGTTTAAAATCTACGTTGCTAATGTCCCACTGCCTCTGTTTCAATACCCACTGTCCCACTGTACTCAAATGTAACCTGCCCCTGCGAACCGGTCACTGTTGTCCCAGATGTTTCCCCAGCCTCCCACTAGCTCATATACCCTTTGGTCCGACACCATGCTCTCAGTCAAGTGTTGAACTCTATCCTTACTTTTCTCACCGAGCTTGCCCTGGGTACTGGGAGCACTTCTGAGAATGCCACGGAACTTCCTGCTTCCTCACACAACTTCCCCAGTTCCTCAAACCTCTCCCTTACCAACTCAACCGTATTACCCCCCCCAAGTCATTCATACCCAAGTGCACCACTACATGCAGTTTCTCCCTTCCTCTCCTTACACGCTTGAGAATAGACTATCCTTCCCTACCCACTGTCAATCCAGGTACGGATTCCACCCATATTCAACTATGCCACTCCCCTTTGCTTCCCCATCTGACCCCTTTTAGGACTGAGTCTCCCAGCACCAAGACCCTGCCTCCTTTTCACATTTGTGCTTCCCCACCATCCCTCTTTCATTACTCCCACTTTGAAAATCCACCCTGTCCTGCAGATTCATGGCTCTATCTGCCCCCTCTGCTATGCTCCCGCCCCTGCCTGCTGATCTGCCCCCCCTCCCAATATTTTCTCAGCATCGACGCCCTCTTTTCCTTCCTCGTTGGGTTCCTCTCCCCCTTCCTCACTGGGTCCCTTCTTCCCTTCTGCCACCTCTGTCTAATCTCCCTTGTTCTCCCTTTTACCCCTATTCCTTTTCCACTTACTCCCCATACCCCTGTCCCCCTCTTCTGTCTGACTGTTTCCCCCTGGGCTTTCACTACCCCCTCTTCCTCCTGCCCTGTCCCAGAGGGCCATTCCCTCATCATCCGCCACTGAAGCCAGCACAGCGAACCTAGTGCTGACCCTGAACTTCTACCATTTGCTTCTCCCCTCATGCTATCCCGAGATTCCCCCTTACTGCTTCTATACTTTTTTACCCTGTTCCCTGTCTTCTTTGTTTACACTAGTTCTGTACTCCTGGTTCCCTAAGGAGGTGGTCATACTGTTTCAGGCATCTCACTCTCTCCCCCAATCCTCGCTAACTCCCTCCCTAGCCACTGTGCCTCTGCTTCCAGTCTCCTTAGCATGTGACAAATGGGACATCCCCCAGCTTCCATAATGTGTCCATCCAGACAGCCACCTCACAACCATTGCAACTCACTATTCTTCCCATCCTGGTTTGCCTAATTTGAGCACTACCAACCTATACCGACTATTGATGACCCTTGAGGCAAGACTGGAACCAGCTGACAGTGGGAGCTGAGAGGCCAGCAGAATCCAGTTTATCCAGGAGGAGAGGGTGGCACACCGAGTTGAAGGTCTTCGCCAGATCACTGAAGATGGCTGCCATGATGTGTCCCTGATAGGATAAAATCAGTTACACACAGCAGGGCGGCGAAGAGACAGTGCAATGATCCTCCTGGAAGCCAGACTGGAACATGGAGTGGAAATCAAAGGAGGAGAGGAAATCTGAAAATCTGGTGTGGACTAACTTCTCATGCAGCTTCGCAGGGGAGGAGGGGAAACTGGCTGGTAGCTACTGGGGGAGGAGGGATTCCCACCAGTGTAGAGTGGCATAACTTTGGCCAGCTTTCAAGAGTGTGAGAGTGGACTGAGAGAGAAGGAGAGGTTGAGTAGGTGAGTCAGAGGAGTTGCAGTGGCAGGAGCAGAGATATGGAGGAGTTTAGGATGGAACCCATCAGGGATAGACTTGCACAGGTTCAGGCACTAAAGGGCAGTCAGCGTCTCCTGGGTGGTAACAGGGAAAAAAGGAAATGGGGGGGGTGGGAACCTGGTGTGAAACAGTAGAGGCTGGAAGGGGAGTGTAAGGGAGAGCACAAGTGGTACAGAACTCATTGAAGTAAGAAGTAACAAAGGAGGGGTCAGACACAGGTAAACTATTTACTAGAAAGACGGAGGGCCCAGATTGGGTGGGAGGATCACAAAGGGAATGAATTACCCTTCAGAACTTTGAGGGTGCCTTAAGGTTATTCTGAAGGTTGGCCTTGAAATATTGTGGTTTTGCAGCCCGGACAGCCTTTGTGCAGGAGATCCTGCTGGCCTTATACCGGTGGAGGTCTGGAAGGTAGTGAGATTGTTTATAGTGAGCCCCGGCTAGATCACTGGACTTGCACTGGTCAACAAATTTCTGGGATAATCCAGTGGTGGCGGTGAGTTCTGACCTTGGATTTGTTTGAGTAGGGCATGTTTTTCCCAAACAGAGGAGAAAATGGAGTGAAACACAGAGAGGGCAGTGTCCGTATCATAGGAGGAGGGAATGGACATGGAGAAAGCAGTGTCAGTATCAGTATCAGAGGAGGTGGGAATGGCTCATCAATCTGATGCAGGGAAGTCTCTTAGGAGAGCCAAGGTGTTGAGTGACTGGTGGGACCTGGTCCAGATGTGTTTTGGAGAAGAGGGTGGATGTCAGACCTTCCTGACACACAATGTTGTGCAGCGGTCACTGAAGGTGTCTGGCAAGATACCAGCTGCAACAGTGTGGTGGGGATTGGAGGAAAGAACCCAGTCCAGGAGGATGTGGTTTTGGGAGTGAGGGTTGAGCCAGGTAGATTCAGTGATAATTTGTGTGAGATTAAGGATCTCTGCCTTGTGGGTGGCTAGCCTTGAGGCTGCGGAGAGCCAGACTACATTAAAATCCCTTAGAAGAATGAGTTCACATGTGGAGGAAAGAGAGGTGATTGTAGAGATGAATCAGCCAGGGAGGGGGATGACATTTTAGTCAAAGCACTGATAACACCGGTGAAAATGGGCAGAAAGGAGTGGAATGACAGTCTGCCAAGGAGAAACCATGAGAGGAGGGTGCAACCTCTCTAAACGCATTGATGCAAGAGGGGCTCTGACAGGTATAGATGGCAACACCACTCCCACGTTTTCCCCTCTCCTGCCTGAAGAGTTGACAGTCAGGATGTGTCAGGCTAGAATTTGGAATCCTGGAGGAGAGCCAGGATTCCAAGATACAGAGGCTATCTAGGGAATATTGAGTGAGCCATACAGACAGGAGGTTGAGTTTTGGAGGAAGGCTTTGAGCATTGAGGTGAAGTGTGCTCAAGCCTTTGGCAACTGGGGAGGCAGAGAAGGAGGGACGGGAGGGGCTTGGATTGGACTCTGTCACCAGACAAAAGAAGGAGCAGTAAGAAGAGCAGCAGGATGGAGTGGGATTTCTGCCCCTTAGAGTGGAGGAGGAAAGGAGTGGGGAGCAGGGAAGGGAGATGAGGAGGATGGAGAAATTCAAGGTTTAGGAGGAGGTAGAGAGGAGACCAGGGTGATGTATGGGAGGAGGAAAGACAAGGGGTAAGGGGTGGAGGGTGGGAGGGAATGTAGAAGGGTTAGTAGGATGGGGAGGAAGGAAAAGCAGGTGAGGAAAAGAGCGAGAGAGAGAGGTGAGGAGGAGGACAATGTACATAGTAAACATGAGGAGAGATGCAATAGCCAACCAATATGCAATACAGTAGATTTCGAAGATGAAATAATGTAAGGTCAAGCACTGTAAAGCTGCACATAGTATCAGGCCTAAGCAGTGAATGCAAAACTTCCAATGACAGTACTTAAGCAGTAACTAAATTATGAGATAGTTACAACAGACTGGGGATGTGCAAAACAGAATGGACATACAGTAGGGAAGGAGGAAATTGTTTAAACAGGAGAGGCACACTAAACTAAAGCTTGTTTCCAGGTGCGACTTGGGAGCACAAGGAAGTTAAGTGACTTGCTCAGAGTCGCACGGTATGCAAGTGAGGGCTGATGGAATTCAAACCCAGGTCTCTAGATTTGCAGCTCAGTGCCCTTAACCACTACACTATACTGCCTCCCTAGGGTCCCCACAGAATACTGACAGGACATAAGCTAGTGCAAGATAAGCAGGGTTACTAATTAGTGGAATGTAAGTTTACAATGACAAAACCTTGGATAAAATCATAGAAGGTAATTCAAAATATGGGCGCACTCAGAAAAGGGTATACTAGGAGTCAGCAATAAAACTATTTTCCATTTGTGCAGTCTGTACCAATAGTCTGTTTTCTACTGCTTCCCTCAGTTGTGTCATGACTCTGAAGATACCAGGCAGTCTAGGATCCAGAGTACCAGTGGGAGGATGGTGTAGTACCTGAGAACTGGAGGAGGGTGGATGTGATTCTCCTTCACAAAACTGGGAGCAAGACAGAGGCAGGAAACTACAGACCTGTCAGTTTGACCTCAGTGGTAGGGAAAATTATGGAATCACTTCTGAAGGAAAGAATTGATGAGTACCTAGAGGACAGTGGGGCACAGGACCGAAGGCAGCATGGATTCATGGTGGGAAGGTCGTTGCATACGAATCTAATTGATTTCTTTGGTTGGGTGACCAAAGTAGTAGGCCAGGGAAGGGCTGTGGACATGGCCTACCTAGACTTTAGCAAGGCATTTGACACAGTCCCTCACAAAAGATTAATAAACAAATTAGCCAGCCTGGGAGTGGGTCCCAGGGTGGTAGCCTGGGTAAAACATTGGCTGGACAACAGGATGCAGAAGGTAGTAGTAAACGGAGTCCACAGTGAAGAAAGGGGGGTTACTAGAAGGGTACCACAGGGTTCAGTACAGGGTCCAATCCTTTTTAATATCTTTGTAAGTGACATTGCAGAGGGATTGGAAGGAAAAGCATGTCTCTTTGCAGACAGCACAAAGATCTGCAACAGGGTTGGTACAGAAGGTGGGGTGGAAAGGATGAAAAGGGACTTGGCAACATTATAGGAGTGGTCAAATGTATGGCAGCTTAGATTCAACGTGAAGAAGTGCAAAGTAATGCACCTGGGAAACAAAAACCCAGGGAAAGAGTACACAATTTGGGGTGAGATACTAACAACAACAAAAATGTAAAGGGACCTGAGGGTAGTTATATCAGATGACCTAAAGGTGGGCAAGCAATGTGAGAAGGCAGTAAGGAGGGCTAGGGGGATACTGGGATGCACAGGGAGAGGCATCACCAGTAGAAAACAGGAAGTTGTTATCCCTCTGTACAGACAGTTGGTGAGACCCCATCTGGAGTACTGCATGCAGTTCTGGAGACCTCATCTCTGCAAAGACATAGACAGGGTAGAGGCTGTCCAGAGGAGGGCAACCACAATGGTGCAGGGTGTGCACCAGAAGACATACCAAGAGAGAGACTAAAGGAGCTTAATATGTATACCCTCGAGGAAAGTAGGGAGAGGGGGGACATGATAGAAACTTTCAAGTACCTCAAGAGAATCAACAAAGTCAAAGAGGTTAGCATCTTTCAGAAAAAGAGATGTGCAAGAACAAGGGGGCACAATTTGAAGATAGAGGGGGGACAGCTCAGAGGTAATGTGAGGCAATATATTTTCACGGAGACGGTTGTGGATGTGTGGAACAGCCTTCCTGAGGAGGTTATGGAGTCAAAAACAGTGGGGGAATTCAAGAAAGCACGGAACAGGCGTAAAGCAATTCTAGTGGGGGGTAGGAGGAAGTAGGCTGTTGGTTAACAGGATCTGCAGCTTATCCATTAGGTAGGGAAATGGACAGACTAGGTTGGCCAAGTGGTCCTTATCTGCCATCAAATTCTATGTTTCTATGGCACTTGCCAGCACACCTCTGCCATCACCCTCTCTACTAGGAAAATTAAAACACGCAGGGGAAGGGAAAAGAGAGGCAACCAGTCTGGGGGTAGTAGTATCCCCCTTTGCCTCCCATTGGCACTCCATTTGTTTCTATAGGGACAGACCCAGGCTTTTGTTATAGGGTAGAAGCGTGGAAATAGCGTTCTGTTTAAAACTCAGATTAGGCTGGAACAGTTGCAGTTGACTGGACCACGAGAGCAGTGGATGTTATTTCTTGAGCTGCACAGCTGGAACTGCTGGTGTGCTACAGTCAGTCTTTATGTAAAATAATATTAACCAAACAGGTGCTCTTTCGTGTATAATTTGATTTTGAAATTTCCTGCAGAAACTTGTTAATAATATCACAAGGGGTTTGTAATGCAGTCGGAGTGTGTGCCAGTGTCCTCCTATGAATAGCATCTCATTGTATAAATAGTCTTCGGTTTTCACTTCCATAGATATTTTGAGAATATTATCTGTCTGCTAGGAAAGCACATCTGTCTGTGGTAAATGTGCCATTTCAGTTTACATTGGTGTTAAATTAATATAATTATTTTCTGTCTCTGTAGCCCACTCCTTTTCTACGACAAGCTTTTTCCCTAAATCGCCTTGCTCTGCTCTTAAGTAGGGAAGGAAAGTGGGGATTGTATATCTTTTTAGACATCTATCACAGTTGATCTAGAGTTGGCAGGGTGGGCCAGTGCCAAATTTTCTCCTTACCCTCAGAAAATAAGTAAGATATAAATAAACTGTTTGATCAGAATTATTTTGAGCTTACAGTCGCCTGATTTAGTAATAGATATTGGTCCCTTACTGAATAAAAACAGTGTTGTTTTTTGTTTCACAGCCAACATAAACGGCTGCTTTAAATAATCAATTCTAACTGAATGCATATGGTTTGTTCAATGTGCTACAGTGTGTATTTAGCATCGTTGACAGTACACAAAAACTGATTTTTGAATCCTGGCAGTACTCTTAGAACAGGAAGTACAGAGGCATAACCACAAGTTTCTGGATCTTTACTGACCTGCTGGGCTGGGGAGGGGGTTGGTATGATTGGCTGGTGCAAGGAAAAGAGAGCAAAAGGATAAACTATGACAAGCTTTCTAAACACCAATCATTCATGCTGCCAGATCCTTCTTAATGTTAGCAGGCTGCAGCTGGGCGGTAGCTCATCGGCTGTTTGCAATACTGCGTATCTGCCATGTTCTTTTAAGACTGGGCCCCAGGGCCCATTATAAACAGCTATAAATAAGTTTGAAATACAAATTAGAAGTGAGAAAGAAAGAAGTGCTCCAGCTGGTATCTGAACCTAGGCCTGCTTGGAATACTGTTCCACTGCACTGCTGAGTGTGCTGCCAGGAAAACTGGAAACCGGGGGATCCCAAAGGCGCTCATTTTTCTCAATACACACCCGGAGCCACAGAAATTAGAACTGCATTTTTATTTACAATGGGTGCAGTGTACATATGTTTGAAATACAATTTAGAAGTGAGAAAGAAAGAGCCTCCCTAGCTGGGCACTTCTATTTCTCATTTCTAAATTCCCAGCTAGAGCACTTTCCTTCTCACTTCTAAATTGTATTTCATATATATCCACACCACACTCCTTGTAAACAACGTGCCAGCCCCAGCATCATCCCTCTGCTTCCTGAAGTAGACTTCTCAAGGGTGGGGTCCTTTTAGCTGTACAGTTCAACTCAGCAGCATCTCTTGTCCTCCTCATGCCCTCCTGTTTGCCTGGAGGGTTGGACTCTCACCCACGAGAGCCCCCTTAGCCATGCAGATTGACTTGGTTGCACCTTGCAGTGCAGTAGTAATTACTTCTGCTTCTTGAAGGTGGATCCTCCCTGCCCTGGGGTGTTTCTATGACCGTGCAGTTTAACTCAGTGTCTCCTCTCAAAGCAGTCCTTTCTGTATCTGTCTATGGCCCACTTGGTCTCACTCCAAATACCCTTCTTTTAGTCTCCTTATCATCATCATTGGTCATAAGTTAGGCCTTTTCATTGATCTGAGGTCAGGCATGAGCTGTTAAGCAGTCTCACCACCATGCATTGAGGGTGGGGCCCTCTTTGCTAGAGGGGGCTTTTCTAGCTGTGCAGGTTGACTCGGTAGCTCCTCACAGTATTATCCCGTTAGAGGGATAGAACAAGAGCCTTTCTGTCCAGTCAGTTTCCCTGAATTGGCTTCTAAATTCCGTAATGATTGAGTTACCATAATAAAAACCCATACCAGGAGGGAAGGTGACCAAGGCCTTGGTTCCCCTGAAGTTTCCTCCACAAGGGGGGGAGGGATCCTTTCCTCCATACTGAAGGCCATAATTTTATGTATATAAACATTCCACCAAGGCTTAGAGCTGGAAGGTGGCCTTTTACTTCAATCCTCCTTTCACCCCCTTAATTTTGGTGTTTCACTCCAGGATGCCACCTTCCTCAGGCTACATCTCTTCTCTTCTATGGGAAGTAAGTGCATGTCTAGCCTTCTGTTTGCTCTCTGTGGGCTGTCTTCCCTGGGTACTTTTGCTCAAGAAGACATCACCTTTGTGACACCTCTAGGGGTGGAGTCCTCCTCAAGAGGGTTCCCTTGTCTTTTACAACACCCCAAAAGGATGGTAAGCCCTTTAGTGGGGCAGAGAGAGCATAAGCCAAAAGTACATCATGTTGCACAAGCATAATACATGAGCAATCAGACAGCCACAGTTCTTCTTCTGAATCATTGTCTTCTACCAGTTCAGTTATACTAAACCCTACCAATCCTTTCCAGTGTTTCTGACGCATTACTACAGGCGACCCCAATGGCCTGTTGAACAAAGACAAGGGCTGGGCTCCATACAGCTAAAAGTTAAGCATCCACCATGGGGGTGTGTGTTACACTTTCCCCGGCTGAATACTTGATGTGCACATAAAAGGGAAACCAAGTCCAAACAACATGTATAGTTTAACATTTACAAACTGTTTAGCCTGTTGTTTCCTAGGTAACATAAGGAACAAAGACTAATTACAAGCAGTCTATAAAAATGCATTCTGATCCAAACAGAAAATTGAACTGTCAACCCATGATACCACTTCACCTAGGGACCCGGACAAAGGGGCTAAGGGGCCTTTATGAACTATGTGCAGGGGTAGATCAGTGGAGGCACCAGGAAGATGAGCTTATTATACTATCTCTTAGAGTGACAGTATGGGGCAATCACTTCTTCCCTGGAATCCAGGTCTGCTGCTCCAGTTCCTGTGACCAGTAAAGGGGAATCTTCAGTCAAAATGTGTTTCACTGTGTCCTCTTGTGCAAGGGTGTCCTTTATTTTTTCTCCTCGTCGGCAGTATCTTCAGGTTCTAGCTCCATATCTGAAGGCACAAGCATTGTTGGGGTCCAACTGGGACCCTAAGGGGTGAACTTCTCTAGGGATGTCTCTTTGTAGGATGCATTTATATCAGCCAGAAGACTAGGAAGAGTCCTAGTTGAATAGTATCCCATCATCTCTGGTTCTTTGTCTGAACTGTGCTGATCTCCACAAACAGGCAGGGTTTAAATCGCTACTTGCTTTGCTTTCTGTGCTTTCCATCAGCTAGTAGCAGCTGTATTTACAGGTTGTCTTGGTGCCTCAGTAGTCAACACCAGCTGTGTCTTGACATGGAATCCACTGCTACACAGGCAATAAGTGATTCTTGAGGATCATCTTGGCAAACTCTGGACATCCTTATGGCTGTACTTTGTAAACAGATTACTCTAGCACTGCATAGACCGTGTCACCCCAGTAATTGGCAATCTTATGCTTGCCTTGCAAACCTTTATTCCTCAAGAGGACTTTATCTCCATGTAACAGCTTAAGAGCTCTAACCTTATTGTAGCGCTCTTTATTCTTGATTTGTTTTATTGATAAGCGGTAAGGCTCTTGAGCCAAAGACCCATTTTCAAGAGCATCCTGGGGCACATACTTGTCACAGGCAACTTACATTCTTTGAATTTGAATTTTATTTATATTTATCCAGGATATGCTCACTAGGCAAGCCTAGTTTCAAGGGCCACCTGCTACCAAACATTTCAGTTACAATACAGTTCAGTGGATACATACATACATTTATTCAATCTACATCAGTTTACAAAGGCATAGCATGAATAAATATCAAATATTTAAGGATCATTACAAATCACACACTTTAAGTATAGAAGATTAACAAGAAAGGCTGCTCTAACTAATGGGTACGGTGGTGCTACCGACCAGTAAAAACGAAAACCCTATTTTCATAGTAATGGTGTAACTGGGGTCTTTCAGACTACACTCTTATAGTAAATGTGACTTAGAGAATTTCTGTAACATTTCTGGAGTGTACTGGATGTTATTGGCTATATTGGTCTTTTAAAACTTGACTTAAATGCATATACAGTCTGATTGCTTCTTATAATAAGTGGTATCGAGTTCCAGGATTCAGTAGCATAAAAGCAAAAAAGCATTTGTACCTTTCTCTGTATTTTGAAAAATTCTCAATAAAATATTGTATTATTAAAAGAAGGAAGAAGCTTGTTGGCACAAAACTCTTTCTCAAAGGTCATTTTAACTTGATTACAGTGGTAGCTCGAAGGTTACAGCGGTTGTCAGGTGGTATAATCTTGCCATTTAAAATCTCTGGAGCAGCACCATTCATAATCGACAACACAATAAGCCCCTTAAAATATCTATCTCTGATCCTAAGGATAAACCAATTCAATTTTATGTTTTAACAACAATGATGTGTTCTGGGATGTATATTTAAAACAAAGTGGCATGCCTTATTATTGAGAACCCACAATTTCTAAAAATAATTTTCCGTTGATCTGAAAATGAAAAGTCCATAGCCCAAGCCCAAAGGGGGCAGAATTAGGCGCTGTACTGCCAGTGTTTGTGCCTCAAATGTTAAACTGGCCTCAGACAGGGACCTGCCAACTTGGTAACACACTGCAGCTAAGTCTCCGCTCTAGCTCCAACGGTGGAGACTTCAAAACAGAGATCCATTGGGAATCTGTCTTCATGCCCAAGCATCAAATAATAGTGTAAAAATCTTGTTGCAACATTCTTGGTAGAGTTGTAACCATAAACCAGGATGCTTACTTGTTGGCTCCATTCAGCTTTCTAGTTGGGGTTCAGTGTTTATCCAAGTACACAACAGGGCATCACTCAGTATACTTCTTAATATTGGAAGCCAGCCCTGGCATAATCCAAATCAACTGTATTAGAAATGACCACTCATGCAGCTATTTTGAGACAGTTAAAATATTATGAAACCACTAAAGAAAGTATAACAAATATATTAAAGGTACACAATGGTTTGTCAGTAAAATGGAGTAAAATACTAAGTAAGGAAAAGTATGGTATATATGCAGTGTATTCATTTAAATATTTTAATTTTTTTCATAAAATGTCCCCTGAAGAAGTTGAAGAGTCGAAATGTTGGGACTTGGTTAAAATAAAGAACTTTTCATCATTGTTTGACTGGCTTTTTCTAAAGCTGTGTGAGCAGCCAGTTCTAATAACAGTGAATGGAGTTCTGTTTTCCCAACACGTTTAGGAGCTTGCCATTAAACTATTCGGGTCATGTATCACCTTGTGAGTGATACGATGTAGTTCGGGATTTGCGGATTTCCTACAGAGATGATAGTTATTTTATCAGTTTGTTCTCAAAATCCCAACCTTTATCAGACTGGATCCTGTTTGGTGCTCCAAAATGTACACAGAATTCTTCTCCCAGTTCCTTAGCTACTTGTGCACAAGTTCCATTGGTGCTCCTGTCACAATGTTCATCGGAAGGGCTACCCTCTTTGATAGGGTCTTCCTCATGACACATCAGCTGCACTGCTTGCAGTGTCTCTCAGTTTCGGCTCCCATCCTGGGCCACTGAAATGAAGCTCTGGCATAATCTGCATTGACTATCTTTCTGAATTTGGTAGGATGCTGTAGTTGTTGGGCAATTCCCTTATGTCCTTGCATTTCTCCATAAAGGGACATGTAAAGAATGTGCTCCTCTCTCAGTGGCAACAAAGATGCCTTTGATGTGCATAAAGAGCTGCTTCACTGATGACGCGGAAGGTGCCGAAGAAAGTCGGGGCTCTTCTTCACTCCTGCTCCTGCTCTAGTCCCTGCACAGCAGTCCAAGTCCCCAGTTCTGGAGGGAGCAATAAACATGGCAGTGGCTGGGCTCTGTGGAGCCAAAAGGCAAGCTTCCACCTTGGGAGGGGGCTACAGTTCTTTTTATGATGATCTAACTATTTTGGTTTGACTTCACTGCTCTGTTGTGAGTGCAGTAGATGCTAGTGTGATGTAACTAGATAGTCTATAATTTATCTTCATTTAGAATGCTTTGGAGGCTAAAATAAATAACTTATCTGTAAGTTTTAACTCTCACCAACATTGTATATATATATTTATTTGGCTATAGTCATATGGATTCTACTTCCAGGACCCCTTGTTTACCCTGAGAATAAGATGACTGGTCAGCCGCCCTTGCATCCCTTTTTAGCGACTGATTTGCTGATAATGCTAAGATCTGCAGCAAAGTGGACATTGAAGAGGGAGTTAGAGAAAACAAAAAGAGACCTGGAAAAGTGCACCAGATTATGGCAACTAAATTTCAGTGTAAAAAAAAAAAGTGCAAAGTAATTCATATTGGTAGAAAGAACTTTTAAAACAGACTACGGAATGGGGGAGTAATGGGGGTGCAGACAGCTGAGGAGAGACCTGGAGTTCACTGGTGATGGCCTCAAGTCTGTTGCATGGTACAACAAAGTATATGGGAAGGCTAATAGGATACTGGGATGGATAGCAAGGCAATTTGATAGTAGGAAGATGGAAGTGATACTGCCACTGTACACATCCCTGCTATGGCTGCAATTTGAGTTTGCACACAGTTCTGGGGTCCACACTTCAGTAAGGTTCACCAACTTTAGGGTGAATTTCCTAGGGTGCGGGAAATTAGGTAAAGTGCTGTGAAAATGCCGACAGTAACATGAATGGCACCAAATTGTGCTGTGCTACACTACAAGCGTGTAGTCCACCTAAGCAGCCTATATATATATATATATATATGTATATGGGATACATGATGGGTATGAGTGTGATATGGCAAATATTGTCACTCCTGCAGAGTGAGCTCTGGATATCTCACGAGTGCCAAAGGCGCAGTGAGATATCCAACTCCCGATGCAGGAAGTGACAATATTTGCTGCCAGCACACGATCTGCCCATGATGTAGTCTGGATGATATACAATAGACAAGAGTTTCAGAAGTTTTGTTATGCTGTCTTGTGTTCTGTTCTTGTTTATGTGTTTGCACATTCTGTGTGTGAGCTTTTCTGAATGGGCTGGCAGTGTTATAAACTCTGAGAGACACATGAGTATGTTTTGCAATGTTAAATGAGTTAGTTTTAGATAGGAGTGAGAAACATACTTTTGTGAAGCTGTATTGTTTAGCAGTCTGGCTGCAGTGAAGTTAAAAGCATCACAGTAATTGTAATGAGCTGAGAGGCAGAGTGTCAGAACAGCTGATACTGTTTTCAGTGGTAATTAAGTTAGCTGCAGGCAGAGTGTTCTGTGAAATTGTGCTCTTTAGGATTCTGGCTGCAGTGAAGTTGAGATTGTCACAGTAATTGTAATGGGTGAGAATCAGAGTTTGAGGAACAAGTGAGAGTGTGTTTCAATGGTAGTTGAGTTAGCTGCAGGCAGTAGTTTAGACTGTTCTGTGAAGCTGTGCTCTTTGGATTTCTGGCTGCATTAAGTTGAGAGCATCACAGTAATGAGCTGGAAGTTGGAGGGGGTAGGTGTGTTTTGTAATGCTCACTGAGTTAGCTGTAGGCAACAGTGAGACCCCTCAGGTAGTTCTGCATTTGTGTCTATGGTAACAGCACAGGTGTTTCTTGCATGCTGAGGGGAAAGCTGCCTAGGGTGATGATATCAGTGACCTTTTGTGACCTGTGTGTGTAAATGGCTGATATCATCACAGTAGTGCAGAAGATAAAAATATCACACTGCAGTAGATGATACGCTGTTTTAGCTCACTCATTTACCACTCACCCCTATTGTGTGTGTGTATATGTATATGTATATGTATATATATATATATATATATATTAGCCTCCACCCACCGTATCCTGTTGAGTGGTGCAAAAGGTTGGAGGGAAGAAACTCCACAAGATGCCCATAGTGCAAGACACTGTGAACTCCTGGTCACTGAGATTGGTTTCATGGTCATCATGTCGATCACATTACGATGACCTATTGGCAGGATAC
Source organism: Neoceratodus forsteri (assembly GCA_016271365.2). Taxonomy (NCBI): domain Eukaryota; kingdom Metazoa; phylum Chordata; order Ceratodontiformes; family Ceratodontidae; genus Neoceratodus; species Neoceratodus forsteri. Next base: position 1,524,041,729 of record CM028130.1, on the reverse strand, counting down.
CCTTCAATAAATACAGGGACTGTATAGACACCATACAGAGATGAGCCACACAGATGATTCAGGGGCAGCAGGGTAGGTTGTATGAGGAAAGGTTGGCAGACACCAATGTATATATTGGAGGTCAACTGGGAAAGGTGGGATCTGATTGCGACATAAACATTCTTGGGAGGAATCAACAGGGTGGATTGTAAGAACTTGTTCACAAGGAATGAGGGCATAGTAACTAGAGGACATGACTGGAGATTGGGAAAAGGAATCGGGAGAGGTGTGAGAAAGTTCTTTTGACCGAGTGGGTACCAGACGAATGGAATAGACAGTCCAGAGAGGTGGCTGAAGCTAAGACTGTAATGTGGTTTAACTTGGGTGGGACAGATATAAGGAGATAGTGGGACCCACAGGCAGAGGAGAAGAAAGGACACTTGGAGAAGGGGGAGATGATCAGCCACTAGAGCTATCAGATCTCTAAATCCAGCCCCGGGGCTAAGCCGAGCGTAGAGCTAGGCAGGGAAACTGGCTGAGTGAATGGACCTCAGGGTCTTTTTCTACTGACCCAATCTATGTTCCTAGTGGCAGAGACTGATAAGGAATGGAAATTGCCCGACCTGGAACAGAACATCAGTAGGTCTTTGGTAGACTGTATAATGTCCCAGTCAGGGACAGCAAGGCAGGGCCAGCTTCCCAGGTGGTATCATATTTTCCACACTTTTGAAGGACTCTGTTCTGTCCTTAGACGGTGTGATGGTAAAACAGATTTTCTGGTTTCCCGAAAAATCACAGTTGGCATTAGTAGAACAAGAAGTTTAACGGAGCACTTAAGACAAACTATGAGACCCTCACAATATTTATTTAACATATTTGGCCAGTTTGATTCCAGGCACATCCTAGGAAAATTGGAGTTGGTTACAAGTTTTCAAACGCATTAGAGATAAATACAAAGTAAAAGGAATGATGCAGGTAAATACAAGGTATACATGCCAAGCATAAAGTCCAATACAATTATTCAATACATAAGTATATTATGATAGTTCAGTTATAATGTAAGAAAAGTGTTTGGCAGTAGTTTAGCTTTTCATTTACATAGGTACGAATCCACCGGCAGTAACCTACCACAGGGGCAGGTCGGGTACTAGAATGGAGAAAAGAGGAGTGAAAAGAGCATGGGGAAGTTGAGGGCAGGGATCAGGGATTAGGGTGGGGGAGGTAGTCTAGAGGTAAAAGATGGGGGGGATGGATCGAAGGGGATCTACAATGGGGGTTAGAAGCAGGTGCAGCAGGTGCAGACATAACCTCATGGAAACGTTCCTGAATAGAAGGGGAGAAGGTGAAGTGGAGGAGCAATGAGAGGCTAGACCAGGGCCAAATGAACCTGTAAGAGAAGGTGACCTGTAAGAGATACATGGCTTGAGCTATCCTTACATGGGCAAAAGAACTGAGCGAGATATGTGAGGCCAAGAAGGCTGAAAAGGGTAGTCGGGCTGACCAAGATGTCAGAGGCCTTCCTAGTGGACACCATGGATGATTCTCTCAGGTCATCCACAGGTGCAACGTTTGACGTGTAGCTATATGATATTTGTGTCTTAAGCTGTGTGTGGCAGACAGGCAGTTAAAATCCATGTGGACACATGCTCTGCTTTATGATAGTCTTCTCTTTGGAGAACCCCTGGACAGATGGATGAAGAATTTCATGTAGAAATGGCTAAGCTGAAACTACAAAGTGTGACAGGTCAAAAAAAAAGTAAGAAAAATTAAAAAACATGTTCTAGTTCTTTTGTGAATGGCAGATTTCTTTCAATTCTTTCAATCTGGGTTGAAATTAAAAATAACAAGAATCTGGTCTTAGGGGTGTGTTATAGGCCTCCAGACATAAGCCATTTAGAACACAGTCAATTATTAATCAACATCTTAAGCAAATTAAATTCCAAGGAAACTGTACTACTTGGGGGCTTTAATACACCGGGGATTAATTGGGATGAATATTCAACAACTACTTCTCAAGAACAAAAATTACTTGAACTATGTGTGACAGATGGGCTACAACAACTTGTCAACATGCATACTAGGGGTAACAATACTCTTGATCTTGTCATCACTGATATTCCAGACAAAATCAATGACCTCAAAACTCATGAACCATTGTTTAACAGTGATCACAATATCACTACCTTTTTGATGAATACAAATTCCACTAGAGAAATTGGTATAACCACTGTTAAGGATTTTAGAAAGGCTAATTTTAGGGCAATACTCAATGAAGTTTACAAGTGGGACTGGAATAGGGATAATACCTCTGTTAACCAGTTTTGGCTTAAAATTAAAAGTAAGATCCTTGAGCTAAGTGATAAATATATACCAAACCAAAAGGTATGCAATAAAAAAGGTAAACTTCCTTTGTGGTTCACAAACAAGGTAAGGAGATTCATTTCAGCTAAAAAAAAAGGGCCTACAGGGCACTTAAGAGAGATAATAATGATTATACGAACATACGAATGCACCAGCAGAAACAGACCATCCGGTCTATCTAAGTCTGCTTGAGTGTGCAGCTATAGCACCCTTAGTTTGCAACTGCCCCACCCCCCTCCCCTTTGTCATCCCACAGCCACTCCCCACCTTCCCCACCCTCACTTTCCCTTGTTCCCTGTTCCATGCCCTTTTGAAGCTGTTCACAGATTTAAATGATACAACCCATTCTAGTAGTGTGTTCCATTTTGCTACCACCCTCTCTGTGAAATAGTGTCTCCTCATTTCCCTCCTAAATCTTCCCCCCTCTATTCTTGGCCCATGTCCCCTGGTGTCCCTCCCCATCCATAGCTTAAAGACCCCATCTGCTCCATCCTTATTGATTCCCCTCAGATACTTGAATGTCTCTATCATGTCCTACCTGTCCATTCTATCCTCCAGAGTGTACATATTCAGGTCTCCCAGCCTGCTCTCATAGTCTGTCCCCTCCATTCCACATATCATCTTTGCTGCCCTCCTCTGCACCCCCTCCAGTAGCCTGATATCACGCTTTCGGTACGGCCTCCAAAACTACACACAGTACTCTAAGTGCGGCCTTACCCGCGACCTGTAGAGGGGCAAGATCACCTCTCTGCCTGGACGAAAAAACCCTCGCTCTGCACCCCAGCATTTTGTTAGCTTTTGCAGCCACTCTCGTGCACTGGGCAGTGCTGTTCATGGTCTCCGATATCATTACCCCTAGGTCCTTCTCCTCCTCAGTGATCCCCAGCTTACCCCCCCCATCCAATAAGTACAGAAAGGCTCTTAGGTACTGTAAAGTGAATATTAATAAGGAAAAATGCAAACTCGAATTTAAGCTGGCCCACATGAAAGATGGAGGAAAAAGGTTTTTCACTTGTATAAATAACAAAAAGAGCTTGTCTTGTATAATAGGTTCAATAAAAACTGACTGACCTGTGATTGCTGATCCTAAATAAATGGCTTGTCAATTTAATAGCTATTTTTGCTCTGTTTGCCCCTAAGAATAAGGTCCCTATTTTTTCAATCCCAGGTATACCCGATGTCCAGTTCCTAGAGATCACTTGGGAGGAGATTATCTCCAAACTCAAAAACATTAAAATAAACACTTCTCCTGGCTCAGATTCTCTACACCCACGAGTTTTGAAAGCAGTAGAACCCTGGTTAGTTGAACCCATGTGTATGCTCTTTAATATGTCTATAAGTACTGGTGAAGTACCCAAGAAACAGTGACAAGTTGTGGTTGTACCAATTTATAAAAAAGGGAATCAGAGTTGTTCTGCCCAGGTTTGGAGCTGTTTCATGGGCATGGCTTTTTAAGCTTTCTCCGTGTACATGGAGATGAGTTTCCTGACCTCCATGCCCATCGGGAGAAGCAGACGTCGCCAGTAATTGATTTATGCTAGGATATAACCTCACTTGGGTCGCTAAACACAACGCTGGTAATTCATGGTGTTCTGAGCCAATACTTTCCCTTGCTTCGATGATGTCTTGATCCTGTTTACTGATTAGAAGTGTTTTATCTTTGTGTGAGCAAACACTGTATTCATCGAAATCTCCTTGGTTTTGGTGTTTGTGGGTAAATGGAGGAGGACAAAAGTCTTCACCCAATTGGGCAAATATTCTCACTAACACACAGTTTAAACCTAAATTACCATGTCTAGGGCAATTATAAACTTTACATTGTTCAGCTTCTTCCAACCCAGAATTAACTGTGCACCAAACCACTATTCAATGGAATGGGACAGGACACTCAGGATCTGTACAAATCAATAAATGTTAGCTTTTGTGTTCCCAAGTGGCCAATATAACATCTGTTATAGAAAACTCTGTTACTTATTTTACAATCTGCTACTTAATTTTCTACATCTACATTGGAGGCAGTATAGCGCAGTGGTTTAATGCTGTGAGCTGCAAATCTGGAGACTTGGGTTTGAATCCCACAGCCCCTACTTGCATACTGTGTGACCCTGAGCAAGTCACTTATTTATTTATTTAGCTTTTGTTGACCGGGTAAGTGCACTAGACAAATCCTGCCTATTTTCAGGCACGACCCGGGGGAGGGGGATACAGATGAATGCCAACTGACCTTGAACCAGATTAAGCTGTTGGTGGTATTTTTAGTGAATAAACTTAACTTCCCTGTGCTCCGAGGTCGCAACTGTAAATAAGCTTTCAGCTTAGTGTGTCTCTCCTGGTTAAACAATTGGAAAAAAATCTTTGAAATAATTAGTCATATCCATTTCTAAGCAATGATTATTTATTAAAGCAATTTTTACTATACCCCACTCGGCTATGTGGAATGGTTACAGGAATTGCTTTTCAATTTGAGCATGGAGAGGTTTGGGGCAGCTAAGAGGGGCAGTCTCATGAAATTTGATCGTGTGTGGGGCCCTCTTCAGGCCCTTTACTCGCTTCACTCATAGCTAGTCGTTAGGGGGTTTGTAGTTCCTGGCTAGTTCCTCGTGGGCAGACCCGCTGTAGCCTTGCAACCCGGGAGGGAGGGTAGGGTAGGTAGGAGGGTGGCTGGGGTGGGAGTGGTACCACTGGGAAAATCTGGTTGTGCTCTGATGGTATTTGTAAGTGGCACGGTATGGTCACAGATTATCTTATGTAATGTTGGTTGCCTGTCTTATGTGCCAATGTTTGGTTAATAAACTTGAATTTAAAAAAAAAAAGCAATTTTTACTGACAGAAACTCATGCAAAAAACAAGCAAAATAAGTTTCAATTAGGAATAGAAATGTGTTCCTTTACAAATATATAATTTAATACAAGTCACCCTGTCCTTGCTTATTAAAAAGCCAGGTAAAAATTCAATTATCTTACCACCTTTAATCAAGCCAGTTCTCAGATTAAAAAAGCCCTGAAGGAAATCTTTTTGCAGCTAGGGCCACGTGCAAAGCCGTCTGGAAGCTCCTTCTACCTTCTCTTTGGTAAGTGTCTTATTTATAGAAGTTTCAGCTTCTATCTTGTTAATCCAAGTTCTTAGCAATGCTTTTCTGTGCTCGATACAGATACTTTCACTGCCATCTCAAGTCTGATTTTTTATACTATTACAAACTGACAATCTAAGACTTGGCCCCATTATTTATGTATTTATATTAAGTCATTACCCCTGGCTTTCACAGTCTGTCCATTTCTTATCAGACAGCTGAGAAAATAATAATGCCGTGTATCCTAGCATGCAGGTGCTTGCAGTTCTTTCTCATAGATAAGGAGTTTAAAACTTAACCTTCTAAAGTTATTAACTCAATCCACAAAAAATAATATCTTGGTTAAAAGCCTTATCTGTCGTAAAGATACACTCCGAGAAGTGGAATACAGTAAAAAATAGCTTGTCTATAAAACCTTCCTTATCTTAAAGGCACACTCTACATTGTAGCTAAAATACCTATGTTTTAGATTATATTCCTTATGTTATAATACAAGCAGGATGCAATTAGCAGAATACAGTTCATTAATAAAAATCGTATCTATCTTAGAAATAGACTTCTACAGTGTAACTAAAATATCTCTGTTTCAGATTATACTTTTTACATTATAATAAGGCAGAATGCAGTTAGCAGGTTACAGTTCAGTAATCTCATTAGTATTCTTTCAGCTGAAATAAGTGGTCCGGCAGCAGCACTTTGCTCCCCTAAAGCACTGTTAAATAGTTTGTTGGAATGTTAAACTACCTCCAATAGCCTTCTTTCAAAAAATAAAAAGTGCCCTTTTGGGCTGCAGATATATTTTATGATAGAATTTGCAACTCATTGTCATTAGTTCCCCCCTGAAGTCCCAAAATACAGTCAATAGTTTGATCCAATGCCTGGTTTACTTCCTCAATTCAATTTTATTGGTTCAGAAGATACCTTTGAGCCCAAGCTCTTTTACAAAGGTTCCACGTCAGTGACAAGACAAGGTACAAAGTATTAATCAAGAAAAGAATATACTATAACAACACCCTGTTTAACATATTCACAAAAACATTGTGGGATACAAGATAGAGTGGTGAGTAACATGTGTATAGTTATAGAGGCAGAGAATAGTGCAGCCCCTAGGAGCCTTGTCATCAGGTAGGGGGGAGGGGGAATGGTGAGGGGGTAGTAAATCAATAGGTGGGTGTTAAGGGTAGGCTGTGGATGGCCTTGTCTTAACAAAGTGCAGCCAGGGGGGCATGAGACGAGGGGAAATTCTGCATCCATCATAGAATGGCAGAAGGTTGAGATACCCGAGTTTAGTTGCAGGAACATTTAGAGATTGTACTTAGATGTTGTTTGAGGTTAGTTTTGAATTTGGCTAGACAGGTGGTGGCAAGGAGGTACTCGGGTAATTAATTCAGCTACAAGGGAGCACGGTAGGCAAATGCCCATTGCCTGAGCGAGGTACGGTGGAAGGGGATGGACAGGGCCCCTCTTGTCCTCCCCCTAGTGGCCTGTGGTGTGTTTGCAGCCACTACCAGATTGCCAACACAGGGTGGAGTTTTCCCCATAAGCGCTTTTTTCCCTAGGGTGCATGTCTGATGAATGACCCTGTTTTTTAGGGATAACCAATTTGTGAGTTCATACAGTGTACAGGTATACGTATCATGCTGTAAATCAAGGGCTAGCCTACAGGCCTTGTTTAGAGCCACCTGTACCCGTTTCAATGCACTGTCTGTTACCGCCCCATATATCACTATTCCATAGTCGATTATGTGATAATATGGAGCTGTGTACTGCAAGGCGGAAGGCCTCGGGCGATAGGTATTTCCTATGCCTGTAAAGGACACCAATCTTAATGTTAACTGTCTTGACCAGGGAGTCAATATGTTGAGTAAATGTAAGGGTTTCATCCAGTGTGATCCCCAAATACTTGAATGTGCAGACTTGTTCCAGTGGCTCACTGCAGGAGTTTGTAATAATGAGGGGGTATTGTTTAATTTTTTTGTGTGTACTGGTAATAAGTATGGCCTTGGTCTTTTTATAAGTCAGTAGCAGCTTATGTCTGCAGAACCATGTCTCCGATGAGGAGAAGGATTCCTGAAGCTCAGTTTGCAGATTAGGAAGGGACGTGCTGCTTCCCAGGAGCACAGCATCATCAGCGTAGAGTATCAGTTTGGTTTCACAGGTAGTGGGGAGGTCATTTAGGAAGATACTAAGATATTAAGGAAGATACTTCCTGGGAGTTGTTGGGCCAAATCTGGACAGGAAATTCATTGCAGGTAATGCAGAGTACAACAACAAACTATAGACCAATCAGCTTGACTTGTATCCTGGACAAGACTTTGGAATCAATTAATAAGGATAGGCTGAAAAAAGAAATTAGTTCCAAAAATATAACAGATAATTCCCAATATGGCTTCAAAGCACAAAGGTCATGTCTTACTGCTAATCTAGTTTTTTACAAAAAAGTAAGTGCTCTTCTTGAAAATCATAAATCTGTGGATGTTGTTTATCTTGACCTTTGCAAGGCATTTGATATGGTCCCTTATAACACCCTGATAGAAAGGATGCAAAGGCTCAAACTTAGTAAATCTCTTATTACATGGGTTGAAGTATGGTTAAGAGATAGAGAGCAGATAGTTAGAATTAGAGGATATACCTCTGATAAGGGCCTTGTGACAAGTGGAGTTCTGCAGGGATCAGTCTTGGGACCATCCCTGTTTTCTATCTTCATCTTTGATCTTAATATAAACCTAAACAGCTTTGTAATTAAGTTTGCTGACGATGCTAAAATTACTGCGGATGTCAGTAATGCAGATGGGCTCCGTAAATTGAGAGAAGACCTTTTAAAATTGGAATGCTGGGCTAAAGCTAATGGTATGATTAACCCTGATAAGTGCATTGTTATGCACCTGGGCAAAGACAACCCATGTAATGATCATTATATGGCTGGAAAACTTTTAAATACAGTTAGTAGTGAAAAAGATCTAGGTGCTGTTATCTCTAATGACTTCAAGTTTAGTAATCATTGCACAGAGATAACCAAAAAATGCAACAAACTTATTCATTGCATTACGAGGCCGATTACTTCCAGAAACAGGGCATGCATCACTCCTTTATAGAAAGCATATGTTCGTCCCTTGTTGGACTACTGCTCCCCCTTGTGGAACCCTAATTTGCACAAAAATGTCACAAGTTAGAGAGTGTACAAAGGAGAATTGCAAGGATGGTCGATGGCCTTCAACATGTGGCCTATGAAAGCAGACTAAGGGAACTAAAACTTTATTCTTTGGAATTTAGAAGATTAAGAGGCAATCTTTTGTTAATATACAAAATTTCTAGGGGCACCTCACTTCTTTCTCATTTAGGAGTAGTTATTAACTATAGTGAGACTTCAGTTAGAAGCCATAGTTTTCAACTTATGCTTACTAATCCGAAAGGACTCACAAGAAGAAGTTTCTTTACACAACAAATTATTTCGTTGTGGAACTCTCTCCCAAGAGATGTTGTGGAAGTAGGCATTTTTGACACTTTCAAACTGAGATTAGACAGACACTTGACAAATTATATGGTAAGGGATCAGTAGCCTGCTTGTGGGAGAAGTGCTCTATGGGCTAATAGCCTTCTGTACTTCTATGTAATCCTAGTATGAATCCTAGTATAAAAAGACCTTGAGCAATATAAAATGGGCAGATTTCTTATGAAAATTAATTTGGTTCTCTCTGCCTGCTAATCATTTTTGTGTGCTCTGTAGTCCCTTGTCTGTAATAGCCTCTGAAGGTTTCTGAAAGCATAGGAGGGACTTGCTACAAGTCCAGTGAGCCTTTGCAGCACCAAGGATGCTCCTTCCAGGCCAAGAAACTGCCAATAGAAATATAAAATCTGTATGAGATTGCCTGGAAGATTCCACAATGCAAGAAGGCGAAAACAGTGCAACCCATTTGCTCCAAGTTCCAGAGATGCATTGTACCCAGAAGCATTGTAATGCATCACACCGAATATTCATGCAGTTTGTCCGGGAAGCAGCACTTCCAGGTACAACAAAACAGGGCCCGCTAAATGTCTTTAAAAAAAAAAAAAAAGGTATATAAAGTAAGAATAATGCTAAGAGAGAGAGAGAGAGAGAAGGCAGAAGACATCAGAAAGACAAGGAGAGAGATGTTATGTCCAGAAATTAGAGCATGAGACAACAGAAAGGTAAGGGAATAAAAAACAACAAAATCCTGGCAAGCTCATAAATTGGTTCGAACATTAATCAAGAAAATATTGATTAGCAATCTGCACTAATTATTTTAAAAACTGTGCTGTAATGAGGTGTCATCTTCCAGAACAGATATTAAACTGAGGTCCCATCCACCTGTTGTAGTGGTTGTTCAGGCGGATGTTAATGATCCCATAGCAATTCTTGTGAATAGAATTTCCTGCGTCCTGGCTAAATTTCTCACATTCATTAACCTACCAACATGTAACCCTCCTTCTTAGGAGTTTAATACCTTCAAGAGAGTATAGTAGCTTCCAGGTAGTGCCAGTTTTCTGTGCCCTTGGAGGACTGGGTCAGTTGATCTGACTTGGCATTCCAGAGGGGAGGAGTCATTGGTCTGTGTTGAAGGGCAGGAATGGATGAGTCAGAGTTGGTGGGAGGCTAGCACCTGGCACAGAGTGCCAGCTCACACTGTCCTCAAAGTTTGTCTGTAGAGCCAGGCATTGAAAGAAGCATTCATTCGTGGCGGCTGCCATCGATAAGGAGCATTGGAAGGGGGATGCCCCCTTCTCCAGCAGGAGAAAAAGGAGTGAAGAGTAAAGTTGAGGTCTGTTTGACGGAAAATTGGTCCAAAGGAGTCCTGTGAGCAAAGTGTCTGAGGTGATGTTCACTCTTATTTCTCATTTAAAGTGACTTGGTCTGGGTGTGTGTGGTTTAGCAGCAAAGCAGAGCAGATACTCCTTGTTTGAGCTCCTGAGGAAAAGAGCTACTTTTTGATTAAATTTATATTTTCCACTTTCTTTCCATCTTAAAATCTACACTATCAGTGCAGAGCAACTTTGATTTTACCAATATTTGCAAATCAAGAAACACCACACCACCAGTCGACTTTTTCCAGCTGAAGACTTTTTTTTTTATTTCACCGTCCCAGCCTGCCATCCTCGACCCATCAGGAGCTCCTAGGCAGACATCCCTCTGCCATCCAACCTTCCTGAATGACCCCTGGATCCTCATGGAGTTATGGCTTACCCCCCCGAGCAGGGATGGGGCAGAGCCCCTATCCACCATTACCTTATGTTTCATCGGTCCAGGGCTGTCGGGCGGGTGAAGGCACATTGAGAGCACGCCTCCAGAGCGCCATCTTCCCGGTGATGGCAGGCTATTTTCCTCTTTCTCCCTCCCTCCCCTACAGCGTGAGACCCCTGACGTCAAGGCGCAAGGTGCCGATGTCACGCTGTATAGCGGCCACCCGTCTCCTACCATTAGGGGCTTGCAGTACTCTGAGCCTCCACTCGGAGTCAGGCAAGTGTGTGGGCTTGGCCTCAACCCTCCCCGGAGTAGGCGAGGTGTCGTGGGACACTCAAGCCTATCTCCCCCCAGCTGACCCACCAGCGACCCGAGTCCACTCCCGAACCCGGGTCGCCAGTGTGGAGCAAGGTGTGGCATCCAGCGCCTCAACCCTCAGCACCACCAGGCCATAGCTGAAGACTTCTAAGACATGAGGTGCTGGGCAGCTGCAGCAGGAGGTAGTGGCAACAGTACTGGGGAAGTGTTGTTCAGCACGGTCAACATGACGCTTACTCAGTTGATCAAGGCTGTTCAAGATATGGATAAAAAATTAGATGCCCTTACCCCAAAGGTTTCTAGCTTTGAGAGGTGGATGGATAGTGCTGAGCAAAGCATTCAAAAGTTGGATGGCTCAGTACAGAAATCAGTCAATGCCACCACTAAATTAATTAAAGAAAATGCCCTACTTGGGCAACATTTAGAAATGGCCGAGAACCAAACCAGAGAATGAAATCTGAGATTAGTGAGGCTACTGAAGCACACAGAAGGTGAAGTACCTCTGGACTTTGTTTCCACCATGCTTCCTCATATTTTGGTACTTCCAGCAGAGTATCCTGGTTTCCTATTTGAAATCGCTTATCGGATTACTCCTAGGAGGGCCCCGTTGGATGGAGCAGGACCACAGACCCTCTTTATCATCTGTAATGGTGTGGAAACAAGGGACAGAATCCTATCACTTGCTAAACAGGAACTAGTTTTATCTTATGGAGATGCATCTCTCTCGCTGTTTCCTGACCTCTCCTACTCAACCAAACAATGGCATAAACCCTTCGACCGCATTAAGGGATCCCTCAGGGCTCTGAAGATCCAACATCAGCTACTGGTCCCCGCCAAGCTTAAAGTTATGTGGAAAGGCCATTCTTATTTGTTTAATGAGCCACATGAAGTGAAGAAGCTGGTCCAGTGCATCGAGTGAGAAATGATCTTGTGCTTAGCCTATTCAATAGCACTTTGGTGAAGATCTTAGATAAATTATCTATTAAACTTATTGGTCTATAATTATTGCGATCTATATTAGAACCCTTTTTGTATAGAGGTAGAATATGACTATCATACCATGTACGTGGGAATTAAGCATGCTTTATAAATTTATTAAATAGTTCTGTAAGTACAGTAGACCACCAGCCAACATTTAACTTGCAGAAATCTGTAGAGAACTTGTCTGACCCTGGCGACTTGTTTTTCTTAAAGCTATTTATAGCTATTTTTAGTTAGTTCTCAGAGAACCATTTGAAATCTTCACTTATTTCTAAGTTATCTGTATCTTTTTGTAGAGTCTGATTCCAAAACATTTTTATAAAGTAATCCACCCACTTGTCTGGGGTAATGATATTTTTTTATTTTTATTTTTATTTATTTCTTTATTACTAGGATTACAAATACCTTTGAACCAAGGCTTCTTTTACAAAGGTTCTGCGTCAGCAGTGGGTGAAAACAAAACAGTGGTAAGATACAATACAGGGTCAGGAGGTTAACATAGAAGTAAGCAGAGGTAACATATAATACAGATCAAGAGGTTAACTTAGTAGCAAAAGACAGTACGTGTGTATAGATTAGCACAGTATCAGTCAGTGGAAAATATCAATGCATAATTAACAATACGGGTGTGTATATATAGCAAGACACAAATAAAAACCATCCTAGGGGTGACATAAGTGGAGCAAGGGGTGGGGGATAAGAGGGGAAGGGGTTGGGAAAAGGGGGGTATGCAGTCAAGGATTTGACATTGTCGTAAGTGCAAGAACAGAAAGATAAGTACAAGGTAGTCTGGGGTGGAGCAACAAGAGATAGGGTGATGGGGAAGACAGGAGGAGAGGAGCGGGAGAGGGGTGGAATGGTAGGTGGGGTGGGAGAGAGACGGAGAGTAGCAGGGGATGGAGGGGTGGAGAGAAGTGGGGAGGGTAGCATGGGAGGAGAGAAGAGGACGGAGAGGTGAAACAAAGCTGCAAGCCTAGGCAAAGCAGTCACAACTGCTGAGGTCAGCGAGGTGCTGGCGGAGTTTACGTTTGAATGGGCCAAGTTTGTTTTCAGCTGCAATTTCAGGGGGAAGGCTGTTTAGCAGCAGGGGGGGCCCTGGTGTGGAAAGCACGTTGAGCCTGGTTGGTACGGCAGAATGGAATGATAAATGTTGGTTTGAGGGAACTGCGCGTAAAATGTGCAGTGACTACGGGCAACATTAAGGCATGAGTTGCAGGGGGTGTGAGGTTAAGACAAATTTTCTTAGCCAGTAGGCAGGTCTGGTAGACAAGTCTACTATGTAGATTGAGCCAGTTGGATTGCTTGTAGAGATCATAGGTATGCGTATGCTTCCCTGCACCAGTGAGAAGTCTACAGCATTTGTTAAGGGCTGTCTTGACCTGTTTTAGGGTGGTATCAGTGGCAGCCCCACAGAAGACAAGCCCGTAATCAATGACGGGTAGGACTGAGGCAGTTATGGCTGAGTGCATAGCTTCTTTGGTAAGATGCGATGGTGGTGGTAGAGGACTCCAATTCTTGAGTTGACTGATTTTGAGATGTATTGAACATGTGAGCTGAAAGACATTGTGCAATCAAGGGTAATACCAAGGTATTTAAACTCCTGCACTTCCTCAAGTGTCTGTTCAAGTTCATTATGTATGGTGCAGTTTATGGATCTGTATTTGCTGTGAGAGCTAAGGAGCAGCATGGACTTTGTTTTTTTGTAATTCATCAACAGCTTATGTTGGAGAAGCCAGGTTTCAACTAGGCTGGTTTGTCTGTAGCACCTTGGAGAGCGAGACAGGGTCAGTATGGGAGGAATAGAGGACTGCATCATCGGCATAGAGTATTAAGTTATTATTGCACGCTGCAGGAAGAGTATTGATGAAAAGGCTGAAAAGTAGAGGGCCAAGGATGGAACCCTGGGGTACACCAGAGCGGACAGGAAGGGCACTTGAGAGGGAGTCAACGATTTTGACTTTTTGGCTCCTTGCCGAGAGGTAGCTTTCAAACCATTTGGTTACATCATTAGATAGTCCAAGGGAGGAGAGAGAGTGAAGCAGGAGCTGGTGGTTCACAGTGTCAAATGCCTTGGTTAAATCAATGAACACCGCACCGAGTAGGTGGCCAGTGTCAGTCGCCTTATGAATATGGCTGATGAAGTCAAGCAATGTATACATCTTACCTGGATTTGTAGACATTAGTACCTTTGGCTACCATGTACCGCCATTTTTTTATGATCGCTTTCCCTTATTGCATCGTACATAGACTCCCATAGTTCATTTTGATAATCTCAAATCTATAAGCAGGATTCACAAAAAATAAAGGTACAGCTACTCAAATATTTTTACTAAATCATTTGTTAGAAAAATATTGTAAGGTCAGAAACAAGTGTTAGTTGTTGCTTTTGTGAACTTTTCATCCGCATTTGATTCTTAATTAAGATCCTTATTTTGGGAAAAAATGCAAAGGCTGGGAATTGACTGTAATTTACTAAATTTAATTAAAAGAATGTATGCAGATACCTGGATGCAAATAAAGTACACAAAGGCTGGAGACCTGACAAGTAAGATCAAGACCGACGTTGATGTTTATCAGGGTTGTGTCTTGGCCCCAACCCTACTATAAAATCAAATCAAATCAAATTTTATTTCTAAAGTGCTTTTCAGAAACCAAAGCACATATACAATAAAAAATATAAAAACAGACATTTAATCAAATAAAACATATTAATATAAAAAGGCAGCAATATTAAAACTAGACATTATCCCCAAATGCCAGGCCAAATAGATATGTTTTTAATGAGGATTTGAAAGTCTCGGTTGACGGGTACTCTCTAATCTGACGAGGCAGAGAGTTCCACAGGGTCAGGGCTACAAAAGCAAAAGCCCTAGCACCTGATGTTTGAAGATGGACCCTGGGAACCTCTAGCAATCCCTCGTCGGTGGAGCGGAGCGGATGGAGGTGGCTGTAAGTCCGAAGGAGGTTTTGCAAGTAACCCGGTCCCTGTCTGTGTAGGGTCTTATAGGTCAGCAACGCGACCTTGAAGGTGATCCTCCATCGCACCGGCAGCCAGTGCAGTTTGCGCAGCACAGGCGTGGCATGGCAAGTTCTTGACAACCCTGTCAACAACCTGGCCGCAGCATTCTGCACCAGCTGCAGGTGACGGAGATCCACCTCCGATAACCCTAATTATAGAGCATTGCAGTAATCAAGACGAAAGGACACAAAGGCATGAACCAACATAGGAAGGTCCTCTGGTGGAACAAGGTGCTTTGTCCAGTCATTGTTCCTCAGATGGTAAAATGAGGCCTTGACAACTACTGACACCTGTGTGTTTAGCGTCAGTTCGTTATCAAGCACAACGCCCAGATTCCGCACCCGTTCTGAAGGTCTCAACTGGTTACCCCCTAACACTATATATACATATTTTTTCCAAAAACTTTGTTAATGCATCAGTTAGGGTTGAAGTGACAAAAGTAGGGAAATGAGGAGTTAGGGTTGATACCCCAACACCCTGCCCCCGCCTTACCACCCCACCCCCACCCACCATAGGCCAACAGGTGATGGGGTGTGCCTTGACGTCATCGGCCCCAACTCTTACCCCCATTCCATGTGTAACAAAGCTCACATGACACAGTATAGAAAAATGGGGTGAGAGTTAAGCCCGACAACCCCAAACCACTCAATGTTATTTCTGCCTTGTAACACACTTATCTGTTTATTTTTTGTATTATATGGATCCAAGGCAGTTTTTGTTTCTTACCATGTGTTGCTGGTTGTGTTTGGGACAGTTGTAGAGTACCTGTGAGTGGCGAGCCGGCTTTCTGTCAGAAAACAGTTTGAGTGAAAAGCCGGCTCACGCTCAGCGCATGCTGGTAGCTGCTCTCGTGCTCCTGAAGTTCGTTGATAATACTACAGTTTGGGATGACCTTTGAACTGTAGTATTATCAATAAAAACAATGCTATTATCACTTCTCAGGATAGTATTATTGAGAGAGCAGTAATGTATTACCGGGAAATTTTTGTATGACTTAGTACGCTATTATTGAGGCTTATTCATATATTACAAATAGAATAATGAATAGCTGCCAGTGCATTACCAGAGTAATACCATTGAGGAGGTTCTGGACATGTAGGAACCTCAAGGCGAAGCTTCAGAGGTTCCCTCGTGTCCAGAACCTCGAGATGTTAGCAGTCACGGTACGCACCGCACCGTCCGTTATTTTTTTTAATAAATGGATTTTACATTTTTTTTATTTCTTATTAGTTGTAGGCAACTGTCAGCTCTGAGAGAGGAGGTTGCCCACCTCCAGGCTGAACTAGCAAGGACTAAGGAGGCCTCCCCTCCAAAGAGCACCATTGCCACAACCACTGAGTCAGAGGTTTCGGAGTATGAAGAGCAGTAGGACCACAGTGGGTTCTGGGAGGGTACGGGTGGTGGACCAGAGAGTAAGCCCCAGTTGTACCTCTACACAAATCAGATGCCATTCTGGCAGAGCAAGGTTCCTCTATGATGGCACCTCAGTGGAGACCAAGAAGAATGCTGAGGACATTCACAAGGAGACCCACAAAAGGGTGGCAAGGGGACACCACAGGGAAGGAAACAGCTACTGATAGGGGACTCAATTGTTAGGGGGGTAGAACTGGGGAAGGGAGAGAAGGAAGTAAGCTGCCTGCCTGGTGCCATGGCTTGGAGGGACAGAAGCGAATCCTCACAATTGTAGAAGCAGCATCACAGGAGAGAAACTAGATATCATTGTCCACCTTGGGACAAATGACCTAGCTAGGCATGGGATCAGTGCAGTGCAGAATGAATTTGTGGAGTTGGGAGGGGCTCAGACGGGTAGCAAGCACAGTAACCTTCTCAGAGGTGCTACCAGTCCATGGGAGTGAGGCTGGGGTACTGCACACCATGCAGTTTAATGAATGGTTGCAAAACTGGTGCAGAGCACAGGGCTTTAGCTTCATTGGGACTGGCGGTCCACCTGGAGAGATAAAGGTCTATACTGGTATGACGGTCTGCATTTGTCCACAAAGGGGACCAAGTTCTAGGTGACAGGTTTAAATGCTTCCTTGGCAAGCTTTTAAACTAGATAAGGGGAGGTACTGATAAAAGGCAGGAAAAGTCAACCTTCCCCCACAAAACATGGCAGGTAGTAGGGTAAACACTGAGGTACAGAGTTCAACACAGGCAGGACGGGGTAAATGGTAAAATAGATAAGAGCAATAAGAGCAGGGATGGGGAAAAGGATCAAGCCAACATTAAATGGAGGGCAATGACTACTAATGCCCGTAGTCTGGGAAACAAGCTTTCTGAGCTAGTAGCTTTGATGGAAGATGAACAATTGGATATTGTGGCAGTCACAGAAACATGGTACACCGAGAACCATGAATGGGATGTCAACATACTAGGGTACACAATCTACAGAAGGGACAGGGAAGGTAAAAGAGGAGGTGGAGTAGCTCTATACATAAGGGAAGGGATCAAAGCTACAGAACTAAAAAGTAAAGGGGGAGGACAATATGCACTCTGGGTTACCTTGGAGATGGGGAATGGCATTGCAATCCGCACAGGGGTTGTATACAGACCCCCATCTCAAGGGGAGGAAATGGACAAGAAAATGATAGAGGACATTCTCAAAATGGCTGAAAAAGGGGAGATACTGTTGATGGGGAACCTGAATATGCCACATGTTAACTGAAGGGCATGTACTGTAGCCACATCCAAGAGCAGGGTCATTCTCGATGCCCTGCAGGGGGCAGACCTTAGACAGCTAGTGCTGGAACCCACTTGGGAGGGAGCAATACTAGACCTGGTACTCTCAAATGGAGAGAGATCACAAATTTAGAAGTCAGTAGACATCTGGGAACAAGCTTACCACTGCACAGTGTGCTTCACAATGAGCACAACCATGAGATAAGCCATACAAAACAAGGATACTGGACTTTAGAAGGGCTGACTTTGGCAAAATGGGTGAACACCTGAAGAATGCACTAGCAAATGGCCAAATAGGAGGGTGGAAGAACAATGGAGAAAAATCAAAACTGCCATCATAGAGGCAACAAGTCTTTGTGTAAAACAAATAAAGAAAACAAAGCGAGTAAAAACCACTATGGTTCTCAAAAGAGGTGGCAGGGAAGGTTAAGGAGAAAAAGGCTGCATTCAAAAAGTATAAGGAATCACAGAGGAGCACGGCAGGAACTGTATCAATTAAAGCAGAAAGAAGTAGGAAAGGCAGTCAGAATAGCAAAGGCACAAACCGAGGAAAAAATAGCCAACTCGGTCAAAAAGGGGGATAAAACCTTTTATAGGTACATTAGGGAGCATAGAAAGGTTAAGGGAGGGATAGTGAAGATTAATAAAGGAGAGGGGAGGTGGGCAGAGGGAGACAGTGAAAAGGCAGAGATATTGAATGAATACTTTTGCTCAGTATTCACAAAAGAAGATGAGCAACAGTTACCTAAACCAGACAATAGAAGCACTGTGGGTAGCGGGGTTGATACCAGTCCATTCACAGAAGAAAGAGTCCTGAAAGAACTCCTAAAACTCAAGGTGGACAAAGCAATGGGACCTGATGGGATTCACCCCAGAATCCTAAAAGAACTAAGGGGGGACCTAGTGACACCACTGACCACACTGTTTAACAAATCATGGCAGGATGGGGTGGTACCTGAGGACTGGAGGAGGGCAGATGTGATTCCCCTTCACAAAAGTGGAGCAAGGCAGAAGCAGGAAACTACAGACCTGTAAGTTTGACCTCAGTGGTAGGGAAAATGATGGAATCACTTGAAAGAAAGAATTGTTGAGTACCTAGAGGCCAGCGGGGCACGGGACCCAAAGCAACATGGATTTACAGCAGGAAGGTCATGTCAGACTAATCTAATTGATTTCTTTGAGTGACCAAAGTAATAGACCAGGGAGGGGCTGTGGATATGGCCTACCTAGACTTTAGCAAGGCATTTGACACAGTCCCACACAAAAGATTAATAATCAAGTTAGCCAGCCTGGGAGTGGTCCCAGGGTGGTAGCCTGTAGCGAACTGGCTGCACAACAGGACACAGAAGGTAAAGTGAATGGAACACATTCCAAGAAAGGGGGTTACTAGTGGAGTACCTCAGGGCTCAGTACTGGGTCCAGTCCTCTTTAACATCTTTATAAGTGACATTGCAGAGGGTCTGAGGGAAAGGTATGCCTCTTTGCAGATGACACAAAGATCTGTAACAGAGTTGATACACAAGAGGGGTAGAAAAGATGAGAAGGGACTTGGCAAGGTTGGAGGAATGGTCGACATATGGCAACTTAGATTCAATGCAAAGAAGTGCAAAGTAATGCACCTGGGAAACAAAAACCCAGGAGAAGAGTACACAGTAGCAGGGGAGGTACTAACAACAACAGAAATGGAAAGGGACCTGGGAGTAGTCATATCAGATGACCTAAAGGTGGGTAAGCAATGTAAAAAGTCAGTAAGGATTGCCAGGGGGATACTGGGATGCATAGGAAGGGGCATCACAAGTAGAAAAAGGGAAGTGGTTATCCCTCTATACAGACAGTTGGTGAGACCCCATCTGGAGTACTGTGTGCAGTTTTGGAGACCTCATCTACACAAGGACATAGACAGGATGGAAGCAGTCCAGAGGAGGGCAATCTAAAATGGTGCAGGGTCTACATCAGAAACCATATGAAGAGAGACTGAGAGAGCTTAATATGTATACCCTTGATGAAAGGAGGGACAGGGGGACATGATAGAAACATTCAAGTACCTCAAGGGAATCAACAAAGTCCAGGAGGGTAGCATCTTTCAGAAAAAGAGATGTGTAAGAACAAGGGGGCACAGTTTAAAGATAGAGGGGGGACGACTCAGGGGTAATGTGAGGAAATTATTTTCACGGAGAGAGTGGTGGCTACATGGAACAGCCTTCCTGAGGAGGTCGTTGGGTCTAAAACAGTGGGGGAATTCAAACATGCATGGGACAGACACAAAGCAATTATAGTGGGGGGTTGCAGGAAGCAGGCTGTTGGTTAACTAGAATCTGCAGCTTATCCAGTAGGTAGGGGGAAATGGGCAGACTGGGTGGGCCAGGTGGTCCTTATCTGCCATCAAAGTCTATGTTTCTATGTTTCAAAGTCTATGTTATTTTGCCAGTCGGCTGTTTTAGCGAAGGACACTGTGTCCTGCCCGATTGCCGCGTTGTCTTGCTGCTGCTGCTCTCGCCCCAGCCTGCTGCGCTGTATCTCGCCCGCCTCTACTGCTGGCCTCGCTCTACAACAACAAGTGGTAGGTAATCCTACCTTTTTCGGGCTACACTCCTGTTTCTT
Source organism: Neoceratodus forsteri (assembly GCA_016271365.2). Taxonomy (NCBI): domain Eukaryota; kingdom Metazoa; phylum Chordata; order Ceratodontiformes; family Ceratodontidae; genus Neoceratodus; species Neoceratodus forsteri. Next base: position 1,524,021,521 of record CM028130.1, on the reverse strand, counting down.
TTGTTTCAGAGGACGGGAGAGAAAGAAATGTTACCAGCAGGCAGTACGGTCTCGCTAAGCGAGAAAGCAAGCCGCCCTATTTTTTAAAATGTTCTGCCCACCCACACAGGAAAAACAGCCAGTCAGTAGGCACGCTTAGGACGACGTGTGGGGGCAGAAGACATCTTTGTGGGTGCTTGCGCTGTTTGCTGTTTGTGATAATACTATCGTTCAGTAGTGCAACGATAGTATTATCACCTCGAAAGGATAGTATTACAAGTGATTGATAGTACTATTACCGCAGAAGCTTTGATGTATTATCGAAATTTTTTTGTATGCTTTTTTGAGCATATTCAATTCAAATCCATATATTTAAAAGACATCTGAACATAGAACAATACTAACAAGATACAGATTTGAAACTTTTTCAAGTAACATCTTAGAGGCCAGACATCATAAAAATCAAAACTTAACAAAAAGGTGCTACTGTATTTTATAAGAGGATAAAGATCTCAAACACGTAACAATACGATGTCCTTGGTATGGAAAAAGTATTTAGGGAAATATCTGGGAACCTGCAATATTCCAGATTTATTCATGCTGGATCTGCTTTTTAATGCCTAAAATGAAAAAGTCCTTGCAGATCAAGCTACATACTTAACTGAAATAGTTAAAATCGGAAAAAAAGACTAAAAATGTTGACACATAGTTAAATACATTATGACATTGTTACAACTCAGTTTATATACAGATGGTTTAAGGGTAACATCACTCGCCTATGTATATCTACAGAATATTAGAAACCTTGGAAAAGTTGACTTTCTGTACATAATATAATCCAACTTTATAACAGAATCAATGTTTTAATTCTGACTAAATGTTTATAAATCTGATTCCTGTAAATCAGGATTTTATTATGTGAAATTTTTTGATTGTTAACCAGATGATATAGAAATGTACTGTGCTAATGTGTGTTTGTAATGTTCTGAAATGGCTTTTTTGCCTATCAATAAATCATTGAATTGAAATTGAATTGAGCAGGAAGTGGCAGACTCTGAAGGGGGGACTCTGATGCCAAAGCAAACTCGAATAAATTGCCAATCGTGTTATGCTTTCTAGGGTTTGATCTGTGAGTACTGCTACATGTTATCATCGGTACTGCCAACGAACACTTTACTATGACTTACATATTTGCAGCTCTGCTTTCTGCGTGCCTTCTGCCTTCCGATTTTTTTTTTTACCTGAATAGATAGAAGACTGACTTATGCTTGCTGAACTACTGGGACATTATCTTTGTGTATGCACTCTCCTGGATTGCCATTATTTTTCTTCCGTTTTAATATTGTGGTGGGTGGGTTACCATTATAATCAGGGTACTAATATGTTGATTGTAGCTTTCTAGCCTGATTTTGAGATCGCTGCATTCATGTGTGTTTGGCCACATGGTGGCGTGATGGTACGGTAACTTTCTGCTACGCAGTATTGGTTGCTCATGTGACCCAGCACTTGTCATTGTTTGTGGCTAGAAGGCTCTACAGATTTCCTACTGTAGCACTTAGATCCCCCTCCCGGAAGGTATGTATAATGACTTCTGTTTTTATTTCCCTGTATCTATTCAGATACCATTACTGTATTATAACGCTGAGGGAGGTTACTTTAGGTGCTTTAGGTTTTTTTTCAATACTAGCAGTTTCTAGATTCTGTTTTCACTACAAATTTTGCTATTGTTTTGTCCTGTTAAAATAGTCTAGGCTAACAGTATAATATAACATTGTTTAGAATAATTTGTATCTATTTTATAGTTGTTTGGCTCCTTCTCAGGGGAGGGGGTGGAATAATCCTAATCTCAGTACACGTGAATTGCCTATGTGGGTCACAGGTGCCTTTTTGGCTGTATGATTAATGGAGCATCTTCTTGTATATTTGCGATATAGTAGCCCTGTCATACTCTGTGCTGCTTATGGCTATTGAATGGTCAGGCTATTACTGTACAAATGTGCATTTCCCTGCATGTTGTAATGCTCTGAAAGATGTCTAGTACATTCCTTTGTAAGAGGAAGTGTGGCTTCTTATTCATATCTGTATCCTTTCATGGAATTCTCCTTGTAAGTTTTGCTTGCAGAATTTAAAAATACAGTTAAAAAAAGTGACTTAGTCTGGTATCCACTGATGCCCCCCCCCCCCCAAAGTGAGAAACTGTGAAGTTGGAGAATTCCTGTCAGAAAACAGGAATTTACCTCAGCATTCAAAGTATGGGCCAGTATTGCCCCAAAAGGTCTGTGTAGTGCCATTATGCACCAGACGGGATGTTCAGGTGGGCGAAGTGTCACTGTGTCAAAAGGAAACTCTGTAGGAAAGGTGTACAGGGATAGACTCTATGGGAAGTCAGGGTCTGTTCATGAGCCCCTGACAGGATCCAGTAGTGCTACTCAGCAATTGGCATAGAAACAGTGAAATCTGCCAACTTTATGTGAAGTGTAAAAAATGGGCTAGTGGATGCTCAGGGAGTCCCCATCCATACTGCCTGGGGTGGTGCACTCCGAGAGTGTCTAGTTGCCTCCACTGGGGCACTAGTATGCCAGTAAAAGTACCCCACCAGGGTTGAATCTAACCCAGGAGTAAAAGACCATTTGCTCAGTGGTGAAAAAGTGAAAGGGGTAGAGAATATGGGAAGTGTAAATGGAATACGGCAGGTTGTCAACAGTTGTCAACAGTTTTGTGAGCTCAAAGTAGGAGGAATAAAGGGTCCTGTATTGTTTTATTATTCCTCGTTTGGACATTTGCACCGCGCTCGACTGAAACAGCTGAGAAGAACCCTGCCGCCCCACCACCACCCTTGGTCGACTCAGACCTTTATAGCAGGTAGCACGTAACCGCGTGGAACTGTAAAACCTATCAGGCAACTTTCCCATCTGCAGGCTACCTGATTCTGCCTGTAGAGGCCACTAATCCTCTAAACCCATCTATATCTGCAGTTCACCTGCTCTTGCCTCCACTGGACACTGTTTCACATATACCCAACTCCAATCCAGCAAAGCCACAATGCATTCGTTTACACTATGCTGCCTTCTCCTGCAAACTATATTCTTCTCACCACCCCTCCCTAACTCCAATCTTGATTACCTCTCTCCAATCTTCCATGAGCCCCCCACTCCCTCCGGTCAACAAGATTCACCCTCCTCCCACCCCAATCCCATCTCTGCTACCTCCCTCCTCCTTTCTCCCCATCCCTTCCTACACTCCCCATCCATACACCCCTCTCTACTCTGCTTGACCCTGCTCAATTTGGAGGCTCTGTTTCATTGCCTGAACCTACGTGCGCCACCCTCCAAGCACTGTTCCGGCGCATCCAAACTCTCGCCTTTATTCACGTACTTCATCCTCCTCCTGCTTTTGGCAGGCGATATACATCCCTACCCTGGCCACCAGGTGCCCAGGCAAGTCCCCACCCCCACCCCCATCTCCAGGCCTACCCTCTCGCTTTTCCTTGAACTCACTACCCAAAGGCCTCCACATTTTCCACCTCAATGCCAGGAGCCTTCTCCCCAGGGTGGACGTCCTAACAGTATGGATCATCCAGTACTGCCCCGATATTCTCTACATCACAGAATCATGGCTATCGACCAAAATCCCTAACACCTCTCTTGCCATCCCTGACTAAAACTTATTTTGTCAGGACCGGGGCAGCGCGCAGGGGGTGGGGTGGACTATACATCAGGCAATCCCTTTCGAGTTCCATCATCTTCAACAAATCTCGCCCTTCCTCCCATGAATCCATTGTCACACTCCTATCCTTTCCCTCCTCCACCCCCTCTACATCGGGGCTCTATACGCCCCACCAAAGACCACACCCACCTCAGTCATCCGTGCTATCTCCTCTAGGACATCAAATGACAAATTGTGCTTCTAGGTGACTGCAATCTTCACTGACTCTCCTCCTCTGCCAAACCCACTACCCTTAGGATTGAAGCCCTGAATCTCTCCCAGCTAACCCAGGAACCTGCCCGCCTAAACCATCGGTGCCTAAACCACACCCTTCTGGACTGGATTTTATCCACCCATCCCCACCGTAATACGGCCTCTGGCATTTTCTCCGATGCCCTTAGTGACCACTGTGTTACTTACTGTGTCCAGAAAATCCATTCCCCTCTCTCCCATCCTAAATTTATCTGGTCTCGCCCTCTACACACCCTAAATGAGCATGCCTTGCAACAAGACCTCTTTAACACAGATTGGCGACCTATTCTCTCTGAGTCAGATGTAGACATCACCCTTTTCCTGTTCTGTGGTATCTTCCGGCGCATTTTGGACCTACACACATCCCTCAGGAAAGTCAGGGTAAAAAGGCGCTGGATCTCGCCCGACCTTATCGCCCTGTGTCACTCCAGGGACAAGGCATGGAGACTGTACAAAGCCTCCCATGCCTCACAGGACTTACAATGTTATAAACATCTCAGAAATGTATGCACCAAGGCCATACAGCACTCCAAATCCTCCTACTTTAACGCACAATTCATGCTGAACCAGAACCCCCATGCATCCTTCTGGAAATTGATCAACTCCCTACTTGACCCCATACTAAACAATCATGCCCAGCCCTCAATATCAACGGACTCACCATCTCTGATCCTGCCTCTGTGGCAGAGCTGTTCAACAAGTTCTTCATCTCCTGTGCCCTTCCTGACCCCCCCACCCCTCAATCAGCCGAACCATCCTCTCCTACCCCTTGTTTCCTCCTTCCTTCTCTCTCTCCTCTGGAAGTATACAATGCACTCGCCTCCCTTAACACGTCCAAATCTGGCCCCGATGGTATTCACCCCAAACTGCTTCAGATCTCAGCCCCTGCTATTGTGGCCCCCTTAACTCACATACTAAACCTCTCTCTTTCCACAGCCACTGTCCCCAAAGCCTGGAAAATGGTCAAAATCATCCCTCTGCTCAAAGGTGGAGATCCTGCCCTACTGGGAAATTACAGACCTATCTCGCTCCTCCCCTCCCTTGCCAAAGCCCAGGAATCCCTTATACTGACCAAACTGTCGGACTTTCTCTCCTCCAATGGCTCCCTCTCACCCGTTCAGTCCGGTTTCAGAAAACACCACTCCACCATCACCTCTCTTCTCTGTGTAACTGACTCCATCCTCTCTGCCATGGACAATGGCCTAACCACAGCCACCATTTTCATAGACCAGTCTCCCACCCACTGCTACTCCGCAAACTTACCTCTTTTGACTTAGCCCCACCTACCATCGCCTGGTTCCACTTGTACCTTCATGACCGACAACAATCTATTAAAATAGGTGACACTCTCTCTAACCTCCTCCCTATCTTACCTGGTGTTCCCCAAGGCTCTATACTTGGCTCCATCCTCTTCTCACTCTTCATAAACAACCTTCCCTCCTCCTGCCTCTACTGCAGTGTGCATCTTTATGTAGATGACACTATCATCTTTGCCTCGGGCCCCTCCTATGACAGTATCCTCCCCAACCTCCAAAATGACTTCAACAGAGTCCAATCCTGGTTCCATGAGAACCTGCTCACTCTCAATGCTAAAAAACTGTCTCCATGGTCTTTGGTTCCAGGCAGAAGCTTGCTAACCTCCCAGCACCCCCAGCGATCACCACCCTGGCTGGCTCATCACTAGAGCTAGTCCCTGCTTTCAAGTACCTGGGAGTTTGGCTGGACACCCACCTTAACTACTCCTCGCATGTAGAGGCTATCTGCACTAAATGCCGGCCCAAACTCACCATCCTCTACTGACATAAGGCCAGCCTACCCATCCCCGCCTGTTGTGAGCTCGTACGTAAAACTATCTTGCCTGTCATAGACTATGCCGACATAATGTATGGTACGGCCCCAGCCTCGTCTCTCTGTCCAGATTTGACACCCTTCTCAACTCATTCTGCTGCTTTGCCACTCCCCCCCCCCACTCACTCACCACTGCCTACTCTATGCTACACTTTCCATTGCCCCGCTCACCCACAGAAGAAGCATCCACAGCGCCTCTTTCATAGGAAAATGCTGGCTTGACTTCCTACTGCCCTACCTCTCCTCCCACCTTTCCCCTGTCACCCCCGTAAACTACCCTCTTCGCCACAGGGACTCATGCACTTTCCACCTTCCCCGCCCTCACACTATCACTGGCCAAGCTGCCTTCTCGTACCATTTCCCTCTTCTCTGGATCAACATTCCCTCTAACCTTCGCCTGTCCCCCTCTCATTCTGCATTTACGCTACTCCTCAGGCACCTCCCATCCCTGACTGCCCTAAATGCTCCAGTGGTCACAGCAGGCAGCAGAGGCCCCTCACAGTCTCTACCTACCTACCTACGTCTACGAGTATACTCTTGCCTCACTCCATTATTTACTATGCAGGTGAGCTAGTTATAGTTTGTTGGAAGTATATCACATTATTTGTAAAATGTTTGTTTATACTGTATGTACCCCTTCCCCTATTGTTACTCTTCTTCCTCTCTGTACACTCTGTACCTGGGTCGCACCTGGAAACGAGCCTCAGCTCAATGTGCCTTTCCCGGTCATCAATTTTAAATAAATAAATAAATAAATTTGCATTTGTTCTACATCCAAGTTCTGCTAACCCTTCCTTTCCAGCACTGATTTGCCCTGCCATATGTCAGTGTGGAGTCCCGGAGGTCACCTCAGGCTTGGAAGATCAGGTAACTTTCTGAGTGTTTTTTTTTTGTTTTGTGTGTGTGTGAAGCCCCTCCATTAACAACATGTCCATCCTGTATACCCCTAGACCAGGGAGGGTGACCTTACAAACAGAGTAATTTAGGGGGAATTGGACTCTCTGACCTGGCTGTTAAAGGGTTCTGCTCCTGTCTCACTGACCAACACCAGTCGGTTCAGACAGGCGTGTTCTCCCCCCCTCCCCATCTGCTCTGGTGTTTCCCAGGGTTCAGTCTTGTGCCCTATTCTTCTCACCATCTTCCTTAATGCCTCTGCCTGTGTCAGCATAAAGATTCATATGTATACAGATTACTTTTTTTTTCACCACAGATGCCTTGTCACAGAGCTGGAATAATCGCTGCAGCATGACTTTGGTAATGTTCAGCACTGGTTCTGCTCAAACAAGCTTAATGGAAAAAAAAGACAGTGTCCTTGTCCTTTGGTACTAGGCAGAAATTATCAAGGTTCCCATTCACCTTTGTCTTCTCAACCCTGGGTGGTGCTCCTCTTGAGGAGGTCTCCTCCTTGAAGTACCTCAGTGTGTGGCTAGATAGAATCCTGGATTTCTCTTCTCACATAGACACCTTCTACAAAAAAATCTCCTCCCCAAGATCAGTGCCTTATACCGCAAAAAAACTGCATCCCAGTTTCGGTCCACTGTGAGACCATTCTTGAAATAAACTTGCCGGTGCTTGACTATGAGGATGTGATCTATGGCACTGCCCCAAAATCTACCCTAGCTGGACTGGACCCTCTCTTCCATTAGTTCGTAGTTTTGGCACAAACTTTCCACCACTTACTCATTGCGGCCACCTCTGCAAGCATCTCTCTCCCTCCCTCTCTCACTGTCCTATCCTACTCCCAGCACCTGTCACATTGTGTCTCCTTTTATTCCAAGCATTGGCTTTCCTACCTCCACTCCCTCTTCTCCTCTGCTTCTCTCTTCCACTTGTTCATTGTTCCCCTTCAACTCCCTTGTCTTCTCCATCCCATACTGCCAAGCCTCTGTGGGTCAATACATTCTCTGGATGTCCTTCCTCCAGAGAGAAGAATCACCCTGCTCCTATAATCCTGTCCTACACTTGCCTCTCTCTGAAATCCCTCTGGAATGACCTTTTTACCCCTACTTGCAGCTGTCCCTGTCTACCCCAGGATCACCTCTGTGAATCCAGTGCTTTGTCATCAGTGTGTATTTCCTGTACTGCTTCTATGTATTTGTGCATAATATGAAATAGTATCACTTCATATTTTACTGTTCCTGTATTGTTTATCACATAACTATCTACCATTTTTAAATAGTTTAACATTCACATCATTGTACATCCTGTAATTAAGTGTACGAAATTTTTACTGTTGCTTTACCTACCCTTCCTCAAGGATGCTCCTTGAAGCCAGCCACTGCTCAGTGTGTCTTTCCTGGTGACCAATTTTCAAATAAATAAAGAATAATCTTGTTTAGAATCAGTTGGTTTGCATCTGTATCAGCCACCGGAAAGAAGCTGACAATAGAAATATATTTCCTAATCCTCCCTTCCCGGTCAACACAAACTAACTAACTAGCTAGAAAAATACTAGTGAAAACGACTAGACTGGAGCAATCTCAATATGGTGTGGCATAGGCATAGGCAGACAGCTATGCTGACGCCTTTCCCTTTTTTTCTAAACAGTATTTACTAAACACTTATATCAAATTAGACATATACAATATCTATAGTTGGTGGGTTCTAAGCAATTATATAATAACTTGAATTCCATATCTGTTTATGTTTATTTATTCCTTTTCTCTGCTGATGATCTCCATCTGGTACCCCATGGTGTCCCCCCAGGTGCCTTATCTGTTTCACATCGTCACCCTCCATGCTGCCATGGTTTCTCCCCCAGGATGGGGGTATGGAGGGAATATACCCCTGAACGAGCTGCTCAGCCATCGTCAAAAGATGCTGGGATGGCTTGAACATTCCAGGAACACTTGAGGTCTGTTGTCTGCAGCAGCAGGGCCATTTTCCTCATTGCTCCCATCTCATCAGATGCAGAGTTGCAAGGGAGACCTAGATGTGTCGGCACGCAGTGCGTGCTGCTGCTTTGGTCCCGGCCTGCATCTGGCCTACCTGCGGCATCCTGAATTGCGCTGCCACACGTGGTCACCCAGGGGACAGCACTGCAGTGAGGATGGTGACCCTCCCTCCCTTGAGGAGGAGAGTATCCTCTGGGGTGCTCGAGCCTTCCCAGACTGACCCCTGATGACCCCGGCATATCCCTGTACCTGGGTCGCTGGCAGCATGTGCAGGAGCCCTATCACTGTGCTACATGTCATTTAGCTCCATCTGATGTCCTGTGTGAGAACTCGCTCCAAAGTATTAGCTCCAGGGTCAGTCGCATCCCTGTCAAATTCGTTCCATGACAAGTTGCCCCCCAAGATAACATTTTATAAAATAAACTCCAGGTGGCGTCCATTTACCCACCAGATGAGCCAGTATGGTCAAGGGTTTTAAAAGTTACACTTGTACAGTAATTGTTGTTGGAGTAGAGTCTGACAGGTAGTGGAAGTTACTAGGAGGGGAATGAATTTGCCAGGGACACGATTGACGCCATAGCTAATACTCCACAGCGAGTTCACACAGAGCACATTGACCAGACTGAATTGGTTTGTCCCCCTACTGCTGTACTGATGGTCTAGCCCCAGCTTGAATGATACATCTTGGAAAAAATACAGTGTACTTTAGCCGAGCATAGTACGTATTAGGATAAAAAAATGTATGGGCGCCAAGAGCAAAACAAAAATCTTTTTGATGGCATGTCAAGCAAAAGAAAAAAACAAAGCAGGCCCTGCATAGCCACTGAACAGCCATCTAGTAGGTGATAATGGCTTTTGGGCACTATTAAAAATCTTGTAATTATTGTAACAATTACGTTTAACTTTAGTGTTTTGTAGGTGTTTTTGCATTTCTCTGTTCCTGGTCTATTAAATTACTTCAGACAAGTTAGTATTTTAACACTGTATCTTTCAAAATCATTTGACTGTCCCCAGTTGACCTGACAGTTGCTGCCTGTGACATCACAGTCTGTTGTCATGGTAAGCAGTATGACGTCATAAACAAAGGCACTGTGAGGTCAAATGCTTTTATACAGACCTTTAAGATAAGAAACCAAAATGTGTTATTAACTATAGAAAAGAAAACTTGAAAAATATGTTTCTCAGTAAATTGTAATAGCTAAAACATTATGTTTATGAAAGTAACACGCTGGTGCAAAATTGCTCTTGTACTTGGGCCTGATTTGAACAATGACAGAGTTGAGGGGCTCCCTTAACTGTTGCCCATCTGATCAGCTATCCAACCAGCCACCCTCCAAAGAAAAATGTAATATTGTCTGATTCTGTCACTTTAAGAACAAAGAGATATTTTTCCCTGCTCATATTTTGCTGTTCTTACAGTAGGCAAAAGAAAGTAGTTGGGTTCATTTAAATAGAAGTGCGTTTTCTAGGTGCTGCAAAAGGTAAGATTGTCTGCGCTTGAGTTCTGTGACTGATTAGAAAGTTTATGGGCTGCAGTAGAAAGCTTTGCTTAAAGCTCTTGTACATCTTTTTTCATGAAATCCTATTAAAATTCTTGTTATTCATTAAATCCTATTAAAATTCTTGTTATTATAACACATTTATTTAGACATACTGTGGAAAGCACTTGACTCCTGGATGTGGGCATTAATTAGCTTGGGGGGGTTGTATGTTGTTCTCATTCTCCAAGGTGATGTGACAGGTTTCTTTCACGATCCTGGTATTTGTGCTGCTGCCCACTTTTTCAACTAAACACAGCTTAGCTTTATTCTCCCACTGTGCGTCATTTTCACAGGACAATATTATTTATTTCTGTATAGCATCTTTCATACAGAATATCACCAAACTCTTTACAGAGAAAGCCAAGGAAAATATTTAAACTAAAATACAGAACAGTATAACGAAAAGCAGTAGATAATATACAAAATAACATGCTTTAACAAGTGTGATTTAAAGATTTTAATTGAGAACTGAATATGTGTGAACGTATATAGATTCTGGACTTATATATACGTCCACAGTCTTCTAAGGGTTAATGAATATGTTGATATTAGTGTTATTTTAGATAGTGTTATAATTAGTGCTATTAGTGTATAAAAAATTAATTTGCATAATTTGCTTTTATTAAAGTATTTATTTGAAACATTTAACCAGGTAAGTAGTCAGGGTCCAGTAAGGGCTTGTTTCCTGTTGCTTCCAGAGTGTGTGTGGTGGGGGGGATATATGGTAGAGGCAAGGAGAGGAATTTACAGATGAATGGCATTTGAAACATCCACAAACAGATGTCTATACAATATAACGAGACTATACAATAGGGACAAATGACACCAGGCCCCGTGAGAGGAATTCTGGACCCTGGGAAAAGTTCAGACTCTGGGGCCTCTATGCAGCTGCGTACAGTAGCATGCTGGGTGGCTGGGCCCCTCTTTGGTGCCGGGCCCCGTGAATTATCCCCAGCTTCCCCAACCTCTCAAGGGCCCTGAATGACACCAGAACCAGGAGAAGCCGGGAGAGCAATTTATAAAACACAGCATCCAGAATATACACAGACAAACAGATACCAATGTAATAATGTAAACTCTGGTGGATGGCTAAGAAACTTAAGAATGTTTTGAAGTGAGATATGCAGTGTGGAGTGAAATTAGTTTGGCAGAGGTGACTAGGTAGGCTATTCCATACAGGGGGAGTGGGGCACTTTTTTTAATATTGCATTTTTCTCCACTCCATGCGGGGCTGGCAGGTAGGCTTTGGCCCCCTCTAAGAGGGACTGTATCACTCTGGTGCCCTGCGTCCCAATCCAGCTTCCCCTTGGCAGGGCTGGAGGCAGGAGGGCTGGCCCCCCCCCCGGCGCACAATCCAGAAGCCCAGGGGTCACTGAATCAGGATCACAGCAGGGGCTGTCAAGGAGCCTGCCAGACCCATTTTTATAGTTTCTCCCATCCCCTGTTGTGGACACACATATGCACATGGAGGCGCACATGCTGCAGTCCTGCAACACCCTCCCTTCATGTCACCCTTGGTCCCAGACTACCCTCCTGGTCTCCACCTGGTGGCAGTCGTGAGTGACAACCCACCCACCCCGGCAGAGGAGAGCAGTCCTCCGGACACTCGATTCTCTCCCTCCCCGGCCGACCCTTGGAGAGCCATGCTTGTTCTTGAACCCAGGGCACAGGCATGGTGCGAGGTGTGGCATCCAGCACATCAACCCTCAGTGCCACTGGGCCAACCAGGAGTGGGAAATTTAAAGAACAAACACCAGCAGAGGCTAGGGAGAGTGGGAGGAAGGGAAACCGAGGAGGATCAAAAAAAAAAAAAAGACAAGTGAGAGTATAGGGAGAGATTAAGGCAGAGAACTGTGAAGCAGCCAGGCCATGAAGAATTTTGAAGATGGTGAGAGCAAATTTATAGCAGATTTGGAAATGAGTGGGGAGCCAGTGTCGATATTTGCATATGGATATCATAGAAACATAGACTTTGATGGCAGATAAGGACCGCTTGGCCCACCTATTCTGCCCATTTGCCTACCTATTGGATAAGCTGCAAATCATGTTGTCACACTTTCTGGTATACTGGTCAGAAGACAGGCAGTGACATTTTGCACATACTGAAGCTTTTGGAGTCCAGATTTGGAAAGACCATAAAAAGAAAAGTACAGTAATCAAGACGGGAAGCAACAAAAACATGAAAGATAATTTTTTTTTAATGTGTTTATGCCCCCCCCCGATGTCCTGGCTGCTCTACTGGACCTGGCGCCGACTACTTCCCAACCCTGTCACCCCTGATTCCACCTAAGCAACTCTGCAGCTTACCCCCACGGCAGGGGGTGAGTACTCACAGACTCACTAGACTACAGGGTACCATTGCCTTGGCTTCCCCATGAGCACTGCCGGGGAGTGAGCTCAACATGCAGTTACCTGCCTGGCATGCTGAAGTGAAGCTCAGTGGGGCAGCCCACCCCCTAACTACTGGTTCTTCACTGCACCATTACCGTTAGGTACCCAGTTGAGAGTATCACAGTGAGGCCTGGACCCTTCCCCCGATGGGAACATCCTCCCATTGGCCTTCTGAGAACCCGAGCTTGAGGCACAAACTAGGGTCTTTGGTGCTGTCTCTAATATATGATTTCACAAACCTTGTGGAGTTTATCTGCAACCTATGGTCAAAAACACAATAATGGCATGAATGTGCATCTCTGTCAACTAGAGCCCCATCATGTTCAATGATTTGCTTGCAGTTTGACCTCCTATCCAGTTTTTCTGAGGTATTTGTTAATTTGTTACCCCCCCCCACCATGTGTACCTAATGGAAACCACAAGATCAGATGTAAAAAAAAATTTTTGTTTGTTTGATGCATTGTACACTTTACATAACAGTGAAGAAATTAAGTTTCAAAAACCAGAAATTCACAATTTTTTTTAACTTTATTGCATTTGTTTAAATACAACAAAACGTGAGCTACAGAAAAATGCATAATACGTTATTTTCATGCTGCAGTTACAGCCGTACAGGAGAAAGTCTCTTTCCAAGTGTAACAATTTGCTTGGAGGTAAGGAATAATATCCTACAAGTGCTTACATCGTTTTGGAACCGTAAAACCGCCAATGCCTACAATCGTACTAGATCCCATGATTTAATCACCCACATACACATACTGACCTTACAGTAAAAGTTAGCAAGCTCTGTACTTCTCAAAAGAAACATCTTCTTATAAAACTCCTTCCTCCGCCTTAGTGCATCACATGAAAGAACAAAAGAACAAAACTGAGAGATTGCTTTACACTGAACACCTGCATTGAAACTAATGCACACTGTACTGCAGTGCACCATACTCTTTTCGGGGTCAGCACCCAAGAGTAACAGAACTGGTGTCCCAGGTATGTAGGCAGCTCCCACCACACCAAGTAGAGAATTAGTGTTCCCTCAGCCTCTCCTTGCTCACCAAACAGCTGAGTTCCAGGGTACAAAAAAGGTACCGGCTTTTTTCCCCATAAAATGTTTTATTGATTCGTTTTTATCTTTTGGCAGTTCTGAACAAGAATATAACAAGTACATCATTATATATGTCTGTTTAGATGCTTTCTCAAGCTAATAATTCTGTTTAGATGCTTTCTCAAGCTAATAATGTCTCTCTGCTGTGATGTAAATATCATCATCCAAATATTGTAAAGTCTGCACTTACTGTAAGTACTGTAAATAATGTCTGTGACAAATGTCTGTAGCACATGCTCTATGTAACTGTTGTTATACCCTGTCTGTATTACCTTCTGTCTTACATGTGATGAGGTACTTTTGGAAATAAGCCTCTGGCTCAAAGGTTGTAAACCGATATATCAAATAAATAAATAAAATATAAAAACAATGTATCTTACAGCAATTTCTTACAGGTAGATAAACCGCTTCAAACATAAGGATTGTATTAACCTTTAAGGAATAGATATAATTAATTCTTAGTACATAAGGCTTAACTATTAATAGGAAGGGTAATTAAAAAAAAAAAGTGTAGGGTATCCCTATAAAGGTTTCTTCCGCTTCACATCTTTATGTGACATGCATTAGCAAATCAGCATTTAGGAATGCACCCCAAATGTGTGCAAAAGTTTCTAACTTGTCCAACAGTAAATAATTTATTCTGCATTATTCGCTACAGAAGCCATGTAGGAGTACCATTCGTGTAAAGTGGGTATTTGGGTAGTTCCCCAGTTCCTAAGAATTAGATGCTTAGTCCCTAAAAATGCTGCAAATAACCAATATAACTGTTGTTTGGGTATCTTAAAATCTAGTGGAACAATCCTTAAAATAATAATAAAGGAGGGCAGGAAAGGAATATTAATGTCAACTATTGTGGAACAGTGCCTAATTATTTCTTTCCAAAACATGGTTAGTGCAGGGCATTCCTATAAAATATGCAAAAGATTCGCATACTGTCCTTGACACCTCCAGCATTGACCATCATTTGAATAATCCATACATTCCAGTCTTTTAGAAGTGTAATAATAGTACTGTAATATTTTAAATTGTAACAATTTACCTTTAATCTCGTTATTTGATTTGATGGCATGTGTCCAGACCAAGGCCCAGTCTTCTTCTGAAATGCTCATGTTAAGCTCCTCCTCCCGCTTGGACTTGGCTGAAAGAGTTGTTATCGTACCATTATCCACTAAAAATTGATAAATCCACCCAGCACCCTTTTTTAGACCTGCTAACTTCACTATTTGAGCCCAGCTTATATCTATTTCTCTTGCCGTATCCTCCTTCAAAGAACCATTATTTAGTGCATTTCTGAGCTGTAGATAAATACAGAAGTTAAATCTCTGCAATTTATATTTATCCTTATGAGTTTCAAAAGATAATATGTTAGTATTAGGGTCAATAATGTCTGAAAGACGATTTATTCCAACTTTTGCCCACCCCGGATCTTTCAAGGGAATTTTATTATAACAAATATTTGGATTCTTTCAAAGCGGCTGATTAATTCCCAAAGTGTTGTCAATTTTAAGACTTTGCTTCGTACCTTTTAGCACTCTGAGTTTGTAATACATAAGTGATCTCTTAATTGACTAGGAATTGAGAGAACTAATAAATCGGTCAAAGGAATTTTATTCATAAGTACTGACTCTGTTTGTAACCATAGAGGTGTGTTGGCCTTTCTATAATTATTTAGGTGTAGTAAAGTTTGTTTAAGTAAAAATGCTTTGCTATATTTTCTCCACCAGGGTAGAGCAAAACCACCTCTTGATGTTTTTTGCCGAATTTTATTAAGGGAGAATTTTGCGGGCTTAGATCCCCAGAAGAAATTTCTAACCATAGAGTCTAATCTTTTTTCTATTGTACAAGGCAATACTGTCTGAGTATTTTGAAGGACATAGAAAATCTTAGGTGCCAAAATCATTTTAATGGCTTGAGATTTCTCCCATATGGATAGACTAAGTTTGTCCCATTTAGTAAGGTCTAACTGTAAGGTCTTTAAGATAGGGTTAAGGTTATTTTCGAGCAGCTTTTCCAAGCCCAGATATAGAATGGAATTTTTAAACGAGCCCATTCCTATCTCATTCTGCAATTTAGCTAATTGTTGGGTTGGATAGTAAAGGGGCATTATTTGAGTTTTTCCCCAGTTTAATACAAGGCCAGAGAATTCTCAAAATGTTTTAGTATTGATTTGAGTGATTTTACAATTCACTTGGATTAGAGACAGTGATCAGCAAATCATCGGCTAAAAACACTTTATTATCTACTTTTCCTGCCATTACCCGAACCGAACTGTCCACTTGTAGCATTCTTATCAGTGGCACAACAGCCAGGATGAACAATAGGGGAGAAAGCGGGCATCCTTGCCTTGTGCCCCTATAAATAGAAAATGGAGACGAGATTAAGCCATTAGTAATTAGTACAGCTGTAGGCGTATCATAGATCAGCGAGGTCCAAGTAGCAAATTCCTCGCAGAACACGAAAGAAGATAGAATCACTTTTAGATATGGCCATGCTAAAGAATCAAACGCCTTATGCATATCTAAGAAAATTGCTAGGGCTGCTACTTTATTCTGGTGGGATGACCAAATAACAGAGTATAACCTTCTAAGGTTATCAGCACCAGATCTACCTGTGATGAAGCCTACTTGCTGTCTTCCAGTAAGTGAGTGTAGAAGTGTTTGGACTCTGTTCACCAAGATTCTTGCTAAAATTTTGAAGTCCACATTAAGAAGCAAGACTGGCCTATAACTATCACATTCAAGGGCGCCCTTTCCTTTCTTGGCAATTAAAGAAATTAGGGCTCTGTTCATTGAATGTGGTAGTTGTTTCATGTCAAGAGCTTCTGTAAGTGCTTTGTGTAAGTACTTAGCTGTATCTGGGTTTAATACCTTCAGTAATTCCGCCAAAATTCCATTGGGGCAAGGGGTTTTATTATTAGGTAGGGCATTTATTGCCTCGGTAACTTCTTGCAAAGTGATTGTTTCTGCCAATTTTAAGTTATCCTCTATTCCAATTTTAGGCAGATTCAACTTCTGCAAAAATTCCTGGATCTGTGATACTGTATCTACTTTGGTAGAGGGATATATCTCTTGGAAGTAGACCACCGGAGTGTAATTTATTTCCTTATTTGTAAACACAACTTCTTCTGTTGTTTTTTTTTTTTTTTAATACCTTGAATTAAATTCTGTTGCTGCATTTTCTTTAATCTGAATGCCAATAGTCTAGTGGCTTTTTCTCCTGATTCCCAATATTTTTGTTTTGTTCTGTATAATGCATACACTGCTTTATTGGAATGTATTTGGTTAATCTCAAATTTAGTTAATGTTAGCACATGTAACAAATTTTAGTTAGTATTAGGATTCCGCTTATAGCTTATCTCAAGTTGTTTAAGTTTCTTTTCTAGCTCCAACAGTTTCTTGGCTCTATTTTTTTTTCTTATGGGAGGTGAAACTTATAATTCTTCCTCTGATAAATGTTTTAAATGCATCCCAAAGGCAAGCACTAGAAACTTCCCCCGTGTCATTTTTGATAAAGAATTCAGAGGTTTCTTCATGAAGCCATTTCGGGAATTCTTTATCCTTAATCATGTTACTGAATTTCCATCTGAATGTTTTAGTATATTCAGCCTGGACTACAGTATAAGAGACACCTTAATTAAGGCATGGCCTAACAAATGTATGCTGTCAATATATGTATCTAGCATGTTTTCAAGGAATTGTTTAGTAAAAAAATAATATATTCTACGTGTGCTCCATCTAGCAGAATAAAAAGTGTAATCTCTGCCTTGAGGATGCATTATGCGCCATGAATCTGTTAGGCCATTTTCTTGAAGAAGTGTGATTAAAGCTTCTTGGGCTTTGGAGCTATGCAAGCGTCCCCTAACTGCGTTTTTGTCTAAAAGTGGGTCTAATACTTCGTTGAACTCTCCAGCCAGAATAATTTGTATCCATCAGCGTTAATTAAATATATTGCTACCTTACTAAAAAAGTAAGTTTGTTTATCGCTAGGAGCATAAATATTACACAAAGCCACTTTGGTACCATTTAAGGAGCCTAACAGCATCTGAAAATGCCCTTCTTCATCAACAACCTAAGAATGCTTTGTGAAATTTGTACCTTTTTTGATTAAAATAGCAACATCGCTCTGTTTTGAATTAAAACTATTATGCTCTACCGTTCCTACCCAGTCTCTGCATAACTTTTCTGTCTCCCTTGAAATCAAATGTGTCTCCTGCAGAAAAGCTATATCTGTTTTTTGCCTCTTCAAATATATTAAAATTGTTTTCCGTTTTATAGGTGAGTTGAAACCCTTCACATTCCAGGAGTAAATATTTAGTGATTGACTATTATTCATTCTTAGTGCAAAATCATGCAACACTACTAATTTAGGGTATGTTCCACAGAATTTGTGTGTATACTAAAGATTAGAAAGGAAAAATCCCTACAGGTGAAAGCTAAGCTATCTCCTTTGTACGAAAGAAAATTATTACCTTAAGCACTTAGTATAATATATTTACCCTTAAAGACTGAAGTGTTTGTTAATATGCTGTCAAGGAATTAAGTACTCAATTAACAATTCACTATAGACTATTAGCTAAAATATATAGAATATATATTAGTAAAATAAATAAGGAAATACAACAATTGTGTATGAGATTATCTGTAAAATTATGTTGGTACAATAACAAATCAAATATCAAATAAATGAAGTTATCAACTTAGATCTATTCCAATACACAAATGAATTAAAACTACTGAACAGAATTTAGATTTAGGTAAGTTGTTAAGTACCTAGACAACTTCCCCCCTCTTCTGCAAGACTAAAGTCCAATGCAGTATAGCTGTTTACACCTACAAAGTCTGGGTAAACAAGTTACTAACTTCAATCCAGTACAGGAAGAAGCATAAGTGAGCTCGGATTATTTAAACTCAGTAATTATTAAGAATAAAACTGAAAATGATTGGTATGTTTCAGGTCTAAATAATAAGATTGATTCTATATGGCCGGCCCGGTGGCGCTGAGGGTTGAGGCGCTGGAAGCCACACCTCGCGCTACGCCGGCAACCTGGGTTCGGGAACGAGCTTGGGTCAGCGGGGGTTGGCAGAGGGAGGGAAGATTGAGCATCCCAATGGATGCTCTCCTCCCTCTGGGGTGGGATACCAGGGGTGCAGTACGCATCCGACACCCTGAGAGAGCGCTGGTGGAAACACGGGCTCTCGTGGGGTTGGTGGCTCTGTCTAACAGCGTTGGGAAGGGGGGATGTCTGTAGGCACTTGAGAGGGATGTGCGCCAGCACGTCTTCTCTCTGGACACTTGCGCCCTCACGCCGGCGTCTCAGGGAGCTGTGACAGGGGAAACCACAGAAAAATGGGAAAATACCCCTCAGTAGTCCTAGATGATGACTGCTCCGTGCCATCCAAGACCACTGAATCCAGACAGACCCTGCTGTGCAGGAGGAAGTAAGAGGTGAGGCACTCTGGGGCAGATCCAGAGTAGGAGGGCAGAGATGGAAATGAGCGGCCCGAAGGAGTGGACACCGAGGGTAGACAGGAGGAGATAAATAGAAAGTATAAAAAAAAAAAGATTGATTCTGTGTGATATGATAGCCTTTAAATATTCATTGTGGATTGTCCAAAAAAAAAGGGGGGAAAATAGGAAAGGGTCTGATACTTTCTTGCAAAGATAAAAAGATGTGTTGTAATAGGATAAAGTGGGCTTTTCTCCACCAGCAACCCTGCAGCTTTAAGGCCCCAGTAACACTCATAGCCATCAAGATGTACACACTCTGAGGGGTCATACCACTATATTAGCCTTGATGGGAGAAGTTGAATTTAAAAGTATAGCTGGTGTTAGCTAGAGCAGTACTAAGACAAAGGGCTCCCATGATTCCCCACACTGAGGAGATTCACCGACAGTCCTCAAACACTCAGATAAAATGCAAGGCCTTCTAAAACCCAGCATTCATCAGAGACCAACCAAAGAGGAAACATCTACTTGATTCCTCTGGTCTGCCTTTCATCAGCTCATTACGTGAAAGTAAATTCACTCCCTTAGAATTAATTTAAATAAGGTCAGAATATATTGTATGCTTGGAAGTCTGCTAGGCTATCCAAGAATATAGATGTAACCAGCATAAACCCTCCAAACACTCCTAGCCTTCTTGAGCAATTATGCAGGACTCATAGTCAGTATCCATTCCCAGTGAGAGTCCATAAGAGCCATTGTAGAGCATTTTCCTCTTAGCTTATACAATTAAACAATTATAATTTCCTCTCTCCTACCAGCAGAATCATTTCCAGAGACCTTAGTGTGTAAACAGTCTGACACCAAATAAGTCACTGCAGCCCTGACTACAGATTGTTGCTAGGAGCAAAGAACCCTTCCTTTTCTCAAACTTCATAATATTTCTTTGTACAAGTCAGAACTCAGACCCTGTCCAAATGAAGGAAAAAAATATATTTTTCTTTCCCCTAACATGGATATCTATTTCTTTAGATGAAGAGTTTCCATAGCTAGTTACCACAAATAAACAATGTTTTTTCCTTTTTAAATACCAACCAGAGTACTGTAATAGAGTTAAAAGTAAAACAGATATTTTCTTTTTTTTTTCTTTTTTTATATGAGAGAACAGTGGATTATCTTATTTATGTAACCCTAGGTCCAACAGCCTTAGTCCTAGAGGACTAGAATCAGTACACCACTAAGCAGCAGTAGCGCAGTATATCAGATCCACCAGCAAGCAGTGAGGCATCCATATTTGCAGCAATACTATACCCCCCTGTAACCCAATGGTAAACGGGAGCTGGAGAGAACAGAATATTTTAAGAGAAAGGCAAATACAGTGAGTCACTCTGTTCATGTCGGACCTGCCCGACCTCAGATCTGTGCCAACAGCAGAATCTGACCCTGTGAAAACCTCTGCTTCCTGTTCATTTGATACTTCCATTGCAGCCAACAGTTCAAAATCGGTAGGAAGGTCAGGACAGGGAGGCTTGGAGAATATTTCCTGTTGGATGGAATGTCGGGTGGGAGGATGCAATGAGGCAGGCACATTTTCTTTGATCCAATTTCTTTTTTTTTGGGGGGGGGGCTCTAACACTGGGATTTGGCTTGGAAGAGATGCAAAACCTTGGGGAACCCTTGGATTTCCTTGTAATGGCTGATCCTTCTTCTTGCAGGTCAGAGTCTTTGACAGTGTCTGAGTACAGCGATGGGGTTGCATCAAGGGGCTTAACTGCAGGTTGTGCTGCAGGAATGTTAAGAGCAGCATTTCCTTCACGAGCTATGTTGTTGGGGGCACCTTGCAGGCACTGACCAGTTCGAGTATCAGAAGCTGGCACACACTCACTATTCGAAAAGTACTGGTCTGTTTCTCTTCGAGAGGCAGAGAAACCTTTTTTTCCTTTAACTCCAAAAGATAAATGTAAATAATCCCATACATCTTCCGAGAGTTAGACAAAACTGTACTACCCCTTGCTTCTTTTACAGTCAATGTTGCTGGGTATTTAAAATGGGATTGAATATGCAGCTTTTGCAGTTCTTGTTTTACTTCAGAGAATCCCTTTCTTTTTTCAACTTGTGCCCCAGAAAAGTCCTGAAATATCATTATTCTTTCCCCATTGCACTGCAGAGTCCTTTTTTTTCCCCTGGCCAATTTAAGGATTTGTTCTTTTACAGAGAATCTTTAGAAGTAAGTCACAATTGGTCTTGGTCTGTCCTTATTTGCCTGCTTAGGTCTGATCGACCTATGAGCTCTTTCAATTTCTAATGAGTACGGCCATTTGAATTCCAGTAAGTCTGGTAAAAGCTTTTGTAAGAACTGGGTTATGTTGCTCCCTTCCCATGCTTCTGGGACACCCAATATTCTTAATTGTTTCTACGACCTCTATTCTCCAGGTCATCTATTTTATTCATTAAAAAGTTGACTTGCTTAGTTTGATGTGCTGCAGTGTTGTGAAGATCCGGAACTATTTTGGCAAGTCTGTTAAGGTGAGCGTCAGACAGCTCTGTTCTATCAGTCAAGAAGGAATTCTGTTGCTCTATTTTTTCTGAAACCCTTTTAACTTTGTTAACTTCTAAAGAGAAGCTGGCAAAAAGTTGTTTTAGTTCCTCTATATCCCCCTTACTTGCAGGTTCTTTAGCGAGACAGTGATGACTCACTCATTTCTATTCTGGGCGCTCGTTTGGTGATCGGTAACTTACCAGACAGCCCTGACATTTTCTGACAGTTTTTTTTTCCATGCGGCTGGACGTCAGGATTTCTGTGAGGTAAACTTCAGCCGAAATGAATGTGTCGGCTCCAGATTAGAAAGGCATATTATACTTTGATTCTCAGGCTTTGTTTTCCTGTCCTTTCCCGATTGTTTCTGTGAATAAATACCGTATAAATAATAAAATATAAACTGGATGAAGCGGAGCACTCGTCTAGTCAGCCATTGCAGTCAGAGTGGTGCATGTTCTCTAAGTTACAGGCTTAATGTTGTTCCTAACCAGTATCTTGGCTAAAACATTAACTGTGTCACATGCTGATTCAAATGAGAATTCATAAACTTGACATTTATAGCACCATATTTTTTTATTATTGTTTGTCTACCTTTCAGCCTGGCTAACCCTCATTGTGCCAGTGGCCCCAACCTCGTCATCCTGATGTCTTTTTTGACTTACCTCACCACACTGCTGTCCCCCCTAGGGATTGCCCCCCTGGTATGGTCTCTTACCTCTGCCAAGGCATGGATCTGGTTAGTACTGGTGGCGCCTGGGTCATTGGGTGCAGGGCCCATGGTTGATTGGAGTCGTTGCATCAGTTGGGGGTATTTCTGCCTGGTTTTCTCCCCTTCATGGACGTTGGCTTATGTGCAGTGGTGTGGATTGTAAAGACACTGCACATACTCAAATGCCTGCACCTGGCCCTCTGATATGTGGCCACATGCTGTGCCACTCCGCTTCCGCTCTGAAGGAGGAGAGCTGTCTTACTGATGCTTAATCCTCCCCCCTCCGGCTAACCCCCAAGTTACCCTGGTCCATTGTGGAACATGGGTCGCCAGTGTGGACGGTGGTGTGGCACCCAGTACCTTAGCCCACTGCACCATTGGGTCAACTTATAACTCCATATTAACTGTATTTTTCAGAAACAGACCAGGCATGACCCAAACAGCGCTGTTGTAACTGTATATTTATTTACTGAATTTTGTTAACTGGGTAGGCCTGTTGAGATTAAAGGCCCTTTTTAAGTTCCCAAGCCCTTGCTCAACCTATGATCCAATCACACCAACCCAAATTTCATTTCTGACTTCCTGAAAAGTGGGAGATTGCCATTGTGGTCCCCTTCCACAGAGCTGGATAAAAAGGCCCAGTTGAAAACTACAGGCCCATCATCCTGCTATGTACCCTATCCAGAGTACAAGAGAGACTTGTGTACAGTCATTTACAGGACTACCTAGAACTGCACCACTCCCTCACATGCTGCCAGAATGGTTTTAGGAAAAAACACGGCACAGACACTGCCCTGGTGAGGGTTACAACTGATATCTTTTTTTTTTTAACTTTTTTCCACCAGTCGCCAGCCCACAGAATCTCCCTCCGGTGTAATCCCACTTGATCCAGGACCAAGTACCCTGCCTGAAACTACCTCAAACCATGGAATCAGGGATAGGAGTCCTCCCTCCCACTGCTCCGAGCTCTCGGCTTGATCCCCTGGCTTCCACACACTCCAGGGCACGGCCACCCTGCACTCCTTACCTGGGTGCCCTTTCTCAGAAGCTAAACTCGCCAAGGCTCAGACGTGGGACGAGGGTCTGGGAGAGAGCTGGTCAAGGAGAGTTTGGTGGTGGGTATGTGGCCTGGTTCCTCAAGGTTCGCCTTCATCCTCCTGTGCACCGGGGGTATTTCCTCTTTTCAGTCCCTCCCCACTAAGGTTTGGACGTACAGTGATGTCCTGCCAGCTGTGGGCACACCCCCACACTCACTCGGAAGATGTCTGCCAATGCCTGCCCACTTTAATGGACCCCTGATTGCTGTGCTCCCAGCCTCCACTAGGAGTCACCAGCACAGTGGGTAGTGGTCCCCCCCGCCTCCCAGGAGAGGAGAGGAGAGCAGTCCTCCGGAAGCTCCATCCTCTCCTCCCTGGCTGACCCCCGGTGACTCGAACTCGCTCCTGAGCCCAGGTCGCCGGCGTGGCATGAAGTAAGGCAGATGTCTCAGCCCTCAGTGCCACCGGGCCTACAACTGATATCTTAGATGCAGCTGAGCGCAGCATACCCACAATGATTGTTTTCATAGACTTCACCAAGGCCTTTGACTCGGGTGAACCATACACTTCTGCTTGCTAAACTCAGGCTTGCAGGGTTATATGAACTTACATACATATGAACATGCCAGCAGATAAAGACCTTACAGTCTGTCTTGTCTGCTCGATTGTGCTGGCCCCCTCTATGCTTACAGTGGGACCTGCCTCCCTCCCTCCCCAAATCCCCCCTCTGACCCCCCTCAGTTCCTCCTTCCCCCCAGCAACTTTCCCCTTCATTCTGTCCCATCCTGTCTTGAAGCTGTCCACTGTTTTCCGGACACTACCTCCTCTGGCAGCTCATTCCACTTGGCCACCTTTCTCTTGGTGAAAAAGTCCTCCTCATCTCCCTCTCGAATCTTCCCCCTACCTGCTTTAGGCTGTTCCCCCAGTGGACTTGTTCCCACTAAGACTGAAGTATTCACCCTATTAATACCTTTAAGGTATTGGAAGGTCTCTATCATATCCGCTCTCCTTTTTGTCCCCAAGGGAGTTCATGTTGAGCCCCTCCTCATAGGTGTTGCCCTGCTGGTCCTGTATCATCTTGGTTGCCCTTCTCTGGACTGTCTCTAGCAATTGACATCTTTCTTAAGATAAGGGCACCAATACTGCACACTGTACTTCAGGTGCAGTCTTACCAGTGACCTGAATAACGGTAGTATGACCTTTGCCTACTTGCTGGTAATTCCCAATTATGTAGCCCAGATCCCAGTCAGCTTTTGCCGCTGCTCTCCTGCCATGTGCGGAGTGCTTCAGGTCACTGTTTTTTTTTTTTTGTTTTTTTTTTACATTTAATGTTTATTAGGAATATGACACACAAATCATATATTTGTTACAGTGAAACATCAGATAAGACTTTGTAGTACAGGAAATCAATGTGACATTAACCGATGATGTAATATCGATACCATTTGTTTCTATACAGAGTTGAAAGACACTCCCACAAATATCAGCAGTAATCAAAACAACATTCCATTACTGTTAAACTTTCAAGGACTCATAAATCATCCCTGACCCAGTGGAAGTGGCACCTGTATCCCTTCTACCCTGTAGGACTACCTCAGGGAACAAAGTCGTTGTCAATCTGTGCCATGTACCAGGTCCACTTCTGCCATTTTGTATTAAATTTAGAAAGCGTTTTCTCCATGACAGCTGATAATTTTTCTAATTGATAAATGAACATTACTATCTGTCTCCAGTCTAGTATAATAGGGATTACTGGCTTCATCCTCCTCCTTGTCATTGCTTTGTTCACTGCCAGGAGGAACAGGGGAAGCAGAGTTTTATACCATGAAGGGTGATGCCATGGCAGAATCATAAGAAGCTACATTTCACCAGTCATTTCCACCACCTCCCCTAAACAGTCCCATAGCTCGTCCTGCAGGGAACACCAGAAGGGTGTCAACATGGAGTATGACCAAAATATATGACCTAGATCATCCAGCTGACATCTACAGCCCCTCCAGCAATGACCGTATTGTGGTGGCAGATATTTAACTAATAAAGCCAGAGCTCTAAAATATTTATTTCTACATTTCCACGAAAACTCCCACCAACGTGGTTATTTTAATGGTTGGGAGTGCTGACCTCAACCAGGTTTCTGCTGGCTTCATGTTACTCTTAATGATGACCTCTAGGTCTTGTTCTTCATCAGACTTGGTGACCTGCACACCACCCAGCCAGTATTTGGTCTCTGGGTTCTTTGCCCCAAGTGCAAAACTTTGCACTTTTTAGTGCTGAAACCCAGTTGCGAAATGCCACATCACTTCTCTGACCTAGCCAGGTCTTCAATTAGTTCCTGCCTCCCCCTTCCATGTCGACCTTCCCACAGTGCTTTGTGTCATCCGCGAATGCGCAGATTTTACCATTGATCCCACCTGCTGTGTCACTGATGAAAATGTTAAACAACACCGGGCCGAGCACCGAGCCCAGGAGGACGCCACTGGTCAGTGACCCAGCTTCATAGAATCCCCCCACCACCACCGCCTTTTGGCTTCTGTCCGTTAACCAGTTTTTGACCCATCTAGAAAACTTGGCCCCCACCCCCAGATCCTCCAGCTTCCTGACCAATCTCCTATGAGGTACAGAGTCAAAGGACTTGCTGAAGTTGTTTGCTTATCCCCCTTTTTTTTTACCACCCCTCATACCCTCTCCCCACCTTTTTCTCCCCATCTCCTCCCCCATAGTGTATACTTCCCTGTATCACTTTATTTTCATTTTGTTCAGCACAGCAGTATTTACTACCACACGGTGTTCATCCTATTGCTTTCTAATAGTACTCAAAAATAAACTCCAAAGTATGCCTTTATATAGCAGTGCTTGTAAGCCAAATTGCATATCACACTGTGTAGACCTACTTACCATTGTACCATCTGCAGTATTGCTTGCCTATCTATTCTGTACTAAAAATCTTGAAAACTGTTTGATTTTAACCTCTGCCGTACTATAAATGTGTAATCTGTTTTTATTTGTAACCTCTCTACTGTCTTTTCCCCGGATCGCACCTGGAAACGAGCCCTGGCTCAGTGTGCCTCTCCCAGTGAACAAACTGAAATAAATAAAAGTCCAGATACAGGACATTAACTTCTTGACCCCTGTCCACTGTCTTGGTCACCTGGTCAAAAAATTAAATCACATTAGTCTGGCTGGACCTCCCTGGCACAAACCCATGCTGCCTTTCATCTTGCAGCCTGTTTTCCTTGAGGAAGTTCACCAGTCTTTCCTTCAGAATAGTGTTCATTAATTTCCCTACTATTGAGGTCAGACTGACTTACTGGTAATTCTCTGGTTCGTCCCTCGGACCTCTTTCATGGAGAGGCACCACATGTGCATTTCTCCAGTCCCAGGACACACACACACACACACACTCCAGAGAGGTGTTAAGCAGGTCTGCCAGAGGGTCTACCAGCAGCTTTTCCATTTCCAGTAGGGCACTTGGGTGCACTCTGTATGGTCCTGGGATTTGCCGGCCTTCAGGGCCTTTAGGCCCTTTAGCACCCTGTCAACCTCTGTTATGCCATCGGTGACACCCACTTCCCCGCCCCCACCTCCCTGCTCCTTTGTGGCACTGGTCCGTCCTTCTGTCTAGTCGGTGAAAACCGAGCAGAAGTGCTTGTTAAGCACCTCCACTTTCTCTTCACTCTCTTCTACCCAACCTCCTCTTTTTGTTAACCTGACAGTTTTATCTTTACTATCCATCTTCTCCCTTCTATAGTTGAAGACCTTCTCATCTGATTTTTCTCCCTGTGCCAGCCATACTTCCTTAGCCGCCTTTGCCTCTTGAACCGCTCTGCACTCCACCCTTGATTTATCATTATAGACTTCCCTATCCTCCTCATTCTGAATATGCTTGTACATCCCGAAGGCTGCCTTCTTTTCCCTTATTGCATTTGCCACTTCTTTTCCAAACCAGCTGGGCTTTTTGGTCTTAGATTTCTTGCTTTTGATTTTGGCACACTCATTAGTGAACTCCATCAATTCCTCCTTTTTTATGGTCCATTTCTGTTCCACCTCCATCTCCTTACTGATTCCAGCAAGGTACCCTACCAGCATTTCTCCCATCTTATTAAAGTCAGCCTTCCTGAAATCCAGAACCCTTGTCTTGGTCCTGACCATCCCTCTGCCCATGTTGAGGTGGAACCACACCATGTGGTGGTCACTCCCTGCAAGTGGTGCTTCCAATTTTACATCCTGGACATGTCCACAGTTGGACAGAACCAGTTCCAGTACAGCCTTTTCCCTAGTGGGTTAGATGACATCCTAGGTCAGGAATCCACTCTGGAATGTGTCCAGTAGTAGCTACTCCCTGGTGCTGGAGGTTCAGTCACTACCTAGCTCACTGCAAACAATTTGTCCATTGGCAGAGCACAAAAATATGACTGGCAGTGTGCCACGTGGTTCAGTTGTGGGTTTGCTCCTTTTCACAATTCATCAGTGACATGCCAGACTATTGGGGGGCTGCCTACAGCTTTGTGCAGATGATGCTGTCTTGTACAGATCATCTGTTGACATTAGTTTAATCAACTCAGAGTTGGGGAATGATTGCAGACTCTTTGAGGCATAGCTTTTGAGAAATACACTAGTGCTAAATGTAAAAAAAAAACAAACAAAAAAAACAAAGTCATGCTTTTTGGCCCCAGAAGATTGGACGTGGAAAGGATGAACCAGCTCAAACTGTCCACCATAGGGGGTGCTCACCTGGATGCAGTAAGCTGTTTGAAATACCTGGTGGTAACACTCGACCATGACCTGATCGGCGGTGCTCACGTGGATACTGTGGACAAAACAATACAGCAGAATCTTGGATTGCTTTACCAGCACATACATATTATTTCTTAAATGCAATGGAGGCTATGCACAAAGGTGTGCAATGTACATGTGATTCGAGTGTAAACAGTCTGTGCACCTACACAACCCAGGACAGGCACCCACTGGCTGGTATTCACCATTGCCGGCCACCTGTCCACAGCCCCCCCCAGCGCACAGCCGTGAGGTGATGGCTCAGAGCCGCGCAGGGGTGGAGTGTGGGGCACAGGCGGCCATCCAGTAGTATGCCTGTTCTTAGTACCATAGTGGATCCTCTGCTGGGCATGAGCAGGGGGTCCCAAAAAGGTGCACACACTAACCAGGAATGAACAATGGGCATTTGCTCGAATGATCACCCCTAGCCCTCCCAGACAGCCCATTGAGCTGTAGTGGATGTGTGTAGTTGCTCCCAATGCTGCTGTGCCCCACCAGTATCCTGCGAGGGGGGGGTCCATAAATAATGATGTCAGGGTCTCCCCTTACGTACTGCTTTCTGCCCCGGGCCAGCACGTAGCGCTGTGTGTACATGCTCCTGGACAACCCGCGATGCATAACTGCAGGATTGGGTTGGGGATTGTGTGGGTATGTGGCTTGTGCACTTGTCATGAATGCCACTGGGGCTTCACAAGACTCCCACTGTGTGGCATTCCAATGTACGATTGCCTACGTGCCTTAGTGACATGGTGCATAGGCAGCACACGCTTTTGTGCATAGATCCCAAGGTCAGAAAAATAAGTAGTAAATTTACAACACATTGAGTTAGCAAGTAAGATACCAGGACGTCAAGGCTAGGTAACAGTGAACTCAAGCAAATGGATAAAGTTCAGCAACAGCAGGTGCTGATTGGCTGAGCTCTGGTAAAAGGGTCCTTAGCCCTTTCTTAAAGCCCCAAGTGAGGAACAATTTTGTAACACTGTTGGGAGTGTTCCAAAGGGATGGAGCCGAGGTAGCAAAGGACCTTTTGCCCAAATCAGGCATAACCCTGGGCATCTCCAGATGAGTGCAGTTGGAGGATCGGAGCACCACCTAAGAGGTTTAGTAACAAGAACACCTTATAGGCTTGGGGAAAGTATACATTTTGATCATTTTAAAAACAAGGCAAAGAAGGGAGGTAAGTCAGCATCCCTTCAAGTGAAGGCCAGTTTAATTTTTTAATTATTTAGTATGCATTTTCTGCTTCTGCCAGCTGCCCCCCATTAGTTCAACTCACTTACCCAGCCCCATCACCCCTCTTCCCTGGGACGTACCTCTTCTCCTACATACACCCTGGCTTACACCAAGGCAGGGTCATCAGCGGGGGCTCTAGCCCCAACAAAGAGTTGGTCGGTGCTTTGGAAGGAGAACATCATGGTTAGCTGTGAGGGGCCTGCGATGATGGGCAGACATCCTCCTGCATCGGCTGGTGTTTTCCCTTTTTTCTACCCAGCCCCTAAGGAAACCGAGAAGAGCTCCCCACGTGCAAATATCCATGGGCATACGTTGCACATCAGAGTACGTCGGTATCCTCCCTCTCAGCTCTGTGGTTCTGCTTGCACAGCCACCTGTGGTCACCCAAGTATTGGTGGTGCAGCAGAGTCTGACTGCCCTCTCTCGCTGAGGTGGCGAGCATTCTCTGGGATGCTCAGCTCATTCACCCCCCCCCAACCAGGCCACTGATGACCAGGGCTCATTCCTGAACCTGGGTTGTCTGCATCACAAGCGAAAGTGCTACCGCTGCTTCAGCAGGAAAGCCCCAAATGAAGGCAATTTAAAGAAGAGAAAACATCACAGTGATGTACCCTAGGTAGGGCATCGGAGACAGTGTGCCTAATTTCATTATGAAATATTTTGAGCCTGTTTCAGAGTTCCTGAGTGTCTGGTGTGGCATTACATAGTAATACTAACATACTAACATACTAAAATGCCAGCAGAATAGGCCTAACGGTCTTTTGAGTCTGCTCGTTTGGTCAGTCCCCAACCTGGGTGCTGACCTTGCTGTCCCCCTCACCTTCTCTGGCTTCTCCCTTCCCAGTTCCGGATATTCTTGCTGCATTGGATTTTGCTTCCAGAACCCTTCCCCTGTACCTGTCCCACCCCCCCTTGAACCTCTCCACTGTCTCTGCCTCCACCAGCCCCCTAGGCAGTGCATTCCATGGCTCCACCACCCTCTCAGTGAAGTAGCACCTCCTCCCTTCTCCCTGAATCTTCCCTCCAGCTTCCAGCCATGCCCTAGTGGCCCTTCCTCCTTCCTTCGAGCACCCCAACTGTTCCTCCCTATTTACCCTCTTCATGTACCTAAAGACCTCTATCATGTCCCCCGGTCCCTTCTCTCTTCCAATGTGTACATATTTAGCTCTTGAGCCTCTCCTCATAGGTCCTGTCCCCAAGCCCCAAATCATTTTGGTTGCCCCTCCTCGGACCTCTCCAGGAGGTTAATGTCCCGCTGTAGTGTGGCCTCCAAACTGCATGCAGTACTCAAGGTGCGGCCTCACCAAGCAGTTATACAGAGGGAGTATCACTTCCTCCTTCTGGAGGTGATCCCTAGGATGCATCCCAGCATCCTGTTGGCCTTGGCTGCTGCCCTCCTACAAGTCTCAGAGTTGTTCATCTTGACATCCACCACCACCCCCAGGTCCCTCTCAGCCATCGAGACTTGTAGCATTCCCCCAGGGTGTACACTTGACCTGGGTTTCTGGCCCCCAGGTGGAGTACCTTGCATTTCCCTGCATTGAACCTCAGCTTCCACTTTCTAGACCATCTTTCCAGAGCCTCCAGGTCCCCCTGTAGGGCCACCCTCCCCTCCTCCCCATCCACCACGCTCCCCAGTTTGAGTCATCTGCAAAGAGACTCATCTCCTCCTGATTCCTGTCCTTCGTCAGATCGTGGCGTTGAACAGAAGGGCCCAAGGACTGATCCTGTGGGACCCCACTAATGACCCTCCTTGGGATGAGACTATCCCACCAACTACGACCCTCTGGGTCCGGGTCCTGGAGCCAATTGCCTATCCATCTGATCATCTGGTTCCCCACCCCATTTCTCCCAGCTTATCCAACAGGCCCACGTGAGGAACAGAGTCAAATGCCTTTGCTGAAGTCCAGAAAGAGGACATCTACTGGTCTACCCAGGTCCAAGGCACTTGTCACCCAGTCATAGAACTCCACCAGGTTTGTCTGACACGATTTCCCCGGGATGAATCCATGCTGTCTATCGTCCAGGCACCCTGACTTATCCAGGTCCCCCAAGCCTCTCCTTGACAATGCCCTCCATCACCTTGCCCACCACCGAGGTCAGGCTGACAGGCCTGTAGTTCCCTGCCACCTCCCTTGATCCCCCCTTGTGGATAGGCACTATATGCGCCACCTTCCAGTCTTCGGGCACCCACCCTGTTCTCAGAGAGATGGTGAAAAGCTCTGCCAGGGGTTTTGCCAGGACATCTGCAAGTTCCTTCAGCACTCCGGGATGTAATTTATCCGGTCCCGGTGCTTTCTCCATCTTAAGGGAGCTGAGGGCTTCCCTCACTCTCTCAGCTGTGATTTCCACTTCCGGTAGCCCTTCTCCCTGCTTAGCCCTCCCCCCACCTGCCAGTGATGCCTCCCCTCTCCCCAGACCTGCCGATCGGTAAGGGTCCCCCCTCAGTATCTCTGTCTCTCCCATGTATGATGCAGCACCCCCATTTTCCCTGGTGAAAACTGAGGTGAAGTACTCATTTAGTACCTCAGCCTGCTCCCCCGGGTCTTGTGCCCATCTCTCCCCTGATTTAATCCTGCTAATCTGCCCCTTCACCCTTCGTTTTTCCCCAATGTATCTAAAGAACCCCTTGTTCCCTCTCCTAATTTCCCTGGCCAGGTTCTGCTCCTTCCTTGCCTTAGCCGTCCTCACCACTCTAGTGGCCCTTCTAGCCATCAGCTCATACTCCCCTCGATCCCTTTCACTCCTTGAGCACTTGAATTGCTTATAGGCTGCTTTCTTTCCCCGCACCACCTCCTGGACCTCCCTGGTCCACCAACAGGGTTTTTGGGCCCTACCACATTTTTGTCTTACTCTTGCACAGGTGCTGGTAGCATCCTGCACCCCTCTCCTGATGATTTCCCACCTACTATCAGCGTCCATGTCTGACCCAATCCCATCCAAATGCTCCTTAAGGATCCTTCCCATTTCCTTAAAATCCGCCCCCTGAAGTCGGTTACTTCCGTCTTTGTGCAGCCTTCTACCCCTCCTAGGTCCAGGCAGAACCAGACCGTGGCATGGTCACTCCCCGCCAATGGGTCCCTTACCTCCAGGCCCCCAATCTGGTCACTGTCTTCCAGGACCACATCCAGTACCCGTGCCTCCCTGGTTGGTTCCCTCACCTGCTGAGTTAGGAACGCGTCTTGAAAGACATCCAACAACCTCTGTTCCCTGGTCACAGAGGATATCATAGTCTCCCAGTCTGTTCCTGGCATGTTTAAGTCCCCAACACCACCACGTTCCTCTGCCCAGTCTGCAGTGTCTCTAACATCTGCCACCAGACTGTCCTCCAGCTCCTCCCGCCAGGGCAGGGGGTCTATACACCACTCCTGTTTTCTCTCTTGCCCCCTTGTTGCAAGGTGGCCCAAATCGCCTCCACGGTTCCCTCCGCCTCCTCTACTCCCCCTATGCCAATGCAGTTTTTGACTATCATTGCTACCCCTCCTCCCCTTCCCTCCCCCCTGTCCTTCCTGAACATAGTGTATCCCTCCAGGTTCAGGTCCCAGTCATGACTTGCAGTGGCCCAAGTCTCAGTGACCCCTGCCACATCCACTGCTCCCTCAGTTAGCATCGCCTGGAGCTCAGGCATTTTATTGCCCAAGCTCCTGGCATTTAGCAGGACTACCTTCCACCCTTTCCCTATAGTTACATTTCCCCTGCTCATGTTCCCATGGGGATTCTGTTTTCCCCTGGTCTGCACTTTGCCAGTTGGCCTTTTTCTGCAATCCTCCTGGTCCCCAGGGGGGAATATGGGAAGCAGAGTGCTATTTGTAATGGCTAGTCATGTATCCTTATTGAGGTAATCTCTTAAATGGTAGAATAGTCCAGTTTTTGGTAAGGATTCAGTAATATTATCCATGTGCATTCAAAACTTGATTTCCTGATCTAGATATACACCAAGGTACTTCAGGGACTCTGCCTCCTCAGTTTGTGTTCTGTAGGTCATAGTCAGGGCTAGCAAGTGCTGTATTTCTGTTCCCAGGTGTTTGGAACCAAATAGTATTGATTTGATCTTTTTTACATCCATGACCAGCTTATAAGCAATAAACCAGTCTTCTAACACCCTGAAATCACCAGCAAGCTGGCTGCTGAATAAGCTAACATTATTTGAGCTTCTGTATAACGCAGCATTATTGGCGAACAACTGGCAGTTAGCTTCACTGCAGTTACCTGGCATGTTTTTTACAAATAGGGAGAAACATAAAGGACTCAGTATGGAGCCTCGAGGGACACTGTCCGTGATGGATCTTTGCACTGATTGGACACCCTTCCACTTCACCTGCTCAGTCCTGTTTGTCAGGTAGTGTGTAAACCAGTGACAAGAAAGACTGACCAAGCCTAACTGTTGCAGTTATGCAAATAGGAGGCTATGGTCGACCAAATAAAAAAGCTTTAGTGAGGTCTGTGAAAACTGCACTGGTCATTAACCCATTATGTGTAGCACCCAGTGGACAGTCTTACCAGGGCAGTGTCTGTCCCATAGTGTTTCCTAAAACCATGCTGCCTGTCAGTCAGTAGGTGATGCTGCTCAATGTACTTATGGAGTTGATTGTAGACCAGCCTCTCCCGTACTTTGGCCAGGGAGCTTAGGAGTGAGGTGGGGTGGTAGTTCTCTACTGGTTCCTTGGGCCATCCTTGTGTACCGGTAGAACCAAGGCCACTTTCCATCTCTTGGGAATTCTCCCCTTTATTAAACATTTGTCGAAGAGCATTTTGATAGTGGAGGAAATGACTGGGGCAGCTAATTTTAGTAGTTTAGGCTCGAGTTTGTCAAAACCAGCTGAGCCTCAATTTTTATAAGCACCTTAACTGGGCTCACACCTCCTTCTGCAAGATTAGGTGGAAGTGAAATTTGGGGGATAACCTCCTAACATTATGTTGGACTAGGAAGGCAAGGCAGGGTGTAAGGGAAGCCCAGAGGCTGCAGGTTTGAACCTATCCAGATCTGTAAAAAAGTTGATAAACGCAGTTCAGTAGCCAAAGGGTAACTGTAGAGCTGACCGTCTGCAACTATACCACATTCCAGCAAGCCACTGCAACCCTTTAGCAGGGAATTAACCTGTGCCCAGAAATTCTTAGGGTCAGAAATGTAACCCCTAGGTGGTGCTATCCCAGGGACTACTACCCCTGCCTGCTTGGCTAGTAGCAGGTTAAGGGGCCTGAGTTCTGAAACGGGTGTCTCCACTCAGAGGTCAGGGTTGGTAGTGGTCAAGCTAACACGGGCACAGCCCTCCGTGACACTGTAACCCCCCTCTTTCCTTACTAGTGGCCGGAACAATATGCAACAATCACTTTCACAATACCCCGATACATCACACAAGTTCCCACACTGTTTGCACTTACCACCAGGGCTTTCTTCTGGCCTGGCCCTGGGTACCCCCCTGTAAAACAAGGTTATACACAGCAAATAACAGCAGTACAGTACTCTTGCAGAAACTGGAACCACAATCCGGGTAAATGCAAAAAAGAGTTGGATCTGATTTATTTGAGGGGCTTGAACAAGGGAGGGGCATAATCAGGTCAATTTGCTTAAAGGCTCTATCAAGCAAACAGTTATGCATGCACTTCAGGGTCCGTAAACAGTCACATACTCTGGGTACCCAAATGGAGACTAGTGGGCTAGCCAGGAATGTTGTCGCTGATTGGGGCCCTGACATGGAAGAAAACAACATGCACAACACACACTATTTGTAATCCGGAGCTGGAAGGCTCAGTTCATGAAAAGAAAACAACAAGACAATCAGATGATATACTTTTAGATTAGGCTGTTGTTACAGGGAGCTACCTTGATGATTACTCATGATACCAAAGACTGGACACAGGCTGGATGAAAATTGAGACAGCAGGTAGTTAATCTGGAGTGCCAGGAGAAGCAGGGCCAACATGATTTACTGCGGCATCGTTCCTGTTCAAGCGTGGAGCAAGGGGCTGATCCCCAGGCAGGTCTCTCGTCAGTGGCTTTCTCTGTGTAGTGGGGTAGTCTGGCAGGGCCAGTGTGGCATGGCCAAGGCCGAATGGAGATGTACGTGGATTCAGTCCGATTAGGCTGGATAAAGCTTCCAGCAAGCAGAACACAATTCACACAGTGGGGAACCAAATCACGACCCACTTTCAATACACAGTACATTTACATATAAAGGATTCTACGGTACCAGCAAGCAGAACACAGTTCACTCAGTGGGGAACCAAATCACGACCCACTTTTAATACGCAGCACATTTACATGTAAGGAAATTCTACTGTACCAGGCAAACCGCTCTCCGGTCACAATCGCAAAGTCTCTGCACAAACCGGGGATTCAGAAGCAGCTGGAAATCCTGACAGGCTGATCGCATTCAGCAAGTCTTCGATCTTCTTCAGGTATGAGCCTGGTGAAAAATCAGTGGCTTACTTCCTTCTCACAAACTTGGATTTAGTCCGAAATAATTCTCTTCTCTCCCTCTCAGGGGCAGTAGGCAGACATGCAGGCCACAACTCAGGCCTTTCCACAGTTCTCCCACACGAAACTACTCAGACGGCTGCTTGACTGTCTCAAGCTGTTGCTCATTCAGCTCCCAACTGAGATCTGACTCAACTGCCAGCAAACCAGGGACTTTCCCCAGAATCCCAAAGGTTTGGTTGGCTGATCTGTCTGTCAGTCACAACAAAGGCTCCTCCTTCAGGTGCAAAAAGGTGCCAAAAGCCCAAAACTACAATTCTTCCAGATTTTGACTCCAGACAGCTCCTGTAGTCCAGCTCCATTTTAGGTCCCACCAGAACTGATTGGTCCAATTCGCAGACCAGGACCAAGATAGTGAAGATAAAAAAAAGCGGTCTTTGCTGCAAAGAAGGCAGGTTAGACAAACTACATTATCATTATCACTCTAAGTGATTTTCAGCAAATAGTTACATCTTTCAACAGAGCTCCTTCTCAGATTACTTATGCTACAATCCAGGCAGCTCTTAAAGATGCAGTACACAGAGGCTATACAGGCTCTAGTAATCACATTAAAACTGATAAAACACAGGATACCAGCCTGGCAGTGAACATTTACGTAAGCTCGAGGAAGACTTTTCGGGAACCCCATTTGTAGGGGGGTTACACTTATCCTACCAAGGGCCACAATGGCTAAACGACCTCCCTGCCTCCCTCATCAATAGTGGAAAGCTCAGCCCCGTTAAAAGAGAGCCTCCGCCTTCTCCTAGCTCAAGCAAATAACTGTGTCTGCCACACCTAGACACTGGAAGCTCCTGCTTAACCTCACTGTTGACTTAGCCTTCAGGCTTTCGCCTTATCCCCACCACCCCCACCCCTTTACTGCTCCCTTTACTCCTGACAAAGCCACCTCAGGCTGCTGCTACCCCACTGTCTTGCACTTATGTAACTCAAGTGTTTCTTATCGCAGCAAACTAACTTTGTACTGCACCTATAATTGTGCTGTTGTTCGCCATCTCGCACTTTTGAAACTGACAATGATATGTATCTATATATACAGTATTTACTGTCTTGTATGCATTGAACTTGCCTGTACCTTATGCACTGTCCTGCGTCGTAACTGATTTGGAACCTTTGTAAAAGAGCTCCACAGCTCAAAGGTGTTAATCTGAATCCTAAATAAATAAATAAATGTATTCTCAACATTGGAAAGTAAAAGAGAAGGACTTCCAGTTCCGGCATGGAAAGCTGAACACAAGGTCTAAGAGGCTCTCCCATGTCACTTAAATAAATCGGGCTCTAAAACTTCAAAAAATAGCACATTATATAATTTTAACCAAATCAGACTCTGCATTAGTGCCTTGTTACCTGTTATGGCCAAAAAGCAACGTAATCTATTCTGGCTCTTTGCAGATATGGCAGAAACAGAAGATCATGGGACTGACGACGCTGAACAACTGCTAAATGGGGATCTTTCTGGGTGCCATGGGGCTCCCCATGATAATCACCCTGGGTCAGCTCGTGTATATGGGTTTCCCCATGACTGGCAGAGCCTGACATTTCCTTTGTACAGGCCTCTGACTGGGAATGACGTCTTTGTAATTAATCCACCAATTTGGCCAGGTTTGGATAAAGTCTGTTAGGGGTCAAGACACAGAGAGCGGGCAGTGTGTCTTCTGAGTTCTGACCTAGAGCGCCTGCTACTGTTATTGCATCTGACACCTGGCTGACCAAAACTATTTGGTCTCTGTCTGCAATAGGCTGTATGTTTGTTGAAATCTAGATTCCCTTTGTGGTTATGACTGTGCACTAGAGGGCGGTGATAGTTACCCAATTCCTCGAATATTTTTACATGAACTTTAAACCCATCTGTTCCTAGATGTCTAGGATAGTCAAATATTTTGCACCAGTATCTTTTGCTAGAATCTTTGATACACCAGCCCAAAGGTTTGCATAGCAGTTTTTGGGCACAAAAAATCTGTACATCTAATCATATGAATATAAGTCGGAACAGTTACTGTAAGTGTACCAAAGTGGCACAGGAAACAAAAATCTAAACCTCTTTTACTTTTTAAATGATCTTTTTCCTAGAGGCATGATTCTAAGTTTTATGATATTAAACTGAGAAGGAATATCAAAGTCAGGATTTATGAATAAAATTGTTTACTTTGACATAAACATTTAAGTCTTACAAGGTAGTTTTTGGCAGTAAAATGAACAGTCACAGTTTTAAGCTGAAATGACAATTCAAGATATAGTTACAATTTTTCTGAACAGCAGTGCAAAGCAGAAAGTAATATTTCCATTGCAGACTAAAATAGTCGCATAAAATAATAAAAACTAATGCCAGTTTCCTAGGTCCTATGCCTAAGAAGAGCGATAACATTCACCAGACTTTTCCACAAACCTGATGCCTTCCTGAGGTCCTAAGAGTCAAGGTGACCACTTGCAGCAGTTGTCCCTCTGAACTCCTTACCTTGCCTGTGGAGACTGGAGATTTATATACCATTGCCAGAGTGCGGTATGAGCTCTCAAAGTGTATCTTCTGATTAGTTACCTGGGTGCTGAGTGTAGCCTACCACCCCAGATGCCTGATTAATATAGGGTACTTGTGTGAGCTGTGGCATTTAACTCAACGTCACAGTATTTTGGATAAGAAACTGGTAGGGAAGGGAAGGTAAGAGGGCGCCTATTTACTAAGAAGTACCACTTGGCTTAAGGGTGACCTGGGCGCTCTTAAGACTGCGCATTTACTGGGTAAACAAGGCCCCTGAGCACCCTGCTGTGGTCAGTTTGTCTATGCGATATGTAGTACCTGTGTCTCAGGCAAGGCAAGGTTGACTGCTCGATGCTGTCATGCGGTTAGTCAAACCACAAGTGTGATGGGGTTGACTGGTTATTGACCCCGCATGGCCTAAGCTGATTGGTTAACAATATAGTAGCTATGGCTGCTGGTGGGCGGTACCTCACAGGTGGTTGGGGTGTAAGGACAGTCACGCTCTAGGGCTCATGAAGACACAGCTTGTCTGGAAGTCTACAAATTTGCTCTCAGTAATACTTAAAGTTATCAAAAAACAAAAAGCTTATAACATAGGTTTTAAAAATTTGCAACAATACAGTTTGTTGTAATACAGGTTATTTATTTAGTTTTTGTTTACCAGGTAAGTGCACTAGCCATAGAGATGACTATTTTCAGGCACGACCCAGGAGAATTACAGAGCAATTACAGGGAAGTTTCAGACAGTGGCAAATACAGAAGATGGTTAAAAAAAAGGTTAAAATTACATCAGGATTTCAATATACATATAGGGTACAGAGTTTAGAAAAGGTTGCATAAACAGAGGTAACATTGGTTTGCACAGTAGGTTCAATGCTGCCATAGAAGTTTATAGTCTGATTATAGTATTAGTTTAAATGATTATAATTTGTTTACCGGGTAGGTGCCCTGGCGAAAAACAGGACTAATTCTTGTCACGCCCCGAGAGGTTACAGTGAGGTGGGGTAAAACAGTGAATACATATTATGTCCAGAGAGACAGGCAAATACAGAGATAAGCAAGAATACACAGCTAAGGGTACGTACGCAATACTAAGCTGAAAATACCACACAACAAAATTGGTTTCAGAGCATCAAACATAGCCATTAGACGCCTAAGTGCCTGGAAACAGGAGATCAAATTACAGCATGAGGAGAGTGGCAGCAGAAGCAGGGTGCCATGTTCAGGGAGGGTTGAGGCAGGTACAGGAGACCTGGCTAAAGAAGAAGGAGGAATATTTGATTTTGAAATTGCCAAGACTAGTAGCTAGACGGACATTAAGAGGTAGGGAGTTCGAGTCTGGCTGCTGAATGCGAGAAAGCTAGGGTTCCTTTGTTAGATTTGCATCTAGTTATTAGCAGCAAGGCTTTATCAGACAATCGAAGACTATGTGAGGAAGGCAATGGAGTAAGCAGTGAGGCAAGTGAGACAGGGATACCTGCTTTGAGAATATTGTCAGTCAAGCAGCCAAGGACGAGAGCACGAGCAGAAGTAGGGGGTAGCCAATTAAGATCAGCATAGAGCTGACAGTGATATTTTGACCAGGGGAAGGCAGAGGCATACCTGCAGATGCTGTTATGGGTGGTATCCCACTTTCTGAGGAGTGAGAGGGATGCATAGAGGTATGTGACTACCCCATATGGTAGGGATGGAAGCAGTATACCACGGGCAATGGCTAATCTAGCTGACTGTGTAAGGACATAGCTTGTTTTGTAGGCTACCCCAATTTTAGCATTGACTGCTTTACAGGTAGCTTTTATGTGCTTATCAAAATTGAGATTTTCATCTAGAAGGACTCCAAGATACTTGAAAGAGCGTACTGATTCAAGGTCCATCCCTCCCTGTCCAGATAACCTTAAATAAGTCCCGATTTTGTTTTAATTTGACTGCAGTCCCAAACAGCATGGATTGCGTTTTACTAGCATTAAGGATTAACTTGTGATGGGTGAGCCAGGATTGAGTAGACATGAAAGCAGATCAGAGAGTTTGGTTTATGTGGCCTACATTCTTGTCACTGCAGTACAGTACCAGGTCGTCCGCATAGAGGATCGCAGAATAATTTGGGATAGCTGACGAGATGCTATTAATAAAAATAGAGAGGCCGGCCTGGTGGCGCTGAGGGTTGAGGCGCTGGACGCCACACCTTGCTCCACGCCGGCGCATCCAGGTTCGGGAGCTGGACTCGGCCTGGTGGCCGGCTGGGAGTTAGCTTGAGCGTCCCACGACAGCTCGCTTACCCGGGAGGGTCAGGTTATAGCCCGGACACTTGTCTGACTGAATGGAGGCTCGAGTACTGCAAGCCCCCAATGTTAAGGGGAAGGGCTGCCGACATACAGCGTGACGTCGGCGCTCTGCGTCTTGACGTCAGGGAGTCCTACACTGTAGGGGGTGGGAGAAAGCAGAAAAAATGCCTGCCATCGCCGGGAAGATGGAGCCTCCGGAGACGTGCCCTCGATGTGCCTCCGCCCGCCCGATGGCCCCCAGACCGACGAAATCTGATTGTTGGGGTAAGGGGGCTCTGCCCCATCCCCACTCAGGGAGTAAACCGAAGCTCTTTGGGGTTCCTGTGGGGTCATATGGGCAAGGTGGAAGGCAGAGGGATGTCTACCTTGAGGCTCCCGAAGGGTCGGGGATGGCAGGCAGGAAGGAGGAAAAATAGTAATTTCAAAAAAAAAAAAAAAAAAAGAGAAAAGAAGGGGGGCCTAATATCGACTCCTGAGGGACACCTAGGTTAACTGGTGAGGCACTGGACTCAGATGAACTGAATCTGACAAGATGAGTTCTGTTTGATAGATAGCTATTAAACCAGGCCACTGAGTTTTGAGAGAAACCAAGGGCTAGGAGGCTTTCTAGTAGAAGAGGGTGGTCGACAAGGTCGTTATTTATCAGCTAAGTAAAGATATCAGAAGTCATCATCTCATTATAAAATGTTAATCAATTAGTACAGTACCAAGCATACAAGAGTTTATTACTTGTTTCTGATCTGGAAGATAGACAGCAAAAATCTAAACCTTACTGGTTTATTTTTAATATTCAGCCTGAATACATGCATTTATTATATCTTCAACCTCTGGTTCTAGTTCCTCAGTTACTGGGGGCAAGGGGGCATGAAAGGCCTATGGGGCAGGTAGCCTTGGGTGGCTTTCTATCCATGGGTCATAATAATTTGGTGGCATAGGAAAATTTAATGGGGCAGGCAGGGCATGGTGACAAAGGCAGACCTGGTGGGGTCTGCGAGATGGGATTACATGCAGAGCACAACATACCAGGCCTCCCTCGGGCTCCGAGTAGAAGAAAACGAATTCTACCTCAAAAAACAAGAAAAAAAACTCTGAACCAAATTCAGGAGAGGCGATCCTCCAGGCAGTTGCCGAATTTCGGGGCGAAGTTAAGGAATCTATGCAAGAAATCATATCTGAGATGGGGTCCCTTCAGAATCGGATGGTCGAGGCAGACCAACAGATAACACAAAACATAGCCCGTATTGACAATGTGGAAAACACCCTCAAAATACTCGCTGCAGAACAACTTGCGATTTCAATGAGCCAAGAAGATTCTGAAAATCGGGGCAGGAGAAGAAACATTAGAATCTTTGGCGTGCCTGAGGAGGGAGGTGATCCTATGGCCTTTATGGACTATCTCCTCTGTCTGGTGCTGGAGCTAGATCCCAGGTTTCAGTTGGACATCGAATGGGTGCATAGCACCCTTGGCTTCAGGCCTTCACGCCTGGACTCCAGACCTCGTTCATTTGTTATAAGATTCTTGAGCTACCAGACAAAGGAACATCTAA
Organism: Neoceratodus forsteri; assembly: GCA_016271365.2. Taxonomy (NCBI): domain Eukaryota; kingdom Metazoa; phylum Chordata; order Ceratodontiformes; family Ceratodontidae; genus Neoceratodus; species Neoceratodus forsteri. Next base: position 1,523,979,302 of record CM028130.1, on the reverse strand, counting down.
TTCAGAAAGCTTGGCAGAAGGGTCACGTTATGCTTGGCCAGAGTCGCCTACTATTTGACGACCATGCACCATGCACCCAATGCCAGCGCCGGCAGTACAACCCTCTGTTTCCAGTACTCCGGACACAAAAAATAAAATGTCGTATTCCATACCCTGCCAAACTAAATGTTCTACTACCTACTGAACAACAGACTTACAGTACAGCAGCAGAGGCAGTTGAAGATCTAGCAGCCAGGGGAATCATCAACGAAAAGATCCTAGAGTCCATGAGATTGTGACTCAGACAACCTTCTCAATCGGATCCAGAGAAGCAACAACACTCAAATCTGCAGCTGGCTGAAATCCTGAAGAAAATACAGCAATATAGAAACCCGACCCTGAATACATGAAGAAACCTGGTACACCATTAACCTTTTCCACTTTGGTGGACCTCTCTCCTCCTGGCCGGTTTGGGGGGGTCTGGGGGCTTCCCACTATGAGGAGAGGGGTACCTCTTAAGGGCCCAGGCAACTCCCACAAATTACCTTCTCTCTTTTTCTCTTTTCTTTAACCCAGTTAGGCCTCAGGTTGCCAATCTGGACCCATACAGCCCTTGGATGGCAGGGTATGCCCCAGGCTGGAGGGTTAAAATCCCATGAGGTTATTGTCCCCCCCCATTCTCTGCTCCTGGTGGTCTTCCTCTCCTTCTTGCCGTCTTCTCGCACCCACTTGCCCTACACTTTCTCGGAGCGCGGGCCAAGTGTACGGGGTGGGGGTGGATTCTACGACTGACTGCTGAATTGTTTTAGAGGAACTTTGCGACGCCCAGGAACTCAAGGATCCCTGGATAAATATTAACCAATGCCATGGCAATAGGAGAACTAAATCTGGCTGAAAACATGAAGTGAACCCTGAATTCATAGTCAGTTATAACTACCAGTACTATATTGCAATTAAAGAAATCTTTGGGGGGCATTGGTAGAGTGTGCACATATCTTTAAATTACAGGCAGATGCTTAGTGATTGGACCCTGCCAACTTTGGTAAAATAACTGTAACCCCCCCCTACAAATGGGGGTTCCCAAAAAGTCTTCCTTGAGCTTGCCTAAATGCTCACTGCCAGGCTGGTGTCCTGTGTTTTAATAGTTTAAATGTGATTACCAGAGCTTGTATAGCCTCTGTGTACTGTCTCTTTAAGAGCTGCCTAATTGCAGGTTAAGTAATCTGAGAGGGAGCTCTGTTGAAAGATGTAACTATTTATTGAAACTCATTTAGAATAATAATGTAGTTTGTCTAACCTGCTTTCTTTGTAGCAAGGACTGTTTTGTTTGTCTCCACTATCTTAGTCCTGGACTGCAAATTGGACTAATCAGTTCTGGTGGGATCTAAAATGTAGCCGGACTACAGGAGCTGTCTGAATTCAAAATCTATAGGAACTGTGGTTTGAGTTTTTGCGCCTTTTTTGCAACTGAAGGGGGAGCTATTGCTTTGACTGACAGCCAAATCAGCCAACCAAAGCTTTTGGATCGTGGGGAAGTCCCAGGCTGCTTGCAGTTCTCAGTTAGAACTAAACTGGAAGCTGAGCAAGAAGGAGCTGAAGTGATTCTGAGAGCAATCCTGAGTGGATTCACATGGGAGAACTATGAAAAGGCTGAGAGTTTGGCCTCCATGTCTGCTTGCTGCTCCTGAGAGGGAGAGAAGATAATTATTTTGGACTAAATCCAAGTTTGTGTGACTAAAGTAAGCTACTGAAGTGGGCCAGGCTCAACCTGAAGAAGACCGAATATTTTTGCTGAATGCGATCGGCCTGTCAGGAGCTCCAGCTACCCCTAAGCTCCCAGTGTGTGCAGAGACTTTGCGATTGTGCCCGGGGAGCGCTTTGCCTGGTACAGTAGAATTCCCGTACATGTAAATGTGCTATGAGCTGCTAGTGGGTTGTGAGTTAGTTCCCCATTGTGTGAACTGTGTTCTGCTTGCTGGAAGCTGTATCCAGCCCAGAACGGACCGCTTCTGAATTTGTCTCCATGCGGTCTGGGCTTTGCCAGACTGGCCCAGCCAGACTACCCACTGTACAGAGAAGCCATCGACAAGAGACCTGCCTGGGGATCAGTCCCCTGCTCCATGCTTGAACAGGAATGATGCCTCTGTGACTTGTGTGGGCCCTACTTCTCCTGGCATTCCAGATCAACCACCTGCAGTCTCGATTTTTTGTCCAGACTGTGTCTTGGGTATCTTGAGTAAATACCAGGGTAGCTCCCTACAACAACAGCTTAATCTGAGTGTGTCATCTGATTGTCTTGTTGTTTTGTTTCCTTTACGAACTGAGCCCTCTGGCTCCCGGATTACAAATATTGTGTATTGTGCATGTTGTGTTTTCCATCACAGGGCCCCAACCAGCTGCAACCTCGGGCAACTGTCCTGGTTAGCCCATCTCTTCTCTTCTCTACCTGGGTACCCAGAGGTGGACTGTGTGGAGGGGGCTCAAATGCATGCATAACTGCTTGATTGCTATAACCTTTAAGCTAATTAACCTGATTTTGCCCCTCCCTTGTTCAAGTCCCCTGAATAAATCAGATCTAACTTTTTTTGCATGTAATCTGATTGTGGTTCCAGTTTGTGCTCAAAGTACTGTACTGTTGCTTTTGCTGTGCTTAACCTTGGTTTACAGGGGGTCTCCAGGGTCGAGCCAGAGGCACCAGCCCTGGTGGTGAGTGCACAGTGTGGGTACTTGTGTGGTGTACCAGGGGTATTGTGAAAGTGATTATTGTACAGTGTTCAGGCCACTAGAGGGGAAAGGGGGGGTTACAGTGTCCCTGAGGGCTGTGCCCAGGTTAGCTTGATCACTATCAACCCTGACCTCCGGGTGGAGGCACCCGTTTCAGAACTCAAGCCCCATAACCTGCTACTAGCCAAGCAGGCAGGGGTAGTAGCTCTTGGGATAGCGCCACCTAGGGGTTACATTTTGGAGGCACCGCTGGGATTTTGTGTCTTCTAGTGGCCAAATTTGCGAAGTGCTGTTAAAAACAAATGGCTACCCCAACAGAAGTGGCTGTACACCAGTTGGTGGAGTGGTGTACTGAGCAGGAGATTGACCCCCAAAATGCTATACTTATCCTGGATATTCCCCTGGGTACCAATAAGGACACTGTAGAGGGAGTACTTTCCAAGGTTGAATGTTTACAAAACCCTGTGGTGGTGGGCCGACAGGCTAATCTGCTCACCCAAAGTTTCATGGCGTTAGTAGAGTATAAGGACCCAGTAGACAGTTCCAAAGTACCACAGACTATCACCCCAGAAAGAGCCCTCACTGCCTGGAGAGTGATAACTAAAGATAGTAAAGACCCCGGGGAGAATGAGCCCCCCCCCACTATCTGAGACTTTTGAGGAGAAATTTGCTAAGTTGTTGCTGGAGGAAGGGGAAACTGTGGAGGACTTAAAGAAACTATTCCTGCCACCTGGAGGTGTTCCTCCCCCAACACCCCTCCCACTCCAGCACCCATTATTGCCCCTCCTTCTGTGCCTGTGCCAATGCTGGCTCCTATGTCTGTACCTGCCATTAGTCACTACTCTTACTGAAGATTGAGAATCTTCTCCAGCACCCTCCCCACCCCCAAGGGGAAGATGATTGGGAGACCTGGATAGATTGTATTGCCCCTTTGGTACCTGAATGGCAGTGTGCGGAGGCTGAGAAATGGAAAAGGATCATAGAAAGTTTGAGGAGTCCCGCCCTAGAGGCCATTACATTTCTGAGGTCCACAAACTGTGATGCATTTGCCCAGAAGTACATATTTGCACTCGAAGGCAATTTTGGGAGCACTGAGTCAGGGGAGAACTTGATGTGGAAATTCTGAGGTACAAAACAATGACCAGGGGAAAGTCTGTCTGTATATGTTACTCGTCTGGAAAGAGTGCTGCAGAAGGTTTACTGAAAAGGTGCGGTAGCCACCAGTGAATTAAACCATGTGAGATTGGGGCACATACTGCAACATGCAAAGCATTCTAAATTGCAGCTCCTTCAATTAAGGCTCCCAGATAGAAGGGGCAACCTACCGGACTATTGTAACTTGATAAAAGAACTCCGGGAGGTTGAAAATGAAGAGGGGGATTGTAATTCTAGGGTGAGTGCAGCCCAAGTGATCACGGCATCGGACGGCCCTTCTGAAGTGGGGACCAATGAGGGTGTGCCACCATGGGATGAACTGCTGAGGGAGTTCAGGGAAACAAAAAACAGTCTGTTTATGAAGGCTGCTCCTGCAAGTACAGGCACCGACCCTTATCCAACTGCATCTGCTATGGGGGTGGGGGTGTCCACCCAGGCATCTGCTGTTGACAGCAGCTCGAAACTCAATGTCTTGACTATGAAAGTAAGAGAATTGAAGATATGTCTCCAAATGCTCACCCCACAGCAGACAGAGATGGCACCAAGGTTCTCGGTTGGTAGTATCACTGCCCCAGCTCCCAGTGTGATGCCTCGGCCACCCAAAATCCCAGAAAACATATTTTGCCATAATTTTGGGAAGGATGGGCACATGAAGACAGAATGCAGGTCCTCAAAAGACCTAGATAAAGTTGTATATAGACTTCAAGGCGAGCTTCGGAGAATGAATCAGCGGTCGAGGAGTGCACAAAATGACCGTAGTGAGGGTTCAAGAAGTAGTAACTCAAATCCCTATGTGGCTAAATCATCTGTCCAGGCCCCTGCTGCTGTCCTTCCAGACTAGTCCAAAATAGTGGGCCCTTCAATGGAGACTACAGTGGCTGTGAATGGTATTCCTACTCAGGCTGTGCTGGACAGTGGGTCACAAGTGACCACTGTATTTAAGGACTGGTATGACAAACACTTATCTGCTGTGCCCTTACAATCCCTGGAAGGCCTACGTGTGGGTGCTGAGTGACAAGTCTTATCCCTACCTAGGATATGTCCACCTCTGTTTGTCATTTCCTGCAGCTGTAACTGGTGTAGAGGAACAAGTTGAGACACTGGCCTTAGTGTGTCCCCCTACTGGATTGTATGATGGGGTTCCCCTGTTAATTGGGACCAACACCCATATGGTTGGGAGACTGGCACAACTCTGTCACGAGAAACAAGGGCGATGGACTGGGAGGGCCTTAAGAATTCCTGCTCTGATCGAGAGGGCCTATGATTTGCAACAGAACCCCAAGGGAGTGGACCAGGATGAACCGGTAGGGGTCATGTGGAAGAAGGATCCCGAGTCAATGGTACTGGCCCCTAACGCCCAGTGTACCGTTCAAGAGGAGGTCCATCTCCGCAAAGATGTCAAGAACAAAACACTGATGTTGGACGCGCCAGGCGATGGAAAATTGCCGGAAGGGTTATTGGTTAAGCTCAGCATCTTGCCAGCTCTTGCTCAACGCTATGCACGACGAGTGATGGTCCAGATTCATATTGTGTCAGATTGGGAGATCTGGGTGAACAGAGGATGCACCCTAGCTACAGTACACTGTGCAGACACTGCAGTGTTGCCCAGCAACAAGCACCCTGGCAAGACAGGTAGAGTGACTCCCGACTTGTTTGATTTTGGTGACTCCCCATTGCCTGCTGAATGGAAGACTAGAATTAGCCAGAAACCTGCCCAGAGAGATTAAGTGTTTTCATTGACGTAATGGGACGTGGGATGTGTCCAGGGTGTGGAACATCTCATACAGCTGCACAATGAACCGCCATTTCTAGAGAGGTCTCGACGCCGTGCCCTGGCAGACGTAGACGATGTGAGAAGACACTTGCAGGAAATGCTCGCGGCTGGTATGATGCAAGAATCCAGGAGCCCATATGCTTCTCCCATTGTGGTTGTGCATTAAGAACAATGGAACAATATGAATGTGTGTAGATTATCGGACCCTCAACAGGCAAACCATCCCTGATCAATACACCATGCCCCGTATACAAGATGCTCTGGATTGTTTGAATGGGAGCAAATGGTTCTCGGTGTTGGATCTTCGCAGTGGATATTACCAGATTTCGATGGCTCTGAAGAACCATGAGAAGACTGCCTTCATCTGTCCTTTGGGGTTCAACGAATTCCTAAGAATGCCACAGGGGATATCGGGTGCCCCAGCCACCTTCCAGCGACTGATGGAACAAACAGTGGGAAACATGAATTTGCTGGTATACCTGGTGTACTTGGATGATGTCATTGTGTTTGGGAGCTCCCTAGAGGAACACGAGTCGACTGTTCAAGGTACTAGACCGACTGGAAGATTTTGGCCTCAAGCTGTCCATTGACAAGTGACAGTTTTTCCAAACCTCTGTGAAGTATGTGGGGCATATAGTGTCTACAGAGGGGATAGAGACTGATCCTAGTAAAGTTGAAGCCTTGACTACTTGGCCCTAGCCCGACAATTTGAAAGAATTACAACATTTCCCGGGATTCTGTGGCTACTACCGCTGGTTCATAAAGGACTATTCTAAAGTGATTCGGCCACTCTTGAATCTTACCCAGGGTTACCCTCCTACCAATCAAAAATACAAAAAAGGGGCCATCAAAGAACCAGAGAAAGCATATTTCTGCCCAGGTGAACTTTTTGGGTCCCGTTGGATGTCTGACTGTGAAGCAGCTTTCCACGAAGTCATATACCAGCTCACCCATGCCCCCATCCTTGCTTATGCTGATCCCACCAAACCCTATGTGCTGCATACTGACGCCAGTCTGCAGGTTCTAGGAGCTGTACTGTATCAAGACCATGAGGATGGTTTGAGACCAGTGGCATTTGCCAGTAGGAGCTTGACCCCGACAGAGCGAAACTACTCTGTGCACAAGTTGGAGTTCCTTGCGTTAAAATGGGCCATTGTCGTCCAGTTTCATGATTACCTCTGTGGGGCGAAAATATTGGTGAGGACTGACAATAACCCGTTGACCTATTTATAGACTTCAGCTAAGTTATACGCCACGGTGCACCGGTGGCTTTCTGCATTGTCAACATATGATTATGCTGTCGAATATAGACTGGGCCTGAATCATATTGATGCTGATGCCCTATCCCAGAGGCCCATTTCCAAGAACGACTGGGTCAGGCTGTCTGAACCTGACATCCGAGCATTGTGCCAAAAGTTTGATAGAAATGAACAGATGTCTACGGACACAGTGGATTGCTTAGCAGATTGCTTGGGCCCCTCTGACACCTGCATACTGGCTGCGTATTGCCACTTTTCTGCTCTAGATATTAGTGCACTACCTCGGTTTGACAATGATAGCATTCAATGGGCTCAATCCCGAGATCCTGTGATTCAGCCAGCACTTGACGCCCTTCGTGCAGGAAAGGATGTGACCAAGTTGCGTTCCTCTGATCTGCGAACTGCTTTGTTGTTTAAAGAAGGCCCCAGGTTGAAGCTGCTTAATCAATTGCTGTATAGAGAGACTGTAGATCGAGGTGGCCAACTAGACAAGCAACAATTGGTCCTACCCACAGCCTTCAAAGATTTGGTACTGAGGTCCCTCCACAATCATATTGGCCACCTTGGTATTGACCGTACCCTTGACCTAGTATGATCTCGATTCTACTGGCCCAAGAAAGGGGCCGACGTTGAGCACCATGTAAGTACTTGTATTCGCTGCCTGCAGAGAAAAGCCCTGCCTCAGATGGCTGCCCCACTTGTCAACATTACTACCAGCACCCCAGTGGAACTAGTCTGCATAGACTTCTTGAGTTTAGAGACTGATCAGCGAAACATTGGCAATGTGTTAGTGGTTACGGACCATTTCACACAGTATGCACAAGCTTTTCCCACCAAAGATCAAAAAGCATCTACCGTGGCCAAGGTGCTAGTGGAAAATTTCTTCTTCCACTATGGTGCCCCCAGCTTAATTCACTCTGATCAGGGCCAGGACTTTGAGAGTTGGCTAATCAAGAAATGCTCTCTCTCTCTCTCTCTCTATGGGGGTGAAAGTCAAGAACCACCCCTTATCACCCGCAGAGGATTCTCAACCAGAATGCTTTAACCTGCCCCACCTAGACATGCTAGGCACCCTCCACCCAAAGATAAGCATAAATGGAGCCAGCAGATCAGCACCTTGGTACATGGCTACAATTGCATGAAGAATGATGCTACGGGTTCTCCTACCACTCATGTTCGGAGAGAGGCCTGGCTACCTGTTGATGTCTGTTTTGGAGTTTCTCCCAATGTGATCCGGGCCGAAGATTACCTGCAGTATGTACAAAAACTGAAAGCTCAATTGAACCATGCCAATCAACTGGCCCAGACAATGGCCGCCAAAAGAAATCTAGCCAATAAAGAGAGACATGATAGAAAAGTAAAGGCTCAGGAGCTTAGGCCTGGAGACCGTGTGTTGTTGCGAAATTTAGGATTGCATGGTAAACACAAAATTGCTGATCGATGGCACCATCTTCCCCTTGTCATAGTTGGAAAGGTGGATGATTTGCCAGTGTACAAAGTGCGCCCAGAGAATAACTCCAAAGCTGTCAAGACCATGCACCGTAACCACTTGCTACCTATTGGTCAAGTTATAATTGAGGCAGAACCCACCGAGATTGATTCCCCTGGACCAGTGACTCGTGCTGCTGTAAGAAAGAAATGGAGTCAGCCTGCCCCCGTGGTTGCCAATTTTAAGACTTCCCCCGCAGCAGGCCTAGAATGATAGTGACTGCCAGTCTAACTCGGATGACATAAGAGTGTGATAATGCCTATTACCCCTCATATGAACTGAGTCAGTTATTTCCTGGAAATCCTATGTTGAATTATGGGGATGAAGCTGGGTCTTCTGGACTGCCTAATGCCCCGGCTTCATCCTTGGAGTCAATGCTCCCTGAAGGTGATGTGCAAAGTATCACATCTGAGGATGCTGAGTCTTTGTGTACAGTGGAACTGTATGATTTGCCTGAAGAAGAGGCTGATGGTATGAGTCTTTCTGGTGACATGCCAGAACTTGAGGAACACTATGAGAGTGCTGACAACCCCCTTCAGTGCCTGAGTGTCTTCAGAATGAGCCAAGTGTTGTAGAAACAGAGACTACAGAGCAAGGGGCTGACGGTGCTCCCAGCTTGGACATTCTCCTTCATGCAGAGGCACCCCTCACAAGTGATGAAAGCTCCAAGACCATTGCTAAAAGTACAGAGACTGTGGTTGTTCACCCCAGAAAGACTGGCTAAGCTGTCAAGCCAGTGGTGCACTTCAGTTATGATTCCCCCGGGAGGGCAGTGGATTTGCCTCTCAATGTAGTCCACAAAGGTGTTTATGTCTTTCAGAGCTCACTGCCCAAATTGAGCTTGATGGCCCGTTCCAGGTTACTTGTCCTGCCCTCTCACCATGGTGCCCCTGCTCCATCCAGCCCCAAGTTAGCTGTTAGAGAAGGGCCCCCACTTGTATTGTTTAGAGTACAAGAAGTTATTACATGATTTTGTATAGTAATGTTCAGTTTACCTGTGTGAAATATGCATAATGTATTGTCAGAATGGAAATTATATAGTGAAGTACATTGAAATGTGAAGTGACAAGTTATGCCAATTGATGAATCAGATAGTACTTGTATAGCATGCTAATGGTAAAAATATCTTGTATATGTTGCATTTTCAATGTTATGATGGTACAGACTTGATGCGGACGCCAAGTTTTCCCAGGTAGGGAAGGGTGTAACCCCCCTACAAATGGAGGTTTCCAAAAAGTCTTCCTTGAGCTTGCCTGAATGCTCACTGCCAGGCTGGTGCCCTGCGTTTTAACAGTTTAAATGTGATTAGCAGAGCTTGTATAGCCTCTGTGTACTGTCTGTTTAAGAGCTGCCTAATTGCAACTTAAGTAATCTAAGAGGGAGCTCTGTTGAAAGATGTAACTATTTACTGAAAATCATTTAGAGTGATAATGATGATGTAGTTTGTCTAACCTGCTTTCTTTGTAGCAAGGACTGTTTTGTTCGTCTCCACTATCTTGGTCCTGGACTGCAAATTGGACCAATCAGTTCTTGTGGGACCTAAAATGTAGCCGGACTACAGGGGCTGTCTGAATTCTAAATCTATAGGAACTGTGGTATGAGTTTTTGCGCCTTTTTTGCAACTGAAGGGGGAGCTCTTGCTTTGACTGACAGCCAAATCAGCCAACCAAAGCTTTTTGGATCTTGGGGAAGTCCCGGGCTGCTTGCAGTTTTCAGTTAGAACTAAGCTGGAAGCTGAGCAAGAAGGAGCTGAAGTGATTCTGAGAGCAATCCTGAGTGGATTCGCATGGGAGAACTATGAAAAGGCTAGGAGTTTGGCCTCCATGTCTGCCTGCTGCTCCTGAGAGGGAGAGAAGAGAATTATGTTGGACTAAATCCAAGTTTGTGTGACTAAAGTAAGCTACTGAAGTGGGCCAGGCTCAACCTGAAGAAGACCGAATATTTTTGCTGAATGCGATCGGCCTGTCAGGAGCTCCAGCTACCCCTAAGCTCCCGGTGTGTGCAGAGACTTTGCAGTTGTGCCTGGGGAGTGCTTTGCCTGGTACAGTAGAATTCCTGTACATGTAAATGTGCTATGAGCTGCTAGTGGGTTGTGAGTTAGTTCCCCACTGTGTGAACTGTGTTCTGCTTGCTAGAAGCTGTATCTAGCCCAAAATGGACTGCTTCCGAACTTGTCTCCATGCGGTCTGGGCTTTGCCTGACTGGCCCAGCCAGACTGCCCACTGCACAGAGAAGCCATCGACGAGAGACCTGCCTGGGGTCAGCCTCCTGCTCCATGCTTGAACAGGAACGACGCCTCTGCGACTTGTGTGGGCCCTGCTTCTCCTGGCATTCCAGATCAACCACCTGCAGTCTCGATTTTCGTCCAGACTTGGGTATTGTGAGTAAATACCAGGGTAGCTCCCTACAACAACAGTTTAATCTGAGTGTGTTATCCGATTGTCTTGTTGTTTTGTTTGCTTTATGAACTGAGCACTCTGGCTCCGGATTACAAATATTGTGTACTGTGCATGTTGTGTTTTCCATCACAGGGCCCCAACCAGCTGCAACCCCGGGCAACTGTCCTGGCTAGCCTATCTGTTCTCTACCTGGGTACCCAGAAGTGGACTGTGTGGGGGGACTCAAAGCGCATGCATAACTGCTTGATTGCTATAACCTTTAAGCTAATTAACCTGATTTTGCCCCTCCCTTGTTCAAGTCCCCTGAATAAATCAGATCTGACCTTTTCTGCACGTAATTTGACTATGGTTCCAGTTTGTGCTCAAAGTACTGTACTGTTGCTATTTGCTGTGCTTAACCTTGGTTTACAGGGGGTCCCCAGGGTCGAGCCAGAGGAACCAGTCCTGGTGGTAAGTGCAAACAGTGTGGGTACTTGTGTGGTGTACCAGGGGTATTGTGAAATTGATTATTGTATAGTGTTCAGGCCACTAGGGGGAAAGAGGGGGGTTACAGTGTCCCGGAGGACTGTGCCGAGGTTAGCTTGACCACTACCAACCCTGACCTCCGGGCGGAGGCACCCGTTTCAGAACTCAGGCCCCTTAACCTGCTACTAGCCAAGCAGGCAGGGGCAGTAGCCCTTGGGATAGCGCCACCTAGGGGTTACATAACCATCTACAGGATTGTTACAAGAACTACATCACTTGGACTCTCGGATGGTTAAGGGGGGAAAAAAGGGGACTAAAAGAACTGAAGTAACATAACTGAATGACCCTTATGATTGGTTTGGGGGGGTGAGAGGGGGACAGAGATAAGAAAACACTAGAAAAGCTGCATAGGCTTTACTAGGACCAGGGAAAGTATCTCCCTCTCAAAGACCTCTGTCTCCAAACCAGGCTTCAGCCTAATTACTTCTCCCTCCCGCTATTCTCCAGCTGGTTCTTCTAGGCAGCTGATCCAAATAGTGACCAACTGCATCCTAATTCGAAGTGTAGGGGGCCTCTAACCCCAAAGCAATGCTCTCATTACTATGCCAGTTCTCACCCAGGGTGGGCGATGGAGGAGATTGCTCACCCTTTTTGGGGCTCTTCGGCTTTTCCGTGGGACTTTTTTTCCCTCGAAGAGCCATGCGGCCCCTATGTTCTCTCTTACTCCCTTTGGTAATCAGGAAAGGAGTATTCAGAGGTGGCTTTGTGTAAGTCCCTCCAATATGGGAGTCACACTGTATATAGTTACTCAAAAAGTAACTAATGTTCTTGATGATTATGTATGTTTGAGGCACTTGTTGTTGTGCCGAAAGTTATTTCTAATTGTATTCTTAGCAAATAGATACCTTTTGGGGTGGAGCATGAAAAAACCCATGAGTTAAAATCAAACTTGGTTAAAACAACTTTTATTTACACTTATGCAAAATATCAGTGGGATAGTTCTGAATGCTTTTCGGGCACATCTTCCAGTTCAGGGGAGGGTGATCCGGATAATGCTGACTTCAGCCAACCTAAAATATAAATACAATTAGAAATAGTACATCATTCTGGCCACTCACCCGATAAAAATCTTTTCCCAGAATATCTACGGACTCCATGACCCAATTTAACGATCCTGTCTCATGCAACATCTCAATAAACAGAAAGCTGATGTTTATTTTCTTCATGAAACGCACCTATCTGACCCGGAACATCAAAAGTTAGGATGAGGCAATCAATACTCGGTATTTGCCTCCTCCTATCCTAGGTGTTGAAAAAGAGGAACAGGCATTCTTGTCCCGTCGACTACCCCCCTAGAAATCCAAACTACCCATAAAGATGCCCAGAGGCAGTATGTAATACTGCAGGGCCTACTATATGGCCAAAAAGTTACATTGGCTAATGTTTACTTTCCCCCCAAACAAAGATGCCAGTAACCTGGGCATTTATTTCCTCTCTAATGGATATTCTCCACAGTCAACTAATCCTAGGGGGAGATCTAAACGTGACACTGACCTCTCACCTTGACTGCTCTAACCCATAAAAACATCAGCAAACTAATATGGTAAACAATTAAGGGATATGTTAGAACACTTAGGCATAGTAGATGTCTGGAGACGGCTGTTTCCATCCTCCCTGGGGATACACGTACCACTCAGACAGATTTCACACCTATTCCAGATTGGACTACTTCTTAACTACCTGTGAACATTTTTCAGCAATTCAAGATATCTTGATTGGCCCCAAGATTTTGTCTGACCACCATTTTTTATTATTAAAGCTGAATTTAGGGAAAGAGGTAAAGAAAACCTTATGGAGACTTAACCCTTTAATCTTACAAGACAAAGAATTCCAAAACAGCATTAAAAAAAGGACACCTCAGTTCATCATAGAGAATGCCTCTACAACAATACCGGAAACAATACAATGGGACAACTTGAAAGCGACTCTAAGGGGTGAGATAATAGCCTATGCAACTAGAAAGAAAAAAGAGAGGGAGGCCCACTACCAGGACCTAACAAACCAGCTTCTCAATTACCAACTACTTTATAGGGATGGAGACGAGGAACTTCTACGTAAAATTAAGGATACTAAAGCAGCAATAGAAAAGATAATAGATAATAAAATACAACAATCCCTGACGTTTCTTAGACAAACAACACACGAAGGAGGCCCAAGAGGAACTTGGAGACTAGCACAGAAGCTTAGAACACATAAACGCTGGGCCACTATTTTAAAAATTAAAATTCCCAAAACTGGTCAGATTTCCCACAAAGACACAGACATTAACAGAATTTTTTCAAAATCTATATCAGCAGAAGGTCAATCCACCCCAGAAGCCAGGCAAAATTTCTTAAATAAATTAGATCTTTCAAAACTAAGTGAGGTGCATAAAAAGAAAATTAGAATCCCCAATTACAAAACTTGAAATCCAGGCAATGATTAAAAACTTATTCCAAGTGCGCTGTCCAGGTCCTGATAGCTTCTCAGCTGAATGGTACTGAATGTTCCAAAAATAATTACTTCCTAAACTACACACGCTCTATGTTGAAGTGGTCCGGGGGGGCGCCCCTTCACCATCTTGGGATTACGCTACCCTGGCAGCAGTACCCAAGCCAAACAAAGACCCATCAGATCCCTTGTCTTATCACCAAATTTCAATTTTAAATGTTGATTATAAAATTTATACAGCTGTCTGGGCTTCAAGAATGGAAAATATACACCCCCAAATTATACATCCAGATTAGGCGGGCTTCATCAAGAACAGAAGCACATTCGATAATATCCGTAAGGCCCTTATATTACAGGAATACGTCCGGGAATAGGAAAATACCAGCAGCCTTCATAGGCCTAGATACTGAGAAGGCCTTTGATAGGGTCTCTTGGCCCTTTCTATGGATACATTTTTGGCTTTCCAGTTTCCTGACTCCTTTGTAGCCTGGTTGCGTAACCTGTATACATCTCCGAAGGCTTATATCAGAATAAACGGGGCCCTCTCCTCCCTGATCTCATTAGGTCGTGGGACCCAACAAGGTTGCCCCCTTCCCCCCTTCTTTTTGCCCTCTATATGGAGCCACTCGCAATGGCCCTAAGAAGGGCAACCAAGGTGGAGGGTGTGCCCCAGGGCCAACAAGAATATAAGATCAGTTTATCTGCTGATGACATTCTCCTATCTCTAATATCTCCAAACACTTCAATTCCAGAAACCTGGAAGATACTAAAACAATTTGAGATGATTTCTGGATGTAACTTAAACTTAACTAAAACTGAAATTTTAATATTTAATTACACTCACTCTAGACTATTGAGGCAGACCTATCCTTTCAAGTGGAGAACCACCAAAATAAAATACCTGGGGATCCACATCCTCCTAAACCATGACATCCTAGAAATAGTTAACTATGGACCCCTATCAGTCTCAATACAAGCAGATCTCACAAGATGGTCCAGTTTTCTCCTCCCATTCTACCAGAGAGTTGAGATGATTCGTATAAATATCCTTCCATGCCTCCTATACTTACTACAAAATATTCCCTTCTTCCCATCTCCCTATTACTTTAAATCTTGGGACAAGATGATTTCCCATTCTATCTGGGGGAACCAGCCCCCAAGAATCCGTTTATCCATATTAAACTTGTCCCTATCTCAAGGAGGAGTGAACCTCCCTGCCTTCAAGCTATATGCAAGGGTGGCCTTCCTCCGTATAATCCTCTTGTGGCTAGCTGATACTTTTAACTCTCTCTGGAAGACTCTCAAATTCTATCTGAATGACATGTTCGACATTAAAAAGATTATTTTTTCCTTAGATGGGAGGTCCCTTCTACCTAGAGATTTTACGAATATTACAACTAATACATAAAAACTTTGGAGGGGGATGAGGCGGAGGAAGGACCTCAGACCAATATAAGAATACTGCAAACTAATGTCTGAAAACGAGTCATTCCTCCCAGCACAAACAGATCTTACCTTTTCTCATTGGAGGAACCTAGGCTTAACACATTTTTTCCAGTTGTTTTCCCCGGAGGGAGTTCTTCCCTTTGATATACTAATAGATAAATGTAGCCTACGAAGAACAGACCTTTTTAGGTATTTTAGGGTAAGAAATCATATCCTTCGAAGTTACGTAATACAAGCTAAGCTACCTTCCCCGCTACCTGCACTACTTAAAATATTTATAGAACCAATACAAGAGAGTCTCTGCAATCATCCTGTAGGTTCATTATATAAGGGCTTGAGGGAGGAGACAGGGGAATCAAACGAGTCGATACTGGTGGAATGGAATAGGGATTTAGACTTGGAAGTCACAAGGGAGGAGTGGTTGAAGTCAGCACTACGGGCAGGGAAAACTACCTCCTCCCCTCGTTGGAGGGAATTTTCTTGGAAGTGCAGATCCAGATATTTCCTCTCTCCAGCGATATTAATTAAATATCTTCCAGAAGGGTATGGCCATTGCTGGAGGGAATGTAGCTGTACAAGGGCTTCCTTAGGACATGTTTTCTGGCAGTGCCCACATCTTATGCCCTTTTGGCTTACTGTACAGATGGAAATATCTCTCTGCGTAGGTGAACAAATTGAACTGACAGCTGAACAAGTTCTAATGGCTATTTATCCTGATCACTCTCCCTCGTGGGATTGCACCCTATTACCAACATACCTTTAGTGGCTTAAAAAGCTATTACCAGAAGATGGATGTCACCCAATATACCTACCATTAACGACTGGAGAACAATAATGAAAGACATTTACCATCTGGAGAGTCTTAATGCTAAACTGCAGAATAAGACATGAACCCAAACATTGAAATGGCAGAAACTGATTCTTTATCAAACAGATAGGGACCCAGAGTTTTGTCCTTGATTTAACCAATCTCTGGTGGGGCGGATGGGAAGGGACCTGACAAAAATGGAAGCATAAGAGAAATACTGAGGGCCAAAAGAACTGAAGGCTACTGGGATCAGCAGTTGATGGAAATGGGAAATATCAGATTAAATCCAAGCTGAAAGTACTACTA
The DNA here is from genome assembly GCA_016271365.2 of Neoceratodus forsteri. NCBI lineage: Eukaryota > Metazoa > Chordata > Ceratodontiformes > Ceratodontidae > Neoceratodus > Neoceratodus forsteri. The sequence continues at coordinate 1,523,963,008 of CM028130.1, read as the reverse complement.
GATGAAGGCATAACCTAGGAAATCTTAGTCATTGTATTTCACTGATATAACATGTATTTAATATAAGTATTGATGTTCATAGCAATGTAAATATGGAAGATGACTCGAAAGTGTAAAAACTAGTAATAAAAATAAATAAAAAAAAAAGTAAGAGAAGAATCTGTCGCCACATTTGAAGTGCCCGTGGCGTCAGTCACTTCATATTCTTTAGAATGCTCCCTGCGACTTCGCTGGTCTTTTTCAGGCATACTCTTCCCCACTTCAGCTGCGATTTGCTCAAGCTGGTCAGATTGCCCAGGATATTTTTATTTAATTTCATGACATCTCCATAGACCATCGAACCTGCTGTGTCCGGGGTGCTAACCACATCAGAGTTTTTTGAAGTATTGGAGTTGTCGGTCAGTTATCACGTTGTGAGAGTGAACTTTTGCCTTTTGAATTTGGACTTGGAGTTTCTTGAGTTCCTCATGTGCTAGTTCGTGTGCTTTATAAAACTGCCCGGACTTCGAAGTCAGCACCCATAAAACGGTATTAAAGTTCTGTTCTGAGGTAGCAGAAAATGTGGGAAGAACAACCAGAGCTCCGGTATCTTTGAAACCTATAACCTCAGGTAGCGTGTCAAAGCTAAAAGTTTTTATGGAGTCATGTGCTGGGAACACATTAATGGACCCGTTATGATAAAGTGAATCACTCTCTCCACTTTAGACAATGGCCCGATTCTCAAAGGGTGACGCATGGCTTGCATTAAAGCCCTGCATCAGCCCCTATGTTTGGGGCAACTGTGCCAACCTCCTTTGACACAACTGCACCCAATTACAGTACATTGGGTGCATTTGCAACAGTTTCCACAATTCACAGCAGCTTGCACCAAATATTTGGCACAAGCCCCGTGAAAAGGGTTCCCCAAATGGCGCAAGTTAGACCAGGGTGGAGCTGGTCTAACTTGTAGCATTTGGCGCAACTGACAGAGAATCGTGATCAGTGCTGCAGGAATGCCGCAACCCCCCTGGGCCGTAAGTTCAGCACACCAGGGACTTGTGACATCCGCTCATCTTTTTAAAATCAGGCCAGATATATTCAACAGTTCTTGATTCAATTAACACAGCTTTTAAGTGTGCAAGTTAATATACACTTTTTACAAGAAATTCAAGCAGTGTAATATTACATGGCTGCTTTAGAAACTCAGGGTTGAAATGCAACTACCTACCAACCCATTATATTTTTTTCAATGGTTTATAGTTCTCTAGGCTCAACATGCCATCGTCCCGACCCATTACTAGTCCTCTTCCCCATCCACTACAGCACTGCCCTATTCCATGAGCATCCCATTGTCCAGAGGTAAAAGGATTGGGCGCCACATCGCACATCGCCTCAAACTTATTGCCCCACTCCTGTGGCTTGCATTTGGGCTTTTTCTAATCGCATACAGTCCAGGAGGGTCTGTGTCCAGTGGACTATTGAGGGTGGATCTGCTCAACCTCAATATTGTGCGATGGTTTTCTGCACATTGACCAGTGCCAGTCCCCATGAAGGCTAATATTCTTCCTTATTACCTTTAATCTCAGCTCTCAAAAGCAGTTCTGGGGGTGTTAGCAGCTTGGTCCCTATAACCCATTCAATGATACTATGTACCCCATCCAAAAGGTCATTATTTTGGGGCACTCCAGGGTCATATGAATATATGTACCCACTGCCCCCCCGCCTCACATTTATAAGCAGTACTCACTTATACTGGGTTTCAGCTTGTGGAACTTGGCTGGATACAAGTAGGTTGTGTATAAAAAGTTATACTGGTTCTGCTGCATTCTGTTAGCCCTCACACTGCCGTGCTCCAATTATCTGGGATGATTTCAACATCCAGATACCCTACCCAGGCCTCCCTATAGTCCACATTAGAGGAGATGATACTATTATATATTATTCCATAGGTCTGCAGCCCGGCTGTGGGTTGTCAATTATATGTTTCACCGGGTAAAGCTGCGGCACCACAAATTACTGTCTGTCATTTAATAGCTGTCCCCTATTGCTCAGGTAGATGAAAGTTTTCAGTAAAGAGTCCTGTCTGTCCCCTTAGATACCTAAATGTTTTCAACATTACCCCCCCACCATACCCTGGACTATTCTGAGGCCCCGCTTCTCCCATTTCAGTAGCCCCTGATGTATAAAGGCAGTGTAACCCCTTTTCCCCTTAAAAGCTGAAGTTAGGCCCACCCCTGATGATATCCTGTTGCCGTGTTCGATAAACCTGTGGACATCCATTCTCATCTGTAATGTTAATTTAGTAAACAAGTGTTTAATCTTGTCCTGGTAGTGTCCACCCAGGGTGGTGTTTGACATCTGCTGCATCAAGGAGTCGTCTCCCATTTCCTGTTCCTCCAACTGTCTCCAAGAGGACACCATCCTCCCCCAACCAGGAGAGACAATTGCACAGCCCAGTAATAATGTCTCGTATGCGGAAGGCCTAAGCCTCCTTCTCCATATGGGTTTTGCAAAGTAGAGGCCCTTATATTAGTTGGTTTGCCTTTCCATAAGAATTGGTAGAATAAACTTCTGATCTTCTGAAAAAACTGTTGGGGCACCTTAATTGGAAGGGCCTTCAGCAGGTAGAGTAATTGGGAGAAAGTATATATCTTCAGAGTGTTTACCCTACCTATAAGTGAAAGGGGCAGCCCACTCCACCTTTCCAGATCCTCCTTAGCTTTAAACATCAGGAGGTTATAGTTAGAGTCGTAAAGATTTAGTTGCTTAGGGGTATTACTACCCAAATACTTTAATGTGGAAACTTCCCGCAAGTGCAGGAATACCCCACCCCCTGCCTTTGACGTTCCCTAAATACATAATTTCACTCTTTCCTCAATTAACTTTATGTCCCAATATACCACCATAGGCCTATAATAATGCTGCCAGCCTGGGTAAAGCCATGCATGGATGCCTTACATATAGGAGGAGGTCATCTGTAAAAAGAGAGACTTTATGCTCCACTTCTGCTACCTTCAGACCCTCTGTTTCAGTGTCCTTTCTCAGGACTTCCACCAGAGGCTCCAGCGTCATGATATACAGCGGGGGGGGGGGAGAGGCAGAACCCAGTTGGGTTTCCCTGTGCAGGGGGAATGTCAGGTAAGGCCCCAATTCACTTGTGACTGCTCTGTGGGGGAACTATATAATGCTGGGATCCAAGCTCTAAAATGTTCTCCTTTCCCAGAGCGGCGAAGGACCTGGTGCAGGTATCCCCATTCCACCCAGTCAGATGCCTTTTTGGTGTCTGAAATGAGGATCCCCACCAGCTCCCCTCTACCTCCCTCCATCTCCATATGGTGATCAGGGTATGGCAGATGTTACCTTTACCCTGCCTTTCCTTGACAAAACTTGACTGGTCAGGGTGGATCAACACGAGCAGCAGCTTTTCCATCAGGGAGGCCGTAACCTTCACATAGATCTTGTAGTCTGCTGTAAGGAGGTAGATGGGATGGTAGGAGAAACACAACATGGGGGGCCTTACCAGGTTTTGGCAAAACAGTTGTCGCAGACTGGGCAAACACTCAGATAGCATGCCTAATAAAGGGTCCTTTATGTTCCTGCAAAAGATTTTATGGAAGTCAATGGGCAGACAATCGGGTCCTGATGCTTCCCCGCCTGCAAGATCCACTGTGGCCACCCGCATCTCTCCCCACTCCACAGAAGCATCCAGGGCCCTCCTCTGAGAGCAGCCTGATAAGTGCCTTATGGAAAAAAGCATCCATGTCAGCCTCACTGTGACAACATTCCAAGGAGTACAACCTTGTGTAAAAGTTCCAAAACTCCTTTATCTCTTTGGCCTCCCTCTCCCACTTTTTTAAGTTTTGATGCAAAGGCTGCTCCAGATCTGGCCTTCAGTTACCATGCTAGCCATTTCCCCGAATCACCACTTTCATAATAGGCCCCCGCCCTGGACTTCAATATCTGCCCAACAAAGAGCTTAGTATTACCTGTTGCAAGGAATGGTATCTATCTGCACTTGAGTTCAATTTATGAGCCTCGTCCTTTGTAGCAACCTCCTTCTCCAGCTCAGCTAGCCTACCTCTTGTGACATTGTTGCGATGATGGGAGTAGAAGATTATTTCATCCTACAGGTCGCCCTTAAGAGCCTCCCACCTCACAGACTCCTGTGTGTCCCCCCCCCCCCTTGTTATTATTCTAGTGATATGAGCCCTGAAACTGGCGTTCTGCAGAAGTGCGGTGTCTAACCTCCACTGCCACCTTGGGTCTTCCCTACTCGATGCTGTCTCGGCTAGCATAACTACTGGGTCATGGTCTGGCACCACAATTTGCCCATGACTTATCATGTTTCCCTTCCTCAGCAAACCTTGACTAGCTAGGATCAAGTCTATCCTGGTATACCTTTATTGCAGCGAGTCCAGCATGGCGAAGACCACCACAGCGACAGGAATCGGGCAAAACCTGCCCATCGCTGTGGTGGTCTGTGTGGTGGTCGGGACTGCCTCGCTAGATGTTTGTCCCGGGCCAACTCCGACTCGGGAGTTAGAATCCCTAGAAGACCTGGGGTGTGGGAGTTCCCCAGGTGCGCCGCGCCCGATTGTGTCGCCATTCTCCGTGGCTACAATGCCGACAGTCAGCATTGCAGCCATCACTGTAGGGGATGTCAGCGCTAGTGCTGTCAAAGCGCTATGGGTAAACTGTCTATCCTGACATATGTACCATTTGCCTGCGAATAAAATACGTAGTTACGCATGTCTGGATTGTTCAGCCTCCATACATTCACTAACCTATGTTGCTCCATTAGACCTCACAATGCTCCAGCTCTTTTTGTAGCCCTGTATGGCTGCCTTGAGGACTGGTCCAAGATCCCATCTAGCACACAGTTGGCATCCCCTTCCATAAGCCAGTCACCCTGGAATTGTGGCATTTCCACAGCCAGTTTTGTATAAAATTTAGCAGAGTCAAAGTCCAGGCTGTAAAATGAACAGAGGGAATAAACCTCACCTGAAGCCATCTGCAGCTGCACTGAAGAGAAGCGTCCTTGCAGGTCATCAGCAGTCTTGCTCACTGTTGCGTGAACTGTGGATGCTCCCAAATAACTCTTCCCAGAGCTTTAGAATTAAAAGTAGACCCCTTTCAACTCCCCCCCCCCCCAATGCTTCTGAAGGTGCACCATCTCTCCTGCATGACCTGGGTTTCCTGCAACATCACTATATCAGGATAAGCTTTTCTAATAACTGCCAGGACCTTTTTACATTCAATATGTGTTTTCAGATCATTGACATTCCACATGATAACCTTGATATAGTTAGCCATAAGTACATAGGTAAACATTCAATAAACTCACAATCTTACTTCGAGGAAGGCTCTTGCAGCAGGTCACACTGGTAGGACTAAGCCGTCAAGCACTAGGACCACACAGAAAACTTCTAGCTAGCAGTGTATCACAGGGGACCGCCAACCGCTGACATCAGCTTAGACTATAAAGGTGGATGATCCCCCACATCTACCTCAGTTCTTTTCTCGTGCACGTTGGACCTTAGCAGGCGCCGCAGCTACAGTTGACCGCCATTACCTGTGCTTGCTGTGCTTTTTTAATTTTTCATTGTATCTTAATTAAAACCATCAAATTTTTGGTGTTTTCATGAATGAGTTTATGAATTCTCCACCGGCCTCATCTTCTAACCACTCCTCAGAGTGTGCCTGCAGCAAACAGATCCTTGAAAAGGACGGCCACTCTGTGTGTCTTATCTGCCTAGGCCCCAGTCACGACACCGGAGCCTGCCAGTTTTGCCAAAAATTCAACCAGGCCACTTGGAGGCATCATCTTCAAACCTTGGAGAGCCACCTTTTGAAGCAGAAGTTGGTCGCGATGGAGAAGAAGCTGCAGGCCAGGAGCTCTTTGGCATCACTGGCACAATCCTCCAGGGCCTCTTCCTCTTCTCATAAAGAGAAATCCAGGAAGCTCAAACACTTGGATAAACACCAGGACCGGTCTGCTTCCCACTCGTGGTCACCCCACAAACTGTTGACCGTGACAGGGTTTTCCTTCCGCGAGGGGTCGGCCCTTTCAGCCCCACCAGCCCTCTTTTCCTCTGGGCTCCCAGTGGCTACGCTGCACGCCCTTAACTTTATCTTGGGCAGCAGCTCTTCAGGGCAGGGGATTTTGTCTCCTGCCCCTTAGCCCCTGGGGCTCAGGCCCTTACCCTCAACAGGCTCTCAGCCAGGTGGCTTGACTGATGTTGGTTCCTTGGGCATCAGTTCCATAACCGTTGCCCCCCCCCCCACCTGGCCACAGCACTGCTTTTGCTGGTTCCCACTATAGGGACTGATGACATTCCTTTCAGGCAGCACCTGCAGCAGTCTACCACTGTTTCCTCCTCCCCAGCATTGCCTCAGCCTCTGCCTTTGCCTCAGGGGTTTCCTTCCCCTCAGGTGCCTGCTTCTCCAGCTAGGCCAGCACCAGAAGATCCTTCTCCTGGGTGTTCAGGCTGACATCTGCTGGGTCACCACCAATGTTGCTTCAGCCTCAGCCTATGGGCCCAATGCTGTCATCCCCCCCCTGCACAGCTGATGCCTGTTGGCCCAACGTCTGATCCTCAGCTGATGCCAGGTGGCCCTAAGCCTGGGCATCCTATGCTGGCTCCTCCACCATCATATCTTTACCTGGCACCCACTTATCCTTTTCCGCTGGTATACAGTATTCTACCACCGGTGGATCATAATGCTCTATTCTCAGCATGGTGGTCCTTCATCCAGAGGCAGACCCTGTCGCTCAGTGGCCGTCTCCTGTATCTCCCCTTCCTGAACCCGAACCGGGCTGGGCCTAGTGACTCCAGCACGTCGGGGGTCCTCCTGGGCTCGACCCAATATCGGCTCAGGCTCTCACTGGGATGAGCGCTGGCCTCCGGTGTTGGCCCTAGATAGTGAGGCTACTGAGGATGAATCAAATTTTTCAGAGTCTTCCTCATCAATGGGGGAGTCCTTGGATGGTGACGACCCTCCCATGGAGGTACCCAAGTCCCTTCCTGATGATCCAGCTTTTATGGATGTCATGCACCACATCCAGTCCATTACAGGCTGGGAGATTGAGGAGCAGGACCCGGAGAGACGCCGCCTGGCCATCAGTCTCCAGCAGTGGGATGCCCTCCCTGTGGTGGTGCTCTTTTGATTGACTCCTATGAGGCTGTCACTAGGGCAGCATGGAATCACCCATTTACCACCCCTCCTCTGCCTAAGACAGCGGACCATCTTTACGACACCCAAGCTGGCAAACCCTTTTTAAGGGGCCACCCTAAGGCGGATTCCATGGTGATTAATGCGACGCATGACCATACAAAAAGGCCCAAGCACCTTAGTACCCTTCCTCCGGACTGGGAGTCCAGGCAGCTGGACCACCCGGGTATATGGGTGCTCGCATCTACTACCCTGGCTATCCAGGCCCTGAATTACCTGGTCCATATGGTATGGTCAAATATCAGAATGTTCTTTGGGACCAAGCCGGGGACCTAGTGCAGACCTTGCCAGAGGATCCCACCAAGATGCAGCTCGCCCAGCTCCTGAAATTGGGCTCAGATGTTGTCAGTCATGTTCTCCGGACTGCTTACAAAGCTGTGGATGCCTCCGGATGTGGGGCAGCTGCTGGGATCTATCTCCAGTGCCGTTCTTGGCTCTGGGTATCCGACTTTGCCTTGGATGTATAGTCCAGTATTCTGGATGCCCCCTTCTGGGGTTTGGTCCTTTTTTTTGGGGGGGGGGGTGTCCAGGACATAATTTCCACCCTACAGGAGTCAGGTCGGTCTCTGAAGTCGGTCCATTCACCCTATCACACTCAGCCTAGAGCAAGCAACATCAGTCCTTTTGCAGGTCCTCCCATAAGCAATCTCAGAACCAGGTTGCCAAGGGTCAGCACAAGCATAAGGCCTTAGCGGCCCCTGCTGCTGCCACCACCACAGCCCCCAGGACCCACGTGGCCCCTCTGTCTGCACCTGCCCCCCTCCTGACTCCTTAGCCGCCCCCTCCACATCTGAGGATCCAAGGGAGGCAGTCGGGGGGTTGGTTCTCCCTCCACCTAAAAGGGTGGCAGAGGGTGACCATGGACCAATGGGTGCTTCAGATCATAGAGGACGGTCACACTCTGGAGTTTCTAGAGTGGCCTCCAGAAAATTCCCTGGTAAACTCCATTTACCCTCCCACTCACTTGTCTCTTGTTTGAGAGGAAATTCAGGCTCTCATTCAAAAAATAGCCATAGAGCCTGTCCCTCTGACTCAATGGGGAAGGGTTCCTCTTCCCCGAAAGACGGAGGATGTTCAGCCCATTCTGGACCTGAGCCATCTGAATCTGCACATCAAGTCCAAGCACTTTCAAATGGTCACTCTCGAGGGGCTATTACCCCTCTTGCACCAGAGGGATGGGCTCTGCTCTCTGGGCATTCAGTATGCTTACCTGCACATCCAAATCTTTCCTGCCCATCATTGCTTCCTCCGCGTCCACTTTCGGGGAGCACTGTTTTCAATTCCAGGCCTTCCCTTCTGGCCTTTCTTTGGCCCCCCCCCGGGTATTTACCAAGTGCCTGGCAGTAGTGGTGGCTGCTTTGAAGGTGCAGGGTTTCTATGTGTTCCCCTGTCTGGATGATTGGCTGCTAGCAGCCCCCTCCAGGGATCGCCTGGTCCAGACTCTGGAATGCATGTTCGGTCTTTTTAAGGCCTTAGGGGTCACTGTCAGTCTACTGATGTCCTGCCTCTCCCCTTGCCAGTGCCTTTAATACATAGGGGCAATCCTGAACACCAGCCAGGGCAAGGCCTTTTTTGCCAGAGGACTGGGCGGAACAACTGATGAAGCAGGCCTGTCTGGTTTCCTCCAGCTGGCAGGTCCCTGCCAGGGTTTTCCTGTGCCTTCTGGGCCACTTGGCAGCTGCAATTGCCATGGTTCCCCTTGCCCATGTGCATATGCGATTTCCTACGTGGACCTTGAGGGTCCAGTGGGACCAACGCATGGATGAGCTGGACAAGTTGGTCCTGGTCTCCGACCCAGTCCGGAAAGTTTTGTCGTGGTGGCTGGATCTGGCCAACCTTCTTCGAGGGGGGGGGGGTCTCCTTTCAGCTCTCGACTCCCTGTGAGGTTCTCATGACACATATCTGGCCTGGAATGGGGTGCTCATCTGGCCAATCACCACACCCAGGGTACTTGGACAGACGTAAGAACAGAGTCTCCATATCAACATTCTGGAGATGCGGGCGGTCCTTTATGCTCTGCAGGCCTTTCAGACTCATTTCCTCCCTGATCTGCTGGTTGTGCAGACAGAAAACATGTGTGGTGTATTACATCAACAAGCAGGGGGAGGCATTCTTACCTCCTGTGTTGGGAGGCGATGAGAGTCTGTTATTGGGCCATCCAACATGGTCTGGAGCTCTCGGCCATACATGTTCTAGGTGTTCAAAATGTCTTGGCTGACAATCTCAGCTGCTCCAGGTCATGGGCTCATGAGTAGGAGCTTCTAACCTTGTTGGTCAAAGATCTCTTCGACAGGTGGGGCCATTCAGAGTTGGACCTCTTTGCGTCCCCACTCAATGCAAAACTGCTGCTTTTCTGCTCACTCAATCCCAGGCCTGGAGTTTTCTGGTGAGACGCATTGTCCCTCTCCTGGAAGGGAAGGTTTCTGTACACCTTTCCTCCCTTCCCGCTTCTACTGAGGATTCTGCTCAAGCTACAGTTGGAAGGGGTAGAGATGATTCTCATTGTCCCCTTCTGGCCATCTCAGCTTTAGTTCTCTTTGCTGTAGCAGCTAGTGGTGGAACCTCCAGTGCCCTTGCCTCTGTGCACCGGCTGCTCTCCCAAGACCAGGACACGTTGGTTCATCATGACCTAAAATCCCTTCATCTCAGTGCGTGGCTGCTGCAGACCTAGCTATTGCCCACTTAGGGATTGCAGGCATCCTGGTGGCTGCTAGGAATCCCTCCACCAGAGCCACTTATGCTATGAAATGGAAACATTTCACTCTTTGGGCTGCTGCTCACCATTTGGATCCTTTCACCTGCCCGGTGAATCAGGTGTTGGAGTACCTCTTTTCCTTTTGGATTCAGGCTTGGGGTACTCCTCACTCAATGGGCACCTTTCCACCATCTCTGCATACCATGCACCTATCGAGGGCAAAGCTGTTGCTCAGATCAAAGTGTCTCGCACTTTTCTGCTGGGCATTTTGCATCTGAAACCTCCTGTTTGGGACCTGGTCCCTTTATGGAACCTCAGCTTTATGTTGGAGAAACTCACTTCACCTCCCTTTGAACCGGCTGCGAGTTGCAAGCTGCTCTTTCTGTCGTGGAAAGTGCTCTTTTTGGTTGCCACTACCTCTGCTCGAAGGATTTCTGTGCTCCAGGCTCTTGTCTAGTGTACTTACCCGGTCAACAAAAACGAAATAAATATGTAAGGAGCCTCATTTGATTTTTCACAAAGACAGGGTGTCTTTGTGTACTAATACTAAGTTTTTACCTAAGGTGGTGTCGGAGTTTACTTTGAATCAGTCCATCCACCTTCCAGTTTATTTTGCTGAGTATTCTGCTCAGGGGGAGGCCTTGCTCCATACTTTGGATGTACATAGGATTTTGTGGTACTACACAAACCACACAAAGCCTTTCAGGAAATCTTACTAATTGTTTGTTTCATTCACCCCCAAGAGAGAGGGCGCTTTTGTTTCCAAACAGTGTTTGTCTATGTGGTTAATGAATTGCATTGTTTATTGCTAACTTAAGTACAATAAACTCCTTCCGCGAGTGGTCAAGGGCCATTCCACCAGAGGTGTGACTGTCTCTGCGGCTTCTTTCAGAAATGTGTCTGCTGTGGATATCTGTGCAGCTGCCATCTGGAGTTCTGTTCACACCTTCCCCAAGCATTACAGCCTGGACATTGCCTCTCAGCACAGGGCCAATTGCGGCCTCACAGTCCTTCAGCTGTCTCTCCTGAGCTCTTGGCTGCTGATCTGTCCTCCTTCCTGTGTTCTTTTCCTGATGCTATGTGGCGCTGCTTGGGACTCAGTCCTACTGGTGTGGCCTGCTGCAAGAGCCTTCCTCAGAGTAAGAGTACAGTTACATAAGAACTCACCGGAACAGTAGATCTTCAAGAGAAGCTCTTGCAGCAGGCCCTGCTTTCCCTCCCTCCTTTCTCCTGCTGCTCTTTCTCTTGCACTACTTCTGCCTTTCCTTTGGCTCTCGGGAAACCTCAGTTCTCCATTCACTGCCTGTATAGGGTCTCTGGTGGCAGAACTGAGGTAGGTGTGTGGGACCACCCACCTTTATAGGGTATTCTTTATCCAGGCTGTCATCTTGGGACCCACTGCCAGGCTGGCTAACTTGTATATTAATCTTTTGTGTGGGACTGTGTCAAATGCCTTGCTAAAGTCTAGGTAGGCCATGTCCACAGCCCCTCCCTGATCTACTACTTTGGTCACCCAGTCAAAGAAATCTATCAGATTCGTCTGGCATGACCTTCCTGCTGTGAATCCATGCTGCCTTGGGTCCTGTGCCCTTCTGGCCTCTAGATACTCGACAATTCTTTCCTTCAGAAGTGATTCCATCATTTTCCCTATCACTGAGGTTAAACTAACAGGTCTGTAGTTTCCTGCTTCTGCCTTGCTCCCACTTTTGTGAAAAGGAAATCACATCTGCCCTCCTCCAGTCCTCGGGTACCACCCCATCCTCCCATGATTTGTTAAAGAGGGTAGTCAGTGGTGTCACTAGTTCTACCCTTAGTTCTTTTAGAATTCTGGGATGAATCCCATCAGGCCCCATTGCTTTGTCCACCTTCAGTTTTAAGAGTTCTTTCAGAACCCTCAGGCAAAGTCCATGCAGCAGCTTTTGCAGCTTTCCACAGGCTGGTTTGATATTTGATCATGTGAGTCTTGTGATTTGCAATTCTAAGGCCTTGTGAGGCAGAGGCATATGTATGCATGCACATCACATGCAGCCTCCTAGATTTTTTTTTTATCAGGAAGTAAAATACTCATGTGTCTAGGTGCTTTAGACCTAACATGAGCAGAGTGAGTTTTTGGCTGGTTGGCAAAATAAGGCTTAGCAGATGGATCTGGATACTGCTTATCAGCCTTTCTGGGTATTGCAGCAGCGAGTTTGGTCTGCACCATGCAGCAAAGGTAGCATCCTCTAATGCAGGAAATACAGGTGGAATTATGATGGAGGGGGCAGGGCACCCCCAAAAATTCCATAAAGTTTATTTTTGTGGAGTCTTCCTCCTCCACAGCAAAGCCCATGGCAGTTTGCATTTGCTGCATCATGGCTTGAAAAGTAGGATAATCAGGAGGAGACCTTGGAGTGTATAGAACCAAGTCCTCACTGCAGGATGTGAAGGTACAACTAGATCAAGGTGCCATATACTGTTCTTGCTCACATTCCTCCTCTAAATCCTCCTCTAACACCATGATGTCAGGAATAAATTCTACCTCATCGCCGACATCCCTGTCAACAATGAGAGCCGCAAAGCACACTGGTTATGCTGGTGGCTGCTGAGGAGGAGGAGGATTCTGTGATGTGCTAGTAGTAGGCATCAGTGGCGTTTGAATGCTCTGAGGCTTCATTGACGAGATAACTGCCTGCATAGGTAAACCAGGCAGAATATGTCATATAATTCCTGAAAATTATGCCATCACATCTTGAGAGTCGACGATGCCCTGGCCAGATGCTGTGACTACAGTACTTGTGTCAATGACGGGTCATGGCCCACTGATGATGGCATCTTACTGTCCAGAGCAAGTATGGTAGAGGTCTAAGCAGACCCCGACCTTGGTGTCTCATCGGCGGTCAGAGGAACTGTATTCAACGCCACTGAAGTGGTCGAGGATGTATTCGAATTACCTTGTCTCACCAGTGACCAGGACGTCGCTGGCGAAGTAAATTTCTCTTTATCTCTATGTTTATAATTTGTAAAAAAATAAGTAGAAGTGGCCAGAGAACCAGTTTGTTGCTTGTTCCAAGTTCTGTAGACAGTAACTTCTACGACAGCCAAGTTCCTGCGGCTCACCTCGGTTTGGAATTTATCGTTTGGGTTGCTTCCCTTCATTGTCAGCCCTTTATTCTGCTTATGCTGTTTTTGTTTGAATCGAAGGAAGGCTTTAAAAACGTAACAGTTGCTCCCTTTTTCAAAGCTACTTCAGAGAGTTACATGGCAGTTCTAATTTGAGAGTGAACGTTTATACTTTCTGCATGTCCTGAGTCGACCAGCTGTAACTCGTTCTGCTGACCTCCCAAAACCGAAGCCTCCAACTGTAGGCTCGACTCTATGTAAATTATTTTTTACTTCTTTCACTTCTTTCTGTATATTGGACACACTTGAATCTGTGCTGCCAAAACTAACTGCAGGTGTTTTTGTGTTGAAAGTCCATGAAGTCTGCCATCTCTTTGTTACTGAAGATGCCTTAAGAGTTTTGCCCGTGGCTTTGCAGACCAGTTGCTTAGCTTTCAGATCTTTTTTGGGGGTCATCATGTCAAATGCAGCCAGTGTTTTAATCTGTTTCTTCTTGAAGTTAATACAAGCTGCAGTAGATTTAGGATGCAACATTAAAGGAATAATGCATGACAGGGTGTCTGTTGTGCTGGGATAACGTCATGCCTCGGGTGGTTGGGCATGAGGTTGCAGGTTGAGTGCATCCAACACTCGAGAAGTAACATTATCTCAGCACAGCACACATCCTGGAATGCATTATTCCTATTATACAATGGCTCATTTTAAATAAAAAAATATTAAAACATTTATTCAAACTATATTTTTCTGTTATTTTTTTGATGGTGTAGGAATACTTACTAAAATAATAGTGGGGATTATTTGCTTTGCCCAGTAGGTGGAGCTACTGTCAAGTTAGTTTAGCTCTGTTCTGCCCTCTCTTTTTTGTGGCTTGTTAGCCACCCCCTCACTGGTGTTGTTTTGAGCCTCAGCTTGGTGTGATGACTTGTTTTCTTAGTTTTGACTTCTTTTAATGTTCCCCGCTTTACTGTAATGACCGAAGTCAGTGGTGTGTTTTCTGTTTCGCTGTTGCTGTGCTCACAGTTCCCATGTGTCACTCAGCGCGGCCTCACTGACTGTCGGTAACAGTTTTCCCATTTTCTGTTGGTAATGATTTTGCTACTGCCAGGAGACACAGCAACAAGCAACAGTGTGATGCTATTGGTAAGTGAACCTTCAGTGCACAGATTGCTATGGTCTGATGTTTTTGTTATCTGGGACTGAAGATGTTTGCGATTTGGACAGTTGAAATCGACGGCAGTGTCAGCTTTTCTTAAGGAGTCATTTTTAATTTAAATACAAAACAAAATAATGACCTCTATAAGGGAATTGTCTCATGTGAGAGGTCTGTGATATGTGCTGAGGAGTTTTAGGTTGAATTTGTGACACTCAGAGGTACATGTTTATGTAGCTGTTTTCTGTGAGTTAACTGAAGCTGATTACAGTGTGAAACCAGGGGGCTGGCGGCATCAAATGGGCAGTGATTTTTTTTCTTTATATATATGATTCGGTTGTCTTTGTGCAGGGACGAGATTCCTGATGTTATGCTGGGATAACATCACGGCTCCAGTCCCAGACTGACCAATCAGAGGCCAGCATTGTTTCTTGCTATTATATAATAAATATTCTCATGTACCTGATATTTAATAAATATTGGATTGTGGTTGAGGGAGCTACTTCACTGTGTTCCTAGCCATCTTCCTTGCTTTTTGTTTGTGCCCTCATCTTGCCTTGGAGCAGGAACTAGGGTCTTGTTCACATATGTATAGCTGGGGGTTCAGGGGGGAAACCACTGGACGTAGTTTTTTTTTTTTTCAAATAAGCATGATCAGGGGTTCAGGGGGTATGAGGGGAACAAGATCAGTACAGGCGGCCCTCACAGGTTATTTTGGGGGGGTGTTGCAAACTCCATTTGCTCCAGGCCTGCAATGAGGCATGCCATGAGATGCAAATGACCCCATAGTACATTGCTACTGCTGTGGGGTCATTTGCATCCTAAGGTACCAGTGTAGCAAATTTCTCCAGAAGAGCAATTGCCATTAGTGGACCCTAACTTTCCAGTTGCGATTGCAATCCCATACACCCTATTGGTTACACTCTGTGGCCAGTAGGGGGCTAAAGGCCATAATCAGAATCTGCTAGTACCGGTTGGTACATTGGAACAAGGCTTTAGCACTTGTAAAGTGCCATAGCATGTTCCAGTATACTGTACCTGTGGTTTGCTCCAGGCACTAATTTGCTCCTGGAACAAATATTTAGTGGGCCCTAATCTGGACCTGTGAATATTCTGGCCCATAAGTGACAGTCGATATGTAGGTCCCATAACTTATTTTCATGTGGTCAAACACCTTTCTTCTTATACAGGCATATGACAGATCCAGGAAGAAAAGAATAGTGGACTCGTGCACATTAACTAAATGTTTTCCTTGGCACCTTGCTGCTGTCATTGCTCAGTCTTTCATTGGTTCTTAATTCATGACCTGTAACACTGTTTGTGGGCCTTCTCCCACAGAATGAGCTCTCTATGGCTTAATCTGGTAAACCTTGATGACTAACACTGTAAATCCTAGGGCCAAAGACTTTGTAGCCACCGTTCCAGAAATGTAACCAGAGTAGAGTCTTCAGACCCTTCTGGAAGGCTCCTTACCCACACATAGTGGGCCTGAACTACATTTTTCAAGCGTTCAGCTTGCACTTTAATCAATGTCTGTTACTTCATAGATGTTGATGCTGCCACTGTGGCCTCGTTGGCCATTGCTGCGAAGTCAGTAATTCTGTCCGCAATCCTGTCTACCCACTGCTTGCTGAACATCAGTCTTTCATTGTTGTATCTTTTGTTAGTATTTATCCCCCTGGGTCAGTGACTGCTCCCCATCTGCTAGTCCACCAAGCCCCATCACCCACCTTCTTCCCAGACTTCCCACTTCCATCTTCCGCGGGTTGTCATCCATGATGGGGCTGCTGGGAGAGCCCCAGTCTTCCAGCAGAGACCAAACGCAAGTGGAGCGGTGGCTGAAGTAGAGTGGGTCTGCAAGAGGCCAGCACCATCTTGCGTCAGTCAGGGTTTTCTTCTTGCTTTTCTTCCCCATCCCCTGGGACATTGACTGCAAGGGTGTGTCATTTGCACACATGCAGTCTTGTAGCATGTGGCACCAGTCTGCATCCCTCCCTTCCAGCTGCACCACCATGCTGTTCCACTTGTGGTTACGCAGGGGGTGCTAACACGGCAGCATCTGACACTCACCCTCCTCCTCGGAGGAAGGTGTCCACTGGGAACTCAGTCTTCCTCCTCCACGCTGGTCCCTAGTGACCTTGGCTCTTCTTGAACCTAAGTCACCAGCGTCATGGGCAGCAGCGCTACCCCTGCACCTTTGGAATTTGTTTTCATACATAAAACTCACATTTATATCTCCAGGAGACATGTAATGAAAAGTCGTGAAACCTAATAAAATCTAGCATGCATTATATTATTACTAATTCTGTATGTTATATTATTACAGTTACTTATTGCTTTTTTTTTAAAGTGATAAGCAACTGTAGTGCATTAAATTTTTTCGAGTAACTAGTAATTGTAATGTTACATTTTAAAAGTAACTTTGTGCCGGCCTGCCGTGATGCCAATGACCCAGGTTTGGAAGTGAGTTTGGGAGTCAAAGGGTAGCCCGGGAGAGGAGGGTTGAGCATCCTATGGATGGCTCTTCTCCTCCGGGAGAGGATGGGGAAGCACCCAGTGCTCAAGTGGCCCCCTAGTGGGGGCTAGGAGCTGACAGCTGAAGCTCACAAGATTCGGGGGCATAACAGATGTTTGGCCATGTGTCATCACGTCATTGCATACCACGCCCCCCCCCCCCCAGGAAACAGCCTACAAAAAATTAGCAGGCCAAGGAAGGAAGATGTCTGCCCCATCAAACCCCACACAGCGTTCCGAGGTACTCAACCCCCAGATCAGCCTCAGTCTTTTGTTTGGGAGTAGTGGGGTCCTCCCCAGCTACCCTGCTCTGGGGGGTTAGCCGGGGTGCACTCCGCGGGTAGAGGTAAGTCCCAGGGGATAGCGGTGGCAGGGGGATGAACCGATGGCTAGTCAGCCAGGAGCCAACAGCAACAACAACAACAAAAAAGTAACGTTGCCAACACAGAGTGCCTTAATGGCATAAAAGTTGGCTACATACAGAGCTGGTTATAAAGACCAGGGAAATAGATATAAAAAAAGAGAAACATATGTACCCCCTCCCCCCAAAAAGAAGTGTGGGATCTACCTTTTTGGTTTCTCAGGTCCTTAGCAACTGCCCCTGGTCAGCCCAAGCAATTCTCCTCATCCTCTGGTCAGCTGTGCCAACGGACCACCACTCCAGCCTTTCACTGTAACCAGAGTCCAGCTTCTTTATCAGTTCTCTGGTCTGAATTGATCAATGCCACCGTGGCCCATTGTAGAGAGTCTTGCATGGCGAGTGTCTCAGCAGTAGCTCACGATATTAATGCAGAATCTTGTGTCTTAGAGGGCTCGCTCTTCACAGATAAACTGCCTAGCAACTGCTCCTCTTCTCCCTATCTTAACAGATTCAATCAGCTTACTGACACAGATGTATTCTATCAAGAGTAACCATAAGCAATAAAATCAAAGCAGAGGAACTAGCAAATAATAAATATTTTACGGTGCAAGTATAGGGAGCTCCACAAAAAGTGTGTTGCTAGCTGGGCTGTTGGCTCTGCCCTGGAAAATCACATTTTCTTTGTACTGTTTTTACAAATAATTGTCAAAGTATTTATTATTCACAACGTACTATTGCACTGGTGGGAAAAAAATAAAGATCTTCAGATAAGTCCTCTGTTTCATTTTTGCTTCATGTCACATATCAGCACTTTATAACATGGCAAGAAAAAATCTAGAAGTTTCATTGGCTGAGAGATGTCACTTGACTATATATTAAATCTATGTAAATGCACGGTAAGGTGCTAAATCTCATTTTCCTCACCAGAAAAAGGTACTTAGATCCATTTTGTAAGTGTAATTGGTAACATTGGTAATACAGAGCTCTATAAAGACTAATGTTCATTTGGCTCACTTATCAGTGAATTTAATATCCCACTATCTATTTGTCCCTTAAATAAGTATCAAGAGACTGTTTGAAGGATATCATAGTCTTACTAGCTACAACCTCAGTCGATAAGTTGTTCCAAACTCTTGCCACCCTGTTTGAAAACCAGAACATACAAGATTGTGTCCTACATCTATCCACCTTCAGCTGTAAGGGGTGGGCACGGGTGTTATGCGACTGTACCCTAAGGTGCAGGTCCATTTGCTTCCAAAGCTGGTTATCAGATAATGCCAGATAAATTAGGCAGATATCCCCTCTCAGCCTATGGTATTCAAGAGAATATAGATCCAGTTTCATCAACATATCCTCGTAAACCATATCCTTAACTTCATACATTTTTCTAGTAGCCCTTCGCTGCACCCTCTCCAGGGCTCTTATATCTGTTTTGTAACCTGGTGCCCAGAACTGCACACAGTATTCTTCTGTATGTGGCCTCACAAGAGAGATATACAAAGGGAGCAATACCTCTCCTTTCCTACTTTTGATGTGTCTATGTATGCATCCCAGGATTCCATTTGTCTTCTTAACCACTTGATTACAGTGTGAGTGGAACTTAAGGTCATTGCTGACCCTAATACCCAAGTCTATTTCCTCGTGTACTACTTTGAGGATACTACCACCCAAACTATAATTCACTTTTACATTTTTTTTACCAAAGTGCATAATCATACACTTGTCCACATTAAAAAATTGCCCTATTTTCCTTAGCCCATAATTCCTGTTCTCCAAGAGCTAGTTGTAAGTTTGAAGCATCTGCTATGCTATTAACTGGATGGCCTATATGTGTATTGTCTGCAAATTTGGACAGCCAGATGTCTAGTGTTACCTGCATAGTAGGCATGTAGAGATTAAACAAACATGGTCCCAATACAGATCCCTGTGGGACCCCACTAGTGACTGCTGCCCAATCAGACATTTCTCCCAAGATGCATACTATTTGTTTCCTCGCAGACAACCAATCTCCTATCCAGTTGACTATTTTAGGATGTATCCCTAAGTTAGAAATGGTTTTGATCAATTGTTCATGAGGGACCTTATCAAATGCTTTTGCAAGGTCTAAGAATATTACGTCCACTGGACTGCCTTCATCAAGTGATTTACTAACTTTACTGTTAAATTCCAGTAAGTTTGTTTGACATAAACGTCCCTTAGTAAATCCATGTTGGGAATTGTCTTTTTTCCCCTCAAGCTCCTCATAGTCCATAATATAATCCTTCATAATACCTTCCAGTATTTTTCCCAGTGCAGACGTCAGGCTAATAGGCCTATAATTACCCACTTCGTGCTTTTGTCCCTTTTTATGAATAGGGACCACAGTTGCCTGTCTCCATGCCTGCACAGTCTGCCCTGTCTCCAGTGACTGTTGAAATATTTGTGTGACCGGCCCAGCCAAATTATCTGCCAGTTCTTTCAACAGTCTAGGATGTAAACTATCGGGTCCACTAACTTTGTTGTGATTCAGACTTCTAAACCTAATTCTTACATCCTCTAGCTCTATTTTAACATCAGAAGTTCCCACTGCAGTGTAATCTACTACACTGTGTTTTTGGTCTAAATTAAATATAGAGGAAAAGTATGTATTAAACATATCAGCCATTTGCTTGTTGTCAGTTATAATTTTTTCATTATTGTCTTTTAGTGGTCCAATTTTTTTTGCCCTGACCCCTCTTGTTGTTTACATATGTGTAAAAACTTTTATAATTATCCCATATTTTTGTTGCCAGTTTTAATTCATAGCTCCTTTTAGCCTTCCCAATAGCCATTTTGACCCTTTTTAGATGGTGTTTATAGATTGCCCACAAGTTGGCTTCTCCACTACTGTTTGCCCTAGAATATGCCTTATTCTTATTTTTTTTATCAACCTTTTAACTGTAGACATCATCCAAAGGGGCAGGGATCTCCTGGAGTTATAATATTTTTTACGAATTGGGACATGTTTTTGAATCAACTCATTTATTTTATTAATGAATTTGTCCCACATTTCTTGAACTGTTAGATTAGCTAGCTCCTGCTGCCAATTCCAGATATCTAATTCGTATTTGAATATACCATAGTTAACCCTGTTAAAGTCGTACAGTAATGTACTCCCACTGGTAATATGGTAACCCTATCAATTTGGAAACTGACCATGGAGTGGTCACTGTTACCCAACGGAGCCTCAACCTTACAGTTTTGAATATTATCAACCATATTAGTTAAAACAAAATCTAGAATGTGATTTCCCCTTGTGTTATCATGTACCAATTGGTCCATTCCTGCAGCTAGAAGTTCTTCCAGGAAACTAACTTCCACATGTGAGTTTGCCTGTAATAACGTCCCATTGTTTACCTGGGAGATAAAAGTCTCCTAGTATAATGGCATTGTCCTCTTGGGCTATACATTTAATAAAATCAAGTAAATGACTGTCTTGTTCGGGTAACCTAGCTGGTGGTCTATAAACCTCTGCTATATTAATCTTGGGTGCTCTTGGTGGGATAATCTTTACCCATATGATTTCTTCCTGGGCCCATACTGTACAGTCCCTGATCTCGGATGTAATATCATTTTGAATTTATGCCACTCCACCACCTCTAGTGTGCAGCCTGTCCTTATTGTAAAGAGTATACCCCAGGATTTGCTTATTCCAGTTATCAACCCTCCACCATGTTTCTGTAATGGCACATACCTTAATTTTATCGTTATACAGTTTTAGTTTTAATTCGTCCATTTTATTAGTAAGACTTCTAGCATTTAGCACGAGGCAATTCCGCACTGGTTTATGCTTATGAGTCATGTTTATATTCACAGCCCCTGATCCCCCCCCCCATTATTTAATTTAAATGTTGTTCAATATTCTGTTTTAATTTGGATGGTAGTATCCTTTTCCCCTGCCTATTTAGGTGTATACCATCATGTGAGAAACTGTGGTATGCCTGGAAATCCTCCCAATGATCCAAATATATGAACCCCTCTCTGTGGCACCATCTTTTTAACCAACCATTTAAACTTCTAATACTCTCAATCTGTTGCCTACCTGCCCGAGAAACTGGTAATATTCCAGAGATAATCAACTCGCATCCTCTCTTGTTTAATTCCACTCCTACACTGTCAAAGTCCCTCTGTATCTCAGTGAGATTTCTTTTTTCCTGCATCATTTACTCCTACATGTAAGACTGTTAATGGGGTCTGTGTATTCTCCAATAACCCAGGTAATAAATGGCGTATATCTCTGATACCTGCCCCTGGCAAAACTGACACTGCTGTAAATTCCTTTCGATTCTTGCAAATAACCTGGTCTGAGTATTTTATAATTGAGTCCCCTGTTACAAGGACATCGCTTGGTGTTTTGGTACTATGCCTAGGAGTGTTAGGGGTGAGGGGGTTTTGATCACTAAAATCTTTATTGAGTGGGATAGACTTCTGTAATGTATCCAGTTCTAAGTCTCCATCAAGGGCTTGAAATCTATTGAGGGTAAATAGGTTGGAAGTTGCATTAAGTGGTTTTAGCTCCTGTAGCCCATCCTGTTCTTGGTCTCTATCTAGGGCATGAAAGGTGTTTGGGGTAAGTTGGTTAGAAGACCCTCCTATATTTCTCCTACCCCTTCCCCCCCCTTGATCTATGTACAGTACACCATTCAGTGTCTTTGTCATTTATTGTAATATTTGTAATAAGCCCCTCCAACTGTACATCACAGTATTTTAATGCACTTCCAGGTGCATAAGGACACTCAGCCTTCGGCCTTATTCCTTACTACACCTCTGGGACATGCATTAATGATATTTGGGCAATGTACCAATTTTATTTAACAACCAGAGGTTCTGAGTGGCACCAAGTAACTCACAATGGCACAGAAAGCCCATTCTTTGTTAATTTTCAATCTTTGGATAACCATCATATACTGGCGAAAAAGTATGGCTTGAACAGTGAACGTCCTCAGTGTGCATAGTTATTATAAAAAGAGGAAGCTAAATACACAGGCTCTGTGAACTAGAAATAGAAATGTTTTTAAAAATGAGGTTTTTGCAAGGTTTCCCCCAGTGCTGTCAGGGCTTTTGAGGTTTTAAAGTTGCCACCTACAATATGTATGTTTTTTTCTACAACAGGATTTTGGCGAACAGCTTCTGTTAGCACAAACCTAATGCTGTCTTCACATCTAGACTACTGTAGAAGCCACCCAGAAATACCTTTTTTTTGTTCTAGATTTACATTTCAAACTATTTCCTTTATAAATACAGCAGATTTTTAGTTTTATTGTTAATCATCGCTACCACAAAATTAAGGAAGGCATTTGGGGCTGTGTTTCTTTTAATTAAAGGTTCTGCGTATTGAGGCTAAAGAAATCAAAAATTAATCCAACAAAAAGAATGTAACCAGCATTAACAGGATGTGATTTGGATTAAGGGATAGAGTGGTTGTGCTACATGAATTCTTGTTTAATTAATTAGTGGAGATCCTAAACTAAGCTCTTCCTTAATTAAGACTGAAGAGGATAGCTCGGCATGGTTATAGGAGAGCTCAGGTTTGAGAGCGTAGGCTCGGTACAGCATGTGTTATAAAAGCAGCAGCACCATTATTTTGTTTCTTTGAAAAGGTCACTTGACAGATAAAGTTATGTACTGACATACCCGTTAATTGCGCTCTTCTAAATGCTATGCATACTGTACATTTGATCTTTACCAAACCCGCTCCTGTTTTTCACTCTCACCATGACATTTCTAAGCTGGCTGAGGCAGCATTTAACTGCAGGGACAGCTGGCTAGTACTGCCCTGATGTGGCTAAGTGGGATGGACTATGTGGAAAATGATGTCAGTCCACTGGAAGGGCAGCAAGACAGAGAATGATCAACAAAGCACGGAGCGGCCATATTTTTTTTTTCTCGAGAAAAATACATTCAAAGGGGACAGTAAATCTGTGCCAAGTTGCTGCTGTTTGTAATGCAGTATAGTGTTACTTATATTTTACAAGGTTAGGAAGCAGAGCCCTGGGAAGCTCGTTTCCAGTTGCAGCCAGGGGGATAAGGGGTACAGAGGGATTTACAGGGGTATGTGCAACAAGCAAACATTATCACAGCATAGAAAACAAGTGACACATAAAACATTAAGTAGAAATAATACTGTACAAGAATCATAGTAACAGAATTTACAAGATTTATAAGTTACAATAATATCATCAGATGGCAAAAGCAGCATACGGAATGCAGACTCCATTAGCAAAACTAACAGCACAAGGAATCAGCGTGACGTAGCTTAGACAGTCAGAGCAGGCAGCGATCAGCATAAGCAGCGAATAGCACATTCAGGTGGCAGGTAGGAGAGGGCAGTTGTCAGGACTTAGGGGCCCAATGACAGTACTTGAGCTGGGCCTTGGCAGGCCAAAAGCTCAGGGAAGTAGACAGCACAAGTGTGGAAGTCTGTAACAAGTGGAGGCTTGGCCTGCATTGCATTTGCAGAGGGGTTTGGAATCTATTTCCTGATTCTGATCCAAGGGAATAGGAAGCATTGGAGACATAGAAACATTGAATTTGTCGCAGAAAAGGGCCGCTTGGCCCACCCAGTCTGCCCACATGTTCCCTGACTATTCTGTCTCTGCAGACCCTAACTGATTTCCGGCACCCCATCCTGCCTATTTACCAATATTACCTATACATATCCCATGCATGCTTGAAGCCCCCACTGTTTTCACCCCCAGCGTCTCTGTCGTCAGACTGTTCAGGCATCCACCAGTCTTTCAGTGAAGTAGTACTTTGTCACATCCCTCTTAACCCCCAACTTCATTGCATGCCCTCTTGTCCTGGTGCACTTCCTTATTTGAAAGAGACTCTCCTCCTTTTACTCTGTTCAACCCCATGAGGTACTTGTAGGTCTCTGTCATGTCCCCCAACTTCCTTCTCTCCGCTAGGGTGTACATGATGAGATCCTTTAGTCTCTGCTCATAGGGTTTCTCGTGTAACCCCTGCACCATTTTACTTGCCCTTGTCTGGACTGCCTCCACCCTAACTGTGTCTTTTCTGAGATATGACCTCCGGATATGGGCACAGTACTCCAAGTGGGGTCTCACCAATGACCTATACAGTGGTAAAACCACCTCCCCCCCTCCTGCTAGTGATCTCCCCCTGTGCATCCCAGCATCCCACTGGTCCTGCCTACTGTTTTGTCCCACTGCCCTGCTACTTTACAGTCATCAAATATTATAACCCCAAGGTCTCTTTCCTGCTTAGTGACCATCAGTACCTCCCTCCTTCCCCATTTTATACTCAGTTACTGGGTTTCTGTACCCTAGGTGCTTGATTTTGCACTTCTTGGCATTGAAGTCCAGTTGCCATACCCTTGACCACGTCTCAAATTTTCTATGGTCCCTGCCCATTTTCTCCAACCCCTCCTGAGTATCCACCCTATTACAGATTTTGGTGTCATCTGCAGAAAGACATATAGTATCTTCCGTTCCAGCTCTTTTGCGATGTCACTTATGAAGACATTGAAGAGGACCAGTCCCAGTACTGAACCCTGCAGTGCCCAGCTGGTCACTCTTCCCATATTAGAGTGTTTGCTGTTCAACCCCATCCTCTGCCGCCTATCCCTTAACCAGTTTTTTTACCCAGTTTACAACTTTGGATCCCACCCCTAGACTATGCAGTTTCTTTGTCAGCCTCCTATGTGGCACGTCAAGGGCCGTGCTGAAGTCCAAGCAGGCCACATCCACTACCATTCCTTTATTTAGTACCATGGTCACCCAGTCAAAGAAATCAATCAGATTTGTCTGGCATGACACCCCCCATGAATCCATGCTGTCTTTGGTCTTGTAGCCCACTGGAGTCAAGATATTCCAATAGCCTTTCTTTTCACAGAGTTTCCATTAATTTCTCCACCACTGATGTGATACTTACCTGTCTATCATTGCTGGCCTCTTCCCTGCTGCCGCGCTTATGCAGCAGGACCACGTCAGCTCTCTACCAGTTCTCAAAAACCACTCCTGTTTCCAGTGAGTTGTTGCATAAGGCCATTAGTGGTGCAGCTAGCTCTTTCCAGAGTTCCCTTAGCACCCTTGAGTGTATTCCGTCTGGTCTCATGGCCTTGTCCACTTTCAGGTTTGCAAGTCCCTTCAGGACTCCTTCCTTTGTGAATGGACTTGTGTTCACCTCCCCCACCCCATGTTCCTGCTGCTCCTGCTTGGTTGTCCATCCCCCTCTCCCTCTATTGTGAAGATTGAGCAAAAGTACCTGTCCAGGATGTCAGCTTTTTCCTATTCCTCCTCTGTGCAGTCACCACCTATTCCTCCACAGGCAGGTGTCGTATATGCAAAATATGCGATACATAGAAATTGTCAGCAGATGAGGACTGCTAGGCCCATCCAGTCTGCCCATAGGCCCATACATGCATATATCCACTCACCCTAAGTGGTCAATGGCTTTTCATCACTCCCTTCCCGCCCAAGGTTTCTCTGTGCTTGTACCATGCATGTTTAAACCCCTCCACTGTGCTTGCCCCTACCACCTCTTGTGGCAGACTGTTCCAAGCATTCGCCACCCTCTCCATGTAGAAAAACGTCCTCACGTTACCTCTTAATCCCCCAATTTCATATCGTGCCCCCTTGTTCTGGTATCTTTTCTACACTGGAAAAGATCTCCCAACTGCACCTTGTTTATGCCCTTGAGGTACACTACTTAAAAGTTTCTATCATGTCGCCCCGTTCTCGCCTCTCCTCCAGTGAGTACATATTGAGGTCTTTTAGTGTCTCCACATATGTTTTGTGGTGCAAACCATGCACCATCTTTATCACCATTCTCTGGACAACCTCCACCATGTTTATGTCTTTACGCATGTGTGATCTCCAGTACTGCATAGAGTACTCCAGGTGAGGCCTTATTAGGGATTTGACATGGGACCAAGATCAGTGAGGTACACTGTTAAAACAAGCCACGCACTGTGTAACAAAGTGAGGGAGGGAGTTTCTCTGGACATGTGGCATTACATCACCTTTACTGGAGTGGTTGGGGGGCCACTAGACCACCAGGGAGGACTGATGAGGAACATCAGTAAAAAAATGATGATTGTGAGGGGGCCCCTGAGGTGGTAACACTTCTCATCTTGCACTCTGGGCATGGCATGATGACATGCGACTGGCGCTGTGCCAAGCCAAGACCTCTGTGGGTGCAGCACATCGCATGTAAATGGGCAAAATCCCCTATTTGTGCCCATTAATATCTGGCGGCCACATTTGCACTGCGACTTAGTCACTGGGAGACAGTCCTCCATTGGTGACTATGTTTGGGCTTTGTGTGTGGCAGTGTTTGGAGGTGGAGGAACTGGGTGCCTCTGCACCCCAAAATTGCACCATCCCCAACTGCCACTGTGTATCGGGCCCCTGGTATCTTTTCAGGATTATTTTACTATGAAAAAAAATGCAAGGTCTAGATTGTTTCCTCTGTGGCTTAAATTTATGACTAGGGCATAAATGTGGATGGAGCTCTGAAGCGTAGACTAGTGGGGGGATAGGAGGAAGTAGGCTGTTGGTTAACTAGGATCTGCATCTTATCCGTTAGGTAGGGAAATGGGCAGACTAGGTGGGCCAAGCGGGTCCTTATCTGCCATCAAATTCTGTGTTTCTATGTAGACTGTCAGAGCAGTTCATGGAACATGGTGGTTTTGGTGAATCTGAGATCATTTTCCTTGAGATTTTCTAAATAAAACTAAATTTAATACAGGTAAAATATTGTGTCCAAGAACAGCCCGAATAGTGAATACAGTGACATATTTGGGGTTTGGAGCTATGTACCCTGTCTTTTTCAGTATTGGCATTCAGTTTTGTTGGATAGCAGCTCATGTCACCATGTACAGAGCCAACACATTTTTATAAGAATTGCTCCGGCATTTTGAATGCAACACATGGCAAAACATGAAAAACCTACTGTATGTGAAGACGTATGATGTTTATTTTTTTCAGTGCACTGCCCCCTAGCCTTGTCGTTTAATGATGCAGAAACATAGAATCTGTTTGCAGAAGGTGAGCAGGGGGCTGGATTTTCAAATGTGGTAGATTGCTGCAGGCCCCCGTGAACAAGATATGGCACACCAGGCTTGTGGCAATCTTACAGGATTTTTCATCCTATGGCGGCAGTTGACGCAAGTCAGACCACCTTTTTGTGGTCTAGCTTGCGTCAATCTCGGGGACCCTTTTTACGATACTTGTGCCTAAGATTTGGCACAAGCTGCTGTAAATTGGGAAAATTGTTGCAACTGCGCCCTATCTTAGAAAATCAGATGCAGTTGTGTCAGACAGGCTGGCTTAGGCCGCACCAAATCAAAGCGCTTAGGCCCTGGGCTTGACGTGGTCCCGAGCCACCTTTTGAAAATGTGGCCCTTCCCATGATCTATAGAGTCTGCCTCTCCCCCTGACTTAGGGGTTGTCATCCTCTCCACCCACCAACAACACCCCCCACCACCCCATGAAACTATGAATCCTCTTGCTCTGTCCCAGCAGTGTTTGAGCCTATTTAGGGTACCTGCCCCCTCCACTTTTATCAGAAATCTATTTCATGGCTCCAGCACCCTCTCAGTGAAGTGGAACTTCCTTGCATCCCGCCTGGATTTACCCTCCCCCTCCGACTAACCTCCAATCATGCCCTCTTGTGATTGTGTCCTTATTTCTAACAAACAGGTCTTCACTTTTTGCCTTATATATACCACTTAGAAATGTATAGGTAAGGCAAGCTTTATTTTTAAAGCATCCTTTCCAAAGGGCTCAGGGTGTTATATGTACATCACTATCATGCCACCCCTCTGGCATCTGACCTCCAGTGAGTACAGACCCTGGGCCACCAGCTGTTCCTCATCGTTACACCTAAGTAGGAGGACACAAGAGTCCTGAAGGGAAAGCTGGAGGACTTCATGATTAAAAATCTATATGTAAACTGATGGGAGGGGGCAGTGGGGTGCACAGCACCCTTAGTCACCTGGTGGTGGAGGCTGGTAGACCCCCCCAAGCAGGACAGCAGGAGGAGGGGAAGGATAGGAGGGGTGGAGGAAGAAACGAGGGACCAAGGGAAGAGGGGGCTAGACGGGGGAGGATCTGCAGTAAGGGAGGGTCCAGAGTTGCAGTGGAGGGTGGTGTCTCTAAACGCCAGAAGTCTGGGGAACAAAATGGCAGAATTGCAGTCATTGTTGACTAAAGTGAGACATTGTTGGCTGAGGGAGAGGTAAACATAGCGGCCGTCGCAGGGACTTGGGCCACACAAAACCATAACTGGGACCTTACAGTTCTTGGGTATAAAATGTATAGTAAGGATAGGAGGGTGGGTGGCACAGTATGTGAAGGAGGGGATAATTTACACTGGAGAGGAAGATGCAGCAGGCAAGCCTGAAGCTTTGTGGGTGCAGATCCAGTCCATGAAATGGAAACTAAGGATGAGGGTTATCTACAGACTGCCTTCCTGGGATGAAGAATTGGATAGGGTATTGAAGTCCCAGATCATAGATATGTCCAACAGATGAGAAGTAGTAATAATGGGGGACTTCAGTCTACCTGGGGTGGACTGGAATATCCCTGCTACCTCCTGCACTAGGTAATACGTACTGCTGGATGCTTTCTAGAGTGCTTTCCTGGCTCAAGATATCATGGATCCCATTAGGTAGAGGGCCATCCTGGATCTGATGCTGTCCAACTGTGCACATGTTCAGAATGTAAAGATGGATGCACCATTTGTGGGAAGTGACCACTAAATTGTAGAGTTTAATCTGGACATGGGCAGAGGGACGGTCAGCACCAGGATGAGAGTCTTGGACTTTCAGTGGGCTGCCTTTGGTAGGATGGGAGAAGTTCTGCAAGGACACCAAGCTGGTATCAGAGTGGGGATGGTTGTGGAACAGAAATGGGCCTTAATAAAGAAGGGATTGATGGAGACCACTAGTGAGTGTGCCACAATCAAAAGTAAGAAAGCTAAGGCCAAAATTCTCAGCTGGTTCGGCAAGGAGGTGACAAAAGCGGTGGGAGACAAAAGAGCAGTCTTTAGAAAGTACAAGTGTACTTGGAAGGAGTAGGATAGGGTAGACTATGCTGCTAAATCGAGAGGCGAGCAGGGCGTACAGGAGGCAAAGGCTGTAAGAGAGAATCAGCTAGCCCAGGTGATAAAAGCGGTGAGTAAGCCTTTATTAGGCATACAAGGGAGAAAAATATAAAGGATGAGATTTTAAGGCTAAAAAAGGGAGGGGGGGGGTTTGAGCAGAGGGTGGTGAATAAAAGGCAGAGGTGCTTAATGGGTACTTCCGTCTTCACTTGGGAGAAGGATGAACCAATACCACAGGGGAGATGGGGACCATGTTAGCTAGCGGTGATCTTGATTTGTTCCGAATGCTCATCCAAAATACGATAAATGAACTTAATGAAATGGCCCGATTGATTTCATATGTAGCCTGCTCCCACGCTTTCCATATAATGACATCACAAAACATCCTAGCGTGGGAGTGGCTCTCAGTATCAGGAGTGGAAGAGATCAGTGGCTCAGCTCCAGGGAGCCAAAAATATGATCCCTTCCCTTCCAAAATTGGGGCGTCTATAAATTATAAGTGTGGCACTAATGGGCATAGGGGCAGGAAAGAGTCCTTTCTGTTTTTTGTTGTGAGCACCAGAAAAGGTGCTGTGTAAGGGTGGCCAGTTATTTAACATCATATACTATAAAAAATAAAATATGGGCAACCATATACAACTCACCACGTGTTTTTGTCTCAGGGTTGAGATAATAGAATGGACCTCTCGAGCTTCACTCTTGAGGTCCATATGTTATCTCAACCTCTCGATGGAAACACAGGCTCATTGTGTGTGGTCACCCATACATTATTCCTTGTGTTCCATCTGGTACAGTAGCACCTTTATTTTTTAGCTCTGTATCCGTTTTAGATTCTCTTTTTTCATATAACTGTTTGCCTCCTCCGAGCCACCACCTACACTTCCATTCGCATCTTTATTATATGATGGCTGTTGGCACTGGCAGCTGTTCACCCAACCACAATCCCCACTGGGGATCAACATGGGGTGGAGGGGGGGGGTCCGAGAGTGCCAGGCAGTGACCACTATTTATACAGCTCGTGGTACATAGGCAGTTTCCGTTTTCTCCTTGTACCCTTTCCTGCTGCAGCACGCACATCTACTGTTAGCCTCATGTGCACACAGTGTCCACCTGCTGGGAGAACAAACTCCCTGGTCCACCAGCAGATTTCACTGGGCATCAGAGAGACTGCCGTCTCCTGCTGGCTGAGGCAGCAGAGTGTGCCGTCTCTTCCTCCTAGGCTGGGAGGCAGTGCATTTCACTGCCAGGTGCCTGATGGCCAGCATGCAGAGTTGGCTCCCAAACCTGGTGCGCTGGCACATAAGAGCACTGGGCCATCATGTGGCTCCATTTTAGATTCTAATGGCCCTGTGCCCTCCCTCTTACCAGTTTACCTCAGTAACTAAATGATAGGAGTGTAGCTTCCAAAAAGCGGCAGTTTTCTGTTAACAAGACCATCACTGAGAATCTCATTAATCTATGCAGAACATTACTACTTTGAAGCAATTGCTGCAGCCTTTGGCATGCACTGTACACATGCTTGATTTGGGTTGCTCAGTGATGGGTTACAGAGCCTTTTACCTCAAGGATATTGGTTTTATCTGACCCAGGGAGGAGGGGAACATGATAGAAACATTCAAGTACCTCAGGGGCATAAACAGGGTGCAGGGGGGAGACATCTTCCAATGTGGAAGGAGTAAAGGAAAAAGGGGGGATTATATGAAATTAGAAGAGGGGCAGGTTAAGAGGCAATGTGAGGAAGTTTTTCTTCATAGAGAAGGAGGTGGACACATGGAATAGTCTGCCGCAAGAGGTGGTGGAAGCGAACACAGTGGGGGTTGGGGAGTTTAAACATGCCTGGGACAGGCACAAGGGTACCTTGAGGTAGGAAGAAGTGATGGAAAGTGACTGACCAGATAGGGTAAGAGGCCGTAAACAAGTATAGGGCATAGCGGTCCTTATCTGCTGACAATTTCTCTGTTTCTATGTTTTAGGATAATATAGTAGTTAAAAAAGCCTTTAGTTTGGAATGTTGCTCTTCATTTGCAGCATCCTGTGATTGCTGTAGCACATCTATTAACACAAGTGAAATCACGTATACACTGCTCTGTACTGCAGTTCATTTTTAGAAATTTCTTCCAAATGCAGTTGTTTAATATTATTGTGATTAACTCTAGTGAGTTTGTACAGGTTTTCAATACTGGTCTTTTGAACTGCTTGTAAGTACTAATGAAGTTAAATGATATTAGTAACATCAATACAGTCTGGTATGACAGTTGTTTAGATCGATTCAATTATTTGTGCAGAGATAATTCCTCCCTTTTGATAGTCTTTAACCAGAATCTGTCAATGATTGAGTTTTTCTGAGCTACCTGTAATCATATAATCAATTTGCTAGTTCTTTCGTTGTTGCAGCTATAAAACAGCAGCTCTGTTTCTGTGACGTCATCTCCCTTGAAAAAATGGCAGCACGTTACAAAACATCAGGAGCTTTTATGGAAATGTTGTAACTGAATTTTGAACACTTTTTTGTGGTAATTTCTTTTATTAGAATAACTAAAGAATTTTTATATAAGCTTTCAAGGCCTCCCAGGTCCCTTTATCGGAAGGAGAGAAAACTAACCAGTATTTCAGAATGTATACAAGAGTTTGTTAGTCCCAGATGTACAGGAAGCAGTTTAATACAAAACAGGTGATTACCAGGAGCTAGGCCTCATTAAAAGGTGCGAGATCAGACATGCAAACGGTGAGCTACATCAGAGTGTTACCATTGAGTAATTTTGTACATGTTGCACTTCACCTTCTGAGCCCCAGCTCCTTTTTTTTTGTTTTATTTTTATTGAGGTAATATCTAATTCATTTACAGTATATAGGGTACATGGACATGAACCTTCTCTTTTTACATCCACCAGAATACATGCATTGCAGATTAGTTTTTTTATATAGGACAGTTGAGAATAATTAAATGTTAATATCCTACACAGATATTCTAATGCTGTGAGTATTAAAATCATTACTTCTTCCCCAGTAGGCAGTTGGTCCCGACAATTCCAACCATATTCCCAAATCTTCTTCAGCTTATATTCCCCAAATAGTAATAGCCCCACCGTGGAACAAAAGCCGGATCTTGAGCTGAATGGTAAAACACCCATGCCCTCCACCTGATTTCAAACTGTGAAGTTCTCCCCATGGCAACAGCAATCATACGTTCCAAAAAGTAATGTTCTGACATCATAATATGCCACTCCTCTATAGCAGGAATCCTGGATTGCCACCATAGGTGAGTGATCACTTTCTTAGCCACTAATAAAAAGGTAAATAAAAGTGTACCTTTCTGGACTTTGTACCCAACCGGAGGCATCAAAAGAAGCACCATTTCCGGTGTTAGTGTGGGCTCTGGACCCATTATTTCCAACAGAGCATCGGCTACCCCTGCCAGTAGGATCTCACCTTGGAACGGGCCCAAAATATATGCACATGGTCAGCCATTTGTTCCCCGCACACTCTCCAACAGGCTCCTACCAAATCAGGGTAGATTTTTGCCAGCTTAGCCAGTGTATTAAAGTATCTATTTTGAATTTTCCACGCAAACTCCCTCCAATAGGGGCCAAGAAAATCCCAAACGACACTCTAGTGTATTTCAGCCACAAGCTGTATGTTACCCTGTTTGATAATTCTTTATTCCAGACCTCCAGGGCTGTCTCTGAGGAGTATGTCAGAAATTCCCTAAGCCCCCTATATAGTAACCCTATCAAATGTTGCGAAATGGTCCCTAGAATGGAGATGATCACCAAATTCAACAAAAGGGGAAGGGGGTGAGGGAGGCGGCTCCTTTTAGGCCCTTTATGTATCAAAAATGTCCACACTTGCATGTATCTATATTGTTCCCTGTTGGTGAGACTAAACTCTTGCTGGAGTTGAGCAAAGGGTACTACCCCCTGTATATCCAAAAACTGGTAAATAAAGGAGTGCCCCTTTCAATGCTGTCTCTGAAAGGCAAGGTCGAAGTGGGCAGGTACAAATTCTGATTCAGCAGACAACATCCACAAATGAAAAAATAAAGATTCCAAAGCCGGAGAAGCCCTAATCTTATACCACATTCCCAGAGTCTGCTGCGCCCCCATATAATAGTCCACTAGCCTTGGAAGAGAAGAGAGAGGAGCAAATAACACTCTATGTGGGTCATGCAAATCATTAAGGGTGCACTCAATTTGCTTCCAGGGTGCCAAGCAGGTCAGGTTCAACCAATCCAAGATCCGAGTAATCATAACTGCATTGGCATATTGTCTCAAATCGGGCAAGTTCAACCCCCCTTTATCTTTTGGGAGTTGTAACAGGGACCATCTAATACGTGGGCGATGACAGTCCTAAACAAATCTGGATAGGGTCTTATTCCAGGATGTAAAATAAGCCTGCGAGGGGACAACCGGGATTGTTTGAAAAAGATATAATAACCTTGGCAACATGTTAGACTGTATTAGTTCAATTCTGGAACAGAAGGACAGTCTCAATTGGGACCATTTGTGTAAGGTGGGAAAACCCCAACTATGTGTACATCTTGGGGTTGGGATGAGTTGCCGGCCACGGCAGGGGAAAGAGACCTAGGAGTCTTGGTGGATGTTAACATGAATAATTCAGAGGAGTGCAGGAGTGCGGCGGTCAGGGCAAATAGGATGCTAGTGTGCATCGCTAGGAGATTACCTCAAGGAACAGGGAAGTGATTTTGCCACTGTACAACAGCCTGGTTAGACCACATCATGAGTACTGTGTGCAGTTCTGGAGGCCGCACCTAAGGAAGGATGTCCAGCTCCTGGAGAGGGTTCAGAGGAGAGCAACCAGAATGATCCAGGGCCTGGGGGATATGACATATGAGGAATAACTAGGGGAGCTCAACCTGTTCTCGCTGGAGGAGAGGAGGGACCGGGGGGACATGATCGAGGTCTTCAAGTACCTGAGGGGAGTAAATAAGGTAAGCCGAGAGAGGATCTTTCGACTGAAGGAGGGTGGAATCACCAGTGGACACAGTTGGAAGATTGAGGGTGGTAGGATTGGGGGAAAGGAGGAGGAGGTACTTCACCGAGAGAGTGGTGGAACCGTGAAATGCACTGCCCAGGGAGCTGGTACAGGCAGCTACAGTAAAGGGATTCAAGAGAGGGTGGGACAGGTATAGGCAAGGGGTGAAGCAAAGGCTGGTTTGCCGGGGGTGGGGTGGGGGCAGGACTGGGAGATGGAGTAACAGTGGAAGGAGACAGATAGAGGGCTACGGTACCCAATCCAGGGTGCTGAATCATGAGTAGACTTGATAGACCAATAGGCCTACTCTGCTGTTGTCTAGTATGTTATGTTAGTATGTATATCTGCTTCCAAGGCCAAGGTAAGGAGTTTGTAGTTAATTAAACATAAATTCTGCAAATTCAGGGGCAAGGAAATGCATAAGTATTTCATTTTTGTACTTCTCCGTTTAAATGGCAGAAGTGCCCTCAAGGTTGCCGATGGTGCAAAATTGAGTGCCAGTACCGCTGTCTTAGAAGCATTTAGTACATACCCTTAGACTTCCGAGAAGTCTGCCAGTATCTCCCAAACCCTCATTAGTGACCTGTCCAGCACCATTAGGGTAAACAAAACATCATCCGCATAAAATGTTGTCTTATAGCACTTCCCTCCTAATTCTATCCCCGATATGTCTCTCAATGTTCGTATTGCTATTACCAGAGCACCAACTACTTTTTGATTTCCGCTGATGGTAGTCAAAAGTTGCTCCCATCTAAGGGCCATTTGGTGGCTGATGTGAAAATTAAATACGTTGTGGTTTTCTCAGTCCAGTTCCTAATGGGCAGGTGTCCGTCTTTGAAAACCACCATCACAGTTGTCATTAAGTTGCACCCTTGCTGGCGGCCTCTAATGAGAGGCCAAGGACTGAGTGGGTAGGGAGTAGGAGCTACCCTGTTTTTCAAGTTGATTTTTATCCCTGACCCAGCAGCCCTCATTCTTCAGGGATTACCGTGTTTGGCCCTCAGCTGTCACCTAGCCCCATTCGCTACCTGTCTGACACCTCAACTACCACCAAGGCACTGCACTCCATGTCAGGGGTCTTGGAGAGGGCTGTCCCCCCTACCCTACTGTCCATATCCATATTTGGAGGTTGCTGGTGTGGCACAGGGTCTGAGTGTGCCGGCTGCCATATACATGGCAGCTGGATGGGGGTTCCTCACTGCTTTCTCCCTCTTCTCCCTGTAATGTGAGCAAACTGCCCTTTTCAGTACCATGTGAGCACAGTGCACTGTTGGGAACTAGCTCCGTGACCCTCCTGTAGATGTCACTGCAGCTCTGGAATCCACCAGCAACCCTTTTCAGGTGGAACGTATTGTCCGTCGGCAGCTGCTCCAGCCCATGGCCTTGTCTCGATGCAGCTTAGCGAGCCCACTTTTGAATTCAGGTTGCCAGCACTACAGCATGGTGCACTGTCACTGGCCCATTGGGGTGCCCTCACAGCTACCCTCTAATCTTTAAAGGTATAGTCCCTCCATATCCGTGGTTGAGGCACACTGGTGGGACAGCGTGCGGAAGCACGCACCCAGACTGTGCCTGCCATGTGTATAAATAGAGGACTTAAAGTGCGATCAATCTGGCACCACTCGAATGCACTAGCATTCACTGCAAAATTAACTGAAACGGATGAATAACCTACAGGTACTGAGAGATAGATACTGGTGGCGTATAGGAAGGCACTGACGACTAACTGCATCTGCTACAGTAACTACACTAACTGCTGCCCCGTGGTACAAAACAGTCTCAGTTTCAAGATTATTTTATTTTATTATTAGTAGGAATTGCTTTGAGCCCAGGTGCTCTTTTACAAAGGTTCTGTGTCAAGAACATTTACAGTAGTTATAGGACAGGCTGACAATAGTGAGGCAGTACAGTGGGTATCAAAGTGCAAAGCAGCTTACAGCGAGTCAGTAAAAAGGTCAACAAAGAGTGCAGGGCAAAAATACAGGCTGATAAAGGATACAGAGAATGCAAGGGTGCATCCAGAGAATGATCTGATCATCTGGTACAACCTTGGGTACAGTACCATGACACAAATCAGTCAGGTACAAGAACATTATTTAGGCATGTCCTTGGTGTCTGAAATGCATGCACTTGCTTCTATAAATAAAGTTTCATGAATTGAAAGATTAGCAAAATCTTTGAATTTAGCTGATGGATTTGGACTGGAGCCTGAAAAAGAAATTATTCCCTGCTCCGCTGAACATATTGAGGTGAGGTTCCCTGCTTGACCCTTATTTTCATGCACTGTAGACCCAGATTATCAAAATGAGAAGTCCTGTGTCCTCAAAGGGGTAAAACACAGATAATAACAGAGACAACAGAAGTCTGCAGATTATTATTAAGTTGCTGCATGGGGCAATACAATGCATTTGTAGGCGAGGATGATTAGAGTTAGGACTAGGAGTTAACACATTTGTATGGGACATTTAATATCTAAATAAATGATTTGGCACATGGAAATGGTGCAGATGTTCCTTTTTAGGTTTGGCTATGAATTAGAAGTGCTTACGTCAGTTTATAGTAGCAGCAGATTAATTTTGGTTTTAAGCGTGAGATTAGGGTCATTATGTTATAGTACCAGCTGTGAAAGTTAAAGGGACATTGTCAACCCACCCATAGGCCTCAAATCATCCCTAGTTAAAAAAAAAAAAACAACACTTTTTAATGATTGCTGACTTTAGATATAATTTGGCAGCGTAGCTGTTTGTTTTTGATCTGCTTCATTTTTCTTCATTTTTGTTTTATTTAATTGTGTACAGGGGAGAACATACTAAGTAGCAAATAACTTGTTTTAGGTGTGTCCTATGGGAAGGGTATATGGGATTAACAGTACAAAATACCAAAGTACAGTAATTCAACAGTTAAAACAATGAACGGCAACGAAGTAGGGTAGTAGGCAAGTGTATGTACACAAGTGAAGAACAGATACAAAATGAAGAAACAAAATAGTGATATAAATGGGGGCTATATGGGTTGACATAAAATATTATTTTTATCTTCATGAGAGGGTATTGATCTGTTGATATTTCATGTATGGCGAAGCCCACCCGTGCATTCAGAGATGCGCGCACACACAATACTAGATGCACTGATACACACAAATATAGCACTGCACAGAGGGGGAAGTTTAAGAGAGATGTGAGGAAATACTTCTTCACAGAAAGGGTGATGGATGATCGGAACAGTCTGCCAGAAGAGGTAGTGGGCAGAGACTGTGGGAGCCTTCAAGCATGCGTAGAATAAGTATAGGGGCATATTAGGAGAGGAACGGGGGAAGGAGTGACACCTATGACCAACTAGGGTCAGTGGTGACAGAATAGGCAGGGACAAGGGGCAGACTGGATGGGCCTGAAGGTCCTTTTCTGCCGATAAAATCTATGTCTCTGTACTCAAACACAACTAGTACTAATACAGTGTATATACACATACACACACCCACTACATACACAGACCCGCACACACAGAGAACTAAATACACAGATGTACACAGAATGCTACAAACACAGATGTGCACATACAGTATACAGCACTTCGTGCACAAACACACAGCCCTACATACACCCGACACTGTATAGACACACAGCCAGCACTACATACAAACAGAGCACTACACACACATATCACTGCAGACAGACACGCATATACAGCACTGTATACAGAGGCACACACACATACTACTCACAGACACAGAACTACTCCCTCCCATACTCACACTCACAGCATTACATATAGCTGTACAATCACATAGCACTACATACTGTGCACAAACACACCGCACTGTGTGTATCCACAGTGTAAACACACAGTGTATCCACAGATACACATACAGCATATAAATACTACACAGACAGATGCATGTGAAAACACACACACTTACTTTTCTTTCTTTAGTATACCAGGTCGCTGTAGATGCCATTGCACTGCCCCTGCATTATGGGCTGTAGTAAAGTAGAGCAGCCTGGATAAATAACTCTTGCAGGGATTCATTACCCAAAGAAGTTAAGTTAAAGTTCGGATGTTAAAGAGATCGACCAAGCTATATTGTACTGCCCCTATACCTGATAAATAGCTGCCTTACCACCATAGCATTCCTAAATTGTGCAGATGTCCCAAAATTATGCTGCAAATAAATTATATCCCTCGAAAAATTAATTAAACTGGGTCATAAGGACTTTGCGGTTGTAAGTGCCACATACGCTCTGCCCCCACGCTCAATAACGTTATGACGAGATGCTAGGGAGAGTGTGGGGGCACGCTCCAGTATAATCAGTGGGCGGCAGCTTTACGATATTTCTTTTAACATTATATTGGCCACTTGGTAATGAAATGTGGGCACTGGTCACCTAACAAGGCCAATACGAGGGATATAATTTTTTATCTGCGGCATAATTTTAGGACATCTGCACAATTTAGGAATGCTGCGGCATTAAGGCACCTATTTGTCAGGTGCAGGAGCTGATCTTGGTAGATCTCTTTAAGTTGTACAGTACCTTTAGAGAAAGATTAAAGAGACAGTCCCCTCAACCTATTTTCTGTATACCTGTTCTTTTGTGCACAGGCGGTCCCAAACTATCTATTAGGGACTCACTGGACTCATGGGTGGGCCTGTTGCTTGTCTCTCATTGTGTGGTGTCAGCTAATCTCGTCACTGAGAAGCCTTGTAACCACTACTGCCAAGCCAGCGCAATTGAGTCCCATCCCTCTACACACAACTCAGAGAGGTGACTGGCAAGTAAGTTAAGAAGCATGACCAAGCTGGCCCAGTGGCACTGAGGGCTGAGCCACTGACAAGCATCTTACCTTGTGGCACTCTGGCAACCCAGGTTCAGCAACGAGCTTGGTTTACCGGGGGTAGGTGTTTGGGGGGGGAAGGGAATGGTAGCAGGATTGAACTAGCTGTCAGGCAGCTCTCTTATCATTGGTCAGGGTGGTAAGCTGCCCCTTTCCCCTGGCTGACACTTAATGCAGGCCGGGTGTCAGAGCGAGGATGTCAGGAGGCTGAAGTAATGTCAGGTGGGTGGATGGGGAAGTGGGCTGGGAGCACATGCAACTGAATCTGCAGTACAGCTCCATCTGCACAGCGGAGGGTGTGTGAAGTAACAAAGAGTCCAGGTACAAAAGCAAACATCCACAGTCCTCAGCTGTGTGGTTCAGGCTTTATTCACAAAATAGTTTAAAGCATACTGCCATGAGATGAAAGGCTGGCTGTCCACTACAAGAACCACAGCCGGTTTCATACACAGCACATCATCAGGGGGTGGTTCCCAAGTGTTGGTCTTAGGTCTTAAATCGAAAAGTATTTAAAGTGACAGAGTGAATTAAGTGCTTTCATTGTAAAAGTGCCCAGTGCTTCATTATTTACAGTCCACATATGTTAATACAGAATCCCTAAATACCTACTAATTAATATCAAATACCACCTAGAACTCCAACACACAGTGTCTAAAACAGCAGCAAAAGTCTTGCTGAAAAGCTACCTAAAACTTGTAACATTTTAGATGTATCGGCTAGTGTCTCAATCTTACAGGGGTCCCATACCAGAGGCAGACAAGGCAATTCCTTCCAGTTCCGCAAGAAAAAAATAAGAACAACATGAGTCATGTACAACTGAAACTAAGAGGGCAGTTCAATAAGTCAGCAAGGCAGAAAACATAAAGGGGCACCAGGTTAGAGTACATTTCTATATCAGTAGCAAAATAACCTTATTTCTAGTGAGTGTAACATCATTTCTTAATACATGGAAGCAAATCTGTTTTATCATTCAAACCGGTGGGTGGGTGGGAGTTAATGCTCCCAGCATGAAAATCCTGTGTAACCCCCCTGTGGAGGCTTACCTGAAGTGCCTTGTTTTGCCCCTGGTTTCTGCCGTTTGCCCCATTGGGTGTATTTCTGTGTTGCGCGCAGGCCCTTTGATGTCCTGCCCCATGATCTTGCAGGAGATGGAAGGTGGATCTGGGGTCCCGGTGCCTCTCCTGGGCTAATGGAGGGCCAGTGACTTGGAAAGTGCGGCCAAGGAGCCGCCTAGGAGGATAAATTCAACATTGACTGTGGGCCACTAGCAAGAAGTCATGCATTATTCATGAGCCCTCATGAATATTAATGAAAACGCTGCCTGTCTCCTGGGGGAACATAGTTTCAGCGGCAGCAACAGCAAAACTGTTGGGGGCCCTCAGATGAGAGTTGGCTCATTTAAAAGGGGGCAGTCTGGGCTAGCATCCTGTGGGGGTTATGGTGCTAATGGGACAATGCATTGAGCTGCACCAAAGGTTAGAAGGGGGTAGACTGCACAAAACTGAGATGGACTCCATTAGACTTAATGAGAGCTGACATGTTGGTGAACCTTAACCCCTTTGTTTTAGCCAATCAGTAATCTAGGTGCCCAAACTGGACACCAAGGGACTGCTGGAAAAAGGAGGGGACTAATTATTTTTTGTTTTTTTACTTT
The DNA here is from genome assembly GCA_016271365.2 of Neoceratodus forsteri. Taxonomy (NCBI): domain Eukaryota; kingdom Metazoa; phylum Chordata; order Ceratodontiformes; family Ceratodontidae; genus Neoceratodus; species Neoceratodus forsteri. Next base: position 1,523,922,414 of record CM028130.1, on the reverse strand, counting down.
ATTTCTTTATCTTCGCCTTCCTACTCTCGGAGCCCACTCCTTCCTTCCTCTCAACCTCCATGCCACCTCGGGGGGATCTGCCCCTAGAGTGCCTCCTTCTCTCCCGTGCACAGTGGGGTCTGTCCCTCTTCTGGTGGTCCTGGATGGTTCCGAGAGGCTATCATCTATGGCTTACCGAGAGGTGTTTTTCCCTTTTCCTCCCTAGTTTCCCCTGCCCTCTGGGACGTCGAGCGCTAGGACATGCGTCCCGAGTGGTGGTGTGCTGACGCACGCCAGACCTCTCATGCGCCGCCGACGTCCCCCCTCCCTGGCTCCAATGAATGGAGCGCCTCCATCCTTCAATTGTCGGTGCTTCCACCGGCCACAAGGGGATGTAGAACGCAGATGCGTCTTGTTCCCACCCCTGAGGGAGGAGAGCATCCATTGGGACGCCGATCCTCCTGACCCTGCCGACCCCCGCCACCCGCTAGTCTCAACCCAGGTCCGCCGGCGAGCGCCGTGTGGCATCCAGCGCCAGCCCTCAGCACCACCGGCCGGCAGGAGGGGACTAATTCTGGTGCCTAGATCATGCCCCAATAAACGGGCAGGAAATATTGATCACTGTGGTTATCAATTGTTGAAAGGCTTCAACATCCAATCAGAGGACTCGGATTTCAGCTGATATAGTGGGGACTGACTGGGATTTAGTTAGTCTGTGGCTGGGCTGTGTACGAGTTAGGACTGTGGTGTGAGAGCAGACTGTGGACTTAAGGGGCTTACCCAGGCCCTAATCTGAAGTGTGTGGTTGCTGAAGGATTCCCCGGGTGCTGAAAGCAGGACTGGATTGCGAAGAGGAAAGGGGAAAAAGAGAGACTGAACTTAGATCTTGTTTCTCCAGGTACTGAGGAGTTGCTGAATGATTGCGAAGAAACTATAGGTGGCAGATACCCTGCTTTGGAAAACTGAGCTAACCTGAACCAGACTGAGCAGATTATCTGAGTCTTTACAGTTACTGCTGAGAGGTCACTTGCTTGTGTGAACTGCAACTGCATTTTCTTGAAAGAGGCCAAATGTCTCAGGTCGTGGGGTGCTAGCAAGAAAGCGTGTGTGTCCCAAGTGAACTGGTCGAAGTGGCTGAGATTGGCAGACTTGCTGCAGCTGAGTAAAATAGTTGGACACTACTAAGCTGAAAGTGTGGACTAGTGTGCAGGGGGGCTGTTGTTGCTGAATCCCCTCTGTTAAATTGCACTAACACTGATTGGAGTGGAGGCTAGCACATGTTAAAATTGGCATTGGACTTCAGTGGAGTGACTGCTTATAACTTTTCTTGGTGAGAGCTCAGTGCAGGGACTGCAGGAGGACTCACCACCATTTGGGAGTCCTCACCTAGAGCCAGGAGGGGAACTCGCTAACCCCTCCCAAGTGGGACTCACTGTCTCAGGAGGTCACGGGTCTTGCACCCGAGTGCTGGGGCGCTCCGATCAGGGAGCTGGGCTGTGGAGCCACTCCCATGTCTGGGCCTTCTGTGGCTGGTGTTGTCTTGCCACAGTGCTCTGCAGGGGGCTAGAAGTGGCTGAAGGTGACAAGTGGCCAGATCTGTAATCAAGGTGACCAGCTGCAAGATCCTTGAGCAAGTTCCATCTGGGGGGAGGGATCCTGGGTGGCCTGTTTCTGTGTACTGCACTAAGATTCAAGGAGCTCCACTCCCACTGGTGCACAGTTCAACTAACTGTGAGTACCCAGGACCTGGTTCCTGAGAAGGGTCAAGGGGGAAATTGTGTTTGTTCTGTTTAAGATTCAAGCTTCATCATTTCAGGGCCCCAACAGCTGGCCACCCTGCGGCACCAAACAGGCCTGCAACAAGTGGGTACCTCTAGGGACAATTCAGGGGGCACTGGTACCAGTGGGGGAGGGCTTGGCCTGTGGGCCCACAGGTTTGAAAATTGCATATCTCACTAATGTTCCTTGCCTCCATAGCAGTCCCACATCCAGGTATCCCTTTCCCTATTTCTTACCCCCAAATAAGACTGTGAATTTGTTCTGTGAATGTACTGTGTTGGTGAAATTCATTGCATGTACGTATTGCTGAAATATGTGGTTTCTGGTGGAACAAGGTATTCGGGGGCACAGTGTGCAGAGTGGTTGGAAGGGGAAGTGGGTAGGCACAGCATCCCAGGGGACTGTGCCAAGTGGATATCTGGCCCACTGATACTGTACCCCTGGGTGGAGGCACCACGCTATTTTTGCTTTTTCTGGGGTGAACCCAATAGTCACCATAGCTTGGGACCCTTGCGGTATCAGAGACAGCCGGCAAGGGGAATGCTCTCTGGCATATGGCGCTGGGCTACATCTTGGAGGCACCACTCAGATCTCCTGTTGCCTAGCCATGTCTGTACTGAAAGAGCAGAATGTCGGGGCCCCTTGGGGGTCCGAGGGCCCCAAGTCCACTCCGTCCCAGCCTAAGTTCAGGCCTACTGAGGAGGATAAGCTGAGGCTGGTTGAATGGAGTGAGGGAATGAAGATGAATCCCCAAAAGTCTCTTCTTTTGCTGGGGGTACCCCCCGAGATGGAAGTTGGGGAGGTTGAAAATGATGTGTCCACCATAAAGAGATTGGGAAAAGTTAAAGTTCAAGGGAAAATGTTTCACTCAGCTAGAAGTACATTGACCATGTTGTTAGAGGGTACTCAACCTATAGAAGCCAGTTGGATGCCTGAGGTTTTGGTGGTGAAGGGGTTGATTGTGGCTTTACTGGTAGTAACCTCTTTCAGTGTGATCTCTGCGGGGAGAGGGGGTCGAGGAACGGGGTCTGATCCTAAGATGCCAAAGTTTGAGAGACCCCAGCCTGGTTCCATGCCTGTGGCCTTCAAGTCATACCACAAGCTAAGAATGTTTTCAGGGGTGTAACCCACCCCAAATGGTGAGGATGACTTGGAGGCCTAGGTGGATGGTGCCACCACGTTAGTCCAAGATTGGCAGTGTTCTGAAGTCAAGAAGCAGAAACTATTAGTAGAGAGTTTACGGGGTCCTGTCTTAGAAATAATATGTTCTTTACAAGCCACCAGCCCCGAAGCCCCAGCCCAGGGATATATCTCGGCTTTGGAAACCCTGAAACCTGCGAGGACCTCATGTGGAAGTTCAAAACCACTAGGCAGTGGGAAGGGGAACGGTTGTCTGCTTTCCTGGCCCAGGTAGAGTGGGCCTTGCAGAAGGTTTCCAGAAGGAGGAAGTAGCAGCCCAGAATCTTAATTGGATCAGATAGGAGCATGTAGTGAAAGCCGTCTGTTATTTTATTTATTTATGTTTATTTAGTTTTTGTTGACCAGGTAAGTGCACTACACAAATTCTGCCTATTTTCGGGCACAACCCGGGGGGGAAGGGGTGTTGCAGATGAATGCCAGCTGACCTTGAACCAGATTAAGCTGTTGGTGGTATTTTTAGTGAATGGGGGGAAATTTGGCCAGGACACCAGGGAAATTCCCCTACTCATAAGTAGGAGGAACCACTGTTGCAGACATAGAGGTCCCCAGTCCGGTTCATGCAGAGGAGGAGAGAGGATGTATCATGGATTCCCCGGCTGGTGCTGTTGACACTGATAGATTTGGAATGGTGGATGATTCTATACAGTTGGAAGAAGAGGAAGTGAGAGTGGAGGAAGAAATAATCCCTCTAGGAATACAATCAGCTTTGGCACAGAAAAGTGAGTTGGATCGTTCCTTAGAAGAAAAAAGATAGATTCTGAGGGAGGAATTAAAATTAATAGAGTCTCAATTGGCAGCAGAGAAATCAAAGAGCGATGAAGATAAAAAAAAAAAAATGGAAGCAGTTGTCCAGCGATTCTCCGGACACCACAAAAAGCCGTGTTACTAAGATTTTTATTCGAGGTAGTGCTCCTCTAGAACAGGAAAGCATAGAGCCTATTCTGCCCGAGTCTATTATGTCATCTGTCGGAGACGTGGGTGGTGGATGGTCTCCGGACAGAGCCCTGGAAGGGGTGGGTTGGAAATGGAACCAGGCAGGAGTTTGGATCGCAGAGCCAGAAATACTGCTGAGTCAGGTGGCTGCTGAGCAAACCGACGAGGTTGTACATATGCAGGCTTCCCCTACCATTTCCACAGGAGTGGGAGAACAGCATATGGAGGATAATTCAGGTACCATTTCCTTTTCCCCTGTTACTACAAATTCTGAGACTGCTAGACCTGCAGGTACAGGACAAGATGAAGAGCTTTTTATTTTAGAGGCCTCCTCATCTCCTGTGCAACAGGAAGGTGTTGAATCAAATGGGGTTTCTGTGGATAAGCCTTTGGCAGCATTGCCAAACCCACGGCAGACCTTTGCCAACTTATTTAAGAAAACAGTTGCATTAGCAAAGAGGAGAAACACCGTGCGTTTCAGATATTTAGGGGGCATGGAGTTATCTCCCGACAGGTTCTTTGTTGGGAAAGTACTGTTGAAAGAATCCTTGCAATTTACCCCTGCTGATGTTTATGCCCTTATTCATGCAACAGGGGAGACTACCTTTGATGTTAGCTTTCTCACCTCTGATTCGCTAGAAAGATTCTGGGCTAAATATATGTCTTTGAAGACTAACCCCATATGGACTCCATTCCAAGTAATACCACTGACTAAACAATCTTTCAGAGTGGTCACAGTTTTGTTCAGAAATGAAGGAGTAAATATTCAAGATAGCCTATACTGGTTGGAGAAAAAATGTGAGGTACAAAGCATCCCAACCCCATTCTGAGTGGAGAGGGGTTTTGGAATGGGGGCCAGGGGATCAAAGTAAAACTTCAGTATGAAGGAACAAATTTAAAGCACCTACCCAATTGCTAGTATATTGGGCGTGATAAGGGCTTTGCTGTTTTAAATGTGGCTCAGCCAGGCACATCAGTCCTAACTGCGAAGTGCCTAAGTGTACCTTGTGTGAGGAATTGGGCCACACTAGTTTTTTTGTTGTTTTTTTTTTCACTTAATCTTTTTATTGAAATTTGAGTATATAAGAAAGCACACATCTAATACAATAGAGGACTATCCTCCATGTAAGGTATAAAATATCACTTAACAAAACACAGTATTTAGGGTAAACATATTGGAGAAGCCTTATATACATGTATTGATAATAAAACACAAACCTAGACAGGATGTAAATGGAGAGCAGAAGGGTTACAATCAATAGGGTATTATAGGATCAGAAATAGCAACCATGTACGAAATACATGCTAGGGCAGGCTATGGCAATGCATTCAGTAAATTGCAAAAAGTGATAAATGTGGTAATATGAACAATGTTCAGTAATGGAGAGGTGAAGATAAGAGAAAAGTGTGCAAGGAAAGAAAGAAGAGAGAGAAAAAAGCAAGGAAGAAGGGAAGGAGAGAGGGAGAAAACAGGGAAGAAGGGAAAAAAAGAGGAGAAATCTGTGCACAAAAGTTTTGAGAAAACCTAATCTGAGAGCAAAATAAGGAGGGTTAAATATACCCAAGAATTAGGGTCTAGAAGAACTAGATCCGCTGTACTTGAAGTAATCCTGCCAACATCTGTCATATACAGTGAGTCGATTATGAGTGACATGACATAATCGGTCTAGGGAGGCATACTGAGAGAGGCTTTGAAGAACATCTAAAAAGAGAAGGCAACAGAGTTGATTTCCATTTCATAAGAATCAGGCGTTTGACCAGAAGAGAAAGTATGTTTAACCATCTAAAATGTGCATGTGAGAGGAGAGAGCTATTGGGGATAAGGATGCCTAGAAGGAATAGCTTGGGGTCAAAAGGTAGTTTTTGTCCTGTTACTCCGGAGGCAAGTAAACAGACTTTATGCCAGAGCTTATTAATAGGAGTGCAAGACCACAAGATATGAAGTAGATCCTCATTGGCCAAATTGCAGCGCCAGCAATTATTATTATTTAATAGGCCCATTCGTTGAAGCACAGAGGGGGTTCTATACCAAAGATGTGGGATTTTAATTTGTATTAAAGAACCACAGGCATCTTTAAAGGTTTTATGTGCAATACGCCAACAATTACTCCATTGTGCTTCTGAAATATTGTAGTTAAGAAGAGTACTCCATTTAATTTTGGCCTGTATAGACTGATCCTACTGGCATACAGTGCTGGGGCTTTACCAGTATGACTCCCTTTCTTTCAATTTACCATCTAGATTACCTCCCCTGGGGCCCAGTTTCACTCTTTCCAGACCACAAAACTTAAAATTGTGTTGCATGTTAGTCTGTCTGGTTTCTCTGCAGTGGATTGCAAGGGCACTTCTGGTGTCATTATTTTCAAAGGATCCAAGATGTTCACCTATACATAGTTTCAATGCTCTTGTGGTTTTGCCCACACAAAAAGAACCACACTGGCAAATTGCCAAATACACAACATTTTCTGTCACACAATTCACAAAGTCCCTGATTTCAAAACTTTTGTTGCTGTTACATCTGGTAAGCATTTTGCACTTTAGAAAAGAGATACAGAACTTATAGTTCCCACAGGGATGTGTACCTGTGGTAAGGCCACCCTGTTTCTACTTTCCACACCCATGTCCCGATTGCTACCTGATTGGTAGTTGTGTACCAGTTTATCTCTTAAATTGGCACCTCTCTTAAATACCATTCTGGGTTTCATCTTGGTGGCTTCTTTTAACAGGGGGTTCCCCTCTAGAATTTTCCATTTTGAATATATAATGCCTTGAATCCATTTATATTGCCTAGAATACTTAGTGACAAAACTCATTTAGGTTCACTAGTTCTAGGTTCCCTGCTCATTAACCACGTTGTTCTGTTTCATCTGTTTGTAAGCAAGCTTCAGTATAGTCCCATACACTATTCACAGGGTGTGGAGGGGTTGTGGGATAACAGATTGACCAGATACCGAACTTCAGGTTCAACACACAATCTCTGTGTAATGTTTATTCAAAATATAAGAAATAGGCTTCTGCAATGCCATATTCCTTCTTCAGTGCATCAGTTTACAGCAACAAACTATGAATGTCCTTTCTCTGCACTTAGCCAGCACCTACTGACACTAATCTCTGATCCAGTTCACTAGTTGAGATGTAGCGATAAGCCTTATGCAGGCTTCATTTGCTTACATAGTGGGGGTCCAAAAAGAAGAAAAACAAAACAAGCTATAAACAAAGAACCTCAATGCAGAATCACTGAAAGAACAGTTACCCCAAAGGGCATTGGTAACAAATCAAATTTCAAAGAAATACAACATCATACATACTTCCATAATGCAGTACATCATGGGATCTATGCAAATCACCATGACATTTCTGGCTTGTTAAGTTTACAACAATTTGCATGCATTTTAAATAGCACAACTAGCTTAATTTCTATAATAGTCACCTATTACTTTTTACCATTATCAAAAACACCAAGTGCCATGGTATTTTCAACATTTACAGGTTTCATAAACATAAAGTATATGCATCACGGTATTTTATAACATAGTGCTATTACATACTAAATCCAACAACAATAAACACAACCTGTTTTACATATGCTCTGAAGTCTCCACAATAACCTCCCTGTCCGAGGACCTGAGAGGGAAAAGGAAAATCAAAGAGGACACCATAGCATAGTCAAGAGAGGGAGAAGGGGGTGCCCACAGGTGGCCAACTTTATGAACTAGAAATAGTAAAGGATAGATTAGGCTTAGAAATAGAAGAACTGTTGCAATAGATTTAAGAAAAGGTTGGTCCTCAACAGTGGCAGGAGCTCCCGGTCACACAGCGTATCAAGTAACTTCCCTTTTCCACTTCCAGGTTATCACAGATAAACCATTCCCTCTCTTGCCTCCTGCTGGAACAAATGTTAACCCTGTCTCATCCCCAGCGTCCTCCTCGCTCTGATTTCATGACACTGTCGGTCCTTTCCTTGGGTGCACTGTGTGCTTCATGAACGGCCTCTCCATGACTGTCAGAGTGTGCCTATGCCCAGGGATTCCCTGTTCCCCCTCTGATTTACATTGAGGCAAATGTGACAGCAGAAAAAGGCCCATGCCCTGCCCAGTACTTGAGTGATGGTCCTATTGCCCATCCACCCCTTTGTTCTCCATTCTTGTTAATGACTTCCTGAAGCACAGAAGGAGGTGTCAGTATGTATGCACATGACACCACACTCTACTACAGTTCAGCAACAATGTCTAAGGTTAATTCAGTACTCCAAGCTGATTTTAATACTATCGCCTCCAAGTTTGTCGACAACCAGCTAGTTCTTAACGCAGCCAAAACTAAGTCTATGGCGTTTGGATCCTAGAACGTGCTAACTCGTTCAGCTGTTCCACTTGCAATCATAACATCCGATGGCGACACTATTAAGCAAGTCACTGTATTCAAATATCTAGGAATCTGCATAGCACTTACATACAGTAGGCACATTGATCAGATCTTTACTAGGGGCCCAAGCTCAGCTTGCTTTACAGGTCTAAATGCTGCCTCAGTGATGATGTGAGGAAGCAGGTGGTATCCCACTTCCTGCTCTCTTCCATTTACTAAGGAGACATCATATATCACTGTGCATATGTAACCCCTAGATGGCGCTATCCCAGGGGCTACTACCCCTGCCTGATTTGCCACTAACAGGTTGAGGGGCCTGGATCCAATGGCGGGTGCCTCCACCCAGAGGTCAGGGTTTGCAATAGTTAAACTAACTTGGTCACAGCCCTCTGGGACACTGCAACCCCCCTTTCTTCCACTAGTGGCCCACACAATATATCAGAATTACCTTCACAGTATACACTTACCCCCCAGGTCTGGTTCCGGCACTGGGACCTCCTGTGAAATGAGATACAGTGCAACAATCACAGTACAGTACTTTAACATAGACAAATACCTCAGGCAGTATAACTTTGCTGAAACAAGCAGCTCTGATTTATTTAGGGGATATAACAAGGACAGGGGAAATCAGGTTAATTAGCTTATCACTCTAATAATCTACCTATGGCTCTGTGCACAGGCCTATCCCTATCAGTTACTGTCCTTGGTACCCAAGCCCTAGTGGCTAGTCCAAACCGTGCAGCTGGTAGGGGCCCTTTCACACAGAGAAAAGGAGAATTAAACAGTCAGCAGTACAGTAATTCCATTTGGATTTAATGTGGCAATTCAACAGGAGCAACCCTGAATTAGTACTCACGACCTCCAAATAAGATAGGGTCCTTCAATGTCAGCAGGGCTCACTTGAGGTACACAAACCTCTTCACACATCCATATAAAAGAAAGTACTATACCAGGCAGGCTGCATCTGTATCCCGATCGCATTACTGCACAATACCGGGAGAACACACAGCAGATTCAGTTCCTGACAGACCGAGTGCAATTTTCAGCAATTCTTCCAGTCTTCTACAGGGTGAGCCTGGTTTCTACTCTTCAGAGATCCTTTGATTCTTTTCACAGGACGGATTCAGTCCTAACAAGCTGCAGACCGAACTCTGGGCCTTACACACGCTTTTGACTAAAACTGCACACTGAAAAGCACAGGGCTCCTTCCTTCTTCACTGCCAAAGCTCAACTGAACTCCAACTGACGTAAACCGGCACTTCCTTTGAGTTCCTCCCAGTTCTTGACTGGATTGGCTGTCACCACAATAGACTGCTGCTGTTGGTCCAAAAGGCACTGAAGTCTAAACTACATCTCCCAGAGTCACTGCCCATACAATCCTCTTGTGGCTGGCTCAGATTATGAGTCCAAGTTCTGATTCGTCCAAGGCATCATTTAGAGCTAGCTTACCCCACACTGATTAGTCCAGTTCAGCAGTTCAAAACTAGAATGGGAACTAGCAGACACAGTTCTGACTGCAAAGAAAGCAGGTTAGACAAACTGTAATTTCATTATTACTCTAAATAATTTCTGGCAAACAGTTACATCTTTCAGATAGGTTCCTTTGCACTCCTAGTGACTGCAAAAATGAAGTGAATTGGCAGCAGCTTGAGTGGTACTCAGAGAAGCACACAGTCCCCCATACTAACTAATTATGTCTGCAAGCAGACAGCTCTTAAAGAGACAGTACCAGAAGGCTCTAAAACACTCACTGATAAATGGCTTAAATGCCAAACACCATTCAGGCTTAGAGCATTCAAGCAAGCTCCTGGAAGTCTTTTGGGAACCCCCATGTGCAGAGTTACACCCTCCTAGCCTGGGAAAGCTTGGCGTCGCGTCAAGCAAGTACCATAGTTTCAACTGCAACCATATACATTTGCATTAGGCTCTATGTAATCATCAGTCAATATATCATTTTACCAAGAACACATTTCTGAAACATTGCAGATCGTCACTCTTACACAGTATTACATACACATTGTACCATAACTCAAGTTATTACTCTTGTACATGAAACCTGAAGAGAGGGGCCCTTCCTATCAGTTACCTTGGGGCTGGATGGGCAAGGGCACCATACCTAGAGGGCAACACAAGTAACTTGAGTTAGCACTGACGTCAGTTTGGGCAATGAGCTCGGGACACATACACTCCTTTATGGACAACATTGAGAGGCAAATCCACAGGCCTCCCAAGGGAATCATAACTGAGGTGCACCACAGGCTTTACAGCTCGACCAGTCTTTCTAGGGGAACTGTTACAGTCTCTGCACTCTGAGCCTCATTTTCAGCATTGTCCACACTTGTCAGGGGAGTCTCCATGGGGTAGAGAGGCTAGAACTTGGGGCACTTTCAGCTCAGGAGTTACAGTTTCTGAGTCCACAACATTTGGCTCGCATGGAGCTTTGGACACTGGCAGTGGACTGTCAGGGCACTCAAAATACTCTTCTTGTTCGGGTGTATCACCAGTCTGCCCCAATCTATCATTTTCTCCCTGAAAGCTCAAACAGTTCAACCATGCACAATGATTCCATTTCATCTGATCTGATGCTTTGCATTCACTTTCTGGGAGCATTGGCTCCAGGGATGAAGTTGGGGCTTAGACAGTCCAGAAGGCCCAGCTTTGTCTCCAGTATTGACTAGGGATTGCCCCGAACAATTGACTCAGTTCGTAAGAAGGATAGTATTCAAAGTCACTCACTTTCTTCCGATATGGACTGACAGTCATGCTCAACTGGGACTTGTGGAGGAACACTTTAACTTTGCTTCTGTAGGTGCAGACTTTCTTGATCTTTTCTTAGCAGCAGCTCTAGTCACTGGTCCAGAGGGGCATCTTCTAGGGCTCAGACTCAATTAAGATTTGTCCAATGGGCAGTAAATGATTTCTATGCATTGTTTTACATCTTTTGAATTATTCTCAGGCCTTACTTTGTACACTGGCAGATCATCTAGTTTGCCCACTACAATGTGAGGGAGATGGTGCCATCTGTCAGCAATCTTGTGCTTGCCATGCAATCCCAGATTTCTTAGCAATACCGATCTCCCTCCTGGAGTTCCTGTGCTTTCACCTTTTATCATACCTTTCTTTGTTGGCCAGATTTCTTTTGGCAGCCATGGTTTGAGCCAGTTGAATGCATGAGTTAGCTGGGCCTTTAACTTTGCACATACTGTAAATAGTTGTCAGCCTGAACCCCATCAGGAGAGACCCAAAACACACATCTACTGGTAGTCGAGCTTTCTTCCAAACATCAGGCGGTAGGGGAGAATCCAGTGGCATCACTTTTGGTGCAGTTATAAGCATGTACCAGGGTGCTAATTTGTTGGCTCCATCTAGGCTTGTCCTTTGGGTGCAGGGTGCCTAGCATATCTAGCAAAGTGCGGTTGAAACGTCTCAGGCTGTGGGTCCCCTGGGGTGGTAAGGAGTGGTTCTGGACTTTGACTCCCCACAGAGAAAGCATCTCTTTGATCAGGCGACTCTCAAAGTCTCTCCCTTGATCAGAATGGATTCTTTGTGGAGCCCATAGTGAACAAAAAGTTTTCTACAAGTACTTTGGCCACAGTGGATGCTTTCTGGTCTTTGGTGGGAAAGCTTGGGCATATCTCGTGAAATGGTCAGTGACCACCAGCACATTACTGATATTTCTTTGATCTGACTCCAAACTTAGAAAATCAATACAGACCAGCTCCATGGTGCACTGGTGGTGATGTTAATAGGGGGCAGCCCTCTGGGGCAAAGCTTTCCTCTGTAAGCAGCGACTACAAGTTCAATGTGTTGCTCCACATCAGCCCCCATCTTAGGCCAATAGAATCTGGATCTCACCAAGTCAAGTGTTCTGTCTATACCAAGGTGCCCCATGTGGTTGTGCAAGGACCCAGTACTGAGTCTCGAAGGCAGTGGGCAGCACTAGTTGTTGTTTGTCTACTTGTCCCCTCTGTCTACTGTTTCTCTGTATAACAATTTATTGATCAGTTTCAACTTAGGACCTCTTTGTATAACAGTGCAGTTCTCAAATCAGTGGAGCGTAATTTGGACACATCTTTTCCTGCATAGAGGGCTTCTAAAGCTGCTTTGATCATGGGATCGCTGATTGAGCCCGCGAATACTGTCATTGTCCAGCTGAGGCAGTGCACCAATGTCTATTGCAGAAAAGTGGCAATAAGCAACAGGTATGCAATTCTCAGAGGCTCCTAGCAATCCACCATGCAGTCCACTGCGTCCGTGGACATTGTTCCTCCCTGTCAAACTCCTGGCAGAGTGCCCAATGTCAGGTTCTGCCAATCGGACCCAATCATTCTGGGGAACAGGCCTCCGGGAGAGAGCATCAGCATCTATGTGGTTCAGACCTGCTCGGTATTCGAGAGCATAGTCATATGTAGATAATGCAGAAAGCCACCTATGGCCAGTGGCATCCAACTTAGCTGAGGTCTGCACATAGGTTAAAGGATTATTGTCAGTTTTACTTAGTATTTTAGCCCCATACAAGTACTCATGGAATTGGTCAACAATAGCCCACTTCAAAGCTAGGAACTCTAACTTGTGTACAGGATAGTTCTTTTCGGATGGGGTCAGGCTTCTACTGGCAAAGGCCACTGGTCTCAGGCCATTCTCGTGCTCTTGGTACAACACAGCCCCAACCCTTGCAAGCTAGCATCAGTGTGCAGGATGTAAGGTTTTCTTGGATCGGCATAGGCCAGCACTGGAGCATGGGTAAGTTGATATATGATCTCATGAAAAGCAGTCTCACAATCAGGAGTCCAGCGGCCCCAAATACTTCACGGATGAAAATACACTCTTTCAGTCTTGAGGGATGCTGACTTTTGGTATTTTTTTGTGGGTTGGGGATACCCTTGAGTGAGTTAAGTAAAGGCGGATCACTCTTGAATAGTCCTTGATGAGCGCGATAATAACCACAGAATCCCAGGAATCTTTGCAGTTCTTTTAGATTTTTGGGCTGTGGCCAGGTGGTCAAGGCCTCAACTTTACTTGGGTCGGTCTCTATTCCTCGGTGGATACTATGTCCCATACTTTACTGATGTTTGAAAAAATTGACACTTATCAATGGACAGTTTAAGGCCAAAGTCCTCCAGTCGGTCCAATACCTTAAATAATCTGCTCTCATGTTCCTCCAGTGAGCTGCCAAACACAATAACATCATCTAGGTATACCAGGCACTCTAGTAAGTTCATGTCCCCACTGCACGCTCCATCAATCGTTGAAAAGTGGCTGGGGCACCTGAAATCCTTGAGGCATCCTCATGAATTCATAGAAGCCAAGCGGACAGATAAAGGCTGTCTTTCACGGTCCTCTGGGGCCATCGGGATCTGATAGTACCCACTGCGGAGATCCAGCACAGAGAACCACTTGCTCCCGTTTAGGCAGTCCAAAGCATCCTGAATGCGGGGCATTGTGTACTGATCAGGGATAGTCCACGGTTTAGTGCGATAATCCACACATCCTTACTGTTCCATTCTTTTTCCTCACTACCACAATGGGGGAAGCATAAGGGCTTCTGGATTCTTGTATTACACCAGCAGCTAACATCTCTTGCAGATGCCGTCTCACATCATCTATGTCAGCAGGTGCAGGTCGAGACCTCTCACGAAATGGTTTTTCGTCATGCAGTCGGATATTGTGCTCAGCTCCTTGCACGTATCCTACATCCCATTCCTTTAAAGAAAACACCTGGTCTCTCTGGGCAAGCTTCTCACTGATCTTCACTTTCCATTCAGCTGGCGGGGGTCGCGAAATCAAACAAGTCAGGCGTTACTCTGTCATTCTTCCTTGAACTCTTGCTGCTGGGTAGCACTGCAGTGTCTGCACAATGCACATTAGCTAGGATGCAACCTCTGTTTACTCGAATGTCTCTTTCAGACACATTATGAACTTGGACCATTACCCTTCTGGCATAAGCATGGGCTCTAGCGGGCAAAATACTAGGCTTGACCAGCAGTCCCTCTGGCAATTTTCCATCGCCTGGTGCATCCAACATTAATATTTTATTCTTAACATCCTTTCTGATACGGACCTCTCCCTGTAAGGTACACTGGGCATTTGCCAGGATCAGAGACTCAGGATCCTTCTTCCATACAATTCCGACGGTTCCTCTGGTTCTGTTTTTCAGCATCTCTCTGTGCCTCATAGGCCTTCTTAATTAAAGCCGGAACTCTTAAAGCTCTACTAGTCTTTGACCCTGTTTTCATAACACAACTGTGCCAGCCTTCCGAACATATGAGCATTTGTTCCAATCAACAAAGGGACACCATCATACAGTCCAGTGGGGGACACACTAAGGCTAGGTCTCTACTTGTTCGGCCACTCCAGCCACGGAGGTGGGGAAAGACAGCCAAATTGATATACCCGAATAGGGTAGGCCTTCTCACTTAACCCCCATACATGCAGTCCTTCTAATGGTTGTAAGGGCACGTCTGACAAATGCTTCTGATACCAATCTTGGAACATAATTGTCACTTGGGAGCCACTGTCTAATATAGCTCTTGTAGACACCGTTCACCTTACAGTGGTCTCCATGGAGGGACCCACTATTCTGGACCAGTCTGGAGAGGCGGTAGGGGGGCCTGGGCAACTGACCTTGCCACAAAAGGACGTGAATTAGCATTTTGGTGCCTCACTGGGATCATGTCGCACCTCTTAACCACTGATTTCTTCTCCGAAGCTCTCCTTGTAGCCTATATGCAACTTTGTCAGTGTCTTTTGGGGACTGGCATTCCCTTTTCATGTGCCCATCTTTCCCACAATTATAGCAAAACATACTTTCTGAGTTTGAGCTGGCCGGCGCCACACTGGGAGCCAGGGCGGGGTATTACTAACTGGAAACCTTGGTGCCATCTCTGTCTGCGGCGTGATAAGCATTTGGAGACATCTCGTCAGTTTCTCCACTTCCATGGTCAAGGAATCGAGTTCGAGCTGTTATCAGTAGGAGATACATGGGTGGGTACCCCCACCCCACTAGCAGATGCAGTCGGATATAGGTCAGGGGCCGTGCATTGCAGGCGTGGCCTTCATAAAGGACTGTTTTTGAATTCGGATCTCTCTCAACAGTTCCTTCATTGTGACATATCTTTTCCTTGTCAGAGCACTTGACTGCCAACCTCTGCCCTGAACTTCACTTGATGGGTCACCCTCAGTCACTCGGGTCGTAGCCGCAGCTATTGGTGCAGGTCCTCCCGAGGTCGCTTTTCTCAACTCCTCGAATTTCTCTCATTAACTCATCATAGGAGGTGGGATTCCAGTCGATCTGCCAGGTGTAACTGAAGCAACAGCAGTTCTGAGAAGGGGGCAGACTTGAGGATCCTGTCCAGCCTGGTTCGTCCAGTTCAATCGCTGGCAAACTACCTTTTCTGAGGCATTCTTGCAACAATTTTTCCAGCCGAGATACATACAGACAACAACTCCCCTTGGTACTGTTGTGCATCTCTTACTCTCCACCATAGGTCCTCATCAGAATCTGGGCTCCCATACACATTCTCCAAGGCCTCAAGATAGGCCTGTGCAGTCGCTTCAGGGTTACTGGCCCGTTTAGCACGGATGGTAGCCAGGGCAGGACCTCGGAGGCTCTCACTAACCCTCTTTCGCTTTTCACCTTCCGAGCATTGCCATTCTAGCACTTGGGAGGCAACATAGTCTATCCAGGTCTCCCAGTCATCCTCCCCTTGGGGGGTGGGGAGGGTGCCAGAGAAGATCCTCAACCTTCGGTAAGAGTCGTGACTAATGGCAGGTGCAGAAATAGGAGTCTGCATTGGTTCAGCCACCATTACGGGCACTGGAGCAGGAGAGGGTGTTGGGGGAGGAACACCCCCAGGTGGCAAGAATAGTTTCTTCAAGTCCTCCACAGTTTTCCCCTCTCCCAGCAACCATTCAGCAAATTTCTCCTCAAAAGTTTCAGATAGTGGTGGGGCTGATTCTCGGTCTTTACTGTCCTAGTTATCACTCTCAAGCAGTGAGGGCTCCTCTGGGGTAATGGTCTGTGGCACTTTGGAGCTATCTATGGGATCCTTAAACTCTACTAGGGCCAGGAAAGTGTGGGTGAGCAGATTAGCATGCGACCCACCACCACAGGGTTTTGTAAACCTTCCACCTTGGAAAGTACTCCCTGCACAGTGTCCGTATTGATACCCAGGGGGATGTCCAGGATAAGCATAGCATTTTGGGGGTCGATCTCCTCCCCAGTACACCACTCCACCAGCCGGTGCACAGCCACTTCTGTCGGGGTACCCATTTTTTTCTTAACAGTGGTTCGTAGAATATGGCCACTAGAGGACACACAATCCCAGCGGTGCCTCCAAGATGTAACCCCTAGATGGCGCTATCCCAGGGGCTACTCCCTGCCTGATTTGCCACTAACAGGTTGAGGGGCCTGATCCAATGGTGGTGCCTCCACCCAGAGGTCAGGGTTTGCAATAGTTAAACTAACTTGGTCACAGCCCTCTGGGACACTGCAACCCCTTTCTTCCCACTAGTGGCCCCACAATATATCAAATTACCTTCACTGAATACACTTACCCCCAGGTCTGGTTCCGGCACTGGGACCTCCTGTGAAATGAGATACAGTGCAACAATCACAGTACAGTACTTTAACATAGACAAATACCTCAGGCAGTATAACTTTGCTGAAACAAGCAGCTCTGATTTATTTAGGGGATATAACAAGGACAGGGGAAATCAGGTTAATTAGCTTATCACTCTAATAATCTATTTATGGCTCTGTGTACAGGCTCTATCCCTATCAGTTACTGTCCCTGGGTACCCAAGCCCTAGTGGCTAGTCCAAACCGGGCAGCTGGTAGGGCCCTTTCACACAGAGAAAAGGAGAATTAAACAGTCAGCAGTACAGTAATTCCATTTGGATTTAATGTGGCAATTCAACAGGGAGCAACCCTGAATTAGTACTCACGACCTCCAAATAAGATAGGGTCCTTCAATGTCAGCAGGGCTCACTTGAGGTCACAAACCTCTTCACACATCCATATAAAAGAAAGTACTATACCAGGCAGGCTGCATCTGTATCCCGATCGCAATTACTGCACAATACCCGGAGAACACACAGCAGATTCAGTTCCTGACAGACCGAGTGCAATTTTCAGCAATTCTTCCAGTCTTCTACAGGGTGAGCCTGGTTTCTACTCTTCAGAGATCCTTTGATTTCTTTCACAGGACGGATTCAGTCCTAACAAGCTGCAGACTGGAACTCTGGGCCTTACACACGCTTTTGACTAAAACTGCACACTGAAAAGCACAGGGCTCCTTCCTTCTTCACTGCCAAAGCTCAACTGAACTCCAACTGACGAAACCGGCACTTCCTTTGAGTTCCCAGTTCTTGACTGGATTGGCTGTCACTCACAATAGACTGCTGCTGTTGGTCCAAAAAGGCACTGAAGTCTAAACTACATCTCCCAGAGTCACTGCCATACAATCCTCTTGTGGCTGGCTCAGATTATGAGTCCAAGTTCTGATTCGTCCAAGGCATCATTTTAGAGCTAGCTTACCCACACTGATTAGTCCAGTTCAGCAGTTCAAAACTAGAATGGGGAACTAGCAGACACAGTTCTGACTGCAAAAAGCAGGTTAGACAAACTGTAATTTCATTATTACTCTAAATAATTTCTGGCAAACAGTTACATCTTTCAGATAGGTTCCTTGCACTCCTAGTGACTGCAAAATGAAGTGAATTGCAGCAGCTTGAGTGGTACTCAGAGAAGCACACAGTCCCCCATACAAACTAATTATGTCTGCAAGCAGACAGCTCTTAAAGAGACAGTACCAGAAGGCTCTAAAAACACTCACTGATAAATGGCTTAAATGCCAAACACCATTCAGGCTTGGAGCATTCAAGCAAGCTCCTGGAAGTCTTTTGGGAACCCCCATGTGCAGGGGGGTTACACATATAGAAGCACTCTGCTGCTCCTGGGTCATTTGTACAACATGGTGTGCAGGTTCATCCTCTCCTGCGGATGGTCTACTCACCATTGTCTACTGTGTGACCAGCTTAACTGGACAAGTCTTTCGATCAGGCATGACTGTCATTGGCTTTCTTTGTTGTACAACACTGCACAAGGAAATGCCCCCAGTTGTCTTCTTGCCTACTTTATACAGTCAAGCAGTGCTTACTCACTCTGTTCAGCAGCAGCACTTACCTTCTCGGGTCCAAATGTGGGACATGAATTTGGCAGAAAGGCCTTTGCATTTGCAGCAGTAGACACCTGGAACAAACTCCCTCTTAAACTGAGAAATGTGTCTAGCTTGCAAGTGGTTAAGTGCAGTCTTTCCAGCCATCTTAGAACTTCCTGTATTTGTTTTGGTCCAGAATCCCCATTTCCCCGGTCGTAATCCATAACAACACTCGTGCTCGCTGTTTGCTGTGACCCCACTTTATTAGCTTGCCTTCATTAATGTTTGGATGTACTTTACCTTTGCAGTTTGTCTGTCCTGTGTATCTTAGCTTGTAAATACTGTTATATGTTCCTGCTGGGCTATGTTAACCTGTTGGCTGCTGCTATCCTCCCCGGGACCCCCATGAAAACAAGATGCTGCATCTCATGGGGGTTATCCTAGCTGGGGGAATTTCAAATAAATAATTCTCAGCACGCATCCTTATCATTAACTAATCTTAGCAGGCCACTGTGCCTGTCCAAACTGATAGACCTTGAAAACTTGTTCTAGATATTCGGACTGGTTAATTTTAATGTGGACTCGATTTCATGCTTCAGGACTGATGGTGATCTTGTACTTCACAGAGGTGAAAGGAAAGAAAGAATTCTAGTTTTATATAAAGTCTTTCTTACACACTGTATCCCAAAGAGCTTTACAATCTGGGAGGGAGCAGGAGAGAATGTTGTTGCTGTTTTAAGCATGCATGGAGATTTAAAGAATAGAGAGAGATTCTCTATTACTGTAATTAGTACATGGCTTGCATAGCATGCATGTTGGTCCCTGCTTATGAAATGGGGAGGAAGGGGGGACCTGATGGACCTAGAGTCAAATCTTACTATAAATGACTGTGTTACAATGTTAGGAGACTTGTTCATGGTCCTATACTGAGTAAGCAGCAGTTGTGGGATTCAGACTCTTGTCTCGAGGTTACGCTAGGCCAGATTGCCTTCCTCAGCAGTGAAGTACTCAGTTGCTGGTGGACAAAGGCCACACAAAATCTGTGCCCACCGACACCACTCAACCATGGAGCCTCATTGGCTCCTGATTGTTAGTGTGGGGTACAACAGCCAGCAGCGGCAAGAGACTGGTAACACTAAAAGAACAATTAGCCAACTTTTGCTAATTGAATGACCTGTTCTGGATGGCACAGGAAATGCATTTTTCCATTTATTTATTTCAGTCAAATCACGTTTCTTTGACGAGGGCTAGAGAGAAACTGAAATGCTTATAGTCCTCTGTCCCAGCAGTAACACTGAGACACAGCCACAAACTACAGCTTGCGAGGGGCTATCTGACCGCAGAATACTGTGCTTACAGTATTTAAGAAAGAGACTTCCTAAATGGGGCAATCTGCTACAGGTTGTGTTCATAGCTTACTGCAGTGGTACTCAGAATAAGGCCCAGGTTTTGTCCTGTGGCTCCCAGCCTGCTCCCAGACATGCTGTGCTGGCATTTTTTGCTTACGTGCTGTCTGCATTTTGTAACTGATTAGTCCATTTCAGAACACTGATGCCACCTAGCAAGAAAAAGAGAAAAAAATTAGAGGGATAAAAAAGGGCACATTTACATGTAGCC
Organism: Neoceratodus forsteri; assembly: GCA_016271365.2. Taxonomy (NCBI): domain Eukaryota; kingdom Metazoa; phylum Chordata; order Ceratodontiformes; family Ceratodontidae; genus Neoceratodus; species Neoceratodus forsteri. The sequence continues at coordinate 1,523,902,384 of CM028130.1, read as the reverse complement.
CGGATGCCATATCCCAACAGGCTACTACCCCTGCCTGCTGCTCAAATTGCAGCTTGAGGGGCCTGGCTTCTGGTTTGGACGTTAAAAGGGACTCATTCCCAGCAGTAAAACTATTTGCGCGGTGCCTCCATCCAGAGTGGCTTTTAAGTGGGTTTGATAACAAGCTGATACAACCTTCTGGGATGTTGTACCTACCCACTACCCCAACCAGTGGTTCCACAGATGGATAACCATAACACACTTTACTTTGCATTCAAAGGTACAATTATTGGCGAGTGCTAATAATATGCACACAGTAACCACACTTGCTAATAGGGTCTGGACTTCTGGAATACACCTGTAACCCCAAGGTGGTGCTATCCCAAGGGCTACTACCCCTGCCTGCTTGGCTAGTAGCAGGTTAAGGGGCCTGAGTTCTGAAACGGGTGCTTCCACCCAGAGGTCAGGGTTGGTAGTGGTCAAGCAAACCTGGGCACAGCCCTCTGGGACAATGTAACCCCCCTCTTTCCTTACTAGTGGCTGGAACAATACATAATAATCACTTTCACAATACCCCTGATACACCACACAAGTACCCACACTGTTTGCACTTACCACCAGGGCTTTCCTCTGGCTCGGCCCTGGGGACCCCCTGTAAAACAAGGTTATACACAGCAAATAACAGCAGTACAGTACTCTTGCACAAACTGGAACCACAGTCAGGATAAATGCAAAACAAGTTAGATCTGATTTATTTAAGGGACTTGAACAAGGGAAGGGCGTAATCAGGTTAATTTGCTTAAAGATTCTATCATTCAAACAGTTATGCATGCACTTCAGGGTCTATAAACAGTCACACACACTGGGTACCCAGATGGAGAATGGTGGGCTAGCCAGGAACGTTGCAGCTGGCTGGGGCTCTGTGATGGAAGAAGGAAAAAAAAAAAAACGCGCACCACACACACTATTTATAATCCGGAGCCGGAGGGCTCAGTTTGTAAAAAGAAAACAAGAAGACAATCAGATGACACACTTTTAGATTAGGCTGTTGTTGCAGGGAGCTACCCTGATGATTACTCACAATACCCAAGACTGGACACAGGTTGGACGAAAATTGAGACTGCAAGTGGTTGATCTGGAGTGCCAGGAGAAGCAGGGCCCGCACGATTTACCGAGACATCATTCCTGTTCAAGCATGGAGCATGGTGCTGATCCCCAGGCAGGTCTCTCGGCGATGGCTTTCTCTGTGCAGCGGGTAGTCTGGCTGGGCCAGTGTGGCAAGGCCCCGGCCAAATGGAGACAGATTCGGATACAGTCAGTTTTGGGCTGGATACAGCTTCCAGCTAGCAGAACACAGTTCACACAGTGGGGAACCAAAGCATGACCCACTAACAACTCACAGCACATTTACATGTAAGGAAATTCTACTATACCAGGCAAACCACTCTCTGGTCACGATTACAGAGTCTCTGCACAAACCGGGCATTCAAAAGCAGTTGGAAATTCTGACAGGCCGATTGATCACATTCAGCAAAATCATCCATCTTCTTCAGGTATGAGCCTGGTAAAAAAAAATTAGTGGCTTACTTCATTCTCACAAACTTGGATTTAGTCCAAAATAATTCTCTTCTCTCCCTCTCAGGGGCAGCAGGCAGACATGCAGGCCAAAAACTCAGCCCTTTCACAGTTCTCCCATGCGAATCCACTCAGGATTGCTGCTCAAAATCAGTTGAGCTCTTTCTTCTTCAGCTCCCATCTTAGATCTAACTGAAAATTGCAAGCAGTCTGGGATTTCCCCAAGATCCAAAAAGTTCAGTTAGCTGATCTGTCTGTCAGTCACAACAAGTGCTCCCCCTTCAGTTGCAAAAAGGCACCAAAAGCCCAAAACTATAATTCCTATAGATTTTGACTCCAGACAGCTGCTGTAGTCTGGCTTCATTTTAGGTCCCACCAGTACTGATTGGTCCAATTTGCAGTCCAGGACCAAGATAGTGGAGACAAACAGAACAGTCCTTGCTGCAAAGAAGGCAGGTTAGACAAACTACATTATCATTATCGCTCTAAATGATTTTCAGCAAATAGTTACATCTTTCAACAGAGCTCCATCTCAGATTACTTATGCTGCAATCCAGGCAGCTCTTAAAGAGACAGTACACAGAGGCTATACAGGCTCTGGTAATCAAATTTAAACTGCTAAAAAGCAGGACACCAGCCTGCAAGTGAGTATTTAGGCAAGCTCGAGGAAGACATTTTGGGAACCCCCATTTGTAGGGGGGTTACACACCCTGTGCACCTGTAAGAAACGACTTGCAATAACAACAATACACCTTTTGGCTGCCCACAATAACATGGCACTTGGTAATAATTTAATCATGGACAGTGTTAAAATTCAAACAACAAATCTTATTTATTTGGGGATTAAGCAAAGGGTTAAGCAAAGGGGGGGGGATGTAAATCAAAAGTAGATTTAAAGGCAAGTGATTGGTTTGGCAACTGGCATAAACTTTCAAATAGCACCTTCAGTCCCCCTGGACAGTCCAGTTAAATTCACTGGGTACCCAGAATTTAGCAGTCGCAGGCCTTCCGCATTGCAGCTGGTTGGCCGGCGTTGGGGCCCTTAAACAAATATATTTTAACTTAGTTCTATAATATTTCTGTGAAACCATAAGCAGAAACTTTTAAACAACTGGTATTTGTAATTCCCAGGCCCGATGGCCTGCACAACAATTTAAACAGCGCTTGGCAATTGAAGAACAAAACAAACCTGGCAAAATAACTTTAACTTGGTTGCAGGGACAGGACCTAAATTTACTCACGGTACTGTGACCCTTGGATCTGGAAATGTTGTCATGCTGATTCATCCTGGAGCAGGATTTGATCCTCTGGCTCTTAGCCGCAGACTGTAGATTTTCTGTCCATCTGGAGACAGGACCACCATACAGGGACAAGGGCTAACACAACTCACTTATGTCACGGCTTCCCTTCCAGAGGTGACCGCAACCCGCACTGAACTTTGCAATGGGAGCTGACTCCTCAATCTGGTCTTTAGGTGTAGCAATTCAGATTTTCACTGCAGTAACAGTCTTTCACACTTTTTTAGCATATAGGCTAAACTGTTACACGGTTCAGTCTCTGACGCAGTTCAACTAGGCCACACAGCTTACTCACTGGGCAAATGGTAGTACCTGGCAGTAAGCTGGAACAATTATCTTCCAGTCTCCTTGACACACAGCTAGGCAGGAGACAACTCTGAAGCCACGGGCTTCACTTTTAAAGCAGCAGTATCTGAGGCAATACTTTACCTTGCAGCAGCTTAGCTTGTCTATTTCCAACACAGGCTCTGATGCAGTTCAGTCAGAAATTGCAGTTTGGTGCAGAAACCGTGCTTCCTTTTGGTTTTGGTAGCTTAGATGATTTTTCTGCAGATTTGGCAGTCAAAACAACCCACTTTGGGCTGTAAGGTGATAGAGAAGCAAGCAGTATTTTCCAGTTTCTCCCAGAGTCACACACAGAGCCTCCTTCCTTGTTGGAAGCCCTTTAGCAACTGCCCCAGTTTAACTGTCGCACTAAACTGAAGAAAACAGATTCCTGTAATCTGATTGGATGCTGGAGCTGTCCATCACAATTCTAGCATTCTGATTGGCTAAAATGGGCGCCAAGTACACAGTTCATTATTTTTACCAGCAGCCATAACAGAAGAACCCATTAGGATCCCTTGAGTTCCCATTGGCCAGAAAGCAGTGTCAGAGTACCAAACATGGCTGCTACAGTGCAGAAAGTAAACAGTCAGAACTTTAAAGTTTGTTTGAAATACAACAGTTTAGTTTCAGAAATAAATATTTACAGCATTTGGAAGGGCTCCCTCTGCACTTCTAAGCAACTGCAAAGCAGAGTCTGAAGGAGCATTCCCTGGCTGGTCGTGAGCATTGTTTCATGTGGACCCAGCACAGGCAATGCACAGTATATACAGGGCTGAGCCTCTTAAAGCTACTGCGCGATGGCATTCATTCATTCACATAGGATACAGCGATACTTTAAATTGGATTTACACTTTCTGCTGGATGTTAGCCAGGTTCAAAAGGCAGAAATCAGGCTGGAACATGGCCAAGCAGAGGGCAACAGCAATGCCTAGGGAAACGACTTAAGGTAAGCCCCACCTCTTTGGGGGGGGGGGTGTTACATATAGAAAAGATGAAAGTGACAGATGGAAAGTACACTGAAGCAGATCAAAAAGGGCACAAAAAGTAAGAAAACTACAAAGAAAAGTGTTGCACCGCCCCTGAAGAATACATGTTGCTTGATGCTGTCCTCAATGGAGGAATCATCCCTGGAATTTGGCCCCTGAAGAAAACTTGGTGAGTGCTAGTGGCATACTGGTTCGGGGACAGTGCAACAGATGACAGGGCTGAGCTGCCAGGCACTAGGACCACAAGGAAAACTTAGCTAGCAGTGTCTGGCAGGGGACTGCCCACCAGGCATCACGTAACCGATGTCGGCTCGGTGCTATATAGTGGGTGGTCCCCCACGCCTGCCTCCAGTTCTTTCCCACTGTTGACCTGCACATGTTGGACCTTGTGGGCCACTGCTACTGTCGACCACCATTTTCGATAAATATAACTTTCAAAATTTTATTGAGCTTGGTATACCCAGCAGACAGACCTGGGTTTGATTGCAACAAACCTCCACTTGCATGCTGTGTAACTCTGAGCAAGTCACTTAACCTCCCCAGTGCTCCCAGGTTGCCCCTGAAAACAGGCACCTGTGCCTAGTGGGCCTTACCGGGTAACCAAAAGAATAGAATAGAACAGAATCTTTTTTAATTTCTCTACAAAATCAATATATTTGTACTTCAGATTGCATTTCTTCTCCAACTCTTTCGGATTCTCACAAGAATAAGTGCGCCTGCGGCAAGCAGATACTGGAGAAAGATGGCCATACCTCATGTCCCCTCTGCCTGGGGCCCGAACACGTCACCGAGGGCTGTGAAGCCTGCCAGAAGTTTAACCAGGCCATGCAGAAACACCATCAGCAAGCTCTGGAAGCCCATCTTTTGAAACTTATATTAGCTTCCATGGAAAAAGAGCTGCAGCAGGTGTGGAGCACTTCTTCCTCTCTCGAGGGTTCTTCTGGCTTCCAGTCCTCCAAGAAGAAGCACAAGTGGATTAAGGAGAAGACTCGGGACTGGGATCGGTCTCCTTCTAGGCTGCGGTTGTCTTTGGAGGCCAGGCAGTTGAGCGGCCCTCTACCAGTAAGGAGGTCTCTGCCTCAGCCAAACCTGCTCCTCCTGCCTCAGAGCAGCCTATGGCCCCCTGCCTGAGATGGTCACAGTTCTGGCAGGGCCTCCAGAGACTCGGAGGCTACTTCCACTCTTAGGCCCTTCAAGCCTCACTCAGGGACTAAGTCGTGTGGTTCGGCTGGTAAGTTGGACGCTGGCTCTGCCAACCACCATACAGTCCTGGCTCTCACGTCAGACACTCATCTGACACCAGTCCTCTGGACCAGCACCTGCTGCTGCCTCAGCTACAGCCATCCCTAGTGGAATCCCACTCTCTGAACACCCCTTCACCTCCTACGGTGGGTTCTGCCTCACCTTTCCAGTTGGAGTAGGAGTATCTGCTGTCTACTGACCCTATCGTTGAGCCAGTGCTGGAGCAGCCCACACTGGACACCTCTAGGGATACCCCACTGGTCCAGTTATCGTCCCTCCATTTGGGCCTCCTCCCCCTCCCCAGACTCCGGAGTAACCCGTCGCTCCATTTGGGCTGGCACTGGATCCCCCAACAGACCCCCTGCTGGATCTGCCTGGGCCTTCTGCCCCCCCCCTTTGGGTCCCCAACCAGACCCTTCAGCCCCTCTGTTGGGTCCTTGTCCGGTCCTCCTGATACCGGGCTACCCCATGCTGGATTACCCCGTGCCAGGGTGTCCAACTACAGGCTATCCACCGACAGGCTTCCATGCGCCGGCCTATCACACACCAGTGTATCCAGCACCATGGTACCCAGTGCCAGGGTACCTCACACTGGGCTGTTCACCATTGGGGTATCCAATTCTGGTTTACCAGCCTGCTCCACCGTCCCCTCCCCAGATGCAGGGGGATTATGAGGCGCTCTTTGATTCCTGGTGAAACAGAGCAAAGCACCAGCTTGTCTTCAAGTTGGACCAGTGCCAGCCTGCTGAGCTTCCTACACCAGTCTGACCCAACCCCACACTACGTTCCCTGTCCCCAGTGGAAATACACCCATCTACTTCCGGGCATGCACTGGGTGTTTCCACAGTAGAGGACCAGGGTCATAGGTGGGCTGAAACTCTAATGGAGGTCCCCTGTCAAAGGTCCATGTCTCCAGACCAGAGCCCTTCACCGGACTCTGCCTTTTCTTCCTTGCACTCGGAATCCCCAATATTGGAGGAACCCATGCCTAAGGAGACTCCTGAGTCTCCCTTGGAGGATCCCTCCTTCATGGCCATCCTCTGGAAATTTCAGGAGGCCAATGACTGGAGGACGGAGGAGCAGGACCCCCAATATTGGAGGTTGGTGGAGTACCTGGACCACCCAGAGTTGACCCCCCCTTCTCATTCTTCCCTGGACGGTGCCTCATGACAACCTGGCCACTACTGTTTGGCAGAAACCGTCGTCTGTCGCCTCCACCTCCGCCTCCAAGAAGGTAGGCAGATTATACTGTGCCCCTGAGGGGAAAGACCACTTGGTTTACAACCCCAAAGCAGACTCGGTGGATATCAATCCAGCTTACGACCATTCCATTAAGCCAAAGCATATGAGTACCTCCCCTCTGGACAAGGAGTCGAGGCAGATTGACCAGTTTGGTCGAAAGATCTATTCATCCCCTACATTATCCATGTGGGTCCTGAACTACGTAGCCCACATGGTCTGCTATCAGTAGTCCATTCTGACCAAATTGAAAGTGGACTTTGATGCCTTGCCAGATTCTGAAGTCAAGGCTAAGATCCAGCAAACGGTTAAGACGTCAGAGATTACCTGCCTCCACACCTTACAAGTGACTTACAACACAGCCAATGTTTCCGCCAGAAGCACTGTGATGGCAATCTGTCTATGTAGACACTCTTGGTTGTGGGTGTCTTGTTTTGCCAAGGATGTGCAAGCTTCTATCCTGGACTCCCCCTACAGGGACACAGGGCTCTTTGGAGAGGGCATTAAGGACATTATGACCGATCTTCTGCAGGAGTGAGGAAAGACCCTGGGTTTGGTGCACTCCCTGTACCATACCAACCCCAAGCCTAGGCAGCCTTTTTGCCACCAGCAAAAGTGCCAGACAAGACAGCAGCCTGCTAAATGTCAGGGCAAACATCAGGCTCCATCATTTGCCTCAAACCCCCCCCCCCACCAAGTCTCAGAGAGTTTCTGGGGCGGCATTCCCCAACCTTCCCTCTGCCTCTTGACTCATGGCCTGTCCCCTCTCCTCTGCCAGCAGTTTTGGAGGAACCAGTAGGGGGAAGAATTGTCAGTCACCTGTCCAGGTGGGAGGTGATCACGGCAGACACTTGGGTCCTGCAGCTAATAGCTCAGGGTCACATGTTAGAGTTCATAGAGTGACCTCCAAAAAATCCTCCAGGTCACTCTCATGACCCGCTAGGTCACATTCCGCTCATCAGGGAGGAGATTGTGGCTCTGTTGGGCAAATCCGCCATAGAGCCTGTTCCTCGACGGCAAGCAGGAAAGGGATATTACTCCCACTTCTTCCTGGTCCCCAAAAAGATGGGAGATCTTCAGCCAATACTAGACCTCAGCTCGCTCAGCCTGTACATACAGTACAAGAGGTTTCGCACGTTGACCCTTCCAGAACTGTTGCCACTGCTTCATCAGGGACACTGGTTTTGCACCCTGGATATGTAATGTAATGTAAAATGTATTTATATAAGGCACCCTTCCTATGCTTAGGGCGCTCTTACAAAAATTATAACAATATTTAAAATACATAGCATTAATAAAACATATATACCTGCATATCCCTATCTTCGCTGCCCACCACCTCTTTCTTCAGTTTACTGTCCAGGGGGAGCATTTCCAGTTCAAAGCCCTCCCCTTTGGCCTTTCTTTGGCACCCATGGTGTTCACCAAGTGCCTAGCGGTAGTGGCAGCAGCCTTGCGGCATCAGGGCCATTATGTGTTCCTGTATTTCAACTACTGGCTCCTGTCCGCTCCATCGGGGGAATGTCTGGAGGCCTCTCTTACAGCTACCCTGGACCTGTTCCACAAGGTGGGAATCACGGTGAATTACCCCAAGTCTCACCTTACTCCTTTCCAATGCCTTCAATTTATTGGGATGGTACTGGATACTATCCAGGGTCAGGCCTTTCTCCCTTTGGACAGGGCGGAAACGCTGGAGAGGCAAGCATGCATTGTGGCCTATAGCTGTTGGGCCATGGCCAGAACAGTCCTCCACCTCCTGGGTCTCATGGCAGTGGCCATTCCCACTGTACCCTTAGCAGGGCTCCACATGCGAATCACGCAGTGGACCCTCCAAGTGCAGTGGGACCAGAGGTCGAACGACCTGGATCACAGGGTTCTGATGTCCAGTCCTATGTGAGAGGACGTCCCATGGTGGCAGTATTTGGACAGTCTGTGTCAGGGAGTCCTCTTCTAGCTGCCCCCTCCAGTTTAAACCCTGATGACAGGTGAATCAGGTCAGGGCTGGGGAGCGCATATGGGAGATCACAGGACCCAGGGATCCTGGTCCCAGCAGGAACTCTCACTGCACTTAAATGTGCTTGAGATGTGTGCAGTGCTGTATACCATCCAGGCCTTCCAGCCCCTTCTCCTCCTTGGACCACTCTCTATCCAGTTGAACAACATGTGCGAGGTCTGGTACATAAACAAACAGGGAGGCACTTGATCGTACCCCTTGTGCAGGGAAGCGATACGAGTGTGGTACTGGGCAGTTCAACGCCAGCTCCAGCTCACAGCAGTGCACGTTCCGGGCATCCAGAACATCCTGACGAACAGTCTCAGCTGCACCCAGGCAAGGGTTCACGAGTGACAACTACGTCAGTCGGGGGTTGAGGACATCTTTCACCTCTGAGGTCATCCAGATTTCAATCTGTTTTTCTCCCCATACAACACAAAACTACTCAATTTTTGCTCACTTATTCCCAGGCCTGGTATCTTTTGGTGAGATGCACTGTCTCTTTGCAGGATGGGGAGGTTCCTATATGCCTTCCCCCACTTCCCACTCTTGCAGAGGGTGCTCATCAAGCTACAAGCGGAGGGAGCTCAGATGATTCTCATCGCTCCTTTTTGGCTTCGCCAGATTTGTTTTGCTCTGCTCCAGCAACTAGCGGTAGAGCCTCCAGTTCCTCTCTCCCTCAGCCAGGAACTTCACTCAGGATCAGGGCAGGCTGGTCCAACCGGACCTCAAATCCCTTCATCGGCATGGGTGGTGCCTTCAGTCATAGCCGTCTCTTGCTTTGGGGTCTCCTCCAGAATTGTCGATGTCCTTGTAGAGGCCAGAAAACCATCTATAAGAACTATTTATGTGATGAAATGGAAGAGAGTCTCCTTATGGTCAGCCTGTAAGGGATGTGATCCATTTCATTTCTGTGCCCTGTTCCTCAGGTCCTGGAGTACCTACTGCACCTCTCTGACCTGGGATTCAGCTGTTCCTCACTGAAGACCCATCTGTCTGCTATTTCCGCCTACCACACTCCGGTGGAAGGCAAAACTCTGGCTCAGTTGAACCTTTCTGAAGGGAATACTCCATTTGAAACTCACGGTTAGGAACCTTTTTCTGCTGTGGGATCTGAACTTTATCCTTGAGAAACTTACTTTCCCTCCTTTGAACTGGCCACGAGTTACAACCTGCGCTATGTGTCATTGTCACGGGGTCATAATGTCGCACAGCAGAATGCCGTGTGACTTAATTGCATCGCACGATTACGGGTTAACATTTGTTTTTTCTGCCCCCACACCCTTCGTTATGGGGGGCTGCACCTCCGAACCCTCCCCACTCAAGGATTCTAGCTCGGGGGTCCACACAGAGAGCACAGGTTCAGTGCGCCACGTTGTACACTATTGAGTTTATTTCACATTATGATCCGGTACGTTTGTCATGGAATGCGCTGTTTTTAGTTGCAATTACTTCTGCTTAAAGGATTTCTGAACTTCAGTGTAAGGAGTCTTATTTGATTTTCCACAGAAGCTGGGTGGCTCTGTGTACAGATTCTAAGTTTTTGCCAGAAGTAGTTTCTGAGTTTACTTTGAACCAGACTATACACTTGTCAGTGTATTATCCTGAGTACTCTAATCAGAGGGAGGCCATTCTGCACACGCTGGATGTGCATAGAATTTTGCATTATTTTTCATTTGCACCCAAGAGAGAGGGCACTGCAGTTTCAAAACAGTGTTTATCCAAACAGTTAGCAAACTGCATTCTGTTTTGTTATCAGAAGTGTAACAAGCCACTTCCAGTGAAGTCAAAGGGCACTCAGTCAGAGGCATGGCAGCATCCACTGCTTGTTTCAGGAATGTCTCTGCTGCAGAAATCTGTGCGGCTGCCACTTGGAGCTTTATCCACACCTTCACTAAGCATTACAGTCTGGACACTGTCTCTCGGCACAAGGCTGACTTTGGACTAGCAGTCCTTCAAGGCCTTTTGACCCAAGTTCCCTGCCTTTCGCAGACCTTTCCTGCCTCCTGTGGTCAGTCTTTATCTGACTTGTACTGCTTGGGACTCGGTCCTTATGGTGTTGTCTACTGCAAAAGCCTTCTCGAAGTAAGATAGTAAGTACAGTTACGTAAGAACTTAACATAACAGTAGATCTTCGAAAGAGACTCATGCAGTAGACAAGGTTTTTCCTTCTCTCCTTCCCTCTGCTGCTGCTTCTCTTAGCCTTTTGGTGGCTCCAGGAGCCCTCTTCTTCTCCTGTTGCACCTTTTTTCAGGTCTCCAGTGGGAGAACTGCAGGTAGGCTTGGGGGACCGCCCACTATATAGCGCCGGGCTGCTGTCAGTCATATGACGCCAGGTGGGCAGTCCCCAACCAGACACTGCTAGCTTAGTTTTCTGTGTGGTCCTAGCGCTTGGTAGCTTAGTCCTTATGGTGTTGCCTACTGCAAGAGCCTCTCTCGAAAATCTACTGTTACAGTAAGGGCTTACATAACTGTACTTTTTGCCAGCATACTAGATGAATCTATTGACGTACCAGTCCCCTCAAGAGAGTAGGGATCTTGATCGCTGATGGATGGGGAAATGGCCGTGACTTACTGAAGAGTGGTCCAACACTTTTCTACTCCGGTGGCTCTCCATTAATGATAGTAGCACAAAAAAGGAACACACTCACAGGAGTGCTTGTATCAAAGAATTTACATACTACACATACCGTACAATATTCATATTGTGCAAAGCTTATATTCAGCCCTGACCAGGTGCAAAAAGCCAGTGTCTCATGGATGCCTGCTCCCCATTTTCGTTGAAGATGAAATTGATCAGAATTGCTGAATCTGTAGGGACTATGTCTAAAAGTGCCTTACTTGGCGACAACATGCACCGATGATCAATATGCCCCAGAGCAGTCTCTACCAGAGAAAAATACATTCCATCGATGAAAATACAAGAATGGAAATATGGCTGTCATTGGTCCGATGTCCCCTTCTGTCAATGGCAGCAGCAAAAGAACTGAATTAGTTGGAGCCTGCCCATGTTATATAGTTGACACTGCAGACAGTGTGCACATAAGCACATTGATGTTAGCAGTCCATCATAGTAAAGCTACCTGTGAGGTCCTGATGCTGATGGCTGGTCCAGTGTATTATGGCTGTATAGAGATACCCACAAACCAGATCAAGATACTGCCGTTCAGTTGGACTATCCTGGACCTGGGTAACAGAAAGCAAACAGCAATGTACAGGAACTCAGTTCCTGTACTTTTTTTTGAAGTTGGAATGGTTTTCCTGTACTTCTTCCCACTAATAATGGAACTGAAATTCTTAAAACATTAACACAATGACATTTTCTGGTCCTGTGACCTGAAAATAGGGGCTTCCATCACAAAATTAGACTTCTACATTTTTTTTTTAAAGAAATACTTTGACATCTGTAACTGGATCTACTGGTATCTACACAGTAAATATGCTTCAATTGAAAAGTTATCCTTCAGTGTGAGGATCATCATTCTGAGGGCTCAATTTTAAAAGGCTGAAATTTGGTGCAAGGTGCCTGCACCAAAAGGATTTGATGCAAGTAGCACCTTGCACCACATTATGTGGCAGTCCTGATTTTCGAATGCAGGCTGCATCAAAATTGGGATGCCTTGCATCAAAGTCGCCCTGTGCCATCCTTGTGGCATGAAGTGTTGGTGTGCCAGGTCACAAGAGGGCTTGCGTCATGGCAGGGCTGCATCATCCCATTTGGGATTTTAGAAGCCCCACTGTGGTTGCAGGTGGGGCTGCGGTTAGACCCACTATGAGCTGGTCTGTGGGCCTTGTGCCAATAGATTGGAGGGAGGTGAGTGGGGAGGGGCCTGCAAGGTTGGGAACTAGGACAGAGGGATCAATGGGGGTGCCATAGTGGACGACGGAGGCAAGGTGGCAGTGGCAGGGTACAGAGGTGGCATTCGAAAGAGGTACCATGGCCAGTGGGACAGAACCATTTGGAGCGGGTACACTGTGGTAAGCACACAGGGGCCCTGTTCCAGACCCCCAGGTGGTAACAGCCCTGGCACCTGCCCTATAGATGACGCAGTCCCCAACATGTGGCAGATGGCATTGACTGCAGGGTACGAAATGCAATCAGTAGACAAGGATGTCCTCTGGGACCGTGACACTACCCTGTTAAACAGTTTGCCACGTGGAGCTGTGCTGATGTCCTGCTATACTGTCAGGGACTGTGTCAGCTATGGGGCAGGTGCCAGGGCTGTTGACACCTGGGGGACTGGGACAGGGTAAGTGCATGCCTACCACAGTTTACCCACTCAAAGCGTCTCTGTCCCACTGGCCGTGGTATCTTCGCCAGGTTCCAACTCTGTACCCTGTCATTGCCTCCGTACCCCCATAGCCCACTATGGTACCCCCACTGGTCCCTCTGCCCCAGTTCCCAATCTTGCTGGCCTCTTCTCCCCCCACTAACTTTGCAGCTGCACCAGGAGGGCTCGATGGGACCCTCCATCAAACTCCTCCTGTGTGTCGCAAGTTTACCGCAACACTGTGGCTGCGGCAACTCTTGGGAATTTCATTCTTCTGGAATAGGGCGCTGTGTCCCTAACTCACCCAGAGTGTGCCGCAGCCATGGATTGGTGCACCTTTTGCTGATCTAGCAGCCCTTCAAAAATCAGTCCCTTAGTTTCATATTTGCAGATTTTTTTATATACTTTTTATTTAAAATTGTATACAGCTGCATAAAGCATTAAAACCCAGAGCATGCAGAAGAAATCGTAAGTGACCATTGTACATTACTAAAGGAGTGAGAACACATACTACAGTTGGTACAGCCTTAGGAGGTATTATTCAAGTTAAAATAGCAGCTAATTTAGCAAGATTAGGAGGCAGATATGCAGTCAATGCCCAAAATTATTAGTTCCTTTAGAGAAAAAAGCACCATGTTATAACTGACCTACTGGCCCTTTGATTTAAATTAAAAATTGTAAGAACATAGTTTTCTACATTCCAGAGTGCCTTTAGGCCTCCACATGTTAGATTTCTGCCAGGTGCCAAGAGTATAAAACATAACGATTGTATTAATGAAAACAGCTAGTAATATTCGTCACATCATAAGGGAAGCGCTGGATACTGTAATGAGCTGGAGACCAGCTCCAGGTCACGTTCCCGAGATGTTTCAAACAAAATGAGAGCTGAAATTTCAAACATCGTCTCTCTTGGGGAACTAATTAATAGAATAAAGCCTTATCTTATTCACCCAATAAGAGGGAACATAGGAACAAACAGCCTATTTTAAAAGGTTGAGGTACAATAATACTAACAAGAATTTCAAGTGTATATCAGCATTTAGGATCGGCCCAGGACTGGGTTGTACAGAAATGGAAAATCAGTTAATGAACAGGTGAGACTGATCGAATGCCCAGGGGTAGCACCTATCTAGTATATCTGCATAGCGTCCAGCAACAATACAAATAATTATTAGAATCCGTATCATAATGGATGGGATTGCCCAACCAGGCACGAGATAATATATCTTGGCGTAAGAATCTCTTTTATCATATTTGAACACTTTTTAACTGCCCTCACCTCAAAATAAGATCTAAGGTGCATATCTCAGCAGAAGTTAATAGGAAAAAAAGGCAAACCAGCTCGACAGTCTGGGATGAAAAATAAGTCATTGCACTTCCTTAGGTCAATCCTCCTCCGATTCTTCTTCTGAAAGTCTATCCTCGTGTATTTGCTGCACGGCTATCTTCTTGACACATACCCCGGCCCCCTTCGGATCAGAGAAGTGGTACTGTTGGTGGTCATCTGCGAAGAAGTCGGGCTGGAAAAGCCATGGAGTAAGGAATGCCCAGGTCTCTCAATTTGTGTTTAACGCCATTGAAGGCCTTATGGCGCATTCTTGTGGAATATGCCAGGTTGGGGAAAAAGAGCACTCAGGACTCCTCATGATAGATGGAACTTTTATTCCTGATGGTTCCCAAAACCAGGTTGTGTTCTGCAGTCGAGGAGAGAGTAACTATTACAGTGCCGGGATTCTTCAAATTAGAAGTTGGCCTATGAAGGGTAATTCTGTGTGCTGGCTGGATATTCAGTGCATCCAGGTCTGTAATTTCTGCAAGCCATGGACACAGGAAAGTGACTAGATTATATTCCTCCATTGCTTCGGGAGGCCAAATATACAGATGTTAGCAGCTCGCACTACGTTCTTGAACTACTCCACACGACTTCTTAATGTGGCTTGTTCCTTGATGGAAGTAGCTGAAGCTGCAAGGGCCTTCGCCGTGGTGGCTTCGACACCTTTTGTGGTCTCCCCCATAGCATCCAATCTGGATTCAACGGCTTGAAAACGAAGGGAAAATGAGTCCAACTTTTGGTCAATGCCTTGAACAGTCATAGTTAGAGCATTCACTGCCATTTGTAGTGAATTCAAGGATGCCTACGTTTGCTCTGGGCCGGGTGAATCAGATGCTTCTTCTGCGTGAGCTGGTCCTAAAGTAGCAGGTGAGACATTAGTGAGCACCACTATGACAGCCGGGGGTGGTAAAAGAGTAGATGAAAAATGTTTGGCTGTTCTAGGTTAATAAGTTGTAAAAGAAAAAATAAAGGTATCTGGTCAATATTGTGCGAGGATAATAGCACGGTACAAATCCACACAGATCTGCGTGGACAGAATAGCACCACACATTACAGTGCTATAGCTGTAGGTGTTGCCACTCAAGTGGACAACTGTAACTCCGCGAGTGTGTGCAGCCTGACCAGCCTGCCACTGTAGTGTAGCACTTACAGTCACAGGCTGCAGGTCAGGTTCCAACAGCCAGCTGGCCTGGGTTCAGTACCCACTTCAGACTCTTTTCTTTGAATGGTTTTGTTGCCCTTGAGCCTCCCCCGAATTCCCCCCCAAGTTACCAACCTTGGGGTTGGTGTTATATATATTTGAGGAAGGTGCGGGGGGCATAGCCCCCTGCAGAAAATTATACAACAGTCTTCCCATACCCCACTGAGTTTCCCAACCTCTGGGTTGCATCCTCCGCAGAGTTTCTGCGTGGCTGTTTCAGCTCCGGGTGTATATGGTTCCCGTTATTATGCATGCGCATTGTTTTCACCACACTGTTTTTACAATGCTATTTTGACCGTAACCCCCCAAAAAATAAAGAGGGGTCAGACTTACTGATTTGTGATGTGAACCAGTAGGATCTCTATCTACCTATTCTGTTATTATGTTGTTATTTAAGTTCCTGCTGTATTATGGTGACACTAGGTCAATATGCCGAAATCAACTATAGCGTGGTCAAAAATTGCACAGCGAAAACTGGGACAGCAAAGACAGCGCTTAGTAAAAACACCGACTGCTACCATAGTGATGCAGTACAGCAAACAGCTACCCTGTCTTTATGAGGGGGCTATGCCCCCTGCACCTCCATCACAGGGGGATTTGCCCTCAAACACACCAGTCTAAAAAGAATCACCTTCAGGGGTAGGCAACTCTGGGATAGGGAGGAACCATAGGGGTGAGAATCGTTGAGGGGAGAAGAAGGAACCCAGCAGGACATCCAGGGTGGGGGCAAAACGTTCAGGTTGGGGGGAGGACACAGGCAGCATACCAGTCAGGTGGGGTAGTGGGTGGACACAGGCATCATACCGGCCTGGTGGGGGGAGCAAAAATAAAATGAGAAATTCCCTGTCCAAAGGAAAAAAAAATCATGACAGCAATCTCTTTACCTGGACCGGGAGTTGAACCCCGGTCCACAGACTTTCCACTGACCTTCACTGCCTGTGCCCTACCCTCCACACCACAAGAGTTGCTTGGCAGCACACCCCACAGCAGACACTTTCTCCTGCTCCCTCCTATGGCCAACAGCTACAGGGATAGCGCTGATGTTGCCTGCACTATGCTATCCCTGTAGCTTTTTTAAACTTCGCTGTTTTGACAGCGCGGTTTTGACCATGGTATTCTTGAATCTCTGTTTTCACCTGGTGTGATTACAGTTGGGGTGAACCCGGTATGTAGGTAATGTGAGCCATACTTCTCTGGGCTGAGGCTCACAGAGTGAAACTGATGATGATCCTCAGCCATGTTGCTCCAGATTCTACTCTGTCTTGCTCCAGACCCTACTTTCTGTGGCTTTAAACCCTAAAATACTCTTACTTCCGACCCTACATGGTGTTCCTCCAGACCCTACTTTGTGAAGCTTCAGACTCTGCTTTGTCTTGCCCTACAGCCTACTTCATGTTGCTTTAGGCCCTACTTTGTGGTGTTTGAGTCCGTACTTTCTGTTTCTCCAGACCAAACTTTGTATTGCTTCAGACCCTACTTTGTCTTGCTCCAGGCCCTACTTTGTGTTGCTCAGACCATGCTTTGTGTTGCTTCAGACCATACTTTGTGTTGCTCCAGACCCTACTTTGTGTTGCTTCAGACTCTGCTTTGTGTTGCTCCAGACACTGCTTTGTGTTAACATAGAAACATAGACTTTGACGGCAGATAAGGACCACTTGGCCCACCCAGTCTGTCCATTTCCCTACCTACTGGATAAGCTGCAGATTCTAGTTAACCAACAGCCTACTTCCTGCCACCCCCCACTACAATTGCCTTGTGTCTGTCCCATGCATGTTTGAATTCCCCCACTGTTTTAGCCCCAACAACCTCCCCAGGAAGGCAGTTCCATGCATCCACCACTCTCTCCGTGAAAAAAGATTTCCTCACATTACCCCTGAGCCGTCCCCCCTCTATCTTTAAATTGTGTCCCCTTGTTCTTACACATCTCTTTTTCTGAAAGATGCTACCCTCCTGGACTTTGTTGATTCCCTTGAGGTACTTTAACGTTTCTATCATGTCCCCCCTGTCCCTCCTTTCATCAAGGGTATACATATTAAGCTCTGTCAGTCTCTCTTCATATGATTTCTGATGCAGACCCTGCACCATTTTAGTTGCCCTCCTCTGGACTGCTCCATCCTGTCTATGTCCTTGCGTAGATGAGGTCTCCAAAACTGCACACAGTACTCCAGATGGGGTCTCACCTACTGTCTGGACAGAGGGATAACCACTTCCCTTTTTCTATTTGTGATGCCCCTTCCTATGCATCCCAGTATCCCCCTGGCTCTCCTCACTGACTTCTCACATTGCTTACCCACCTTTAGATCATCCAATATGACTACCCCAAGTCCCGTTCCATTTTTGTTGTTGTTAGTACCTCCCCTGCTATTGTGTACTGTTCTTCTGGGTTTTTGTTTCCCAGGTGCATTACTTTACACTTCTTTGCATTGAATCTAAGTTGCCATATGTCTAACCATTCCTCCAACCTTGCCAAGTCCCTTCTCATCCTTTCTACCCCCTTGTATCAACTCTGTTACAGATCTTTGTATCATCTGCAAAGAGGCATACCTTTCCCTCCAGACCCTCTGCAGTGTCACCTATAAAGATGTTAAAGAGGACTGGACCCAGTACTGAGCCCTGAGGTACAGTACTCCACTAGTAACCCCCCTTTCTTCAGAATGTGTGCCACTCACCATTACCTTCTGTGTCCTGTCGTGCAGCCAGTTTGCAACCCAGGCTACCACCATGGGACCCACTTCCAAGCTGACTAGATTATTAATCTTTTGTGCTGGACTGTGTCAAATGCCTTGCTAAAGTCTAGGTAGGCCATATCCACAGCCCCTCCATGGTCTATTACTTTCGTCACCCAGTCAAAGAAAGCTATTAGATTTGTCTGACATGACCTTCCTGCTGTAAATCCATGCTGCTTTGGGTCCTGTGCCCCGCTGGCCTCTAGGTACTCAACAATTCTTTCTTTCAGAAGTGATTCCATCATCTTCCCTACCACTGAGATCAAACTTACAGGTCTGTAGTTTCCTGCTTCTGTCTTGCTCCCACTTTGTGAAGGGAATCACATCTGCCTCCTCCAGTCCTCAGGTACCACCCCATCCTCCCATGATTTGTTAAAAAGTGTGGTCAGTGGTGTCACTAGGTCCTCCCTTAGTTCTTTTAGGATTCTGAGATGAATCCCATCAGGCCCCATTGTTTTGTCCACCTTAAGTTTTAGGAGTTCTTTCAGGACTCTTTCTTCTGTAAATGGACTGGTGTCAACCCCCCTACCCAGAGTGCTTCTATTGTCTGGTTTAGGTAATTCTTCCTCATCTTGTTTTGTGAATACTGAGCAAAAGTATTCATTCAATATCTCTGTCTTTTCACTTTCTCCCTCTGCCCACCTCCCCTCTCTCTTATTAATCTTCACTGTTCCTCCCTTAACCTTTCTATGCTCCCTAATGTACCTATAAAAGGTTTTATCCCCCTTCTTAACTGACTTGGCTATTTTTTCCTCAGTTTGGGCTTTTGCTATCCTGACTGTCTTCCCCACTTCTTTCTTCTTTAATTGATACAGTTCCCTGTCGTGCTCCTTCTGTGATGCCTTATACTTTTTGAATGTAGCCTTTTCTCCTTAACCTTCCCTGCCACCTCTTTTGAGAACCATAGTGTTTTTTTACTCCGCTTTGTTTTCTTTATCTGTTTGACACAAAGGCTTGTTGCCTCTATGATGGCAGTTTTGATTTTTCTCCATTGTTCTTCCACGCCTCCTTTTTGCCCATTTGCCAGTGTATTCCTCAGGTATTCACCCATTTTGCCAAAGTTGGCCCTTCTAAAGTCCAGTATGCTTGTTTTTGTTGCTTCAGACTCTACTTTCTGTTGCTTCAGACCCTGGTTTCTGTTGCTTCAGACCCTACTTTGTGATGCTCAAGACCCTGGTTTCTGTTGCTTCAGACCCTACTTTGTGTTTCTTCAGACTCTGCTCTGTGTTGTTCCACACCCTGCTTTGTGTTGCTCCAGATCCTGCTTTGTGTTGCTTCAGACCATACTTTGTATTGCTTCAGACTGTACTTTGTGTTTCTTCAGACCCTGCTTTGTGTTGCTTCAGACCATACTTTGTGTTGCTTCAGAACCTACTTTGTGTTGCTTCACACCCTGCTTTGTGTTGCTCCAGACCCTACATCATATTGCTTTAGACCCTACTTTGTATTATTTCCTGCTCATACTAATAATGATTCCAGTTTTCTGTTGCTAAGTAAAGTTGATTGTCTGCCCTCCTTCTAAGTTCTGTTGGGTGTATACTCATAGCTAATGCCGTACTACGTTATATCAGGTACCGGTCAAGAAATGTAGCTATAGATTATAATGTGCTTATGTTCCCTGTACCTTGTATAGCTACCACCATATAAATTACAGGTGTGATCTTGAAATGTACAGAACTTTGCTACAGTGAAAACGAATTGCAATAAAATGAACTGAAACCTGTGCTGTGGGGGCTTAGGGCAAGTAGGTAGCAAACAGATTTAAACCGATATGCAGACATATTGGCCTGTTTTGCAAGACTTATACTGTTTTCCTTTCTACTTACATTTCAATGAAATAAAAGAGAATAATGATAATGCTGGCAGGGAACATTACAGCGTTATCGAGACTTAAATTCAATTGTATTAAGCCTGTGGGAACAGTGTCTTCCCTTTCCCTTTATTCGTTCTTAGTAGAATATCACTTCATTTGTCTTGTGCAAACTTTTTTTCTTTTTTTTTGCTTTTACAGCACTTTGCTTTGACCTGCGGGTTTTACTCTGCAAACACATCATTTGTTTCTGCCTCCACAGGCCAGAAAGTTCTGTTGTACATTTGGAGGCATTCACTTCAGACAAGTGCTGCTGAAGTTTTGCACACTGAAGGCCAGTCATTTAGGAATCCAGTCTAGGCGCAACGAGGATGGTTAAAATGTCTAAAACAGAGATTTCTAATCCTAAATTGGAGCTATGAAAAAAGTAGAATTAGAAATAGGGATGGTTCTCCTTGTAAGGAAAACCGCTAGCCTTCATCTGACTTGCTCTCAGCCATAATTCTGAAGAGGAGTTCAAAAGATGTTACAGTTTCACTGTGTAGCACTTAAGGTCAAGTTAATTGTGGGTCCCACTAAAGTTCTATTCCAAAGACCTGAAAACATTAAGCCGGTGCTACCTGCCAGGATCACATGCTGTTATCACAGCTTCTGCTGTGGTATCTTGCAGGAAACTGCAGGAATTCCATGCAATCTAAAGGCAGTTACTGACATTTTTCACACAGAAGATGGTGACATCTCACACAGCGTGCTTGTTCTTAGTGGGCAGTACTGTAAGTGATAGCAAGTGTTCGCCTGCCCTGCATACATGTGTGCCCTTTATAGTTTGCTACAGCATATACACATTCCACCCTAAAGCACAGTAATTTTATTTATTTATTTATTTATTTATTAAATTCTCGGATTACAAATACCTTTGAGCAGAAACTGCTCGTTTACCAAGGTTCCACGTCAAGGGATGAGGGTTAACATACATACAGAGGTAGTAAAAGAATGCACAATAAACAGCCAAAACAACTAAAGAAAAAATAAAGATACTCAGTTATAACATGCTTTGAGATAATATTCATATGACGAGCAGCTTAAGTAGGCAGCTGGTGGCGGTAACAATAAAAGATAGAGGGCACCATAGGCAGTTAGTATTGCAGGCAGGCGACCGGGAGAGGAGGTTGGCAGGCTAATGGACCACTGTCCGATGGTGATGGAAAATGTCTTGTACCAGTGGAGATGCGAAGCAGGAAAGGAGTCACAAGGAAGGTCCAGTGGCAGAGGGAATGAGACTGGGAAAGGGCGGGCTGTGAGACATGAGTGAGCTTGGAGGTGTTCAGAGAGATCTCTGTTCAGAGAAGCAGTCACATTGAGTGATAGAGGTGAGGTAAAGTTTGAGACTCCTTTTGAAGGGTCCAAGTGTAGTAGAGGAAATTGCTTCTTTATTGAGGGAATTGAACCGTTGAGCAGCTGTGTAGATAAAGGACCGCTGACCCATGGAGGTACGACATCTAGGAACCTGAAAGGTTAGAGATTGGGCACCACGTGTTTGCTGAGTGCCACTGTAGATAGTAAGGAGTGAGCTAACACCAGGTGGCATGAGACTGAGGAGAATCTTTTTGGTAAGTAAGCAGGTCTGGTATTGTATTCTGCTGAGTAGGGGTAGCCAACTGACCTGTGCATAGAGGTCACAGGTGTGAGTTTGTCAGGCCGCACCCATTAGTAGTCTACAGGCTTTGTTGAGAGAAACTGAGATCCTGCGGAGGGCACTTGTTGAGGCAGAGCCATAGATGGCAAGGCCGTAGCCAATCATAGAGGTGACAGAGCTGTAGATGGCTAGTTTAAGGGCATCCGCAGGCATACAGTGCTTGTGTTTGTGTAGTAGTCCAATCCGTATATTGGCAGTGTTGGCAACAGTGTCAATATGCTGAGTGTAGGAGAGGGTACTATCCAGGGTAATACCAAGGTACTTGAACTCCTTGACATGTTCGAGTGGTTTCCCAGCGTAGTTCTTTATGGTGAGGGACAGAGAGTTGTGCCTGCTCTGTCGGTTACAGAAGGACATGGCTTTAGTCTTGCTGTGGTTCAGGACAAGTTTATGATAATTGAACCAGTCTTCAATGCACTTGAAGTCGAGCTGTAGCTGGGATTCAAGGACTGTAATATCATGGTGGCTGGAAAACAGGACTGCATCGTCTGCGTATAGTAATATTTGGTGGCATGCACTGGGAGATTGTTGATGAAGAGGAGAAGAGTAGAGGGCCAGAACAGACCCGGGGGACTCAGAGCGGACCGGTTCTCATCCAAGAGATTCCTGCAATCCTTACACATTGGATCCGATTATCAAGGTAGCTGGTGAACCATGGAAGGGCATCGCTGGAGATTCCAATGGAGGACAGTTGCTTGAGCAGTAGGGGGTGGTTAACTGTGTTGAATGCCTTGGAAAGGTCTATAAATACTGCCCCTCCACAATTCCCTTTGTCAAGTGTGGCATGGATGAAGGTTGTAAATTCCAGTAGTGCAGTGGTGGTGCTGTGCCCTTTTCCGAAGCCATGCTGCTCTGGGCACTGTACATTGTACTTATCCAGGAATTCAACTAGTTGGTCTGACACTATTCGCTCCAGTGCTTTGGATAGTGGGGGGAGGAGTGAGATAGGTCTGTAATTGGTGTGGAGCATCCTATCTCCGCTTTTGTGAACCGGTGTGACAGTGGCTTTCTTCCAGAGAGAGGGGAAATGGCCCAGTCAAAGCGAGAGATTGAAGATCTTTGTAAGTGGCTCTAAAATTTCATCGAGGACTTGTGCCAGCAGTTTCAGGTCAAGGGAGTCACCACTGTACCCTTGTTTGCCGATGGCCTTTTGTATGTATTTTCTAGCTACTTGTGGTGGGACCTCCTTAAAAAAAACCTTTGGGGTTGTACATTCTAGTTGGGGGGTAACTTGGGAGGAGCAGGAGGGGAAGTCGTCGAAAAAATTTGGTGGAAGGTCACTGTCCAGGTTTGTAAATGCATTATTAAAAGTGCTGGTGATGGTACCTAGATCGAGTGTAGGAGTGCCATGAAGGTTGAGCATAGTCAGTGGTGCTTTAGGATCCTTGCCTGTATGTTCTTTAATGTTGTTCCAGAATTTTTTCCCTGGCCCCAAGAGTTGGTCAGAGCCTCTTTGTAATAGCTGCGTTTAGCATTCCGTATTTTTCGAGTGCAATCATTTCTGGCTGCTTTGTATAATTGTATGTTTACTTGCATCGGAGTTGCACGAGCACAATGCCAGAGGTGGTCTCTGTGCTTGAGTAGAGTTAAAAGGTCAGTGGTAACCCAGGGGTTGGTCTGTCCTTTGACCATCATCTTTTTCACTGGTGCATAGATGTCACTGGCTTCATTGAAATGTTTGATAAATAGGTCCAGAGCTTTGTTGGTGTCACTGAGGGAGTCAAGCACTGCCCAGTTCAGCCTGGTTAGATGGGATTTTAACAGCTGGAGGTGCCCTTGTTTGATAACCCTGGCATAGATAAGCTTGGGAGGGGGCTTGTGGTATTTGTTTGACCAGGAGCAGATGACAGGCGAGTGGTCACTTATTGTATCCGGGAGTACAGAAACATTGGAGATGCATTCAGGGCGATTAGATAGAATCCAGTCTAGAAGTGTAAGGGAGCCTGTCCTATAGTTAGACCTAGTGGGGGCATTGATCAGTTGAGTGAGGTGATGTGCCGCGGCTGCATCCTTATAGGCAGCAGTCTCAGCGGAGAGCCAGTTAATGTTAAAATCATCCATGATTATGGTTTCAGAATTATGTTGCTGGACCCTTAGATATTCCAAGATGCTATGGAAGCCAGCGGCCTGGTCTCTTTGGGGTAGGTAAACTGAGATGACAGTGAGTTCCCTTGTTATGTGCACCAAGGAAGATTTTGACTGTGAGGACCTAAGAGGAGTTGCTCAGGCTAGGAGATGGGATGATGTGACCCATAAGGGTATCCTTAAGATAGATGGTGCAGCTTCCGCCCCGTTTAGCAATCCTGTCTTGCCTGAAAATGCAGTAGCCAGGGATCGAGACTGATGTATCAGGGATTTTAGGGTTTAGCCATGTTTCCACAACTGAGAGGACATCAGGGTTGTGCTGTAGAATCCATGTTTGGAGGGAATCAAGTTTGTTGAGGATGCTGCATGCGTTGATGGATGCCATGGTGAGTGTCCCTGTTCTTCTGCTTGGTGCCACTGCTGGCTGCCCAGATAGTCCTGGGTTGGGGTGAACATTTCCTGACAGCAGTAGCGGCATAAGGAGAACTTGTAGGAGAAAGGATTTCAGTATCTTGTAGATACCTGGTGGTTAGGTCAATCATAAGCCAAAAGAAATTATCAACAGCTGAGGTCCAGAGTCACAGAATGTGTTAGAATCCCTGAAGGTGATGAACTGTGCCTTCGCATATTCAGGATGTGAAATCCTTTTGTCTGCATGCTTCTTTGTCATTCAAAGAGGTTGTTGAAAAGCCCACATACAGATCATGGAGCAGGTCAGACGAAAATGTGGATTCAAGCAGGACCTTGAGTCACTGAGTTTGTCAGACTTAGTTGCTTGACTTATGTTTTGCTTGGGATAGCTTCCAAAAAGTTGATTTTTAAATGAAAAATGCAGATACCTGGTGATGATGTTTTGCAGAAATCCAGTTCAGGAGACTTTCACGGATGTAACGAGCAAGAATGGTGTAGTTACTCCAAGCAGAAAACCATGTAAATCCACAAAAACTAAGCTACAGACACAGACAAGCAGCCACCACACAGACCCAGGAGGCGGAGTCATTGCACTGAAGAAACCACTTGACAATGAGATATTACATTATGTCATGGGGCCATCCTGCTCTTTGAATGATGTGAACATTATACCAAAAAACAAAAATAATAATAATAATAATAAGTGTTTGTTGTATTTTAAAGACATCTAGAATTCTTCCAAAAAAGTCTTAATAATCAAAGCCTGTGTTCAAAGAAAGTAAGATTCTAACGAATGACTATTACATCATTCACAAAAATATTTTTGTAAATCTCTGTTTATGCTTCTACTGTACCTCTGCAGCAGGCCAGATGGAACCACCTTCAGTTTCATTGAGCCCCTCTTCCCATCCAAGTAACCATCAGCACTCCTCATGAATCTGTAAGTCCTGCTGCTGTCCCAGTCCCCAGCCAAGAGATGTAGATGCAAGGAGTCAGAATTCAAAATGAGTGAAGGGGTTGGGGGAAGGGTGCATTGATAGGACCAGCAGTACATCTTTTAGGCAGAGCAGTCTTTGGGTGTTTGCCCAGGACCTGCGTATTTCATACCGTTGCTTTCTTCCCTGCTGCAGTCGAGCGATGATGCACATATGACACTCCTGATGTAGGGGCATCTCAACAGTGCCCCCCAACCACTGAGTATTACCGTGTACTGACTTCCCAACCCCCTGGGCCACTGGGGGCAGTTAGGTGGCAGACTCCATAGCTCCACAGCCCAGAGATGATTGTACAAGTCCTCACTTGTTCCTCCTCCTGCTTGTCCGCTGCTAATGTTCCAGGTTTGGACATTACTTAGATTGCCAGCATGTCAGGCAGCTACCTGCTGCCTGGTGATGTGGAGCTGACCCACATTATTATTTTTATAAAAATGAAAAGCTTTTTCTTCTTTACTTTAACCAGGCATCCCACTGGTAACCTCCCAGCGCCAGCCAAACACTAACCCATAGCCCAGATCTGATGATGCCCCCACCCCCACTGCGGGATTGGGACGTTTCAACTGTCCCCCCACCAGACAAGTGTCTGGTGGGCCAGGAGATCCATGCTGGTGGGGCTCGAGAGTGCCATCCTCACAGCTATGGGGGTGTTTTTCACATGATCTCCCACTCCTCTAAGTTTTGCCTTCCTCTGTTGGTGCCACACACAGCTGTATGCTGCCTTCAGGAGGCAGCAATGGCATGACATCACCTGCCCCTCATGAGGGAGATAACTTCCCGACCTGTTGCAGGGGGCCATGTCCTTGTCCAGCTGTAGCACCTTCCCTTCCTTTCTGGTACATGTTTCCCAGCAGCAGTGCTCCTGCCATCCTGGCCACCTGACTACAGGAAGTCGGGCTAATGTCTGAACCTGGGTCACCTGAGTGGAAGCAGAACGCTGAGCAGCCCAGTTATTTTTTTAAAATAAATGGCAGGGTTCTGTAGGAGCACACAAACTATATAGACACAATTTTAAACATGTCAACACATTTGTAGTGTGAACTCAAAAGTATCTTACCTGATCATGCCATATTGTGAAAATCATTCAACAAGGCTGCAGTTATATTTAGTGGCTCTGATGACATCATAAACTCTTTATGTGGCCCTCAATGGAATCATTGGTCTTGTTATATTTAAGCAGTAAGGCATGACAGAGTATGCTTTATTATGAGATGATGGCAAATGAGACACAAGACAACGCCAAGTGCCTTATGCAGCTGAGAAGTGCTATTGTCCCACAACCACACACACCCTGGAGTGCCTTTTTGTGATTATAAAATGACTCCTCTGATTTTTATTTTAAAAACTGAATAATGAGGTTCAGAATGTTAAAATATTTCTGACCTGTGCTGGTCTTGAATAATACATAGACATGTGATTGCAACTGAACAATCAGGTCTTAGTTTCTCTTACCCACTTATTATAAGTCTACAGGGAGACTCTTACATCTGTGTCTCCTTCTGCATTCTTATGGTGAGAGATGGTGGTTCTGGCACCCTAAAGATACTTAAGGTGACACTCGTACAGCTGGAAGAGACTGTCCCAGCACCCAATAAAAAGTTTAAAGTGTAAATAAAAAATGTTTTTTTAACTTTTTATTTATGAGATTTGTACATTACTGACCATTTCATCATACAGTAAAGTGAGGCAGAACATAATTCAATTGGTACAAACAGTTATAGCAGAATAAATGGTCACTAACCTAGTGTTACATCCTTGGGGGGATCCCAGGATCAAGAACCAGTTAATCTCCCAGCTAACAGTTAAAAGTTACAAATTATGGGCCCTATTCACCAATGGGCAGAAATTAAGGTGCATATCCCACCTTCATAGGTCCACACCTGCGGACAGGTGCGTGCTGGTGGAATTCAACACCGGCTGCCACCTGTCTAAGGCCCTGCCCCCCAGCACGCAGGACTCCGCAGGGTGGCCATGGGCAGAGTCGTGGACCCAGCTGGGCATTCAGTCGGATGCCTGAACTGGGTCACTCAGTGGCTCCCCTGTGTGGCAGGGTGTGCGTTGGCAGCACGCACTGCGGATGTCCAATAGCCGGTGACTGCATGAGGTGAGAGGAGGGCAAAGCCACTGGCCATCCCATAATGCAGCACCAGAGCAGTGTGCAGGGATGGGGTGGGTGGTCTTTTGGCGGTGCTGGGGGGGTACTGTACCCCATCATATGCCTGGAGGGGCTGGCGGTGCTGTTTGAGGGGGGCGAAGGTCAGCATCCTTAGGCTGGTGCCCCTGTGTGGGTAAAGGTGGGCGGTAGTAGGGGCCGCAAACTGATGTATGCTGGGGTGGGTGGTGCTGGACGGCCATTAGGTGTATAGCTGCAGTGGTCCCAGTGGCTGAGTGGGCTTTCTGCTCTGTCTGGGCAGAGACTCGATGTGTGCGCAGGGTGCATCGGGGCTTATGGCAGGGTCCTCCCTGGCATACCCTGTGCCCCCCACCACACCCCCATGGCCAGCACTGTGCGCCTTTGTACATGATGCATAGTGCTGGCACGCTCCTGTCCTGCCCCTGGCATGGTGTGGTCCATGAACCAGGGAGATCGGGTGTGTTGGGGCTGCATGACCCTGTTAGTGCATCCTATGTGGGAGCACATTGGGTGTGGGTGGCTACGTGCCCCAGATATGCAGCATGTAGCCACTTCGCCCTTTGGTGAATAGGACCCACTGAGCAGTTGCAGCCCATGGGCTTGGGCACAACATGTAAACAGAATACTATAATGCTAATTGCTCCCATTCTGTGGTATTGAAAGACCACACAGGCCCACCCATTGCACTCCCAGAAGGGCAGCTGTGACCTAAGAAAGTGGTAGAAAACCACCAGTATGTTTCCCAGCATGGACGTTCAGCCTAACAAGAGCAAAGTGAACAGTTCCATGCATCACCTCCCCCTCACATGCCTTAGCCTCTAAACATGTTGTCAAAAGTATTTTGACATAATAGGATTGATGCTAATAATTAAATAGGTTTTCAAGCCTGAAGCTGCAGCAGGGGCTGGTGCACAGAATAAACAGTGTACATTGAAAATAATTGATATACTTAGAACTAAAATAAACATTATATTAAAGTCTGCAAAAAATTGCCCTGTGGTTGATTTCCGCAATCAATGTGTTCTTGCACCCACTCAAGTGCCATGTTAAACACAGGGGTGGTGCAGTTTAATGCACCAGACTCCAAGACCAACATGTCAGGTGTCAAAGTGGTAGATATAAAGACTAGACAATGCAGGATTGCTTAGTGTGAAAGATACATTTTTAAAAGTTGCAAATACAAGTCCATGCTTGTAAGAAACAAACTCTGGTCAGAGCCAAAATGGCTGCTAGTGCATCAGTCTGATAAAGGATACAGAATTAAAGTGTGGCTTCTGGTGGGTGGGATGGGAATTCTGACAGGTTGGGTGGGCATTCTGGTGGGAGATGGTGGCCATTCCTGTGGGTCAGGCAGATTGTCTAGTGGGTTGGGTGGTCATCCCATGGTGTTGTAATGCCCATTCTGACAGAGCTAGCGGTCATTCCAGATGTTTGGGGGCATTTTGGCAGTAGGTCATGATAGAAAATAGATGCTTCAGCCAGCCCGGTATTGCTGAGGGTTGAGGCGCTGAACACCACACCTTGCGCTACATTGGAAACCTGGGTTTGGGAGTGACCTCAGGTCGCTGGGGTGCTGGCATGGGGGGGATGTGGAAGCAGGATCGAGCATTGGCTCTCCTGTCCCGGGTAAGGGGTGGGGTCACCCGCCCATATTCCCGCCATCATCAAATGGAGGTTTGGTGCCAGTGCAGGTGGTCAGCGGCATGACTGGAGGGGAAGGGCATCCCAAATGCCATGCGCACGCATGCCTGCACACGTACGCACTACGTTAGGGACGTATGGATGTAGGGGTCGGGAGAAAACCTGCAAAAAACCAGAAATTACATATAAAAAAAAAAAGAAAATGGATGTTTCTCAGCTCCCAGGTACAACTCACAAGTGCACTCGTAAATGATGGAAATATCCAAGGTGAAACAGGCACTATCACCCTTCAGAAACCCGCAGTTTTACCAGCACCTTGTGAGTTGTAGGTAGTCTAAAAAACACACGCTTGACCTTTGTCAGTGACCACATCAATTCAGAAGGACAGATAATAATTGAATGTCTCACTTCTAGATTCTAGTTTCTCATTTTTTTACTTGAATTTGTTCATTTTTACATAAAAACAAGAACTTGCACAATTCCCAATTCCTTAAGCTTTAAAAACATTTATTGTCTGTCTGTTTCTTTAAAAGACAGATGGATTTTTTTCCTTATTCGCATGTAACCATGATTCAGTACTAATGCATCATTCATATTTTAAAAGTTCATAAATAGCTTTCATCTGTACATCCAAACATTGTATCATTAAACTATATTAGGTAATATTCTTTTTCCAAAATTGTTACCAGATATTGCAGAAAGCAGACTGCTCAATATTCAGTAAGTTTGTTGTTAGCAGAGAGTGTTGTGTCACTACAGCAGTGCAAATATACATGGTTACAAAAACATACTACGTACAGATAGTGTTAATATTGAGAAACTTAATCTGGGAAAGTGTGTCCCAAGATTTTTAAAGAAGTGGAAGACAAACCGAAACAAATGTTTCCAAAAGAAACTCTCTTTTTAAAGAATCCCAAGGGATGTCATACAGAACATGACGTGGCAAACGTGCAGAGGGAGAACAATTGCTCCTTTGAAATTTTCAGAATGTAATCCAGTTCAAACAGCAGTGCTCTGGACTCAAAATTCTTAATTCGCTTTTCAAACAAAGTCACATTTATCAGAGCTCACTGTCTCTGTTCAGAATATCATGGGGGAGGGGGGGAGCCTGCTACTGGATATCCCACCAAGACCATTTCGAACACTCAAAAGAGCTTACTTGCTTTTTAACAGCTGTACCATAGAATGTTATCTCATCTCCCTCTGTTTGTTTATTATAGTATATTTACTGGTTGGTGGTTATAAACCACTGCCAGCGAGTGCCCAACAGCTCCATAAACCACATATGTGATTTATGGAAGTCGCAGGACAGTATTGCAGCATCACCAGAAAACCACTGAACAAGCTGTCCTCGCACTGGATATTAAAGCTACCTGTCAGTCACTCGACACGAGAAAAGCTTGTCGGCGGTAACGGGTTACCCACGCAGTGACAAAAAGACAATTAAAACCAAAAAATACAATTAAAAAACAGTAACTATAAAAAAAAAAACCATGGAGAAGTGAGATTCTCTGGGATATTATGCACCCCCTCGTTGTGTGATGCCCATATCACACAACTTGGGGATGCATAAAATCCCCATAAACCATACTTCTCCATGCATTATTCTATATTTATTACTTTGTTTCTGCAACCATTCTCTTATTATTTGTTGCCATATAATGAATGGTGTTCTGTAGCTGTAATTGCCCAATCACTGTGCATGTAATCAAAAGCTGAATTTAAATTGGTATATCAGTTTGTTTTGATAAGCGCAATCATTAAAAATGTTTTATATATAGTTTTTCTATCCACTTTTTCAGATGTTGATTATGTCAGTGAATAAGGTTTGAAGCAATCACACAGTTTATCCCCATCAAAACTCTTTTTGTCTCTACCTTGTGCTAAAACTTAATCGGGGGTACATTTGTATCTTCTTGCCATCTACTTCAAGATCTTTTATCCTGCAAGCCGCTGTTAATATCTTATCTCTTTGTAATACTGACGCAGGCTTCAGCAGTACAGTACGAAGGCTGATGGGGTCGACTACTTTGAGGGGAGTTATCTTATAACATTTCTCCAGTTCCAACCTCATGGCATTCAGGTCAAATCCAAGAGCCTCCTGCAACCAAGCAGTGACTGTCAGCATCAGTTCGGACCCCTCAAAACCTTCTGAAAGGCCGTTAATTCTCCCGTTCCTTTCCTTTAACAAATTTTCAGAGTGCTCCAGACGAGTACGTAATAAGTTTATTTTCGGTGACCAGTCCTGCTGAAACAGCAAAGTGCCTTGCATACAGAGCTGATTGTCTCCACGATCTCCACCCTGTGGACTTCCACGCACTGTTCAACTGTTTGAAGATGTCGTGAGAAAAACTCAAATTTAGTGTTTGAAAGATCCACTGATTTTTTTTCCATAGTTGTATTCAGAAGTCACCCTCGGCAGAGCCTCTGCAGCCCCCCGCATCTTTTCCTGGAGGTTTAGGCTTAAAGAAATCCTGCGAACTACTCGGAGTATTTTTTGGGTTTCCCTTTGTCAAATTTCACTCAAATTGGCACCGAGTGTTGAAAAACAGACAAATCACCTCCTCAAGAGTTTTAAACGCAATCTGATCACTAATACATTGTGTTTTAAAAGTTTTTTTTCTTCAATTTCTTTTTATGCCCCCATCTCTCTGGCCCTCCCTAGGTCCTCAGGCCCACTGGCAACCTCCCAAGCCCCCCTTCCTCTGGTTGTGGTCACCCACTTCTATGAATCTCTGGTTATGCCCCCCAAGGTGGGGTCAGCTCCCCGAAATTCTTTGTCTTGTCAGGTGGCGCCACAATCTGGCAGGCAATGGAGGCCTGGGGGTGCTCCCGCTGGTCGTCATCATGGAAGTGCAGTGGCTGTATTCCTTAGAGTACCTCTCCCTAGGGACATCGCCTACAAGGATGTCAGTGCGAGCCCACATGAGCCTGTGCACATCTTCCCACTGACATCAGCAACATCCCTGCCCTCTTGATTTGCCTCCCAGCTGCACTACCACCCATGGTCACATAGGTGGCAGTATTGTGGCAGAGGATGGAACCCTCCTTCCTGTGGAGGAGGCAAGTATCCTCTAGAATGCTCAGTCCTTCTCACGCCCCCAGGCCAGCCCCAATGATTCAAGCTCTTTCCCAGACTTGGGTCACTGGAGCCACAAGTGGTAGTGCTTCTGTTCCGCCAGCAGGCTGGTATTTTAAAAGTTTTAAGGCTCTTCCACATGGGAGCTATCCTGAGCATATCTGGATGCCCAGGCTGCAAGTTCCGTCCCCTCAAATAAAAACATTTTTTGTGAATATAGAAGAAATGGATCCTCCCATTTCAAAAATGGAACATGCCATCTTTTCTAAGAGCTGCATGTAAGGACCCTCTTTGAAATAGAAGAAGTCCTCATGAGTAGGTCAATCTGCAGCTCTGATTGGTTGAATTGTTGCTGATATTTTATAGCTTATTGTGCAGCAATCCAAGAACCTTTGTTGCCAGTGCTCTTTTTTAGGTAATCCTTGCCTCAGTGCATTTGTGCCGAGGTTCTTTTTCCTTTTATATTTCTTTCTTATTTTGGGCCCAACATGACCCAGTGCCAGAAATAAACACAAATCCTATCCTCTTATTATCAGGAACCGTGCAGGTGTCCCTCTTGAACAAGTTGATCATTTCAAATACCTGGGTATAATTGTGGCCTGCTCCCTTTCCAACTCTAAGCACATTGAGAATGTAGCCAGAACAGTTAACATCAGAATAGGACTCCTTCACAGACACAAGCGATGCTTGACACCAGATGCTCTATGAATCGCTATCAACAGCGCAGTCATTCCCATCATTGACTATTGCCTGGTCATCTACAACTCTGCATCCCCTGCCTCCCCTCCTTAGGATAGCAGTGGCCCTCAACAAAGCCTGCAGGCTGCTCACCAGATCCCCTCGCCTCACCCACACCTGTGACCTTTACGAACAAACTGGATGGCTTCAACTTAACAATAGAATTCACTACCAAACCTGCCTGTTAGCCAAAAAAAATTCTCCTTGGACTCGTACCTCCTTGTGTGGCTAACCTTCTAAACTTATTCTCAGGCTCGCAGCGCACCAGACACTCTGCCCATCAACTGTTCACAGTTCCAAGATGCAGAACCATACAGGGGCAGCAGTCCTACTCTTACCAGACCCCCCCACTGGTTCAGTGACCTTGGTGCAGAACTCACTACTGTACCAACACTGGGCCCTTTCAAGAACCTACTATGACAACATCTGCTAGTGAATAGTAGCTGTGACTGCACTGGAGAAAGTCAGTCTGTTTCCCTGTTCTGATATGCTTCCTCCAGTTTTTCCCGTCTGCCCCTCACCTTCAATCCCTATTCCCTATTCCCTCTTATTTCCTCCCTCTATCACCTCCTTAGACACCTATCCCCCCCCCTTTTCACTGCCTAACAATTCCCTCCTCCCCTTACCCACTCCTCGCTGTGCTTCTGTTGCCTCTTACTTACTGAGCAAGTCTCCTTCCTTAGGTTCTGACAGAGCCACCATTGATCACTCTCGTCCTCAGTACTGTCCAGGAGTTCACCAGGGCTGTAGTTGGAGGCACTGTATATTACTCCTCTACCTTACTGTATTGTTGAATGCTTAAATCCTGATATTGTATAATCTGTTTAACTAGTGACTTTTGTACTGCTCCCATTGTATGTTTTCCCACCCTATTGACGTGGAACCTTCGTAAATGAACAGTTTCCTGCTCAAAGGTATTGTAATCCAAGATTGAAATAATTAAAAATAAATAAATAAATGTGAAAGACCACATATAGGCTGGTTTGTTTTTCCTCTGGAATGAGCTACAGAAGAGGCGTACTGAGTAGGGTGAAACACGTGTCTGTGTCTTCTTTTCTCAGCCTTTGCAGACTGTGTGAGAGGCCCTTTGGCACCATGCATTCCAGCCTAAAGTGTCATGGTGATTTATTTTTATATATATATATATATATGCTTTGCATTATGGGGGTATGTGTGATTTTATACTTACTGAAATGTTACCTTCTTGAGTTCAAGCCAGCAGGTAAAGGAAAATGCTACTAGCTCAATATAAAATCTACCAGCATCTGGCTAGTGGGTCAGTGCCAGTTTCGACCCCTGCTGTTTATCTCCTAGAAGATCTACAGTATAACAGATTTGTGATGTTTGCTATTCTGGTGAGCCAAGTTCACACCTCAGTCTTGGGATGGTGCTGTTGGCTGCCAGGAGCCTGCTGGAGGATCCACTTGGCTACTCTCAACCTACGGGATAGGGATTATCAGGGATAGGGATTGTCAGTTCGGCGGCCTGCTGTCCCCCGATGGCCTAGGTGAGCACTACAAACATGCAACCTAATACTCTTGAGGGGGTGGATGTATTACATCAACAGGCCCTCATGAATGCATGCAAACATCCACACAAATGGAGAAAATGTGTGGGGAAGAAATCAGCAGGGCTGTGAGGGATGGTCATCATTCTTGACCTTCCTGCTTCCCACCTGGGACATGGAACATGTTCAGTGAAGGGGGAGTCATCCCAAAGGCCCACCATTGGGGCAAGACATGGGAGTCAGCTCCAACCCAGGTAAGGTGCATATTGAGGCTGGGAGGTCACTATATCCATGGAACTAGGTCTGCCATGGAGATGGAAAACTTGTCAAAAAAAAAAAAAAGACAGCCGATAGCCCAGTGTTAACCCTACTACTGGTTATGCTGATGATTTGTTTGGGGAATGGACTCGGGTCACTCGGGGACCAGCTGGGGAGGGAGGACTGAGAGTACCAAGGACAGCTCCCCTCCCTTAAAGATGAGGCACACTGGGTCCCACCACTCGATTGTCAGCTGGTGTAGACCTGGTGGTAGCACAGTGGGAGCATGTAGAAGGGGTGAGGGGCAGCTTCTGCATGCTATGCAGGTATATATATCATTCTGTGCCAGCACCCCCAAGGAGAAGACCAAGAGCTGGAGGAAAAAGCCCTTGTGCCCCCCCCCCATAGTCCCATGTACAAGAGACATGGCAGGTCATCTGCTGCTGCTATCATAGTCTTGGGTAAGCAGTGGATAACCGACAAGTCTATCAGAAGTTCATTGATGAGGCTGAGGGGGGAGCCATTGGTGCGAGTGGAGGGGGAGGGTGTTGAGAAAAATTTAACAAATAAAGAAATGCAGTGAGTGGTTACCTTGCATGTAAGACTTACATTATCCATAGAATAGTCCTCCAACTTTGTACTCATGCTTTTTTTTTAACTTTGGTGGACAGTTGTAAGCTGCTGATGAAATGCAGTAATTGCATGTGGTCACTAGTCAAATAAAGATTTATCCTTCCCATTAGGAACATGAGTTGGTTTGTCGGGCTGGCCTGGCCTTTCTTGCGATTTGCTGGCTGTCCTGTTCCTTCTGACAGAATAATATATCGTCCTATTCTCATTGCAGTGTCCTGCTGATCATGGATGTGTTTAAATAGAAGTTCCTTTTATTTGATGTGTCTGAGCCTTTTGGGAGAATGTGTTCCATTTGGCCTCTATAATGCAGATCAGAGTGTTCGATTTCAAACATAGAAACATAGAATTTGACGGCAGATAAGGACCACTTGGCCCACCCAGTCTGCCTATTTCCCTACCTACTGGATAAGCTGCAGATCCTAGTTAACCAGCAGCCTACTTCTTCCTATCCCCACCCCCCCAGAACTGCCTTATGATTATCCCATGCATGCTTGAATTCCACCACTGATTTTGACTCCACAACCTCCTCCGGAAGGCCGTTCCATGCATCCACAACCTCTCTGTGAAAAAATACTTTAAATTACCTCTGAGCTGCCCCCCCACAGCATTCAATCTCTTGGGGTTTTCCATTGGACCTGAATGAGCCGTCCACCATCACAGTTGTCCTCTTCTTGCTGGAAATAAGTTGCTGTTGTTTGCAGAGCACTGAACAAAGAATGAATGTGGGATCGAATCTGGCTTGAGTCTGGTGTCTTAGAGCTGACTTCCCTGTTAGACTGCCTCAAATGGTTCCTCACTGGTAACCACGTTTTTAACAAGCAACTTGTTGCAGCATGATATCTGGGCCAGCAGTCTTACTGTTTTTAATGTATTACTTTCTTTTGTCAGTTACCAGCATCTCTGGTTCTGGAGTCTGTGTAATAACTCAGCAGTGGAACTGCTCCTGCAGTGCACACAATATATTCTCATACGTGTGGTCTTTATTTAGCCCATTCTCACACAGGGTTACATGCCTCTTGTACAGTGGGTGACAGTTTTTGCTTTCCTGCTTACTGGAAGTGTGTGGAATTTGTGGATTGCTGAAAGACATTCGATGCACTATCTCTACCTTGTAGTCAAGGACCTACCCACAGGTCCACATGTCTGTGGTGATATGGAGAGACTTGTGCATCAACATGCAATGAAAACCTAAATATGTATACCCTGGAAGAGAGGAGGGTGACGGAGATATGATAGAGACCTTTAAATACCTCATAGGAGTAAATAAGATATAGAGGGAAATATTTTTCAGAAAAAAAGCTCAAAGACAAGGAGGCATGGAAAGAAGCTGGACGGGAAAGATTCAGGAGAAATGTAAGAAGCACTTCTTCACAGGAGTGTATTCCTGGAACAGTCTTCTAGCGGAGGTGGTGGGGGCAAAAACAGTGGCCTGAGTTCAAGAATGCATGGAATAGACATAAGGGAACCTCAGGGAAGGGGGGGGGGGATGAATGGGCCAAAGATCTAGTAGGATTTGTGGTAATGCGATTGGCAGGGAAAAATGGGCAGACTAGGTGGGCCAAGCGATCCTTATCTGCCGACAGATTTTGTGTTTCTGTTCTCCAGCCTGCACAGATCCTCCGTAAGTTCTCTTGCCCCTTTTCCGTGTCAACTCTTGCCTTGTGCAGATCTTTGTGTCATCTGCAAAGAGGCA
This sequence comes from Neoceratodus forsteri, assembly GCA_016271365.2. NCBI lineage: Eukaryota > Metazoa > Chordata > Ceratodontiformes > Ceratodontidae > Neoceratodus > Neoceratodus forsteri. Next base: position 1,523,865,537 of record CM028130.1, on the reverse strand, counting down.
GATCTTGCTCTTTATACCGTTCTCTATTTGGCAAATGAACACAGTACTACGTCCACAAGCTCCCTTACTTCTGAGAACTTCCCCTTATCAAAGACCCTTTGTGTCCTTCCCTTCAGCCTGCTTTCCACCCTTGCTGACAATTTTTTTTCCACTTCCAAGTCCCTTAGTTTCTAGACCAATCTCCTATGGGGTAATGAGTTAAATGCCTTCCTTAAATCTAAGTACACCGTATCAACTGCTTGTCTGTTGTCAGCCACCCTGGTCACCCATTCGAGGAAGTCAATTAGATTTGTCTTGCAAGACCTCCACCTCATTAGCCCATGCTGCCTGGGGTTGCGGTGCTCATTTCCTTTAGGAACTATACTAGTTCCTCTCTCAGTACTGACTCCATTATTTTCCTCACTATAGACATCAGGCTGACTTGGCTGTAGTTTCCTGGCCAACATTGCCTTTCACTCTCATGCAGACGGACTAGTGCTATACCCATCAACTGTCCCTGGTTTTCAGGGATGTTGCTGATTTTTGCCTCAGACATTTCCACCATATCTTCTAAATTTGGCAATTCTACTGCTGAAGAGTTGGGATTGAATGCATAAAATAATAGCGGACTTTAGTGTAGCAGTCTAATTCTCCTTCAGAAAATGCTCTTTATACTATACTACACATTATGATAGGCTTGTTGAGCCAGTGGCAAAGCCAGACTTGGGAGTCACCGGGGGCAAGTCAGTCATCTGGGGGTTCCAAGACGGCAGCAAGTGAGAGTCCAATTTGTAAATGCGGTGTGGCCAGAAGCATGGTCAGTACATTAGCTAGATGCATTGTACTTTTTTGCAAATAAGGATGAAACATAATTAAAAAAAAAGCAAAACTGAACCCAGTGCTTCACTGCTCAGAATATGAGGGGAGAGCAGCCAGGTTACAACCCATCTCTAACTAGGTGTGTTCTACCCCCATAAAAATTAACCTTTTGCTGGCTGTGTGGTGCCAAATGAAGGGATTTGCTTGGCACGCTGGCGACCTGGGTTTGCGCTTTGAGCCCCGGTACCGGGAGCAGAGACATTCAGGGAGGGGGTTCAGAGCATCCATTGGATGCTTCCCTCCTGGGGAGGGGTGGTTCTGGCCTTGGCACCCTAGGGCAGATTGTCGACGTGCTTGGGGGAACGTGGTACCTCGACACGCCCACCGTATGTCCCCACCCAGGGTTGCCGTGCTCACGCATGACTGAGAACTGCAGAGGACAAGGGTCAAACAAGAAAAAAGGAGCTCCTCACTCGACTGGATGATGGGCGCCAGCCCCGCTACCACAGAGCCCCAGAAGACAGCCTGGACCAGCTCCACAACATGCAGGATATGTAGGAGAGGTCAGTAAGGTACCTTCCCCCTCTGAAGAGAGGGGCCCTTCTGATGAAGTGATACATTGGGTTACCTGGGGGGTTGCAATGGGAGCTGGTGGCTTGCGGCAGGGGTTGGAGGGCAGGTCGGGACCCCGGTGCTCTGAAGGAGTGGCCAGACGGGGAGGCTCCACTGGGAGGAGCATAAAAAAAATGAACCTTTTAACCCTCCCATCTTATCCACTCACACCAGAATGTGATGAGACCTGTCCACTTGCATTGCCTGATCAGAGCAGTTCATCCAGTGCCGGCCGCACCCCCAAGTATACCACAGGAGCCACTAAGGTGACTGACTAGTGTTGTGTGATGATGGTACTGCTGTCCCCACCCTGAGTCTGAGAGAATGCATTCTGCACAGCACTTCCTTTGGTCCACTGGCCTGGTGTGGTGGGAGTCAGGTCTCTGCTAAGAACCTATGTCAACCTAATTAGCTGCATGCGGCAGGTGGTGTCCAGTGGCCAATGGCCAATTTTAACTGCCCTATTCTCTCTGTGCCTTTTCTTCTGCCAAAATTTGCCTGCCTGAAATTTCATACCTTTAGTGGAGTTGCTGCTTGGGTGGTCCCCATTTGGACCTCCAACCTTACTGTCTTGTGGTTGCTGGATCCTAGTGTTTCCTGGACTACTACATTTTGGATCTTCTCACTGCTGGTACAGTAACTGCCAGATCCAGTGGGGTCTCTCCCCTTGCTGTGTCCTCCCTGGATATACTCATGAAGTCATGTGCCACTTCTGTAGGCAACTGTGTTGGCTCTACAACTTTTGTCCCACGTGTTTCCAGGTAGTGTAGTTTTTTTAACCATTTGCTGCCATGAACTTCACTGGTTGGTTTTACGAAGTATAAATCTCGGTAGAGGCAAAGATCACTTTTACATGTCCTGTACCATTGGATGCATTCAGGCCACCATCTTGTTAAACTTGATGCACATATGGAGAGAGGTATGTTGTTTTGGACCCTGTATGATGCAGCTCTCTTGCAGGGGGTTACATACTAAGTTTATATGTTCCCTGTTACACACCCTTGCCAGGGCTTTGTGCAACACATTGTGTCAGGTGGTGATTCATGTGAGAATGACACCTACAACACAAGTACAGAAGGGGAGCATGACAGCGGTGATGGGGTTGGCATTGATGGTAACTTGGACACTGATGTAAATTACATGCCTCCACCTGGTGAATTAGTTTGAGAGGAGGAGACTGCATATTGAGGAAATCACATCATGAATAACATGTTGTGGTTTACAGTCTCTTTTGGCAACCAGAACACAGCATACTAATGTCAATATCAGTGCTCTCCAAAATAGTTTTTCACTCATCCCTTATGTAACTTCCCTTCGCATACCCTGAAAGAGGGGCTGGCATAGCCTAGGACAACTTTTTGTGTCTAGGCATATATCAAGCTCACTGGAAGGCCCCTTACATGCCAAGATACTGGTTGCCCTTGCCCAGGCCAGAGCTTCACTAGGACACCTCAAGACTCAAGTAGTGCTCACCTAAAGAATTCACTGACCCAACAGTCTTTGAGCACATACTTCCTTTACTGGTGAATTAACTATACAAGTTCACATATATTGAATACAGAGATCACAGCTCATTGATTATATTTAACAGATAAGTACCCCATTTTCATAGTGCCCATATTTCCCTGCTTCTCTTCCATAGTAGTATGTAGCTTCTACCCCCTTTTACAGCAGTTAGCAGTTCCAGCTCCACTTTCACAACTATACATGGTTTTCCCTCCTGAGATCCCAGGCTAACTCCTGACCCCAAGAGCAGGCTGGTCTCGACTTGGCCAGCTTTCAGACTCAGATTCCTGCTGAGACACATGGTCACCCTGTCTTGTTTCAGTGATTTCCATTTTGTCTTTGTAGTACAACTTGCTATGCTAGGTGTGCTTACACCTTGACACACCCTCTTCTCTTCCCACTTAAGGCACTAGTAGACATGAGGATCTCGCAGGCCCAATTAACCAATACTGAGATTAGCTTTTAGCATAGCTCTCAACTCCTACCATCCTAATGGGGGGTTTACAGTTTAAAGTGTTACACACTTAGTGCTGTCGTATTCTTTTTCCTTGTTCTGTTGTCATTGCTTTATCATGATGGAATGAGCCACAGATTCTCATAATCACTCTTGTCCAAATTAAAGGTGAAGTGATTTAGGATTCGGTGCCTCCTATGTGGCCACCCACCAATATCCCCCTAACCTGGTGTGAACTTTGTGCTGCTTGCCTAGTAACCACACAGAGCTATGTGCCATACTGGACCAGCCCAACTGCCATCCCCTCCCCGGCCAGCTCCTCTGTGGAGCTGAACAGTAGTAGCTGTACTGAGGAGCTTTGGGACACCTCGTCCTTGCTGTTTGAGACGACTCTCCAACTTATCTGCATTTTTTCTTCCCGCTGGAGTCTCATCTGCATCTTCAGGTGCTGAATAATTTGTACTGGCACTTCTAGTACACCCCTACCAGGGTCTTTCTCAGTGCGTTTCCCGAAACCCACCACAAACCTGGAGGCCATCAGATTGTTTTCTTTGAGGGCTCCCCAAGGTTTCTACACCCTCTCGGTGGCCCCACTACATACTGGATGTTATATGGTGATTCCCAATAAAGAAATACCATAGATTTAGGCCTCTTCTGGATCTCTACCGGGTTTAATGGCTGCTCCCTCAGCCTGCTCGCAGCTGATTCACACTGTCCTAGACTGATGATGCATTTTTTATTATTAAATTCCTCCCACAATGCTACATCCTGAGACCTGGTCCCAGAGTTAGGCTGGATGTATAACGTGAACAACCTCCTCCCTCCACTGGTAGGGAGTGGGGTTGTTTTGTTACACGGATTACCATTCAATGTCCTGTGCAGCCAGTATAGTGTTATGCCTGTGCCACTGTGTTAGTTTGGTTTTGGCTGTTCACACTCTCTGTTCCAAAGGAATTACCACCCTGTAGGGGTTCAAAAGGCATCCACCCCTAGAGGTGCCACGGGATGATTCCAGTGGCTAAAGGTACCATAGGAATCCCTCTAAGGAGAGAGTGCTGCCGCTGGAGGAGGAGGGGAGGAGGATGGTGGGGGCAAAGAAAAAGTGCTTCACAATGAGGCTAAGAGGAACTGCTTATACGGTATAGCTCAGGAAGTGAGAGTGGCTGGTTGCTTGGCCATCGAACTCCAGACATAGCCTTTCCAATTCAATGTCCTGCACAGCCAATATAGTGTTATGTTTGTGCAACTGTGTTAGTTTGGTTTTGGCCATTCGAATTCTCTATTCCAGAGGAATTATCACCCTGTAGGGGTACGAAAGGCAAGGAACCCTCAGTTGGTTCTACCCCTAGAGGTGTCATGGGACAATTCCTGTGGCTAAAGGTACCTTAGGAATCCCCAAAAGAAATGTAGTACAATCATATCCCAAAGAAGGAGGTGACATAAAGCTTATGCGCAAGCAGTAACTGTGACATAGGAGCAATAACTGTAATGTAGTAGAGCAGCATAGACCATTTGATAACGTAATGAGATGCTCAGTTTGATAATGTAATGAAATGCCCAGGTTTGTGTAGCATGATACTAATGGTTTGCGTTGAGAATGAGAGGATCCTCTAAGGAGAGAGGGAATGGCAGGACATCCTTCACCTCCACCTCCATCCAACAGCGGAACCTACCTAAAGAATCTAGGGCACACTACTATGCTAACTAACAGTTATAACCTGAGACAATGGAGGACAGAAAAAAAAACCCTATGAGGAGGAAATCTCTGGGGATCCAAGGCCTAGGTCGCCTTCTCTCCAGGCTTGGAGTAGTTTATTTAGCGACGGCTCTGCAGCTGCAATTTGGAAAACCCAATTAAAGGGAGGTGGAAAATATTCCAATTTGGAGGAAGGTTCTCACTCAAACCCTCTAGCGGGAACGCCGTGGAAGGTTGTGAGAAAACTCTGCAACAATACATGCAACCAAGGCGGAGGAGAGCAACGACTGCTGAGGCACTCACCAGGCCTTCCCGCCATAAACTCAAACCAGGTGAACCAGAGGCAGTCGTAGGGAAGATGTGCTGAGGGTGCCTTGCTAGGGAAACCACTAAAGTCAATGGCTAACCGGTATAGTGGAACACTAGAGCCAAAGGAAATTGTCGTAACCACACTTCACCGCTAGTCTTAAATTCTACACCAGGAGCTGTTGTCGCTTAGCGGGCAGCTTAAGTCAAGCACAGGGCGAGGACATTCCCAGCTAAGGGCCAGGTGAGAAGGATCCCGCCCCAAGTTTGACATGCTCAAGATGTGGACTAAATGTAGAGCGAGACCACCAGCTGCAGGGACCCTGCACCAGAATAGAATGGCTGGCATGCTCCAGAATTAGATTGAGAGCTGAGAAGCTGGCATACTGATTGAGCACAGTTTGCTGATAGTAATGAGCAGTGAGTGCTGAGACCTTGCAAGGTCGAAAGCAGATTGAGTGCAGCAGACATCCCAGAGGCTGAAGTCGAGAGGATGCAGTAGGAATGAGCAATCGATTGCATAAGCAAGCGTGGACTTGTACATAGGTCAGTAAACAGAGCAGTAAGTGGACCTGCATGTAGGTCTGCATAACATAGTAGCAATGAAACAGCACTGAATAGTGGGTCAATCCAGCCAGATATTTAAAAGCCAAGTCAAGGTGACAAAAACTCTGAGGATTTTCAGCAGTGAAGGCAGGATTTAGAACAGAAAATTTAACAGCATCAGCAGGAGCTTTTTTAGCTGACGTCAGAGTATAACGATTGAATAAATATAAAAGCAACATCCATATGGAGTACATTGAGTTGTAACTGCAATAAACATAAATAAGGAGACACACTGCTCTGAAAGCAGCTGTAGCCAGGCAGTGCAATGAAGCTGTTATAATGAGGTAAGCAGAATAAGAGAGCATGATTGAGCTGACTAGCTAGGTTCAGTGTAAACCTTAGGTGAAATCAATTGAGTATGCAACATGAAGAAGCTATGGTTGAGCTGAAACACACAAATAATGATTGCATTGCATTGCAGTAGTTTGAGAGTTGAGTGACTGACAGCAAGTAGTAGGAGCTCTGGAACAATGTACTAGGAGTTTGGAAACAAAGCCCCCCCCCAAAAAAAAAAACAAACTAAGACACACAAACACAGAACAGGAAACAAGAAAGAAGAACCACACAGGCAGCCGAAGGCAAAATATAAACCAGAAGCAGGAAAATAAAAACAGAAATCCAGCAAAGACAAGCAGGTGCGGGGGGGTGGTGGCTCAGCCAGCCCTGCAGACCCCAACCAGCTCAGAGGACAGACGGACAGAGCCTTCCGCTGCAAAGAAAAAGTGCTTCACAATGAGGGTGAGAGGAACTGCTTATATAGCTCAGGAAGTGGGAGTGGCTGGCTGCTTGACCATCGAACTCCAGGCATAGCCTTTCCAATTACGAATGAGCCGCCACCTTTACGCACTGAAAACCTGAAAGTAGTCCCTAAACAATAAAGTTTCTCAGAATATAAAAATAACTCAAATGTTCTTTCCCTTTATATCCCTCTCCTAATATATATATATATATATATACACAAATTAAAGAATAAAGTACTAAAGGACGCTGAAAATAGAAAACAGAGTTAGAATTGACATTCTGATTATAAGTCCTCTTTAGGAATTATCTATAAAAAGAAAATATCAAAGTTAGTGGCTTTTTTCTCTTTATGCATAATTCCTGAAGAAGGCCCATGGTCAAAACATTGATTTTAACTCTGTTTCCTGTTTTCAGTGCTTTTAATATTACCTTTTTGTTCTGTTTGAGCTCACACGATGATACAGCACATTTCTTTTGTTCTTACAAAATAAAGTACTACTCACTGTTTTAATTTCTTGTTTTACTTTGTTGACCATGAAAACTATCTCCATCTTTCTTGACTTGCTTAGCAGGTAAATCTCTGCTACTTATCCTGCCACAGATATAATCGAGGCCAGGCAGTACCTGACGTATAGTGTTAAGATTGCATTGCATGCCTCTGTATGTACATACTTTATAATTCCAATGAATGCGAGATGTATTTGTTGCTCTTTCAACTGCTGCTGCCTCTCCCCGACAGCCTGCTGCAGTTCCTCTTTGTGTTACTGTAATTATTCTGCTCTGTTTGATGTAGATTTTTCATTATAAATCACGGCATCATTCTCAACCAGTCAGGATTTAAGCAATAATGCCTGACAGGGTGTGTGTTGTGCTGGGATAAAGTCACGCATCAGGTGGTTGGGCACGAGGCCGCTGGCCGAGTGCGTCCAATACCTGAGGCTTGATGTTATCCCAGCACAGCACACACCCTGGAGGGTATTATTGCTATTATACTGTGGCTTGTTGTCATACAGAACAAAAAAAGCATTTTAAAGAATGTTTTTGTTAGTGTGGAAGAATATTTTTGTTTCTTAAGAGAATATGCAAAAAAGTTATCTAGCTCCAAATAGTCATCTGCAGGTTCACAGTGAGGCTGAGACTAGACCTGTGATGTGCTGGGATAACATCACTGGTCCAGTCCCAGACTGACCAATCAGAGACCAGGATTCTTTCTTGCCCATGTATAATGTTTATTTCTAAACATTCCAGGTACTCTTACAACCATAAGAGGGTGTTTAATAAAATTCTGAAGTTCTAGGTTCAGTTGGCACAGTCCATTTCCAACAAAGGGGATTCTCTAGTATTCTACAAAATAAAGCATTTTAATTCTAAAATAAAAACTAAATTTCTAAACAAATGTATTTAATATGATTTATAATATGTTTATATATACAGTTACTGTGTCTCAAAGTTATGAGTGCATTCTCAGGTCCTTTGTGTATCAGAACTGCTTAGCTGTGCTTCCAGTTCTCTCACTAAAATAACTTGACAGTCTGCTCCTATAACCATAAGAGACATAATAACTGTACTTATAAGCATGTAGTCCAGTAGTTTTTGTTTTAATTTGCACTGTACTTGATGTAAACTGTCAATTCAGTATTTGTCATTGTAGTCCTGGACTCACCATTAGAGATGTGGTGAAGTTCATGTGAAGTGGCGAAATTCACCACTTCACAAAGCTTTCCCAGACCTGGGAAACTTCAACTTTGACTGTATTACGAAGATTTTACCACAAAGTGCGGAATTTCATGGGCGAATTTCTGTACTTTGCAGTAAAAAAAAAATCACAAATTAATTCATGGAGTGAAGTTTGCCAACTTCGTCCATCTTAACTCTCCATGGTCGTGAAAAAGGCATTGTATGTCTGGTGCACTTCCCAGGTAAAAAACAAAGTATGAGGCCTTCGGTTTTGTGTGTGTGTGTGTGTGTGTGTGTGTGTGTGTGCATGAGGGGTAGACTTTATTCAGTAGAATTCTTGGATCTTGATGGGTGGGGAGAGACTACTTTTTACTAGTTACTTTTAACAAAAGAAAATACATATTAATTTAAAAAAGTGCATTTTTGTATTTTTGAAATTGTTTCTCTCAGTTTGCCCATTTTATTACTGCAACCAGGCACTCCAGTTTAGTTTCAATTCAGTTTTCAATTTTGCAGGTTGTGGTTTGTTATATGAATAATGCACATCCAGGTGCTGAAGGTACTTGGCATAAATGCCTCATGTCTCACAATGTACCTGGCTGTTTGATTATTTATTTTATTGTTTTATTTATTCAGTTTTTGTTGACCGGGTAAGTGCACTAGACACATTCTGCCTATTTTTAGGCACAACCCGGGGGAGGGGGATACAGATGAATGCCAACTGACCTTGAATCAGATTAAGCTGTTGGTGGTATTTTTTGTGAATGGGGGGAAATTTGGCCAGGGCACCGGGGAAATTCCCCTACTCTTTTCGAGAAGTGCCATGGGTTCTTTAACATCCACCTGAACTACCACCAGAACAGGCCGATAGGACATCGGTTTAACGTCTCATCCGAAAGACGGCACCTCAGGAGTGCAGCACCCCCCTCATGCTGCACTACAGTGTCAGTATTGGGGTATTAACCCAAGTGCCTGGTGTGGGGATAGAACCCACAGCCTTCTGATCTCCCGGCCTCAGAGGCAAGTGTGCTACCTGCTGAGCCACTGACACTGCTATCACATTATCACATAGAACCCACACCCTGTCAGAATGAAAATGAGACTGGCTGGGTTAATCTGAAGCCAACGCCGGGAGTATTTTAGTATCTGATGGAGTGCTGCTGTCCTGAAGGTGTAACATTGTTGGTTTAAATGAATATAGCATGTTTGAACATTTTGGGGGACAAACTGGATTCAACAACCACACAAACAAATAACATTATTGAGAATCGCTAGAGCAGCAACCATCTGTTGACGGCAAGTTCCGTGATTAATGTGCTGTATCACTTTTTTCTTTTGCAGTGCTAGCCAACAGCCCTATGTGTGCATCTGAGAGAAAATGTGATACCATATACAAAGGGTTTGCAGAATGCCTTGTGAAGCTGGGGGAGAGCATGGCTCAGAGCGTTCACACTGAAACAGAAGAAACGCATGAACTAGACACTGTCTGCAAGTGAGTCTTAACTAAGGTGCTAGTGGTAATAGTGGGTGTAGATATACAGACTACATCCCCCAAGAATCCTTTTTAAAAATCATCAGTGCTGCTAACAGCCAGTCAATGCAGAGAATTCACCTACATGTGAGACCTCTCATTACTCTAAAGAGCAAGTACACTACCTGAAATTAATTCTAACTTGTGTTAGTTTTTTATGCCTGAAGTACTTTTCTTCTCTCCGTTGCTAATTAGAAAATATTCTGTCTGACAGTATTATATGTGATGTGAGGAACAGTACTCCACTTCGAGGTTGACATATGTAGTTTTATTCTTCCTCTTGTCTCATCCGCAATTGTGGCCTCACTGTGATATCACAACTCATCCGAAAGAGCCACTTTCCTTATGCCAGATTAGTCAGTAGTAAATTAAGGGTGAACAGAATCACTGAAATCCAATCCGTCATCAGATTCCAGATTCTGGAATGACCCAGTTCCGATTTTGTTTCCAGTTCCAAGTTGGAATCTGAAATCTGATTCGGGAAAGAGTCCCACTGGGACACATAGAGGGTGCTGCCAGTGGGGTAACCCCTAGTAGCCACCTGCAATTGCAAGGAGAGGGTGGGCATCAGGCAGGAAGTGACCTCCCTCCTTATAGAATGGAAACTGGAACCAGAATCGCCGGATTCTGATTCTGAAAACACTGCTTTCAAAATTAGGATTTTCTGACTCAGAATCCAGAAATCCTAATTCTGGATTTTGGACTGGAATCCAGTTAAATCCGATTCCAGATTCCGAAACTGGATCATTACTACTAGTAATGTCACGGTAAGTAAGGTCACAGTGTTGAAAAGGTATGTAGAGGATAGATAGTATGTAGATAGATATATAAAGCACTAGATAGATAGATAGATAAATAGCCAAGGTGCAGTATGAAAAAAAATTATGACAAAATATAATATCATCCAGAATAAAACCAAATAAAATGTTACACAGACACTAGCCTAATACATCTGTTATCCAGATAGTCACTAAAAACAAATATTTTTCATGAAATTCGAGAAGTCAGCAAGGCAAGCTATTTTAGGCACCGTAAAAACTCCGTTTAGGGCCTTCCTTATATTTAAAAAGAAAGATCATCAAGTCGGTCCTCATTCTCACAGGCAGCCAATGCATGGAATTCAGCACAGAAGTAATATGCTAGCTCCTTCTGATAAGAGGTAATGAGTCTAGCTGCTTCATTCTGCACCAGCTGGAACATCTGACCTGCAGGAAGGCCCAATACAGTACAGTAGTCAAGATGAGAAACGTCAGAAGCAAGCACTAATGTTAAGAGGTCTTTGGGGTCCAGATAGGGACACAACCCAATTATACTTTTTGGATGGTAATAGATACTCCTGACCATAGTTGACACCTGCAAGACAAGTGACAGTTCCAGGCGAAGTGACCCTAAGGTTGCACACTGCATGTCTAGCCTGGAGCCTCTCACCACCAAAAACTGGGAATCCCTGGCTCTATACAGTGAATAACCTCAGATGATCTGATTTGTCCAACAGCAGCTTGATTTTGCTGGGATTAAACTTCAACCCACTGTGAGCCATCGACAAAACTGATCTCGGATAGTGCACTCTCAAGCACATCTATTGGAGCCCTGCCCGGGTTGGAATGAAAGATACAGCTGGTTATCATCAGCATAACAATGAAAACCCAAGCCATACTTCCAGTTCACCTCTCCTAGCAGAAGCATAAACACTGCGAGCAATACTGGAGACATGATGGAACACAGTGGGGCACCACAGTTCATGCTAACTGGGGAAGACGGAAGAGTCTCCAAAACCACCAACTGTCAGTGATCACTGAGGAAAACTGGAGCCAAGTGGCAGATATCTGGGATGATCAGAGTTACACAAGCCTTTTAGGAATTTGAGTTTTTCAGAATTGAATGCCAGAAAGCCTAGTCCCTAAAAAAGGGTGAGATGCGGAATCCTATTCTGATTCTGCGTCTAAGTACTGATTAAAATACCCAGTTCAGAAGAGATCCCAGCCTTCAGTTAAATAAAAAAGTCCCTCCCCCCCAGAGCACCCGTTCTGTCTTCCCCCAACTGTAACTTACTTTAATGGCTGCTGTCCCAGTCAGGTAGGTCACATCCGGGTGATCATAGTGATCTCATGAGGGTCAGCTCAGTTACTGGCAGGTGAGGTGAGCAGGTCAGTGCTGGAGGTGCTTCAATGCCAACTCCAAGCTGACTGTATCTGAAGATGTCCCCCTTCTGCCCTCTGCCACTACAGTGAACCCCCACACTGCCTGCTCTGTGCCCACTGCTTCTCACTTCAACTACCACTGCCATTTAGCAGCCTGCTGCCACCGTCTTACTCCTGAATCCATGTGACCGACTTGTTTAGGAAGAAGTTTTGACCCAAACTGAGAAGTAACTATGGCAAGAGTGATCCTCACATAATGTGAAGGAAGTGGGGAGGCTGACTGACATACAAACCTTGTGCCTCCACCATCTAAGGGGATGCTTACGTTGTCTGGAAAAATTGGTGATCTGAGGTTTGTGAGGTGGTTGGCCACCCCACAACATTGACTCTTGCCTTGGCTACTTCCTGTCATTTCATACTGGAACTTAAAGCTGAATAATGGTGGATTAAACTTCTTCAGAACCAAGTCAGACTCATGGACCCAGGAGTTGAGATATGGCAGAGAGCTGCTCGATGGCATTGGAGTTTGGGATGTGCAGTGGCACTGGGCAGGCAGGGTACTGTGACTGTAGTAGTGGTGCTTGACTGGGGGCAGATGGGGGAATAACATTTTCAGATACAGAACTATCTCGGAGTTGGGATTGCACCTCTAGTACTGAACTGCTCACCTCACCCTCCAGAGGATGAGCTGACCCATGATGACCACTGTGACCAGTGACCACGAAAGTAAGTTATAGGTGGGCAAGGAGGGGGAAGGGGCATTTTTCTAGGTTTAACTGTGGCCCGAGGTCCTTTTCTGCACTCTTTGCTGAATGGGGGCGTATTTTAATTAGTTGTTGGATGCCAAATCAGACATTCTGATTCTGAGTCCCATACTGAATCACATATCTTAATTGGCATTGGATGGTATGGAACTCAGAATTGGAATATACGATAATATACAATAATCCAAGAGATTCAAGATGGAATGGAAACAGCTGATTCTGATCATCACTATCGGATATGTCGGCTTCCAGGCAGAACGTGGTTTTAAAATTCACACCAATAAAACCAGGTAGAAAAACTTCTCATTAGCAACGGGAAAAAGGAAAATAGTTCAGAAATAAAAGTAGCAACTGACTACTTTTTAAATATTAATATCACTTGCTGTCTGCAATTTTTAGTACTGTTTGCTCTTTATGAAGGCTTCATGTGCAGTCTTTGAAAAAGTGGAGTATTATACTAATGAAACAGAGTTGTACATTTCTTTGATACATTTAAAAGGTGTTTTAAATGGTTTTTACTTACGTTAGTCATCAAGCATAGTTTGATGATTTATAATATATGTGGAGACGGGATAATCTGTTATGATAATAAGGGCCACCTCTTATGTCCTTAGGGTGCTAGAACTGCCCACCTACAGTTTGCAGTTCTGTCACCCTAGAAACACAAGCAGAGAAAACCTCACAGCTGTAAAGGACTCTCCAGTCTCCATATGAACAGATGTTTGGTCACCCTTGATGTTCAGCCTTTTGATTGGCTGTAGCTGGGCTGAAGGGGGAGCTGGGATGGAGAACATAAATCATTGCAGCTGGCATGCTTGATTGCCTTCTGCAAAGAACATTTTGCACCATTTGGTGTCATTTCTGGGCCAGGATCTGGTTGGATCCTTAAAAGTCTGATTCAACCCACCCAACCAGACACGGAGAAACAAAGTCGACCTGAATCTCTAATCCAGCCTTATGATTGCCCCTTGGGTTAATCCAACACAATATGCACTCTGATACGTGTTATTTCTTACTTGCTGCACAGTCACATGATTGGATTGCACCAGTCACAGCACACAATTTCTCCTTCCTATTTTTATAACACAATACAACACACTTGTTATGTTATGAAGATCTACATTATCTTTCCTAGGGTTGCACATCAGGCTAGGCCAGAGATCTGGGTTGTCCAGATTTCTCCAGGTCCTTTTGGGGCAGACTGAATCAGACCTTTGCTGGTCCATAGAAGCATAGAATTTGATGGCAGATGAGGACTGCTTGGCCCAACCAGTCTGCCCATTTCCCTACCTACTGGATAAGCTGCAGATCCTAGTCAACCAGCAGCCTACTTCTTTCTACCCCAACCCCCTAGAATTGCCTTATGACTGTCCCATGCATGCTTGAATTCAGCCACTGTTTTTGACTCCACAACCTCCTCCAGAAGGCCGTTCCCGTGCATCCACAACCCTCTCTGTGAAAAAATACTTCCTTACATTACCTCTGAGCCACCCCCCATCTTCAAATTGTGCCCCCTTGTTCTTTAACACCTCTTTTTTTGAATGATGCTATCCTCTTGGACTTTGTTGATTCCCTTGAGGTACTTGAAAGTTTCTATCATGTCCCCCCTCTCCCTCCTTTCCTCAAGGCTATACATATTAAGCTCCTTTAGTCTCTTTTCATATGTCTTCTGGTGCAGACCCTGCACTATTTTAGTTGCCCTCCTCTGGACAGCTTTCATTTTGTCTATGTCCTTGCGGAGATTGGGTCTCCAGAACTGCACACAGTACTCCAGATGGGGTCTCACCAGCTGTCTGTACAGAGGGATAAAAACTTCCTGTTTTCTACTGGTGATGCCTCTCCCTATGCATCCCAGTATCCCCCCAGCCCTCCTTACTGCCCTCTCACATTGCTTGCCCACCTTTAAGTCATCGGATATGACTACCCCCAGGTCCCTTTCAATTTCTGTTGTTGTTAGTATCTCACGCCCTGTTGTGTACTCTTCCCCTGGGTTTTTGTTTCCCAGGTGCGTTATCTTGCACTTCTTAGTACTGAATCTAAGCTGCCATACAGTCTGAGCATAACAAGGAAATAACAGCAAATGATGCATAGTATCACCTTTACAGATCGGAATCAAGTGTGCAATGCACCCTGATCTCCGCTTCCACTTCTGCCCAGTCGCAGCCAATAAGCAGGCTGTGTGTCAAGTGTGAGGTGGGGGTGTGGGAGAGAGTGTCTGAACTATGCTACAGTGGCAGCCGGCACAGTAACAGCAGAATGAGAGAATGGCAGTGTTGCAAGCTTTGAAAAAGAAATTGCCTTGTTTGTTAGGACATAAACTTCATTTAAAAAAGCTGTTATAAGATCTAATTGCAAGGGGGCAGCATGCTGGATATAATTTGCTTTTTTATGGCCAATTTTTGAGAAAATCCGATCAAAATATAACAGCCCTTAAAAATCTAAATTGAGAGAGAAAGAGATCGAACATTAGCACTTGGGATAATTTTTTTTGGGGGGGTATGGATCAAAATTAAGACCTTCAAGGGGCTCATTTTTTGGGGGGGGAGACCCAGATAACATATTTATTAGCCTGTTGAATCAGAGTCCATCTTTCGTATAACCAGACTGAAATTAACCCTTTTTTCAGAGCAAAGTTTTTTTGATGCGTCATTGAAAATATGGCCTTTTCAGGCATAATTTGGGGGAGAACCAAATAGAATATATAAAGGACTTTTAGATCCAATGTTGGGGCAACCAGATTGAAAATAAGAAGCACTTTTCAGTGCAGGTTTTTCAGGGGAAACCAGATCCCATCTGATAACCCCCACAGACGAGGCCAGATAGGATTCATGCAAGGGTGCTGAAAGAGGCTAGCCAGGCTTTGACAGCATCCCTAGCAGAACTGTTCAGCAGTTCTACAGAGGGTTGCTCAGGGGTCCAGTGGACACACAACATGCTTCCATGCCAGTGACCTGGGATCGGGAGTGATCTCCGGGAGCTGAAATTGTGGCAGCTAAGGCTGGGCAGGGCTGCTGATGGTGGTGCAAGCCAAACAGTGGGAGACAGCAGGCACTTTTCAATGCAGCAGCTAGGAAGCCTGCAGTCACCCAGGGGGTGGTGTGTGCACCCAGAGTGTACTGCTGTGACCAAGGCCAGTAGTCAGCTGGACACCATCATAGGGTGGCAAGAGGCAGAATAAAACAGGGAGAAAATCCCCGCTGCAATCTAAATGATGGCTGAGATTTGAACAGGCTATAACCATGGATGATTGTAGCTGGACAGAATTTAAAATGTATATGGAACATACCAAATAAAAAACTTTAAAAAGTTCCTTAGAAACAGGAGAGAGTCCAAGAGACTGGAGGGTAACAGATGTGGTACTGCTTTCCAGGGGGGAGGGGGAAGGGTGCAGGATTCTTCGGGTCCCAGGGAACTATAGACCAGTAAGCCTAAGTTCCATAGTGGGGATGTTACTGGAAACTATCGTCAAGAAGCACAAAGTGGATTTCCTGGAAGCAAATGCATTGCTGGACAGGAGGCAGCAGTGGTTTGCAAGGGTCCGGTTATGTCATACGAATCAGATTGATTTATTTGATTAAATGACACAAACAGTGGCCAGGAGTGGGCTATAGATATCCTTTACTTGGATTTCAGTAAGGCCTTTGATCCTGTTCAACACAAGGGGCTGGTAAAAAAAAGTGTGAGAGGTCTAGGGATAACTGGTTGGAAGGCAGGACCCAATGGGTGACCCTAGGTGGTAGATTTGTTGGGATAAAGGTTACCATTGGCATATTGCCGGGATCTGTTCTGGGCCCAGCTGTCTTTTCTATGTATGTCAGTGACATAGGTGAAGGCTTACAGGGCAAGGTGTGGTATTTTGCAGGCGACGCCAGATTTTGTGGTAGGGTGGAAGGCATAGAAGGTGTAAGGAATATGAAAGGAGATGTAGAGAGACTGAGAAAATGATCTTTCGTGTGACAATTAAAATTCAATGCCAAGAAGTTTGTTTTCATGCACATTGGCAACAGGAATCCAAATTTGGAGTATCGGACCAGTTTCTGGAAAGTTAAGCAATCAAGGGAAGAACGGAACTTGTAGATAACCATCATCAGAAACAATATGAAGGCCACCTCCCAATGCAGCAAGGCATATGGGAAAGTCAATAGAATGCTAGGGTGTATAGGTCAGAGCTTTACCAGCCTCGCAGGAGATGATGTTGACACTTTATATGTCTCTAGTGAGACTTTACCTCGAGTAATGTTCTCAGTTCTGGAGTCCACACCTAAAAATGGATAGTGATAAACTGGAGACCGTCCAGCAGAGGGCCTCTAAAATGATTTAGGGACAGCAGGAAAAAGTCATATGAGGAAAGGTTGGAGAACCTTAATACATAAACTCTGCAGGCAGGAAGAGAGGGAGAGAGAGGAAATATAATGCTAGAGATCGTCAAGCTTTTGCAGAGATACAGTAGGGTTGACCATTATGAATTTTGCCAAGTGAATAAGAATGCAACCATAAGGGCCCATAACCTTAAACTGGAGTGGGGCAAATTCAGAAAGGATGTGAGGAAGTTGTTCTTCGTGGAGAGAGTGGTGAATAAATGGAATAGCCTGCCTAGCGAAGTGGTCAATGTGGGCACGATTGCCAGGTTCAGAGCTGGTTGGGATCGTTTCAAAGAGCTTATTAAAGCAAAAAAATGGGGGAAGGGATAAAAGGGAAGTAGTTTCAAGGTAAGATTTCAGAGCAGACGGGATGTCAACATTTTCTATACAGGAGATAGTGGGGGCAAGCACAGTGGAGGGGTTTAAGCATGCCTGGGACAGGCACAAGGGAACCTTGAGGGGTGAGGGAGTGATGAAAAGCCATGGATCACATAGGGTCAGTGGCCACATACAATGTATAGGGCCTACGGGCAGACTGGATGGGCCTAGCGGTCCTTATCTGCTGACAGTTTATATGTTTCTCTGTTTCTGGATAGATGCTTTCTCCTTATTTGCTTGCACATTTTTGTGTTTTTGTTATAATGGAGAATTTTTGTGCTCACATAAACTAAAACGTGTCAAGAAATATTCTATTATTATTGTACATTATTCCCACTCCTGCTTTACTACTTCACCACCAATCACAGTGCAAAAAAAGACCTGTTTTCTGTGCTGCAGCTGCCTATTTCCATGCCTAGTCACCCTCGTGAGCCAGATGATCCTACAGCAGCGGCTATTCAATCATCAACCCCAGCCCCGCAAACACAGTAGCTGACGAAGTAAACATAGAAACATGGACTTTGACGACAGATAAGGACTGCTTGGCCCACCTAGTCTTCCCATTTCCCTACCTACAGGATAAGCTACAGATCCTAGTTAACCAACAGCCTATTTCTTCCTAACCCACCCACAAGAATTGCCTTATGTCTGTCCCATGCGTTCTTGAATTCTCCCACAGTTTTAGACCCCACAACCTCCTCAGGAAGGCTGTTCCATGCATCCACTACCCTCTCTGTGAAAAAATACTTCCTCAAATTGCCCCGGAACCGCCCCCCCCTCTATCTTTAAATTGTGTCCCCTTGTTCTTGCACATTTTTTTTTCTGAAAGATGCTACCCTCTTGGACTTTGTTGATTCCACTGAGGTACTTAAACGTTTCTATCATGTCCCCCCTCTCCCTTCTTTCCTCAAGGGTATACATATTAAGCTCCTTTAGTCTCTCTTCATACTGCTTCTCTTGCAGACCCTGCACTGTTTTAGTTGCCCTCCTCTGGACTGCCTCTATCCTGTCTATATCCTTGCGGAGATGTGGTCTCCAGAACTGGACGCAGTACTCCAGATGGGGTCTCACCAACTGTCTGTACAGAGGGATAACAACTTCCTGTTTTCTGCTGGTGATGCCTCTCCCTATGCATCCCAGTATACCCCCAACCCTCCCTTCTGCCTTCTCACATTGTTTGCTAACCTTAAGGTCATCTGATATGATTACCCCCAGGTCCTTTTCCTTTTTTGTTGTTGTTACTACCTCACCCCCCATTGTGTAATCTTCCCCTGGGTTCTTGTTTCCCATGTGCATTATTTTGTACTTCTTTGCATTGAATCCTAGCTGCCATACTTCTGACCATTCCTCCAACCTTGCCAAGTCCCTTCTCATCCTTTCCATGCCTCCTTGTGTATCAACCCTGTTGCAGATCTTTGTGTCATCTGCAAAGAGGCATACTTTTCCTTCCAGTCCCTCTGCAATGTCACTTATAAAGACATTAAAAAGGACTGGACCCCATACTGAACCCTGCGGTACCCCACTAGTATCCCCTCTTTCTTCAGAGTGGACTCCATTTACAATTACCTTCTGTGTCCTGTTTTTCAGCCAATGTCTTACCCAGACTACCACCCTGGGACCCAGCCCCAGGCTGGTTAATGTGACTATTAATCTTTTGTGTGGGACTGTGTCAAATGCCTTGCTAAAGTCTAGGTAGGCCATGTCCACAACCCCTCCCTGGTCTACTACTTTGGTCACCCAGTCAAAGAAATCTATTAGATTCATCTGACATGACCTTCCTGCTGTGAACCCATGCTGCCTTGGGTCATGTGCCCCACTGGCCTCTAGGTATTCAACTATTCTTTCCTTCAGAGTGACTCCATCACTTTCCCTACCACAGAGGTCAAACTGACAGGTCTGTAGTTTCTGCTCTGTCTTGGTCCCACTTTGTGAAGGGGAATCACATCCGCCTTCCTCCAGTCCTCAGGTACCACCATCCTCCATGATTTATTAAAAGAGTAGTCAGTGGTTTCACTAGTTCCCCTTAATTCTTTTTAGAATTCTGGGTGAATTCCATCAGGCCCCATTGCTTTGTCCATCTTCAGTTTTAGGAGTTCTTGCAGAACCCTTTCTTCTGTGAAAGGGCTGGGATCAACCCCCCTATCAAGAGTCTTCTGTTAATTGGATTAGGCACTTCCCCCTCCTCTTTTGTGAATACTGAGCAGAAATAGTCATTCAGTATCCGTGCTTTTTCACTGTCCCCCTCTGCCCACCCACCGTCCATTCTACTCAGCCTCACTATCCCTCCCTTTGTCTTTCTACGCTCTCTGATGTACCTATAAAATGTTTTATCCCCCTTCTTAACCAAGTTGGCTGTCTTCTCCTCAGTTTGGGCCTTTGCTATTCTGACTTCCCTTCCTACTTCCTTCTGCCTTAACTGATACAGCTCTCTGTCCTGCTCCTTCTGTGTTTCCTTATACTTCCTGAATGCTATCTTTTTCTCCCCAACTTTTCCAGCCACCTCCTTGGAGAACCATAGTAACTTTTTCTTTCGTTTTGATTTGTTTATTTGCTTCACGCAAAGGCTTGTTGCCTCTGTAATGGCAGTTTTGATGATTCCCCATTGTTGCTCCACCCCTGCTTCTAGCCTGTTTGCTAGTGCTTTTCTGAGGCACTCTCCCATCTTGCCGAAGTCAATCCTCCTGAAGTCCAGTACCCTCACTTTTGTATGGCTTGACTCTGTACCTGAGTTTAATGTGAACTACACTGTTTGATGGTCACTTGTTCCCAGATGGCAACTCACTTCTAGATCTGAGATCCTCTCACTGCCCCCATTTGAGAGTATGAGGTCTAAGATTGCTCCCTCACAAGTGGGTTCTGAAACTAGCTGTCTGAGGCCTGCCATCTGTAGGGCATCGAGAATGGCCCTGCTCTTGGATGTGGTTGCAGCAAATGTGATCCAGTTAACATCTGGCATATTCAGGTCTCCCATCAACAGTATCTCCCCTTTCTTTGCCATCCTAAGAATGCCTTCTATCATATCCATGTCCATTCCCTCCCCCTGACATGGGGGTCTGTACACAACCCCCGTGCGGATTGTGGTGCCCTGTCCAGTCTCCAAGGTGACCCACAGTGCCTCCTCTCCTCCCTGTTTACTCTTTCGTTCAGTTGCTTTTATACCTTCCTTTACATAGAGAGCTACTCTTTCCCCCTCTTCTCTCCTGCCTGTCTCTCCTGTAGGTTATGTACCCTGGTATGTTAACATCCCAGTCTTGGTTCTCTGTGTACCATGTTTCTGTGACTGCTACGATATCCAGGCATCCCTCTTCAATCAAGGCCACCAGCTCAGGGAACTTGTTGCCCAGACTACGGGCATTGGTACTCATTACCCTCCATTTTCTGATGGCCTTACTCCTTTTTGCCCCATCCCTGTCCTCCTTGCCTTTGTCATGTTCCCCAATTACCCCTGCCCTTCTCCCTATCACCACCTCTTTGTTGGTGTTTACCACACTTACTACCGTGATATTTTTTTGGGGCGGTAGGATTTCCCTGTTCCTTTCCAGTGCCTACCCCCTTGGCTAGTTTAAATGCTTGCCAGTGAAGCATTTAAACCTATCACCTAGGATCCTGGTTCCTCTCCTGGACAGATGCAGCCCATCATGCCAGTATAGGCTTGCATCACTCCAGGTGGACCCCCAGTCCCCAGTAAAGCCAAATTCCTGAGTTCTGCACCAGTTTTTCAACCACTGATTGAATTTCATGGTGCAGAACACCCTAGCCTCTCCTACGCCATAGATGGGCAGCACCTTCGAGAAGGTTACCGTGCATGCTACATGTCTAAGGCCCCTCCTCAATTCCACAAACTCTTCCTGCACTGCTGTAATCCCTTTCTTTGCCAGGTAATTTGTCCCTAGGTGGACAATGACATCCAGCTCCCTCCCCTGTGCAGCTACTCCAGAAATCCTGAGGATTCGCTCCCTGTCCCTCCAAGCCGCGGCGTCAGGCAGGCACCTTACCTCCCTCTCTCCTTCCTCCTCCAGTTCTACCTTCCTAACAATAGAGTCCCCCACCAGGAGTTGTTTGCTTCCCCTGTGGGGTCCCATGCCACCCTCCTATGGGTCTCCTTTGTGGAGGTTCCCAGCATCCACCTTGGTCTCCACTGCAGGTGCCTCCATAGAGGAACCACACTTCACCAGCATGGCATAGGATTTATGGAGAGGTACAACTGGAGGGATGCACTTCTGTTCCACCACCTTCACCCTCCCTGAGTCCACTGTGGTCCAACTGCTCCTCTTTCTTGGCAACCTCTGAGGCAACGGCAGTGGCACTGGTGGTCCCTGGATGGAGGAGGAGGTCCCACAAATCCTGGCCAACTCAGCCTGGAGATGAGCAACCTCCTCCCTCAGCCCAGAGAGGTGCCTGCAGATGGGACAACACCGTATCCTCCAGAACATCTCCCGGAAGACTGCTGCTCCATAGCCACTACACTGCACTGCACCACTCCCATCATGTCTACTAACAGAATCTTTCTAAGGCAGTCTTTAAATTTAGCTTCCTTCTAGCTAGGCCACTCCCCCACTTAATAATTTAAACTGCACAGCTGTCAATCCCTTTCAATCACCTGAGATTTACACCTAGATAACTGTTCAGATAACCATTCAGTTCAGTTAACTCAAACACACTCATTTTTTTTTGTTTTGTTTGTTTGTTTTTTTACCCTAAATTAAAGGTCCAAGTACAAGAGTTCTACTTCTTTAGACCCAGTAGAGAAGTCCAGTCACACAGCACTCCTTCCTCCTGGTGTCTTCTGCCAAGCTACTAACAGAATCTTTCTAAGGCAGTCTTTAAATTTAGCCTCCTTCTAGCCAAGCCACTCCCCCTACTTACTAGATCTTTCTACAAGTAATTTAAACTGCACATCTATCAATCCCTTTCAATCTCCTGAGATTTACACCTAGATAACTGTTCAGATAACCATTCAGTTCAGTTAACTCAGACAAACACACTAATTTTTTTTTTGTTTTGTTTGTTAGTTTGTTTTTTTACCCTAAATTAAAGGTCCAAATACAAGAGTTCTACTTCTTTAGTCCAATAGAGAAGTCCAGTCACACAGCACTCCTTCCTCCTGGTGTCTTCTGCCAAGCTATAAGTACCACTGGCATGATGTGGCTTGCCACACTTCTCTCCTTGCCCACAGGTCAAAGAGCAGAGTCGAGCAGAGAAAGACATGCTCAGTCCTCACAATGCAACAAAACAGAGCTATACATCTAGTAATGACCGCTTCATTGCAAGTAAGCACCCAGAGGTCACAATAGCTTCAACAGCATCCATAGAGGACCTGCATTAGTCAAAATGGAAGGGTAGTGGAATCTGAAAACAGCAAGCCCTCTTCGCAGTGGTGGTGGGGTAGTTCATTGCAGTACTACAGGACTTTCTGAACTATGCCATGGACAAGTGACAAGTGTTAAAATCGACCCTGGTTAGGGCACACCTGGGCCCAGTGGTGTCAGCCCTTTGAGGCAAAGTGGGGTGTTTTTAGTAGGTTTTGTGGCCAAACAAGTCCCCAGCCCATGACTCATATGGATTGGGGCCAGTGTACATAACGGATAATTATTTTAGGTTAGTTTTCACCCCAGAAGAGGACTGTCATTCTTGGCTCTTATGGCCAAAGGGTCAGAGAAGAGTGGGGGTGTTGAATTTTCATCCCAGGTGCCCACAAACTAGGGGGTGTTATGGTAGTACTGTTGGATGGGGCCCATTTGCCTGTGTGTGTGTGTGGGTTATGGTGGAGTGCACCCCCTTCTCCACATGAACATTGTCATGCATATCAAAAGCGCCCAGCCACACATTTGATTTGCACAAGCAGTATCGTGTCTCAACCTGATGGTTCAACTTGTAAATATTGGGTCCTTGGGCTTCAATATTGTTTTGAATAGTATAAAGTAGGGACAATGGATTTCTTTCTTTCTTTTGTTAGTAGAAGAGTTTCTTGCTCCCAGGTGGTGGCTGAGCTCTTCCAGCCCTGCTCATCTCTCCAACTGGCCGCCACATTCCCTACCCTAGAACTCACCTGCCTTGAGATTCCCCCGTGGCTTATCCTCCATGGTAGGACTGTCCTCCCCCTAGGGTCTGGATCCAGTTTGGCTGCATGGTCATGGGGCAATGGCATGGGCCAGAGCAGGCGATGAAGGGGGCTTCCTATATGCACAGCCCACAATTTTTCCTGATTTTCTTTCCCCATCCTGAGGTTGGCATGCATGCACTGGCATGGGGATCCAACATGAAGAGAGGCCACATGTACTTTTACATCTGCGGCCAGTCCTTTGAGATGTGGCTGCATTCTATGACACCCAGCCTCCACTGGGTGGCCATAAAGCAGTGGCATGCATGGCCCCCCAATAGAGAATTGCCATCTATGGATGCTCAATCCTCCTTTCCCCAACCAGCCTCCGAGCAACCCTTGTCCATTACCTAACCCTGGTCACCGGTGTGGCAGCTGGTAAGGCATTCAGTACTTCAGCGTTCCATGCCACCAGGCTGGGCTGGGACAATAGATGTCTAAAGTTTCTGTTACTGTTGTCCTTCAGTTTAACCAATCCTACAAGTTTGCAGAATGAACATTAGCATTCTGAATTTTTTTTGTTTTTTCCAGATCATGGAATGAATTTCATGGGTGTGCAAATGCAGTTCTAGCTGGGTGTCCTGATGAAGCGGCAGCAGTCTGGGAATCACTGAGACAGGAGTCCAGGAAGATGCAGTTCCAAGGTAATCTGCATGACCTGTGTACCATGAGAACACGACCCTCCAGTAGCATCAAGAGCTTCAACAAAGAAGAGACCAACAAGGAGACGCTGAGGGGTTCGGCAGCCATCCTGCACTACAGCCTCAGTACTCTTCTCCTGGTGGCAATACTTCTTACCAATATTTAGCCAAGAAAAATTATGAACATTTTTGTATGATCTTCTGGTCTTTTCATATCGCTCAGAACAGTTTGCAGATAATTTCAAAATTCTGGTTGCCCACTGCCCTGCAGAGTTCGTAACAGTAGGAGGCATCTCTGGGACCTTGCAGTTGGTGGAGCATTGCCCCTAAATCCCCAAAGGAACTCTGCTACAGTGAAGAAATGTGGTACGGTCTGTGGGCTGTGTACAGGGTGCATGTGACATAGCCCATACCGTCCCAGGAAAGGACCACCGGCAACACCACAGCATTTTCCTACACAAAAGTCCTACTGCAAACCAATCCCATGCAAGAACTGTTTCACTGTATATTAGTTTTTAGTTATTTTTTGTTGATTTAAAAGACATTTCATTAGTCTGTGCTAAAGGGTCCCAGTGCAAGCTGAGAGAGATATGGGGGGGGCTGCATCTTCTAAAAAAACTGGCATCTGATCCATGTTCTGTAGCTCCAATACGCTACCCACGAAACAAGGAGAATTAAGGCTTTGGTGTACCACTGAAGTATTAAACTGGAGGGGATTTGTGCTGCTCCTGAACTGACTTAGGGACAGCTCTGCTTAGCATTGTGCACTCTTTGAAGTAATGTTGTTTTTTTGTTTTGACTGGACAACAAGAAAATGACGCTCCATTTCTAGGAATATCTACTATTTAAAACATTTAAAGGTGCAATTTGGTTTATCAAAAAAATTCTGAAACATTGTATCAACAGAAGAAATTTACTTTCCGGGGAATGTATATCTCTGGGGAATTCCAGTGATGCTGCTATAAATTTTAGGTGGTCATTTATCTGTCAAGAAAAGTGTTAAAATGTGTGCATTATTAACCAAATTGCACTTAAGGATGTTTTGAATAATTTTGTCTCTTGGGGTATCTAAGTTTAGAAATGCTCACATTCATAGATAGTTTTTCCTTCCTTTCTTTGTTTTACCAATAAATATTTTAGTTGTAAGAGCTGAGCAGGGAACAGATGAAATCCTCATTTGCCCAAGATGGGCAAGAATGGAAAGGCCTCTATAACTGACGAATGCAGGTTTCTGTGTGTTACACACACAATTCTCCTTCTGTATAATATCATGGGTGAAGGGTCATCCAATTGTAATCAGGTAAAAAAAAAAAAAAGCTTTCTCTAACAGGGACAATCTTTACTGGTCAAAGTCCACATCTTAAGATTAATTTATAGGTTTCATAATACTGTATGTTTGCTACATCTGGGACATATCTATTTTCATTCAGCCAGTCTAGAAAGAGGAAACTGTTCCGCTGACAAACTCATGAAAAGTGCAAACTTTGTGAAATTAAGGCTTGCTTTATCATATCATGACTGTTCTGACACACATTGCCATGTCGCAGACAATCTGTTTTAAAGGGCTAGTTGAAGAACACATTACTAATGGCTTTTCCTAACTTGCTTGTCTGCCTGCCAGCTTATTTTTCTGCCATTAGAAATGATTAGCTTAAGGTGTGAACTTTGTCAACAGATTTTCAAGTCATGATGACGGGATGTCTCGTAGCCTTTTGTAAAAGGCTGAGAAACAGAAAGGCACTTTAATTTTATTTGTGTTACATTCCAAGTCATCATGAAGCCGTTGCAGGGGTTGAATGATAGAACTGCAATAAAGGTTCCCCATCTTGCATAGTCATTCAGATAGCATTACTTTTCAGGGATTTCATGAGAACAAACTATTTGCAAGAAAGTACACAAGTTTAACATTTTTAAAAATTATATGTAGAGTGTATAGCAAAGAGCACAATGTAAGTCAAATGAAAAATAAATTTTGGGTGTGCAGTGCAGCTTTGACACCAGTATGCTATTGGGTTTAAAAGTCACAGTCTTATGGGCTAAAATTTGGCAAATTAATCAGAGATGGCTGCCCTGAAAACTCAGTAATAGTCCCAAAACCTTGTCACCAGAAGCAAGAAACATAATAGTCTGACAATTGGTAAAATGCAAAGTGCTGAGGTATTTTACAGCAAGTCACCATGTGGTTATCCATAAATGATAATATAATCCAAAAAATATTGCTTGCCTTCCTCTTCAAACAAAAATACAAGCCTTGTTATATTTTCCAACATACTGGCAACAAAACTCTTCAGTCCTAAAAAAAAATATATATATTGTTTTCATCGATACTTTGTCTCCTTGTATTCTCTGTATGGTGGCTCCTTGCCAGCCCCACCCTGACCAGTCTGGTGAACTTACCAGTTATTCACCTGGAAACTGGCCTGCCACCTGGGATGGTGTGGGGCCTGTGGGGTGGAGGAGTCGGGCGGCTGGGGGCATGCTGTTTCAGGTCTTCACCCTGGGACATCAGCATGTATTGACATGGAAAGTCAGATGATGCCCCCCACATTCTGCCGCTCCCCCTGGCAGTTTCAGCCAGCCTCCACCAGGTGGCAGGTAGTGGGGCACAAGTTCACCCCCCCAAGGTAGGGGAGCAATCTTGCAGAAGCTGAATCTTCCCTTATGTTGGCCAACCCCCAGCGACCCAACTCTGTTCCTGAACCCAGCTTGCAAGGGTGGCGGCAGGTTAAAGCGTCCAGCGCCTCAGCACTCTGCACCACCGGGTTGGCATGCAAAAATATATTTTTAACTATAAATAACTTTTTAAAATAGCATTTAAAACTTGGTTATAAAGTGTATATAAAGTTTGCAGACTCTTAGTAGTTGAATTCCTCTATTAGCTTTCTAAGACAGGGCCAGGAATACAATATCCACAAACTAAAGTTAGTAAAGTCACATCTTCATCAAGGATATCTCCTCCATTGGATCACACCTTTGGAACTGTAGGCCATCAGTGTCAGGACCACTCAGAAATTTAGGCTAGCTAGGAGCCACGCACAGTGGCATGCAGCGTTGGTGCTAATGAAATGTGGGCAGTCCCATGGCTCCTCAGTTCTTTCTTCTGCAGTTCACCGCTCATCAGACCTACAAGGAAATAGCGCAGTTGTTTCTTCAACATTATTTTCTAAATTAACTTAACTTACCTATGTTGTCCCTGTATGGCATCAAAAGAACCTTTATTTAGATTTTGTACCTGTAATGACAAGATCTACATGGATGATGCTCACACTGTGTGTGTGTGTGTGTGTGTGTGTTTTTGTTTTGTTGTTGTTGTACTTTATTTTTTATTAGTTTCACATGTTATTACATAGTTAACAATTCCATGTCTGGGACAAACAAAATATGTAAGTAAGCACCATAAAGAGAAAGAGAACCTTCTCCTTAATCTTAGAATAGGTGTATCCCAACTATGATACCACATCTGGAGGGATTACTAAAATTAGAACTAATAAACAGACCAAGTTAATATGTCTGCTGTTTGGGCCTGTTCCACAACATGAGGGCCTATAAGATCCATCAAGGATTTAACCAGGCAGAAGGAAATGCCCAAAAAAGGCACTAGAAACCTTCATCACCATCAAGCCCATGTAAACCCAAGCCAAGGCTACAGGTTGTAAGCCAGCTTCTCCTTCATGCCCAACCACTACCAGTACACCCAGGCAGTCAGCGACACTATCACTGGCGAGGTTGGCAAGGACAGTGAAGAAAACCAAAGAAAAGGAAAAATTGTGATTGAAATCTTCCTCATCCAGTTGTTCCCATAAGTATAGGAAAAACATGCCTCATTGGTGAGGTCTAAGTTTCCATTGAAGGAGGGAAAGTCCATATCATCAACCACTTCAGTGGCATCGACTACATCCCCCCCCCCCCGACTGTGGCTGAGATTTCAAGGTTGGAGCTTGGCTTGACTATAGATGGTATACTGCCTCTGTCATCTGGTTCTGTCCCAGCGACAGCAGTCACAAACCCTTAAACAGGCATCCTCGACTCCCAGGCTATGCTGGCATCATTTTCAGAAATTTTACTTTGCCTGTTCCCATCACTGCTAGCATCGGTGCTGGTAGTCCTGTCAACATGGCCTTCCTTGCCGGTACCACCGTTCTTGATGGGACTTAAAAGCACACCTGTAGTTTCTCCAGCGCAGTCGCTGCCTTCATCTCTGGCTCTGTTGATTTTCCCCATTGTCATTCAGGATGATGACAAGGTAGGATACAGTCTTGCTCTCTTGAGCATGGAGGAAGATTTGGAGGATGAATTGGGAGAAGAAGATCCCTATGAAGGGTCCCCTTCCAGCTCTACCCTCTCCTGTTGCAGTGTGGACTCTGTGGTTATGACCTCATGCCTCCTTCTCCTCCTGAAGATCCCTCATTTGAGGCTTTGCTTAAGCAAATTGAAGATGTCATGGGGTTTGAGGGTGAAGAGGAAGAATCTAGTAAATAAAATGTAATGGAGTTCTCAGGGGTTACAGCTGTACTTACTGTTGTGGTGCCTCCTGTATATCCTTCATTGGAGGATGCTACCTTTGCTGCCTGGCACAGACCTAACATTCTGCCTGCAGTTGCTAGAATGGATGACCAACAGTACCCTGCTCTGTCTGTCAAGCCCTATCATGCTGCACAGCCAGAAACTGATTCTGTGGTAATCATGGCTGCTCATGATCGCTCTATGGCCCTAGAGTGATGAGTTCTCTATCTCCTGACAAGGAATCCAGGAGTTTGGATGTTATGGGCAAAAGAACATATGCCACTGCATCCTTAATGCTAAGAATTGCAAATTATCAGGCTTACATGATTAAGCACGAGAACAGCCTGTGGATATCTGCCATGACTACTATTCAGGTGCTGACGGATAGTCCTACAAAGGCTGAGCTCCTTAAAACCGCTTTGGCTGGCATTGATACTGGTGCGCATCCACTGCATTTAGCATATGATGCCTCTGCCAGTGCTGCTTCCTTGGACATTTGCCTCAGGAGATATTCCTAGCTCAGGGTGGCCAGCTTACAAGTTGTAATGTATGCCCCTTTTAGGGATTCCAGGTTATTTGAGCCATATGTTGACAGTGCACGTGAGGATCTTCAATCATCCAAAATGACTTTGAGGTCTGTAAAATCCCTGACCTCACAAAATACAAGAGGGAGTGGTAAAGGGTCATTTCATAAGCCTACAGGCCATGGCTACCCTCAGCAGTTCTGTGGTTGAGGAGGAGGCGATCCTCTTCCAGGTTCATCTGCTACTAGTAGCCATTCTAGGGAGACCAAATGCATCGGTTCAGGTGGTCCCACTGGCCTTGGCATCTTCTGACTCCCCAGTTCCTGCCCTTCTTCTGTTGCCTTCAGAGGTGCAAGTTGGGGGAAGGATGTCTCTCTCTCTTTTTCTCTTCACCTGCCAAAATGGAGAAAGATCACCATGGACGAGTGGGTCATGGAAATAGCAGGAAAGGGGCATGCTCTGGAGTTGCTGACCAACCCTCCAACGTATCTTTCACCTCCTTCTCATTATCCTCTGGGCCATTTTTCCCTGTTGAGAGAGGAAGTGCAGTCACTGCTTCTAAAAAAAGCAATCAAACCTGCCTCTTCCAAGGAAAGGAATGCAGTTCTGTTCAAAGTACTTTCTAGTTTCCAAATCAACAGGTGACTGTCATTGTGTATTGGACCTCAGATACTTACACAAATTCATCAAATACAAAAAGGTTTGAATGGTATCTCTTCAGGCTGTCCTCCCTCTGCTGCAAAAAAAGGGATTGGTTGTGTGCTCGGGACATGAGGGATGCTTACCTTCACATCAAAATCCAAAAATGCCACAGGCAGTACCTCTGCATTATGCTGAAGGACAGCCATTATCAGTTATGTGTCTTGCCCTTGGCTTATCCTCAGCACCTCAAGTATTTACCAAATACTTCGCAGTTGTGGCAGCAGCATTCTGGAAGGAAGAGTGTTTTGTCTTCCCTTATATGGACAGCTGGTTACCGTAGGGCCCATCCAGGGAAGTGGTTCAGTACACAATATCTGCAACACAGCAAATGTTAAGGGACCTAGGTGTTACAGTCAGTGTACTGAAATCCATCTTCTTTTCCTACCAGCACCTAGAGTACATTTCTGCCTACAAGCAGGCTAAGGCCCTGGTTGCCCAGACCCATCTGGTACACAGGAGCTGTAATGTGTCCGCCCAGACAATGCTGTGTCTCCTGGGATTGTAACAGTCCCATTGGCCCACCTCCATATACAAATCCCACAATGGATACTTTAGTTATGGTGGGTTCAGTTAATGAATGAGTTGGAACAGATGGTTCTTATTATACCTCCCCTTCAGCCCTTCAGAAGTCACTGTGTTGGTGGATGGAACCTCTGCACTTGTTGCAAGGCATCCCAATTTTCTCCCTGACTCCAGGGCAGATCCTTATAATGGATGCCTCTGGGTCAGGCTGGGGTGTTCAGCTGGACCAGTTCTAGACTTGGGGTTGTGTACCGACCTGGACTCAGATCCATTCTTCAATGTTTTGGAGATGAGGGCTGTTCTTCTTGGTCTCCGACCTTCGTAGAACACCTCAGTCTGGGCCCTCTGTTGATAAGAACGGATGATGTCAGTGTGATGCACTACATCAGCAAGCAAGGGGGCACTCACTCTTACCACATGCAGGGAAGAAATGGCGATATGGTGCAGGGCACTGCCTCATGGCCTTCAGTAGACAGCCGTGTTTCTCCCCGGAGTCCAAAATGTCTTGGCAGACAAGCTAAATTGGTCCCAGTCACTGGTACATGAGCTGGAACTGCTGGCCTCCATGGCAAATGACCTCTTCACAAGGTGGGGTCATCCATAGTTGGACCTTTCTGCATCCCCACACATTGCAGAACTGCTGCATTTCTGCTCGCTCACTCCTTGATCTAGAGTTTTTTGGCGACATGCGTTTTCCCACTTCTGGAAAGGGAGGTTCTTTTATGCATTCCCTTTGATCCCTCTCATTCAGAGGGTTTCTGCTCAAACTATGGACAGAACAGGCCTCCCTAATACTGGTGTCTCCCTTCTGGCCTTGTCAGACATTGTTTTCTCTGCTACAACATCTAGCAGTGTAGCCTCCTGGCCAACTGCCGCTGTGTCTTGGTCTGGGGGTCCCTGGTCCATCCGGACCTGTGGTTCCTGCACCTGCACACATGGCTTCTGAGATCATAGCCATTGCACATTGCAGGGATTCTCCTCAGTTGGGTAATATTTTGCTGGCAGCTAGTAAGTCTTTTACACAACACATACCTACTCGCTGAAATGGAAGCGTTTCTCCATATGGTGTGCTTCCCATTCAGAGAACCCAATTACATGTCCTGTCAATGCTGTACCGGTCTACCTGCTATCTTTTTTCTACTCCAGTCTCCAGTACTCATCCATTAAGGTGCACTTGGCTACCATTTTGGTTTTCCATGCCCCTGTTGATGGGTGCACAATGGCACAACTGCAAGTGTCCCATACGTTCCTTAAGAATATTCTACATGTGCATCCCAAGATTTGTAAACCAGTTCTGCCTTGGGACCTTAATTTCATCTTTGAAAAACTGACTCTGGCTCCATTTGAGCCTGACACCACTTGTGAGTTGTGCTTCCTTTCTTGGAATACTCTTCCTGGTAGCTGTAACTTCTGCCCAGAGGATTTCCAAGCTTCAGTCTCTCATGCATGAGCTCCCCTGTAACAATTTTCATTATGTTGTACAATCATAATCACTCTAAATTAGTAAAATATTTTCCATAAATGTATATCTACTATGATGTCATATATATTTTTAGAGAAAATATTTAAAATAATTTAGAGTGATGATTGTACAACATAATGAAAATTGCTACGATTATTTTGGCACCATTGTAATGATTTGATGAATGTAATATTGTTTTATTTATTTTCTGAGTACATCACTTTAAATTGGGTGTTTAAAATGGAAGTGATGTTATATGTGGGGACACACCCCCTGCTGAAGGCCTGATTGTAGGGCCGCGGCGCTCGGGGTATGCTGCCTTGTCATGGAGCTTTACTTTATGCTGTAATAAAATCGTTTTGCAGAATTCAAAGCCTGGGTCTGCAGTCTGGTTGCCTGGAGTGCTTTCATCTATGATTCAGTTCACATGGAGCACTGTGCATACTTTCACTAAGCACTACAGTCTGGGCATTGTCTTATGCAGATGTGCTGGATTTGGCTTCACTGTTCTGCAAGGCCTTCTGTCCTGATTGCATATCATACTTGGCCATCCTCCCTGGGTACCTTGTGTACTGCTTGGGAATCATTCCAAAGGTGTGGCCTAATGGAGGAGATATCCTCAATGAAAATAGAACAGTTGCTTACTATAACAGTGGATCTTCATGAGAAGCTCCTCCATTGGGCCACAATGTGCCCACCTTCCTGAAGTATAAGCTGGCAGGATTATCCACTGCCTTAATGGAGGTTTCTGGAAGTCCTTATACATTTTTCCAGTTCCATGTCTTTCCTTGTGTGCTTGGTACTGGATTGATTTCTTGGTTCCTCACAGTAGGAGACCCTCTGAGCTTATCTCCAGAAGGGAACTGACGAGCCATGGGGCCACCTGTGTTTAACAAACGGCGACATTGCACGTCATTGTGGGAGGCCCTCAGCTAGCATACGTTTCCAAGTGGTCCCAATACTGACTGCTCACAGTTCCAAAGGTATCACCTAATGGAGGAGATTCTCTCTAAAATTAACTTTTAACAGTGAGTAACTGTTTTTTCCTTTACATTTTAAAAATGTTTAACATTTACCTTGATAACTGAAGTGAATACAGGCAAGTCTACTTTAGCATTACTTTTTACACTTGCAATAGTTGTACATTTTTAATTAATATTTAAAGGAAATTAGAATATCTGTTTTGCAACTCAGGTCATCTACAAAACACAAGCATGCTATCCTGGTTTTAAGGAGAAGTATAAAAAACAAACTTGATCTGCAATTCCAGATACAATCACTTAAAACAGTTTTCTATTTGAATGTTTTAATAAGTCAGGTTGCTCTGAATTGCTGAAAAATCAGGGCACTTTTTAAAACAAACAACTGTGAGAGGAAGCAGAAGCATTGAAACAGCCTGCTAGAAAATAGATTTCTAGAGTTTCTAGCATTTGAACGTAGCCTTTCCTTAATTGATTTATATAGAAGACCAAAATTCCGTATAACTGATATCATGACACCACTACACATACAAAAGTCAGCATGAATGTTCTTGATCTCCACAGTGCATGAATACATTTATAGTACTTTATTTTGTAATACTAATATAATTTATTTTTTCCTTTTATAATTTGCATTTTATGCCACTGTATTGCCTTGGCCCTCTTCCCCCAGGTTGTATACAGCACCCCCCTGTGCGTCTCTGCCACATAACTTCCTTTTTCCTTTCACCCCACAGGCTTATCTCCCCTTCCCTTGCGACAGGGTCTGGCTATGCCAGATCCATCTCCTGCCTCCTCCTAAGTGTGGATATGGCCAGGCAGCCAGTGTGCCCTCTGATGTCGTAGGCCACATCTCATATTTATGACATGATAACTAGACCAACTCTTATTACTTACACCCACTCACCTCACTACCTCACTCACTCACCTCACCTACCTCACTCATTTTACCTCACTCACTTTACTCACTCACTTCATTCACTCACTCACCTTATTCAGCTCACTTACCTCACTGAACTCACTCTCATTACTCAACTAACTCAACTCACTCTACTTACCACTCATACACTCACTCAACTCACCTCATTCACTTCCCTCACCTCACTTAACTCAACTTACCTCACACAACTCACTTTATTCAATTTACCTCACTCATTTACTTACCCCACTCAAGTCACTTACTCAACTCACCTTACTAAACTCACTCAACTCACGCACCTTACTCAACTAACTTATGCAACTCACTTCTCACTCAACTCACCTCACTCCCTTCCCTCACTCAACTCACGTTATCTTACTCAACTAACTCAACTCACTCACTCCACTTCCTACTCATTTACTCAGTTACCTTGACTCACCTGACTCACTTTCCTTACCTCACTTACTCAACTCGCCTTACTCAACTTACTCACCTCACACAACTCACTTTACTCAACTCACTCATTTACTTTCCTCACTTATCTCACTCAAGTCACTTACTCAACTCACCTTACTAAACTCACTCACCTCACGCACCTTACTCAACTAACGTATGCAACTCACCTCACTCCCTTCACTCAACTCACTTTACCTTGCTCAACTAACTCAACTCACTCCATTTGCTTGCTGCTCATTTACTCAGTAACCTCAACTCACCTGACTCACTTACTCAACTCACCTTTCTCAACTTACCTCACTCACTCATTTACTTCCCTCACTCAGCTCACTTTACCTCACTCAACTCATTCATCTGACTCTTCTCACTCACTCCCTCAACTCTCTCTCAATTCACTCTCCTCACTCACTCACTGTGCTCACCATAGACTCCTCACAGACTAAATCAGTGACAAATAGTTCAGGTCAGATCCACAAGAGGGACACACTTTTTTTAAGGGCAGCAGTACTTTTCCAGTTGCATGCTTATATTTGTCTACCCACACTAGAAAGTCTTGTGATGTGGGAAGTTAGGTTTCAGTCTCGCACTTTATTGTCCAATACCTCCAATAATCCTTGTGTCATGTGTGACATCATGCATGAACACATGGTATTTATTAGTGTGGCCAGCTACAGGAAAAGCCTAAGAGGGGGCACAGGTATCTTTGCTGTTATGTTCTTCTCTGTGTGGAATTGCTCCTGGTCCCCATCCGCCTCCTTCCCTCCCCTTCCTGGATTCATCCTATCCTTGGAACACATGGCACTCTGAGTCTCCAGGTTGGGTGAGCACAGCAGGGGCAGGGCTCATGCAAGTGTGTTCTTCTGTTGAACGTGCTTGCAGGAGCCATAACTCTACTTATCCAACTGCAGCCACAGACTCATTTAAGGCTGTAGCAGGTAGCAGGCAGCAGATTGGTGTTCTGATGGAGAAAAACAAAAATACAGCACAGACTGATCCTCCTCTCCAGGGTGCATTCTTTCAGGCTGGCCTCGAATGTACAACAAATAAAGATGAAAAAGAGGATGCATTCTGATTCTGTGTGGCCATGAAAGAAGACAGCTAAATCAAAAGTGTAAGTTTATATGTTTACAGTATTCCATGAATGATTGGACTAAAAATGGGGGAAAACACAATTTGATCTCATATGGGAACCTTTTTTTGTATTTCCTAGATAATTTGTGAGTATTGGGGGAGGGGGGACTCCCTAGCTCCCTTCAAGTTGAAGTCAAAATCCAGATTTAAATAACACAGATTTTGATGTCTCAGTCAGGGAGTTTGGCCCAGAAAAACACACATGGGAACACAATGACTGGCTAATATCTCCCTCGAAAGTAGGGTAATAAACCACTACCTGATTAAAAAAAAAAAGTGGTGGGACTAATATACCAGTGCTTTATCAACACAATGAGTCTTCATCAGGGGTCCATGAGAATATTCTGTCCTGCATTAAAGTGGGGAACCTTGATGACTGATTGGGCTAGTACATGCCCCCACCACTCTTGTGGCCTGAAGATGTGGCTAGTGAGTATTTTGTTTAACAAGCTGCCTCTTTTATGTTAAAAATACAGTGGTGCCAGCCACAATGCAAGGCAATACCTTGCAGTAAATGGCATGGCACAAAATACTGCAACGAAAGGGCTTAATTGCCATCAAAGTACACTGTTCCCTGCAGCATCTTATAACAATCTACAATTATACTGCGCTAACACTGCAAGGCACTGCATTGCATCCTGGCTGACACAGCTGTAATGTTTGTTTGCAAGACATTATCTCTGCTTAGGTAAGCATTTGAGACACATTTAGTATACTGATGGAAAGTTGAGAGTCTCAGTGTTTTAACGGTATATAGCATTTGTCTCCAGGCCTTTTTGATATGAAGGAAATAACTCAGAAGTCAGTGCCATATTTTTAACATAAAAATTTCAGGAGGATACCTTTTTGTTATCTGCATGATATTTTGGGGGGATAAGCCCTCCAAGCCCCTTATGCCAGGAGCCCATAGTAACGGCTCCTAGTGCAGTCCCATTCGGTCTCCTTTATTGCGCTGCTGTTTTAGCTGAGGTTTCTTTTTCCTGCTTCTTGTCCCTGGTGGAGGGGATCACATCTCAAAAAGGTCATGAGGTTATCCTTCTGTACTGGCCAAAATTCCTTCTTCTGAATTAAACCATTTTTAAAGATGCATAGCAAGAGCTACACAATGTATTGCTAACAGGAGGAAATGGAGCAGGGCAGAGGAAGCACACAACAGGAACTGATGCATATTACCTTCTGCTTCCACGGTGAAATCTCATCACCTCATTGGTATGCATAACATCTCTGCTGTTCTCCTGTGCCCCCATCCCCCTCCCTCTCATCCTACCAGATTTACTTTTTGCATTAATCAAAAGCTGTGACACTTTTTTCTGTGTCATCTCTGTAGCTGAAAGAATGATGCTGACCACGCAAAGTACTTAACATAGCAGGTGTGAGTGTCAGTGACTAATGAAACATTTCTGTCATCCACTAATGTAGATCTGACATACTGTAGCAGAATATTTTTTTTAACCTCTACAGGATGTACTGAAAGAACAGACAAAGGGTGAAGAGGAAACAAACATGAGCAGTCATTCTACTGGTAATGACTCCAGTTTACACAGCTATGCAGAGAGTGGCATTGTAAACTGAACCCTGGCTCTGGTTTCTGCAGCTACCTGTAGCCAGCAGCAGCATCTCAATCATAAATAGACTCTGCCACTTTAGCCCTGTCCACACTAGCACCTTCTACTGAGTTTTAAACCATTTCAACTCTCTTAAAATGGTTTAAGTCTTGCATCCACGTTGTAGCATCGTGAAACCGTTTTACAAACCATGCTAAAACCCAGATTGGAGTGGGGCTTTAGCACAGTTTCCGACCAACATGGTTGCCTTAAACCGTGTCAACAGTAATGTGGATGCAAAGTGTGCTGTAAAACAGTTTAAGGCAGCCTTCGTCGCATTTCTGTGGCTTTTTAAATACTGTCAGAATGAAAAGGGAAAGATTTAATTATATTCTCGATCTCACAATGAGCTCCTGAACAAAATGATGTGATTTTCCCACTGAATCTGTTACCATGCCTAGTTGTGAGTATTCTAACATGCATCGTGGCACCTGCAGTGCTTTGCAGTACTGCTGCAGTCATGCCTGAAAACACGAGCAGGCAAGCATGGTGTCAGAGCACAGCGTGGACGCTCCAACAACTACGCTCAAGCATGGAAATTAAAATGTTTTTAAAAACTTTTTTTTAAATATACGCCAGTGTGGAGAGGGCCTTTGTGACCTAGTTCAGTCAGTTACAGTGTCCATGCAGATGCAGCATGAGTTACAGTTGGTCCTGGACAGCAAAAACAAAAAAAACATTCTAACGCTTCAAGCTATGGATGCAGCATGGACCAGGCCCAGTCACCAGAGAATTCTGCCACTTTACTACTAAGGTTGGTCAGTTAAAACTGTGATTAAAGCTTCATAGATACAAGAAGTTACATGGCTTTGTAGAAGAATAGATGAAAGTTAATCTCCCTTCAGCATGTCAGTGGCCAGTGACTCGATGAAGGGCGTTTAACTTGCAAAAGCTAGTCTCAAAAACAGTTTTGTTACTGCAATAAAAGGTATCACCTGCAACATATTTGTTTTCTTTTGTTCTACATCATAGATTGGACTAACACGGCAGGCACATTTCTCCATCAGAACAGACCAAATTGTTTTGCTCTGCTTCCGTTAAGCTAGGGTGAAGTCACACCTTGACTTGGATCCACATTGTTGGGCACAATGTCTTCTGCAGAGATCAGTGGTGGTGGGGGGATGGGCAAAGACATGATAAAAGGAAGTGCAATAATTTTGTTTGGAAAGTGCACTTCAGCACCTGTCTCTTAATAGAAGCAGAGTAAAACTGAGTTGAACCTGTTACAAAGTACCGTAATTCCTGATATCCAATAAACCTTGCCTTTACACTTAGGGCTATTGCAGATCACTCGGGGGTAAAAGTGAATAAGTAGCTCTGGTGGGATTGGAACCCAAACATGCTGGTTCCCAAGCCTGCATATCTAACCACTAAACCCCAATACCATCCCTCTGTCGCCATTTTAAGACTGCTTAATGAAGCTTAAAGCAGACAGTGCTGCAAATGGGAGAGAACATGGGGAACCTCAGTCTTGGGAGTGAAATTAAAAGTCTACTGTAACTCAGTACCCGGAGCAAAATGAGGCAGGACTGCTTCTATGTAAAATGTATACCCCTTAAGGTATAAAACTGACTACAGAAAGTGTAAAAATGCAACATATAATGCATAAACATATTACTAGACTCCTGTCAGATATGTTCAATACTACAGTAAGTATAATGCTAAAGGTAATGGGCTCCTCAATGAATTATTTCCATATCCAACACTGAAAGCAGATTTCATGTTAGCTGCCTGTTAGGCATCACTAAAACTGAAAAAGGTTAATTTTGTTTTAATCCCTCTGAGGGAAAAGGTCAGCAGGATGCTGACCACAGCATAGCTGTAATGCAGTGCTATGGATTGCATAGGAATCTATACCATTGCATACCAGGTCTTTGACCCCTCCCCCCTGCCCATCTCAAGTAGTTCTGGGAGGGTTGCAAAACCTGTCCCCCATAAACGTTTTCCCTGTCGTACAGTAAGTACATATGAGATTTTTACATCACAATGATGCAGCAAGTAAATTACAACTAAGCTGCACATTATTTTATATCCCTTATAAGGCAGATACATTTGCAGCCATATTGGCTCTGACCAGAGTTTGTTCTTGCAGTTGTCCATGACTGGGTGGGGATGGTGGTGGTGGGGTGATGTTAAGCACATGAAGTCTGTTCCGTTTGGCCACATACATTCACTGCCAGAACCAAACTCATAGCTTTGTAAACATTTTGAGATATTTCATGTATGAAAGATGCATTACTTTAAAATCTATTGTGTTCCTGTAAGTGTAATATGCCTTTCCTGTAGTCTCATGTACAGTACAGTATTTCAAATGGCCATCAAGGTATTCACTTCCAAACTTTACAACACTGAGAATTTGATGATG
Source organism: Neoceratodus forsteri (assembly GCA_016271365.2). Classification (NCBI taxonomy): domain Eukaryota; kingdom Metazoa; phylum Chordata; order Ceratodontiformes; family Ceratodontidae; genus Neoceratodus; species Neoceratodus forsteri. The sequence goes on along the minus strand of CM028130.1, from coordinate 1,523,826,057 downwards.
TTTTGCAGTTTGATGGCCACTGCAGTTGCAGCAGCGGTCAAAGCATCCAGCACACATTTCAGAATCCTTTTTTTTTTTTTGTTTATATATATATATTATCTAAACATATACATTTAATAGAGTTAATCATGAGAGATCATGTTCTTCACAGAAATATCGTCGGTAATAAAAATTTTGGGGATGGAGAGGATTTCATATCCCTGACATAATGCATCTGGGTCAGATGAGTGGTAGATTATCCTGGTGCTTGTGTCTGCTGATGTCAGGATGTTTGATACAGTACAGGCAGAGTAAATTAAAGATCACCAGTTTAAACTCACCTCAAGATGAGGTCACAGAATTTAGATTTTTTAGGCCTTAACTACACTGTTATAGGTGCTTTTCAGTGAAATATGTTAAAATCTCCCATCTATTTTTAATACCATTCCTTGCCTAGGAAATGGTAGCTGATAATTGCAAGACGTTTGGTCTACACCATTTGCAACTCGTATGTTATTTTGTAGGCACAAATTAGTTATGTACAAAATTAAAATTTGCACCAGCACTAACTGGAGAAACTGGGCCAGCTTTGCCCTAGGGTGGTGGTATAATAGAACTAGTGTAAACACTTAGGACCTTGGCCCATGGCGCATATAAACTCTCCCCCTTATAAAATAAGTGCATTTCTGTTGCTTGGAGATTTTATTGGCGCTTCCCTTGGCTGTAGCAGATCTAATACCTACATTACTTAGCTCTAATATAATGCTTTAAAATCAAACTAAGTCTAGAAGTCAGCATCATGGTAATAGGTTTATGGTAACTGTCTCTTAAGTCAGTGGGTCCAAGAGATTTCTTTTCATGATCTGATAGTATGTTATCTGTGTATGAAGGACCTGAAAGAAAAGACACAATAATAATAACTTCAATCTGCTTGTACCTGTTTGTTATCTGAAAAGTTTATTCTTGGCATATTGTATTTTTTTGACTTTGTATTCAATCCTGTCGCACTAAACAGTGACCTTTAAATATGATGTATCTTCATTATTTTATCATGTTTCTGTAATAAAGTTTTGTATACTAGTATGGTGCATGCTGTTTTGAAATATGGGATATCATTTAGACTACTGCAAGGAACAGGGCACTCCTGAGGCATCAGCTTCAGCTGCAGAGTAATTGTTGTAATCCATCATGGACTGCACGGTGAATCTGCACAAAGCTGTATTTCTGGGGTGGACTCTTAGCAAAAAGCAGGATGAACACACACTATTTATTTTCTACTTTATCGATTTTGTATCAGAGAAAACAAGCATTGTCTCAGCAATATATGTGAGTACATCGACGAGACACATAACATGTTATGGTAGGATTTGTTGCAGCTGTTTGTCTTGTTACGTCTACGTGGGGAGTTATTGAGCACTTGTTACATGTTACCAAATAAAAAAGTTATTCAGAGGTGGCTTTTACAGTTGTGACAGCTTTAGTTCAATCCATGTTATATGGATCTGTTTTTCCTTAACCAAAATAGAGCTGTTACACAGCTCAGAAATATGACATAGCTCTACATGTAATCCTTAAAAGGCAACAGTCAGCTCTAAGAACTCCACAACCAAGTGTAGGGCTTGCCCCAATTTGTACTTTGTCTGCAAAAAAAATATTCATTTACTGTTTACTGTAGTATACTGGATCACGTCTGACTGATCCTGCTGCTTCCCAAGCTGACAATTGCTGTAACCAGAAATCCCAGGATCCCCAGTGGCTGATGTCAGAGCTGGGTGGCAGCCGTGGGAGATTAAATGATTTACATTGCATATTAGATTTTTTATGAACTGATCAGCTGTTTTTCCAGTCCCACTATTGTCCTAGTTCTAAATACAGTCCTGTGTGACTGTACTTAGTCATGGAAGGGCAGCAGGACCAGCAAAGGATGAGAGATAAAACTCTAACATGTACTTCAGGCTGTTGAATCTTCCACAGCTGCAGCCCAGCTCTTATGTCAGCTGCAGGAGATTCTGAAATTGCTGGTTAAAGCAAATGCCAGCTTCAAAGTCAGGAGGATCAATCAGATTACAATCTACTGTATTACAGTAAACAGTAAGTAAAACATCTTATTCGCACACAAACTGCAAATTGGGACCAGACCCACACTTGAGTGTGGAGCTCCCAGTGCTGACTATTCCCCTTTAAAGAAAAACTACACCCTCGTATCTTCAAAATGTTGTTTCCATGTCAACAGACAACTCTGTTCATGTAGCTGTTAAAGATGTATCCAACTGCTTTAGTCAGTTTTCACAGTTCATACTGGGCCCTGTTACTCTCATTGTCCCCGAGAGCTGCATTAGCATATGAGAACATGATGCATAATCACCCTTTAAACTCCCCAGTATGCCTATTTGCTTAATTAGTCTTTCAAAGAAACAAGCTGCAAGAAGGTGTGAAATACCACATTATTTTCAGTGAGCTTTGCAAACTGAGTAAGAATGCAGTTTTTTCTCCTTTAAACTCCATTCAGTTTATGAGTTTCCAGAGAGTTTTTGCAGGGTATTTTTTCTTTCAGCATAGAGATACATGATATAAATGGTCAATCTGATATCATGTTCTCATATACTAATACAGTTGTCATGGACAATGAGATTTCAACAACCATGAAATGGAGACCCCTAGGGCAATCACAGGGGGCTACCATGAGCAGTGAAAACAAACTAAGGCTAACACATATAGCCCTAACAGCTACAGGAAAGGAGTTGTCTGTTGACCTGGAAACAAATAAAATTTAAGGGACAATGAACATTCAAGAAACTTGGAGCCAGCATAACGAAGAGGACATTTGCCAGAAGAATACTTCATGGGATCCAGAGAACAAAACGCTTCTCCCTATCAGCCCCACTATGATACAAACTATATGAAGTACAGTGCTAAATATTGTTGAACATTCAAGACGTCTACTGCATCTTTATCTTTCGAAGAACATTTAAACTTTATAAAATATTAAAGTCTTGAACAGTCCAGGGAGACAGTCACTGCTGGCTGAGTACTTAATGTTAGATGTTTTGAAACTTTGTTTCCAACAAATCCTTTTGCAGGGCACCAAAAACCCAGTCCCCTGTGGGAGGAAAACCACTACAGAGACTCTAAAAATGTGGGACAACCACCACATTAACCCTGAGACCTTCTGTAATGTCAGTTGAAACACAAGAGTATTAAAAGGATACATTATACCCAAACCACAGAGTAGCCTATTACACATAGAAATACAGTATATTGGCTCCCTTCAAGAGACTGTCTTATGGTCAAGTCACCAGTACTCTTCTGAATACATTTTGGAACTTGACTGGTATCTGTTGGTCTCAAACTCTTTTCAGATTGTACTGACAACCTTACCAGCTTCTGATGGGTTTGTAAAGATGAAATTCTTAAAGCCGTAAGTAGTTTTAGAGTGTGCTGGCAACATAAGAGCATGATGGACTCCTAATTCTTGAATTGCCTCAGACACCCATCAGATCTTTTCCATTACCTCTAGATTGCATAGCTCAGTTCCAGGTAAATTGTGTGTGTGTGTGTGTGGGGGGGGGGGGTCTTGCCATTCCAAGTGTCTCACCTTGTTTTGAACCTTGTAAAGCAGTATACCTTTGCAGAGCACTTCCCAAACACCTCTGGCACTAGCTATTGTGTCCTTCACAATGTAACTCCATACGCCTTTGTCATGTGGTGTTCCCTCTCCAGGTGCAATACCTCCACAAACTGTGAATGAACAAAAATCTAAATTTTATTTTATTTTTGCTTTGCAGTTTTTTGCACTGAAAGGCACGCTGAGCCAGTACTGATTTCCAGGTGTGTTGGGAGAGCACAGGATGGAAGATTTAATGACCTGTTCAGGATCACACCATATGCAAGTGGAGGTTGTGGGAATCAAACACATGCCTGCTCAATGTTCTAAGCTTGTCTATAGATCATTGCTCTAACCTCTGGGCTATACTGCCAGTCCAAGAAAATCTTTAGGCTCTTATCCTTCACTCCCTCTGGTAGCCCTACAGTTTGGATGCCGGAAACAACATCTGTAGAGTTTTCCAGCCTGGTTCGTGACCATGTGTTTTCTTTTACAAGCACCACTGTTGAGTGAGCTCTATCTGGTGTTGCAGCAGCTGCTTTTACTTCATCCTTTGGAAGGCTAACCTCATTTAACATCATTAGTTGTGCATAATCCTCTGATTTCTTGTTGATGACTTGGATACATTTTAATAATGCTGCATTGGTGGATTGAGTGTCCCTGCTAGTCAGTGCTGCTGCCTCCTTGCTAGGGCCTGCCTTCACCAGCAGTCAGTCAGTCCTCTCCTGCCATGGCTGTCCTGTTACTCTATCCATTCTGCTACTGTTGCAATGCAGATACATTCAAAGGTGAAGAAAAATTTAATTCAATGAGCTGTAGCTAGTTCTAAAAAGTAGGCAGATTGTTTTTCAAATAGCCATAGTTCCTGCTTGAAAGGCTTTAATGTTAACTGCACCCTCACAGTTTGTCTGCTAGTTCCATCTCCCTCCTTGTACATGCATTGTTTATGTACCATGTTAAGTGAGATATCCATTCCTATAGGAGAGCAGCAGGTATTAAACTGGGATGGAGGTCTAGGAAGGGTGCCTACCTGATGCTAGGAGGGGGGCTTCCCTGGACATTGTTGTAGTTGGTCTCTAGTCTTAATGCAGTCATATCAGCAGAAGTTCTGAGTGTTTCCCATTGAAATCATGGAAGTATACCAGGATTTGTCAGAAAATAACAGAATGCCGTCAAGCCTCTATAGGTGATGCGGTTCCCATTTATTTCAAGAAATGCTTTACAAATAAAGTTGGATTGGATTGGATTTCCCTTTCAGTCATTCTGACATTTTCCACTTTTTGGTTTTCTGCAGATCTAGGCAGTATACATGGACAGCGAGGTACATGACATTTAAAGAGTCCCTAGGTGGAAAGGGAGCATGACAGTTTACTGAGGGAGCAAGAGACAGACATTTGGGGCTGGTGAAAGTTCCACACACACGGAGAGGCTCTCCTCCCTTCTTGATCCAGCATCCTGAAGTGCCTCCCCATTAGAGGAGCTTGTATTTGCTACTTCAGCATTATTGCTGATGGACAGGCTACCATTTCCAGGTCAAATGTGAGGGAGGAAACAGACCAAGGAGAAAGGGCTGGCAGTGGTGGGAGACTGAGTGGTTGCAGCCAGCCTTGAGGTAGTGCAAGCTCCAACCTCAATGGGAAGAATCCCAAGGCTGTTTACATTACAAATCTGTCAGGTGAGGGAGCAGAATGACTGGATCTCTAGTTGTACTGCACTTGTCAGCCTGACCTTACCACTGCAGCTGCATTGGATGAGGTTTATGCACTGACAGGCTAGATTGGCAGAGGTCTGTACATGTCAAGAAGCACAGTCAAGCAGTAAGAGCTCCAAAGGTACAGATGCTATGAATCGTAGCTCAGTGGTAGCAATACCACTCACCATGCCAGTGATCTGGGTATAGGAACAGACTCAGGTTGCTGGGTGTCAGCCAGGGTGAGAGAGTACTGAGCATCTGTAGGACTGCTGTCCTCTACCAGGGAGGGGAAGCTGGTTGGCTTGGACCTTGACTGCCATCAGGTGGAGTCCTGGTGATTGTGCAAGTACAAGCAGTATGATGGGAGGGGGCTACAGGTTTGACACAGCACATGTGTGCCTCCACGTGGCACATGCTGTAGTCCATGCCTCAGGAAGGGACCAGAGAGAAAATGCAAAATGGTGAACAGGCTTAATGAAGCCCTGTCTGCCTGCCTGCCCCCAGCCTCCACAGTCACCCAGGATGCCAGACGCAATATCTGGATGTGTGTCTCTGGAGAGAAGGAGACAGCCCTCCCCTGGGCCCTGCCATGGGGGGCAATCCATGGGGGACTGTGTGGGTCAGTACATTCTCGGGGAGATGTTGGCCAGTCAGGAGTGGCAAGGACAGGACTGGCAGCTGTGCGTATCACCACCCAGATCAAAAAAATTAGGGAAAACCCCTCAATCTAGTAATATATTTACAGATCAGTGAGTTCTGCACCCAGTTCTTACTGGGGGGGCAGTTGGGGGTGGCAGTGACAGGTTGACAGCTGCCCAAATCACCACCTGGATGTAAAAGATTTAGGGAAAATCCCTCAGTCTAGTAATATATTTACAGATCAGTGAGTTCTGCACCCAGGTCTCACTGGGGCCAATTGGGGGGTGGCAGTCACAGGGCTGACAGCTGCCCACATCACCACCTGGATGAAAAAGATTTAGGGAAAATCCCTCAGCCTAGTAATATATTTACAGATCAGTGAGTTATGCACCCAGCTCTTAATGGTTCATAGCAAACACATAACGGTGCTGGGAGGTTGGCCGGTATGGTACAGCAGTCATACTACTACCACTTGCTACACTGTAAACCTGGATTTGGGAACAGCCTTGGGTCATTGGGGGCCTACTGGGGGAGGAAGGATTGAGCATTCCAGGGACAGCTGTTCTCCATTGGGGGGGCACTGTATCCCACTATGTGACTGTCACCTTGTGGAGGTCAGGTGTTAGCAGAATAGGCGCACATCCCAGGTGACTAGACTGTCGTCGGACACCAGTATGTGCATAGAAGTGCATCATTGTTCACCAGCAACCTCTGGAATGAAGCATGAGGAAAAGACCCAGACCACCCAGAATGGATGCCAGTACCTCCTGCAGACTCACGCAAAACAGATGTGACAGGCCACCCACAACGACAGTGGTCTAGGGTAAGTGGTGGTTAACCTGTTAGTCCATGAGAAGGTCAGTGACAGGGCTGGGGAGTATTGTTTTCAGGATGGCAAATGAGAGGCTGAGGAGCTGGAAAAGCAGATTGATCAAAAAAGTGCTAGCGAAGAGAGATACAAAAGTAGAGCCTTTGGGGGCTGAGACTGCTCTTACTATCATCAGTATGTGGACAACAGAGTTGGGCTAGGAACCTGAAAAACTAAGGCATAAGTAGTAGTGTTAGTGTGCCAGTAGAAGAGATTTCTGGGCAACCACCTCTGACCACTGCGCTGAATTACTGCTAACCTAATGGACACAGTGGGCTGGTGGAACTGAGTGGTGAGAGTTTTCCTAACACAGTCCAGTAAAAAGGTAGGTGTAACATTTGTCCAGGGCCCTCATGGTCCTCCTCTCCCAACTCTCTGAGGAGGCCAGCTTGGGTTACTGGTGTTGTGCAGCACTGGGTATCTTCAGCCTTTGAATGATTTGGTGCCTCCAACTGGGGCATCTGAAAACTACTCAGGACTATTACCATCCCCCCCCATGAACTACTACAATATGTTGCCTTGGCTCACATTGTCCCTCCCCCACAGCAATGACAGTGAACACAATAATACCTCATCAAGAACTATATAATGCAAAATGTATTAATATTTACTAAAAAAGGAGGAGAAGGAAAGGTAAAGGGACATTAGGGAAAATGGAAGTAATAGGGGTAGCAGTAGTCAGATGCACACTGCTTCCACAATCCACCATCCACTGGCAGTCCTGATCAGTTTTCACCACCTGGCTAGTACACCAGACTTTATCTTGCAAAGGCTTTGGGGAGTTCCCAGATTACGCTGGGGGGTGGGTGCTCCACCAGATGAGCTTTGCAGGGCCGACGATGCAGCTGTCGATGTGGAAAAGATGGGTTGGCATGTGCAAGAATAGTTCAATGAAAGAGATATTCTGTAATTTGTAATCCAAATGGAAACACAAGTCCCAAAATAGTACTGATGATCTTCATCCCTGTCCTTTCAAAGCAAGCACAGTCCTGCCTGGGGTTTCTAAATCCTCATCCTCCTCCAATTAACTCCCTAGTTGGAAGGCCAAATCCTGAAGGTTACTCTCAGTTTTGAAGTCTCAGATGATTTCAGGCAGTTATGCTGCAAAGGCAGGGATTACTTTCTTATACTTACTAATAACAGACTTGTTCAGTCTAATGACAAGGAACAGGACCTTGGTGTCATTGTCAATAGCAAATTACCTGCCTCTGATTGCTGCAACAAAAAACAAACAAACAGCAAATGATATGATCAAAACAATACAGCACTCATTTATATCAAGGAACGAACACTCTTATACCTCTGTATAGGACCTACTGTATGTTAGGCCATACTTAGATTACAGGTCCCCCTTTTGGAATCCATATTGGGATATTGGCCTGGTAGAAAGAGTGCAGGGTTACAAAAATGGTGCCTAGACCAAGAAATCTATCATACGAAGACAGACTTAAGGAGACTGGTTTGTTCACCTTGAGGGGCAGATGGCGAAGGGGGGACTTGTTACTTATTTATAAAACCCTTCACTCACCAGAGCTGATGTATCAATGTGGACTGAAATTTTATGCCAGAATCAATTCCCAGAGGTCTCATAATAGACAACTTGTAGTGCCATGGGCAAACACAATGAAAAGGGACTGCTTCACAGTTCAATTGGTGAAGGCCTGGAACAAACTTTCCCAAGAACTAGTTAACTTAAAAACCATGAACAGTTTTAAGAATGGCCTCAATGAGCTCTTATAAACCAAACATATTATGATATAATTTACCCACAGTGTGGGAGACAATCTCGATTGGTACAGTTGCCCACTTTTGTCTGTCAAAACCTAGTAACCTAGTAGTACTTAGAACTGCTCGACAGATGAAGGAGCTGGCTCCTCCAGAGCTGTCTGTTACTCTCCTTCCAGCCCTCTGATCTCTGCTGTACTTTACTGGAGTAAGGCAACCTGGGGACCTACCCCACACCCACACCTCGATCAGTGAAGGGTTTGCTGCTTTCCTGTCTTTTGGCTGATGCACTGGTCATGGTTCCATAGAACCCTTTTACTCAGGTTATGGCATCACTGAAGGAAGATGATCTTGATTTACTCCCCAAAGAGTAAAGTCTCTTAGGTCAGAATTAACCCAGCTACTCTTCAATGCCTGTTCCCTTCTAAGTTTTGGATTGGAATTGCAGACTCCAAGCCTGAATGTGCAAACATTCAGGGGCCTGTCAGGACTGCAGTCCCCTTACAGCCAGTCTGTCTGTGGCTCCCAGTCCTCCTGGTTATGAAAACAGAGCAAACTGAGATCAGATTCTTTGATTCGCTCTCATCTATAGAATTCTGAACTCATCTGATTGGGCAGAAAGTTCCTGGGTGAACCATGCTTTAGAATCCAGAGCCTGCCAAGCCAAGTTTGCAAGCATGCTCCTTTGAAAACCTGCACTAATGACTGGCCTACACTGTCTCTGGGCAAACTTCGGTATCTTTGAGCCATTCACATCTGTACCTGTGGGGTCAGAGGGCTTGGAGCTGCATGGCTGGTAGGTGTGTCGAGGATTCAGAAAGACAGCAGTGCAGTCTAGTAAGTAGAGCAAAGAACTGTGCTTCAAGAGATCTTGAGTCCAAATCTCACCAGAGCCACTTACTCACTGTGTAACTTTTACCCAAGTCACTTTTTCCCCTGCCCCTGATGCCCAAGTCCCCCAGTTTTTAAAACTGGGTAGAGGGAAAGCTGGACCACACTGTAAGTTAGATGGTGTAAAGAGAGATGGGCTATCCTGGATCAATTCACTGTAAGAAACAAAACAAAAACAAAGGCAGGTATCTGGGCTGCTAGATGTAGAGGTAGGACTTTTAATGTTGTAGACACTCCCCTGCTACCCTCCACAGTCGCACACCACTAGGCATCATCATATTCTTTTCAACGCACAGTACTGCTAGCTTTGCTTCTCAGATAAACTCTGATTGTTACAGGATTACTATATTTTTCTGAACTAAAATGAAAAATCCATGCTGCATCCAGTCTTCTGACCCTCTTATGATTTTCAGAACTTTCACATTAAAACTGTCATGGTCACTAGCCAGTTGTCACTTCCAAGTACAATGGTGACATTTTTTTTCCTCATTTCCCTTCCCTCCTACTAGAGGGTTTAGCCCACCGCCCCACTCGCTGCCCCCTATGCCCAGGCTTTACCCCCTGGATGGGGCTGCCAGGTGGGCACCCCCTCCCCAAGGAATTTTGGTCTGTTGCCCTGGCTTACCCCCAGGGCAAGGCCACGGGAGCGGGACTCCCTGGCAGGCATTAGTCTCAATGGGAGCAACGGTGGAGGCAGGGGCCATCATGAATGCAGCTGGCATTTTTTTACTATATGCTGGATCCCTGGGGGCAGGGATGTGCAATGATACCAGCGTCCACCCCTCTCCCGAACATGTGGCACCAGCAGCGGCGGTACCCCCAGCCTCTGCCAGAGTTCTGCATTGTGCCGGACACTCTTCCCCCCCTTCCCCTGGAGAAGGAGAGCAGTCCCTGGGACATTTAATTCTTCTTCTTCCCCGAGCTGTCCCTCTGACTCCCAAGTCCATCACAGAACCCAGGATGTCAGTGCCGCAAGCAGACGCCTTGCCACTGTGCCGGCAGGCCGGCATAATGGTGACATATTTTTCCTTTGTAGGTTCTGCAGTTTATGGCAAGAACAATGAGGGAGTTTGCATTTTTTGTCATTACACAATTATACTTCTCTATGTAACTGAAATGTGTTACAAAATGGCAACTTTGTGTTTTAAAGAAGCTTTAAAAATGAACTGTTTTCGCTTTTGTTTGTTTATGTTGATACAGGTTTATAAGCAGGACCTTATTTAAGCACGCTTCATTGTTCTTCACAACAATATAATTCTTTAGAAAATGGTCTAAGAAATTCCCAGGCTCTGATTGGCTGATAGTCCTGGCAAGGTGGGTGTCTATCAGACAATATAGCTCGGTGAAAAACAAGTGAAAGTTTGGGGTGACCCATTACTTAGAGCATCCTTGGCCACCCCGGATTTTCAAAGTCAGAAGCTGCCATTTTTTATTGGTCACCTAGCGAGGGAAGTGTCCCCCTATCCTGCTCCGTACCTTCCCCTGACACAATACATCAAACTCTGTAACTCTGTAATTCAGAGCCTGTGCCAGCTGGTACAGAATGACACATTTTCCCCCAGAAGTTGGCCAGCTGATTAGTCATTAACGGCAAACACATAATTTATGGGAGCAAAAACCGTAAGCACAAGCCTGTCAGCATTTCACACGGGAAAGTGCCATAACTGCTCCTGGTCGGATTCTCCCAATCTCCTTAGTTGTATACCGTTGCCCTGGCAACTAACCCCCAGTCTATCTACTAAAATCATAACCCTTGCCAACCAGCCACAGAAAAATCACTCAACATTCATTTCAGTCTGGGAGCACTGTTAAAGTACCTCTTTTTTCTTTTTTTTCAGTAGCTCATTTCATCTGCTGACTCCCGTGTTCCCTGCCTGATACACCTCACATCATGCCATTCTCAGTCCATGGCGAAATGCTTGCTCCCCATTCTGGCAACAAAAAAAGCACACAGTTCTCCCAGAATGAAAAAAAAAAAAACAACAAAAGTTTTAATTTTAAATCTACCACAATGTCAGTCCTCAAGTCCACACCACCGTGCTTCTCAGAGCTATCACGCCTGTCCATGACAGTGCTAGATTTGTGGTATTGCTCCATTTGCCTCCCTCTTTCCCCTGCTGACAAAACAACAAAAGACCACTCAAAAAAATTAAAAGCTTCAAGATTTTTTTTGTAAAACGGGTACCTCTTCATTCCCGATTATTCAATCCTGGCATTCCAAAGATACAGTGTGTGTATGTATATATATATATATATATGTGTGTGTGTGTGTGTGGTGGGAGCAGGTAATAGAGTGATCCCCATCAAATTAAAAAAAAATAACTTGACCACAGGCAGGGGGGTGTGAGGGGTGGGGGTGAACAAGTGAAACAACTGTGACGTACAATGTGTGTGTCTGTGTGTTGAGGGGAGGGGCCTCTCACCAGGGAAGCATAACGTGTGTAAAAGACCGCAATGCCTTCTACTGGCCCAGTGGAGGGACTATTTTACAGAAAAAAGCAACTTTTCAGTCATTTGTACAAATTATTTTTAATTCTCTTCACATTTTTTATTTCTTACATAAAAATGCTACACGTAGTCCATTTTCTTAGCAAATAATACCCTCCAGGGTGGGCGGTATTGGACAATACTGGATCTTCCATGGGCTATAAGGCCCTCTGCCTGTGGCGTCGGGCCTCATTACACCACTGGGTGGTCCGTTATTGCCCAACACTGCCCACCCTGTCAGATATTAATGCTTACATCACTATCAACACTTAGGCAGTCTTCATTGCTTTTACTCAGTCACCAGAAACAGTCTTCAAGCTTGACTCCTTCTGTCACCCAATCTTGTGGTCTTCCGGCTCCAACCCCACTGCTCAGATATTTTCTTTGACTGGAAAGAACAGGTCTTTTCCTCATATCTCCTGCTCGTGAATTTGAATTCTGCAAAGTTTTCTGGCTTTTTAAAATTTCTCGAAAGTTTTTGATTCTCTTGTTGACTCACTGTGTGCACCTTGACTCTGGTTCACTGCTCCATTAACTGCAACCATGAAACAGAAACAGAAGCAGAAGCCAAGATTTAAGAGGTGGGTGGTTTATAGGTTCACCATGTCCATCATCGATGGCCATGATACCTGCATTCACTGTTGGAGAATCTCCCATGATGTCGACCACTGCCAGTTGTGCTAGGCTATACACCTGCAGGCAATCAAAGCTTTTTCGATATGGGCGCTCAAAGGGAGGCAGAGGGATGCACAAGATCCATCTGACACTGTGGGTTTGACTGTGTAGTTAGATGCTGTAAAGAACAATGCTCCTCAGACCTTCACTGAAGTCCCAGCCTTGGACCTGTTCATGGGCAAGGAGTAGTGGGCAGTGGATAATCCTTGTCTTCTTCAAAGATATCTCTTGCATCAGGCCACACCTATGGAACTATAAGCCGTCAGGCACTAGGACTACATGGAAACCTTTGCAAGCTGTCCACTAGGGGTCGCCCACAACAACATCTGATATTGGCTGTCCCACATAAACGTGGGCAGCCCCTTCCCTCCTCAGTTTTTTTTTCCGCTGTCAACCATACTCATTGGACTGTGCATGGAAATGATGCTGTTATAGTCATCGCTTTTCTTGTTTTTTTCTTACCATAGTTAGTAACCACTTTCCTAATGTGATTTTCGGTGGTGTGTATGTGGACTAAGGAGCCACTGAAACTGTTCTATCCTTGTGAAAGTGGTGAAAAGATATGCTCTGGAGATTCATACATTGGTCTGGACTGATATGTATGTAACCCCTAGGTGGCGCTATCCTGTGGGCTACCACCCCTGCCTGTGTGACTAGCCTGAGTTTAATGAGGGGCCTGAGTTTGGTGAATGGGTGCCTCCACCTGGAGGTATGATCTTGGGGTAGTGTAACTGCTATTGGTATAGCCCTCCAGGATGCTATAACCCCCCACCAACCCCTTTAGTGGCCTACACAGTATAGCAACAAAACATTCACATGGACCATATGGCAGTAATTATTTACTCACAACCATTGCACTTACCACCAGGGCTGGATCCTCTGCAGCTGCCCTTGAGACCCCCTGTAAAATAAGACCAGTGATGCAACAATGCGATAACACTTCTGTATCCCCACCTTGAAGGTACACACTAGCCAGATAGAAACTGTAAAATAACAATCTGATTTATTTAGGGGGATTTGAACAGGGGTGGGGCATGAATCTAGCAGATGATTATTAGATCTGATTGGTATAGGCTGTTCAAACATGCACAGTGAGTCCCCTTTGATACAGACTCACAACCTGGGTGCCCAGTTTGGAATAGCAGGTCTAGCCTGAAGCATTGCCCGGGGTAGGCCAGTGTTACAGCTGGTTGTTGGGGCCCTGAGGAAAGAAACAATTTGCATGCATTCAACCCAGAATTTGTAATCTGGAGTTGGATGGCTCAGTCCATTGTAATAAACCCAAACAAATAATCAGATGATACACAATGATTGCGCTTTGTTGCAGGGGGCTACCATGTTTGTACTCACACTACCCAGACCAAATGATGATCCAACAAAATGAGACCTGTTGCAGATGGCTTGATGAAACAGGAAGAGAATTCCCCCGTGGTCCTCATCGAAATGCTGGTCTTTAGGATGTTGGAGCAACATAACACTGGCCGAGAACATGCAAACTGAATGTCTCGAACTACTCGGCTGTGCAAACACTTTGCGAACTAAGCACATTTATATGTAAGACTCTGTACTCTTCTAGTTCTTCCAGCTAGCTTGCAGGCTGATCCTGAATTCAGCTTGGATGCTGCTCGAATCCCCTGCTGCTGTGACCCCAAAACATGGGCCAACTGGACACTTAGACCCGTGGACTGATGACCAAAAAGTCTAGGCCTAGCAGGCCTAACCTCTGACAGCTGGCAAGCTCCCCAGAGGCTCACACTGAACTCCTGGATGAATCTCTCAAATCTGAACAAAATGAGCACTTGCCCCCTTTTTTATGGGGCTAAGTTCCAGAAATCCCATTGGCTGCCAAAATTGTCTTAAACAGTCCCCAGATGTTAATTGGCTCCCTTTTTGATGCTTAGAAATTGTCCCAGTAAATCCCCTGTACATTTCTGGCATTGTCCCAAGAGCCCCTTTGTCAAATCCTGGCTTCTGAATGGTTATTAGCTGCTAAAATGGTGGCTGCATGCAGTTTCTAAAGCAGCCTATTTCACTGTCCTCACACATAAAGTTCTGCTGCAGCCAGGAGCAACATTCGTTTTATTTACATGCCCTACTGTCTTGTAGCCCCAACAGTTTTCTAACAAGTCCACGTTTAAATAAATAAGTTGTAGTCTTAGGGGAGTCACTGCTTCCGTAACACACTGCTCCTAGGAACACTGCAGTGCACATGAATATTTATGAGGGCACTCTTGCTGTAACTTTTAGGCGTCTGCTTACTTATTAATTAAAATAGTTTTCCTCCCTTGCCTTGCAAGTGTCCCCGGTGCCCTTTTTAACTTAGCCTGGCACCAGGAACCACAGAGGAAACACACAATTGCTTTTGACTGCAACAGTGGTTGGATGCACAGGGCATCCTTCACAAATGTGTGAGTGGTTGTGCTGCGATATGACGACCACTTGCAAATAGATTTTATGAGCCCCACAGGGCTCATTTAACAGAAGGACACTTGAGGACATGGAGGAAAATGGCAAAGTGCCGCAAAATATGGGCAGATGCCAGAAGACAGCAGGAGAACACCTGGAGGCGTTTTAAGGTAAGCCCCCAAATGGGGGGGTTACACGTTACAGATGTGCCTGATTAGCAGAGGGTTCATCACAGCACCCAGCGATGCCATAAGTGCACTTTGGAAAAGATCTCCTTAAACAGTAGATAGTCTGAATAGAGAAGGAGCTCCAGCAAAAGAGCTCTGCCACGTCGCCGGCTCATTCCTTGGGATCCAGGTCTTCCAAGTCCTGGGAGAAGGCATCGAGGTCGCACAAACACTAAATTGGTGAGCAAAATATATTGACACCATTATTTAACTCAATAAATCAATAGCTGAGGCTCCCAACACATTGGGACAAGGGCCTTATTATTCCTTTTCCTAAAAAAGGTAATGTTAATGATTCAAATAACTATCATCCCATTACATTATTATGCAAAGGTTTAAAAATGTATTCTTGAATTCTTCTAAATTACATAGACTTACGGGTCATGGAACAGAAACTGATTTCTAATGCTCAGGTGGGGTTCAAGCAGGGTCATTGCACGATAGATAATCTGTGCAACCTCAACCGCTTAATAGAAAAGTATACTGTAGTCAAAAATGAAGTTTTATATGCAGCATGTTTAGATTTAAGTTCCACTTTCAATAATATTAATCAAGGTCTTCTATAGAATATATTAAAGAACAAAGGGATAGACATCAATCTTCTTCCTTTACTGAAATTACTAGATGCTAATAAGTGCTTGTTGCCATATTGGTCCTTGTACAACAAGATGCACAAAATGAGTGATTTGATACCATTTTTTAGACCGAGATTTACAGAAAAACTTTAAGCTTTCAAACCTAGAAGGTCCTTCTTCAGAAAGAAAATGGCAGCTTTTTTAAGATCTCATTTCAAAATACCCAGAGCTTAAACATTTTACACATGAATGTGACAGATTAATGAAGCAATTAAATAACACAACCAGAGGTGAGAAAACATCCTTTAAAACTCTAGTCCTGTGTAGATCAAATGTGTCAGAAGGAATGTTATGTAGAAGGAGGTCCATAAATTATCTGATGTTTAATGTCTTACCAAACAGATATTAAGACTATGTGTATGTGTGTCTGTGTGCATGTGCGCTAGGTACTTACATTAGTAATTCTGCATATGTGAGTCTAAAGCCCATGTAATCACCATCCACTGGTTAAAAATGAACAATACTATAGTTATAGAGTTTAAAGAGAACCATTTATACATAAGTATTTTATAAACTTGTAAAAACAAATATATGTCCATGTGTTGTACCTGAAACGAGAGAGCAGGAGAACTTTAAATAATGTAAGGGGACGTGAAACTTGTGTCTGCATTCATGCCATCCTGCACCATATTCAGAGGGAAAATAAATTTGATCTCAAATTCTCATCTCTGTTGTATATTTCTGAAATTCCCTCTGAGAACCAGGAGAGAGAAGTCAGAGATGGAGTGATCGGACTGAGAGAAATGTCCCACTGTTTTTTCAGTAATAATATATTATTAAAATAACTGGGGACTGCTTTTTCCCATGGGGAAGGGGGTTATAATTTTCTTGTTATAACCCGTGGATTATAAAGTGTATGAACATGCGCAAAAAGTGCTCTTCTGGTCCTCTTCAGTACACAACACGCCACAGTTCACCGCCAGTTGGAATCGGCAGTAAGTTAATTTAAATGTATTTTATATAACTGTTGAGGCAAAAAAGCATTCCCCAGCAATTATGTAAAATAAAAGCTGGGGAGGTGTGTGAAACTTGAATGTTTATTTATTTATTAGAACATCAGTTTAACAACATTTGAGCCAGAGGCTCATTTACAAAGGTACCTTGTCACAGTGAGGACAAAACAGTGCAAGAAACAAACAACAAGGCAGACAAAAAATCTGAGTACATTTAGGAATCAGCCAAAAAATACAGGCATTTGTCAAACACAGTATACAACAGGCTTACATGTGCGTTTTACAGAGTAGACAACATACAGTAGTTACATGGAGATTGATTCAGTGGGCAGAATAAAGGTAAGGCTGGGTGGAAGACATCAGAAGAGGAGTGTGGGGAAGATAGTAGCAAGTAAAGGTGGAGCTGGACAGAAGGTCAGAGAGCAGCTCAGTGAGCCTCGTCTGGGAGGAGGCTTAGAGGCAGGTACAGCTGTGTGTTGAGAGCAGGTGATTTCTAAGACTAGTTTTAAAATAAGATAACGAGGCAGCATCAGTGACTCCGGCGGGGAGGGCGTTATACCAACAGGGGGCTCTGTAGGGTAAGCCCTTTGACCTTGCGAGGTTCTCCGGTATAAAAAAGTGCAGTCTCCATGGGATATGCGGCATGCACTGTAGGGTTTGCATGGTGGATAGTGGTTGACAGACCCGTGGGGAAAGCCCAAGGAGTGATTTTTTTGTTAGGAGGCAGGTTTGGTATTTGAGGCGCCATCTAGGTTGGAGTAGATTAGCCATGGTGTAAAGACGACAAGTGTGGGCTGGACTAGGAGCCCCAGTTAAGGAGCCTGCAGGCCTTGTTTAAGGTGAGGCAGATCTTGTGCAGGGCAGTCTGGCCTGCTGCACCATACACAGGTAGGCCATAGTCTACCAGAGATAGAACAGAAGATGTGACTGCAAGTCGGAGGGCATCCTGGGGAGGCAGTTTTATGACGATAGAGGATACCCAGCCGAGTGTTAGAGGCTGAGGCAAGGGCAGAGATGTGGGCATGAAAAGAGAGGGAGGTCAAAGGTTATACCTAGGTATTTATAAGAGTGAACTAGCTCAATAGGGAGTTTAGAGGTGGAGGGACTGCAGAGGATAGTTACTGGATTTATTTTGGGGGTGGGCAAAGAGCATGGTTTTGGTTTTCTTTAGATTAATTACGAGCCTGTGCTCAGTAAACCAGGCTTCTGCGTCATTGTAGGATTCCTGCAGAGAATCCTGAAGTGAGATGGGATTACGGTCGGAGGTAAAGAGTACAGCATCATCTGCATAAAGAAGGATTTTACCAGTACATACACTGGGCAGGGAGTTGAGAAAAAGGGAAAAGAGCAAGGGCCCAAGAATGGAGCCCTGAGGGACTCCGGAGTGGATAGGGCAGGTGCTGGAAAGTTTCCTGTTGATTTTCACACGTCGTGAGCGGGCCGACAAGTAGCTGGAGCACCAGAAACAGGCCCAGTGGCAAAGCCTAAGTGACTAAGGGTAGTTAGCAGGAGGGGTGGGAGACAGTATCAAAGGCTTTGATAAGTCAATGAACACTGCACCTGCTAGGGAGCCAGAGTCCAGTGAGGTGAAGAAAGTTAGAGAACTCCAGGAGGGCAGTATTGGTGCTGTGTGGCCTGCTCTGAAACCATGTTGTTCTGGGCAGAGGATGCTATATTTATCGAGGTATTCAGAGATTTGGGTGACCACAATTTTTTCTAAGGCCTTAGAGAGAGGAGAGAGGATTGAGATAGGTCGATAATTGCTAGGGAGGGTCCTATCACCACCCTTGTGTATTGGGGTGACAGTAGCTATCTTCCAGGCAGAGGGGAATTACCCTAGGCAGAGGGATTTGTTAAAGAGGCTGGTGATTGGTGAGATAACCAGATCCAGAACCTGACAGAGAAGACTGGGATCAAGGGAGTCATTGCCAATTGTGTTACTCTTTAAGGCCTTGAGTAGGTAAGGTCTGACTTCCTGGGCAGTGACTCGGCGCAGGTAGAGCAAGGGGCATGGGAGAATAGAGACAGACCTGGAGGGAGGGGGAGTGAAGAAATTATCAGGCAGCACCGGGCTAAGGTCTGTGAAAGATTTGTTGAGGTGGTTGGCAATAAGGACAGGGTCTTAGGAGACCGAACCATTAATGTTGATAAGCGAAGGTGGGGGGGAACGCGTGCCACCATTCAGCTGCTTAATGTTGTCCCAGAAGGTCCTAGCGTTCCCCCATGAGGAAGTGAGGGAGGCTTGATAGTGCTCAGCCTTCGCTTTGCAGATGGCCCATGTACATTTGTTCCGGGCAGCAGCATAGGCCATCCTGTCAGCTGGGCGGCCTGTTTCTGTAGCAATGTGCCATAGATTGTCCCTGTGCTAAGAAGTTGGGCGAGGGTGGGGTAATCCAGGGGCATGCCTTACTTTGGAACCATGCAGTTATGGGTGCAAAATGTCGCAAGCAGAGTTGAAGGTGTGGATAAAAGAAGGTAGGGGCCATGTCAATATCCGGGGCATTTAGTATAGGGACCAGTCTATGAGGGCTAGGGAGTTGCTTAAGGCCTTTCAGCCCACCAGGTCTAAGATGTCGCCAAGGGTAGTTTGTGCTGTGGGTTTGGGCAAGGAGGTTGACCAACAGAAGAGAACTGGCGAGTGTCGCAAGGCAGTCTGGGAGGATTTGGATAATATGGATGCGGTTAGGCGGGTTTGTGAGGACCACATCCAGGAGTGTGCTAGAGCCCATTCTAGGATTCACTCTAGTGGGTTGGGAGACTAGTTGGGTTAGGTCGATGGCTGTAAAGGCGTCATGGGAGGAAGTGGATGAAGGGCTGAGCCAATTGATGTTCAAGTCCTCCACAAGGATTTGGTCGGAGGAGTGGGGTATGGAGGGAGGTAAGATAATCAATTAGTGGGTCTAGTGCTTGTGCTTGATTTTTTGGGGGTATGTACACTGTAGTCAGGTAGATGGGACCCCTAGAGGGATCAGAAGATAGTTTTAGGGTTAGGGCCTGAGCCCTGAAGTCAAGGACCGGGGCTGGGAGGGCTAGTCCAATGAGAGGATCTTTGACATAAATGGCACAGCCCCCACCTCGCCTACCAACACGGTCCTCGGTGTGGGATGCCTGTACAAACCCCTAGAGCTTTGCTCTCAGGATTTATATGGCATTCCACACCTTGGGGGTGTCGAACATTATCATTATAACCACCTCCCCATCCATTATTGTCTATATTATTGTTGTAGTAGCTAATAATATCATTGTATTAAGGATTGCCAAAAATGGCATACTATGAAATCCTATACCTATTGGTAAGGATATTAAACAAGGATGAGTTTTGGCACCAGTACTGTTTAACTTTTATATTGATACCCTAGTGGATGCACTGGAACTAGTGGACACTTCCCCTCTAAAAATTCATGATAGAGAGATGAGCCTGTTAATGTATGCAGACGACATATTATTGTCTTCTCTTACTCCATTAGACCTTAACAGAGCCATCAGTATTACTCAATTACATTTGAAGAAGCTGGAGCTTACGTAGCAAATTCTAAGATCCTAGTTTTGGGTGGGGAGAGAAGAAATCTTGACAAGATTTTTGTGGATACTTATCTGGAAGTAGTGACTCGCTATCGATATTTAGGCCTGTATTACGATTCTGCTAATTCTTCGGAAAAATCACACAGCTGTTGTTAAAAAGCAAAGTATTTTAGCCTCCAAAGCTATCATAATGTAACCCCCATGCCAAATATGGGGGTTTGCTAAATTATGCCCTGTTGGCATCGGGAGCATGTGCTGTCAGGCTTGTGGTGGAGGCGGAGCTTGGGCAATATGTGAGGGTTTTAAAGTGCCAACTGGTGCCAAGGGAGACACTTGAGAGGAGAGAGTCATCGTGAAGGAGGAGTGAGGTGCAATGCATAGGCCTAAGGGAGGGCCTCCAATTGGGGCACAGGGTCGGGGCTGGGGGCATGGGAGACGGCCCCAGCCCCAGTTTGCCACAAGTCCATTGTGGGGAAGAAGGAGAAGCCCACAGTCCCAGAGAGCGAGAGAGAGAGAGAGAGAGAGGAGATTAGGAGCCCAATCAGCTCCATGTGGGACTGGAGTGAGAGAGATGGCTGCCACAATGCAGGGACCAAGGCTGAGGTGGCAGTGAATTCTCAGAGGGGCCGTTAGGGCAGAAGTGGCCCCTATCCTCCATGTTCACCTAAGTAAAGTGGTTGGGAGGCTGTAGGAGATTCCCTGGAGACTGCAGAGCGAGGTGGCAGCCATCACATGTGAACCCTGCTATGAATCAGCTTATGGCTTGCCCCAAGAGGAGAATAAAGGACTGTGCCCTGGGAGTTAAGTACCACCCCCTCCATTTAGAGGTCAATGAGAGTAAAACACCTGCTCCCACTGGCAGGGAAAAGGTGTAAGAGAACGAGAGACTGGTCGGAACACTGCTTGTGTTATTGCTGTGTGAACCAGAGCTCCAAATGGCTAATTTGAAAGGGAAAAGAGTTGTCAGGATATGGTCTCAAACCTGGGTCCCCCGAAGTGATGTGCCTCAGTACCTTGCCATAGAAATGTGTGGACTGTAACTAAATGAAATGTGCACCCTCCATGGAGATTTTTGTTAGCCCAAGCGTTCAGTACAGAAATAAATCTTCTTGTTGACTTTATTCTGCCTGGGCTGAAATCACTGGAGTCCTGCAAGTGTGCGTTAGTGTGCTGTGCCTAACTACTGTTTCCACAGATTACTTCAGCAGCTAGAGAAGCCACCAGCCATGAAGGGGGAAGGGTCATATGTCTGCAACCCCAATGAAGTTCAAGCCATCACAAATGAATCCTGCTACAAATTAAATAAGGTACTGTGTGTGCGCCCTGCTTATTTTTATGCTGCTGAGTCGAGTTGGAGCCCTTCCCCTTTCCAAGAGACTATTTCCAGCAAACCCCTAGACAAGGAAGGGAGGGGGATATCTGCCTCAGTAAGCGATCACCACTGTGGGACTGAGAGTAGTTGTTGCTGCCTGCTTGAAAGACTTACCCCAACCCTCCCAGTGCAGGAGCGAGTAGACTATACAAAAGAATGTTGTGTTTGGAAAATTAAATATCATCCAGTTGAAGTAATAC
The DNA here is from genome assembly GCA_016271365.2 of Neoceratodus forsteri. Taxonomy (NCBI): domain Eukaryota; kingdom Metazoa; phylum Chordata; order Ceratodontiformes; family Ceratodontidae; genus Neoceratodus; species Neoceratodus forsteri. The sequence goes on along the minus strand of CM028130.1, from coordinate 1,523,804,181 downwards.
GCAGAGGTCAGGGGTTACAATAAGATTTGGGCACAGTTCTGCAGGCAATTTTTTTGCAGCGTTGAAACAGGCATTCGATGCTAGGGTTGTTAAAGGCATTATGTATGGGACAGAATTTTTTCTTTAATACTGGGAAATATCTAGACCCGATACAAAGTATGTTTATAAATAAATTCTAAATCTGCAGAGAGATTTCTCTTCATCTCTGCTAACGAGTGAATTGAAATTAAAATCGATCGCAAGAATGGTCCTTATAAGAACAGTTGCCTGGTGGGGAAAAATTGTCTTTCTAAAGTACGATAGAACATTACACAAATGCAGGTTGGATAGTTTTAGTAATAGAACTTCCATTTCATGGTTTTGCAAATTGAATAGTACATTTAAAAGAATGGGTTTGCTAAACATCTGGGATCCTTATGCCGTGGCTAACAGCAGTTTAGTTTCTATGGCCATTCAAGGGATATTGGATTTTACTTCTTCCAAGAAGAATTTGCCAAACTAGCTGACATTCCAATGGTTAAAATATTTTGTAAAATTAAAATTTCAGGGAAATATGAGAAGAATTTACTGTTCTGTGTAAAAGAAGGCCACAGAAATGCACTATTTAAGTTTAGGTGTGGGTCATTATCTGAAAATAGATGGCTATTGACAGGGTCTTCTAATGTTCATAGTTTTAACGTTTTGTAAATGTGATCCTATTGTTCTTTATGTACAAACTATCATGCACTTAACTTTTGACTGTGTTCTAACAGAGAAGCTGAGGATAAACTGGCTTGCTCCTATACGGTCAACTATTACATCAGTATCTGATATGGAGTCAGAGTGGCGTCTGCTGGAATGTATTTGTCTTTGTGACATTAAGAGTCTTATTTATTCTGCTGCAAATTTTGCTTTTTATCTTTTAAAAATTGTATAGCATCCATGTTGTTTTTCTATTTATATCTGTGTCAGATTCTATATTACTGTATGGTTTTATTTTATATTAAATGTATTGTATGTGAGAACATTTTGTTTTATACATACTGATATTAATAAACTGAACTGAACAAACACTGGGGGAGAGAGAGAGAGAGAGAGAGAGTGAGAAAATGATAAGGTCTCCCCAGTTCGCTCCAGTTTGTTTCTCCATACAGGTATGACCTCTTCAGCGCCATCAACCACTTCAGTGGTGCTGCCGCCCACCACCCAGACTGCCAACCTTCCTTCCAAGTCAGGACAGGCTGTAGGTGCCACCAGGGTTAGCACAGCTGGTGCTTCATGATCAATACCAGGAGCCTTGCTTCCCCCGTTGACATCTACTGGCGTTCCCATCGACCATACAGGCACTAACGTCCAGGCAGTCCTTTCATCCTTTATGGACATGCTGAAGTGCCTTTTGTCTCCTTCTTCTGTAACAGGAGTCACATTGACGGGGTCTCATAAGTCAACCCCCTCGACGCCTGCTAGGACTATGTTCTAGCCCCCTTCTCAAACACTGATAGCCTCAACAGCATGCTCCCTTCATCCCTCCGACCAGACTGATGACATAGAGTATAATCCTGACCTTATAATGCAGCATGAAGAGGAGGAGCAGGTCGAAGATTATGTGGAAAGCCCTTATGAAAGGACTAGTTCCGCTGTGTCCACAGGTAGTGAAGACTCAGTGGTTTACTCCCCCCAGTCCTCCCCGAGGACCCATCCTTCATAGCCATAATGAGCAATTGCAGGCTGCCATAGGGTTCGATTTGGAAGAACAGGACATAACCAAGAAGAACCTGGTTGAGTTCTGGGAGTTGCCTGATACCCCTTCCATAATTATTCCACCCCTCCTCCCTGCCCTGGAGGGTTCCACCTTCGCTGCCTGGCAAAGGCCCAACGTGATTCAAAGCAGGACAAAGCCTCCTCAGGCTGCCTCCCTTACACAACCTGACCCTAGCCCCTCCCTAGCTGCCTTACTCCACCTAAGTATGGGCTCCTGAATTCCCCTGCTGATCCACTTATTTAACACAGGGCAGCCTACTCCATTAAGCAATCTTACTTTGCCTACCTGTTGAACTGACAGTGAAATTTCATTGCAAATTTCTAAACATATGATAACAAAAGTGTGAATTACCTTATATGAGGAAAAAACCTCTATTAAGTAACCTGCAACCTAGTAACCTAAGGAATCATTTGTATGCAAATGTAATTTTGTACATTCATTGTATCTTGTTGAATCTATGTATTTGCTGTTGTTGTTGTTTTATCTGTCTTGCACTATGTCTGACTTGGAACCTTTGTAAACAAGCCTTTGGCTCAAATGTATTTAATCCCAAACTGAAATAAATAAATAAATAATAAATTATTCCTGTCATACCTAGAAAGGCAGACAATATGTCGCAGGCCTCCTCAGGCAGACCCATTTTTGCAGGCCAACCTGAGGTGGCTTCTGTACTTGTAAATGCTGCTCACGACAGATCCATGGCACCAAAATATCTTAGCTGTCTTCCTCCTGATAAGGAATTAAAGAGGTTGGATGCATTGGGAAAAGGAACCTGTGCCTCAGCTTCTTTGGGCCTTAGAATTGCAGATTACCAGGCCCATATGGTCAAGTACCAGAATACACTCTGGAGAAAAGCTAAAGCAGTTGCTCAGTCTCTCCCAGAAGGTACTCCTAACAGGAGCTTCTCAAAGCTCTAACAGCAGGGGCTGATGTAGGAAAACACTTACTGCATATGGCCCATAACATCGCAGATGCTTCAGCCAGAGCAGCTGCAACAGGAATTTGCCTTAGGAGGTACTCCTGGCTCAGGGTGGCTGGCTTTGCGAATGACGTACAACAGTCCATTCTCAATGACCTCTTTAGAGTATACTAGCTATTTGGTGCAGATGTTCAAGACATCCTCTCTATTCTGCAGGCCTCAGGCAGAACCCTGAAACCAATACACTCCCTCTATCATATCCAACCAAGGAGTAGACAGAGGGTTCCATTTCATCCAGTCAGTACTAGACACTGTACCACTGCCAAACAACAGAGTAAGAGTAGAGCAGCAGGAGCCCTGCCTCCTCCAGGAGCCACCCCAAGTGTCCCCTCAAAAGCCCCTAGAGGCAGCAGAGCAGCAGAAGCCACTCCAACTGGCACTGCCTGACCCCTGTTACAACCCCCAGCCACTGTTGCCTCCAGGGGTGGTTGTAGGGGGTTGTCTCTCTCTCTCTCTCCACCTGGACCAGTGGAGGGAGTTGACTTCAGATACCTGGGTCCTGGAAATAGCACAAAGCCATGCTCTGAAACTTCTAGAACTACCTTCAGATCATCCCCCAGTGCCTTCACATTATCCTACAGATCATATTCCTCTGCTCCTGGAGGAAATTCGTATCTTACTTCAGTAAAGGGCTATAGAACCTGTTTCTCTGGAACAAGGGAACACAGGGTTCTATTCTTGGTAAGTCCTAGTTCCAAAATGGACCGGAGATCTGAGACCTAGTCTGGATTTCAGGGACCTAAACTTCTTTATCGAGTACAAAAAGTTCAGAATGATCACCCTGTAGGGCCTACTCACACTACTTCAGGTAGGAGATTGGATCTGTTCCTTGGACATGAAGAATGCATATCTTCATATCAAAATTTTAAAGTCTCACAGGAAATATTTGAGATTCCTGTTTCAAGGGGAACACTACCAGTCCAGGGTATTGCCCTTTGGCTTATCATCTGTGCCATGGGCCTTTACCAAATTACAACAGCCCTTTGCACAGAAGGCCTTTATGTATTTCCTTACCTGGATGACTGGCTGCTAAAAGTTCGCTCCAAGAAACAACTCTTACACACCCTAACTCGCACAAGACACCTGTTTGATGCTCTAGGGGTTATGTCAATATACCAAAGTCTTTCTTGATCCCCTGCCAGCATCTACAGTATATAGCAGCAGTTTTGGACACAGCCCAAGGCTGTCTTCCTGCCACTGAACACAGCCGAACATCTGATTGCACAGGCCCAGATGGTTCACAACAGCCGGTATGTCACAGCCAGGACATTCGTGAGGCTCCTAGGCCTGATGGCAGCAGCCATTGTCACTGTACCCCTTGCCAGACTACACATGAGTATCCCTCAGTGCACACTAAGATTCCAGTGGGATCAGCACACCGGCGATCTAGAACAGAAGGTTCTAGTAACCTCACCTGTCCACAGGGTGCTCCAGCGGTAGATGGAACCCAGCAATCTGTTGAAGGGGGTTCTTTTCCTGATCTGCTACCCTCAGCATATTTTAGCTACGGATGCCTTGTGGATGGGGTGGGGGGAACATCTGGGGCCCCATCAGACACAAGATACATGGACCAAAGTAGAGAGTATCCTGCACATAAATGCCCTAGAAACGAGAGCTGTTCTGTATGGCCTATAGGCCTTCCAGACCCACCTGTCCCTGAGTCCTCTATTAATACAGATAGACAACGTCAGTGTGATGAATTACATCAACAAGCAAGGGGGAACTCATTCCTACCCTCTTTAAAGGGAAGCAATGAGAGTTTGGTATTGGGATCTAGAACACAGTCTAGAACTGTCAGCAGTGCATGTTACAGGCACCTAAAATGTCTTAACAGACAGGCTAAGTAGGCTACAGTCCAGAATGCATGCATGGGAACTGCTGACCTCAGTGTTGGAAGATCTGTTCGACAGATGACATCATTCAGAGTTGGACTTTTTTGCATCCCCACACAATGCAAAACTGCCACTTTTCTGCTTGCTCATTCTAGGGCCTGGAGTTTTCTGGCAAGACGTGTTGTCCCTCTCTTGGAAGGGGAGGTTCCAGTATGTCTTGCCTCCCTTCCCTCTCATTTAGAGGGTGCTCCTCTTACTTTGGCATCAGCAGATCTGGTTTCTCCTACTGCAGCAATTGGCAATGGAACCACCAGTACTCTTGCCCTTATCCAAAGACCTACTGTCACAGGAGCAGGGAACCCTGCTCCGTCCGGACCTTAAGTCATTTCACCTCCATGCATGGCTTCTGAAAACATAGCCATTGCTAGATGTGGTACTTCCTAAAAGGTGTCTGGTGTCTTGGTGGCTGTCAGCAAGCCTTCCACCACGGTCACTTATTCTACGAAGTGGAAGTAGTTTGCTTTGTGGGTCACTTCTCATCACTTAGATCCATTTATCTGTCCAGTAAATCAGGTTCTAGAGTATCTGTTCTCCTTGTCAAATGCAGGCCTATAGAACTCTTCTATCAAAGCGTACTTGGCTGCCATTTCAGCTTTCCATGTGACTACTGAGGGTTGTACGGTTGCCCAGCTGAAGGTGGCCCGTATGTTCTTGAGAGGCATTCTGCACTTGAAGCCTCCTGTCCATAATCCAATCCCAACACGGGACCTGAATTAATTTTGTGATTGGGAAAACTTACTTTGGCATCTTTTGAGCCAGCCACAATTTGTGGCATATGCTTCCTTTCTTGGAAAACTTTATTTTTGGTTGCTATTACTTCAGCTCAAAGAATTTCAGAGCTTTAGGTTGTAATGTGTGAGCTGTCTTATTTGATTTTTCATAAAGACAGGGTGTCTTTGCGTACTAATCCTAAATTTCTACCAAAGTTGCTGTCTGAGTTTACCTTTAAATCAAACCATCCCCCTGCCAGTTTATTTTCATGAGCATCACAATTCAGGGGAATCATTGCTCCATCCTCTAGATGTACATAGAATACTCAGGTACTATATACACTGCATGAAGGACTGTAGAAAGTCCTCCAGCTTTTTACGAACATACGAAATTTGCCAGCAGATAAAGGCCTAGAGGTCTATCAAGTCTGCTCGAATGTGCAGCTAGCACCCCTTATTCTGCAGCTGCCCCTCCCTTCCACCCTTCCCCCTTCATTAACCCGCCCCCTTGTCCTGTCCCATCCTCGTTTGAAGCAGTCCACTGTTCTACTGCATACCACTTCAGCAGGTAACGCATTCCACCCAGCCACCACCCTCTCTGTAAAAAAGTGTCTCCTCATCTCCCTCCTGAACCTTCCTCGCTCCAGTCTCATATCCTGGCCCCTGGTGGCCCTCCCCTTCCTTACTTTGAACAGCCCCTCTGTACCCGTCTTGTTTATTCCTTTCATGTATTTAAAGGTTTCAATCATGTCACCCCTGTCTCTCCTCTCTTCCAGTGAGTACATGTTCAACTCCTTCAACCTCCTCTCGTATGATTAGTCCCCCAGCCCCTTGATCATCTTTGTCACTCTGTGCTGCACCCCCTCCAGTAACTTAATGTCCCTCTTCAGATACGGATGCCAGTACTGCACGCAGTACTCCAGGTGTGGTCTAACTAATGACCTATACAGTGGCAGAATCACCTCCTCCCTCCTCGAGGATATACCCCTTGCAATACAACCCAGCATTTTGTTGGCCTTTGCAGCTGCCTTCCTACATTGTGCCGAGTTGTTCATTGACCCTGTAATGAGCACACCCAGATCCTTCTCCTCCTCTGTCTGGGCTAGCTGCACTCCCCTAGCTGGTAACTCCTCCTTGGGTTCTTCATCCCAAAATGCAGCACCTGCACTTTTGGCATTAAAGCCCAGTTGCCAGGTGTCTGACCAGGTTTCAAGCTTTGCCAGATCATCCTGCAACCCCTGCCATCCCCCTAGGTCATCCACCACCGCCTACCTTGGTATCATCAGCAAACAGACTGATCTTGCTCTTGATATCCCATGATATGTCTCTGCAATGAATATCCCAAACAACACTGGTCCCAACACTGAGCCCTGTGGAACACTGCTCGTCACTGCCCTTGGGTGTGAGCTCCCCCACCCACCACCACCCTCTGTTGCCTTCCCTGCAGCCAGTTTCCTACCCATCTCACCAGCTTTGCACCTGCCCCTGTGCCTACTAACTTCCTTCCCAGCCTTCCATGTGGCATTGAGTCAAATGCCTTACTGAAGTCCAGATACAGGACATCCACTGCATGGCCCCTGTCCAGTTGCCTAGTTACCCAGTCATAGAACTCGACCGGGTTGATTTGGCAGGATCTGCCACATGTGAAGCCATGCTGTCTGCTGTCCTGTAGTCCTTTGGCCTCTAGGAGGGCCACCAGCCTCTCCTTCAGGCTAGTCTCCATTAGCTTACCCACGATGGATGTGAGGCTCACTGGTCTGTAGTTTCTCGGTTCATCCTTGGGGTCACTGTTGTGGAGGGGCACCACATGAGCCATACTCCAGTCCTGAGGTACACACCCCGAATGTAGTGAGTCATTAAATAGGTCTGCCAAAGGTCCTGCAAGGACCTCTGCCAGCTCCTTCAGTACCCTGGGGTGGATGCCATCTGGGTCTGGCACGTTGTCCACCCTCAGTGCCTTCAAACCCTCTCGAACTCTGCTCTCCATGATTTCCCATCTGTCACCCTCCCCCCGCTGCCATTTCTCCCACCTGGTGTCACCCCTCTCTATAGTAAATACTGAGCAGAAGTACTCATTTAGTGCTTCCACCTTATCGCACCCTGCTTCCACCCAACCCCCTCCTTCCTAACCCTTACTATGTGGTCCTTACAGCTCCTTTTCTCCCTGATGTACTTAAAGAAGTCCTTCTCCCCCTTCTTAATGCCTTGTGCCAGCCTGAGTTCCATAGATGCTTTGGCTCCCCTTACTGCCCTTGTCACCTCCTTCGATTCTGTCAAGTGCTCCTCCCTGTCCTCCCCCCTCCCTGTTTTCTTATACTTCCTAAAGGCAGCTCTTTTCCTCCTTACCTTTTCCATGACCTCCTTGCTCAACCAGATTGGTTTCTTAGCCCTAGCCTTCTTGCTCTGGCTTGCAGCAGGTTTGTTGCCTCCACTATCCCCAGCTTTATGAGCTCCCACCTCTGTTAGTGTCCATACTAGATTGAATTCTGGCCAGGTACCCTTTAACACTTCCCCATCCTCCCAAAGTCAGCCCTCCTGAAGTCCAACACTATTGTGCCAGATTCCACTCCTTCCTTGCCCATATCCAATGTGAGCCATACTGAGTAGTGGTCACTCCTGACAGCGTTCCTCCACTGTAAGTTCTCTCCACAAAGTCCCATTTGCCAGCACAAGGTCAAGGGTATTCCCTAACCTGGTTGGTTCACTGACCATTTGCAGCAGGAAGCTGTCCTGGAAGGCATCCAGCAGTACCTGCTTCCTTCTGTTCCTGGTTGTTGGGGTGCTCCAGTCCACTCCTGGCATGTTGAAGTCCCCCACAATCACCACACTACCCTTCTCGCAGGTCCTCCTGATCTGTCCCACAAGTTCCCTAACTCCTCCATCTGAGATGGTGGCCTGTACACCACTCCCATTCTAAGAATCCTATTCTTGGAATCCTGGATTTGCATCCAAAGTGACTCCGTACTACCCTCCTCCCCTTCCTCCCTTACACACTTCAGTCCTTCCTTCTCATATAGTGCCACACCCCCTCCTTTCCCAATCACCCTGTCCCTATGAAATAACCTGTACCCTGGTACAGACAGGCCCCAGTCATTGTATTGGGTGGCCCATGTTTCCATGATGGCTGTAATGTCCACCTCTCCCTCTGCCATGAGAACCTGTAACTCTGCAGTTTTCCTCCCAAGGCTCTTAGCATTAAGGATAACCACCTTCCACCCTTTCCCCCTCCCATCCTGCCCTCCTTTCCTAGCATCACCAACAGTACTTGCCATTTGTCCTTTGTCATTGCTATGGGGGTAAGCTCATACGGTTTCCCAACCTGTGGTCTCTGCATATCTCTTCCCCAACTGCCACCCCCACTCCTAGTTTAAATTCCCAACTTCCTCTATGTACTCCTCCATCCTCTGTTTCAACACTTTCTTTCCCTCCTCACTAAAGTGTAGTCTGTCCTTGGCATAGAGACTACTGTCCTCCCAGGTCCCTCCCACCCCCCAACAGCCCATACCCTTTAGCACAACACCAGGTTCTTAGCCATCCGTTAAATTCCTCTATTCTCAGCTTTCTTGTTGTGCTTGCCTTGGGCACCAGAAGTATCTCTGAAAAAGTTACTGATCTTCCTGCCCCCTCACATAATTGTGCTAGTTCCTCAAACCTCCTCTGGACTATATCTACTGTCTTGTCAGCCAGGTCATTTGTCCCAAGATGTATAATTAAATGAGGCTTGTCCCTACCCCTTCTAGCATATTTCAGAACAGACTGTCCCACCCTTTCCGCTGTCATTCCTGGCATGGCCTCCACCCAAATGCGACTATGCCTCTCCCCTTGCTACCCCACCTAACTCCTCTTAGTATTGAGTCCCCCAGCACTAAGATTCCACCCCTCTTACTCCCTGCTTGCTTCCATTCATCTCCTCTCTCATTTCCAGCTCCTCTTCTTCCACCTGCACATTATTTCCCCTTTTACCCCTGTTGCAATTCTCCCAGCAGAACTTCCCCCCGCTCCAGTTTGGTCCAGGCATTTATCAATTACTCCTCTAATTTCATTATTTCCCTCCTCCACCTTCTTCCTCTCTAGCAGTACACAACTATTTTCTGAAGGCCCTTCACAAATGCCCTCCCTCTCTCTTCATAGTAACCTGTTCTCCTTTCCACTCCATGACTTTTGCCACTTCTTCGCCTCCCTCACAAGTCCCTATCTCCTCCTTCCATTTGTCTTTTGTCTCCTGACCTGGTTTCCCTGGCAATTGTTCTTCCTGGCCTGGGCCCCTTTGTCTCTGCTTCCCTTCTTCTGACCCTCTCCTCACCACTGTTGGCTTAAATCACCCTCCCTCATCTCCCCTTCTTCCTCCCTCCAGTATTGGGCTGAACCCACCCCCAATCTGCCTTGCCTGTCTTAGTTCCTCCTGCAGACCCTCAATCTCCTTTCTAAGTTTTCTATGTGGTTTACACTAAACATCCTCCCACACTCCAGGCAATTTTAGAAAGATTGGTGCACACTGAGTTGTTGCAGCCACCACCTACCCATTGCTGTCGTTGCTCCACCAGCGACCCCCACCCTTCCAGATGCAGGATATCAACACTCCCCAAGTCGCCTCTCTCCCTCCTCTATCAGTGCAAAACATTTTCTTTATTTCCCTTACCTCCTTTGTTGTACATGTTTAGATATATTGAGCAACTGATTTTTATATTCCTATCCTTCCTATCCACATTCAAAAACAGACTTTAAGTAGCCATTGCACAACCTTCTTCAAACTCCTACTCCTCCTTTCCCCAATGCAATATCAATGCCAAGAAGTAATAATGAAAGTTCCTAGATTTGCATTTACTTCCCTTCCACTGAGAGAGCAGTCACCTCTTCACTTGCTGCTGTTCCTTTCCTGGATGTCTGCTTTTGCTATGACAGGTGCTTATCCTTTGCCTGTTTGAGGAAGTGATGTCAGAACCCCTGGTATAAAGGAAATAATGGACCGGGGGTTGGACCAGCCCAAGTCTTCCAGAAACAATCAGGTAGCCGAGGCCTCTGGTTAGACCATTAGCACCCTTCCCCCACTCTGCACTCAAACTTTGCAGTTAGTGAAGCCAGCAACAATGAATCACAATTCTACTGAAAGCCCCCCAAATAGGTTTGCTATCCAAAGAAATAGGACTTCAATTCAAACAGCTTCACCAACAACACATCAAAATAGGCTTGGAATTAGAAGATATATGTCTCCAATTCAAAGAAACAGACCCAGTTAAATCACACCAATTATGTTTTAAAACAGAAGAAATAGGCCTCTACAAATGCAGTCTGCCATACAGTGAATCAAACAAATGAGCCCACTTATAGCTACCAAAACAGGTTTCAAAATTCCAACAGCCCCAAACAATACCCTGCTAGCCCCTTAGTAGTAAGAAAGAAAAGAAATAACCTTCTACCAAGTAGAATCCACAAGAAACAATGTAAAACAACAAGAAGCTACTGTACTGTAGATCTGATCCTGTCCCCCTTCTAGTTCCTTTTTGTTTCATTCGCCACTGGGAAAAGGGCACTCCTGTTTCTAAACAGTGCCTGTCCAAATGGCTGGCCAGCTGTATTACTTTCTGTTACAGGATGTATGGTAAGAAACTTTCTGACATTGTTCATGGTCATTCTATTAGAGGCATGGACACTTCTGTTATGTTTCAAAAATGTGTCTGCTGCAGAGATTGTGCAGCTGCCACCTGGAGTACTGTCTACACTTTCACTAAGCACTACAGTCTGGACACTGCCTCCTGAAAACGAGCTGACTTTAGCCTTTCTGTGCTTCAAGACCTTTTTTCTTAGGCCTGTAGGCTCCAGCCAACCAGGCTGTTCACTTTCAGTACTGCTTGGTACTTGTTCCATAGGTGTGGCCTGGTGAAAGTGATATCCCCGAAGAAGATATAAAAGTTATGTACTTACTGTAAGAGTAATCTTTGAGAGAATCTCTTTCATCAGGCCATGCTGTCCCACTTTCCATCCCTCTGAGTGTCCTAGGAACCTGTAAATGCTGTCTCCTTCTCCATAATGGTTCATATACTGCTCTGTGCCACATGTGGTTGGCAAAGTCCTAGGTTGTCTCCTGGTTCCCTACAGGGAGGTCCTCCAAGCATGATCTCTGGCAGGGAACTGAGGAGGGAAGAAGCCAACCATGTCAGACGTTGTCTTGGGTGGCCCCTAGTGGACTGCTTGCAAAAGTTTCCATGTGGTCCTAGTGCCTGATGGCTTATAGTTCTACAGGTGTGGCCTACTGAAAGAGATTCTCTCAAGGATCTACTATTATGGTGAGTACATAACTGTTCTTTCCTCATCAGGATTTGTGATTCCTTGTCATCCATTTGGTCATTTGAAAGTGAGTCACCTCCTTAATACTACAGTCCTAAGGGAAAAAAGTTCATGCTTGTTGTGGGAACACTATTTGTTGAACGACCATCCACATTCACCCCTTCTGGAGGATTCTAAAAAGTCAGTTGCCCTAAGGAAGGTTAAACCACCCATGGAACATGTTAGTCTTTCTATACAGATTCCATGTGGGCAGTCAAAGGCCTTGATGTTGGCTGACCTGTCAAATGGGTCATCAGGTCTGGGTGGTAAAGTCTCTGTCAAGGGAGGAGAGTCCTGTCTTTTGCATACTTGGGTATTGGTGATGACCCTGACCAAAGTGAGTGGGACATGTTCAGGCAACATCCTGGTCAATCCTATGCCTGTCCAGAGTCCACCAGTTGTTCCAACCCCAGTACTGCCATCAGTCTGGCCAGTGTTAATCGACTACAGGTGGGGATTTTGATGCCGGTGGTGCCCATGTCTTGTTGACAGGATCGTTAGCATTCAAGATCGAGGTTGCAGTAATGCTCTTGATTTTGCTCTTGACCTGGCCACTTATGTAATCGACAGTGCCTATCTAGTTCCTCAACTTTGTAGGACACCCAACACTGACATCAAACTCATCAGAAGTGTGAGAAGATCACCTAGCAGCAGTAGGTTTATGAAGCATATGTGCAGAGCTGAGGTCAACCAATGCCCTAGGCCATGGTTGCCCCTCCTGGCATTAAGCTCCGTCGCATGCCTAATCACACCATCTCCAGTGTTGCCGGTGGCATCTTAGCAACCAATTCCAGTCCAGCTCCAAACTCCACAGCCTATATTGGGGGCACTAACAAAGGATTCCAGGCCTGGGATGGGGTTGTCCCATGCCTTGTCAGTGGTGGCCACCCCAACTGAATTGGTGGTCACTTTACCTCATCGGTGTCTAGCACTGCTGCACTCCAACTCAGATGAGTTGGCATTTCAATAGACACCCAGAGGACAAGATTCTTCTGATCGATAGGTCTGCCCTGAGGGATCATTCCTTCAACACCTTATTACTGGCTAGAATATCTCTGTTGCTGGACACTTCACTGGAGGAGGTCCAGAAAAGGGAAAACCTACCCACAAAAGTATATTTTAGAACATGATTCCTCACCCAAGGTGGTATTCCCAATTGTTTCTGCTGAGTTGGGTCCCATTCTTAGCATCTAGCAGTATCTGGCTTCATGCCTGGCCCAACATTACAGGATGGATTATAAGTATGCAGTTCCTGGGAGGCACTCTGAATATATAGAACACCCTTTCCTGGAAGTTCTGGCGGTGGATGCTGTGTTGCATAAGGAGAAAATGCAGGTAGAGTAGGATAAGTCCCCAAAAAGGAGTCCAAGGAAAAAGACCAGTGTTTGGCAGAGTGTATGCAACAACATCCTTGGGTACTCAAAAGGCCAGTGGTGCTGCCCTGGCTGCTAGATTTAGCCTGACCTATGGTCTCTGCTGCCAGAGGTTAACCAGCAGGACCTCACAGACATCCAGTACATGTGGTTTTCTGTGACCAAGCACCAGTTACAGGTGGCCCTGGAGTCAGCTGATGTGTCAAGCAGGGCTGTGGCAGCAGTGGTCTCCATACAGTACGGGGTGTGAGTGCATCACCTATCTTTTATGCAAGAAATACAGCAGAAGGTGGAGGGATGGTGCTGTACTGACTGGGGGTTGAGGGACAACTGATTAGGTTTGAGAAGTGCAGTGTCACCATGAACTCTTGTCACTTCAGTCACTACTACTACATGGATTTCAAAACAGCACCCATGGAACAGCAGTTCTTATAGTGGACCACAAGGTCAACAGCAGCAACAGAGGCAGCAGTATCAGCAATACTGCCTGACAAGTCCTTCAATTCCAAGAACTCCAGGCAGGGCCAATGTGAAAGTGTGGAGGTGGTACTTTCAGAGGCCAAAGTCAAAACTTAACTGTATGAGGGAGCCTATCCCCTTCCTGTTACAGTTCCTGTTGCAGCTTCCATTTGTGGGCCAGCTCTCCCACTTTTTCCCACAGTGGTCCATTATTTCCTCAGATGGAGGGATCCTTTAAATGGTAGGTTTAAGGTTGTTTCTAGAATGAGACTCTACTCTAATCAAAATAATAAACTTTATTTCACTTTAGCGCCTTTCAAAATGTCAAAGCGCTGTACAATAAGATTAAAATAACAATAGTAAAATCAGCAAAGACAATAATAAAATAGTCTGATGGGTCCCATCACTCCATGCCACTAAAGGCCTGATGCCATAAAAAAGTCTTCAACGCCTGTTTGAATCCCCCCTACAGTCGTGCATTCCCGCAGCTAACGGGGTAGATAATTCCAGAGGGTAGGGGCCACGTATAGAAATGCATGGGCCCCAGAAGATTGTAAAGACACCCTTGGAATCTCCAGCAACCCCTCGTCAGATGAACAGAGTGGTCGCTCAGTGCAATAGGGTACAAGAAGCTCTTTTAAGTAGTCAGGGCCAAGTCCATATAAGGCTTTATAAGTCAGTAGACCAACTTTAAAGGTGATCTACCACTGAATCAGCAGCCAATGCAGATCGTGCAGCACAGGGGTGATATGAGAGGATTGCGAAGTCCCTGTCAACAATCATGCTGCAGCATTCTGCATTAGCTACAGGTGATGGATATCAACCCCAGGTAGCCTTATGTACAGGGAGTTGCAATAATCAAGGTGTGAGGTCACAAAGGCATGGACCAACGTAGGCAGATCCCCTGACGGAACAAGGTGCTTGATCCTGGTGATGTTCCTAAGATGGTAAAAGGAAGACTTGATGACCGCCAACACCTGAGATCATAGTGTCAGCCCATTGTCAAGCACCACCCCCAGGTCTTGCAACCATTTAGAGGTGAGGATCTGGGAGCCCCCCCAGACAAAGTCCAGAGGGCTGACCAGCCCTCATCCCCTCTATCTGGTGACCCAAGTCCACAACCATCACCTTGGTCTTTCCCAAGTTCAACTTTAGCCAGCTTGAATTCATCCAATCCTGGATCTCAGCAAGGCAGTTGTTAAATATTGAGAGTGCACTATCCTGGTCAGGTTCAAAAGACAGGTAGAGCTGGGTATCTTCAGCACAGCAGTGAAACCTTAGCCCATATCATCTTACAATGTCTCTGAGGGGCAGCATGTACACTGCAAATAACATAGGGGACAGCACTGAGCCCTGAGGGACCCCACATGACAGAGAGAGTGGGTCCGAGGAAAAAAACCTGGACATCCGTGAAGAAGGATGTAAACCACCTGAGGACTGTGCATGTCAGGTCACAGATGGACCTCAAGTGCCCAAGCAGCACCCCATGGTCCACAGTGTCAAAGGCTGAGGTGAACTCAAGGAGCACCAAGATTGAACAGCTTCTCTGATCTCTCACCATCAGAAGATCATTGAGCACCTGAACCAGCATAGACTTGGTACTATGCCGTTTTTGAAAACTGGACTGTAGAGGTTTGTAGATGTTATGGATGGTCAAGTGGTTCTCCAACTGTACCGTGACTACTTTCTTAATAACCTTCCCTATAAAGGGGAGGTTTGAGATTGGTATGTAGTTGGCCAGAGAATCCATGTCCAAAGAAGCCTTCTTCAGGAGGGGTGTAGCCACCACCTCCTTCAGGGGGCTTGGGAACTCACCCAAATCAAGGGAACACTGGACTATCTGTACCAGGACTGGACCAATAATATCACAACTACCCATAATCAATGGAAGTTGGGCCCAGGTCCAAACTACAGCACATACGGCACATACTCTGGACAATCCGCATGACATCCATGAACTCCAGCAGGTCAAAGGTACTCCAGGAAGCACAAGGTGAAGTGACCAAGCACCAATCAACAGCATCCCCCACAGAGCGAGTGAAGAGGCTCTCCAACCTGAGACTTCTGGTTCCGGTATGGCTAGGTGAGCACCATCTCCACTTGGGCTCCCCGACTAAATATTTTAAAAAAGGTCTCTAACTCAATTCTATAGTAAATCACTACCGGAATAGTAGAGAGACCAAAACAGCAAAAAGCTTTCCGATTTCAGCCGCTGGCAGACTTGATAGTGGAGGAGGAGGAGGAGGGCGGTCTACTAGAGAGTGAGAAGAGCAGTAACCCCCCCAAGGCTCTACAGTTTTTAACAGGAGAACCACAGCCATAAACACAATTCACAAGACAATTTCCATGGCTGGCAGGGGAGGAAAAAAGAAAGGAAATGACTCCCAAACAGGATTACAACCTGAACAAAATATTTTAAGTACAATAGCAGAATTTAGAGAGGAAATGCGAGACTCGATTCAAGAACTTACAGCTGACTTGGGAACTTTGCAGAGACGTGCTGATGAAGCGGATAAACAAATATCTGAAAATACCACAAAAATTGATTCTCTTGAGTCTGTGATCCTTTCTCTGGCTTTGGCTCAGTTACATATTTCACAGCGACAGGAGGATGCGGAGAACTGTGGAAGGAAAAAAAATCTGAGGATCTTTGGCCTTCCTGAAGGTGAGGAAGGCACAGATTCCCTGGCTTATGCAGGTCATTTTTTTAGAACAACTCTTGACCTTGGCCCAGACTACCCTCTCGATTTCGAGCGAGCACACAGAGCCCTTGGCCCCAGGCCTAAAGCTAAGGACACCAGGCCCAGATCTTTTGTAGTTAGATTTCAAAGCTTTCAAATGAAAGAAACATTATTAAAAAAAGCATGGCAGAAGGGGAAAATAATGATGGGACCTCACCGTATAATAATCGATAATGATTACACTCCATACACCCAGAGCCAAAGAAGAGAATACACACCCATATTCCCCATCTTATGATCCCAGCAGATTAAGTTTCGAACTCCATATCCCTTGAAACTTATGGTGATACTGCCAGAGGGTCCAGTTACCTACAACTCGGCTACAGAAGCAAAGAATGATCTTTTCCTGCGAGGGATACTTAAGGAACGCTTGCTAAACTCGAATAACGCCTCTAGGAATGTAACTACAGGACAATCTGAAGCCAGAAGACCTTCTCGACCTAACCTGAGCATCGATGAAATGATGGGGAGAATCCATCTATTGAGAAACCCTACCTTGTCTGAAAATTAGAAGTAAGTCCTGGGAATCTTCAGTCAAGAATCTGCACAACACTGACAGGGCAGATGGGAGGGAGTTGAGATGGGGGGGTTGCATTGGGTGGAGGGGGAGCTCTGGTGCAGTCTAAATATAAAAACCCTCCCAAAACAGTGCAAACACCAAGACAAATAATGCACATTAATATGATTAGACTTCTCACTGTAAGATTGGGAAGGGGGGGTCCTCTCGATGGCGGATATGATGTCTGGCTGAGAGAATTCCTGAGGTACACTATGCATCAGGCTTCTCACCACTGTGACAATTTTTTTCCCCTCTTTATCTGACTTCCCCTTCCTTCCTGGGCTCTCTGCCAAATAGTCTGTACAGGCGGGAGTCCTGGGGAGGTCCCCAGTGGACTGGATATGGCTGGAACACTTCAACTCCAGGTGAAGACCAGAAGGATTACTCTGACGCATTATCCATTTAACTTTGGAACTTTACTTAAATAAAGCTATCCTCGAACTCCCATTAGGAAAACAAGATTTAAAAAAACAAAAACAACAACATTTACCATTTGGTCAAAGAAAATAAATGAAAGCAAGAAGGCCACTACCTATAATTGACTTTAAAGTTTTTATATCAAATGTATTTTTGAGCAATTGCCTATACTAAGGTTTTGGCCTAATATCTGGACGTTACCCTTACCCTTCCCTCCCTCCCTTTCCCTCCTTTTGCCCCTCCCTCCTCCCCCCTTTTTTATTTTTTTCTTTTCTCTCTTCATTGCAGTTCGAATGTTTAATTTGGATTCAAACTGCATTGAGTTTAGGAGGGGGGATGTGGGGGAGCGGAAGGGATGGAGGGGAAGTGGTCATGCTTCCGATTTGAACAGCGATGAAAATGCGATGTGGACTGGCTCACTCTGGACAAGGGTCTGACATGATGGGTGGTGTTTCCAGAGGGCGGAGGTAGAGAGGGGGAGTGTACTGATGTAGCCAAGGGAAAAGTGAAGGATTCATTGAGGTGGAGATGTGGGAAGAGATTGGTGATCCTGCTGAATAGGCTGTCAATGTGAAGGTCCCTGAGATGACTCAGTGGCTTAGATCCGACACTAGAGGGAGCTATAAAGCAACCAATTTTATCATAAGACTCCCTTGCTTGAACGTTAAAATGAATTTAAGCTAGTGAAATATTTGGGGTAAGGGGAGAAAAGAAAAGAGAAGAGGGCAAAAGAGAGTAGGTTGTCAAAGGAGTAGGGGAGTTTATCCCACTGCCACACTGTTTGTTAGTGTCTTAAAGAGGATTAAAGGGAGATGGGAAACCCATGATAGATAATGTACTAAATGGTGAAGTGGGGGCTATCTCAGAATGTTTTAATTATCTCACTAAAACAATAGGAGAGACGGGATGGGGGGTGGGAAAGTAATGAAATGGGGTCGGGGTTATAGTAATCTAATTATAAAAATTGGGAAAGGAGAAGTATTAAAGTTAAGGGGTAAAAGAGGGGCCTTGACATCCTAGTCTTATCAGACTACTTGGGTGGGAAACTCCCATCCTTGGAGGTATCTCCAATTAGAGGAGATCCTTGATCAAACCCGGTCCCCTTTGGGAGACTGGCTTGAGATTTCTATAAGGTGGTATAGTAATGTTGAAGTTAGTTATAAAGTACCGGTTTATGGTATTGAAATGCTCTTGAAAGTGTGGTGTGAAAGGATATACTGGAGACAAAATGCAATGTTGCATATCAACGCTTTAATAGACATACTTTATAATGAAGAATGTGAGAGATCATATCTAAAGTCTGAGGATGGATATAAGGTAATGGGTGATCCTTTCTTTGGAATCCTGGGGGGAGTGGTCCAGGTGACGACAAGCTGGAATGACCTTAAAAACATTAAAAAATAAAAATAAAAAAAAGAAAAAATAATTAAAGAAAACTACCTAACATAAAAAAGACAAAATCAAGAAATAAACTTAAACTGATAAAAAAAAAAAAAAAACAAGACTAAATGACTACCCAACCAGTTAGGATTTATTCCATAAATGTTAATGGTCTTCCTAACCCCATAAAAAGATCACGAACACTACAGTATCTTAATAAACAAAGGGCAGATATATTTATGCAAGAAACACACCTCTCAGAATTGGAGCATCAGAAATTGTCCTGGGGGTTAGATATGTGATCCACTCTTCCTCCCATCTGAGCAGATGAAGAAGGGGAATAGCAATAATGATACCCGCCACTACCCAACTTAAGATAGATAAAATGTATTCAGATGGGTTAGGGAGGTATATTATAATCTAAGGTCACCTATACAACCAAGAAGTTACTTTAGCCAACATATACTTACCTCCATAGACTAAAACACCAATAATTTGCTCGATCCTGGCAAAAATCTTGGATTTACTACAGGGTCAGTTAATAATGGCCGGTGACTTTAATATGACACTAAAACCAAACCTTGACTCCTCAAACCCTAACATATACTGTCTATCTAACGCAGTTAAATTATTCAAAGCACAAATTGAAAATCTTGGATTGGTGGATGTTTGGAGAAAATCCCCAGGATTTACATATCATTCAGGCAGATTTACTTATATTCAAGACTAGACTATGCTTTCACTATGTGTGAGCATTTTTCTACAGTTTGTGACATCACAATATGCCCTAAAATTATATCTGATCATCATCCAATATTATTAAAACTCGATCTGGGTAAGAAATCTAAACAAACTCTCTGGAGGCTAAGCCCTTATCTCTTAAAGGATAGGGAATTCACCGACCAAATGAAGAAAATAATTCCTCAGTTTTGTGCAGATATCTCTTCTGAAGTCTCAGAAGCTAATAAGTGGATGCAATGAAGGTCACCATTAGAGGTGAGATCATAGCATACACTTCACAGAAAAAAAAGAGAGGGAAAAAATATAATGATCTTATCATCACCCTGCAAATTTATCAATTGCTATATAGAGAAGGGGATAAAGTACTACAAATCAAAATAAGATAGACTAATGCAGCTATCCAAAAAATAATGGATGACAAGATCCAGATATTCCTTATATATTTAAAACAAGCTAACTATGAGGGAGGATCAAGAGGGACTCAAAGATTGGCTCAGAGGTTGAGGGCAAGAAAACATACAGTAACAATTCTAAAAATTAAACACCCCCAAATGGGTAAGATAATGCATAAAGAAAAGGAAATAAGACAAACCTTTGCTTATTATTATCAGCAACTGCATACACCGAAAAAAAAAAATCCTTCCCAGAAAGATAGGCAGCACTTTCTGAATCAATTACAACTACCAAAACTAACATGTCTCCAAATATAGAAACTGCAGGCTCCGATAGTAACTGAAGAAATAAGTACTACAACTACAAAACTTTCCACAGGAAAATGCCCGGGACCCAACGGATTTACTGGAGAATGGTATAAGCTCTTTAATAAGGAATTAACTCCAACACTTCTCCTGGTACTGTATATGGAGAAACTGAGAAAGGTAACCCTCCCCCTTTGACTTGGGAATATGCTACAATCACAGCAATCCCCAAACCGGATGGGAATAAATTAGAACCATCAGCCTATCATCCGATATCCATATTAAATACAGATTATAAAATGTATATGGCCAATTGGGCAACTAGATTAGAAAATATCCTACCAACAATAATACACCCAGATCAAGCCGGTTTTATAAAAAAAACAGATCTACAATGGACAATATTAGAAAATCTCTAATATTAATAGAATATATCCAAACCCAAAAAATATCAGCCGCTTTCATAAGCCTAGATGCAGAAAAAGCATTTGATCGGGTCTACTGGCCCTTTTTATGGGATGCACTCAAGGCCTTTGGATTTCCAGACTCTTTTTTATTATAATGGCTAGGCCAAATATATTCTTCTCCTAAGGCATATGTATGTATTAATGGAGGACTTTTATCACCAATCTCTTTAAACCAAGGTACAAGACAGGATTGCCCGCTTTCCTCCTTACTATTTGTATTATATATTGAACCTTTAGCAGTAGCGATAAGATCACCAAAAAAACAGAAGGAATTCCCATGCAACAAAATGAATATAAGAGCAGTCTTTTTGCTGATGACATTCTCCTTTCTCTTTTGTCTCGCTTAGAATTGATCATAGAAACATGGAAAATTTTAACAAAATTTGAAAAATTAGCCGGCTTTAAATTAAATATATCTAAAACAAAGGTTCTTCTATATAATTATGCCCCCCCAAATACTCTAAAATGAAGTTTATCTACCAAATGGCACTCCACTAAAATAAAATATTTAGGCATAAATATATCCCAAAACTTGCAGGTCATTGAATTAATCAATTATGAACCTATCTCTATCTCGATAAAGAAGGACTTGGATAAATGGACTCATCTTCCACTCTCCTTATTCCAATGAATTGAAACAATCAGAATGAATGTTCTACCTCAATTATTATACTTGTTTCAAAATATCCCATATTTCCCATCATCATATTACTTTAAATCATGGGATAATATGATATTAGTATTTGCATGGAACAAATTAAAACCACAAATTAGGCTTTCTGTGTTAAAACTATCCCTAACCCAGGGTGTAGCAAACCTTCCAGATCTTAAAAGATATGTTGAGGCAGCATTTTTCTGAATACTTCTTCTCTGGCTCTCAGAACAATATAACTCCCTTTGGAAGAAGTTAGAATTTCACCTGAATGACATGCATGACATAAAAAAATAGTTTTCTATTCCCCTGGGAGATCTCCTCCTTTAAATGACTTTACAGAAATCACCTTGCAGGTTCTAAAATTATGGTTTCATATACGTAACAAAGAACCATTCCAGCTAATTTATGAATACTGTAAGGTCTTTTCAGAAGACACATTTTTTATTCTATCTTATAATGACCTGACTTTCTCAAGGTGGCATCGATTAGGATTGGAACAGTTATTTCAGTTCCGAGTTCCCAATGGGGTATTATCTTTTGAAGAGCTAAAAGTAAAATTTAAGCTACTAAATATTGATCACTTCAGACACCTTCAAATTAGAAATCATATTTTAAGAAATAGAATAATTCAGGTGAAATTGACACCTCCAACCCCTCCTTTCCTAAGATTATGTTTTGATCATTCCTTAGGACATCACTGGAATCATATAATTGGAAACCTAAATAAAATGATGCGGGACCTAACTAAAGAATCAACTAGAACAATATTGATCAGTTGGAACAAAGATTTAGACCTTGACATGTCTGAAGAGGATCTCAGATTTAGAAGTGAGTAGCCATCTGGGAACAAGTGACCACCAAACAGTGTGGTTCACAATAAACACAGCCATTGAGTCAAGCCATACAAAAACAAGAGTATTGGACTTTAGGAAGGCTGACTTTGGGAAAATGAGAGAGTGCCTAGAAAAGCACTAGCAAATGGACAAGAAGGAGGGGTGGAGAAACAATGTGGAATAATCAAAACAGCCATTGCAGAGGCAACAAGCCTTTGTGTGAAGCAAATCAATAAAACAAAATGAAGGAAAAAAACACTATGGTTCTCAAAAGAAGTGGCAGGGATGGTTAAGGAGAAAAGGATAGCATTCAGGAAATATAAGAAAACACAGAAGGAGCAGGACAGAGAACTTTATCAGTTAAAGCAGAAAGAGGATGGGAAGGCAGTCAGAATAGCAAAGGCATGAACTGAGGAAAAGATAGCCAACTCTGTTAAGAAGGGGTACAAAACCTTTTATAGGTAAATTGGGGAGTGAAGAAAGACCAAGGGAGGGATACAGAGACTTAATAAAGGGGAAGGAATGTGGGCAGAGGGTGACAGTGAAAAAGCAGGGATACTGAACAAATATTTCTGCTCAGTATTCACAACAGATGAGGAGGAGGAGGTGCCTAAACCAAACAAGGGAGAAACTCTGAATGGGGTCGATACCAGTCCATTCACAGAAGAAAGGGATTTGAAAGAACTACTGAAACTGAGGGTGGACAAAGCAATGGGGCCTGATGGGATTCACCCAAGAATACTAAAAGAACTAAGGGTAGAACTAGTAACACCACTGCCTACTCTCTTTAACAAATCATGGGACGATGGAGTGGTACCTGAGGACATGCAGGAGGGCAAATGTGATTCCACTTCATAAAAGTGGGAGCAGGGCAGAGGCAGGAATCTACAGACCAGTTAGTTTGATTTCAGTGGTAGAGAAAATAATGGAATCACTACTGAAGGAAAGAACTGCTGAGTAGCTAGACCCTAGTGGGGCACAGGACCCAAGGCAGCATGGTTTTACAGCAGGAAGGTCATGTCAGATGAACCTAATAGATTTATTTGACTGGGTGACCAAAGTAGTAGACCAGGTAGGGGCTATGGATATGGCATACCTAGATTTTAGCAAAGCATTTGACACAGTCTCACACAAAAGATTCATACACAAGTTAGCCAGCCTTGGAGTGGGCCCCAAGGTGGTAGCCTGGATAAAAAACTGGCTGGACAACAGGACGCAGAGGGTAATTATAAACAGAGTCCACAGTGAAGAAAGGAGGGTAACTAGCGGGGTACCGCAGGGTTCGGTACTGGGACCGGTCCTCTTTAATATCTTTATAAGTGGTGTTGGAGAGCACCTGGAAGGAAAGGTATGCCACTTTGCAGATGACACAAATATCTACAACAGGGTTGATACACAAGGTGGGGTGGAAAGAATGAAATGGGGCTTGGCAAGGTTGGAGGAATGGTCAAATATGTGGCAGCTCAGATTCAATGCAAAGAAGTGCAAGGTAATGCATCTGGGAAACCAAAACCCAGGGGAAGAGTACACAATGGGGGGTGAGTTAATAACAACAAAAATCGAAAGAGACCTAGGAGAAATTATATCAGATGACCTAAAGGTGGGCAAGCAATGTGAAAAGGCAGTAAGGAGGGCTGGGGATACTGGGATGCATAGGAGAGGCATCAACAGTAGAAAACAGGAAGTTATTATCCCTCTCTACAGACAGTTAGTGAGACCCCATCTGGAGTACTGCGTGCAATTCTGGAGACCCCACCTCTGCAAAGACATAGACAGAGTGGAGGCTGTTCAGAGGAGGGCAACCAAAATGATGCAAGGTCTGTTTCAGGAGACGTATGAGGAGAGACTAAAGCAGCTTAATATGTATACCCTTGAGGAAAGGAGGGAGAGGGGGGACATGATAGAAACTTTAAAGTATCTCAAGGGAATTAACAAGGTACAAGAGGGTAGTATCTTTCAGAAGAAGAGATGTGCAAGAACAAGGGGGCACAATTTGAAGATAGAGGAGGGACGGCTCAGAGGTAATGTTAGAAAGTATTTTTTCACAGAAAGAGTTGTGGATGCATGGAACAGCCTTCCTGAGGAGGTTGTGGAATCAGGAACAGTGGGAGAATTCAAGAATGCATCAGACAGGCATAAGGCAATTCTAGTGGGGGGCAGGAGGAAGTAAGCTGTTGATTAACTAGAATCTGCAGCTTATCCATCAGGTAGGGAAATGGGCAGACTAGGTGGGCCAAGTGGTCCTTATCTGCCGACAAATTCTATGTTTCTATGTTAGCTCTTTGAGCAGTTAAAATTACCCAATCATACATTTGGAGAGAATATTCGTGGAAGTGTAGATCCAGGTTTTTCAGGTCACCTACTCGGCTGACAAAGTACCTTCCGATTGAATATGGGATGCGCTGGAGGAGGTGTGAGTGTAGGATGGCTGATATTGCACATATTATGTGGCAATGTCCACTCTTAATGCCTTTTTGGATAAGCTTGCAAAGAGAAATGGTGGACAGTCTGGAAGAAAATGTTGAACTTACAGCTGAAATGCTATTACTAGCAATTTACCTGGACCATTCCCCCCCATGGACAAAAACTTTACTGCCTATTTTCTTGTTGGCGGCTAAGAAGTCACTTACAAAAAAGTGGATGACTCAAGACATTCCTACCATACAAGATTGGAAACGAATAATGATATCAATATATCAGATGGAAAATAGGTTCATAGGTTCTTAGTTAAAATACAAAGTCGAGGGAACTAGCCCATTATGACTTCGCCATCCATTAACCTGGATGGAAATAGTATTTATTTTCTCCCATATAGTTGTCCAGATTTATTTTAAATACGCTGAAGCTGGGACTATTTACTACCTCTGATGGCAGAGAATTCCAGACTGGAACTACTCTCTGGGTTATAAAATTTTTCCTTTTATTTGTTTGTATATTAAATGTCTTGATTTTAACATTATGAGATCTGGTAGAGCTTAAACTATTTCCCCGTTCAAGACATAGAGTTTCAAATAAGGAATCATTTTTTAAGGCACGAAAAATTAGACATAAATCACCTCTCATAGACCTATATTCTAATGAATAAAGGTTAAGGTTTTTTAAGTCTTTCTAGATAGGGAGTATGTTTGAGACCTTTGATTCTTTTAGTGAATCTACGTTGTACACGTTCCCTATTTATCTTACCCTTTATAAGTGTTGGTGCACAAAATGGAGAACAATAGTCAAACTTTGACCTTATCAAACTGCTATATAAGGAATTAATATCTCAGGGTCCCTACTTTTTAAATTTTTAAGTATACAGTTAATTCGACGATGACATTTTTTTACTATTAGATTATTATGGTCTGTAAATTTTAGGTTATTAGTAATTACTATTCCTAAATCACTTTCAGATGAAACTTCAATCGAAGGTACATTTTTCAGCATATAATGTGCTTTTTGGTTATTCTTTCCAAAATGCATAACTTTGCATTTATCTATATTTAATGATAAATTTTTATCAGTAGCCCAGGTTACTATATTATTTAAATTTGACTGGAGATTATGAACTAAAGCTGAATTATTAACAATGCAACCCAATTTAACATCATCAGCATATTTATTTAACCATACAACATTTGATGTAGACATGCTGGCAACAACTAGATTAAAGAAAAAAAATATTACTGCTAAAATTAATAACCAATCACAGAAGTTTGCTCAACTCTGGCAGAGATGGGCCATACATCAAGCAGAAGTACATCCAGAACTTTGCCCATAATGGAATGTGGGAGATGGAAGGAGGGAGGAAACAAGAGCTAGAAATGATCAACTGTAAACTGTATAAAGAAATATAGGATTTGGATAAGAAAGAACTGTAATTAACATAATGATCTCTATTTCATACTAGCCATTTGCTACCTAAAGAAAATAAATACTTAAAGTATGTACCAGAATGACAATGAATGTAAAAATGTCTCCTATTATAAAAGAAAATTCTAATAAAAATATATTGTGAAAAAAGAGGATCTCCAACCTGATGTCGGCCACCTTATTCGCAAAGAATCGAGCAAGCTCATTGCATTCCACTTGTGAAAAAGCTCTTTGGAGCTGCAGACAGGCTGGGTTGCTCAGCCTGCCCACAGTTTGGAAGAGTTGAGCTGGTCAGTTTTGAGTGGCAGCAATCTTCCTGGACAGGAATTCTGCCTTCTTACGGGAGATCGCTGATTGGTAGCCCTGATAATACTCTACCAGTCTAAGGTGGTTAACATCCAGGGTGGATTTCCACCAACACCGCTCTAACCTTCATCCTAGTCGCCACAACTCCCTCAGGGACCCAACAAACCAAGTGTCTAGAGGGCAAAGGGGGAGAGGACGAATATGGACAGGAGCAATTGAGTCCAGGGCCATGGAGATGGCCTTGTTATAGGCCAAGACCAAAGTCTCTGGACTTGAGCTGGCCACAGGAAACTCCAAGAGGTCAATCACCATCGCTAGGCCTTCAGGGCTAACATCCCATAAAGGGTGGTAACTGACCATCTCCACGGGGGCAGACCTATGGAGGGGGTCTCAAAAGGTGAACCTCATGGTGTAGTGATCAGACTAACCGACAGGTTCCACCCCCAAATTGGAGGCTTCAATTCCCAGGAGGAAAACCAAATCAAGAGAGTGACCAAGTTTATGGGTAGCAGAGGTAACAATTTGTGTAAGGCCTAGCGATGTGGTGGGTCAGAAGTTGGTCAACTGGGTGGCAAACTGGTTGATGGGCAGAAAACAGAGAGTGGTGGTAAATGGTATACAGTCAGAAGAGATGCAAGTCACAAGTGGGGTACCTCAGGGATCAGTCCTGGGGCCAGTCCTCTTCAATATCTTCATTAGTGACATTGCAGATGGACTAGAGTAAGGCTTGTCTGTTTGCAGATGGCACCAAGATCTCAACAGAGTAGATGATCCAGATGGCATGGGCAGAATGAGAAGAGATCTGGATAAACTAGCAAAATGGTCAGAAGAGTGCAACTGGGATTTAATGCAAAGAAGTGCAAGATCATGCACATAGGAAGAAACCCTGAAGCCACCTATAGGCTGGGAGGGCTACTAGCGGTCACAAAGGAAGAAAGAGACTTGGGCATCATCATCACCAATGACCTGAAATCATCCAAGCAGACCTCTAAAGCAGTAGGTAAAGCTAGGGGGATGTTATGGGTGTATTAGTAGGGGTATCACAAGTCATAAGAGGGAGGTAATAATCCCTCTTTACAAGACACTGGTTAGGCCCCATCTGGAGTACTGCATGCAGTACTGGAGGTCACACCTTCACAAGGACATTAGCCAAATTGAGGCAGTCCAGAGAAGGGCAGCCAAAATGGTGCAGGGACTGCATCAGAAGACATATGAGGACAGATTAACGGAGCTCAATATGTAGACCCTTAAGCAAAGGAGGGAGAGAGGTGATATGGTTGAAACATTCAAACACCTTACGGGCATTAATAAGGTGAAAGAGTCTAACATGTTTAAATATAAGAAAAATAGCAGGACAAGAGGACACAGCATGAGATTAGAGGGAGGTTGATTAAGGGGGAATGTGAGGAAATTCTTTTTCACAGAAAGGGTGGTGGATGCATGGAATGGTCTACCTCAGGAAGTGGTGGCTATGAATACAGTGCAGGGCTTCAAACAGGCATGGGATAGGCATAAGGGAGCAATACAGATGAGTATGAATAGATCGGCCACTAACAGAGCAAAGGCCGATGGCACATTTCTAAGGTAGAAAAAGAAATGGGCAGACTGGATGGGCCTTGCGGTCCTTATCTGCTGTCAACTTCTATGTTTCTATGATGTCATAAGCTGGAGAAAGTGCTGTCCAAATTGTGAGAGTTCGTCGTTGACCCAGGAGTTAAAGTCACCCAGAACCGTCAGTCTGGGTGACTCAAACACCACAATGACCACGAAATCCACTGCTTCCTGTAGGAATTGCTTCTCATTCCTGGGTGGTTGGTAGATCAGAACTATCCTACAACCTATACCTGCTACCACAGTACACTCAAAAGATTTGGTCTCCTCAACTGGTACACTCGTGAAGCCCAACTCGGTCTTGAAACAGACCGCCACACCCCCCCCTTCAATCTTGAGTGCTGTATCACCGAGTACCAAGCCAGAACTGCAGCCTCCAGTGTGGGGCCAGCATTTTCATCCAGCCAGGTCTCAGTGATGCAAGCCAGATCAGTTGTTCCAATAAGGTCTGCAATAATTGCAGTCTTATTCTTAATGGATCTGGCATTGCATAACACAGCTCGAGTTGGATGGGTTTCAGAGGGCTGCCCCAGCTACTTGCCCACCAAAAATGGTGGTGCCCTTGGGTATGGGGACTAGACATGGTGAACCACGTTCCAGGCTCCATTCACCCCAGGGTGTCTTCTAGGCCTAACTAACCTGATGTGAGAGACCCGTTCATTCATCCTCTGATGTCCACACCCCCTGCCCCATCCCTCCTGCTATGAACAATACCCACCACTCGACAGCGCTGGTAAGTTGACAACATCAGAGGTGGGGGGGACAGGTGGAGGGCACAGAGGGCAGAGGACAAATAGCGCATGACCGGAGCGAAGGCCTACACATTCCACAGGCTGACCAAGATCAGAATACACAAAACCCAAGCACCAGACCCAAAGAGAGACCCCCAAAGAAGCAATAATAAAAATACCCAACCCAAGCACTTAAACAAAATAAATAAACCCTCCCAAAACAAATGATAAAAACACAGTTAAAGAATGAAACCCTTCCCACACTGCATGGATAATTCAATCCAACACTTAGCTCACAGAAAACACAAGTGGAAAAATAATAGAAAATAAAAACTCCTGCATCCCCTTCTCACTGGATATGCAGAATGTAGAGTTATGAATCCTCCCCAGGCCCTCTCACAGCCTGGGAGTAGTAAAAGGCAGGGTACTCTCACTGCCCAAGATTGAAAGTCCAAAGTCTGCTCACACTAAATCAAAACAAAATAGTTAAAAATCCAAAGGTCTTCTTTCAAAGTACAAACAGAAAATAAATGAAGTGTGGACACCCAGGTCCTCTCACCACCAGGGAATACCACGAAAAGGGGACACTCTCACTGTTCAGGATAATGAAGTACAAAATCTGGCCATAATCCCAGAGCAAAGTGCATGTAATCCAAATGGAGAATCCAACCTGATTAAAACAGCCAAAACTGGGTCAGCAGTCAGAAGTAAGCAGGGGCCATCAAAACTCCATCAGCAGAGACCGCCACTGGAAATATTCATTGCACCACTTTGGTCCTGGGTAGAGACCACACAGTAGCCAACCCCCCAGGGACCTAAGAGAGCTACAGGCTCGTCAACCAGCTCCCTGGCTGATCTAGAGCCCTGTCCCCTGTGTGGCAGCAAATCTGGCCATAGATCACCGGACAATGTCAGGCCTCACTTGCAGCACTGACAGCTGACCCCCACTAAAGTCAAATTCAGAACCTGCAGCTCAGAGTCTGCTCCAATGATCGGGCTAGGTCACGCAGACAACCTGAAAGGTCACACACTCAGCCAGTCCAAAAAAGTGAAAGGATCTTCCCATGGACAAACTCCACTTTACAGCACAGCCTCCTCCCAGCAAATCACACTTCCACTCCTCAGCTTCAAATGTCTCAACACGGATAAAAACAAATGGCTGAAAACGGTGAGTCAGTATCTACACTAACATATATTGCACAGGGTTTAGAGGGCAAATTTAAATTACTCAAATCCCCTTTTTGTATCTGGGTGGTAGTAGGACTGTTCAAGCGTCCTTAGTGTACAAGGATGATCTAAAATCCCGATAATGTGCAGAAACTAACTACCTCACTCCAAAATCCTAACTAATTGATAAATCTAGGCTAAGCAGTGTAAAAACGAACAGGGAGAACAAGACATGGTAGAATAAACAAATAAGAGGCAAATAAATGAAAAGTAAAAACTCAGTTGCAGAGTGCAACTTGCAGCATGCCCAGCTTCTGGGCTGTTCCCTGAAGTTGAAGCAGCTTGCAAACTGTTGGTTCCATGCACCTCTCTTAAAGACATGCTCTCGATGGAGTCTGTCTCTGGGTGTTATGGAACAAGATGTGTGACAGACCACTCACTTACATCCCAGCCAGTGCCCCTGTCACAGACCTTCATCTAGGTTTGCCCTGAACAGTGTTCTGCACCCACACACAACTCACTGTGAAGATAGCATGCCCCAGGCACCTGAAACCTTTGAGCCCAGTCACCAGTCCCCCTGTATCAAGACAAGGCAGACTGCTGAAATCCTTGGTGTAGGCTATCTTATCAAACCTTTTCCAACTCACTTTCTGTATCGGGAAGGATTCTGTTTCTTAAATTGCTTAAAATAGGTTACCATGTCCCTTTGGAATGAGTGCCATGTCTGAGGTTCACAACAATACCTTCTTTAAAATGCACTACAAGTCAGTTTCTTATGATAAATGAAAGACTACTTTATTTGCAAAAATTAAAACAAAAGTGCTTATAAGAGAAAACATGCAAAAGAAAAAGATTATACAGAAATGCAAAACTTAGCCTCCTCTAGATAGGTCAACCTTAGGTAAAAAAATAACAAATTATATCTTTCAGGACATTATCATTCTGACAAATCATCTTTCGGTTGCACTTTAAGCATTGCTTAACTACACTGTAGTTATAGTGTAATTACACTGTAACTGCAGTTCAGTTGCAGTGTAGTTGCATGCAACAAACATGTAACTACAGTGCAATAATCCTGTTGCATTCAGTTAGTGATTAGTTACATTGAAACAGACAAAAAATAAAGTGTAACCCCTTTCTTTCATAATTTAAGATATCAGCATTCTCTCCCATTGTCTCACACATACGAGCAGCCTGTACAGTTACAGACCAACAACCCTCTCTCTTTTTGTCTCATACACAAGTTTCCTTTTAAACCCAATCCTCACAATGTTTCATTAAACATTTGTTTTCTCAATCATATAGATTAACTGGTTCTGATAAACAAAAATGGGTTTTGCATTAAGTACACAAAGATGGTCTAAACATTTGCTTGTAATTAGAACCATTGATGAGTAAATGTTTACAATTTGGTATAAAATAATCAGGAACAAGTTTCTTTTTTTTAAACAGTGTGGCAGTATGTTGTCAGTTAACTTTTGGCCACCCTATATCTGGTGGGTGCTAACTAAGAAAGCCTGGCTTTCTTAAAACAAAAGGCAAACAATATGTCTACCTTTCTGTCAGAAGGTGCAACAGCTCCTAGCATGTCATGCAATGGAGACTGTCCCAGAAAGTCAAACAGAGTAGGGATTCATGTCATGGTACATTCTTGTGCTAATGCAGATGGGGGGATGGCACCCCATACTTGATCTATAGATCCTAAAGAACTTCATCAACAAAAGTTATGCATTGTGGCCCTGAATCAGATCATTCTGTCCCTGGAATCAGTGGCTTTTTGCTACATGGACCTGCAGGACATATGTCTGCATTCCAACCTGTCAGTCTGAGGGTTCCTTAGATTCAGAGGTTACAGCACCCTATACCAGTTTTAAGCTATGCTGTTTGGCCCATCCAAGGCTCCAATTTATTCACCAAGTGTCTGTTAGTAGTGGCAGCTTTTCTCACATGCAGGGGTGTCAAAGTGTTCCTCTGCTTTGATGACTGACTTCTCATGTGCAGTTTGGTGCAAGATGTGGAATGGGCCACAGACATAGCTGTCCAGCAAATGGAAAAATGGACACCATCCACCAAACTGTCAGCTAGCTTATACTTTATTTCATTTATCTCAGTGCAAGAAATTGTAACATTCATTTGGAACACTCACTGTGAATTTTGTGCTCTACTAAGATGTCAAGGGAATCCCACTAAGAATTTTTTGCACTGAAATATGTGAAAGTCAAGTACAGGCTAACTCAATGTTTGGTGGATGGTGTCCATTTTTTTAATTTGCTGCTATTGATAATATGATGCATGTCAGTATACAGAATCACCTTTGTTGTTTTCTACATAGATGTCCAGACCTCCCAGAAGCTGGGTCCTCTCATCAATCTGGCCATATCCAAACTGACTCCAAAGCAGGGGACTGTGTCCATTGGGAAGGACCTAGACTCACTGCATGCCTTGCTCTGGACAGGGCAGAGAATCTACCATTCTTTGCTCAATCATTTTGAGTTGGGCAGTTGCTCCTGGGCTTCATGGTGTCTGCCACAGCTGTGATCCATTAGGTCCACTAGTGCATGAGAACCATCCAGTGGGAACAGGGGCACCAGTGGTCCCAGATGTATTCAACCCTCAATCCAGAGGTTCACATGGCCCAGCTAATGCTGCACGCTATGGTCTCGGGGTTATCACTACCAAACCTCTTGAAGATAATCCTGTTTGTCCAGTTGTAGCCCTTGGTCACACTGACAACAGATGCCTCTATAGTGGTCTGGGGAGCACATCTGCAGACTGCATGGCATATGGTCACTAAGTTAGTCCAGAAGGCATATAAATCTGCTGGAACTCTGTGTCATATGCCTTGCACTGTTAGAGTTCACTGTGTTGAAGAAGTACCATGTTTTCCAAGTCATCGTGAATAAAATGACTTCCAGGTCTTTTTTTTTCTGCACAAACAAGGTTTCAGTTGTGTATGGAGGCATTACCAGTGTGACATCTGGCTCTGCAAATAAGTCTTGTGGTGGTCCATAATGCTAGGAGCAAGCCACTAGCATTTGGATGCCCCCTGTCATGTTGGGGAAATGTCACTGCACCAGCTGGCTGTGTCCCAGGTGTTCTCAGTTTTGGGAAAACCACCAGTTTATCTGCTTGCCGTCTAAAAAAACAGGAAGTTGGCTTTATTTTACACCCATGTCCTTCATCATGGTACTCTGTTTGGGGCATATTGTCATGATCCTGGACCAGAGGTCTCCTGCATGCCTTCACTAAATTTATTCTCATCCACAAGGTGGTCCTCAAAGTCTGGGGAGGCTGAACATCTTTGATCCTAATAGCTCCATACTGATCTAATCAGTTCTGGACCCAGGATCTCCTTGGCCTTAGGTGCAAGTCACCACAACTGCTGCTGCTCCATCCAAACCTGCTCATAAGGCATGAGGAGAGAGTCAGGCATCTGGATCTGCAGTCCCTACACCTAACAGCCTGATTTCTAAGCAGCTAAAGTTCAAGACTCTTGGGTTCTCTGAGGATGTTCTTAAGATTTTGAAGACATTTTGGAAGGAATGAACTTGTATGTATGTGGAAGAGTTTCTCTTGCCCCCACTTGCCTGCTCAGTAAAGCACATTCTTGACTAGCTTTTGACGTTACTTGGACTGTATCACAGATTCTGATAAAAGGTTTGCCTTTATGAGCTATAAATTTGAAATATTTCCCAGCAACATGTTGTATGTGAGATTTACACACAGTCTTGCTGCCCATCAGTCCCTTTGCTCTTGTTCTATTGGAAGTGTGGAGAACTTATTTTATGTTCTCCTGATCGGCCCACGGTACAATAAATGAGACAGATCTGGATTAGTCTAGCCTTGGATGAACTTACCAGTCTAGTGGATAACCCAGTAACCTTCTTACTAACAGTACAGGGTACTTTTATACTTCATCAACTTGCTAGCTATTTTTATATATTGTAATTAGATACATTAGAAAGAGAAAACCTTTTCTTTATAAAGATGCATGATTTGCATAGAGAATTTTTGATGGTGCAATTCGCAAGGCAGTAGACTTTGAAATTTGACTATACACATGTGAATATCTATGCAGCTGTTTGGATTGATTAATAATTTGAACCTCTTTATTTAAAGGGATTTCTGACTAGTCCAGATTACATGCAGTTTTCTGCATTAGCTGATGTCTTGACTTTGGGTGCAACTACTTGTAATATTGTTTAGTTGTTGTGATGACACCCAGATTCCCATAATTTTTTTTGTTCAACTGACTCTTTATTATTAGGATTTGTGATTACTAGAATTGGTCTTTGGTTTCCCTGCTCTTTCTGGAGCTTTTCCCCAAGCATATTGCATATTTAGGATAACCGTGTGCATACAATGTATGTAGGGATTCCTCTACTTAAATAAATGCATTATTTTCCCAAGACTCTGACCCAAGTGAAAGATAAATGATGTTATTTATCCAAGTGTCTGGTGTGGGACTAGAACCCACAACCTTTCTAGTACTACTACTACTTCTCTGAGAAACTGCGTACGCTTGACTTCTGGCATGCACGTGGGAGCAAATCTATTTTGCTTGCTTCTCTGAACATGGGGTTGTGTTCAAACTTCTCTGTAGTGTGGTCTTGTCTGTCTCATAGAAACATGAACCTCTGTGGACAGCAGAACAACTCCTGCTTCAATCTTATCAACTCAGGGTGAACAAAATATGGATGAATCTGGTGTAGAAAAATAAGTTCATAGCTTAATATGTACCATACAATAACTATGTGTCTCTTTGATTTTTTTCAAGGGGTAAACAGCACAAGTTCCAGAGGTTTCTGATTTCCAAATCTCTGCCTTTAGCATCAGCAGTATACAAAACTGACCTCTCTTGTCAAAGGCTGCTAGAGTATATGTTTTTTCTGAGTGTCCCAGAATGTCTAACAGAAACTGTGAACAGCTTCTTCAATTAAAAAACAGATCATTTTCCCTGACCTGTCTGTCATAACATCTGCCTGGATTGTGAGACTCCTGCTCTCATGCTGTGCATAATGTACAAAGCAAAAAAAAAAGTTTCTGACACTTTGAAAAATAGAAAATTCCTTTTAAAACAGTGAATTGTATTGCACTTCAACTCCTCTTAAATTAGATTCCCACTTACAGACCAAGAGTAAGTGCCGTGCCGCTTGGGACCCCTGTTCTGAAGTGTAGTTCTGCACAGAACAATTCATGTCATCTATCATAAGTGGCACGAGGCATGTTTCCAGGAAAAGGAAGGGAAATAATCTCTCTCTCTCTCTCTCTGGCACAACATAAACTGAAAGCAACAGTGCAATGATAAATGTTTTTTTTTTCCAAAAAACTAGTTTCAGCTACCGTTAAGAAAAATATCAGCATACATGTCAACTGTACTTGTCTAGGTGCCTCCTATGCTGTGCACCATATGACTTTGATTTTTTCAATACTAATCCTTGCTGGGTCCACAGTGCTATTTCTGTGCAAAATGTAGTAACCATCTTTTTTTCTAGAAAAAAAAACCTCAATTAAAACATTTATAAAATATTCAACGTTTGGTGTAATTAGAAAATTGTACCACCAAATTAAACTGGTAGATGTCTGGAGTCTTTTATAATGAAAAAAAGGTTGGGTCAAATTTTTTGTCTAATTTTGTTGCACTGCTGCTTTAAATCTACAATCTGATTTTATTTTTCAGGACAACAAAACTAAATAAAAAAATGAAATACCCACGTCTAACCTTCTCAACCTGAACAAAAAGTTACATTTTGGTAGAAGTGCCAATAAGGTAATAATACTTATGATTACGGGTCACACCTGTAAATGGAATTGTATTCCAGTGTGCTTCTCCATTCACAAATCAGACTCAAACCAAATACTAATTGCTAGCTGAGCTGCCATCCATTCATTAATATCTCCTTGCTGGAAGGGTGCATGTGAGCTTCTTAGAAAATTCAGTTGCTGGATAGCCCATTTACAGTTACAACTTCCTCCCCATAACTCATATGTTTGGCTATTATTATAAATATTCCCCATAAAGTTCATGCAGAATGTGCTATGTCTCTCCTACACCTCTACCAAACTCAATACTACCGGCATGAGAAGATGATGTTTGCACACCCTTGTAATGTGGCAGGCTGTCTATCAAAACTCTCTATAACTCTCGAATAAGGTATAAAATAATGGGGTCCCAGTCTTAGTCACAAAGGAAGGTGGTGAAAGCCCCTTAGGTGCTATACACAACACTCTGCTTAAATCATGGGGGGAGGGGACTCCCCTGTGACCACCACAGTGCAAATCATTGGTCCAGATGTTACTGGGCAAAGCTGTTGTTCCAGCTGATGTAATGGTTAGCAACTCCCAAGTTGATGCATGGCATAGCAGCAGTTGTATGGTGCTATGTTGTGACGCAGCATTAGCAGGCACCACATCAGCAACTTTTCCTCCTTCCAGACTCCTTTCTTACTTTACGTAACCACTGGGCAGGTTGGTTCTCTGGTTCTAGACCAGATTACCAAACTCCATGGTAGTTCAGTGGAACCCCCATCTATTCCTTGGTATACAGTTCAAGTCTCGAGCAACTAGTGGTACCTCTGCCTAGTCCTAATTGATGATTGGGTCACTGACATATTGTCCTCGTCTCCTTTCCTGCATTGCCACAGGCCCTTTTGTGACTGTGCAAGAAGGGGTCCTAACCCATGCCTTAACTGAGCATAACTCAGGGTTGCAAAGTCACAGGTGATACTATGTCGTCAACAGTAACCCTTTAGCAGCACAGTTTGAGACTAAGCATAGTGCATCTCATCTTTTTTTTATGGAAAAAGAAATCCAGT
This sequence comes from Neoceratodus forsteri, assembly GCA_016271365.2. Lineage (NCBI taxonomy): Eukaryota > Metazoa > Chordata > Ceratodontiformes > Ceratodontidae > Neoceratodus > Neoceratodus forsteri. Next base: position 1,523,767,730 of record CM028130.1, on the reverse strand, counting down.
ATTTTGTACATAGCATCACTTTCCCAGTAAGCAAGACAGCATCCGCACTGGAATGGTGACCCTTTAATATGTAATTGCGAGCACTCTTGGATCCAGCTGGTGGGCCACACACCAGCAGCTGTTCAATCTAGTCAAGTTTCACAAAGCAGTCTCTCATATTTTGCTGGAGAAAATTCAACCCCTTAAGATTCTGAATCCTTTCTGTGGGTGTGAACGAATGGCATACGCCAATGTGAGGGAACTGCCTGACTTCTTCAGCAACATAAACTGTAATGAGGCACCATTTTCTCAAGCCTTAAAAATAAAAAAGAAACAGTAAACCTATAAAGTGGCTCTCCACTAGTTTTATGGAGTGCAGGGGCAAGTAGGATTTATGGTAAAGAAGTTCCATGAAATAAAAGTGGAAAAAGCTACATTACATTAATCTAATTCATCTCATCATTTCTTTTAAGACAATATAAAAAAAAAGTATTCCTCTTGCATACCAGTTAAAGAAAAAAAAAAGCAACTACTTGCTTTTTCAAAGCTCCCAACATGGTTATGTAGTCATCCCACTTATGGGCATTATATATGGCTTAATGTTTTATAGCAGTAGTAATCATAAGAAACTAGAAAAAGGTATATTTATTTTGTCACAGATCAAACAGAATCTCCTGCATATTATCAACAGCATAAAACATTTTTGTTTAAAATTTTATATATATATATATACACATATATATATATATATATATATATATATATATATATTTATATAGGCTATGACATGGGTGAGAGTGAGATAGTAGAAATACCTCCACAAGCTGTCACTGAACTCTTGATATCCCACAAGTGGGGAAGTCACAAGTGAGACACAAGAGTTCAGTGACAGTGAGTGGAAATATTGTTACTGTCACACTATCAACTATAGCATATTCAAATTGTACAACTGATGTGGGTCTGTCTTCAGCCACTGATTGACAAGAACTCTATGCCAAATTCAGAACTCTGTGCTGTACTGGCTGGCTGGCAGCACCGCCCCCCTCCCCAATGTAACACTACTCAAATTATTTGAACTAAAAATAAAACATTTAGATGTGAAAGTGTGATCTTTACTGTCTCATTTTGAGGAAGCCATTCGGGATCTCTGCTTCAGAAAGAGCCACCCGAGATCCTTTGAGTGCCTGTGTGCGGTACCAAGAAACGTGTTTGAAACTGAAGCCGAGACCCGTGCATCCACCAGCCCGTCTGCCATTGCTGCTCCAACTATTTCAAACAACCACCCTCAGCACAGGTGATAGAATGAGTTCAGCAGCTTCGATTTTAAAAATGCGCTGACTTGGGGAGATGCACTCATGAGGAAAGTCACTCTGCACTAGGGCAGCTGAAAAGGGACATGCTCGCTCCTTTTGAAACCGCTCGTATGAAAAGAAAGACTGTGTGAGGGGGCCGGGGTGAGGGGTTATTTTAGTATGCCAAGAAACGAGACAGCAGTCTGACTTCATGCTGAGAGGTTTATTTTTAAAAAGACACAAAAAAAGAAATATTCAGTGCGAAGCAGCTGCATTGAGAAGCTAGGTGCAGCGGCACTACTGAAGCTGGTAATTGTGATGAACCCAGCTTGAAAAGATAGTAGCTATGATGTACCCAGCATGAATATATCACTACTATCTCACAAGTGGCTCATGAGATAGTAGTTATACCTTCATTGATTCAGTGATGCCACACCTGGCAGTATAGTCTAGAGGTTATAGTAATGAGCTGAGAGTGAGCTTGGTACATCCAGCAGACCTGGGTTTGATTCCTTCAACCTCTACTTATGTACTAGGTGACACTGAGGTGTCACAAAACCCCCCAGTGCTCCCAGGTCACCCTTGAAGACAGGCACTTGTGCCTGGTGGGCCTTACCCAGTTACCAAAGATTAAAATAAAAAATAAAACAAAATATATATCTCACTATATGGACATTGTAGCAACATGACGTATACCAGCATAGCTGACTCCAAGCTTTCATTTAAAAAAAAGAAGTTCCTAGCCCTAATGGTTCCAAAGATAGACCCTTTTATTTATTTCTTTTTTGTTAAAGAGGTAAGCACACTAGACAAAGAAATCATCAGTTTCCTTTTACAACCTGGGAGGTTACAGCAAGATAAAAATATCACAAGATAAGCAAAAATATAAACACATTTAATAATTTCAAACATATTACAAGCAGGTAGAACTAATATGATGACTAATATACTATGTTTAAGTACACAAGCTAGTTTATACAGAAGATGAAGAATACAGAAATAGGGAGCATGTTGGGGTTCACAATTCATGGATACGGTTATGTGTAGGAACACAAGTAATCCCGGAGTCAAAGTTTTCTAAGGTAGTTTTAAACACCCGGGACCAGATATTCAAAAGTAACGGGGGGTGCTAAGGGGTGTTAAAGTTTTGTAGTTATGTTTTTTTTTTGTTTTGTTTTTTTATCAGTGCTGCTAAGCACCCATAGTTTGTCCACGCTGCCCCCCCCCATCCTTTGCTGGCACCATGATCAAGGAACTGAACAATGTAAATTGTCCCTGCTCCTCCTGGGAACACAAGCACCAAAATTAGATGTTTTGAGTAATGTGTCCTATTGTTTTTTTTTCTGTACCCCCATCATGTAAAACTGGAGTTGGAATCTTCTGACACCACTGTTGACGGACCCAATTTCAAATCGATAAGCAATTTCCAAAGAGAAAGTTTCAGGTTTGTCTATGGTAAAAGGCTTTCTTAACAGTGGCCTCTGAGGCATTGGGCTCCCCTGATAGTGTGGGCCCTGCTGCAACTGCAGCTCTTGCACCCCCCTGGTCACAGCCCTGCCTCCCCCATTCCTCTACCTAATATGCCTCTGTGCCTATCCCACACATGCTTGAAACTCCCCACAGTCTTTGCCACCACTATCTCCTGTGGCAAGGCTGTTCCAGTCATCCACAACCCTTTCCGTAAAAAGTATTTCTGTATATCTCTCCTAAACTTCCCCCTCTTAGCTTGCTTGCAAGTCCCCTTGTTCTAGTGCCTTCCTTTCTCTGAAATAGACTCTCCACTTGCACCTTGTTCACTCCTGTGAGATATTTGTAGGCTTCAGTCATGTCCCCTGTCACTCTCCTCTCTTCCAGAGAGTACATGTTGAGTTCCTGCAGCCTGACCTCAAATGGCTTTTCATGCAACCCCATCATTGTTTTGATTGCCCTCCTCTGTACTGCCTCCACCCCTTCAATGTCCCTGTGGAAGTGCAGCCTCCAGAACTGGACACAGTACTCCAGGTGGGGCCTCACCAGTGGATGATACAACAGCAACACCACCTCTCTTCTAGGGTTGCCACCTTTTAAGAAGCCCGAAGTGGGACATTTCTTACTGAAACATGATTTTTTGCAGGGCAATATGTAACCTCGACCAAATAGACTTGTTTTCACTAAATAATCAGAATTAAGACTAAGTGTTGTAGTTTTTCGGTTATTTCTAGTGTTTCTTATCATTTAAGGTATTTTAATTAAGATATTATAGTTTTTTGCAACGTTTAGAGGAGAGTAAGAAAATACAGGTTACTCACCTGTAACAGGAGTTCTAGGAATGGTATATGTTGTTCATCCACACTGCCCGGCAGGTTCCTTGCCGCTTTAAATCTTGCTGGAAGGTCTTCAAGCTAGCTCCTCCCACCCACCCGGGTGGTAAAACTCTTGGCTCAGCCCCATGATGCCAGATCTAGCCAGCTGGAAGCCAAGTTGTGCATTGAAGCCGAGGAGGCCGGGTGGGTCGTGTGGATGAACAACATATACCATTCCTAGAACTCCGTTACAGGTGAGTAACCTGTATTTCTAGGGACATGGATATGTTGTTCATCCACACTGTCTGGCAGACTCCTAGCAGTTCTCTGGGAGGAGGGAGGCAAGGCACACACCCCCTACTTAGGGAATAAGGACTGGAGAACCGAGGTCCCAAAACCAGCATCCCGGCGTGACTCTAGGTCACTGTGGTAATGGGTAATGAAGGTGTGTACTGACTTCCAGGTAGCAGCCCTGCAGATTTCCTGGATAAGGGACTTCCCTGGAAGCAGCCACTGAAGCAGTGATATGGCGGGTAGAATGAGCTCTTATCCCTTTGGGAGGCTCCATGCCCACCAACCTATAGCAGAGATCTATGCGGGAGGTGACCCACCTGCCTATCGTAAACTTGGCTGCAGGGCTGCCAGGTGTGGCTTCAGTGTAGGTGACAAACAGCTGGCGAACCTTTCCCCAAACTTCTGCTGTCCACTCCTTATAGTAAGAGAGCGCTCTTCTAGGGTCCAAAGTATGGAGCCTATATTCGGCCTCTGAGGTGTGATTGGGGTAGAACATTGGCAGAGTCAACATCTGGTTAAGGAGAAACTCCAACATCACCTTCAGAAGGAATTTCAGGTGGGAGAGCAGGACAACCTTGTCCCTGTGGAAGACCAGATAAGGAGACTCTATGGAAAGTGTCTGGAGCTCTCCCATCCTTCTGGCTGATGTGATAGCCACCAAGAAGGCGGTCTTCCACAACAGGTGAGAGATGTCACACCTGTGCATCAGTTCTAATGGCTTTGCCCATGAGCTTAGCCAATACCAGCAGTAGATCCCACGGAGGTGGAGGTTCTCGCACCAGAGGGGATATGTGATCAAGGCCTTTGAAAAAGTGCCTGAAAACCTTCTCCTGCGCCACCGACTGCTTCCCGGCCCACGCCTGGTAAGTAGAGATGGCTGCCAGGTGCACTTTTAAGGGTCATCGACTGAAGCCTAGCTGAGAAAGAGACCACAGGTAGTCCAGAATGCTTGCCAAGGAACAGGAGGAAGGGTCCAACCCCTTGACCTGACACCAAATGGAAAATCTCTTCCATTTAAAGGCATAGCATTTCCTGGTTGACTCCTTACTGGATGCTTCAACGACGTTGAAGACCTCATCGGAAAGACCCAAGGCCTGGAATTCTAGCCACTCAGGAACCAGGCTGTCAGGTGCAGGGATTGAAAGTCTGGATGGAATACCTTCCCCCTTGTTGACTGAGATCAGGTTCGGGTGGGCTTGAAGCTGCCTCGGGAGCCTGGAGCTGAGGCTGAGAAAATCTGGATACCAGAACTGGCGGGGCCAGTCTGGGGCTACCAGAATCACTGCGCCTTGTCCCTCCTCACCTTTAGAAGCACCTTGTGGATCAAGGGAAATGGGGGAAGGCGTAAAAGAGGCCCAGGGTCCACGGCCTCGAGAAGGCATCCTCCTGCAGCGAGCCCTGCTGAGGGGGGCGGGCATGAAACAGCCTCAGCTTCACATTCTCCCTGGAGGCAAACAGGTCCACCTGAGGTGTGCCCCAGTGAGAGAACAGATCTTGTACTACCTCCGGCAGGAGAGACCACTCGTGGGATGCAGCTCCTAACTGGCTTAGGGCATCGACCAGAATGTTGGAGGCTCCTGCCACATGGATGGCTAGGATATCCACCTCCAGGCTGTGCACGAGGGACTAAGTGCGGAGAGCTTCCCTGCACAGAAGCATGGAGCATGTACCCGCCCTGGTGATTTAGGTAGGACATGGTCATGGTATTGTCCGTTTGGACCTGGACCACTTGACCCTGTACAAATGGAGCGAAGGCGGTGAGGGCTAGATGAACCACTCGAAGCTCCAGCAGGTTGATGTGGCTTTGGGACTCCTGAGAGGACCAGAGGCCATGCGGTCTGTGCTCCCCCAGATGGGCACCCCAACCCATCAGAGAGGCGTCGGCCAATAGAGAGACTGTCAGCTCAGGGCAGACAAACGGGATGCCCTCCTGCAGATGAGCTGGAACGATCCACCGCTGGAGAGCGTTTCACATCTCCTGGGTCACTGGAGTGCTGTAACCATTGGCTGGCCAGTCCCCAGTGTAGGGGACGCATGTGCCAACGGGCCCAATGGACCACGCTGGTGCAGGCTGCCATGAGGCCCAGGAGGTGCGGTAAGTCCCGGGGCAGGGCGCAATTGCCCAACCTGAAATGATTGGGCAAAGGAGGAAAGAACCTCGGCCCTGTCCGCTGGGAGCTGTGCTCTGGCTCGCAGAGAGTTGAGCTCTGCCCTGATGAATTGTATCATCTGCTTTGGCATGGGTTCCAACTTGGCCTCGTTGATGAGGAGGCCAACCTGAGAGCAAATCTGGAGGGCCAGATCCCTGGACCGCTCCACCTCTGGTCTGGAGGAGGCCGCAATCAGCCAGTCGTCCAGGTAAGGGTACACCCTGACACTTCAGTGCCGCAGGAATGCTGTCACCACTGCCATGCATTTGGTGAAGACCCTGGGAGCTAGAGAAAGGCCAAAGGGCATGGCCTGGAACTCATAGAGGAACCCCTCTGCCCTGAAGTGGAGGAATCGTTGGTGGGATGGACAGATTGGGACGTGAAAGAACACATCCTGGAGGTCCAGACAACAGAACCACACACCTTGTTCCAAGGATGGAATGATCTAAGCCAGAGTGACCATCCTGAAGGTTCGAGACCTTAGGAACCAGGTCATGCAGGTCTAGAATTGGGCACCAGCCCCCCCCCGTCCGTTTCGGGACCAGGAAGTACCTGGACACAAACCCTGGGTCTGGTGGAGGATCCATCACCTCCCTGATCACCTCTTTCTGGAGGAGCAGGGCAATATTGGCTCGATGGGCCGACAGAGAGGCTGCTGACCCTGTAACCCCCCCGTGGGGCGATGGCTCGGAAGGGCGGGGCCTGCTCGACTTCCAGAGGCAGACCCTTTCCTACCACTTCCAACACCCAGTGGTCCATGGCGATAGTGGGCCAGGCAGAAAGAAAGTGGCAGAGCCGTCCCCCCATGGGGGGAACCCAGGGGGAAGCGACATGGCTGGGGGGTGACACCTATCAACCTGTCACTGGGCAAATTGGAGGAAGGACTGGCTGAGGGACCTCCTAGGCCTTTTCCTCCAGTGTCGAGCTGGAGAAAGCTACAGGCTTGGCTTTGGGGTGCCAAGTGTGAGCCTGCTGGCCCTGATGCTGGTGTTGCTGGTCCGGACATGCCACAGGGGCAGAAGGGCGAAATGGCTTATGCTGCTGCCGGCAGCCTTTGTCCTTCTGGGCAGATGTGACTGAGTCCAAGGTGGCATTGGACTTCTCAATTCTCTGGAGGTGGCCTTCTACCCCAGGCCCGAAAAAGTCGGTACCCAGGAAGGGAACGTTTACCAGCTTGTGCTGGGTATCCGCCGTGAAGGTGGAGATCCGCAGTCAAGCTCTGCAGCGCATGGCCACTGCAGCCACTACTGACCGGGCACAGGAGTCTCCAATATCAAGTGCCGTTTGGAGCTGCTGTTTCGCCACTGCCCTTCCCTGATCCCGCACCTGCTAGACTGTAGTCTGGAGGTCAGCTGGGAGATGAGGGATCACCTCATCCAGGGAGCCCATAAGGGCGTGGGAGAAGTGCACTATCAGTATGGCCGAACTGGCCTGACAGAGGCCTAGGAAGGACGCAGCGTGCACTTTACACCTGGCATAGTTCAGCTTTTTGGATTCTTTGTCGGGGGACTTGTCCACATCTCTGGTGTTCCCAGAAAGCTGGAAAACTCTATCAGTAACCAACCCCTCCACATAGGGGTGCTCCGAGAAACCGGACAGTGGCCTGGTGGGGACCGCATAATTCCTGGCCATCCTGGCCAAAGGAGCAGGACAAGAAGCCAGCTGCTGCCATAACTCCAAGGCTGGGCCAACAATGGCTTCAGCCACTGGAAAGACCTCCATGTGGGAATCCCCTTGGTCCAGTATCTCCGTGAGGGGATACTTGGCCCGCTTGGATACGGGCTCGAGCTGCATCCCAACGGACTCTGATATGAGCCAAAGCAAACCCATGAATGAGGATGGGCTCTCACCCATCGACTGTTCCCAGAGGACTCCAGGTCAAGGGGCCTGGAGAACAGGGAAGAGTCATCATCAGACTCTGAGGAGTCTGTGAATAGCTGCCTAGGGCCTGAGCCACCCTCCACCTGCTGAGGATGGTCGGGAGTGAGGGTGACTGACAACCGGTGGGGCAGTCCCTGACCCGACCAAGAATCCTTGGTCGGAGCCCCAGATTTAGCTTATGGATGCGGGGTTTCCACCACAATCGGTGGGGCAGTTGGTTTGGGCCAAACAACTGGTCCCGGTTTGGGCTCCTCAACCACCGCAAGGGGTTGCTTTGGCCTTTCAGGTGACAGCCACTTAGTGGCCAGGGAAGGCGATGGCATCGTCTTGTTCCCAGTCAGAAGGAGCTGCTGCTACATTAAGCCCTTGTAGCGTCAACGCAATTTGTGCTGAAGTCTTTCCTCCAAGGAGGAAGAAGATGAGCGGTGGTGCCGCCACTTTCCTCGGTGCCGAGACCGAGACTGCCAGTGTCAGTGGGATCGGCTGGACCGAGACTGAGACCGTCGATGTTTCCGAGGGTGGGTCTGGGAGGGAGCGGGGGAAACCCATTCCTCCCTCGGCTCAGGAGCCTTATCCGGAAACTTCGGCACAGGAGGCGCAGGCAAGTCCTTGGTTTCCACCGGGGGAACCGGTGAAGAAGGGTTGTCGGCTTCTCCAGTCGACAGCCCATCCGAAGGGTCGAGAAAAATCTCGACCATGTCGACGGGTGTCTCAGTCGGCTGACCTGATGGGGACAACGTGAAGCCAGCAGCCTTAGCCGCAACCTCGACCGAAGTCGAAAGTCGACTGTCCAGGGAAGGGGACTTCTCCCACTCCCATGAATGCTAACAGTGGGACTTACCCTTTGAGTACTTCTTATTGGACCAGGAGGAGTGTCCCAATGGACCCTCACCTTTCATAGAGAGGGATTGGCAAAGCTCCTTAAAGGAAGCTGTATAGGAGGAGCCCAAGGAAAGCGGGATAAATGCCGTGACCAAGGAAGATGAAGATGCGGCCTGGGCCACCTCCTCCTCGAGGGCAATCATCTGTTCAAGTTGCTCAGCCAAGCCAGCCACCGCAGAAACCACCCAACCGGCCTCCTTCGACTTCACCGGTGGTACACATCTCTCGGGGTGCCCAAGTTGGAGCCTGGCAGCATGGTCTTCGAGGACATTTGCTGAGAAGGACTTGCACAAATTGCAGGCCTGCGGATCGTGGTCAAGCCCGAGGCAGTAGACGCATGTGGAGTGCGGATCGGTCCTAGACATCTTCTGCCCTCATGGGCACCGCCGAAAACCGGGAGACGATTTGTCCATCGCGGTCAAAAAACAGCACCAATCCTAAACTACCCGCGAACTTCTTACAACTAAAATTATACAGCTACAAATTATAAAAACAACTAAAATAAAAATGAAACTAAACCAACTCCCTAACACAAAACCTAATTTATTGATTTAACCCACAGGTCCTCTCACAGCCTGGGGGTCAACCAAAAATTAACCAAAAAACCCAACTCGGGTGTTGTTATGCAATGCCAGATCTGTCTGCAACAAGACTGGTCTAATTGCAGATTTTGTTGCAAGGGCAGACCTGGCTTGCATTACTGAGACCTGGTTGGATGGGAATGCGGCCCCTTTTTTAGAGGCCGCTGTTCCCAGCGGGTACTCGGTTATACATCGCCCGAGATTGGATCGCGGGGGCGGGGGGGCTGCGGTCTGTTTCAAGACCGAATTGGGCCTAACTGGTGTACCAGTTGAAGAGGCCAGGTCATTTGAGTGTATTGTGGTAGCTGGTGTAGGGTGCAGGATTGCCCTCATTTATAGTCCACCAGGTGGTGAGAAGCTTTTTCTGCAGGAAATAGCAGATTTTGCCACTGACATGGCCTTGGAGTCACCCAGACTGATGGTTCTGGGCGACTTCAATGGTTGGGTCGAAGGCGAATCTTCACTTTTTGGTCAACATTTCCTCCAGGAGATGACATCTCTGGGCTTTACACAGGTTGTTTCCTCAGCTACACACAAGGGAGGTCACTCTCTTGATCTGGTCTTCCTGCTGGGGATTGAAGCTTCCGATTTGGTGGTGGAACCAGTCAGTTGGTCTGATCACTACTCAGTTGGGTTCAATTTTGAGGCCCCCCTGGGTAGGTCAACCCCTGTGGAGTTGGTCAGGCACTGCCCATTGTGGGATGTGGTCCCTGAAGACCTGATGGCGGTTATTGACCTCTCACCATTGGACGAGTTTTGCACTGATCCTGAGCAGCTGGTAGTGGCCTATAATAGGGCGATATCGGAAGCACTCGATCAGATTGTGCCAGTCCATGTCCGCCCTCTTCTGCATTGTCCTGCTGCCCCATGGTTTGATGGGGCTCTGAGAGGGTTGCAGAGGATGGGTCATAGGTTGGAGCTTCGCTGGAGGAAGACCACCACTGATGCCGACCACCTTATTTTGCTAGAGCATTATAAACTCTACCAAATAGCAATTTCCCATAAGAAGGCAGAATTCCTGTCCAGGGAAATTTCTGTCGCACGGAATCGACCGGCTCAGCTCTTCAGAACTGTTGACAGACTGTGCAACCCAGCCTGTCAGCAGATCTGTCGAGTTTTTACTCAAATTGATTATGAGGAGATCGCTCGATTCTTTGCGAATAAGGTTGAAGACATCAGGAGGGAGTGCCTCCAACCTCATTCTAAGGATGTTGCAGTTGATCAGTGTCCTGCCCAGAGTTTCCTGGAGTGCCTTTGACCTGCTGGATCTCGTAGATACTATGAGGATTGTCCATGAGATGCGTCCCACATGTTGTAGTTTAGACCCTGGCCCAACCTCCCTGATTTTGGGTTGTAGCGAGATCATCGACCCGGTCTTAGCTCGGATTATCCGGTGTTCTTTAGATATGGGAGTTTTTCCTAGCTCTCTGAAGGAGGGGGTGGTGACCCCCCTTCTGAAGAAAGCATCTTTAGACCCGGATGACCTAACAAGCTACAGGTCAATCTCTAACCTCCCTTTTGTGGGGAAGGTTATTGAGAAAGTTGTGGCGGCTCAATTGGATGACCATTTGACCATCCATAGTTTATACGAACCTCTCCAGTCTGGTTTTCGCAAGAGGCATAGTACCGAGACTAAACATAGAAACATAGAATTTGAATGCAGATAAGGACCGCTTGACCCACCCAGTCTGCCCATTTCCCTACCTACTGGATAAGCTGCAGATCCTAATTAACCAGCAGCCTACTTTTTCTTACCCCCACCCCCCAGAATTGCCTTATGACTGTCCCATGCATGCTTGAATTCCACCACTGATTTTGACTCCACAACCTCCTCCGAAGGCCGTTCCATGCATCCACAACCCTCTGTGTGAAAAAATACTTCCTTAAATTACCTCTGAGCCCCCCCATCTTCAAATTGTGCCCTCTTGTTCTTGCACACCTCTTTTTTTGAAAGATGCTACCCTCTTGGACTTTGTTGATTCCCTTGAGGTACTTGAAAGTTTCTATCATGTCCCCCCTCTCCCTCCTTTCCTCGAGGCTATACATATTAAGCTCCTTAAGTCTCTCTTCATATGTCTTCCGGTGCAGACCCTGCACCATTTTAGTTGCCCTCCTCTTGACAGCTTCCATCCTGTCTATGTCTTTGCGGAGATTGGGTCTCCAGAACTGCACACAGTACTCCAGATGGGGTCTCACCAGCTGTCTGTACAGAAGGATAATAACTTCCTGTTTTCTACTGGTCATGCCTCTCCCTGTGCATCCCAGTATCCCCCCAGCCCTCCTTGCTGCCCTCTCACATTGCTTGCCCACCTTTAGGTCATCTGATATGACTACCCCCAGGTCCCTTTCCATTTTTGTTGTTGTTAGTATCTCACCCCCCATTGTGTACTCTTCCCCTTGGTTTTTGTTTCCCAGGTGCATTACCTTGCTACTTAGCATTGAATCTAAGCTGCCATACATTTGACCATTCCTCTAACCTTGCCAAGTCCCTTCTCATCCTTTCCACCCCACCCTGTGCATCAACTCTGTTGCAGATCTTAGTGTCATCTGCAAAAGAGACATACTTTTCCTTCCAGTCCTTCTGCAATGTCGCTTATAAAGACATTGAAGAGGACCGGTCCTAATACTGAACCCTGTGGTACCCCACTAGTAACCCTCCTTTCTTCTGAGTGGACTCCATTTACTATTACTCTCTGTGTCCTATTTTCCAACCAATTCTTTACCCAGGCTGTCATCTTGGAACCCACTCCCAGACTGGCTAACTTGTATATTAATCTTTTGTGTGGGACTGTGTCAAATGCCTTGCTAAAGTCTAGGTAGGCCATGTCCACAGCCCCTCCCTGATCTACTACTTTGGTCACCCAGTCAAAGAAATCTATCAGATTTGCCTGGCATGACCTTCCGCTGTGAATCCATGCTGCCTGGGTCCTGTGCCCTCTGGCCTCTAGATACTCGACAATTCTTTCCTTCAAGTGATTCCATCATTTTCCCTATCACTGAGGTTAAACTAACAGGTCTGTAGTTTCCTGCTTCTGCCTTGCTCCCACTTTTGTGAAGGGAATCACATCTGCCCTCCTCCCTCCTTGGTACCACCCCATCCTCCCATGATTTGTTAAAAGGGTAGTCAGTGGTGTCACTAGTTCTACCTTAGCTCTTTTAGAATTCTGGGATGAATCCCATCAGGCCCCATTGCTTTGTCCACTTTCAGTTTTAAGAGTTCTTTCAGAACCCTTTCTTCTGTAAATGGGCTGGTATCAACTTCTGTATCCAGAGTGTTACTACTGTTTGTTTTATGTACCTTCCCTCTTCATTTGTAAATACTGAGCAAAAATATTTGTTTAGTATCTCTGCCTTTTCACAGTCTCCCTCTGCCCACCCTCCCTCCCTTTATTAAGCCTCACTATCCCTCCCTTGGTCTGCCTTTTGCTCTCTGATGTACCTATAAAAGGTTTTATTCCCTTCTTAACTGAGTTGGCTATCTTTTCCTCGGTTTGGGCCTTTGCTGTTCTGACTGCCTTCCCAGCCTCCTTTTGCTTTAACTGATACAGTTCTCTGTCCTGCTCCTTCTGAGATTCCTTGTACTTCCTGAATGCTTTCTTTTTCTCTTGAACCTTCACTGCCACTTCCTTTGAGAACCATAGTGGTTTCTTACATCGTCTTGTTTTGTTTATTTGCTTCACACAAAGGCTCGTTACCTCTGTGATGACTGCTCTGGTTCGGGTGCTCAATGATCTCCTGATGGCGAGAGATCGGAGACACCGTTCTATCTTGGTTCTCCTTGATCTATCATCAGCTTTTGATACTGTGGATCTTGGGGTTTTGCTCGAACGCCTGAGGTCCATTTGTGGGCTGTCGAGTACAGTCCTCAGATGGTTTTCATCATTCCTCGAAGGGAGAACGCAGAGAGTGGTCTCGGGTTTGTTTTCATCCGGGGCCTTCTCTCTGCCATGCGGGGTGCCTCAGGGCTTGGTGCGTTCCCCCATGTTATTCGCAGTATATATGCTACCCCTCGGAGACATTGTAAGATGGTATGAGCTGAGGTTTCACTGCTATGCTGATGATACTCAGCTCTACCTGTCTTTTGCACCTGACCAGGTTAGTGCTCTCTCGGTACTGAACAACTGCCTCACAGACATCCAAGACTGGATGAATTCCAGTGGTTTAAAGTTGAACCCAGGAAAGACTGAGGTTATGGTTGTGGACCCGGGTTGCAGGGTAGAGGG